>OW121703.1:43559830-45057330 GCA_933228785.1 Lasioglossum pauxillum | reverse complement strand
GTCGTCTTTAAGTGAGAAATTTCCAGAACGGAATTTTTTAAAGCAATTCTGGCACGTGCGTTCTGTTAAGCAATCTACACCGTAAACTTCGCATATATCTTTGTGAGCCTCGGCAGCTTTTTTACCTCTACGGAAATAAAAAAGCAATATATGCCTATAATGTTCGTTTCTGCACTCCATGTTCAAATTGACACAGAACTAACAATTTTAATCAAAATTACGTGTAATTTGCTTCAAAAGTAACCTAAAAGATGCAGTTATGAAATGTCAGAAAGAAAACAAACGCAACGTTAACAGAAGCCAATCAAACAAAACATAACGCCATCAGTTAGTGAAAATCGAAATTACTTTCTTGCCAACCCAATATAAAATGCAAGTAACAATGGATCATGTAATATATAAAATATAACAAAATTTCATACGAAAATTTTGGAAAACTAGGAAAATAGTTATGATTTTCATCGATTTTCATTATGTGACTTGTACACACCTTTAGTTTGTATTATCACCTAGTAGGATCAACAAACATTGGGCACCACGAGGCACCTCTGTGGTTGTTATGGCAATTTTTGTAATGTACTGCATGGGCTGGAATCCCGCTTTTTGTGATCTAAATCATATTTCATGATTTAGAGTAATATTATTATAGGTCGTTGAATTCGTCTCGATACCAGTTACAATATTATGAAGTCAAAACTATATGTTAATACTTAAGAAATTGAAGTGACCTTTTTTCTATAAAAAAGATTTTTTTTCAATTTTTTATGTTGAAATTTGTAGAAAAGTGAATACTGATCAACTTTTATTGGAAACATGTTTTTGTCAGATCAAACATATTTGAAAAATCGTGTTAAAATACCGGTATCACGGTTGTTCCTTCGCACGGAGGGTTTTACGACGGACCGTATTTCTATTGGGTATACTTAACTAGTTTAAGTGACCGTGCTTCGTGGGGCAAATAATATTTTCAGTTATTGAAGAACTATTATCTAAGAAATTTAGAAGTTCTTATCAATTAACGGACCATAAAAAAGGAACGCTTCAAAATTTGATATATGTATTCAGGAAAAAGTGGTTGAAAGTTAACAGAACCGAAGTAAGAGATTTTACCAACAGTTCGACCAATGGCTGAACGGTTCCCTGACATTTGATCTAATTTATAACCTTCCATTCTTCAAAACATATATTTAGAACAAGAATTTCTTCTTCTACAATTTAATAATTAGCCGGGTACTTTTGTTCTTTATATAATTTGATATTAGATTCACATTTAACAAGACAAAAAATCTTGCGGTATCAAATTTCAGCTGTATTTGATACTTTCTTACTACGTACATCCGCCATATTGGCACCGCCATTTTGTTTTCTGTTCTTTTAATTTCAGTTTTATAATTAACGACTTCAGGAACCCCAAAATACCAAGTTTTGTCCCATTCTGACAGTTTTCATAGGTTCAATCTCGATTTTACAGCCGCCATTTTACTTTTTTGCGATTTTGATTTTAGATTCGTAATCAGCGACCTCGAAAACCCCGAGATAGTTTCGTATAAATCAAAGAAAGATTTGATTTTTGGCCACGTTTTGGAGTAAATCGACCACTGTGCGACATGAACGATGGTCTCTTTCAGACTGAATTTCTCTCTCAGGTGGAAAGGTCAGACCCTTTTCCCATTAACCATCCAATAGCCCAACTTTCAGGGTAGCCAACCCACGTATACAATACTCTTGATTCGACAATTCATTTATTTTTATTTTTGGCCACGTTTTGGAGTAAATCGACCACTGTGCGACGGGGGTTCCAAAGGGTACGCTAAAAATTCCTGGCCCACCGTAGGATGCGCTCCGAGTTTCGTTATGGCGCAGCGACACGTTTATCCGCAGCCCTCCGTTCAGGACCCCATTGCGGAGAAATAAAACTTTCTTATATCGTTCGTCAGCGAACTTTCCATCCAGCCCACGGTCTGTGTTTACAGGAGTGAAAGTTGTACCTCGAAAGAGGCAGGACTAAGTGTCTGGCGACACGCGACCCTTATGCAATCGTCCGGCAGCGTACTTAAGGGTCGCGAACCAACGCCAGGACTCCTTCACACCCCCCGATGCTTATCGCCCGCGGATTTAAACGTACTTTTACGACTGATTTTCCGTCAACGGGCATTGTGCGCGCGGTACACTCGGAAACACGATTGAAAGCGATTGTTCTTTGCCGACAATTTCGCGGAACACGCGTTCGCTCGATCACAACCCCGTCCCGACCCCATCCCCTCTGTCGTCCCTTTTCCTTTTGTGCGCCCGTGTTCCGTTCCGGGAATCGTGTTTGTTACGTCCGGTTTTAGCGTGTTCGAGCGACACACAAGTGGAATCGTTAAAAATACCAGCGAACGCTCCCGAGATAAACTTTTTACGCGCCATGCAGATGACGTTTTCACGGGATAATGGCAAATGCGATTCTACTCTTATTTAACTGTTACACGCGACGACGTAACGGCGGCTGTGTTCCGCAGCGCTTCGCGAAAGTAAGGAATCGAGTATGTTGCGATGTGTCTGTCATTGCGTTTAGACACTTTTCCCGATTGTTCGGCCGGCAGATGAATCCGCGGATTTTTGTTTAAAAAGCAGCGCGACGCGGTTCTTAAGCATTCGAGAAATTGAACCTTCTCCCTATCGACAGGCTATTCTTCACGGGCTACGATCGATACACGGCACACAGTGGTCCGGATCGAGAAATTCAGTGACATTTTGTTATAACTTTTGAACCATTAGAGATATTGCAATGAAATTTTCACTAAAAATATTTAAAAAATAGTCATTTTCAATTATAGATAATTAAATATTTTTTGCATTTGTTAAACAATATTTATTAATTAATTTTCATTCATACTTTGTTATTGATAATAAATTTGTTTACATATAAGTTCACAAACTATTTTTTGTAATAATTTATAATAAAAATTTTTTCGTCCATACCGAGAAGTTCTGTGATACTGCCACAGCTTTTGAATCGTAAAAGTTATTCTGATGAAACTTTCACTGAAAAATATGAAAAAATAATCACTTTTTAATGATAAATAATTTAATACGTTTAGTGTTTGTTTAATTATTTTTAATAACATTTTACTTACTTTACTGGCTGATTTACTTAAATCTATGCAAGTATCAATTCTGCAGCTTCTTGATCTAGAGGCCTTTTCTTTTTATTTTGTGATTTTACTCTTATAGCAGCATATAATAAACAATTGACTGTAGGCTACAATCAAAACAGTCCGTTCGCACGCGCGCGAGGTTCTTCGCATCTCGCACAATCCTGGCGCTCGATGCAGCGATGGATACACTTGAATCACTAATAACTTGCGTCGATGGACGATGTTGGTAGTAAATCGTGCATAACTATATAGGGAAAAGTGTACTGAACATTGTACAATTTGTAAACATGCGGTACTAATTGGAACCCAAAAGATATTCCGTATCAAAGATGAAGAATTTTGACAATTTCCGAGCCTTCACTGCACATTATTTTTTTAATACATTATTTAAATTAATTTTAAATTGTCAGTGTAAATTTTTATCGTAATGGAATTCTCTTCATTTTAAAAGAAGAACAGAGGAAAAATATTAAACAGGTGTGTCAGGGCATCCAGATAAAGATAAGTATCTTTTTTCTGCGAAACAGGCTATTTTCAAAATGCCCAACTTTAAGTGTTCGTCGCGATTACAATTTTAATTATATTTTATTAATTTCTTTATTTTCGAGGTAGATGGATATTTATGAAGCAATACAAACTTTGTACATGTCAATATGAGAAAGTTCATTTTTCGACAAAATGTCACTGAATTTCTCGATCCGGACCACTGTGCGGCAACCTCTCCGAACGCGTCGCAAATGTGCTTCATAGTATTCGTGATTTCTCTTGCCCTGAAAAACTCGTACATCGTCATCGCAGGCGAACAATTTCTGTTAACCCCCCTTGGACGCCGAACCTCTTTAGCAACTATGAAATTGTTGTACGGTGACTCGTTTTCGGACAGCCAGTTCGGGATGATAGTAATTCGCTCGACAATTTCGCTGAAACACCCACGGCATGCGACATACCCGATACAATTACCGACGAAGAACTCCGATAAACTTTTCTAGCAGCAGCTAAGGTGTACGAGCAATTAGAGGGCAATTAGAGTTCGCTCGATTCAATGAATAGCGCGGAGCAATAGAAACCGATAGGGCCCGGCATTAAGTTTCCCGGACAACAATTTCAAGCCAGAAGTCGGCGGAACGATCCGATCTCGTTCATTAGTACTAATGGTCACGAAACTACGTAGGCAAATTTTTCGCCGTGCCGATACGACTGGGTTGCAATGGGTGTTGCTCGCGGCGGCGCACAGTGGGAACATTCGACCATTCTCTATTCAAAATCAAAGAACTTGCGATAGAAATGAGGTAGAGCGATGAAATTTTTTTTAAATTAAAGCTGAAACTTTGCAGAATATGGGAAAAATAGGGAGATTACGGTACGAACGATTTTTAACCTTGAGAAAATTCGTTAAACAATTCGTTCACGAAAATCGATTTCTTGTAAAATCCTGAAGTCGTAGACAAATTTTGAGACCAGATTTGAAATCAGCGTGAAAAAATCTACGGGAAATGATATATAGTAAAAATTTAAAAAATTTTTTCTCCCCGTGGTAACGCAGAAACCACATTTTCTGGAAATTGTGAAAGTTTAACGAATTTTCTCAAGGTTAAAAATCGTTCGTACCGTAATCTCCCTATTTTTCCCATATTCTGCAAAGTTTCAGCTTTAATTTTAAAAAAATTTCATCGCTCTACCTCATTTCTATCGCAAGTTCTTTGATTTTGAATAGAGAATGGTCGAATGTTCCCACTGTGCGGCGCACAGTGGAACCTTTCGTCCAAATCGGAAACAAAATCAAAGAACTTTCGATAGAAATGAGGTAGGGCGATGAAATCTTTTTTAAATTAAAGCTGAAACTCGGCAGAATATGGGAAAATAGGAAGATTATGGTACGAACGTTTTATAATCTTGAGAAAATTCGTTAAACAATTCGTTCACAAAAATCGATTTCTTGTAAAATCCTGAGGTCGTTGACAAATTTTGAAACCAGATTTGAATTCAGCATGAAAAAATCTACACGAAATGATGTATGGCATGTTACAAAAAAATTTTTTCTATCCGTGGTATCGCAAAAACTACACTTTTCGTGACATTGTGCAAGTTTGACGATTTTTTTCAAGGTTAAAAAATGTTCGTACCATAATCTATCTATTTTTCCCATATTCTGTGAAGTCTCAGCTGTAATTAAAAAAAATTTCAGCTCTCTATCTCATTTCTATCGGAAGTTCTTTGATTTTGTCTCCGAAATGGACGAAAAGTTCCACTGTGCGTCGGCACGGGAGATCTGGGTTGCGCGGGCTACGGTCACGCGGGGAGCCTCGTAAAACTCACGCGGCTCGTATAATCTAGCTCTAACGGCCGCGAATCCGGACAGATTAGACTTTTATAGTTCGCATAAATTCCCGTGTCCCGCGCCGCTCAGACAGTGATACCATTCGCACCGTGTATCGGCGTTATCGTAGCTATTTCGATGATTGTAATAGCGCGATCCGGATGTTCGTCGCGCGCGTAGTATCGACGGGCCTCGTCTTTCGGATTAACCAATAACGCTTACTTCACTTTGATACTCCCACAATATAATCATTGAAACGCTATCCCGGTCAGTGATGTGATTTTTACCCACCGAAACTCGCGCATGCGCGGCCAAGCAGTAGCGTATCTACAATGACGCAGCCGAGCAGCCAGGGCCCTGACCACTGATATATATACTATGGATACGAGATTCCCGTAAGCCAGCCGTACAGCAGTTGAAACATATTGAAGAGTGACTTTAGATGTAAGCGCTGCTAAGAGGACACCGCTGTACTAACGGAACTAGCGCGAAGTTTGAAAGATTGAATTTACAAGGGACGCGTATTAATATAGCACAATAATACGAACTGCTTGTATGAAGGTTAAAATTAAAAAAACTGGTTGCAAAAAATAATATTCATGGAAATAGTGAAATAAATATATTTATATATAAATATAATATAAAAGAAACAGGAGTAATGATTATTGGAATTCGCAGAAAGTGAATAGTAATTTTAAAAATGTTTCTAAACATTAAACATTTAATGTTTAATGTTTTAACATTTTATTTTTTTTTTATTTTCACTAAATATGCACGACAAAACACGATAAACAGTAAAATACACGCCTGCTCCAAACCACGCTGTAAACCAAAATGGTTAAAAATGGTCGTTCTCCCCAACGCGCAACTACATTGCGAACAACGCCACCTGAAGAGTGGCAAAGTGTAGAGCACTACGGGGGGGAAGAGGAGTACGGGGGGATATAGTACAGCGGTGTCCTCCTAGCAGCGCTGGCATGTAAAGCCACTTCAATATGTTTCACAGCATCTCGTATCCATAGTATATATATCAGTGGCCCTGACGCCTTAAGACAGTTATTCTGGCGGGAATGTACCAGTGTTATTTCCTTGTTTTATTATGTATTCTTTTGCGTAGTTATTGCAGTGCTCTTTCCCTATCCCATCCTCAAAATAAAGAATAAGTTTCAATTATAAAAGTCTGCGTGGTGCTCAAGCTACCCGATTTCTTCGAAATAGTTACGTTACTGAGGCTGAAATGCCGCGCATGCGCGAGTTTCGGTGGGTAAAAATCACATCACTGATCCCGGTTCGAGTAGCAGTGAAAACCCATGAAATGAAACTCGGTGATTGAAATTGACTCGCGAGTACATATTGAACTTGATCCCATCCCTAGCCAACGGTGCCGATATCGTCGACGCCGGATCGCAGAAAACTGGGCATTCGCGTGCAAATAAATCCGCTTTATCTGACCCCCAGGGGTTGGGCTAGCGGCCGGGGACGGTGCGCGGCGGCGGCGGTATCCGGTCGTGCTTTTTGCAAGGAACGGGGACGAGATAACGGCCGCCGAAGTTCTGCGAGTGTTTCATAATCGACTGGGGAATTAAGGAATTCGTAATTTGTCCAGCGAACCAGGTGCTTTCTGGTGACCGAGCGATAACTTCGTCCGTTCGGCGTACGCGGTGTTGCCGAAGGCTCGTGGCTGTTATCTGTAAATTTTCTCTACACCGACCGCGGAGGTGTAAATCATTGGACATGACGCGGTGATGAAAGAAATACAGCGTCTCGCTGTAAGAAATGATTATCACCCGCGATTCTAGTTGTTCCACTTTTTTATACTGTTTGACTGCTCTTTACTTTACCTCTTTACTTATAAATTATGATGTATTTGGTACCCGGGGCGGTTGCAGGTCGAAGTTGTGCATTTTTCAGTGTTTTTGACAGGTAACGGCGCTGCCATATTTGTTTGTAGTGTGATCGTGCGCCGTTTACCGAGCAGAACCGCCAGATGGCAGCGCGGGCTCGCGTAATAATATAGAACGGGTATAGCGATTGGTGTTTTAGTTTTGGATAGCATGGCCACGATGTTGCGTTTTAACTGGTCTGGGTTAGGTTTATGTAAACATTTTCCACGATATATCTTCTCCAACACTTTCTGAGATATTTTCTCTATGGTAACGATATTACTGTGTGCCCATGTTGCCATCTAGCGGTTCTGCTCGGTAAGCGGCTCGCGATCGTCACTACAAACCACGGTGTATTATAGAGGTGTTCCGACTAAGCCCTCTGTGAGGCTGAAGTTTTGAAAAAGATAGCGGTTGGTTCTCTGGTCGCCGCCAGATGGATCAGTGTTCCGATTACTGTTTGTTCCGATTGATGGTGCACTTTCTCGCGCATGCGCGGCAATTTCAGCCTCAGTAACGCGACCAAAACAGTAGCGTATCTACAATGACGCAGCAGAGTGGCCAGGGCCCTGACGCCTTGAGGCAGTTATATTGGCAGGAATGTACCGAAACAATCTGTTCCGGACAAAAAGACTTTAGGACGTGTCCTACGAGATACAAAATATACAGAAATACACATGTTATACATTCATTTTTCAGAATCAAATCATACCAATTTTTTAAACGTCTGCGTGGTGCTCAAGCTACCCGATTTCATCGAAAAGGTTACGTTACTGAGGCTGAAATTGCCGCGCATGCGCGAGAAAGTGCACCAGTAATCGGAACACTGATCCATCTGGTGGCGACCAGAGAACCAACCGCTATCTTTTTCACTTTCCCGAGAGTAGCCAGAACATCTCTATAATACACCGTGCTACAAACCAATATGGCGGCGACCTTACCTGTCAAAAATATTGCGCAAGCATAACTCCTGAACCATTGATCCTAGAAGATCGAAACTTCGATCTGCGGGTACAAATCTACTGGACTACATACCAAATACAATTTATAGGAGAGAGGCACAAATTTTGAGTCCGGTAAAGTAAAGTTTACCGTACTGTTTCAACATTAACCACTTAGTGTGGAATAACGCGATGATCACTGCGATGAGAACGAATTGCAAACTTTGCCAAAATGTTATGCTTAAAAATTCGACTTACTGATTTATTACCAAGCTGCCGCACTCTACACGGTAAGTACGCATGCCTTCCCAACTGGGCCGTGACGTTCGTGGGGGTGTTCGAGTCGAAGAACGGCCCCGTGTAAATCCCGTCGAACCTCTTCACCAACGAATGAGATCTTGTGCTCACCCCTGAAAAAATTCCATCATTTTGTAAATCTCCCAGCACTCACGAAACTGTCACATGCAGACTACCACACACGCACAGAGCAGGAGTACTTAAATTATAAATATCACGTCGAAGGGAAATTGCGAATACATACAGTGTTGTACAATATTCATACCCGCAACCACTCAGTCTTCTGCCTAGACGAGGACTGAGCACATTTGCCTCGATTCAGGTAAAACATGAGTGAGTGGCGCCAGTGATAAATACACAGAAAGGAGAAATACGAACAGTGGGCCCCCGTCTGTTGTATGGGCTGAAAGATGGAGGGAGAATATCACCAAATTGTAGAGGAGTAAGATAGTCCTCTAAATAATATGACGTGTTACTTCTAGAATATTTTATTTAAGTCTGTTATAATTTTGTTATATAAATAAATTTGTTGGGCCTTGGTCCTAGACGCGTGTGGTTTTTTTAGTGGGTATTGGGGACACCGACCACCTGTGTCCCTCGAGTCCCTCACTATCCCTTCTGGGTGTACGTAAATGTATTTTTTCCACACGTCTTTAATAAAAAAAGAGGTAAAATTGCCCCCTTCAGCTAAGAACATCAGACAAGAGAGATACAAATAGTGGGACCCTGTCTGTTGTGTTGGCTGTGAGATGGAGGGAGGACAGCGGTTTTTTTAGTTGGGAATTGGAAAAATGCAACTACCCCTTTCCGGGGTGTATGTAAATTTTTTCAGCACGTCTTTAAACTAAAAACAACTGTCCCCACCATTTTTCTTAGAATCTGTCCCGCCCCCACTCTAATTATACTGTCCAACAGCCAAAAAGTATTTCGATTCCCACTATGCCAGGGGTCGGCAACCTGCGGCTCGCGAGCCACATGCGGTTCTTTGGATATTTTTTCTTATGAATAAATAGATTAGTTTTTTTTATCAAATAACTTATTTATGCGAGTACTATTTATTGTTGGCAAGAAAATATTGTGTGACTATTTAAAAACTTTGGAATTTTGTAAATTGTAATTTTTGACTCTTCCGACTTAAAAGGTTGCCGACCCCTGCACTATGCGATTTTTATAGTGTTTTTCGCGCTGATTCCGAATCTGTCCTTAATTTTTCTCCTAGACGTACAGTTTTTGAGAAAATTGAGTTTTAAAAAAAGACATATTTTTCAACTTTGAACAAATATTGTGATGTTATTATAAAAGATATTGAATTGTTCTTTACAGCAAAAGATTCTGTAGACTTTCCCGAATACAGTGATATCCAATATTAATACATTATGATTGTTTAAACATGTTTAAACAATGATTAAAGACGGAGGGACACCACTTTTGCACCAATTTTTGCGGATATTTTTCAATTTATCTCAAAAAATAAGGGTCCAGCGGAAAATCGAACTACACCACGCGGAAGAGCAGGCTTTTATCTTGAGAAACCACCATTTCAAGTTTGCATGGTCGACGTTTTTTTCGAATCAGAAAGCAATATATCTTCGCCCGACATGAGTTGCCGCCAGTGGCGCTCACAACTAGAATGGGCGTTCGTCGCGCCGCGCCGCGCCGTATCCGGTGGAACGCCCGTACTAGCGGTGAGCACCACTGGCGGCCACTCAGGTCGGGCGAAGATATTTTGCTTTCTGGTTCGAAAAAATCATCGACCATGCAAACTTGAAAGGGTGGTTTCTCAAGATAAAAGTCTGCTCTTTCGCGTGGTGTAGTTTGATTTTCCGCTGGTTTAAACATGTTTAAACAATCATAATGTATTAATATTGGATATCACTGTATTCGGGAAAGTCTACAGAATCTTTTGCTGTAAAGAACAATTCAATATCTTTTATAATAACATCACAATATTTGTTCAAAGTTGAAAAATATGTCTTTTTTTAAAATTCAATTTTCTCAAAAACTGTACGTCTAAGAGAAAAATTAAGGACAGATTCGGAATCAGCGCGAAAAGTACTATAAGAATCGCATAGTTAAGGGGGTAGTTCCGCCTCGGTTGCAACTAGAATCTTACTAGAATCTTACTAGAAAACATGGGTTTGCGCGCTTCGGTTGTTGACCTTATTTGAGCAGATTTTGGGCTGGGTGAGGGCTCATTCTAAAGAGGAAGGTTCATCACACTGCGCTCTGGTCATGAGGTTAACCAGATTATGTTTAATATGTATAATCTAAGGGCCCAAAGTAGAGAAAAAATCTAGGAAAAAAACCCGCAGATTTCAATGCATTTTTCTGTCTCTAAAAGACTTCTTGACTGCTATGATGACCAGAGCGCAGTGTGATGAACCTTCCTTTTTAGAATGAGCCCTCACCCAGCCCAAAATTTGCTAAAATAAGGTCAAACAACCGAAGCGCGCAGGCTCGTTATTTTGACCCAAAATCTAGTAGGATTCTAGTAAATTAGCAAACAACTACCCCCTTAAATTGATAGAAAGAACTCTATCATTCAACCTAGGGTAGGTTAGGTTATAGGAAGCTCCGCAATACAACTTGTACCTTCTAAGTACCTTCGTGCCTTGTCTCGTAAACCCACTTATAAGAATCGCCTAGTGGGAATCGAAATACAAAAAAAAAGTTGAAATTTGTTGGACAGTGAATTATCGAAGATAAGTAGTCAATAGAAGTGAAAGTCAATTAGTTTCGGAACAATTCCGTGAGGGGTTAAATGTAAAAGGACGGCAGACCAGCCGCGTCCTCTGTCGAGGGTGTAGCCTAGCAGCGTGGCAGCCGCGTAATATTATTGTCGCGCGAATTCCCGGAAAGGTGTAGCGACACGATGCATTTTGAGCGCGCAGTGCGCGGGCACGGAACGTTTACGAGTCCTCGAATCCCCGGGCAAACTTCAGCTTTAACCCCGAACGTCGCCCACCACATCTTAGATGGTTGCATTAACGTGGGTTCCGTGATCACGCCGGATTGTTATACCGACTGAATTTACATTGTACCGGATCTCGGGCTCTGCGCTGCGCCGTGGCCATGATGGAATAATAAAAGGATCACAGGAATATAGTGTATTTCGCATTCGTGACGTCCATGCACTCGCGGCTTCCTTCTCCGCTGCCATCCCCACCTCCGCCGCCCTTTGCTCGTCGCTTCTTGCCTTTCAGAATAAATCCTATCAGAGCTTCTGCCAAGCCATCGTGCCTTGGGGAAATGGATACTAATCCCGGGATTCCGATTCGGGGGATCCGAAGACGGATCAGCATTCGGCCCGAAAAGCAACGTGGGCTTCGTTCCAACGACCTTGAGGGCCCGCATCCGGTCTACCGGCCGAAGGGAATAAAGGAGCCACGTATTTGTTCGCACATCATATTTCTCGTACGTGATATCATATCATACGCGCCCTGATGCACACCGCGATCATCCTCCACCCTCCATCCCTTTTTCCATTACTCGGGAATTTCCCTCAGAGGATCAATTTGTCTTCGACTCTACTATAGGTATGGTAGACACCCCTGTGTAACTGTTTTTAAAAAAGACTGTACAGTCAAACCTGTTTTTATGCGGTATTTTTTATGCGATTTATGTTGTGCGATTTTTTTATGCGGTATATGAATATCAGCAGATCAGATCAGCAGGATATCTCGGAAGACGTTGTCGTTACCAAAAAAGTGTTCCTACAAAAGCTGTTTGGTGTGACGGGCTACATTACGTAGTATTAGTTGTTTTCTTGTGGGTGGAGTGGTGGAGGACATTTCAAGGTCACCTTGATTTTTTCAAGTGGGGTGTCCTATTTTTTATACCATAGATCGACAGAGTATCAAATTCCGAGTATAAAAGTGTTGACCTTCATATGTCCTAAACCTAATGGTTAACGAGATATTATCGAAACAATTTTCTTTCTTCTTTGGATAATATCTCCATGTTTAAAATGAGAAATTAAAATTTTTTAAAATGTTTTAAAATTAAAATCGGATCGAAATTGAACTTTTGATAGATCGATAGAATATCAAATTCCGAGTATAAAAGTGTTGACCTTCATATGTCCTAAACCTAATGGTTAACGAGATATTATCGAAACAATTTTCTTTCTTCTTTGGATAATATCTCCATGTTTAAAATGAGAAATTAAAATTCTTTAAAATGTTTTAAAATTAAAATCGGATCGAAATTGAACTTTTGATAGATCGATAGAATATCAAATTCAGAGTATAAAAGTGTTGACCTTCATATGTCCTAAACCTAATGGTTAACGAGATATTATCGAAACAATTTTCTTTCTTCTTTGGATAATATCTCCATGTTTAAAATGAGAAATTAAAATTTTTTAAAATGTTTTAAAATTAAAATCGGATCGAAATTGAATTTTTGATAGATCGATAGAATATCAAATTCAGAGTATAAAAGTGTTGACCTTCATATGTCCTAAACCTAATGGTTAACGAGATATTATCGAAACAATTTTCTTTCTTCTTTGGATAATATCTCCATGTTTAAAATGAGAAATTAAAATTTTTTAAAATGTTTTAAAATTAAAATCGGATCGAAATTGAACTTTTGATAGATCGATAGAATATCAAATTCCGAGTATAAAAGTGTTGACCTTCATATGTCCTAAACCTAATGGTTAACGAGATATTATCGAAACAATTTTCTTTCTTCTTTGGATAATATCTCCATGTTTAAAATGAGAAATTAAAATTTTTTAAAATGTTTTAAAATTAAAATCGGATCGAAATTGAACTTTTGATAGATCGATAGAATATCAAATTCCGAGTATAAAAGTGTTGACCTTCATATGTCCTAAACCTAATGGTTAACGAGATATTATCGAAACAATTTTCTTTCTTCTTTGGATAATATCTCCATGTTTAAAATGAGAAATTAAAATTTTTTTAAATGTTTTTAAAATGTTTTAACCCTCATCCGTCCCTCGTGTCAATTTGACACAGTTTTCGCGAATTAAGGGGTACTGTTCTGTTATTTGTCGGTAAATTTGCCCGAAAGTTTGTGACTTTTATTTTTTTAATGCGAAACACATATACCTAGCATTGTTCATGAAAAATAATAATGTCAAAACTGCAAGTCGAATTTGTTACGAAAGAGTCCCTGTGTGTCAATATGACACATGTACTCTTACGTACTGTCGCGGAGTTTTTCAATCACCATTATTTCAATGAGAAATTTATACGGCATTCGGAAATTGAAGGAAAATTGATTTTTTCTAAATTAGAAGAAAACGTATTACTCATATAGTATGGAAATTTACACGGGACGCGATCGAAACTGCCACACAGAAGTAAAGCAGGGTCAACGCGTAGTGCTACAATTAGTTGAAGGTTTGGGTGGACGCAATGTTATGTGTGACAATTTTTTTACTTTACACGAATTAGTAATTATATTAAAAAAACAAAAGATGACGCTTGTAGGGACCATACGAAAAAATAGAAAAGAAATTCCACAAATTTTACTCGATACGAAGAAGAAGCCACTTCATCATTCGGAGTTTGTTTTTGAACACATACTAAAAGGTACAATGGTGTCTTCTGTGACAAAAAGAAGACGATTTGTTATTCTACTTAGTACATACCATATGTCAAAGCAAATGAGTAGTGAAGTAGATAAAAAATCCTGAAATAATAAAGTATTATAACGCTACGAAAGGAGGCGTCGCGTCGATGTCCTCGATGATATGGAGATGGTGGGCACATACAGATGTAAGCGCGAAACAAATAGATGACCAATGGCAATTGTTGCTAATATGTTAGATATATCAGCATGCAATGCTTTTATAATATTTCCTTCACTCAATGCAACGTGGAATAAAAATAAAAAATATCGTTGACGCCTTTTTTTTATTGAAATTGGACATTCTTTGGTGTATTCGTATATGTATTACGTTTCGCACACATCTACCGCGAGGATCTAATGCGACTGCACTTGTTGTACAAATAAAGGGTATACCAACAGTGATTGTACCGTCTTGTAGTAATCGTATAATGCATACTCCACCAACAAAAAAACGAGCCCGGTGTCACATATGTAAGAAATGACCGAATGCTAATATACATAGTGCCCGATGTGATTTGTCCAAAAAAGCAATATGTCCCACACATCGCTTTATTTTATGCGAAAATTGTGCAAAAACTAAGATGCAGATGTTAACGCATCCATTTGAATACAAAAATATCGAAAAATAACTTTCTATCTTGTTATTTCGTCGATATTTTACCACTGTGTCAATTTGACACCGAGGGACAGATTCAGTTCGCGAAATGAGGGACGGATGAGGGTTAAAAAATTAAAATCGGATCGAAATTGAACTTTTGATTTAACATTGAAATTGAACTGAAACTTTATCATCCAAAGCACTTTCTAATTTTTGTCTAATTTTTACGTATCGACAGAATGTCTTCAGCATTTCCTAATTATTTGTTTTGTATTTTATATTCTTTATTACTTGTCTAAAAAACATTCATGTCGACAGAATGTTTTCAGCACTTCATAATTATTTGTCTTGCGTTTTATATTCTTTATTACTTGAAAACACGACGGTATTGTAATATGGAACACGATGGAAATATTGGTTATTGAATCGAAATTTATAAAATATAATCAATAAGCTTCGTAACTGAGTTTACAGGCTTTATGTAATTATTGGACTATTGATTTTCTATACATTAATGAAAGCTGTCGCAGACAGTAATAATATTTATACGAAACGTCAGCGAAGGTTTCGCCTCGATTTTGAACCATTGAAGTTTATGCAAAATGAAAATCTTGAATCTGGTAGAGTAGATACGTATTTATAAATCGTTATTATAGTAGAAACGCGTTACATGTCGTTATAAAAAAGATTCTTCGAAGTTGTTAATTTATAAGACGACGCGCAGCTGCATAGCGCCCATTAAATCCAAGAATTACAAGTTGTTTTGTCTTTCCTACCATCGAACTAATTACAATTTTAAAAGTTACAGTTCCGGAGGAGTAGGTTGCAAAAACGAGGTCGAAGAACTTGGAGAACATTCTTGCGTCTAATTGAAATACTTATCGACTCCGTTTACGGTAACTCTAAGTTCTCCTTAGTTCTTAAAACTATGTATCGTTTAAAATTGTTTACAAGTTTCTTGTAAAACAAGCGCTACAGAAGAGAATCTCAAGATGCGTTACTAATCGCTGCCTTAGATATAGGAAAACGACAGATTTCATATCTTCATAATCATGTTGGTGTAAATTCACGATCACACATTGTCACACAAAAATGTAGTTATCTCCTAAAATACCATAAAATTTCACGCAGAGGTGGGCATAATTTGGCGAAAAAAATATTTGAAATACTATTTAATATTTTAGATTTTATTTTGCTTAAAGAAAGAAGTATTTTATTTCAACAATCTCGAAATAAAATACTTCTATTTGAACGATCTGAACCTCAAAATAAAATATTTCTATTTTAACAATTTCATCCTCTAAATAAAATATTTCTATTTTAATAATCTGAAGCACAAAGTAAAATATTTCTATTTTAATAATCTGAAACACAAAATAGAATATTTTATTTTTTACGTCGTTATACCTAATACTTTCAGAAATCGCATGACTTATTTAATATTTCTTATTTTAGCAATAATTCAAAGAAGAAATGGTACTTAATATAAGAAACTATATCATTTGCCACATCTTCGTTTTATTTTTTTGTTTGATTACTGTTATTCGCATACAGCAAGGTGCAGCGTTCCAAATTGGAATCTGTTAGGGTGCTCCTTCGAGGACACAGAATCAGTCCAGCAAAGCTAAAAAGTCTCTCAACTGGGGCCAGAGGACGGAATAGCTGTGTTGTATTTTAAAAATAATGTTTTCATGTATTTGTACTTTACAATACTTTCAAATCGTGTATCACCATCGCTCAAATATTCAAATAATTCTAATTCTTGAATGTTTGTATGACTGATATCATTTGTTTCTTTTTCCATAAAGGAAAAAAAGTCATCCACTTCTTTGTTTTGTGAAAGTAATTGAGGTCGTGACTCTGCATCTGGATTTGCTATCTGTTTCAAAGCATTTAATACGGTTTCTTTGATAAAAGTACGTTTGTCTTCATTTAAGTCTTTCGGAATCCATCGTAATTTCCATTTTGGATGGCTAACAGTAGCAAATATATATGCGTTTGCGTGTTCAGAAAAATCGAATAAATCACGAAATCGAGATTTTAAACTCGGTAGTAAATGAAGTTTCAAAGGTTGGCAATATCTATTGAATGCGAACCATTATTTTGTGCAATAATACTTAAAATCGAAATTGAAAATAAAGACAAAGTCCAAATATTTTCAATGTTCTTAAAATAAAATACTATTTTCAAAAATTACTGCATCAAACAAAATATTTTCTTTTCAAAAATTACTGCATCAAATAAAATATTTTATTTTCAAAGTTGTACAGATACTGTAAAATAAATGGGATTATTTACCATTTAGTATTTAAAATACTATTTTCCCCAGCTCTGATCTCACGTTATATGGTCCCTCTACAGCCATTCCTTGTTTTCACAATTATTTCTATAGTTCAACGATCACTTGACTGAGTTTTATACGACTTTGCCGATGCCATCAAATGATCCATCCGGAGAACTAGCATATAAATTATTATCAACAACCCCTTTCATATACAGCATTTTCACTTCACTTCCGCCAATTATTCTTATAGGTTTATCTAGCAATGTTACACATTCAGCTCCGTCGACGTATGCAACTTTAACAGCAACCATTATGAAAGCGTTGTTACGCCAGTTTGCATAAACCAACTAAAAAGCTGGCTGATAACTAAATGCTTAGTTATATCGACGAGAAAGGCAAAATCACACATCTATTCTTTATCTTTGAATTGGGGAAACCGATATTCTTTCATTTCCACAAACAATTGCATATCATTTTTTAAATTATACAGGGTGGTCCACGCAAGCTGCACACCTATATAACTTCCAAAGTATGCGTTGCACGAAAAAGTTCTGTATACTGAAGATGCATGGTCTGAAGGGGTACATTATGTAGTGTATTAATTTTTGTTACAGGTGGAAGCGTTTCGGAGATTTGAACGTCGATATTGTTTTTTAAATGGAATTTTACATTTTTTATACCAAAATATGGGAGAATGTCGAATTCTGAGTAAAAAAGTATTGACCTTCATTAGCCCTAAACCTAATAATTAACGAGTAAAATTTTCAGGAAATGAAGTGAAATTACTCGTTAATTATTAGGTTTAGGGCTAATGAAGGTCAATACTTTTTTACTCAGAATTCGACATTCTTCCATACGTTGGTATAAAAAATATACTGTTCCATTTAAGAAAACAAAGTCGACCTTCAAATCTCTGAAACGCTTCCACCTGTACAAAGAATAAATACACTTAATAATGTACCCCTTCAGACCATGCAACTTCTATATACAAAACTTTTTCGTGCAACGTATACTTTGGAAGTTATACAGGGAGGTCCGTTTAAGTACGAACACCTATATATCTCAGTTATTATTAGTCGTACAAAAAATCTCCAGAGAATAAAATTGTACTGTTTCAAGGGGCGAATTTGATGATGGTAAAAATTTTTTCTCAAAGTCATTTTTTTACAAGATTTCAAGGTTATTGACATTTTTTTAAAATGGAACGAGGTATTTTTTAATACATCAATCGATGCAGCTGGACATTCGTTATAAAAAAGTACTAACCTATGTATACCGAAAAGTTAGTAGTTCAAGAGATATTTCAATTTAAATAACTCTAAAGTACCATTACTGTCGTACTAAGACGTTAGCGTTTACGTCACCTGAATAACTCGGCTGCCATTCGTGTTAGGAAGAAATGCATCAGATGGATAATTGCTTGGTTTCGAGGAGGCATTAATCTGATGTTAGTAGCTTTTTTGTAGGTGGACGCGGAAAGGACATATGAAGGTCAATTTCATTTGTTTAAATGGAATGAGGTATGAATGAGGAATGAATTGACCTTCAGATGTCCTTTCCGCGTCCACCTACAAAAAAGCTACTAACATCAGATTAATGCCTCCTCGAAACCAAGCAATTTCCATCTGATGCATTTTTTCCTAACACGAATGGCAGCCGAGTTATTCAGGTGACGTAAACGCTAACGCCTTAGTACGACAGTAATGGTATTTTAGAGTTATTTAAATTGAAATATCTCTTGAACTACTAACTTTTCGACATACATGGGTCAGTACTTTTTAATAACGAATGTCCAGCTGCATCGATTGATGTATTAAAAAATACCTCATTCCATATAAAAAAAATATCAATGACCTCGAAATCTTGTAAAAAAATGACTTTGAGAAAAAATGTTTACCATCATCAAATTCGCCCCTTGAAACAGTACAACTTTATTCTGTGGAGATTTTTTGTACGACTAATAATAACCGAGATATATAGGTGGTTGTACTTAAACGGACCTCCCTGTATAGGTGTGCAAGTTGCGTGGACCACCCTGTATATTCTTTTTAGCATGGCACCTCCAAGTGCGTTGTAAAAAGACGATGGGGCCGAGGCTTCGTAGGTAAGGTTCGTACGATTTATTGCCGAAAAACGTGAAAATCTGCAATTTTTACCATCTTTAAACGTTTGTAGCTCCTTGCAACGTCTACCGATTTTGACGAAATTTTCCGAATATGTTTAATTGACACAGATCCACAAAACGTATTTTTTAAATTTTCAATATAGGCCCACATAAAAAAGTTAAAAATTCAACTTTTAGTATTTTTTCAACAATTCCGATCAATAGCAATTTTTGAAAAAATTTCTTTTCACATCCTTTACTAAACTAATTGCTCTAGCTTCCCAAAAAAGTTCAAATCGTATAGTACAATATTAAAAAAGTTATCGTCTTCTTTAGAGCGGTCTTAAACTTTTGTCCGCTACTGTATGTATTTTCTTTGTTTTTCTTTTTTTTTCACCGCACAGCTCACCTCGCAGCTCCACTATAACTGCATACGAAAATACTAACGCTGTACGGAGAGGTCGCAGTCTTTTGTAGAACAGCGGAATACTGTACGAATTTTTAAAAGTCAAAATGTAAAATCTTCGTAGGTCCACACGAGAAAGTGTGGCGGGCCGCGGATTGCTCATCCCTGGTCTAAATGAAATCAATCTTGTTATTTTTACAAGGGAACATGTACCAGTAACTTTTAAGGCCCGGTAGGTTTAGTGTGAATGATTTTCAGCAATTTCGAATTTCATCTTCTCAATGTTGCTGCAAACGCATAAAGATCCGCAGGCTATTGATAACTTACAGCGTGCCTGGCGATAAGGGGAACAGTGCACTAAAGGCAGCTTACGATTGAATGTCGCGCGAGGGAACCGTTGCTCAATCGACACGCAACAAATACGAGGAAGCGTTTATCGGGGAAACGTTCGTTTGTTCGGCCGGATGCGAATATCGAACGATATCTCGCGCGGAGGACGCACGAATTCGCGTCCGTTCCCGTTGTCGACGGGTATCGTCGCGCCGGGAGAGGCGGCGCGGCGCGGCTCCCGATTTATCGCCGATGCTTCGAGAGTTCGCGAGTTTATACGAGACGCCGGGAATACGGGATACAGGACGGGCGGCGAAGGAGAAGAGCTCGATAAAACAGCTATACATATACCGGTAAAGTTTTTTGCGTTAGCGAAGCTATCGTTCGCAACTCGTCGTGCGCGTTATTTAACTTCTCTCCCGCGTGCACCCCTCCCGCACCCATCCTCGAGCGCGTTCTTTCCCTGAACGACTTTCAATCCACTTCGTAAACCGCGGGATTCAGCGGTTCTTTTCACCGGGGGGGCCGCAGATAATCGTGTCGGAGTCTCTTTTGTTAGAAATTATCGAATTTCACCGAGTCCCTTAGTTATCCGTTACTTCGCCAGCGAAAATTGCTAATTACAACGACGCCGTCGCGCCCGTCCGGCGATTGCCTTTCCTGCTGCGTTCGTAATCGCGTTTTATCAAAACCATAACGATTTGGACAGTATTCCCTGGCAGTACAGGGTGTCTAAACTAAAGCAGGCTACCTACATATCTCCTGTATTTTTAATGGCACAACAAAATTATTTTTGCCATAATTTAAACGGTATCGAAGGAGGAATATCGCAGAAGAACAATTTTTTGTTGTCCGGTTATTTTTTCATAGTTTTTTCAAGGTCATCGTTATTTTTTTATCGGGGAAACTTTTTTCTTTTTTATTCCATCTTGTTAATGACTTAAGGATGTTCTGGAGGTATATAAAAACGCAACAAAATTTTTGAAAATTTGACAAGATATAATTCTTACTAAATTGATGCAATTACCAAAGTTTGGGTTCGATTCACTGCACCGTTTAAGAATTATAGCAACTTAAAGTTTGCACATTTTAACACGTCTTCTTATGGAGAATTCATAAAATTCCACTTCAAACCCTATTTAAACCTTGAAAAAACGCAACTAGAAACTCCAGTCTTTTTTTATATGTAGTAAAAATTAGGTAATTAATTATGTTCAAAATTTATTAGGATTCACTAAACAGTTACAGAGCAAAAAAATTATAAACTGTTACAAAACGTCAAATTTATCTTGTTGTCTCTCACTAGCATGGAAACGTGACAAGTGTAGACCACTGAATATAGCTACAGAGGGTACAGTATTCGCAAAAGTTTAATGCAAAATATGCTCATGAATGGCTTTCATTGCCATGTATTGATGGATTTCGAATTTCTTGTATTTTTGTCTCCCATTGTACCTCCAGTACATCCTTAAGCATATTCAAATGTATTTTTTCAGTCGCTATAAGATGGAATAAAAAAGAATAAGTTTTCCCGGTAAAAAAATACGATGACGTTGAAAAAACTATGAAAAGATAACCGGACGAAAGAAATTGTTCTTCTATGATATTCCTCCTTCGATACCATTCAAATTATGCCATAAAGATCTTTCCTGTCGTTAAAAATAAAGGAGATATTTTGGTGGCCCGCTTTGGCTGAGACACCCTGTATATCTGGGAGTTTCTAGCAATGGCAGAGTTTATAATACAGCGCCGGTATATTTTATAGTTCTATTTAATCTTTGCAAACTGCGAAAGCCATGAAAACGTCACAATTTATATCGTATAACAAACGCGCTGGTCACGGTTTACGGGAAAATCGGAAGAATTATACGAACAACCGTACCCTCTAAACAACAGCGTGCGGCTGCCCCATAATTCGAGAATGTCATAAAAGTTTGCTTTTCGTTTAATCGCTTTCACAATTACTTCTAAACCAACTTCATAAAGGCCGGAGTGGAATTACACCTTCGCCCCGTGACGCAATCCCCGCGTTTATTTTCCACTTTAAATTACTGTTCCCTTTGTTCCCGTTTTATGCCCGTTTTTCGTACGATTTTCCCGGGGCGCAACAAAGACGCCGCTACTTAATTAACTAACCGATAATGGAAGCGAGCGACGCGGAGCGGCGAATCTTGTTCAGCGACCGAAACAACTGTTCCTTCGGATGCGCATTTCCCTCTCGGAGGAAAATAATGACAGTCATCGCGGCGAACGCGAACAACAAAAAGTGCCATGTCGGTTCTCCCGGTGACGTCATTGCGGAGGGGCCGCGTCAAGGCAGCGTAAGGAGGCTGCATTAACGGTATTGCTGTTTCGTCCAACAAATTTTGTGCGATTTTCATCAAAACCACCAGTATTTAAAGAAGCTCCGTAAGAGTTCCTTTTAGCACCCACCTCCGATTGCCTTCAAACTTACTCTGTAGACGTCCCACGAGGTGTCTGACAAAATGAAGGTGGCGCTGCGTTGCGGAAATCAAATATATTTTTTGCCGTCGAAACACAATTTTAAGATGTGACACACGCACACATCGCTAGATCCGCATATACAGTAGCGGACAAAAGTTTAAGACTGCTTTAAAGAAGACAATAACTTTTTAAATATTGTACTATACGATTTGAACTTTTTTGGGAAGCTAGAGCAATTAGTTTAGTAAAGGATGTGAAAAGAAATTTTTTCAAAAATTGCTATTGATCGGAATTGTTGAAAAAATACTAAAAGTTGAATTTTTAACTTTTTTATGTGGGCCTATATTGAAAATTTAAAAAATATGTTTTGTAGATCTGTGTCAATTAAACATATTCGGAAAATTTCGTCAAAATCGGTAGACGTTGCAAGGAGCTACAGACGTTTAAAGATGGTAAAAATTGCAGATTTTCACGTTTTTCGGCAATAAATCGTACGAACCTTACCTACGAAGCCTCGGCCCCATCGTCTTTTTACAACGCACTTGGAGGTGCCATGCTAAAAAGAATATACAGGGTGGTCCACGCAACTTGCACACCTATACAGGGAGGTCCGTTTAAGTACAAACACCTATATATCTCGGTTATTATTAGTCGCACAAAAAATCTCCACAGAATAAAGTTGTACTGTTTCAAGGGGCGAATTTGATGATGGTAAACATTTTTTTTCAAATTCATTTTTTTACAAGATTTCAAGGTCATTGATATTTTTTTTATATGGAATGAGGTATTTTTTAATACATCAATCGATGCAGCTGGACATTCGTTATTAAAAAGTACTGACCCATGTATGTCGAAAAGTTAGTAGTTCAAGAGATATTTCAATTTAAATAACTCTAAAGTACCATTACTGTCGTACTAAGACGTTAGCGTTTACGTCACCTGAATAACTCGGCTGCCATTCGTGTTAGGAAAAACTGCATCAGATGGAAATTGCTTGGTTTCGAGGAGGCATTAATCTGATGTTAGTAGCTTTTCTGTAGGTGGACGCGGAAAGGACATTTGAAGGTCAACTCGTTCCTCATTTATACCTCATTCCATTTAAACAAATGAAATTGACCTTCATATGTCCTTTCCGCGTCCACCTACAAAAAAGCTACTAACATCAGATTAATGCCTCCTCGAAACCAAGCAATTTCCATCTGATGCATTTCTTCCTAACACGAATGGCAGCCGAGTTATTCAGGTGACGTAAACGCTAACGTCTTAGTACGTCAGTAATGGTATTTTAGAGTTATTTAAATTGAAATATCTCTTGAACTACTAACTTTTCGACATACATGGGTTAGTACTTTTTTATAACGAATGTCCAGCTGCATCGATTGATGTATTAAAAAATACCTCATTGCATTTAAAAAAAATATCAATGACCTTGAAATCTTGTAAAAAAAATGACCTCGAGAAAAAATTTTTACCATCATCAAATTCGCCCCTTGAAACAGTACAACTTTATTCTCTGGAGATTTTTTGTACGACTAATAATAACCGAGATATATAGGTGTTGGTACTTAAACGGACCTCCCTGTATAACTTCCAAAGTATGCGTTGCACGAAAAAGTTTTGTATATAGAAGTTGCATGGTCTGAAGGGGTGCATTATTTAGTGTATTTATTCTTTGTACAGGTGGAAGCGTTTCAGAGATTTGAAGGTCGACTTTGTTTTCTTAAATGGAACACTATATTTTTTATACCAACGTATGGAAGAATGTCGAATTCTGAGTAAAAAAGTATTGACCTTCATTAGCCCTAAACCTAATAATTAACGAGTAATTTCACTTCATTTCCTGAAAATTTTACTCGTTAATTATTAGGTTTAGGGCTAATGAAGGTCAATCCTTTTTTACTCAGAATTCGACATTCTCTCATATTTTGGAATAAAAAATATAGTATTCCATTAAAAAAAAAACAATATCGACGTTCAAATCTCCGAAACGCTTCCACCTGAAACAAAATTAAATACACTACATAATGTACCCCTTCAGACCATGCATCTTCTGTATACACAACTTTTTCGTGCAACGCATACTTTGGAAGTTATATAGGTGTGCAGGTTGCGTGGACCACCTTGTATAATTTAAAAAATGATATACAATTGTTTGTGGAAATGAAAGAATATCGGTTTCCCCAATTCAAAGATAGAGAATTCTATCGGCCGAGTTATTCAGGTGACGTAAACGCTAACGTCTTAGTACGTCAGTAATGGTATTTTAGAGTTATTTAAATTGAATTATCTCTTGAACTACTAACTTTTCGACATACATGGGTTAGTACTTACATAACCTCAAATTTATTGAAAATGTCCGATCGATAATAATTTCTCATTTTATTAACGGAGACAGTGTGTTGCGCATGCGCAGAGTATTCCCGTGTCACGTGACCAACCCACATGGCTCCACTGAGCAAGGGAAATATTTCGGGTAAGTTGGAAGGCAATCGGAGGTGGGTGCTCAAAGCAACTTCAACCAAAAGCTCATTCAGGAGATGGTAGTGTCGTGGATAAGTGTGAAGAAAATATTGAAAACGAGAAAATCGGAAGAAAATCGGTATCGCACGGAATGATCGCGGGGCACGAACGCCATAAAGACGGGGTCGCGCGAAGGAAAAGTGGAAGTACGGGGACGTGTCCACTCGAGGATGGCTCTCCGTTAGAAGTTTCAGGTAGATACAGATCTGCGGGCAACTTTTCGACAGTTTACTCTCCAGTGGCTGTCGTTTCTACTCCCGAGGCGAGGTTGAAACACGCGGAGAAATATTATCAAGCGGAAAATCTCCGGCAACTTCTATAGTTTATTCCGAATCAGGGTATCCCTCGTTCGTGCGTTTCAATTGGCCGATTCAATTTATGCCTTGGGTTCGGAATACGACGAGAAAGAAAAAAACGGATAACTCGGGTCGCCGACCTGCCGTCGAAGAATCGGCTAATTACAGAACGCTTAATTAATGCCGTGTTTACAGAATCATCGAAAATTCTGCAGCGACGCGGCGCGGCGGATCGATAAGCCGCGCGCACAGTGCACACTGGGACAAATGGGAAATCTAGGTGGAAAAAAGTCGTGGCAGGAAATAGATATACAGACCGGAAGAAACGTTTTTTTTCGATGATCAAATTCTAACGCTGCGGACAAGTTTGGTAGTCGGCCCAATAAAACGGGTGAACAAATTCAGCTCCTTACACCAATCACCCTAATGGTAATTAAGGGTGATTAATTAATGGTAGATACATTGACGTCACCTGCAAGAATTTGTGTATGAAATTTTGAAAGCGACCTCAATATTAAATACATCAGGACCTCGATTAACCGGCTTGATCGGGAAATAAACAGCCCGATGAAATAATTAAAATGTACGTTATATTCCAAAATAAATTATTTATTTTTGAAAATGTATTTCCCTTCATAATGTGATCATATTTAAACGCGTATTTGTTTATAATCGGGATCCGGTTAATCGAGGTCCTTCTGTACAATCGTCCAGAGTTGGGCAAACATTTTATTCAAATAAAAATTTCGAATAAAATGTGTTTTTTCAAAGTGGGTTGTAAATCCACTTTATTCGACATTTTTACTCAACTACATATTTTGCCCAACTCTGCAATCATTGTAAAAAGTATTAGTACGCCCTTTAAAATTGAATAACTTTTTTATAATTGTACCAAACGACCTGATCGTTTTATAATGAATTAGAAGCATTGGTTTACGAAATGATATGCAAAAAAGATATTCAAAAAATTATAATTTACAAGGTTACATGCAAACATACAATAGGCATGTTTTAAAACATTTTTTCATTTGCGCACTTAATAAAAACTTAAAATACAGGGGGTCTCAAAATTCCTCCAACATCCGGAAATGGGAGGTTCCTGAGATCATTAGAAGCGACATTTTCCTTTGCAAAAATGGCATCCGCGGCTTTGTTAATGAGTTATTAACGAAAAACACGACTGTGCCAACACGCGTCTAGCTCGCGCTCTGATTGGTCCGTGTTTTTCGTTAAGAACTCCTTAACAAAGCCGCGGACGCCATTTTTGCAAAGGAAAATGTTGCTTCAAATGATCTCAGGAACCTCCTCCTCCATTTGCGGATGTAGAAGGAATTTTGAAACACCCTGTATTTTAAGTTTTCTTATTAAGGACCAAAATAAAAAAGTTTTAAAAAATGTCTACTTTATTTTTGCATGTAACTTTGAAAATTATAATTTTTGGAAAATCTTTTTTGCATATCACTTCGTAAATCAGTGCTTCTGATTGATTACAAAAAATCAGGTCGTTTGGTACAATTATAAACAAGTTGTTCCGTTTTAAAGGGCGTACTTAAATCTTTTTACCACGTTTTTATTAGCTCGCTTTCTTGTCTGTTTGTTTGTTCGGTACAAATTTTGCAATTGATTTTAAACTAACTTCCCGATGAGCTAGAGACTTGAAATTTTAAACATAGCTCAGAACTGGATAACAATGCAATATTTAAAAAAATTTTTTAAAAAAGCCTATGCGTTCAGGAGATATAAATTATTAATAATTTGAACCTTTGCACCCCCCGCCGCGTGACGTAGTACGTCTTCGCGTTCAGCGTCCCCACTCTACTACGTGTCCCATTCTGACTCATCCCCACTCCACTGACCCGCTTCGCACCGAAGGAGCTCAGTGTGCGTCAGTGTGCGTTCGAGCTCCGTGCGGTGTTTACAAAGTTACTACGTATTATTATAGTATAATGTTTGTTTACCAAGCGAAAGAACAGTTACACCGAAATTCTCCGTCGAACCTTCATCTTTGACATTTTACCACGGTGTTCGTTTTCGATATGACGCGTCGCAGTACCGTCTGAAATTTACTACATGTCTCTGTTATAATCTCATCAAAATGTTCAAAATCGATTGTAAAATTTCACACATATAAGGCTAAAAAGCAGGAAATAATTATTTAAATAAAAATAAATTTTTTAAAAATACCCCGTTTTTAAAACGGACTAAAAAGTATAAAATACAATTTTTAAAAACGTCACGTTTAAAAAACGGACTAAAAAGTATAAAATAATTTTTTCTAGCCCCACACAGATTCCTAACCCCGTACAGATAGTCCTGAAAATTTGTGATTGTGAATTTTGAATAGCTATGGAAATACTTGTAAGATTTAAAACGAAAAACGTGGGGCGCATGCAATAGATAATTGATGCATGAACACCTACATCACTAACAATTTTATTGCACGGCAAATGATATGAACTGTTTTGCGAGTTTCCTCAGCGGCAGCTACTCTCCACACTCCTTACTATGTATTATCTTGCGCCCCATGTTTTTCGTTTTAAATCTTACAAGTATTTTCATAGCTATTCAAAATTCACAATCACAAATTTTCAGGACTATCTGTACGGGGTTAGGAATCTGTATGGGGCTAGAAAACATTATTTTATACTTTTCAGTTCGTTTTTAAAAATTTTATTTTATACTTTTTAGTCCGTTTTAAAACCGTGGTATTTTTATTTTTGCATGTAACTTTGAAAATTATAATTTTTGGAAAATCTTTTCTGCATATCACTTCGTAAACCAGTGCTTCTAATTGATTATAATAAGTCAGGTCGTTTGGTACAATTATAAACAAGTTGTTCCGTTTTAAAGGGAGGACTTAAATCGTTTGTTCACTCACTGTATACTGTTCTCTGTACCGGCAAGTAATATCTGGCCAGAGAAATCCGCAGCTTTTCAGCGATGCTTGGTATACGTAACATTTAGAATGCGCGGATTGTTGTGCCATTGGCGTCACCACGCCGGACAAACGTCCGCGATTCCTGCACACGGTGGATATCTGCAATTGTGCCGTGTAATTTTACCACGGCTGTACACAACGCCATTTCGACGGGGCAAATACTTAACACTCCACTCTGTGACGGAAACTGTACCTACCGGTTCGAGTACTTACGGGGTTTAACGGTGCAGCAGTAACAACAAAGTGATTACACCATCGACATTGCTAAATGCCTCGCAAGTTTTCAACAACGGCACCGCGCTCGTGAAAATTACCGCGCCTGGAATGCGAGAATAGAATCCGCCCGAAGTGCTGGCCAAGACTCGCGGAACAAATGGAACGCATAGAAACCGAGTCTACAGGATGGAACCGAAAATGTCGGAACACCTTAAGCGCGATTTCGTCACTGTTGTCTAAATTTTGTTCCACTAACACTGACGAAGAAACAGTCTCTGTTAAGTCTCAGAAGTAGTCAAAGGCTGCAGAGACACTTCGAAGTAATAAGTCCCCGAGTCACTTTAACTTTCATAAAAACCGTCGGTTTTATGTGGCAATGAAAACGTTCCAGAGAGATAAAACAGTTGGGACGTATTTAATAACCACGATAAAAGATGTCCGAGTAAATCTTACGTTCGCGTTTCGCAGTCGTTCGATATTTAACCCTGCCGAAACGTTGACAGCTTCGACTAACACGTGCGCGATCGTTTTTATAAATGGATTGTTTATTTTGAAAGTGGTGTAAGTCCATTTTTGAAAAAAAAATGAGATATCACGTAGTTCATGCTTAATTTAATGTAAATAAAATTAAAAAGAAAAGATAAAAAAAAGATAAAAAAACAAGAGAAAATGTGCTTACACCACTTTCAAAATAAACGGTCCAAATGTTTGTACGGGAACACATTTGTCGTGAATCTTGCGGAATAGCTAACAGGATATTCGGAGTCCCCGCCGATTTTCGATTATTTTTATAAACGCTTTATTATTATATTGGGTTGGCAAGAAAGTAAATTCAGCGAAATGAAACCGAATTTCTTTATTCAAGTGATGAACTTTAATCAATAAAATATTTTCTTGTTTATTCTTTTTGGCAAAAAAATCATCGAACGGAAGGGAAAGTATCTTATTCATCAAAGTTCATTGCTTGAATAAAAAAATTAGGCTCTATTTCTCCTTAAAACACCGAAATTACTTCCTTGCCAACCCAATAGATTTTCTGAAAGGTGGCACTTTCGACAATACTTGTATCTATTCACCATGAATATAGGTTGAATCGTTTTTGTTTGGTGTCAATGGGAACATGGAAAACGAAAAAGCGCATTTTCGGCACTTAATGCTTTTTTACTACAGAAACGGCAAGAATGCTGTCCAAGTTGCAAAAGCGATATGTGATGTTTAGAGAGACAATGCTGTCAGTGATCGAACAGTGCGCGAATGGTTAGTGAAATTCAGAGGTGGCGAATTTAACCCTTAGCACTTGAGTGGCGACTCTGAGGCGCCATTAAAAATTGCTGTACCATTATTGAAGATATTGTTTAGATTATTAGATATGTAGGTATCTAATCTACTGAACATTTAAGTATTTCATAAGGTATATCAATTTCATATCCACCAAATTTAAAATCTCATAAAAAATGGCAATATTTTAGGTCGGAAAAAATGGCAATATTTTAGTTCGGAAAAAATGTTTAATTTTCAAGTTAAAATAGCTTCGAGTGCAGAAGGTTAACTTGAAGACCGGCAACGCTTCTGTAGGCCATCCGCGGTTGATGACGATCTAATCAATCCACTGATCACAAATAATCAACGTATCACGAGGGTGATACAATTTTTTTATTCAAGCAATGAACTTTGATAAATAAGGTACTTTCCCTTCTGTTCGATGATTTTTTGCCAAAAAGAATAAACAAGAAAATAATTTATTGATTAAAAAAACACAATGGCGCATATATTATTAAATAAACTTGGCTGTTAGCAAAATTTCTTGTTTCCAATTTACTCCAAAAATCGGCGGAAACTTTTCGAAGAACCCAATTTATCGCGCGACGTGCAGTGGACCAAAAAGTATACAAACAATAAATTTCTCGGTCCCGGGAAATTGTCGATATTTGAAAAGAATAGTACAATAATGTACCTGAACTCGTTTCAACATGAAGATGTAAAAATTGCGTGAGACACCCTGTAGAACAGAAGTATTCTGGGTTGGAAGAAGTGTTTGTTGGCTCCCCAAGAGCAAGGGTTAAACTTGACTGTTAGCAAAATTTCTTGTTTCCAATTTACTCCAAAAATCGGCGGAAACTTTCCGAAGAACCCAATTTATCACGCGACGTGCAGTGGACCAAAAAGTATACAAACAATAAATTTCTCGGTCTCGGGAAATTGTCGATATTTGAAAATAATAGTACAATAATGTACCTGAACTAGTTTTAACATGAAGATGTAAAAATTGTGTGAGACACCCTGTAGAACAGAAGTAGTCTGGGTTGGGAGAAGTGTTTGTTGGCTCCCCAAGAGCAAGGGTTAAACTTGACTGTTAGCAAAATTTCTTGTTTTCAATTTACTCCAAAAATCGGCGGAAACTTTTCGAAGAACCCAATTTATTGCGCGACGTGCAGTGGACCAAAAAGTATACAAACAATAAATTTCTCGGTCCCGGGAAATTGTCGATATTTGGAAAAAAAATAGTACAATAATGTACCCGAACTCGTTTCAACATGAAGATGTAAAAATTGCGTGAGACACCCTGTAGAACAGAAGTATTCTGGGTTGGAAGAAGTGTTTGGCTCCGAGAGCAAGGGTTAAACTTGATAGCAAAATTTCTTGTTTTCAGTTTACTCCAAAAATCGGCGGAAACTTTTCGAAGAACCCAATTTATCGCGCGACGTACAGTGGACCAAAACAATACAAACGGTATACAAACAATAAATTTCTCGGTCCCGGGAAGTTGTCGATATTTGAAAAGAATAGTACAAATATGTACCTGAACTCGTTTCAACATGAAGATGTAAAAATTGCGTGAGACACCCTGTAGAACAGAAGTATTCTGGGTTGGAAGAAGTGTTGGCTCCGAGAGCAAGGGTTAACCAGCACTGTTCCGTTAGCAAAGCGTCTCCAAACACTGTATCCAGCGAAACGGAAGCGCAACGTCCCCGTGTCTGCCATTTGGAATCGAATCAAATAAATGTCGAGCGATTTGTGTGACACGGTGGGTGGATAGAGGTCCAGAGTGCGCTCGAGGATCGCCTAAAGCAGGATGACGTGCGCTCGGGTGCGGGCGGGGGTTAGGGCTTGCTCGTGGACCTTGAAGACGAAAATACCACGACAGTTTCCACTTAATCTCGAGCGATGGTAAGAAAGACCATGAGACCGGTGTCGTCGTGTTGCCACCGGCTAACGATTAACGAAACGCCGTCCGGGAAACCTGTCGTATCCGGCCCGACCCGATATCCTTTTCGCTGTATCTCGGCCAATCGTTCTACGCTCGATGAATCGATTTGCCAACGCGTTTCCGTTCAGACGGCGCGAATCGGATTGGCAATCAGTGCGCGCCGACCCGGTATCGCGTGCACCGGGGACGTGCACGACCAATCAAAGCCCTCCCTCCCAGGACACTCGATCTTCCGGACAGAAGGATCCTTCAGGGATGCAAAATATCGAGCGCAGGCGCCGACAACGGCGCGGCGACCCGCGACCCGGCGCCTGTGACTTCGTACCCGCCGCGCCGTATTGCTCCGCACCGCTCCGCACCGCTCCGCACCGCTCCGCACCGCTCCGCAACGCTCCGCACCGCTCCTCGCCGGGAAACGAGCATAATCAGACGTCATCGGGGCCGCGTCTGCCGGCTACGGTCACGTTTTTCACCGTCGCGTCGACCGTCACACCGCACCGCCTTGAATTATCTCGACGGTGCGGAACGGCCGCGGATTATCGTCCACGATGTTCCCGGAAATCGTGTTTCACGGCGAGATTACCGGGCCGAGGAACGCGCAGGAACGGCGTTAAAGGGAGCAGATGGCGGTCGGGTGTAATGCGTTGTTTATGACCGATCTCGCCCGTAGATATCGTTCGTAAATTTCTGGGAGCTGGAATCACGCGCGAGCTAACTCCGCAAAAGGGGTTCTGCCCTGCCTTCTTGTCCTCGAGGGTTGGGCTCCGTCAATGGAGTCGCTTTTTCGGGAGGGTCGCCATTGATACGCTGGGTTTATCCATTAACAGCTGGCAAATAGAGGCGTTACATCGTGCGTCTTCTCAGTTTTCGAACGTTGGATACAAAAAGCGTAAACAGCGTACGAGGACGGACTGTTTACACGTTCTCGCGAAAACAAAATGCCTCCGATGAGTCCGTATTCGCGTGTATATGTGGCCGCAGGTGTTCGGTCAAGGCGTCGTTGGCCAAACTCGGCGACGCACAGTGGTCCGGATTGGAAAATCGTGACCCATTTGGCCAAAAATCAGCTTTGAGATATCGACTTCTACTAAACGGGTTCTTGTTTCTAAATGTCCATATATCTCAAAAATAAAATATTAAAGAAATTGAATAAATAGTTTTAGAGAAAACGAATCTCAAAGTCGAACATTTCAGAAATGATGTTTTTTCGCCAATGAAATTGCCTTTCTTCTACTAAGAACCATGACGAATCCATTTAATATTTTGATTCGGCGTTTATTTCCCGATAAAAAGCATTCCGCGGTGGTGAGAAATCATACCTTAAATTAATATTTACTGTATAGAATAGATGAATAAAGTAGAGCTGAAAAATAATGAAAAATTCTTATGATTGTTTTTAATTGACTGTGCATATCTTTTACGGTCAGCAAAAGTCAGCATTCTATCATATCGGAAAATTTTCGGCATTCCTTCCCCTACAAGATCCCACAAAAATTTTCACCAATTTTTTCCAATATTATAAGTTATTATTCTTTCAATGCATCGACGCTACATCGATTCCGCGCGCGGGATGGATGAGACTCCGCCAGGAATGAAACGAACGAACCAGAACGAACCAGAACGAACAAACAAACGAGTGCATCCAACTCGTTAGGAATTTGTTTATACCATTCATATGTTTATAATATGGCACAGAAACAGTTTTCGACTCTTTATTCGCATTCGAGCATTCATAGCGAAATTTTCACAGCATTTTTACGTTCTGGACATTCAAAAAAGTTCTTGTTAAGTTTTTGTATCATTTTGTTAGTTTATAGTTTTATTAGGTTTTTATTTTGTTTATCTGTTTATAGTTTTGCGTCTTAGTTATAGGTAGTGTTATAGTTCGTTATAGTTACAGTTCATTTTTATAGTTTCCACATTATCCATTTCAAGTTTGATGCCAATATCTATTATGATTTAAAAGTTACACGAATTTCCAATAAAAAATTATAATTATTATAAATTATTATAAAAAATATCTTTGACACGCTTGTGACGCGTTTTTCCCTCTTCGGTGAAGTTAGTATGTGTTAATTACAACAAGATTCCTCGAATTGATATTTTACGTATTCCATAAAACGTTACATGTATAAAACATAAATATAAAAAATACATAGTTAGAAAGTAAAAAATAGTTTGTAAGATTATATTTAAAAGCTTTTTTTTTAATCAAAAACCGATGAAAATTAATTAAAAATTATTGTTTAACAAATGCAAAAAAATTTTTATTTACCCATAGTTAAATATTGCTATTTTTTAAATAATTTTAGTGAAAATTTCATTGCAATATCTCTACTGGTTCTAAAGTTATAACAAAATGGGTCACGATTTTCCAATCCGGACCACTGTGCGACGGTGCGTTCTTCGAATACAGCTGCTCAATAAAGAGTCTATGATTCTTACGCATTCGTAGTCACGTTTATTTAATATAATCCAGCCCATTCTGGTTCCAATTGAACAAGAGGCGTTATTTGACGACTCGAAGGACACCGTAAAGATTATCGCAAGTTTATTTAGGAATAAATTTCGGGTTATGTTCGCGGCGCGACGGTTCGATCAAATTATTCTGTGTGATCGAACCGTTGCGCCGCGAACATAACCCCAAATTTATTTAAAACATGTACGATCGAGAATAATTTCTTATTTATTTCGGAATAATTGTGCTGGTTGCAAGGCGCTGCGTGAAACGCGAGCGAGGTCGCGTTTCATTACTACGAATTACCCGAGTATGAAAACGACGTGTCGACTAAGAAAAGCATGCGAGGGGCGGGGATAATTATCCCGTTAACAGGTTAACGTCGCGCAGTCTTTCACGGAACGGGGACAAGATAATAGAAAAGAGAGCTTTTGTGCTAAATAGACTGGCGCTCGAATGATTAAAGTGTTCGCTGTTGTTGTAATAAATTACCGGTGCTGTCAGTATCGCCGGCTACACAGAACGCGCCGCCATGTTGTTATTATTTTATCTCCTTACGGGATACTGTTCCAGGCCAATAAATCTGTCAATCTATTCTACGTAGCTATTCAGCCGTATATTGTTCGGAGAATTACACAGGAGGCAGCAGGAACCCCCGAGGCTTTCACTCGGAGACGCATTCTTACTGCGAAACCTTAGAAGCTTCTCGATGTAAGTCGTGTGCTCTTTCAGAACACAAGTGGTAATTACATATATAGAACGTTGAGGAGGTATTGTCGTGCTTTGTACACGTATTAAGAACTAGCCTAGCAGCATTATAGCGCGGCGCTATAGACTGCTGCGCATGTTTATGCAAATCGCGATGCGAGACCCCAATTTATCAGAGAAAATTGAGCACAATTTCCTGTCCAGCGCCGCGGCTTTTATTCGATTGCTATTCAACTGGAAGTACTCGTGTCATCCTCCAGATGAGAAACAGACGTTCGCATTAGCAACCCTGATTATGCTCCGAGGACGTTAATTGTAGTCGAATGTGAGCCGAAGAAACAACGGGGCGAGCGGCAATTATAATTCGATTGCGACTTAATCACATATTGATAGTTAGTCGGGTTAACTGGCGTGCAATCAAAATATGCTTCTCGTCTCCGCTCGCCCTCTCGCGTCCTCTCCTGATTATCGTTAATACGCTTATCGCGTAGTCGAGCGTAACGACATGCGCGTCTAGATTATTAACTGAGAACAATTACGTGTAAACGAGAACGCGTTTCGGGGCCGTGTCGCGCAACCGAGACGATATACCGGTCGTCGGAGGAAAAAGAGAGAGAGAGATAGCGAACGGAAAGGGCCGTGATCCGAGAGGGCGGCGGGTGAAAGTGGAAATAAATTTCTCGGAAACAGAAAAAGGATTTCTGACGTACATTTCCCCGGAGACGGTGCCGGTGGACGCGGAAACTCGAGCATCGGCCGGGACACGGCTTCCCGACTCGCTTTATTAGAACGGCACGTACGAGTGTTCGATGTAATTTTACGACGTCATCGGGCACTAAACTCAGACATAAATCTGGATTTTCCGTCCCCCGAAGATCGCTTTTCCTCGCGCCCCTCGCCCTCGGGGCTAACTCGATTTTCTGTCTTACCAGTTCATCAAACATTTACGTTCCGCTACTTCCACCGCGCCGCGCCGGCTTCAGACACGGTCTTTCATTTTCGTTTAATCGAGCGAGATTCGGAGAATAATTATTTATACCCGTCGGGGATATACGACCCCCGTATTTTCGCGGTATCCGTCCGAATCGGTGTGCCGGCGTGTCACGTTCCCGTCTGAACGCGAATAGATCTCCCTGATCGAGATCGCGGTTCTCATCGAGTTATGCATGTCCTCGATTGGTTTTTGTAATCCAGGGGACCGTTCACAATTAATAATTTTCGCAGATTTACTTTTTACGATGTGTCGTCTAGACACATTAGTCTTTCGTTTAATCCACTGAAGAAAGTTCATTCGTAATTCCCGAACGGGTATCCACAGATTCACGTTCACAGAGTTGCACTCGAAGTTCGCCGATCAGTTGGACAACAATCGCCATGATCGACCGGGAAGATGATGTCGTTAACGATCTACCCGCGATACACGTCACACGCACAACGTCGTATCCGCCGGAACCGATTTTCCATAAGTGGTGGCGGCGGTGGCTGGCGGGATGCTAAAACCTCGATTTCGAGGGAAGAACGGCGGTCGGTTAATCACTGTGAAGTATAATCAGCGGCCATCCCCGTGATTATGTTACGGCGCGGAAGCGCGTAATGCATAGCGTCGATGTAGAAATCGATTTCTTGTTGCGCGGCAGTTGACACAGCCGCTAGACGCCGCCGGTCAGCGAGAATTTTCACGGGTCTCTCCGGCGAGCGAAACCGGTGTTACAGGATTCGATAAGTTATTTAACAAATTCGCCGAGGGCGCGTCGACCTATTGGCCCGCGGTCGGTTAAATATCTCTCGCTCTCCCTTTCTTCGGGAACGGGCGGACCAGCTCGATTCTTCGGAAGCACAACACGTCGATTAACAACGAAATCAACGTCCGGCCTGAATATGGAAGTTTCTGGCCGGGCGATCGATGCGGAAAACCGCCATCGAGTACGGGCGAAGTTAATAAATCCTGTTTACTAGCTTCGTTACTGTCCAGCGAGCGAGTAAAGGGGGAGTGAGGGAGGGTCCTGAGAGTGCTCCGGCGGAAAGGAAAATTATTGGTGATCGGACAAGGGTTCTAGCCACCCCAGTATCGGAAAGGACCCGTGTCCTGGGAGATCATTGAGATAAAACATGTCGGGGCTAGTGAACCGCGGGCTTAATGCACTCTTGATTGAATCAGCAAAAAGTTGCGTGGAGCTCTCGCTCCGCACGGGGACGGGCGTTCACGGGGAAGCAATTATCACGGTGTCGTGGTAGAACGTCTTTACCGTGGATCGTGCAATCCTTGAAATTGATGATCCGTTGAACGAAGATCCCGGTAATTGTAGTGGATATCGCGCGGCGACCCGTTTCGAACGGCTCTCCTATATTCTTTTGATAGCCGCGAAGTGCCGTAAACGAGACGCGGTAAAACTCCGTGCCGCCCGAGCGTCGATTTAATTGTATAATTAAACTGGAAGTTCCTCGTCGGGAGTAGCGTGCTGTCTTGGCGAGTTCATGCGTGTCCCTTGCCGGCGACGTTAAACGTGCACACGGCGCACGGTGATAACCGTTCTTCCGTCGAGGGAGTATGAAAAAGCTAACCGTATCATCGGGAAACAGCCGCGAGAGATGAAATCGATAGACATGTCCCTGAACGACGTCACAGCGAAGATGAGGGTATACGCTACCCTTCTGCCTTCACCGACACCCTGCTCCCTGTCTCTCTCGCTCTCTGTTTTTCTCTTCGCCGCCGATGACAGAATCATCGAGACGACACGGTGACCCGACAAGGATAGCGACGAGAAAAGAGCGGGCGGGCGACCCGGGGAGAGAGACGAAGAGAGGCGCACAGGGAAAATACAATACCGTCGGCGCGACAAACAAGGGTAGCGCTAGATACAGCCCTGGGCCGGGTCCGGAGGCAACCCCCTCCCCCTCGATGAAATATCCTACCAGGCCTCTCCTTTTTCCCTCCACTCGCGTATCTCGATCCTCGCGCCGATCGATCCCGGATCCACGCGGATCAGCTGCTCGATTCTATCTACGGCGGAGCAGGAGCAAGAACAGGAGCAGAAAGAGAAACCGGAGCAGCACTGCCAACCGCAACTAGCAGCAGAAGCAGCGGTAGCAGCGGAGCATCGTGGCGCGGACTTGCACGCGTGCAAATTCACGTACGCACAGTTACACCCCAAAATCTGATCGATCCATCCGCAGTACAAGTATCCACAGCCCCGCCTCCCCCTCCCCCTTTTCACGTCACTCGTCCACCCCATCCTCCCGCCCCCACCTCCTCTTCCCTCACTCGGCCTCTGTAGAAGCAAGTCGACAGTCAACCGGGGGCCTGAACCTAGGGCACACGAGAGTCACGGGCCAACAATAGCACCTTTACTGTCTTTTGTCGCGGCTACCGAGCCAACACGTATGTATGCACACTTTCCCTCCAGCGGGGATCCTCTATCTTTCAGGAGACAGCGGTCTAGAGAACGAGACAGATGGGAAGAGAGAGAAAAAATAGGTGGAGAGGTGAAAAGATCGATAGACGATCCGCGATATAGCCGCACGCGGCAAACTAGGTACGCGGTGAGCATATGTCACGCGATGGGATTGATCTTACCGGTGATGCCTAGAAGAATCCAGCACACGAGGCACAAGACGTAGTAGTTCACGTAAGAGGATCTCCTCATGATGACAAGGACAGTGACGACGACGAGAACGACGACGACGACAACGCGATCCCCTTCGACGGGTCCACTGACATCTCAGAGAACGACCAGCACACAAAACCAGTGCACTGGTGTCCGGTGCACCTCTTCGCACCTAGTCCTCTGTTATCACGTTGCTCATCCTCCTTTGGCTCGGCGCTACCAGGCCTCGTGCATAGCACCCGTCGCACACCGGTGTCCGTTTCCTGGTCCAGATACGCGCACGTTTCTCCCGTAGATCACCACCGATAGGCGTGTTTCGTTTTCTCACTGATCACATTATCTCCCGATGAACTGTCGGATCGCGCACCCGTCGATCTATGTACTCGATCGTTCCTCACGAGGTGCCCGCCGCGTCCCGTTCCCCTCGGTGCGTCCGCTCAGGGTGACACGCAGTTACGGACGATTTAAAAAACGCTGCTACCCGCGAGCTGTCACCAGTGGGTTACTCCGACGCGTGGTTACGCCGTTTTTCCGACGATCCTTCGACACGGCTAACTACGACCGAGTTTTGCGTACGGCTCGTCTGCGGTTCGTCGTCCCGGGCGAAGCTCTGAAACCGCCGGGCCTCCAGTGGCACTGCCCGCGCCCGCCCGGGGATTCCGCGCAGGCGTGCTCTTTCTCCTCTACTCTGCCGATCAGTCAGCCTCCTCCTTCCTCCAGGCCTCCAACGTTCGCTCTGTCCTCCTTCATTCTTATCCCTTTCTCCTGCTCGGTCTTCTTCCACGATTACTACTACTACCGCTACTACAGCTACTACCACCACGGCAAATGTTGTCGTTGTCGTCGTCGGCATCGTTGTCGTCGTCACCACTACCCTCAACTCTGCTGCTGCTGCTGCTGCTTCTCCTCCTGCTACTGCTGCTGCTGATTCTCCTACTGCTGCTGCTTCTCCTGCTTCTGCTGCTGCTGGCGATGCTCACGGTATTACTACCACCGACGACGACGTCGTCGTGGTTGCTGCTGCTACTGCCGACGTTGGTTGCCTTAGCGTCTTGTACGCTTCTTGCTCTTTCAATCCGCGACGTCTTTCGTCCATCCCCTGAACAAATTTTACGCTTCTTACGACGTTAACCTTCGGTGTACCGGTTCGTATCGGGATTCGACAACGTTTCGGCGGTGCCGACTTGAAAATGGCAAAGCTAGGGCCGTCTCCTCGAGTTGGTCTTCTTTCCCTCGAGTCTAGGATTTGTAAATTTGCGGTCCCGTCAATCGACCAGGAGTGGTTTTAATTAGCCGGGAGGGTTTCGCGGAGGGCTGCGCGTTTAAACGAATTCGCCGGGATTGCAATCGACGGCTCGACCCTGCACCGCTCTCGGCCCGGCCCGGCCCGGTCCGGTCCCAGCTTCTCTTTCCCGGAGACTTTTAATCAGCTTTCGCTTTGGCTCCCGGTCTCCTTCGGTATTTACGATTCTTAATTCAGCCGTCTGATTACTGTTTCCCCACGCTTTTAATACCGGCTGCTTTCCCGTCGCATTCGCCCGTTCCTCCCCGGCTCCTCCATTCGCAGCGCTAACCCAGAACTCCGCAATTTCGTCCGTTTATTCGCGGACGCGGCTTCGTTCCCCCGTTTTCGTATCATCTTAAGTTTGCATTAGGGAGCGGCGGAATTGCAGTCTGATAGCGGGACCGGTTGGAATTCCATTTTTCTGAAAATACCGCGCGCGCGCCTCCGCGCATCTCCTTCTCCCCCGGGAAGGAGAAACCCGATGGAACAGAAAGAGAGAAGGAGTTTTGTTTTTTACCATCCGCTGATTATCCGTCGCGCCGGACGGCCTCCGCTTCGAGGAGCGTAATGAATCCTCCTTAGGATTGTTTCGACCTATTTTTCGTCGTACCGTCGTGTCCTTTTCTTTCATCCCCCGTTCCCGTGATTACCGTTGCCTTCGCCGATGTTATTTCTCTTTTCCTGGTGTTTCGGGTCGCTTACGATTATTGCATTTTTGCTCCCCGCCGCGTCGTCCCGATCGCGTGATTCACGGCCGTAGATACTCCAAGTGGCCACCGCGTTAATCTTATTCAACGGGAGCGCCGTCGAATCGGCCCGCGGAATTAGATGGCTCGTCGACGGGATTAATTGATCTTCATTCGATTAGAATTCGGGGGTACATACGTTTATGTCGGCCGTGATTGATCACCGGTCGTTTCACGGGAACAGCTTTTCGAATTAATTCGCTTCTAATAAAAGTCAGGCCTCGTTCTCCCGTCCATTCGTCGTCGATCGCACCCGCCGGCTCCCGGTCCGCCCGTCTTTCTTCTCTATTTATAAGCAACCCTCCGCGCCCTTCTTCTCCCGCGCTGTTTTCATCGGGCAGCGTCCTCCATCCGCCGAAAGCAAAACGACGCGTCGTCGGTTTGTTCAATCCCCAAGTTTAATTATGACAAAACGCTATCGGAACGCAGCGTTTCGGGCGCCTTCTCCCTCCGCGTTCTACGGGGCCGCGAGCCCGGATTTTCCTTTTTTCGTCGCGAACAAATTGTGTGTCCTTTACGGCGTTAACCTTATTCTCAGGAGACCGAACGAACTGCTACGGGCTCATATTTCCTCGTAAAAGAAGTGCTTTCCTTTCTTTCCTCTTCAGCTTCCTTCTCCTTTTTTTCACCCGCCAGCCGGCGTCCCCCGGCCTCGCTCCCCGCTCATTCCTCTGGCCTTTGCTCGACGAAACGTATTTTAAAGCGTCTTCTGTACCGGCAACGCTGACGCGGAGTTCTCGCGGGAATGAAATATGCAACGTTGTATTACATTCCACCGGTTACGCCGCAAAGCGTGGGAACGCGTTAATTACTCGTTGCCGGCAATTTTATTTCAAACATCTTCATCAACGCACAGGAAATAATACGATACCCTTCAGTTACCCCGTGGTTCTTTTCTCCCGGATGAATATCCACGTTGTCTGCCTCACCTCCTTCCCTTGGGTGTTAGGGTAGAGGGTGCGAGGGGGGCAAGTCCGAAAATTTTCTTAGGCGAAAGATAAACATCCGGCCTTCTATGGAGTCGACGAAGGTCCGAGAGGGGCGATGTTAATCCGACTGACAAGAGCGCCGGCTCCCCCATTAGATCCCAGGGCACGAGAACTGAACAAGGGAGTCGAAAGAGGGTGGGGGTGGAGCGCAGCCGGGCAACCTCGTTCCTTTAAACTTTCTTTTTCACTTTCATTGTCGTCGCCCGGACAGCCCTTTATTTTTTTATCCTCTTCTCCTCCGCTTCCGCCGTTGTTCGTCCGCACCCTTTCGAGCAATCCACAATCTTTTGTAGCTCGGCGAAATTTTACACCTCTTTCATCCCCCGTCGTCGGCACGGCTGTAATTATTCGCGAGAAACGCTCGGAATTTTCTTTGCGCCGGGCCCGTTATCACCGAGCCCCGCGGATTAACTCTAACCCTTTCAACGGTGTAACGATTTTTATCAGTACCACTGTCCGTTCTCCCGCACAGGCCCCCGGGTCTCGTTTCGCTTGCGTGAAACCCGAGCCTTCGCGGGGAACGTTTTCACCGGGCGAAATTAGTGGAGCGTGTTCCGCGAGAGAGGGAGAGAGAGTGAAAAGGGAAAGGGCGCGTGCGGGGGAGGCGGACACGTGTAAACGCCGCAACGGATCGTTTGCTTTAAATTATCGGCTATTAACGGGGCCGAGTGTTTGCGTACTTTTCGACGAGCCGACGCTATTTTTCACGAACGTTGCACCCCCGCAAGATTAGGATAATGCACCGGTCGCGACACGAAACCCGAAACGAACTCTGGGTTTGTTCGGCGCCGGGACCGCAAACATTTCGGCAAAAACGGATCAATCAACATTTACCTTCGGATCGTTCCTCTCGTCCTCGTAGGCCAGCCGTCCCTTCCCCCCCGCCGCCCCCTCGCCGCACCCACCACGTCCCTTGGCCCGGCGCGGAGCCCGGAGACATTAACTTTCCAGCTACGTCGGTGACTGTTCGATTAGAATTCGTAATTTTGAATAATCGACGACAGAGGAGAGAGACGGTCTCCTCTGTTCGCCAGGAAATTTCGAGCGAGTGTCCCGAATATGTAAGCTCTTTCGCCCCGTTTCCTTCGACGCGGCCCGTCGAGATTAACCTTCATCGTCGGAAGTAAGTTTTCGAATCTCGGTTAAGTTTCCGGCTGCGAGGAATTTCCATGGTGCGGTAGACTGGCATTTCGTAAATTGCAGAACTTTTCTTCTCGCCGATCTGCCGCGATCTACCTTTCGCACCCTTTTCCGCCCTTATCCCTTTCTCTTTATCGATCACCTTGCTCCCACCTTCCCTTCTCACCCCTGTCTGCGGACTCTCGAGCTGTTCTTTTCATTTATTCCCGCGGATTTCTTTATTTTTCACCGTTCCTCCCTCTGTCGTTCCTTGCCGCGTTCTTCGTTCGCAGTTTTTTCGCCGATTCTTCTGGCTTATTCACCGGAACTCCTTTCTCCACCCACCCTCCCCCACTCCTCCCCACTCCCTTTTTTCGTCTGCCTTAATTCCATGGCTGGTCCCGAAGGAAAATATCACCGCCACCCCTGAAAAACTCGTATTTCACCGAGTGCAAGTCGAATGAAAACTTTAAACATTCTTTATCTGTTTGGCGAGCGCTTGGTAATTTATCATTATTTTTCTGCGTTGAGTGGGGCAGCTCTTGGTGGAACGGCTTCTTGCAACCGCCACCGAAACAGCTCCGATTAATGAGAATAATCTGCGAATCATTTCAACTGTGAAAGTTTCGAGTCCTTAACACTGAACCTACCATCAGCGGTCGAAATGACCTGTTCCAGATTTTTTATTCTACGATTATTGATATAATAAACATAATTTCATACGAAATGATTCTATAGATATCTTTAGTGGTCAATAATAAAATATATAATCAATCTTGTCATTTTTGTAAGGGAACATGCACCAATTACTTTTAAGGCTCGGTAGGTTTAGTGTTAAACTGATGAAATTTTTCAAAGGGCATTGTTAAAAAAAAATATATAAAAGAAAACTTTTTAAAAAACACGCTTATATTAAAATGCACGAAAAAGGAGATAATAAAATTTTTTAGACATTAGCGACAATAAATAAAAGCGTGGAGCGCCCACGAAGATTGCGTCAATATAGTTTAGCGCTCCACGCTTTTATTTATTGTCGCTAATGTCTAAAAAAATTATTTTCTCCTTTTTAGTGCAATTTAATATAAGCGTGGTTTTTAAAAATTTTTTTTAAATATTTTTTTATTTTCTACTTTTCAGTCTTTACATATCTTGTAATCGATTTTAATTACCACTTCAACCTGTAAAATTCCACCATCTTTTGTAAAAGGAAAAATATTGTGCCATGGCGGCTGCAAATTGAAATTTCCATTCTGTAGGATTTTTGACAGGTAAGGGCGCCGCCATATTGGTTTGTAGTGACGACCGCGAGCCGCTTACCGAGCAGAATCGCCGGTCTTAACCAACTCAATGAGTAACCGAGCTCCTTTCGATGCGAAGTGGGCTAGTGGAGTGGGGATGAGTCGAACTGGGATCACGTAGTGGAGTAGGGAGCGTCGGCGCGCGGAGTGGGGATCGCTGGCCGCGATGACGTACTACTGAGCGTCGCGCGGCGAGGTGTGACGGTTAATATTAAAATTTTTTTTTCTCCTAGACGCACAGTTTTTTTTTAAATTTGTTTTTTAACTTCCCGATTTTATAGGGAAGTTATTGTAATTACCCCGAAAATCGAAAATCGATTTTTTAGCAGATCTTCACGTTTCATGGTCATTGTAGTCATTTTAGACTATTTTCAGCAAAATGTTCGTATGTGTGTGTGTGTGTGTGTGTGTGTGTGTGTGTGTGTGTGCGTATGGCCGTTTCTATGTAATCAAATTTTTCGTTAACGTTTTCTGAAAAAGTAACAACGCGATCAGAATGATGAATGATGCAATCGATGTGCCCCGCTGTAACTTAGAGCTGATTAGATTTTGGTCCATTTTGGTCAAGTAGTATTTTAGTTTTTTTCGAAAGGAGTTGATTAAACATTGCAATTTATACGAAAGGCGTATCCACCGAAGAAGTAAACGTAATTATATATATATATATTAAAAAAAAATTTTTTTTATAAAATTAAAAAAAAATATTTTATGAAATTAAAAAAAAATTTTTTTCTTGTTTTTTTTTAATTAAAAAAATTTTTTTTTCCAATTATGCAACTAATGCTAATGTAACCGCTTACAATAATCGAAAATTATTCCAATGCAAGAGTGAGTTAACCATCGCCGAGAATACATTTTCAAAGAATATCGATGAAAGTACAAAACATTTATATTACAATCTTTAAATAAACAATGAGTTCAAAACGAATTGTTATCTGAGATTAAATTGAAAATTAATATAAAATATATGATAATTAATAACATTGACGTTGAAGACGAATTGGTTAATGGAGCATGCGGAATATTAAAATTTATTAGTTTTCAAGAAAATACTAAAATTCCGTCTATATTGTGATTAGATTTTCAATTGGCCAGAGTAGGATTGAAAGTAAGAACTCGTTATCGTGATTATATGAAAAATGCAAATATAAATCAAAATTTAACACCAATAATAAAAAAATATCGAATCAAGTAAATATTTCGAGTGAAGGAAAAATAACAAATCACACGTAGTCAATTTCCAGTGGTTCCTGCTGAAGCGATTACGATTCATAAAAGTCAGGGATAAAAAACATACGAGAAAGTATGTTTGGATTTTAAAAAATCAGAAAGGCGAACTTTACAAATGTTGTATGTAGCACTGAGCAGAGTTTCAAAATTGAGCGCGGTTTATATATTTCGGGACAATTTAAATTAACAGTATCGAAGAAAACCAAGATCAATACTGCAACCCCGGATAATGATGAGTTGTATCGTTTGCGAAAAACTAATTAAGACAATTTATATTGCAACATTAGTATGCTATAACAAGGAACCAAGCGAGCAACGAGCATACGATATTGGTTTAATGCGACGCCATATAGCAAACATTTTGATAAGTAGAAAACTATTGAATTTCCCTGAAAACGTATAATCTTCTTAAAACGTACACTTAATAAATAATAATAATAATATACAGCTAATGAATCGGGAAGTTCTTTGTGTGGCTCGTGGAGAGTCACACACAAAATGAAAGACATTAATAGCTGTGGGCCCTACTAGCCATGCGTACCACTAACATTCTCGCAAGAGCAGTCCTGCCCGCGAGCTCGCGAAGCGAGCGAGCAACAACAACCCTACTCGCGAGCGAGCGAACAATAGCCCTCTAGTTAATATTGCATTGTCACCCAGTTCTGAGCTATGTTTAAAGTTTCAAGTCTCTAGCTTATCGGGAAGTGGTTTAAAATTCGATTTCAAGATTTGACGCATACAACTACGACAACGACAACATCGACAACAACGACAACTCGGCAAGCTAATATAAGCGTAATAAAAAGATATATAAAAGAAAACTTTTTAAAGAAACACGCTTATATTAAAATGCACTAAAAAGGAGAAAATAATTTTTTTAGACAGTAGTTACTATAAATAAAAGCGTGGTTTTTAAAAAGTTCTTTTTTATATATTTTTTTATTTTCTACTTTTTAGTCTTTTTTAAATGGAACGCAAGATATAGTAATGCTGGTATGAAATAGTATGATATAGAAACGCAAGATATGGAAATATGCGAGATAGAATGAGGGGATGACTCCGAGAGACGGCGTTTCTTGATGGAGTCCGAATGAACGCAACACCACCTGACTGAGCTCCTTCGGTGCGAAATGGGTCAGTGGAGTGGGGATGAGTCGGAATGGGACCGCGTAGTGAAGTAGGGAACGCTGGCGCGCGGAGTGGGGATCGCAGAACGCGATGACGTCCTACCGAGTGTCGCGTGACGAGCTGTGACGGTTAATATTAAAATTTTTTTTTCCTGAACGCAAAGTTCTTTTTTTAATTCGTTTTTTAATATTGCATTGTCACCCAGTTCTGAGCTATGTTTAAAGTTTCAAGTTTCTAGCTCATCGGGAAGTGGTTTAAAATTCGATTTCAAGATTTGACGCATACAACAACGACGACGACGACGACAACTCGGCAAGCTAATACTTTAAGCGTGGTAAAAAGAATTTAAGTTAGATTCCTTGCAACAATTAACAATGCACTGTACGATGTTAGAAGTGGTTAGTGATGGGTTAGGTTTTCGAGTTAGATTGCGTGTCCGTGATGTTGACTGTTAGAAAGTCGATTGAATGTTCGCGATTCTATTGGTCGATGCATGTCGATAGTAAACGAGTAGGAGTCGAGTTCGGAGACAACCTTTTAGCGGAAAAGCTAGCGGTATTGTTCTCGGATTTCTCGACATTTACTGTTTAACTTTCGCCCAACCGATATTATGACCCATGTTCCGATCGTGACAAATAACTGGATCAAACAATGCTATGGCAAATCTGGTGTGGGTTACAAGTGAGTTGTAATTGGTTTTCTACGTTATTGTTTCCCTACCTATTCCGTCTCTAATCAAATTTGTTTGAATTATTTATTTACAGGTCGCATCTACATCGAGGTCATTAGCGACCACAATGATCATAACATGTGATTACAAATTTAGATCCTCGTACCTAGAAATAGTTATAAGTATTAACATTTATTATAAGTATAATATATACATTGTGAAGAGATCGGTTTGCAGCTGTTATACAGGGTGGTCCCTTTAAGTAAGGCCACCTAAATATCTCTTCAGGTCAATGGACCAAAACAATATTTATTAAAAATATTTTTTTTCGAAGGTCATTTTTCTCGGAGTTATCAAGGGCATCGATGTTTTGATGACACCGTGTAACTGATCGAAAAATACATTCAGATATGTATAATAACATGACCTTGAAATGACTCATCTCGCTGCTCCGACCAACCGAAGATCAAGATCATTTCAAGGTCGTGTTATTCTACATACCTGAATGTATTTTTCGATTAGTTTCGATTAGATACAGTTATGTATCAAGAAACATCGATGAAAAGAATATTCTTGCCAGATATTTGGTCCTTTGTCACCATGCACATCACGTAACAAATATTTTTTGCATCACAATAACATGAAGAGATATTTAGGTGGCTTAAACGGAAACTTACTTAAACGGACCACCCTGTATATGTATACGATTGCAGGGTGTGATAAATTGGACTTTATTTTTAAAGTGGTGTAAGTCCATTTTCTCTTGTTTTTTTAATTTTTTTAAAATTTTATTTACATTAAATTAAGCATGAATTACGTGATATCTCATTTTTTTCAAAAATGGACTTACACCACTATCAAAATAAAAGGTCCATTAATATTGGTGGATTTTAGGAATAGTATGATTCGTAATTCATGCTTAATTTAATGTAAATAAAATTTAAAAAAAAATTAAAAAACAACCAAGTCATACTTGACTTGGATGATGTTTATATTAATATTGAGGCATTCATTGAATTTGCTAGGGATAGCCAAGCGACGTCTTTGGAAGGAGAAGAGGACACAGTGCAGGATGAGGTGTCCAACCGAGAGTGGTGTATTACATAGAGTACACATGGGTGAGGGGAGGAGGGATCTTTAAAAACTCTGTATAAGTGAGTAAGGTTAGTAGGGCCTATACGAAGTCGGGTGAGAACTACCTGGTCCCTTCTGTTAGTAATCTCGGAGCAGTGATTATTAAGGATGTTCTGGAGGTATATAAAAACGCAACAAAATTTTTGAAAATTTGACAAGATATAATTCTTACTAAATTGATGCAATTACCAAAGTTTGGGTTCGATTCACTGCACCGTTTAAGAATTATAGCAACTTAGAGTTTGCACATTTTAACACGTCTTCTTATGGAGAATTCATAAAATTCCACTTCAAACCCTATTTAAACCTTGAAAAAACGCAACTAGAAACTCCAGTTTTTTCTTATATGTAGTAAAAATTAGGTAACTAATTATGTTCAAAATTTATTAGGATTCACTAAACAGTTACAGAGCAAAAAAATTATAAACTGTTACAAAACGTCAAATTTATCTTGTTGTCTCTCACTAGCATGGAAACGTGACAACTGTAGACCACTGAATATAGCTACAGAGGGTACAGTATTCGCAAAAGTTTAATGCAAAATATGCTCATGAATGGCTTTCATTGCCATGTATTGATGGATTTCGAATTTCTTGTATTTTTGTCTCCCATTGTACCTCCAGTACATCCTTAAGGAGGTCTTCTCTTACCAAGAATACATTAGAGGGAGGGGAACTACTCCACCTTGCATTTCATGCAACCCTAATTTCTCTGTTAATTTGCTTACTCGTATCTCTGTACGAAAAGCAGCATTCCGTAGGCATTTCTAATCTAATTTCGAAAGAAAATGTTCAAGGCCTCCAGCTAAGAACCACCGCCTACCGCACGCTCAACGCTTCCGATCGTGAACCCCTTGACTTACGGCGGCGAGCCGGGACTGGTGACATGGTTCGCGAGCGAAAGTTAACAAACACGAGTCACACTCGTGGTTCACTTGTTACGGATGTATTTATCGACAAAGGGAAATCGAGCGTGTGGTCAGACGGTTGTTGTTTTAGAGTGCAGGCGACCTTTTCGCTGACCTTGCTCCGGCATGGTCACGAATCGCGCGCGCACCAGCCATGGTGCTGGAAATTCGAAAATCTGGAAAAGATAGATCCGACGAACGAATCGATCCGAGACTATTCGAGTTTTTCATAGTTTTCGTTCGGCCTGTTCCCCGTTCGCGTACATCTCACTTTAACCGGTTATGCGTGTACCATTAACACGAATACAGGGCAGCGGTCTGACCATTCGCCGCGCGAATGGCTTTCGCACCTTCGGGAAACTCGAAAAAATCGCGAGCTACGAGTCCGAGCCACTTCACCGCGCACCTCGGGCTTCCTTCCATTCCCATTTATCAACGCGCCGCTTTCATTTTTCATTTTTCTCTCCTCCCTTCTTTTTTCCGTCTGCCTATGCATACATGTCCCTTCTACCCCCCGCTCCCACCGTGACGCGACGTTCAAGCAATTTGCGTTATTCTCGGCGGGGAATTCGTCCACCCCCGGAGGAACGTTACCGGAGCCGCTAACTTTATGGGAAGATCGAGCACTGTCGGATTTTTCCCTGGGAAAACCGAAGGGAAAAACACAAGGGAGGGATACGGCAGGATGGGGGAGGGGGAGGAAAAGGAGCTGGGAAGCCTCGGGCCACTCGCATCAGCTTGTAGGTACGCTCTGTCGCTTCACCTCCAGACGACCTACGGAATGTGTCACCGCTCCGCTGGAAAATCTTTCGCTTTTCGAGAGCCCGGACGCGCGCACTCGGCCCACCGACGACGACGACGACGACGGTGGAAAACCAACGGGCAAAAGATTCAGCGCGGGCGTGGAGCCTCGGAACGCATCGATAAAGATAAAGTTTACCAGACGATAAACTTCCACCGCGACAAAAACGCCCCGCTCGCATCGACCGGGCTATTCATTTCCCGAGGAGGGTCGTCGCGCCGCGCGGCCGCTCTCCTTTTTAAATGCACGAGGGGTGCGTTTCTCCTCGACGCGTGAATCGCTGGGAAATATTAATATCGCTGCATCCCCGGGCCCGCGGAGATTTACATTCGTACACCCAGCTGTATTACTTAATTACTGTTTTATTTACGCGCCGCTACGTTCGTGCCGTTAAGTGTATTTCGACTGGCGCATATGGAACGAATGCACCTTTCATAATCTCGGGGAAAGTACGCGGGACGCATCGGGAATCGTATTACCGTCGACGGAGAAGTTCAGGTCGAATAAGATTACGGCGGAACAACCGACGCCGAGATACTGGTTCGTTAACGGTTGATCTAATTAGGGGCGGATAGTCTCGATAGAAATCCGTATATTTTTAACCCGGAATTTACCGATCGTTCGAACCCGATTAAGAATTCGGCACACACCAGCTCCGGAGTCGCGGAGGAAACGAATATTTCATATGGGCTTATTCTGGAATTTTGAAAAATACAGGTATATAAAAAACTTTTTAAAAACCACCCTTATGTTAAAATGCACTGAGAAGGACAAATAATTTTTTCCTGGTTCTCCATAAAAGAGAGTAGGGCAATAATCAACATCTTCTATCTATACAGGGTGTCCCAAAATTCGTGAACTTCCCGAAAGGGGGTGGTTCCTGAGACCATTTCAAGCGACATTTTCCTTTGCAAAAATGTCATCCGCGGCCTTGTTTAGGAGTTATTAACGAAAAACTTTTTTATAATTGTACCAAAGCGACCTGATGTTTTATAATCAACTAGTTTCCCCCGTCACGCGTTGCTGTGGTTCAGTATTTTTTAAAAACATGCTTTCACCTGACACAGATGTAAAATTGCTAAACATTAAATAAGGAAAAAACACGATCTAAAAAACAAAGAAAAAACTTAATAATTTAAAAATACTAACCAAATATTTCAATTGAAACGCAGGTCGATCTACTCAGCTGAATTCCAACGCAATGAGAAACTTACGGGACAAATCACTCCGAACAGGTTAATTTTTCTATTTTTATATATTTCACGATATAATTTGAAGCAGAATTCTACTGAAAAGATTCTCGTCGTGACGCATTGGTGATAATGCGAATCAACACGAAACCACTTCGATTACACTGTCCAACAAATTTCAACTTTTTTTATGTTCCCTAATTACTGTTGGGTCCTTCTTATAGAGTTTTTTGCGCTAATTCCGAATCCGTTTTTAATTTTTTTCCTATACGCACAGTTTTTGAGGAACATGGCTTTGAAAAAAAAACATATTTTTCAACTTTAAACAAATATTGTGATGTTATTATAAAAGATATAGAATTGTTCTTTGCAGCAAACGATACTGTAGACTTTCCCGAATACAGTGATATACAATATTAATACATTATGAGTATTTAAACAGGTTTAAACAATCATTAAAGACGGATAGACACCACTTTTGCACCAATTTTTGAGGATATTTTTCAATTTATCTCAAAAAATAAGGATCCAGCGGAAAATCGAACTATACCACTCGATAGAGCAGGCTTTTATCTTGAGAAACCACCCTGTCGAGTTTGGATCGTCGTCGTTTTTTTCGAACCAGAAAGCAAAATATCTTCGCCCGACATGAGTTGCCGCCAGTGGCGCTCACCACTACAACGGTCGTTCGCAGCTCCGTATCCCGTCGCTGCGCCGTATCTCGTCCCGAGCGCCACTGGCGGCAACTCATGTCGGGCGAAGATATTTTGCTTTCTGGTTCGAAAAAAACGACGACGATCCAAACTTGACAGGGTGGTTTCTCAAGATAAAAGCCTGCTCTATCGAGTGGTATAGTTCGATTTTCCGCTGGACCCTCATTTTTTGAGATAAATTGAAAAATATCCTCAAAAATTGGTGCAAAAGTGGTGTCTATCCGTCTTTAATGATTGTTTAAACCTGTTTAAATACTCATAATGTATTAATATTGTATATCACTGTATTCGGGAAAGTCTACAGTATCGTTTGCTGCAAAGAACAATTCTATATCTTTTATAATAACATCACAATATTTGTTTAAAGTTGAAAAATATGTTTTTTTTTCAAAGCCATGTTCCTCAAAAACTGTGCGTATAGGGAAAAAATTAAAAACAGATTCGGAATCAGTGCAAAAAACTCTATAAGAAGGACCCAACAGTAATTCGGGAACAAATTTGATGTTGGACAGTGTTATTATACATCAGTGTTTTCGCAAACGCGCCACATTCACATAACTTGAAGTAAGCAGTTAGCGTGGTAGCCGGTGGAAAAAGTCGTCAAAAAATCATAAACCTTCCCGTAGAAACGTTGCGTCTAATGGCTCAAACCCCAGCTTTCTACGTTCAGCCGTTACGGAGATGACCGATTACAAACGAACGGACATTTACATTTTTATTTGTGTAGATAATTATTCTGTTTTGTCGTCAATATGATGGCGAGTTACAACAAAGTGTTAAAGTTACAACAAATACCTATGTATACCAAATTTCATGGAGATAGGTTCAACGATATAGAAGTTGATGTATTGCAGCGCCATCTACAGCGGCAAGTTACAACAAATTGAATAGCGTAAAAACCTTCTCCATGAAAAAATACATATATGTGCCAAGTTTCACGTTGATCGGTCAAACAGTTTTGAAGTCTATTAATCATATATATGTACAAACATCCATTTTTATACAGGGTGTCCCAAAATTCGTGAAAATCCCAGAAATGGGAGGTTCCTGAGACCATTTCAAGCGACATGTTCCTTTGCAAAAATGTCATCCGCGGCTTTGTTTAGGAGTTATTAACGAAAAACACGGACCAATCAGAGCGCGACCTAGACGCGAGTTGCCACAGTCGTGTTTTTCGTTAATAACTCCTTAACAAAGCCGCGGATGCCATTTTTGCAAAGGAAAATGTCGCTTCAATGGTCTCAGGAACCTCCCATTTCCGGGATTTTCACGAATTTTGGGATACCCTGTATATTGTTTAGTTTTATAGTTACCCACACAGTACGGACTTACCCCACCGTGATAGTACGGACTTGCCCCGTGTAGTAATATTTACGGGGCAAGTGCGTCTTAGTGTTTTTCTCAATAAATTTAAAAGAATACAAATAAGAACGGTCGATTTAATGTAAACCTACATCAATATTTGTTGTACTTACCTAAAATTTTACCTATATTTTAAATTTTCATTAAGGGCCCAAATAAAAAAGTTTTAAAAAATGCCTTATTTATTTCTGCATGTAACCTTGTAAATTATAATTTTTGGAAAATCTCTTTTGCATATCATTTCGTAAACCAATGCTTCCAATTGATTATGAAAAGTCAGATCGTTTGGTATAACTATAAAAAAGTTATTAGTTATTAAAAGGTGTACGAATACTTTGTACCAGCCCACTTCCTGATCCACTGGAACTTCCATTGAAAAAGCCTGAAGATTGATTAAAATTAATTAATTCGAAAAATTGAAGCAGATAGGTTCGTAGAGCAAGGGACTTGCGAATTTGTCAGTCCCTTCGGATGGTCGGACAGAAAAGTGTTTCTTACCAAAGTTAATCAGTATTTAACCGACCAGAAATTGCAATTTTTTAAATTGAAAAAAAATCGATTTTCAACCAAAAATAGCATTGTATAGCGGAACGTTGAATTCGTTTCGACGTCGCCTACAATATTATGAAGTTAAAAATACTCAATTCCATTTAAAGATATGACAGCGACCTTGATTTTTGTTGAAAATCGATTTTTTTTATTTAAAAAATTGCAATTTCTTGTCGGTTAAATGTGATTAACTTTGGTAAGAAACACTTTTCTGTCCTACTATCCGAAGGGGCCGAAAAATCGTGGAAACTAATTTGTGCCGCACCCTGTATAATTTACCTAACAAAACACAAATTGTGGAAATTGAATGAAATACAAAAAACACGGGAATTTATTATACAACCCAATACGTTCACTAATCGTCCTTCAGGAGACGGCAGTGACTTCGACAATGGGGTAGGGCACTAAGGGTATATTCATAAAGACAGTTTCTCATTCTAGCAAATGAATAATACCAGAATTAAATGCCACGATTCCAAAACCGTTCTGTTCGTACTTAATAATGTTTAATTAACAGAGACATAAATGTAGCCGAGCTTCTTGCGATTCCAGCTCTCTGTGCGAAGCTCGGAGTTTGCCGATTTACGTGCAGGCCGCTGACGCAGACGCGTAAAATAGCAACTTTGAACGGCGTTACCCGCCCCGGGGCGATTTAATATGGAAAATATTGAATCCTGGATTACATTTTAATCTAGAGAAGCGCGGCCTCTTCTTATACCCTCTTGAATCCGTTCTTTTGTCGACGGCGTTTTCGCTATACACTTCTTGTTTCAGTTTTCTCCATAAATAAAAATCTAAAAGTCTTTCAGGCCCTCGAAACCAAACAGCTTCTGTTTGAAACATTTTCTTCTATCTCGAAAGATAAAGGAACTATTCGGGTGACCTGTTTCAAGCGTCTTGAGGTTTTCCCGTGTAAAATAAATACGTATATACAGTCGGGGACAAAAATAAGTGGACAGTTAGTGGAAATAGGTAAAAATGAAGTTTAGTCGAATTAACATGACTGTTATAAACTTAAGTTTTATTTATTATATATCCTTATAGTGTATAGATTATTTAACGAATAATTGAAGTTCATATTTACATCTTTGTGTAAACACGCCGTGCCATTACGAAAATGTTAGCTATTTATCAGGAGACAAAAATGAGTGGACACTCAATGAAATGCGTAATAAATGAAACACATAACAAAATTAGTACTTGGTATTGCCGCCTTTTGCATGTATTACTGCTTCCAGGCGTCGAGAAATACTTTGTATTAACTTTCCAATATAATCGTTACTAATTTTTTCATGTTCAGACTGCAACCTTTTGAAAAAATCGACCTTATTATTTCGCTGATCCAATGGAACTTTTGCGTCCAGTAAACTCCATAAGTTCTCGATGGGATTCAAATCAGGGCTCTGGGCTGGCCATTCAAGCAATTTAATATTGGAATCCTCAAAAAATTTTTTAGTTTTCTTAGCAGTGTGCTTAGGGTCATTGTCTTGTTGAAAGACAAATTCATCGTCGCAACCCATTTTTACCACTGCTTCTTCCAAATTTTCATTTAATATATCAATATACTTATCTGCATTCATAATGCCGTCAATTTGTACTAACGTACCAATTCCGTTTTGCGAGAAGCACCCCCACACCATTAATGATCCACTGCCAAATTTAACTGTGGGTGTAATAAATGGTCTTTTATACGTTTCATGTTGTTTTCTCCAGACTTTGTGCTTCTTTTTTAATAGTCGCAACTCAAATTTACTTTCGTCGCTCCAAATTATATTTTTCCAGAATACTAGTGGCATATTTACATATTTTTTTGCAAATGCTAAACGTTTTCTCATATTTCTTTTATTAATATGCGGCTTACGTCTAGCGTTGCAGCATCTTAAACCAGCTTCGCGCAGTCTTCGTTTTATTGTTTTTGTTGAAACATTTAATTCCACTATTTCTGCAATACTTCTTGCTGCAATCGTTGGATCTTTTCGACTTGTACGAAAAATTCGACGGTCTTCTTGTATGGTGGTACAGCGTTTGCGTCCACAACCTCTTAAATTTTTCACGATTATGCGCTAGATACTTTTTATAAATTTTTCCTACTGCACTTTTAGATACGTTGTACTTCCGAGCTATTACGCGGTAACTTAATTTCTTACAGCAATCCGATACAATTAAATGGCGAATTTGATATGAAATTTCTTTCGTTTCTGGCATTCTGCAATTATTGTATAAATGTTCTTACTTGTACGAAGCCTGAATTGGTACTAATAAGATTGATGGAGATCACTGTATATAAGCGTGACCTGTGCCTAGTATTTGTATACATTTCTTATCTTACAATGACGTTATAACCAAGTGTCCACTCAATTTTGTCTCCTGATAAATAGCTGACATTTTCGTTATGGCACGGTGTGTTTACACAAAGATGTAAATATGAACTTCAATTATTCGTTAAATAATCTATACACTATAAGGATATATAATAAATAAAACATAAGTTTATAACAGTCATGTTAATTGGACTAAATTTCATTTTTACCTATTTCCACTAACTGTCCACTTATTTTTGTCCCCGACTGTATATATATACATATACACAGGGTGTCCGGAGTAACTGTTGCCACGATTTTTCAGGCGTTTCCGGTAGCCAGATAAAAAAGGTTCGAAATAAAATCAATTAGTTTTCATGATTTCTTCGTCGGCTTCGCTAAAAGATCTTAAAGAGCGGCCGAGAGCTATGATCAGCGAAAATTCATTTTCTTAAACAATAGACTTCCACTAAAAAGAAAACGAATCGAACCTTTTTCACCGTGCCAAGGAGGAATGACCCGTTAAAGTTCCGAACAATGGACTCTACTACAAGATAGCGCGCTATCTTATTCAAAGTTTTATAACTTCGTCAATTCTTCGAACTTCGGCATATAACGTCATTGGGTCATATTTAAGATCGCAAGATTCGAGAAAAAGCGGGCAGAGAGAAAACTTGGAGCGTCTGGAACTACATCAAAACATTATGCTGTTGGGCTGAAGCGGAGTCTAATGTTTCTGATTAAATAATGTCCTTCGGGAGTGAAAGCATCGGACGATCGCAAAATCATGCTGCATTTACGAAAAACGAATCCGCCAGCCCGTAAAACGCTGGAAGATAGAAAATAGCGGTGACTGTGTCATCACTTATAATTATTATACAAAGTGGTTTTATTATTTTAATCACTGCATTACTTAAATTGACGTCGCGACGTTGCATACACTCGCGCATATGTATGCAAATATTATTCATGACATTGCGCGAGCGTTCATTGTCTATCACTCTAATTTCTTGAGCAACGATGTTTTTTAATCCTCCGTTGTGCGGGATTTTCGTTGGTGCAAGCACGGGATTAAAAAAAAAACGAATCCGTTCGCCAACCTGTGTGTACACATGCAAGCAATTGCAAGGTGCAGATGCATATTTTGTACAAATGTGGACCTGTATTTTACTGGAAATATCTTCGTTATTTAACGCGCAGTACAGAACCATTTACTCAGATCTACGTATTTTTACCACGCTTATACAGGGTGTCCCAAAATTCGTGAACTTCCCGAAAGGGGGTGGTTCCTGAGACCATTTCAGAGAGACCAATCAGAGCGCGACCTAGACGCGAGTTGCCACAGTCCACTTTGTTGTAACTCGCCATCATATTGAAGACAAAACAGAATAATTATCTACACAAATAAAAATGTATATGTCCGTTTGTTTGTAATCGGTCATCTCCGTAACGGCTGAACGTAGAAAGCTGGGGTTTGAGCCATTAGACGCAGCGTTTCTTCGGGAAGGTTTATGCGAAATCAGCATGCGGAAAAATCCATTCGTTCAAGAGTTTTGACGACTTTTTCCACTAGCTACAACGCTAACTGCTTACTTCAAGTTATGTGAATGTGGCGCGTTTGCGAAAACACTGATGGATTGGGTTGGCAAGAAAGTAATTTCGGTATTTTTAGATGAAATAAAATCCAATTTTTTTATCAAAGCAATGAACTTTAATCAATAGAATATTTTCCATTTTGTTGTATGATCTTTTGCCATCTTTCTGGTAGCTTCATAATTCCGCGCTCATAAAACTTCTGATCCTTTTCGGTGAAAAACTGATCCAAGTGCGATTTCAGATCATCATCATTAGTGAATGTTTTACCATTCAAAGAGTTTTGTAAACTTCGGAATAAATGATAATCTGATGGTGCAATGTCAGGGCTATATGGTGGATGTGACATCACTTCCCAACCAAGCTCCAATAACTTTTCACGTGTTACCAAAGATGCGTGTGGCCTAGCGTTATCATGGTGGAACACGATTCCTTTGCGATTTGCCAATTCTGGCCGTTTTTCTTTGATTGTTATGTCCAGTTTTGTTAGTTGTCGACAATAAACATCTGAATTGATGGTTTGGTTCCTTGGGAGCAGCTCAAAATACACAATACCTTTGTAATCCCACCAAATTGACAACATGATCTTCTTTTGGTGCAATTCAGCTTTCGGTGTGGTTTGGGCTGGTTCATCACGCTTGGACCATGATCGTTTTCGAGTTGTGTTATTGTAAACAACCCATTTCTCATCACCGGTGATGATTCGCTTGAGAAAAGGGTCGATTTCATTTCGTTTGAGATGCATATCGCATATGTTGATGCGTTGCATTAAGTGAATTTCTTTCAACTCGTGTGGAACCCAAATATCGAGCTTCTTAACGATTCCGAGACTTTTTAAACGATATTCTATGGTTGTATGCGAGACATTTAACCTGTCTGCAATCTCTCGAACAGTTATATGACGATCCGATTCAATAGTGGCTTTCATTTGGTCATCATCAACTCCAGATGATCGACCAGAACGTTGGTCGTCTTTAAGTGAGAAATTTCCAGAACGGAATTTTTTAAACCAATTCTGGCACGTGCGTTCTGTTAAGCAATCTACACCGTAAACTTCGCATATATCTTTGTGAGCCTCGGCAGTTTTTTTACCTCTACGGAAATAAAAAAGCAATATATGCCTATAATGTTCGTTTCTGCACTCCATGTTCAAATTGACACAGAACTAACAATTTCAATCAAAATTACGTGTAATTTGCTTCAAAAGTAACCTAAAAGATGCAGTTATGAAATGTCAGAAAGAAAACAAACGCAACCTTAACAGAAGCCAATCAAACAAAACATAACGCCATCAGTTAGTGAAAACCGAAATTACTTTCTTGCCAACCCAATATAATAATCGAAGTGGTTTCGTGTTGATTCGCAGTACCACCAATGCGTCACGACGAGAATCTTCTCAGTAGTATTCTGCTTCAAATTATATCGTGAAATATATAAAAATAGAAAAATTAACCTATTCGGAGTGATTTGTTCTGTAAGTTTCTCATTGCGTTGGAATTGAAATATTTGGTTAGTATTTGTAAATTATTAAGTTTTTTCTTTGTTTTCTGGTTCGTGTTTTTTCCTTATTTAATGTTTAGCAATTTTACATCTGTGTCAGGCGAAAGCATGTTTTTAAAAAAATACTGAGCCACAGCAACGCGTGGCGGGGGAAAACTAGTTGATTATAAAACATCAGGTTGCTTTGGTACAATTATAAAAAAGTTATTCGTTTATAAACGCTGTACGAATACTTTGTACCAGCCCACAGTATTGTATACTTTACCTAACAAAACACAAAATTGCTGGAAAAAAAAGAAAAACAAAAAACGCGGGAATTTATTACACAACCCAATATTTACAGGACTTTTAGAGATTGAGATGGTCACGTGTAATCGCGGTTCAGATATTTCTATTTCCAGCATTGCGATATTATTGGTTTTATATAAAAAGATGATATGTGATCCATATTTGATCCTAATGATCCTAATTTCTGTCGATGTGGATGATGAAGATGTTTGCATTTAAATTCAGACGAATGCTATTTCTGGCACTTCTGTACCGGGTGTCCCACATTTTAACAGCCGAAGCACTGCCAGGAACAATGAATAATAATTCATAATTTCCTACGTAATCCTTATATCGTAACTTTTTTAATAAAGCTTTAAATGTTTATATACCGGTTTTCCTTACTGGGAGCCATACCCCAAACTTTGCCCGTAAAAACCTGGTACACTCTGTATATTGGATGTGTATTTTATTAAAAGGAATGTGGCCCTGTTGTCACGACATACCTTCGCCATAAATAATTCCCACGTATCGATTCGTGAAACGACCCGTATCTTGTTATGGTGCGGTATTTTAGTTGTGTCAAAATTGCTTCGAGCACCGATTTAGCAACGACACAGCTACATGATGAATTATATAAAACATCAACTGGACAATATTTCCTAAAATATCCAGCATTGGGCAACGATACGAAATGCAATAATTTTCGGAGGCGACGAGTAGGCTTTGTCGGTTTTTGAAAGAAAATTTGCAAACCGAAAACCGGTTTTTTTCAGTAAAAAAACCGGTTTTAAATTTATACATAACACTTATATTAATCCGCTGTAATCATTTCGATGTAATCAAAAAGTACACAGCTAGTGGTATAGCGGAGAAAGGTCGGGGAACATTATTGCCTTGAACATTTTTCTAGAGGAAAACGTCACTTCAAATAACCTCAAGAACCTCCCATTTCCGGGACGATCACGAAGTTTTGGACACCCTGTATACATATACAGGGTGTCCCAAAATTCGTGAAGTACCCGAAAGGGGGTGGTTCCTGAGACCATTCTAAGAGACATTTTCCTTTGCACAAAAGTCAAATTCGGCTTTGTTTAGGAGTTATTAACGAAAAACACGGACCAATCAGAGCGCGTCCTGGCCCGGCGCGCCACGCCGCGCTGGCAAGTGAGTGTCGGTGGTACGCCGCGACATCGCAACGAGCAAGAGTTTCTCGATAATGTGAATCCTCTCCGATTTCGATGAGCTTTGGATATGTTGTCAAGACCAGGATTCTGAACAACATTTCTCTTTGGACTATTTGGCGGTCGGCTTTAGTTTACGAGCTGATCGTAAAAAAAGAGAAGAAGCAGAAACTGATTGTATTAAAAACTCACTTATTCAGCCGTAAATCCATTTGCTGCTTCGAAATGTGTGTCACTGGGTCACTCGGTGACGAACTGCACAGATGTCTTCAGGTATACGCACGGTTACCCATCGACTCTACGTACCAATCTGCAGGAAAAACTAAACATGTGTTTGCCATAAATCTTACAGCGGTCCTTCTCGCATCCTGTTTTTCGTCTCATCGTCCCGTCGTTTTCGTAAACGTGCTACAGCGCGTATTTCGAATTTCGACACGCTAAATGCCCTTCCTAAGTTCTTTAGAAAAATCTTGCAGAAAATCAGTGTCGTTCGAGCCGCGGTAGAGAGAACATCTCCAAAGATTTGTCAATTCAAAGCTAACGGTTGCTATTAGTTGTGTTTTTGATAGTGATATTTAAACTAATCACTAGACTGCGGATATGGCAATTATTATTAGTACATAACTATGTGTGTAGACAAATGTGAACAGTGATTGTGAGTGTGGAAAAATTTCAAGGCATCTGTGTGAAATAAACATACGAATTATTTAACGATTCGAAAGTGAAAGTGAAATTCTGGATCATCGACTTGACCGCGCATCCCTTAGGCCTTCTTACTATCTACCACCGGCTGTGCAGTTCGTCGACCTGGCCGTACGTCCCTTACCTTTCGTTACTGCCGTATACCTGAAGACATCTGTGCAGTTCGTCACCGAGTGACCCAGTGACACACATTTCGAAGCAGCAAATGGATTTACGGCTGAATAAGTGAGTTTTTAATACAATCAGTTTCTGCTTCTTCTCTTTTTTTACGATCAGCTCGTAAACTAAAGCCGACCGCCAAATAGTCCAAAGAGAAATGTTGTTCAGAATCCTGGTCTTGACAACATATCCAAAGCTCATCGAAATCGGAGAGGATTCACATTATCGAGAAACTCTTGCTCGTTGCGATGTCGCGGCGTACCACCGACACTCACTTGCCAGCGCGGCGTGGCGCGTCGGGCCAGGACGCGCTCTGATTGGTCCGTGTTTTTCGTTAATAACTCCTAAACAAAGCCGAATTTGACTTTTGTGCAAAGGAAAATGTCTCTTAGAATGGTCTCAGGAACCACCCCCTTTCGGGTCCTTCACGAATTTTGGGACACCCTGTATATGTGGAAATGAAAACAGCGCATAGAGACTGTGATGAAAAATGCTATGGAAATAGCAATAAATAAATATCTGCAAGAACCTTGATGAAGCGACTTCCTCCAGTCCTCAAACATTAAAGAAGGAGTTTTTGATCTCAGAGGCTACAAATAGAAGAACAAAAAAATTTAGATTTATTTTTTAATGCTTTAAAGACAATTAAGCCCAGCAAGTGAGCGAGTTTTTTCTATTTCTGGAAATTTTGTGTCCAAAATAAGGACACGACTAAGCAATAAATCAATTGACGTTCTTTGCTTTTCAAAATCACATTTTATTAATCAAAGAAAGAAGTAAAATAATAATGTTCATAAATATTTGTTAATTTCTGTGATTCTTGAAGGGTATTATTTTGTCAATTCTTTAATAAATAAAAAAAAAATTAAAAACTTCTATTCTAAGTTGTAAACATGTCTTATTTTTTATCTGTAAAAATCCGAAACCGGTTTCATGGAAAAGTTAAAAACCGAAAACCGGTTTTTTAAAAAGTCGGTTTTTGTATAAACCCTAGCGACGAGGAATCTGAAAATCTCTGGATAGTCTAACCAGGGCAGGGGGGTCCAGCAGGAAGGAGTATATCCCGGAAAATTAAAGGAAAACAAATTCCGAATCGGAAAGAAAAATGGAACGGTACGTGTCGTCCGCATTCGATCATGTTCCCTCCCCCCTTCGTGCCCCGGTATGGTTACATAAACTCCTGGCAGATAGTAGCACATAGTTGAACACGTACTTCGGAATTCTACGGTTCGGCAACGAGCGCGCCACTAAATTCCGAAACAACGACACCGCGTTGATGGAACCCGATACTCGGCGCGCGGTTTCGCGCGTTCGCCCGCGAAACGGTGGGCGGCCGTAAACGATTCCTGGCCTGCCATTATTTCCGGTCTGGCTCGGGCGAAACACCGTCGCCACTCAATGACAGTGGGATATTCTATTTCGAAGGGAGGCAACTTCTGTTTGAATACACGTAACGGCCGTCGTTCAGCCCGGGAGAGTTTTTAAGTGCGGATGAAAATTGCCCCTGCGGCGAGCGTTCGGGGGAGCGAAAGGGTTGCTGCGATGGTGGGTCTCGCTCTCGCGGCGCTAAATGGACGGAGAGGGAAAAAATGAATTCCCGCGATACGAGTATAAACGTCGTGTGCAGCTGCAGGTGCATCAGACTTCTTTTCCCGTCTTCCGTCCCTTCCGAGACGACGACTACGACAGAGAGAGATGGCAAAAGTCTCTCTGCTGGTTTCCGCACGCGCGTCTGGGCTCTCGACTACGTCTCGCTGAATTTCTTCCGCTCCCCGGAACGTCTCGTCGATTGATAACACCGTCGCTCGCTCGCTCGCTCGACGGAAATATTCTTGTACGTGTATGGCTCATGCATATGTAAAATTTCAATGTCGCCCCCCTCCAGCAGTCGCCCCTGCCAGCCGGATCCCCGGACATATATCCAACCCATAAAAACTGTCCGTCTGTTTTTACTGTTATATTCTTGCCCGGAAAAGAGTTCCGGGGCGCGGCGGGCGCTTACGGAATTTACATCATAAATAAGGCATTCTCAATGGCAAGAATTTTTATATTCTCCGCGCGGGATCGTAAAATCGCTCGGATGACGGGGCAAGCCCGGCCGAACGAATGGCCGACCCCGCCTTTTTGTCCCCGACGACGAATTCCTTATGATAATTCCTCGCTTGCTCAGCGGAGTTTCGTTAGCTTCGCCTCTCCTCTTGCTCCGGGCCCCTTGCCGGGAACACCACCGTATGTCCTCTCGATCGATCATTGGGTAATCAATGGCTGCGCAACGGTACGGTCCCGCTCTTCGCGATAATTGCTGGTCGTTTTGCTCGCCGTGCAATCAAGAAGTCGCATCGAGGCCAGTGTCGCCAGGTCGGGAAAATCGAGGGGAATACAAGTACCCCCTCTCTGAGGACCAGTCCAGTCTATGGCGCCGTGGTTTATGGTCTTAGTGGGGGATGTAGAGTGTGCACATGGTGCTGGAATGGGATAGTGGAAGGGGAAAAGGAGGAGAGTAATTGATGACCATTTGGTCATCAACTGGCGACACTGATCGAGGCCAGTGTCGCACAACTTGTCTCCCACCCTGGCCTTCCCCTTCCACGACGCTGTTCCCCCATCTTCCGGCGGCACGTGACTAATCCGGTAACGACGGGGAGAGGGTAAACCGTATTCCCCTCGATTCCCCTCCGAGTTTCAAATGGCCAGCGACTTTTGAGGGAGTAGACTCCTTTTTCCAGGATTGCAAGGGAGCGGAATTCGCCTTCTCATTTCTGGATAATACAAAAATGGGGTTTTTCAATAGTCAAAACACTAGATAAAAGATCGATCTAGAAGGCTATCGCCCTCAATAGTCCTATTTTACCACGTTTTTATTAGTTCGCTTTCTTGTCTGTCTGTCTGTCTGTTTGTTCCGTACAAATTTTGTAATTGATTTTAAACTAACTTCCCGATGAGCTAGAGACTTTAAATTTTAAACATTGCTCAGAACTGGATAACAATGCAATATTTTAAAAAAATTTTTTAAAAAAGCCTATGCGTTCAGAAGATATAAATTATTAATAATTTGAACCTTTGCACCCCCCGCCGCGTGACGTAGTACGTCTTCGCGTTCAGCGTCCCCACTCTATTACGTGTTCCCACTCTGACTCATCCCCACTTCACTGACCCGCTTCGCACCGAAGGAGCTCAGTGTGCGTCAGTGTGCGTTTGAGCTCCGTGCGGTGTTTACAAAGTTACTACGTATTATTATAGTATAATGTTTGTTTACCAAGCGAAAGAACAGTTACACCGAAATTCTCCGTCGGACTTTTATCTTTGACATTTTACCACGGCATTCGTTTTCGATATGACGCGTCGCAATACCGTCTGAAATTTACTACATGTCTCTGTTATAATCTCATCAAAATGTTCAAAATCGATTGTAAAATTTCACACATGTAAGACTAAAAAGCAGAAAATAATTATTTAAATAAAAATAAATTTTTAAAAAATACCACGTTTTTAAAACGGACTAAAAAGTATAAAATAAAATTTTTAAAAACGCCACGTTTAAAAACGGACTAAAAAGTATAAAATAATTTTTTCTAGCCCCATACAGATTCCTAACCCCGTACAGATAGTCCTGAAAATTTGTGATTGTGAATTTTGAATAGCTATGGAAATACTTGTAAGATTTAAAACGAAAAACGTGGGGCGCATGCAATAGATAATTGATGCATGAACACCTAAATCACTAACAATTTTATTGCACTGCAATTGATATGAACTGTTCTGCGAGTTTCCTCAGCGGCAGCTACTCTCTACACTCCTTACTATGTATTATCTTGCGCCCCACGTTTTTGGTTTTAAATCTTACAAGTATTTCCATAGCTATTCAAAATTCACAATCACAAGTTTTCAGGACTATCTGTACGGGGTTAGGAATCTGTATGGGGCTAGAAAAAATTATTTTATACTTTTTAGTCCGTTTTTTAAACGTGGCGTTTTTAAAATTTTATTTTATACTTTTTAGTCCGTTTTAAAAACGTGGTATTTTTTAAAAATTTATTTTTATTTAAATAATTATTTTCGTTTACAAGACGTAATTTGCATTACAGTGTTCCCGCGATTGATGTGACTTTCGCGTACGCGGATGATGTGACCTTTTTATCCCCACTACTACTGGGTTCCCCTTGGGCCGTCGATCGCGGTACAAAGAAATTAAGGTATTAGGGTGTTTAAATTGGGGTTTTACGATACTCGATGCATCATCATTCTCAAGTGTGGAATAGCATTAGTACAACACAATAATTTCCCGCTTAGCACCGTTGTTTTCCCAGGATCGTCGTTTACACTTGGAAAAGTTGTCCAAGAAACTTACAGTGGGTGTACAAAGTATTCGTACACCTTTCAAAAACTAATAACTTTTTTATAATTGTACCAAACGACCTGATTTTTTATAATCAATTAGAAGCATTAGTTTAAAAACTGATATGCAAAAAAGATTTTCCAAAAATTACAATTTACAAGATTGCAGGTAAAAACTAGAGGGCTATTGTTGCTCGCTCGCTTCGCTCGCTCGCGAGTAGGATTGTGGTTGCTCGCTCGCTTCGCGAGCTCGCGGGCAGGACTGCTCTTGCGAGAATGTTAGTGGTACACAATCCTAGTAGGGCCCACAGCTATTGATGTCTTTCATTTTGTGTGTGACTCTCCACGAGCCACACAAAGAACTTCCCGATTCCTTAGTTGCTGTATATTATTATTATTATTTATTAAGTGTACGTTTTAAGAATATTATACGTTTTCAGGGAAATTCAATAGTTTTCTACTTATCAAAATGTTTGCTATATGGCGTCGCATTAAACCAATATCGTATGCTCGTTGCTCGCTTGGTTCCTTGTTATAGCATACTAATGTTGCAATATAAATTGTCTTAATTAGTTTTTCGCAAACGATACAACTCATCATTATCCGGGTTTGCAGTATTGATCTTGGTTTTCTTCGATACTATTAATTTAAATTTTCTCAAAATATATAAACCGCTCAATTTTGAAACTCTGCTTAGTGCTACATACAACATTTGTAAAGTTCGTATTTCTGATGTTTTAAAATCCATACATACTTTCTCGTATGTTTGTCCCTGACTTTTATGAATCGCAATCGCTTCAGCAGGAACCACTGGAAATTGACTACGTGTGATTTGTTATTTTTCTTCACTCGAAATATTTACTTGATTCGATATTTTTTTATTATTGGTGTTAAATTTTGATTTATATTTGCATTTTTCATATAATCACGATAACGAGTTCTTACGTTCACTCCTACTATGTCCAATTGAAAATCTAACCAGAATATAGACGGAATTTTAGTATTTTCCTGAAAAGTAATAAATTTTAATATTCCGCATGCTCCATTAACCAATCCGTCTTCAACATCAATGTTATTAATTATCATATATTTTATATTAATTTTCAATTTAATCTCAGTTAACAATTCGTTTTGAACTGATTGTTTATTTAAAGATTGTAATATAAATGTTTTTGTACTTTCATCGATATTTTTTGAAAATGTATTCTCGGCGATGATTAACTCACTCTTGCATTGGAATAATTTTCGATTATTGTAAGCGGTTACATTAGCATTAGTTGCATAATTGGAAAAAAAGTATTTTTAATTAAAAAAAACAAGAAAAAATTTTTTTTTTAATTTTATAAAAAATTTTTTTTTTAATTTTATAAAAAAAAATTTTTTTTTAAATATGTCTAAATATATATATATAGTTACGTTTACTTCTTCGGTGGATACGCCTTTCGTATAAATTGCAATGTTTAATCAACTCCTTCCAAAAAAAACTAAAAAACTACTTGACCAAAATGGACCAAAATCTAATCAGCTCTAAGTTACGACGGGGCACATCGATTGCATCATTCATCATCCTGATCGCATTGTTACTTTTTCTGAAAACGTTAACGAAAAATTTGATTACATAGAAACGGCCATACGCACACACACACACACACACACACACACATACGAACATTTTGATAAAAATAGTCTAAAATGACTCCAATGACCATGAAACGTGAAGATCTGCTAAAAAATCGATTTTCGATTTTCGGGGTAATTACAATAACTTCCCTATAAAATCGGGAAGTTAATAAAAAAGGCATTTTTTAAAACTTTTTTATTTGGGCCCTCAATGAAAATTTAAAACATATGTTTTCTAGATCCATGTTCTTTATGCACATGTTAGAAATTTCATGTTATAAAATCTTTTTTGTATATCATTTCGTAAACCAATGCTTCTAATTGATTATAAAAGTCAGGTTGTTTGGTACAATTATAAAAATGTTATTAGTTTTTAAAAAGCGTACGAATACTTTGTACACCCACTGTATGTTCGGCACACGTCCAAAAACGTAGTACCATTTCGAGACTCGATGCCCCCGAGGTTCTCACAACAATCGCGGGCACTCTGTACTCGGAAGCATACAACTGCGCATGTTCATAGTTACATGCTGCCGAATAATGCAAATTACGCCTCGTGTTTAGGATTAAGCTTAGTATTAAGTTAGTTTTGAGATGTCGAGGGCGAGCGATACGGACCTCAGTAGCACCCAGCGTTACAGGATTTACGCTCCTGAGGATCAGCTGTACGCGAAGCCCGTGTTTTTGGAGAATCCCGGTATCGCGATGCTTGATCACGTGATTACCGAGAACCACAGCTAATCGCTCGCATCACCGTACCGATTAGATTCGTTCTATCGTTCACACGCTTCACACGTGCATCGCGCCCATTGCTCAAGTCGTTTTGTTCTGCCATTCGAGATCGACAATTTCGCTCGTCTCGATCGCGCCAATCCGTCCGGACTCGGTCCTTTTCGTTCGTCATTTGCGCGATTGCGTGTAATAAACCACGTTTCCCTACCACTGCCCTAGATCGATCTTTTATCTAGCGTCTTTGACTACCGAAGAACCCCATGTTTGTATTATCGAGAGATGAGTACGCGAATGCCGCACCCTTGCAACCGTGGAAACGAGTCTATCGCCTCAACGCGTTGTTCGGCGTTAGGTTCGTTACGTCATCTGGGTTCATAGCGTGGGATCGAACTCGACGCATCGGGCAACAAAACGATACGAACCATACACTATTTACCAGGCTAGATATTGACAACGAGGAAGACATTTGGCACGGTATCGCTCACCCGGGAGTCAATAAACAGGATACAGACAACACAGGAATTACCCACTATGACTCTATTCACCCAGGACTAAATAGACCCGATGCAAACCACATGGGAATTATCCGACACTATACTGCTCATTGGCGACTCGATAGACCTGATACGAATACCCTGGAAGACCCGATACGGTCCAAATACGACTAATTACCCTCTGCAATCGCGGCGAGAAGAATTTTGCGCTGTGCAGCTTCGAATAGTTTGGACTAGTACGGCCATTTTCGAATATTTACAGTCCCTGCTCACTTTATTAGACTCACCTCTATAATCATGATATTTTTAGTTTTACCATGAATAATGGGTATAGCAGCCTTATGCAAATATCACTTAATGATGACCAATGAATTTTCCATATATTTATTTGACAAAAACAATGGATACAAACACAAATAGATCAATATAATTCTTAAAACACTAATATTTTGTTAATCCGCCCTTAGCTGCTCTTAAAGCCGCAACCCTTCTGGGCATGCTATCTATGCAAGTTTGTGCAATTTCTTTTAATGCAACGTTATGATGCCAGTGATAGATTATTCTCTCTATCAACTTGGTCTTTGTTGTTATATTTTCTTTGGCCAGTTCTCTTTTCAGGCACTCCCAGACATTTTCAATCGGATTCATGTCCGGTGAGTTGCCGGGCCATGGTAAAATGGGGATTTTTTGCTCTTGCAAGAAAATTTTACACTTGGATAGGCAACCCATAAGGCAACCTTGTAGTACGAAATCATTACCCCATAGGTTGAAAACAGCGTTGAATTCCTTATAGGATTTCAAACAGCACCAATTCTTCAGGTAAATAATAAAGTGAGCAGGGATTGTACACTGCCGCTGAAAAGTATGTGGACACTTACCATGTTCATGAAATTTGTGAGATATAACGTATATTTTTATTATCAAACAATATTTGTTGCTAAAGTCTATTATGAATATGTATGTAATGTATTCTAATAGTACCAAAATAAACAATTTAGTTATTGAAGTTTCTTAAATAAATTAAAGAAAAACTATGGGATCACGTAGATAGATAAGCCCGAAAACCATGTCCCAAGTCTGAAAAACATCTGTGGGAAATATTAGAATCTGAGTGGAACCTTATTGAAAGTGAAGTAATGGAAAAGTTAATAGCCAGAATGGCACGACTAAGGTGAAGTGCCCTAAGTCTGGACAGTCCAAAAGTGATACCTAAATCTGGACAAATTGAATTTTCATAGTAAAATCAGTAATTAAGAGATTAAATAATTATATTATATTGGATTGGCAAGAAAGTAATTTCGGTATTTTTAGATGAAATAAAATCCAATTTTTTTATCAAAGCAATGAACTTTAATCAATAAAATATTTTCCATTTTGTTGTATGATCTTTTGCCATCTTTCTGGTAGCTTCATAATTCCGCGCTCATAAAACTTCTGATCCTTTTCGGTGAAAAACTGATCCAAGTGCGATTTCAGATCATCATCATTAGTGAATGTTTTACCATTCAAAGAGTTTTGTAAACTTCGGAATAAATGATAATCTGATGATGCAATGTCAGGGCTATATGGTGGATGTGGCATCACTTCCCAACCGAGCTCCAATAACTTTTCATGTGTTACCAAAGATGTGTGTGGCCTAGCGTTATCATGGTGGAACACGATTCCTTTGCGATTTGCCAATTCTGGCCGTTTTTCTTTGATTGCTATGTCCAGTTTTGTTAGTTGTCGACAATAAACATCTGAATTGATGGTTTGGTTCCTTGGGAGCAGCTCAAAATACACAATACCTTTGTAATCCCACCAAATTGACAACATGATCTTCTTTTGGTGCAATTCAGCTTTCGGTGTGGTGTGGGCTGGTTCATCACGCTTGGACCATGATCGTTTTCGAGTTGTGTTATTGTAAACAACCCATTTCTCATCACCGGTGATGATTCGCTTGAGAAAAGGGTCGATTTCATTTCGTTTGAGATGCATATCGCATATGTTGATGCGTTGCATTAAGTGAATTTCTTTCAACTCGTGTGGAACCCAAATATCGAGCTTCTTAACGATTCCGAGACTTTTTAAACGATATTCTATGGTTGTATGCGAGACATTTAACCTGTCTGCAATCTCTCGGACAGTTGTATGACGATCCGATTCAATAATGGCTTTCATTTGGTCATCATCAACTCCAGATGATCGACCAGAACGTTGGTCGTCTTTAAGTGAGAAATTTCCAGAACGGAATTTTTTAAACCAATTCTGGCACGTGCGTGCTGTTAAGCAATCTACACCGTAAACTTCGCATATATCTTTGTGAGCCTCGGCAGCTTTTTTACCTCTACGGAAATAAAAAAGCAATATATGCCTATAATGTTCGTTTCTGCACTCCATGTTCAAATTGACACAGAACTAACAATTTTAATCAAAATTACGTGTAATTTGCTTCAAAAGTAACCTAAAAGATGCAGTTATGAAATGTCAGAAAGAAAACAAACGCGACGTTAACAGAAGCCAATCAAGCAAAACATAACGCCATCAGTTAGTGAAAACCGAAATTACTTTCTTGCCAACCCAATATATTCTGAGGCCTTAGCTACAAGTAGGTGTGAATATTATTTCATTAAGACATCAATTGAAATTTAAAAAATAATTCAAAGTTCATTTGAAAATAGTATACAAAATAGTCTATTTACATGCGAATCATGTGCATTTCTGGTTCGAACTTTTGTTAGATATAGTCCTGCAGATCGAAGTTTCGATGCTGTAGGATCAATGGTTCGGGAGTTATGCTTGCTTAAAGTTGAGCAATCTGCAGTGTTTTTGACAGGTAAGTGAGCCACCATATTGGTTTGCGGTGACGGTCTAGGAGCAGAATAATTAATGAGTTGGTTGGTGATTATATCGGGGGGGGGGGTGGCAAGGACTGGTGGTCGTCACTACAAACCAATGTGGCGGCGACCTTACCTGTCGAAAACACTGCAGATTGCTCAACTTTAAGCAAGCATAACTCCTGAACCATTGATCCTACAGGATCGAAACTTCGACCTACACCCGCCCTGAGTACATATCCACTGGACTACATACCAAATACATCATAATTTGTAGGAGAAAGGCAGAAATTTTGAGTCCGGTAAAGTAAAGTTTACCACAGGTATGTGGACAACAAATTTGCCATCGTGTAATAATATTGACTTCGATACGATAGAATGAAATTCATTTTGTGGCATTTAATGAACGTCTTTATTGGAAACGACATTTCGGTATTCCTGATAAAACCGGATCGCTCGGCCTTTTAATATAGAATATGCGAAATTGACTACGAGCGTGTACCTTGACGTGCAACAAAGCTGCTACGAAACAGAAAATATGCATCGATTACCAAGGTCCATCCATCTCCTGATGAATTGATATCACGAAGCTTTATTATCGGACATTATTAATAATCCATGAGCAATTAAATTACGAAGAACAAATTAATGAATGTATTGTACATAAGTTTGAAAGTATCCGGATAATTTGCAATTTATGCGGCATCCGTGTTTGTATGCAGATCAATACCGACGAAAAACGAATCCTGGTTGCCTATTTTGTCAACGACGTCCTGTAATAAATTTTAATTATCTCCGCGGGACGGATTTATCGGTAATTTTATATGGCCGATAATATCACCTTTCAACCGGGGATGCATACTTTGTTATGCCATAATATCTATATTGGTATAAATGATATTTACGTTGATTCTTGCCGTGTCACATTTATTTGAATAAGATTCGCGTTAGGCATATGTGTCAGCTATGTAGGTTGGCTCTGGGTTAGATCTGCTGTACGCGAGGTTAGATATAAATTAGATCAGGTGTGCATTCTCAGAGCATTGTGCAAGATTCCAATCAAATATGTATTAGATGCACCGATCGAACTTGGATCAATTCGAGCCGTGTGTACATATCTCAAACAAGTCCCAATACCATCGAGATGAGTTTGCTTTAAGTGACGTAGGAGATATTATCTCGATAGGAATCTTACGATTTGCACATCCCCGTGATAACCATATTCCTCGCGAGGTCAAATCTCTGAAAACTCTGTTCCGATCATCTTATCGACTTCACGTTGAACCAGCAGATTTTCCCCGGGAAATTTTGATAAACGCTTAGTCATGACTTTCGCGGCAGCAATCTATCATCGCGCCTATTATTCGATAACTTTTTCAATATTTTAATAATCGTTCTCTTCATGAAATTAAATCCGCTTATTGCCGTCTTAAACTCGAAATATGATACTGACTCCGGCACAGATATCTATCATATTTTTACCACGCTTGTATTAACTTTCCGTGTTGCGTCAAATCTTGTAATCGAATTTTAAACCTCTTCCCATATAATACTTGCCTCCGATGACAATAAAAGTAGAAAATAAAATATATAAAAGAAACTTTTTAAAAACCACGCTTATATTAAAATGCACTAAAGAGGATAAAATAATTTTTTTTTTCGTTCTCCATAAAATAAATGATTAATAATATTTTTCCCCAAAATTTTAAGCAATTAGTTAAAAATTTCTTCTGTTATAAAATTAGTGTCGACGTAGATAGAAAAATTGAATATAAAAATAAAAGCGTGGAGCACAATTTGAAATGAATGTAATTTCTGTTTATTAAACATTAGAAATTCAATTTTTTTATACACATATTTTTAGTGTGTCTTTCTTAACATGTATGAATAAAATGGAACGCAGCTTCATTAACTGATGGATTTTTATTGAATGAAGTAGAATTATTAACGAAATATAGAGGTACAAATGATAGCACACTTAATGAAAAACTTGAAATATAACAGAATTAATCGATAAAAATCAATGCTCAATATTTTGTAGGACCTCCTTTACAGCTAACGAATTTAATCATTCGGTTTGGTAAATATTTCTACAATTTTTTAATACCGTTTTGGCTAATATTCTCCCATTCGTCCAAAATGCGCTACTTTAAATCGATAATATTTTGGAATTGTCTGCCATTTTGGTACACAGCTCTGGCAAGATGTCCCGAACAATTTTCGACAATGTTGAGATTGGAGATCTTGCTGGCCACTCCAAAACTCGAATAATTTTTGAAGAGAAGTATTTCTTGCTACTAGTATTTCTTGACTGCGACGTTATCTTGTTGTAAAATGTGTTTATATGCAGCAATTCTTACAGCATAAGTGTATAGTTGTTCATTTATCATTTCAATATACCGTTCACTATTCATTCGTCCTTTTATAAATTTGATTTCCGTTTTACCCCAATATCCAATATCGGCCCAAATTATCACACAGCCGCCTCCCATTTAGCGGCGGCTTAAAAATTGCTGTTCTTCATTCAAATTATGATAGTAATAGCCTACGTCGTCTGGATCATCCAAATTAAATCCTTTTTCGTCAGTAAATATGACTCTTCGCCACTTTGTCCTCGTATTTATATTCTTTTCGGCAAATTGTAAGCGGAACGCTTTATGCTTCTTCTTTAACCAAGGTTTCTTCTGCAATTCTCTTCGCGCTAAGGGCTTGCATTTTTGTAAAACACAACGTATATTCTTTCCGTTAGTGTTTACGCCAACACTTTCAGCGATTTGTCTCGCAGTCATCCTCGAATTTAATGCTGTTCTCAATGTTGCACGTTTTTCACGGGCAGTTAAACTTTGTGGAAGCTCAGAACTCTTCTTTCTCCCGTAATTTTCAGGATTTTTTAACAAGCTCATAATAACTTTTCGGTATCTATATACAATTTTTGATATTTGTGTAATTCAATTTTGTTCTTCCTTTAACTTCAATATCGCATGTACTTCACATAATACACTTAGTTTTTTTTCACGACCCATTCTTAACTCTTTAGTATGTTGTTTCATTAAATAAGCACGAAAGAACCTAGTACCCATCAATTACGTTTTGCAATGAATGTTCGATCTTCAATAACTTCTGCATAACTGACAATTGTAAAACGTCTATTTGTGCTATCATTTTGACCCGCTTGTGGGCCCCAATATCTACGTTCCCATTTCGAACATTCTATTGAAGTAAATATGGTGGATGATACTCAGTACGTTGTACGTACAGGCATATCAGAATATGTTGACATATTAAAATATACGTTTTCTTCAGTTTAATGTACCAAATGAGGAAAAATATATGATGTTACGCTTTTATTTATAGTCACTAATGCCATGATTTTATTTAAAACATTACATTTTTCTACCTATTCCGATACTAATTTTATAACAGAAGAAATGTTGAACTAAATCCTTAAAATTTTGAGGAAAAATATTATTAACCATTTACCTAGATTAACCTAGATTCGGTATTTTATGGAGAACCAGGAAAAAACATTATTTTCTCCTTTTTAGTGCATTTCAGTATAAGCGTGGTTTTAAACAGTTTTTTAAATATATTTTATTAATAGTAATTCCGCTTGAATGGCAGGGTGAATTTTCGCGAATAGAAAAGCCGATTGGGTTAGCTCGATCTCGCAGCGATACCCGCGTCAACGTTAAACCCGTGATCCATTTGGCATAGGGAATTATAATGAAACAAGATTGCGTTATCTTCAGACGTCCGTCTCATTGCATCGCAACCACTAACACGGCGTGACAGGGGTAACTAAACTTCCGTTCCGTACAAATTAACGCGAAACTGAGACACGTATTTGCACAACGCCACGATACGTTAAGATATCTCTGCGATACATCGGGGGAAACCATTCTGTTTCCTGTTACGGATCGTCGCGCGAAGTAGGTCAATTCACATACGATCCGACACCACTAACAATATAACAGAAAGTATAAACGCAAGAAATCTAACAGCATTCCATCACGCTTAATTTGCCCCGAGACTCGAGCCTCCATTCGTCCCCCGAGTTCCTCTAAATCTTTTAATAGTTTCCGATCCCAAGATTTCATAGTAGCTTTAACACCCTCTGAACTTCTTCGAACAATCCAATCCCTTCCCGATTTCCACCGGGTTTCAACAGTTATTCGGTTATTCGTGAGAGCCAGAAAAAAAAGTCGAGAAGCAAGGACCAGCCTAATGTACACTGCCGCTTAAAAGTATGTGGATACTTCCTTAATTCTTATAACTACCTGAAAAAAGTTATGATATCTTTGGTAAATTTGATTATCTCGTATGTGTTTCAGTTCGTACAGTATTGGAGAACATATTTTAATAATAATTTATTAAATATCTCACCGATAATGATAAAAAATAATTATATTTTCTTCTCGTCTACATATCCACCGCGTGCTTTTATGACCGCGTTTACTAAGGTGAAGTGCCCTATGCCTGGACAGCATGTTTTTCTATTTTAAATTTTATCACTTTAAATAAACAAAAACAATTTCTTAAGAGTTTTAACATACAGTTCAGAGTTTGTAAAGTAATTTAAAATAAAAAAATCATTGTTTAGGTTAGTATCTTAATTGTATTAACAAGAATAATTCAAACCTATAGTTGGACATATTAAATCCAATCTAAGCTAGTACCTGGACAGAAGTAAAGCCTATATCGGGACAAATTCAATTTACGAGTTGATCGAGCGAACATAACCTAAAACGTTGGTTGGTGGCGCTGTTGCGCATGACGAATAGAAGATGCTTTGCGTAATATGTAGTATTCTCATCATAGATTATAGTATTGTATTATTTAACCAAATATATATTTATTTTCATTTACTGTTTTAATAAAACTTGTCATAATACAACTTTTAAGGTTAGGTAGTAATACTGATAGATTTAAGATGTAAACATAAAGTATCATTAACGTCACAACCGGAATACATTTTCTACATACGTTATTCAAGCTAATAGAAGACTAATTATACGTACATGTAGTTAAATAATTTGCAAACAATGCGTTGATTTTATTCACAAACACGTGTCCGGTTTCAGGCGTAAGCACATTGCGTATAAGCTTAGAGTGGGACAGCTACTGTCATCGCGTCCCAGTATGGAGTACTTATATTTGAAAACAGTCCTAATCTTGGACATCTAATATTTGGATTAATAATTATTATTTACGTTAAGCTTGATTGCCAATTTATTTTAAAATATCAATATTATTATGCGTGATAATTATTTTTTGTCTGAGGGCTTAAATTATATCTTTTTTTCTAACAAAAGTTCGAACTATAAATGCACATGATTCGCATGTACAATAGCGGACAAAAGTTTAAGACAGCTATAAAGAAGACGATGACTTTTTTAATATTGTACTATACAATTTGAACTTTTTTGGGAAGCTAGAGCAATTAGTTTACTAAAGGGTGTGAAAATAAATTTTTTCAAAAATTGCAATTGATCGGAATTGTTGAAAAAATATAAAAAGTTGAATTTTTAACTTTTTTATGTGGGCCTATATTGAAAATTTAGAACATACGTTTTGTAGATCTGTGTCAATTAAACATATCCTGAAAATTTCATTAAAATCGGTCAACGTTGCAATGAGCTACAAACGTTTAAAGATGGTAAAAATTGCAGATTTTCACGATTTATTGCCGAAAATCTTGAAAATCTGCAATTTTTACCATCTTTAAACGTTTGTAGCTCATTGCAACGTTGACCGATTTTAATGAAATTTTCAGGATATGTTTAATTGACACAGATCTATAAAACGTATTTTTTAAATTTTCAATGTAGGCCCACATAAAAAAGTTAAAAATTCAACTTTTAGTATTTTTTTCAACAAATCCGATCAATTGCAATTTTTGAAAAAATTTCTTTTCACACCCTTTAGTAAACTAATTGCTCTAGCTTCCCAAAAAAGTTCAAATCGTATAGTACAATATTAAAAAAGTTATCGTCTTCTTTAAGGTGTGGGTCGGATTTTGACCTTGGTCGAGTGCGAGTGTGGTAGTACCTTAACACACCGATAGATACTGTATACGTACACGAGATTGCAAGGGTTCCGTAGATTTCGTTTGCTGTCTCTCTAACGCACATTTGGGGCCCCTACGTAGTCACAATCGCTAGATAAAAGACCCACCATTACGGGATGCTTCCTTATATGGCCTACTTTTGCGTTTTCGAGGCGTAATTTGCATTATTCGGCAGCATGTAGCGCAGTTTCACAAATATTGGACGAAGCAACAGTGCTGCCATTGTCGAGACACATACATTTTCTTAAATATCGAGAGATTTAGGGTTCTTATAGAAAAAAATGTAGGCATCCCGGAATTCAGGGTCACATACAATGTCAATGAAACCTTTATTATGTTAAACTATACGTGTTTAAACACAGCAAACGAAATCTACGAAGTAGATCCCTATACGGGAGATTTTGGTGCAAGTATTAGTTCCATGGCATTTTTAGCTAGGAGCGCTAGCGTTTTTAGTCACTATTTTACCGATATTTTACCAATACAGTGACTGAATCGGTAAAACAGTGACTAAAAACACTAGCGCTCCTAGCTACAAATGCGGAGGGCACCGATACTACGACCAAGGTCAAAATCCGACCCACATCCTTTAAAGCTGTCTTAAACTTTTGTCCGCTACTGTAAATAGACTATTTTGTATACTGTTTCCAGATGAACTTTGAATTCATTTTTAAATTTCAATTGATGTCTCAATGAAATAATATTCACACCTACTTGTAGCTAAAGCTCAGAATATATAATATAATTATTTAATCTCTTAATTACTGATTTTACTATGAAAATTCAATTGTCCAGATTTAGGTATCACTTTTGGACTGTCCAGACTTAGGGCACTTCACCTTATGTGTGTAACTAACATGAACATATATGTTCATTAAGGGCCCAAATAAAAAAGGTGTTGTCCAACAGGTGTTGTCCGAATGCTGTATTATCCAAACGTTGTGTCTTCTAGCGTCCGCGCAGTACGTTTCATTTACACAGAGCGAGCCGCCTAACGTTTCTACGGCCACAGGTTATCGAAACGCTCGAATTGAATGTATCTCGATCGCAAAACAATGAAAACGACTCCTCTCTCCCGTCGGCTAATAGGCTTAATTAAGGTGTCCAAATACGGAAAGTCTATTACTCGATCGTAACACATTTCAAAAGTCAGCGGCGCGGGAAATGGAATTGCGCGAGGGACGGGTAAGCACGAATGACGGTCGCGGACCAGCAAAAAGCGGCCGATTACAGTAAAAGTGAGCCGCGGTGGGACGGGTAACGGCCAGCGAGAGAGGGGTAGGGGTTTAAACTCGATAATTCAATGCGACGAGCAATTTTCGTCCTCTTTTATGACGGCCGGCTCCACTTTTCTGGGGGATCGTCGCTGAACTTTTCCGGCCCCGGGAACGGATAATTAAGAACGTTACCGGTACGTACGTGATTCCAAGATAATTGGATGCCGCGTGACAACCTGAATGTTTTGATGCAGTCGCCTAAACCCCCCAACCCCGTCCCGCCGCCACCGTTGCAGCCCGCTTGTTCTCGCCGCTGCACCACGCTGCGCTGCGGCTGCCAGCGTGTGCCGTCTATCCGGGTTGCCTATCCATTTCCGCGGAAAGTTAATTTGTAGAAACCCGGTGAAACACGTAGAATAAATACATGCCCTATCCGCGCTTAACGTGCCGGTCATGCAGCCACGCTATATCACTCTCGTTTGTCATGCACCGAGCTCCGGCAACGACGTTATCGCGCGCCCCCCCGATTAATAATATCCCTCTCGACAAATCGGCTCGACGACAGAAAAAATACAGGGACAAACAAAGACGGGCAACATCCGTGATTAGACGGCCCGGATCGGATCGCTGTCTTGTCCCAATTATTGATCGAAGGATCAACGGAGTTCATTAGCCTCGGGCGAGACTGATCGACGAATCGGAAACGGTTCCCGCAGCGTTCCGGCCTTTGTCGACGATCCGCCATTGTCTCCGCCATCGGCTAATACCGGTATTCAGTCCCCGTAATATCAAAATCGTTATACAATTCTACGAGATATCCGAAAATCGAGAAGTTGCAGCTTCACCGCAGATTGTTCGGCTCGTCGTAACGCGACATCGCCAAAGTCGCGGCCTTTCACATCGGGTTTCCACAGAGAAAAGGTCGGACGCGTGGGCGGATCTAAGGGGGCGGGGAAGAGGGGTGCCGGTCGCGCGTGCACGGTCAAATTCAATCGATTCGACACCCAGCTCTCTCTCCTTTATTTCCCCATTCGCCGCTCAATCAAAAAGCACTCGATCAGAATTTCCCTTTGCCGTTGATTTCTCGTGGCCGGCGTTCGACAATTAACACAGTCGTTAGAAACCGGCCGGTGGCCTCGATATCCGACCCTCCGTGCCGTTTCTCTTCCGCGCGTTCCGGCACGCCTGTGCCACCGCCGCTACGAACCACCCCCCCCCCCCCTTGTACCACCTCCATCGGCATTGTGCTTATTTTTCCAGCACTGAAAATGTCGCTGGTATAGCTGGTAAAGCGAACAATCGGGTCACTGTTACGACGCGTTTGTTGTCGAGGGACAACCGGCAGAACCGGAGAGAAAAGGTTGGGGGGAGGGAGAGAACGAAACAAAGAGAGAGACACAGAGTTGGAGGAAGCGAAGAAGACCCGAGCCGACGGGGAAAGGTTCGCAGGACGCGAGGGAGGGTTGAAAGAGAGAAAGATGGGGGAAGAGAGACGGAGAGGAGAACCGTGTCGGTAAAAAGAAGGACCGAGAAGGGAGGGGGCGGGCGAAGATTCAAAGCGGCGGCGGGAGCCTTTCGGTGGAACCATTCTAATTGGGGCAGATGTTAATTAAGGCGCGCTTAGGCGAAGACGACGAGACGGCGACGACGTGGACGGGACTTTGTTCGTGAAAATAATGATCTTCCCATTATCCGGCACGGCCGTCCGTCCTCCCTTATCCATTGTCCTCTTCATCGTCCGCGTTATCGTCTTTATTGTTCCCTTCGATGCGAGTCCCACCCCTCAGTCCTCCAACCTCCCTATCATCCACCGTTTCACCCCTATCTTCGTTTTCTTTTATTCCCCGTATGCCATTCGCGGGTGCATTCGCGGCGTAAACGTCGGGCCTCATTGGAGAAGGAAGGTTCTCAGCAGCTCCACGCGTGCACCTAATTTCGAAGCATCCGTGAGAGCTACAGCTTTTTCATTATCGAACTGATTTGATTTATATGTTCATTTCTCAGTTGGACGGAGATCAACTTTTTCGGAACGAAAGGGTTTAGGTAGGCTGGGGTTCGCGGGAGGTTCGTGTTCGCGTGATACCGAGTGATATCCCCGGGAGGGTAGCGTCGAAGAATGCGAGGCGACACTTCTCCGGGTTCCCGTCTATTCATCACCGGGCGCGAACCAGGGAAACGTCGTGTATCATCTCCGCGGCCGGAAACGAAATTACCAGGCGCGTCCAGTAATGTATCGACGCGCGCAACCCTCTGCATATCGCACCGACGACGTCGACATCGCGACCTGGCGAAACGACGCCGTCATTTGTCCGCGCGACGGTCCCGCATTACCGTAAATTAATTTACAACTTCCCTTTCGACCGGGTTAATATCCGCGATGGACCTGCATGCGATAGACCGATAAAGTCGCCGGTAATTGGACGGCGACGTACAAACGTGCGCCTCAACAAGTGTCATCCGACCTGAAGCCGCTCGGACGACCGTCGCCGACGTCCCCGTCATTGTCGTCGCGGCCATCTGTCATCGGGATAATACGATTCGATTAGAAATATCGCTAACGACGTCGCGAGCCTCGTACCGGATCGCGCGTCGCACGGATGATTAATGAAAGCCCTGGCGTTGCACGCTTCTTTCCCCTTTACTCTCTATTCCTCGCTCTTCTTCTTCCAAGCCTTCTCTTTCTCTCTCCCACCCCCCCGCCCCGTCTCTGTCTCTCATGTCAGTTTCATTCCTAGCCCCGCGTCCTCCCTTTGCCACCCTTGATGGATGAAACTTCTCGACCTGCGTGGAAAATACAATTTTAGTGTTCGCGCGTTCTCGTGATACCTGGCGATTTAACGAGACGCCCGGTGAGCTTGCGTTTCTTTTTCACCGGCCTGAACGCCATCATCATTAACGCCCGCTCGCGCGTGTACACACCGGGTTGCGTGTGCGTCGCGCACACGTTTAGACCGACCGACGCGCGACCGGGACCGTGATATTATATGCGGCGTAGTTAACGAGAGCTCGGCGCTTGCCCTACGATTCCGTTTGTCCTCTTTCCAGTTGCCCGTCTTTTCGCCTGTATCCTCGTTTCAACCCTCTCTTCTCACCCCCGAGCTTTAACCCACACACACACAGCACTCCCGCTCTCTCTCGCTCTCGCTCTCTCTTTCTCTACGTTCACCCCTGTCGACTGTCTTTCCGTTTGCATCCCAACGGCCGGGTCCGGTCTACTTGACCGACAGTCACTCCCTCGACAATGTTTACGTCCACACTATTTCCCCAATATATGCTTCCATCGACGTTCTGTTTTCACCGACATAGGTTCTAATGGGTCCGTTCTACTTCAACGACAGTCGCTCCCTCGACAACGCTCACGTCGACACTATTTCATCGACGTTCTTTCTTCACCGACATCAGTTTTCAGATATATTATCATGAGGGGTCTGCGGGATTCCGCAAGTTTGACCAATCTTTGTTTTTAACCTTCCGTCGGGCGCAATATTTGGACCGCCGAGTTCGGGCGTAATGTGTTTGACGAAAAAAACTGATATCTAATTAACCCTTTAACCTACAACTACGGGCTATGCCCGTAATATTTACACGGTTGGCCCGATCATCGTACGATTTCGGCCCGAAATTTTCGAATCTAAATCGTAGGTTAAGGGGTTAAGTTCATTTATACAACTGCTGTTGGGGAAATAGTGCACTTGCTGCCGTCTATACTCGAGGGCCGCCCTTTTGGGCCCACACTAAGGGTGGGGGTGACCGAGTCGCTTGTGTTTTCCAGATACTAAATGATCGCGCTGTGCCTCTCAGATCGGTTGCGCCCGACGGAAGGTTAAGGGCGGTGGGGAAATGCTCTTACGCACACACCCTCTCCTCCGATGGTGGTCGGAGAGGGTAGTGTGAGGCTCGTCTGCCCCCTAAGGTGGAATTTGGGGGGATTATTCGGCCTTATGCCTCCGCCCATACCTACTAAATCCCCACCGCCCAGGACCTTTTGCTCAGCCTACTTTCAGAGACTTTATACCTCCGGTGTCCCGCTGTCCGCATTCAGCGGAGGTATTCTTACCAGAGTTGGGCAAAAAATTTAATTAGATACAAATTTCGGATCACGGATCATAGACAGAAAATTTTGAATTAGTTACTCCAAGATAAAGATAAAGAGTAACTTGTATCCGAAGTTGAATTAGATAATTTAATATCCGAAGCAGAAGGATCCGAAGCTACGGATCCATTTTTAACTATAAGAGATTTGAGGCATTCACGGCCCGGCATCATACAGTTATTTCTGTTGAGGTTTTCGGGTGTAAGCCGTGTCCTAAAGGAAGAGATTTCCCAACGTTTCGCAAGCATTGCAGCTAGCTTCATCAGGGGGTCGGAAGACACACTGATACTGGTGTGTGCCTGATTTGTGCTCCACTTATATAGTGGAGGTTGCTCATGTTCTGGTTCAGTGAGCACCAATCAAAGTAGACTTTTAATTGTTCGGCCGCCCAATTAAAAGTCTACTTTGATTGGTGCTCACTGAACCAGAACATGAGCAACCTCCACTATATAAGTGGAGCACAAATCAGGCACACACCAGTATCAGTGTGTCTTCCGACCCCCTGATGAAGCTAGCTGCAATGCTTGCGAAACGTTGGGAAATCTCTTCCTTTAGGACACGGCTTACACCCGAAAACCTCAACAGAAATAACTGCATTTTTAACTAGTTAAATATCTAATTCAAAGATCCTTTCGGATCCTTCAAGATCCTTTCGGATCCTCCAAGATCCTTTTGACCAGCTCGAGGCTTGAATGAACACGTTCCGAGGTCCGAGGGTCGGGCCCCGAGGCCTGAGCCCAGAATACAATAGAAGTATAATAAACACGGCCGGGCCATCCCCTGGCCAGCCCGGTAGCTGGGCATGATACCCCTGACACGTGCATCCTGAACTTGTTCATTTTTCGTAATGCCCTCACGAAAGTGGCACGGGCCAATTCGTGGCGTTCTTCCGATTAAAAAATGTCTAAACGCGATAGAATTCGGCCACTGCTTACTGCCTTTATATGTGAAGATATCTTTGAAAAAACGTGGTAAAATGTATCTAAATCAAAATTTTGCTGCATCATCGGTGCTATGGCGACGAAGCGACGAGTTGGCTGGGGCGCCTTGGCCATGTGGTGCAATAAACACGGCCGGGCAATCCCCCGGCCGTGTTTATTGTACTTCTATTGTATTCTGGGCTCAGGCCTCGGGGCCCGACCCTCGGGCCTCGGAACGTGTTCATTCAAGCCTCGAGCTGGTCAAAAGGATCTTGGAGGATCCGAAAGGATCTTTGAATTAGATATTTAACTAGTTAAAAATGGATCCGTAGCTTCGGATCCTTCTGCTTCGGATATGAAATTATCTAATTCAACTTCGGATACAAGATCCTTTTGGATCCGAACCTTAAGGGTGTGGGTCGGATTTTGACCTTGGTCGTAGTATCGGTGCCCTCCGCATTTGTAGCTAGGAGCGCTAGTGTTTTTAGTCACTGTTTTACCGATTCAGTCACCGTATTGGTAAAATATCGGTAAAATAGTGACTAAAAACGCTAGCGCTCCTAGCTAAAAATGCCATGGAACTAATACTTGCACCAAAATCTCCCGTATAGGGATCTACTTCGTAGATTTCGTTTGCTGTGTTTAAACACGTATAGTTTAACATAATAAAGGTTTCATTGACATTGTATGTGACCCTGAATTCCGGGATGCCTACATTTTGGTCTATAAGAATCCTAAATCTCTCGATATTTAAGAAAATGTATGTGTCTCGACAATGGCAGCACTGTCGCTTCGTCCAATATTTGTGAAACTGCGCTACATGCTGCCGAATAATGCAAATTACGCCTCGAAAACGCAAAAGTAGGCCATATATGGAAGCATCCCGTAATTGTGGGTCTTTTATCTAGCGATTGTGACTACGTAGGGGCCCCAAATGTGCGTTAGAGAGACAGCAAACGAAATCTACGGAACCCTTGCAATCTCGTGTACGTATACAGTATCTATCGGTGTGTTAAGGTACTACCACACTCGCACTCGACCAAGGTCAAAATCCGACCCACACCCTTAAGATCACGGAACTTAGTTACTTATCTTTTAGTTGGATCTGGATTTAGATACGTTTTGACTTAAATACTGCCCAACTCTGATTCTTACCAGCCCCAAACCACGGCTGTTCTTGGCACAAAAGTTTGACTAGCCTGTAAGTTTGCTCGGGCGTCCGAGGATTTTGGGACCCAAGACTCAGTCGGGACTAGAGTTGCTATCTGAGAGTCCCGCCAGGGCCCTTACCCTTCCTTCCCTCGCTCATCAGTGCTGCGGAGCCTGCCTTTGCTTCCCCCACTCTTCCGCCTGTGGGAGCGGGTAGGGAAAATAACGGGTGTTCTTTTGTTCCACGCGACGCACAGTGGGAACATTCGACCATTCTCTATTCAAAATCAAAGAACTTGCGATAGAAATGAGGTAGAGCGATGAAATTTTTTTTAAATTAAAGCTGAAACTTTGCAGAATATGGGAAAAATAGGGAGATTACGGTACGAACGGTTTTTAACCTTGAGAAAATTCGTTAAACTTTCACAATTTCCAGAAAATGTGGTTTCTGCGTTACCACGGGCAGAAAAAAATTTTTTAAATTTTTGCTATATATCATTTCCCGTAGATTTTTTCACGCTGATTTCAAATCTGGTCTCAAAATTTGTCTACGACTTCAGGATTTTACAAGAAATCGATTTTTGTGAACGAATTGTTTAACGAATTTTCTCAAGGTTATAAAACGTTCGTACCATAATCTTCCTATTTCCCCATATTCTGCCAAGTTTCAGCATTTCTATCGAAAGTTCTTTGATTTTGTCTCCGATTTGGACGAAAGGTCGCACACTGTGAGGCGTAAATTCCACTGTGCGCCGTATCCCATGGAACGCCTCACAGTGTGGGATCTTTCGTCCAAATCGGAGACAAAATCAAAGAACTTTCGATAGAAGTGAGGTAGAGCGATGAAATTTTTTTTAAATTAAAGCTGAAACTTGGCAGAATATGGGGAAATAGGAAGATTATGGTACGAACGTTTTATAACCTTGAGAAAATTCGTTAAACAATTCGTTCACAAAAATCGATTTCTTGTAAAATCCTGAAGTCGTAGACAAATTTTGAGACCAGATTTGAAATCAGCGTGAAAAAATCTACGGGAAATGATATATGGCATGTTAAAAAAAAATTTTTCCCGCGCGTAGTAACGGAGAAACCACATTTTCTTGAAATTCACCAAGTTTGACGAATTTTCTCGACGTAAAAAAGCGTTCGTACCATAATCTCCCTATTTTTCCCATATTCTGCAAAGTTTCAGCTTTAATTTAAAAAAAATTTCATCGCTCTACCTCATTTCTATCGAAAGTTCTTTGATTTTGAATAGAGAATGGTCGAATGTTCCCACTGTGCGACGCACAGTAGTCTAGAAGTCAGTTCTAGTGCGAATTAATTATTGTGCGAGGAAAAAATTGACATTTTGTGTAAGAATTACTTCTAAATATTTGAGTAAAGTAAATAAAACATAATTTACAATACTGACTACTTGTTTATTAATATAATAATTATTAATCTACTACTACATTCATTAAAATTTTTTAATGGCCTTCCAACTCTTACGGGTTCAAGTTCGTGAATGTCAATCTCATTAAAGGCGAATACTATGGTCGATTCTAACCAAGTCTTATTTTTTTATAAAATCTATGTTTATAATTCTTGCCTATTTTCCAACGTTTCTCAATACTTTTGATAGAGTTCTCTAAAATTCCTTCAATATTGTGTCCGCTCACATTCCTTCCGGTAAAAATAGCCTCTAGTAATCCACTAACGCAATCCTTTCGTTTCAAATTCTTCAATTTGAACCATTCTTCGAACAACTCTAAGCGGGTGATCGTAGATACGTTTACTAAAATATTAAAATAAAATGATAATGGGATTGCGGGGGATCGCGTTTTCTCTTTGCCGTTTATGGGGATGAAGTAAGCTTCCAAATGAAATACTTCGCAACGCGTGCAAATGCGTGCAAATTTTGTAAAACTTACGACATTCTAATAATTTTTCTTAAAAAGTATCAGTTCATAAAATATATCATAAAGTGTCTGAAGGAACGTAAACCTACCATTTCCAGTCACAGCCATACTGATAATATCACATATAACAAGATTCTAACACAATTTATGCACACTTCAAGAAAGAACTCGATATTTTGAGGTTATAATTTGTAGCAATTGACTAACGCAGAAAAAGAAAATGTGGTTACTGGAATGTTGACAGTCTTGCCAACAATAATACGGTGATGTGATTTACTAATTTTGCTTTTGTCATTGTAGTATACATATCAAACTATCATACAAGTATAAATTTTAACAGATTTACGTTAGTTGGCATTTTTAATTTAATCGCGCTAGAACTGACTTTTAGACCACAGTGCGACGCCACGGACGGCTTGGCTTGGATCACGCATACGGTCTTTTTGGAACACTCCTTCGCTTGCTCCACTTGGTACGCGACAGCGTTACTGAGAAGAGTGGGGGAAGCAAAGGCGTGCTCCGCAGCACAGCTGAGCGAGGGGAGGAAGGGTAAGGGGCCTGGCGGGACTCGCAGATGGCAACCCTGGTCGGGACTCAACAGCACCGAAGCCGATGCGTTTCCCTCGATATCGATTGCTACCTCGAGCGGCATTAGAATCTATCCTTGAACCAGTTCCGATCTGTTCCACGTGCTCGCGTTAATGAGTGCCTTTTCTGGTGAACGCGCGCCGCAACTTCGATCCGGATTATTGATATGTTGTCATACTTGCTCGCGTAACCTCCTTAATGACGCGCAACGCTCGCAGGCGACTTCAAAGGCGCCGGACTCGGACCAACACGCCTGGTCTTTACCAACGGGGTAACGCAACGGTGGACTCGCTGGATTAAGACTTGTTTCCCACCCTGGTATTCCTCTGTGTTCCCCTTATTTCCCCTGGTTTGAAAGACCATTTTGTAGCAAATATCTCTGTTTTTCCACAATCCTCGAGACTGAGGGATCCAGCGCCCGACAACAATATCAATTTCCTGATGACTCGTACGCCAACGAGGAAGACTGAAGCTTACCCACTTTTCCGTACACAGCAATCAAATTATCATGCTCGTCGACCTCAGAACACGTTCCATCGTGGATCGACTCGAGCAACCCCATGCGTCCATCGAGCCCGATCCCCTGGGTACTCGAGAATCATACGCTACTCGAAATAAGTTGATACATTTCCACCGTGCTCGAACAGCTTAATTACCCATCACCGGGCACCGGTGCAACGTTTGCTAATTTAATATCACGCTATTTGATTCTCTATCGAGCATCCGATCCAGATACAGTCGCAATAAAACATTCAGAATGATTTGTGTATTTATCGCGGCGCCACCGCACCGGGGCGACCATTATTCTCGCTGACGTCACCGATAAAGCAATCAGCTTCTCCAAAATTAAATTTCCATCCAGGCTGTATTGAAACTTCACGGAAACGTCGGCCGACTTTCTGCTCGAACTTCGATTCGCGCAGTTGCATCCTCCGCGCGGCCGGTAAAACGGCCGACGTTACCGCGAAAGAAGAACCGTCTCCGGCAACTTATTACACGGCAAGACAAATTCTTTTATCCCGCGTAACCGGCGCGAACTCTCCCGGCCTGGTAGGTGCCCGGGCGCTAGGCCAGGCGAGGCGACGGCCCGTATCCGCAAATTAAGTCGTCCGCTCATTCAAATTCCGCGTCGCGATCAAGTCGTCGCTTTTTCACCGTCATACGGGGAGACCCATTTAGTTGCAGGACTACTTCCCTATTTATCTGCGCTCGCGTTCATCTTCCTCCGCTTCGGTCCCGCTTCCGTTCTCCCGTCTGGTTAGCTACCCAACCCTACGGCGAAGTACTTACACGACCCGGGGACACGGTGGAAGGTGCGGGCTGGGAAACCTGGCCGGGGTGGTCGGTTCAAGAGGCGAACTTTCTCCCGGGGACGTGATAAATTTCGCGACTGTCAGACCTGGGTTGCGTGATTAATCGCGGCATATCGCGGCGTAACTGGGTGTCCGTCGAGAGGGATGATCGCCGGGGCTTTCCGACTTTTCGGATTCGTTTGTCGTCCCCGGTTCGGCCATGGCCGGGCGCTGATTCGACGCGGTCCTTAATTACAACGTGGCACGCGAGCCACTCGTTACGGCCGCGTGCTCTCGAGCATGCAGACGGAACTGCCGTGTCCCGGAGACACCGTCGTGCCGTTGTTAAAATTCGACGTTTCACGGCGCGGCGCGCGGCCAGACCGAAACCGCGTTTAAACACCATCAAAGATTAAACCCGACCGCTCGTTATCGGTCGGCTCACCGGCACCGAATGCGTGCGCCGATTGTTAAGGACTAGTGGCGGGATCGAGTTCAATGTGCAGGCTGGCGAGCCCTAATTGTTAACACTAAACCTACCAACAACACCGGTCAACATGACCGGTTCCAGGTTTTTTATTTATATACAAACGATTGTATAGGATCTTTAGTAGTAAAAAATGAGGAATTGTTATCGATCGTAAATTGTTTTTTGAGAACTTTGGAATAATGTTCTCGGCGCACTATGGTCTGGAAACCCGTTTTTCGTGGCCAAAAGTATTTTAGCGTTATTTAAAGTTGAAGGTTATAGTATGCTAGGTCGTTGAATTCGTTTCGACACCAGCAATAATATTATAAAGTCATAAATATATGGTAACATTTAAAAAATTGACGTGATTCCCATTTTTATAAACGAAAAAGTTTTTTTTAAATTTTGTATATTGAAATTTATAGATATGTAAATACTGATCAAATTTTGTTGGAAACACTTTTTTGGCAGATCGTAGAAAATGTCTTAAAAATTGTGTTAACAGTACTATTCTGCCGCAGGAATAACATAAGTAATAATACTAGCACAAATAAGATAAATACATAAATAAAATCACTAATGTATTGGGTTGGCAAGAAAGTAATTTCGGTTTTCACTAACTGATGGCGTTATGTTTTGTTTGATTGGCTTCTGTTAACGTTGCGTTTGTTTTCTTTCTGACATTTCATAACTGCATCTTTTAGGTTACTTTTGAAGCAAATTACACGTAATTTTGATTGAAATTGTTAGTTCTGTGTCAATTTGAACATGGAGTGCAGAAACGAACATTATAGGCATATATTGCTTTTTTATTTCCGTAGAGGTAAAAAAACTGCCGAGGCTCACAAAGATATATGCGAAGTTTACGGTGTAGATTGCTTAACAGAACGCACGTGCCAGAATTGCTTTAAAAAATTCCGTTCTGGAAATTTCTCACTTAAAGACGACCAACGTTCTGGTCGATCATCTGGAGTTGATGATGACCAAATGAAAGCCATTATTGAATCGGATCGTCATATAACTGTCCGAGAGATTGCAGACAGGTTAAATGTCTCGCATACAACCATAGAATATCGTTTAAAAAGTCTCGGAATCGTTAAGAAGCTTGATATTTGGGTTCCACACGAGTTGAAAGAAATTCACTTAATGCAACGCATCAACATATGCGATATGCATCTCAAACGAAATGAAATCGACCCTTTTCTCAAGCGAATCATCACCGGTGATGAGAAATGGGTTGTTTACAATAACACAACTCGAAAACGATCATGGTCCAAGCGTGATGAACCAGCCCAAACCACACCGAAAGCTGAATTGCACCAAAAGAAGATCATGTTGTCAATTTGGTGGGATTACAAAGGTATTGTGTATTTTGAGCTGCTCCCAAGGAACCAAACCATCAATTCAGATGTTTATTGTCGACAACTAACAAAACTGGACATAGCAATCAAAGAAAAACGGCCAGAATTGGCAAATCGCAAAGGAATCGTGTTCCACCATGATAACGCTAGGCCACACGCATCTTTGGTAACACGTGAAAAGTTATTGGAGCTTGGTTGGGAAGTGATGTCACATCCACCATATAGCCCTGACATTGCACCATCAGATTATCATTTATTCCGAAGTTTACAAAACTCTTTGAATGGTAAAACATTCACTAATGATGATGATCTGAAATCGCACTTGGATCAGTTTTTCACCGAAAAGGATCAGAAGTTTTATGAGCGCGGAATTATGAAGCTACCAGAAAGATGGCAAAAGATCATACAACAAAATGGAAAATATTTTATTGATTAAAGTTCATTGCTTTGATAAAAAAATTGGATTTTATTTCATCTAAAAATACCGAAATTACTTTCTTGCCAACCCAATATTAATGTATATCATATATATGCATTATTTATAAATGTACATAAACTATAAAAATATATAAAATATAAATACGAATGATATAATCAATAAATGTACATACATATACATTTAGGGTGGACCTTATTTTTTGACCAAAGAATTTTTTCCGTCTCACTATTTATTAAAAACGTTGTACAACTAAAACGGGCAGGAACCTGTAAATGAAACTTTATACACTTTAGGTAATAGTTCAAACCACAAGGAACTATAAAAATTAGCTTAAAAAACTAATGACAATAGTGCTAAATTGAAATTGAAATTGGAATTGGAATCGAAATTGGAATTGAAATCGAAATTGAGATTGAAATTGGAGTTGAAAAATTGGAATTGAATTGAAGCAAGAACACTATAACTCGAATAAATAATACCAATGCTAATATGTATTTACTGCTAGATTATGGCTACATGAATATAAAAACCACACTGTGTATGGTCTTGAAGACGTCTTTTTAGGACGTAAGACTTTCAGATCTAAAATAGACGTAAAATGGACATGTGTAAGATGTGGTGTATGATGATCTGGGTATTTTAAGTTTCATATTTATTTTACTAACAATTAAGTGCACGGATAAAAAGGTATCCTACGAAAATTGCTGGTCTTTTTACGTACAATTATATCCCATAATAAAGAATATAGGTTTCCCATTTGAAAAATTTGAAAAAACAAAGTTGACCTTTAAAAGACCTTGAAAACGCCACCCAAATAAAAAACTGATACTGCTCCCTATTTTCCCGTCGAAATCCTTGGACACGTGTTTTACACTTTTTTAATATCTTTCATACTTCTCGAGATATTTGGCTGGAAAGTTTTCAAATGAACACCCGGTATAGGTTCTAACTTGAATGATGAGGGTTCAGAAATTGTAAGGACTAGGATGATAAGGTCAGAGTTTTGAAGATGACCAGGCAAAGGTTCGAATGCGATGCGGCAAGGACAGTGGTCGAGGATGAGGCAGAGTTTGAGGATGAGTCAAGGATGAAATCATGAGTTTGTATAGTAAAAACAGGAGGCCGGGTATCTATGTAGAATGTAGAATTAAATGACGTTGGTATACAACATCATTTTTATAAGCGAACATGTGCCAATTACTATTGAGTCATTTCGAACGATGGATTGTAGTAACAGAGATGACTTTTATCTTGCCTATTGTAAAATACAGCTTCTGATTACACTGTCCAACACCAAATTTGTTCCCCAATTACTGTTGGGTCCTTTGTATAGAGTTGTTTGCTCTGATTCCGAATCTGTTTTTAATTTTTTTCCTATACGCACAGTTTTTGAGAAACATGACTTTGAAAAAAAAACATATTTTTCAAATTTAAACAAATATTGTAGTGTTATTATAAATGATATCGAATTGTTCTTTATAGCAAAAGATTCTGTAGACTTTCCCGAATACAGCGGTATCCAAAATTAATACATTATGATTGTTTAAACATGTTTAAATAATCACTAAAGGCGGAGCGACACCACTTTTGCACCAATTTTTGAGGATACTTTTCAATTTATCTCAAAAAATAAGAGTCCAGCGGAAAATCGAACTATACCATGCAATAGAGCAAACTTTTATCTTGAGAAACCCCTCTTTGAAGTTTGAAACGTCGACGTTTTTTTCGAACCAGAAAGCAAAATATCTTCGCCCGACATGAGTTGCCGCCAGTGGCGCTCACCATTACAACGGTCGTTCGCCGCTCCGTATCCCGTCGCTGCGCCGTATCTCGTCCCGAGCGCCACTGGCGGCAACTCATGTCGGGCGAAGATATTTTGCTTTCTGGTTCGAAAAAAACGTCGACGATCCAAACTTGACAGGGTGGCTTCTCAAGATAAAAGTCTGCTCTATCGAGTGGTATAGTTCGATTTTCCGCTGGACCCTTATTTTTTAAGATAAATTGAAAAATATCCTCAAAAATTGGTGCAAAAGTGGCGTCTCTCCGCCTTTAATGATTGTTTAAACATGTTTAAACATTCATAATGTATTAATTTTGGATACCACCGTATTCGGGAAAGTCTACAGAATCTTCTGCTGCAAAGAACAATTCAATATCTTTTATAATAACATCACAATATTTGTTTAAAGTTGAAAAATATGTTTTTTTTTCAAAGCCATGTTCCTCAAAAACTGTGCGTATAGGAAAAAAATTAAAAACCGATTCGGAATCAGCGCAAAAAACTCTATAAGAAGGACCCAACAGTAATTAGGGAACATAAAAAAAGTTGAAATTTGTTGGACAGTGTTATTTAGCATATTATTCTGCCGCGCTGCCGTTCACCATCTACAACCGGGTAGCACCTGGTACAGAAACATTTCAAGCTCGAATGCTCGAAGCGTTCTGTTTCACCAGATGATTGCGTACCGAACCTAATTTCGGGCAGCACGAAATCTCAGGAATCTTGATAGATACGAGTCACCGGATACTTCGAGGATCCCGATCCCACCTCATCTCGATCGTTTCACATCTCGACAAGAACTTCCGGCTCCCAAAATTTCGGGATCTTGCACACTCTCGCGGGTCTCACCGATACTGTTTTGACTGACAGGAATCCACCGAGACCAGGTTTCTCCGACACTCTCTGGCTGACAAGAATTCATCGAGGCCAGGTTACTTCGAATCTAATAATAATCGACAGCGATATTGATCAACGCTAACTTTGGCAGACTTCCGTGTCCAGGTGCTCAAATCGGGACTTGAAGGAGACTTCTCGTGCGACGACAGCGAAGACAATTCTTTGATTTCAAAGAATATATTGTAGAACAACTATTGAATTGGAGATTGTTCGGCAAGGTTGAAGACTGATTCGTTATTGATAGAGCTGGGAAGGGGGTCGACCGCACGCGTCCCAATTGCGCCCGATTTTATTTACGCGAATTTTTATAAAATATTGATCGAGGTGGCGGCGAACAGTCACCTCGGCGCCCAGGCGAATCGGGAATAACGAAGCGAGGACCTGTCCGCAACATAACAACGGGCCGCGTTGAAATTAAATAAATTCCACGTGACGGTATCTGGGTTGAGATGGAAAATTTTTTCTCCACTCGAGGAAAAGTTGCGCTCGGGGAGACACACCGGGCTTCTGTATGTTACCGACCCTCGAAAAGTCGTCGGTGGCCTCTGACGTACGTTCAGATTACTAAATGAGTGTACAAACTAACTTCGACGACCGCCCCCGATACTCCGCTCCCCCCGTCGCCGGTGTATTGGTTAAATACGCCGCGGGAAATGTCTGGGACAAGTGGAAGTCATTGGCAACCTAAGTGGAGGCATATTGTTTTGATTTAATTGACGGCCGAATGTGTTGGTTGATGCGACCCACGACCCGCGTCCCCGGAAACAATAACGCGTCAAAATCAGGCCGATACTCGGCGTCGTCGTTTCCGCGGGGAACCTGATAAACTATTACACCCGCGCAAGTGTTTCCGCCTGTTTAACAATGCTTCGCCATTGACCACTCGCTCGCTGACCCGTAATAATAACGGTAATTGGAATGTAACAAATGTAATATAATTGTTCGCCCAACAATACGCGCTCGCATTAATAACGGGCCATTATTTACGCGCAAACGAAAACAATTCGATGGGGAATAGAGGCTGGTTTTACAACTACACAGCCGTCGCTGAATTAAAAGTTACCGATCGCCATTTTGCGGGAGAACGCATACAATTACAGTGCTGGACAGAACTATAAGACAACATGCATATTTCTAGAACGGTTCTGCAGGGACCCTAACTGTTATAACCAAAAATGAAATAAGTCATGGAATTACAAGAATTTCATCGATTAAATTCGTATTGGTTACAAATAAGGATTATAAGTAACCGAAAGTTTGTCTCTTGTTGGTAAATGTTATCGTTGAGAGAAATTCATTTCGATCACTTATAACAGTTATCAATGAGAGGAATTTGTTTCGGTCGCTCATAACAGTTATCAATGAGAGAAATTTATTTCGATCGCTCATAACAGTTGTTGATGATCGAATTTCTTTTCACTTATTCATAATAATTATTGATGGGAAAATTCATTTCGGTTGTCTATTTAATTATTGAGTTGTCTACTCTTTTTCGGATGGAGCAAGCCTGTGAAATTCATTGAGAAGGTTTCGTACAACCAGACGAATCAACAGACCACAAGAATAACACAAAATATGCTTGTTGACTGTCTTTGTTCACGGACAACTCTGTTCCACTCGGGAAAAACGTATCGATATATGTAGACGAAAATATTATATATTACTGGGAAAATCCGAAATATAGACTGCCGTATTTATCAAAACTAGCGAGCATAATTCACGCAGTGCCTGCAACTCAGGTTAGCGTTGAACGAGCATTTCTGCTCTAAAATTAACGCTAGATGATTTGCGACGTATGTAACTTGTCAGGTGAAAATTTGGAAAAACTCGTGTTTGTCACATTAAATTTTGATTGTAGCAATTACTTTTATGAATAAAAAATTTATGAAATATTTGATTGTCTACTAATTCAAAGTTGTACTATTTAATAATAACTGTTACCAATTTCCTTCATCAATAACTGTTATGAGCGATCGAAATCAACTTCTCTCATCGATAACTGTTGTGAGCTATCGAAATCAATTTCTCTCATCCATAACTGTTATGGGCGATCGAAATAAATTTCTGTCATCGATAACTGTTCTCAGCGATCGAAATAAATTTTTGTCGTCGATAACTGTTATGAGCCATCAAAATAAATTTCTCTCATCGATAACTGTTATGAGCGATCGAAATACATTTCTCTCATCGATAACTGTTATGGGCGATCGAAATAAATTTCTGTCATTGACAACTGTTATGAGCTATCGAAATCAATTTCTCTCATCGATAACTGTTATCAGCTATCGAAATAAATTTCTCTCATCGATAACTGTTATGAGTTATCAAAATCAATTTCTCTCATCGATAACTGTTATCAGCTTTCGAAATAAATGTCTCTCATCGATAACTGTTATGAGCCATCAAAATAAATTTCTCTCATCGATAACTGTTATGAGCGATCGAAATAAATTTCTCTCATCGATAACTGTTATGGGCGATCGAAATAAATTTCTGTCATTGATAACTGTTATGAGCTATCGAAATCAATTTCTCTCATCGATAACTGTTATCAGCTATCGAAATAAATTTCTCTCATCGATAACTGTTATCAGCTATCGAAATAAATTTCTCTCATCGATAACTGTTATGAGCCATCAAAATAAATTTCTCTCCTCGATAACTGTTATGAGCGATCGAAATAAATTTCTCTCATCGATAACTGTTATGGGCGATCGAAATAAATTTCTGTCGTTGATAACTGTTATGAGCTATCGAAATCAATTTCTCTCATCGATAACTGTTATCAGCTATCGAAATAAATTTCTCTCATCGATAACTGTTATCAGCTATCGAAATAAATTTCTCTCATCGATAACTGTTATGAGCCATCAAAATAAATTTCTCTCATCGATAACTGTTATGAGCGATCGAAATAAATTTCTCTCATCGATAACTGTTATGGGCGATCGAAATAAATTTCTGTCATTGATAACTGTTATGAGCTATCGAAATCAATTTCTCTCATCGATAACTGTTATCAGCTATCGAAATAAATTTCTCTCATCGATAACTGTTGTCAGCTATCGAAATAAATTTCTCTCATCGATAACTGTTATGAGTTATCAAAATCAATTTCTCTCATCGATAACTGTTATCAGCTATCGAAATAAATTTCTCTCATCGATAACTGTTATGAGCTATCAAAATAAATTTCTCTCATCGATAACTGTTATGAGCGATCGAAATACATTTCTCGCATCGATAACTGTTATGGGCGATCGAAATAAATTTCTGTCATTGACAACTGTTATGAGCTATCGAAATCAATTTCTCTCATCGATAACTGTTATCATCTATCGAAATAAATTTCTCTCATCGATAACTGTTATGAGTTATCAAAATCAATTTCTCTCATCGATAACTGTTATCAGCTTTCGAAATAAATGTCTCACATCGATAACTGTTATGAGCCATCAAAATAAATTTCTCTCATCGATAACTGTTATGAGCGATCGAAATAAATTTCTGTCATTGACAACTGTTATGAGCTATCGAAATCAATTTCTCTCATCGATAACTGTTATCATCTATCGAAATAAATTTCTCTCATCGATAACTGTTATGAGTTATCAAAATCAATTTCTCTCATCGATAACTGTTATCAGCTTTCGAAATAAATGTCTCACATCGATAACTGTTGTGAGCTATCGAAATAAATTTCTCTCATCGATAACTGTTATGAGTTATCAAAATCAATTTCTCTCATCGATAACTGTTATCAGCTATCGAAATAAATTTCTCTCATCGATAACTGTTATGAGCCATCAAAATAAATTTCTCTCATCGATAACTGTTATGAGCGATCGAAATAAATTTCTCTCATCGATAACTGTTATGGGCGATCGAAATAAATTTCTGTCATTGATAACTGTTATGAGCTATCGAAATCAATTTCTCTCATCGATAACTGTTATCAGCTATCGAAATAAATTTCTCTCATCGATAACTGTTGTCAGCTATCGAAATCAATTTCTCTCATCGATAACTGTTATCATCTATCGAAATAAATTTCTCTCATCGATAACTGTTATGAGTTATCAAAATCAATTTCTCTCATCGATAACTGTTATCAGCTTTCGAAATAAATGTCTCACATCGATAACTGTTATGAGCCATCAAAATAAATTTCTCTCATCGATAACTGTTATGAGCGATCGAAATAAATTTCTCTCATCGATAACTGTTATGGGCGATCGAAATAAATTTCTGTCATTGACAACTGTTATGAGCTATCGAAATCAATTTCTCTCATCGATAACTGTTATCATCTATCGAAATAAATTTCTCTCATCGATAACTGTTATGAGTTATCAAAATCAATTTCTCTCATCGATAACTGTTATCAGCTTTCGAAATAAATGTCTCACATCGATAACTGTTATGAGCCATCAAAATAAATTTCTCTCATCGATAACTGTTATGAGCGATCGAAATAAATTTCTGTCATTGACAACTGTTATGAGCTATCGAAATCAATTTCTCTCATCGATAACTGTTATCATCTATCGAAATAAATTTCTCTCATCGATAACTGTTATGAGTTATCAAAATCAATTTCTCTCATCGATAACTGTTATCAGCTTTCGAAATAAATGTCTCACATCGATAACTGTTGTGAGCTATCGAAATAAATTTCTCTCATCGATAACTGTTATGAGTTATCAAAATCAATTTCTCTCATCGATAACTGTTATCAGCTATCGAAATAAATTTCTCTCATCGATAACTGTTATGAGCCATCAAAATAAATTTCTCTCATCGATAACTGTTATGAGCGATCGAAATAAATTTCTCTCATCGATAACTGTTATGGGCGATCGAAATAAATTTCTGTCATTGATAACTGTTATGAGCTATCGAAATCAATTTCTCTCATCGATAACTGTTATCAGCTATCGAAATAAATTTCTCTCATCGATAACTGTTGTCAGCTATCGAAATCAATTTCTCTCATCGATAACTGTTATCATCTATCGAAATAAATTTCTCTCATCGATAACTGTTATGAGTTATCAAAATCAATTTCTCTCATCGATAACTGTTATCAGCTTTCGAAATAAATGTCTCACATCGATAACTGTTATGAGCCATCAAAATAAATTTCTCTCATCGATAACTGTTTTGAGCGATCGAAATAAATTTCTCTCATCGATAACTGTTATGGGCGATCGAAATAAATTTCTGTCATTGATAACTGTTATGAGCTATCGAAATCAATTTCTCTCATCGATAACTGTTATGAGCTATCAAAATAAATTTCTCTCATCGATAACTGTTATCAGCTATCGAAATAAATTTCTCTCATCGATAACTGTTATCAGCTATCGAAATAAATTTCTCTCATCGATAACTGTTATGAGTTATCAAAATCAATTTCTCTCATCGATAACTGTTATCAGCTATCGAAATAAATTTCTCTCATCGATAACTGTTATGAGCTATCAAAATCAATTTCTCTCATCGATAACTGTTATCAGCGATCGAAATCAATTTCTATCATGGACAAGTGTTATGAGCTATCGAAATCAATTTCGCTTATCGATAACTGTTATTGGCGATCAAAATAAATTTCTGTCATTGATAACTGTTATGAGCTATCGAAATAAATTTCTGTCATCGATAACTGTTATTGGCGATCAAAATAAATTTCTGTCATTGATAACTGTTATGAGCTATCGAAATAAATTTCTGTCATCGATAACTGTTATGAGCTATCGAAATAAATTTTCATCATCGATAACTGTTATGAGCTATCGAAATCAATTTCGCTTATCGATAACTGTTATTGGCGATCAAAATAAATTTCTCTCATCGATAACTGTTATGGGCGATGGAAATAAATTTCTGTCATCGATAACTGTTATGAGCTATCGAAATAAATTTCCATCATCGATAACTGTTATGAGCTATCGAAATCAATTTCGCTTATCGATAACTGTTATTGGCGATCAAAATAAATTTCTCTCATCGATAACTGTTATGAGCGATCAAAATAAATATTTTTCATCGATAACTGTTACGAGCGATCGAAATAAATTTCTGTCGTTGATAACTGTTATGAGCTGTCGAAATAAACTTCTCTCATCGATAACTGCTTTGAACAATCAAAACAGTTTTTCTTCATCGATAACAGTTGTCGAGGAGGATCCGATTATTTGGACACTAATAACTGTTACTTGTAACCAGAAAATATAAAAATCGATATTTTTTAATCATTTTGTTCTTCGAATTTTTTCTTCATATTTTGTGTAGATTATCTTAAATTTCAATAACAATCAACCTTCTATTAATGATTTTTATCGTAGGAAATTTTAGAATAACTGTTATTTTGGTCCCTGCGGTTCTGTACCATTGACAAATTATTTAAGCAACGGAAGGATTCCACACCGGCTATTAATGTGATTGAAATGCACAATATGCAATATGGATTCGGTCACGTTAATTCAGTTTCCGATACTCCCGCAATGGACAAAATATAAATTTTAAAATAACATAAAAAATAACGTAAAATAACATAAAGTCAAGCTTAAGATAATGAATTATTTCCATTGAAAACATTTCATCGCTGCGCATCGTTTTATCATTTTCAGTTTTTGATTTGACTAATTTTTACAGAATAAAGTTAGGTCTTCCTAAAATTGTGTTCTACATAATAATCCCGGCGATTCAGAGCGTAGCGTGATGGGATTGTTAAATCGGTAAGAATTGTTCTTTCGCAACGGATTATTTTCGCCGATCCGCCCCCACCGTTTGTTAATGTATTCTCTCATTTCGCTGGCGTTAATCCAGCGAGTACTGTTACAAATTGACAATTAACCGGCTAATTGGTAAAATTGGTTGTACCCGGACGCTTATACACCGCGCATAAAAATCCATTATCCGCGGGGAAGCAATTTCATTGAGTGATCGATATTTCTTTCTTTCTTCGTTTTTTTTTTAATTTTATCTGTTACACCCGCGTGAGCTTCCATTTGATAATAGGATTTCGGTGATCTTGATGTACGACGATTAAATTACAGAAACTCCGGTTCAATTTGCATCGGTGGGTGGAAATCGATCATTATTGGTCCCGAGGAGGTCCGCCTCGGGTAGGGAAAAGTCTTCGCTGGGGCGCGTCGTTCTTCTCGAACTTGTACCGATAAGATCTCCGAGAGAGTGGTTTCGTTTAATGCGTATTAATAAGCCTTCGGAACGGTCTATAAATCACCCGCAGGGCAATGGTGCGGCACAGTTACATCTCCAGGAGTCTATAGTACGCGGTTACAATAATAGACGACATATGGAGTACTCTATGCGGTGTACGCTATGCATTGAGGTCGACGGTAACCGGTTAAAGTCATTTCGGTAGTGTTCCGCGATTCAATTCAATGACCACATAGTCGGAGATCGCGTTCATGTAAGTACGAATGCTCACGTTAACGTGCGGTGGCGGGCGTACAGTTTCGGGTCCGAAACCTCACAGATATCGTGTAGGAGAATCGATGACCTCCGAAGTCTTTCCCCAGTTGGATTAGCTGTAGTCAATAATTCGGAAATGGACATTTTTCCATCTGGGTCGACGAAATATCACACAATGCGAGGGTTAGACCGCCTAAGGGTAGATTTATAGTGGAGCAGTGAGGTGAGCTGTGCGGTGAAAATAAAAGAAAAACAAAGAAAATACATATGTACTTTTTCTTTAGTATGTGTCGAAATGTTGTCACGAATGTTGGTTTGTTTTCACCGCGCCGCTATCATCGATGCTCACCGCTCCACTATAAATCCACCCTAAATGATACATAACGTATGCACAAACGCCGAGGATTCCATTGAAACCGCAAATCCGACACGATCAGCTCTTGATTACTTCCTTGATGATTCGTCAGGTGCAATTCGGAGGAAATTAACGATGATTATGCTCATTCAAGGAATCCAAGGAGCAATCTGATCACGATGCCGGGTCTTTTATAGGAGTTGGGAAATCCGATCCCCGGGAAAAGACAGAACGGAAATGAAATTGATCGCCGAGGAGGAATATTTATTTGTGATATTTCTTTTGCTACAAGGAAGTAGGTCAACGCAATTACTGCGCGTGCAGTGAACAACCGGAGGAATTGCTTGATCACTCAACGTCTTAGGAATTGCGGCGAATTGCCGGGGAAGAAGAAAATATCAAACGATTAACCGGTAATTGGAGAAAGCATCCGATTATTTAATGTTAACGATGTCGCAGGATCGGGGGAATCTTCAAGTATGTTCCTTAAGGAACTTTCAGAGTATACAGTGGCGAGCATATACAGTCCCTGCTCACTTTATTAGACTCACCTCTACAATCATGATATTTTTAGTTTTACCATGAATAATGGGTATAGCAGCCTTATGAAAATATCACTTAATGATGACCAATGAATTTTCCATATATTTATTTTACAAAAACAATGGATACAAACACAAATAGATCAATATAATTCTTAAAACACTAATATTTTGTTAATCCGCCCCCAGCTGCTCTTAAAGCCGCAACTCTTCTGGACATGCTATCTATGCAAGTTTGTGCAATTTCTTTTAATGCAACGTTATGGTGCCAGTGATAGATTATTCTCTCTATCAACTTGGTCTTTGTTGTTATATTTTCTTTGGCCAGTTCTCTCTTCAGGCACTCCCAGACATTTTCAATCGGATTCATGTCCGGTGAGTTGCCGGGCCATGGTAAAATGGGGATTTTTTGCTCTTGCAAGAAAATTTTACACCTGGATAGGCAACCCATAAGGCAACCTTGTAGTACGAAATCATTACCCCATCATTACCCCATAGGTTGAAAACAGCGTTGCATTTCTTATAGGATTTCAAAAAGCACCAATTCTTCAGGTGAGTCTAATAAAGTGAGCAGGGACTGTAAATAGGGAAATTGATCCGCAATTATACGCGATGTGGCCGGATCGGTGGTACAACCGAGCAGGGGGTGATGCTACATGTAAAAATAAGTCGGAAAAAAGGAATAACATTTCGTCGTTCGACGCTTCGTTTTCGAGAAAATCGAGTTTACAGTTCCGCCAGGTTCACGTGCTTTAGTCGATGCACAAAGTAGAATTGGTTGATTATGGTCAGACGCGTCAGACGATTCCTATGCAATAGCATGCCAGTGTTCCAAATCGCCGAAAAGCTGGCGATAGGATCATTTTTCGAAGTAAAGAATTTTGATGACGCGAATGGTGATATCGAATAACATCGTTACTACGTATTATTATACTATAATGTTTGTTTACCAAGCGAAAGAACAGTTACACTGAGATTATCCGTCAACCTTTATTTTTACCGCGGCGTTTGTTCGCACGTTTTTTACTACGTTTTTTTCGATATGACGCGGTTGCACTACCGTCTGAATTTTACTACATGTTTTTGTAATAATCTCATGAAAATGTTTAAAATCGATCGTAAAATTCCACACACACAAGACTGGAAGGCAGAAAATAATTATTTAAAAATACCTCGTTTTTAAAACGGACTAAAAAGTATAAAATAATTTAGATAAAAATAAGTTTAAAAAAGTATATGTTTAAGAAACGGACAAAATGTATAAAATAAATTTTCCTAACCCCATACAGATAGTCCTGAAAATTTGTGATTGTGAATTTTGAATAGCTATGAAAATACTTGCGAGATTTAAAACAAAAACGTGGGGCGCATGCAATGAATAATCGATGCATGAATAGTTCACCTAAGTCAGTAACAATTTTATTGCACTGCAAATGATATGAACTGTTGTGTGTGTTTTCTCACTCCTTCCTATTATCTTGATTTTCAGGACTATCTGTATGGGGTTATGAACCTGTATGGGGCTAGGAAAAATTATTTTATACTTTTTAGTCCGTTTTTTAAACATGATATTTTTAAAAAATTAATTTTTATCTATATTATTTTATACTTTTTAGTCCGTTTTAAAGACGTGGTATTTTTTAAAAATTTACTTTTATTTAAATAATTGTTTTAACAACTCTTCAGAGTTATAATAATTTTTTAAAGTTCCAATAACACACGAACTTGGAATAGGAATTGAAATTGAAATTGAAATTGGAATAGAGATTGAAATTGGAATTGAAATTGTAATTGAAATTGTAATTGAAATTGGAATTGAAGTTGAAATTGTAATTGTAATTGAAATTGGAATTGGAATTGGAATTGAAGTTGAAATTGGAATTGAGATTGAAATTGGAATCGAAATTTTAATTGGAATTTTAATTGAAATTGAAATTGTAGTTGGAATTGAAATTGAAATTGAAATTGAAGTTGAAATTGTAATTGGAATTGAAATTGAAATTGAAATTAGAATTGAAATTGGAATTGAAATTGAAGCAAGAACACTATAACTAGAACAAATAATACCAATGCTAGTTTGTATACTTACTGCTAGATGGTGGCTACATGTACATAAAAACCACACTGTTTGTGGTCTTAAAGACGTCTTTTTGGGACGTAAGACTTTCAAATCTAAAATAGACGTAAAATAGACGCCGTATGCTATCTGGGAATTTCAAGTTTCGTATTTATTTGACGAACAATTATGCTGAGTCAATTATCAAAACTTTGTGCAAGAGTTAGCTTAAAGATCATACTGAATTATTTTATACTTTTTAGTCCATTTCAAAAACGTGGTATTTTAAAAAAATTTACTTTATAATATAAATTATTATAAATTATTATATAAATTATTATAATTATAATTATAAATTTATTTAAATAATTGTTTTAGAAACTCTCCAGAGTTATAATAATTTTTTAAAGTTCCAATAACACACGAACTTACTTGATTTAGAATTGGGACTCTCTGGATGAGTAGAACAGGATACAATCGTACCAAAATTGGACTTTGAAAAAGTCTGTCAAGCTGAATTTCGCAGGAAACTTTTTTAACATATCTTTGTACAAGATTCTCTGACTTTGCTAACGAGACCGGGTCCGTCGCGGAGACCCTAAACGTTTTACAATGGGCCGGGAGTCTGGGTTCAGTTCGAGCTCGATTCGCGCGTGATTCGACAGTAATGTCGGCAAATTGAAATTCACGATAGGGATATTTTTGGTTCGGAATCAATTTGTTTGGGTTGCCGCGCCGGCATCGAGAAAACGCAGAGTGGTGTGCCAAATCCGTGCGACGTGCGGCAACTTCGGTTCAGTACCTGGTACCTGATATGATTCCGACGTGTCTGTGCTCGGCCTGAGAAAATGGAATTTCCCTGGTCTCATTTCGGCCCGCGGTTCCCGCATCTACGTGCGTTTGCCGCGCTGACTATCGGAACCGATGCTTTCCGACTCGAATTTTCAGCTCGCATTCTGAAAATTCGCTATTGCCAGGCGACCGATCGTTGATGGGATTGATCCTTCAAAGGAAACGGGAGCGTCCGACTCCTACAGGATGCATACAGCGTGTCCCGAAACTTCTCGGGAATTCCTCAGGTGTTTCTGAAATTATTCTACTGTAAAGAGTGTTCGAATATTAATACCAAGATACACTGGCAACCATTATAAATAGAGAAATTGACTTGGTCCGCCAATGTATACCACACTCATCTGAAGTTGTAGTGGTTATGTCTCTTTTTTTCTCTGCACATGTTAAGAGTATGATCTTTAAGCTAACTCTTGCACAAAGTTTTGATAATTGACTCAGCTTAATTGTTCGTCAAATAAATACGAAACTTGAAATACCCAGATAGCATACGACGTCTATTTTACGTCTATTTTAGATTTGAAAGTCTTACGTCCCAAAAAGACGTCTTTAAGACCATAAACAGTGTGGTTTTTATGTACATGTAGCCACCATCTAACAGTAAGTATACAAACTAGCATTGGTATTACTTGTTCTAGTTATAGTGTTCTTGCTTCAATTTCAATTCCAATTTCAATTCTAATTTCAATTCCAATTTCAATTTCAATTTCAATTTCAATTTCAATTCCAATTTCAATTTCAATTTCAATTACAATTTCAATTCCAACTACAATTTCAATTTCAATTCCAGTACCAATTTCAATTAAAATTCCAATTTCAATCTCAATTCCAATTTCAACTTCAATTTCAATTCCAATTCCAATTTCAATTACAATTACAATTTCAACTTCAATTCCAATTTCAATTTCAATTACAATTTCAATTCCAATTTCAATTCCAATACCAATTTAAATTTCAATTCCAATTCCAATTTCAATTCCAATTTCAATCTCTATTCCAATTTCAATTTCAATTTCAATTCCTATTCCAAGTTCGTGTGTTATTGGAACTTTAAAAAATTATTATAAATCTGGAGAGTTGCTAAAACAATTATTTAAATAAAAGTAAATTTCTAAAAAATACCACATTCTTAAAACGGACTAAAAAATATAAAATAAATTAGATAAAAATAAATTTTTTAAAAATATCATGTTTAAAAAACGGACTAAAAAGTATAAAATAATTTTTCCTAGCCCCATACAGGTTCATAACCCCATACAGATAGTCCTGAAAATCAAGATAATAGGAAGGAGTGAGAAAACACACACAACAGTTCATATCATTTGCAGTGCAATAAAATTGTTACTGACTTAGGTGAACTATTCATGCATCAATTATTCATTGCATGCGCCCCACGTTTTTGTTTTAAATCTCACAAGTATTTTCATAGCTATTCAAAATTCACAATCACAAATTTTCAGGACTATCTGTATGGGGTTAGGAAAATTTATTTTATACTTTTTGTCCGTTTCTTAAACATATATTTTTTTAAACTTATTTTTATGTAAATTATTTTATACTTTTTAGTCCGTTTTAAGAACGAGGTATTTTTAAATAATTATTTTCTGCCTTCTAGTCTTGTGTGTGTGGAATTTTACGATCGATTTTAAACATTTTCATGAGATTATTACAAAAACATGTAGTAAAATTCAGACGGTAGTGCAACCGCGTCATATCGAAAAAAACGTAGTAAAAAACGTGTGAACAAACGCCGTGGTAAAAATAAAGGTTGACGGAGAATCTCAGTGTACCTGTTCTTTCGCTTGGTAAACAAACATTATAATATAATAATACGTAGTAACTTTGTAGAACGAAGCGAAGCGGGTCAGTGGAGTGGGGATGAGTCGAAGTGGGTCTCGTAGTGGAGTAGGGAGCGCTGTCGCGCGGAGTGGGGATTGCTGAACGCGATCACGCACTACCGGGCGTCGCGCCGGAAGGTGTAACGGTTAAATTTAATTTGTTTATATCTCCTAAACGCATAGGCTTTTTACATTTTTTTAAAAATCTTACATTGTCATCCAGTTGTGAGGTATGTTTAAAATATCAAGTCTCTAGCTCATCGGAAAGTTAGTTTAAAATCAATTGCAAAATTTGTACCGAACAGACACACAAGGAAGCGAGCTCATAAAAACGTGGTAATATTTTATTTCATGTTCGTTATATTCACGAGTATAATCCCGTGTAATGTAATACGCAACGTAAAGCTGACGCTGGATAATCTAACGCGAATGAAATTGAAAAATATAAATTATATCGAAATCAGCTGCAATGGAATCCGATGGAAGTACAATCCTTGAAAACGTCACTGGAAAGAACATTACTAATTAAACGTAACATTTAATAAACGGTCGGAAAGGTCCGGCACATTAAAAAGAGAGTTTTTCCAGGAAATATTACGTTCGGAAAATTCAACCCACGTTAATGTATTCCATTCATTTATAATGAACTCGAGGAAAAATTAGCATTCCAAAATCGTTTTATTTTTATTTTTTTGCCTGGAAGTAGTGCGGCGATAGAAGGGTTACACACCGCAATGAAAGGCAATTAATTCAGCTTAATTGTTTTCTGAACTTCCAGGGAACAAACGAGTCTATTTTATTATAACGTAAAGTGAACATGAAAATCATTTGCTACTGCAACATTGCATTACAACTTATCGGAAGAAATTCAATTTTCAGATGAACTACTTTAATCAGAATTTATAGAACGTCCCTCCGATATCGGGGCATGTGCAGATTCCAATATGTCTAGAGTGTCTGCAGGAAAAGATTTTCATCTCCCACAGGTCATTTTCGGAGATTAGAAATTAGGGTTTATACAAAAACCGACTTTTTAAAAAACCGGTTTTCGGTTTTTAACTTTTCCATGAAACCGGTTTAAACCGGTTTCGGATTTTTACATATAAAAAATAAGACATGTTTACAACTTAGAATAGAAGTTTTTAATTTTTTTTTATTTATTAAAGAATTGACAAAATAATACCCTTAAAGAATCAAAGAAATTAACAAATATTTATGAACATTATTATTTTACTTCTTTCTTTGATTAATAAAATGTGATTTTAAAAAGCAAAGAACGTCAATTGATTTATTGCTTAGTCGTGTCCTTATTTTGGACACAAAATTTCCAGAAATAGAAAAAACTCACTCACTTGCTATTGAACTGGGCTTAATTGTCTTTAAAGCATTAAATAATAAATCTAAATTTTTTGTTCTTGTATTTGTAGCCTCTAAGATCAAAAACTCCTTCTTTAATGTTTGAGGACTGGAGGAAGTCGCTTCTTCAGGTTCTTGCAGATATTTATTTATTGCTATTTCCATAGCATTTTTCATCACAATCTCTATGCGCTGTTTTCATTTCCACATATATATGTATACAGGGTGTCCCAAATTTCGATATCGTCCCGGAAATGGGAGGTTCTTGAGGTTATTTGAAGCGATATTTTCCTCTACAAAAATGTTCAAGGCAATAATGTTCCCCGACCTTTCTCCGCTATATCACTAGCTGTGTACTTTTTGATTACATCGAAATCATTATAGCGGATTAATATAAGTGTTATGTATAAATTTAAAACCAGTTTTCTTACTGAAAAAAACCGGTTTTCGGTTTGCAAAATTTTCTTTCAAAAACCGACAAACCCTATTAGAAATGACGTAGGATTAGAAGATTTTATTAGAAAACAAATAATCGTTATTACCATCTCAAAATTCGTAGAGTTGAGCCGAGTTAAACAATAAATGGTACCTTTGGTTCCATCGAGTTTCATTTACTCGTACGTCAAAGGATTAATAAAGCTTCCACGTTATATTCATTTAATTTCCATTCGTTACATTTTACAGCAAAGCAGTTTCTCGTAAATCAATTTTTTCGTCGCCGCAGTTGAAATGAATCTTTTTGTATCTGAACAATTTATTTTTATCCGACTGTAATTATTTTAATCCCCGAACGGTGGAACAAACCCGTATATTTTCAGATTGACGAGAGGCACGAGCAAGAACGAATGTAGAAGCCAGAAAGGATCGACCTGGTTCTATCAAAGGAAACGGCAGTTTGTTCGGCGTTGTTTTTTCAGGGAAGTGACAAGTGTCGAAACACTTGAAGACGCCGTGGCACTCTAGACAACGATGGAGTGACGTTTAATTATTCAATGAAAATACAAAGCTTGCGTGGGAGACGCACCGCACCGGAGCGAGTGTTATTAGCGAAGGTACGCAACGTGTATGTATTTCTTAACCGCTGGCGGGAAGCGGGTCAAAGGTATGCAAATCGGCGCATCCTCTGAGCAGGTAAACCGGATGGCGCCGAACTTGGAAATCTCCGCGGCGACATTATTTTCTCGTCGTTCTCCTTCGTTGTCGCCCCGTGTATACTCACGGTCACTAGTTTTTCCTTTACGGCCGAGCGAAGGTGAGCCTCTTCGCGTAGTTTTTTCGTTAGATAGCACGGCAACTTCGTCAAGATAGACGATCAGGTTCGCGAGGCCTTTTTCGCCAGAAACAGAAGAGACAGAGGCGGATGAAAGAAGATAAATCGGCCTGGAAAAAAGGAAGATAAGAGCGACTCTCTCTCTCTCGCTCCGAGAGCGAGTGTCCTGGCGGAATCGACCCTTATCGTTTCGCGAATAGCCACGTGATCGAATTTACCCGAGATTGAAGCCGAGCGGGCACGGTCGTACGGGACTTCCGGTAATCCACTTTCCCTTAAACCGCAACCACCCTTAAAGCAGGATGAATGGTTAGCGTGGAGAAACCAGAACCCGAAGTAAATTCTCGAGTGTGCACCGCGGATTAGCTTTCGCACTAACTACTTGTATTACAGGGAACAGTCCCGATGAAAATTCGAATATATTCCCGTTTCCGCTTGGTTCGTTTGACACCGCTAAATATTCTGTTTTAACTCGGTGACACTGAGCGCTCGCGAACAACCCCCCTCGTTTTCCCGCCGATTAACGGCGCTGATCGCGACACAACCGATCGGAGGTCGCTCTCTGCTCTTCCCATTCGTCGACGCCATTGCCCCACGCTTTCGCCATGGCACATACGCTGGGCCCAAGCTTGAAGAAGAAGAAGATGAGACGGAGCTAGTGCCTTTACTTTGAAACTTTAAAACTTTAAAACCCGCACGCTATCGCACAGTGGTCCGAGAACGCGATTTTACTGGCCAAAAGTCAGAAATGTTTCTGAGGTCACTGATGTCACGTCCGGTGGTTTAGCCATCGCTAATAACACTGTCCAACAAATTTCAATTTTTTTTATGTTCCCTAATTACTGATGGGTCCTTGTTATAGAGTATTTTGCGCTGATTTCGAATCTGTTTTTAATTTTTTCCCTATACGCACAGTTTTTGAGAAACATGACTTTGAAAAAAAAACATATTTTTCAATTTTAAACAAATATTGTGATGTTATTATAAAAGATATTGAATTGTTCTTTGCAGCAAAAAATTCTGTAGACTTTCCCGAATACAGCGATATCCAATATTAATACATTATGAATGTTTAAACATGTTTAAAAAATCATTAAAGACGGAGAGACACCACTTTTGCACCAATTTTTGAGGATATTTTTCAATTTATCTCAAAAAATAAGGGTCCAGCGGAAAATCGAACTATACCACTCGATAGAGCAGACTTTTATCTTGAGAAGCCACCCTGTCATGTTTGGATCGTCGACGTTTTTTTCGAACCAGAAAGCAAAATATCTTCGCCCGACATGAGTTGCCGTCAGTGGCGCTCTGGGCGAGATATGGCGCAGCGATGGGATACGGAGCGGCGAACGACCGTTGTAGTGGTGAGCGGCAACTCATGTCGGGCGAAGATATTTTGCTTTCTGGTTCGAAAAAAACGTCGACGTTTCAAACTTCAAAGCGGGGTTTCTCAAGATAAAAGTCTGCTCTATTGCATGGTATAGTTCGATTTTCCGCTGGACCCTTATTTTTTGAGATAAATTGAAAAGTATCCTCAAAAATTGGTGCAAAAGTGGTGTTTCTCCGTCTTTAATCATTGTTTAAACATGTTTAAACAATCATAATGTATTAATATTGGATATCGCTGTATTCGGGAAAGTCTACAGAATCTTTTGCTATAAAGAACAATTTAATATCTTTTATAATAACACCACAATATTTATTTAAAATTGAAAAATATGTTTTTTTTTCAAAGTCATGTTTCTCAAAAACTGTGCGTATAGGAAAAAAATTAAAAACAGATTTGGAATCAGCGCAAAATACTCTATAACAAGGACCCAACAGTAATTAGGGAACAAATTTGGTGTTGGACAGTGTAATTGATATAATCAATAATGTATAACATATACCTTCTGAATTTCTTTCTATGCTTAATCTAATAATGTTGTACGAGAACTTAAATATTAAATACTATAGTTAATAACTAATATTGAACTGTCGTATATTATATTATATAGCGAGCAGCAGAATCAATAGAATTAAGGAAAATCTATAAGATATATTTCGCAGTTGAATTATTAAATAATAAAGCAACAATTTGAAATACAGTGTGTACAAAGTATTCGTACACTTTTTAAAAACTAATAACTGTTTTATAATTGTACCAAACGACCTGATTTTTTGTAATCAATTAGAAGTATTGGTTTACGAAATGATATGCAAAAAAGATTTTCCAAAAATTATAATTTACAAGGTTACGTGCAAAAATAAAAAAGGCATTTTTCTTAACTTTTTTATTTGGGTCCTTAATGAAAATTTAAAATATATGTTTTGTAGATCTATGCTAGTTATACACGTGCTGAAAATTTCATCGACATACATTATTTTTTTTGACACTGTTCCACCAAACGGACACTTCTGAGATTTTTTTACAAAATAGGTTAGAATCATAGCAATAGTTTAGAATTTTTTGGTAGGTGTCAACCCAGGGGAAGATAGTCAAAAAAATTAATTAATTATTTTCAACTATAAATAATCAGCAAAAAATTCTGAAAAAATTCTTAAACATAGAGTGTATCTATATCTTTTGTTTGCCGTTTATCCCATGACGATATCTTTTCTTATTTTAGAGCAAATTGCATTTAAGTGCGGGGGAATTTACCTCAGTATCACCCCTATCGGTGGGGGTAGACATTTGAAATTTTACACAATGGTTTTTTAGACATAAAACGATGTTTTAAGACAGGAATCAGGAAAATTGGAACGGGGTCGCTGGCCCATGCTTATCCGGCTATACCCTTTCTTTTAACATCCTGTAGTAAACTAATTGCTCTAGCTTCCCAAAAAAGTTCAAATCGCATAGTCCAATATTAACAAAGTTATGGTTTTTTGAGATCGTCCGAATATTAGTGGGAGTCACTGATGCTCTATAATGAGTTCTTAGAAAAATCAGTTTCACTTTAAATTCCAGAATTTTGTCTTTAGAACGTTACCCTAGTAGCACAAAAATATTGGATAAATATTGTTTAAGCCACACTTTTTCATATTAGAAACATATTTCTTCCTAACTTATATAAAAAAGAATATTTGGTACTTAATGTAAAATAAATATTGTATGTATATTTGAATATTAAAAATAGATTGAATCTCTTTTTGATATTATATGAATGTGTATACAATATCTTGTGCTGCTAGGGTACTCTCGGTTGCACAAATGTCTGAAATGGATAATATTTTGGATTTTGATGGTTTGAAGTATTGTTACTTTATAGCCAAAAAAGTTCTTCAAAATGATGAACTTCGAAAATTAACTTCTGGCCAGTAAAATCGCGTTGTCGGACCGCTGTGCATGGCTGCTAGAACTGAAGCGCAATGGAAAATTCACCAGCGACGGGGAAGGCGATCCGTTATGCTATAAAAATCATTTAATTTTCGCTATTTCTTCGCGTCTTTCGAAACGCGTATAAACAGCCCCTCTCGCGAACTACTTCGTTTTCATACACGATATACGGCACGCGTGGGAGAGATGATGAAAAAAACCGTTTAATGGGTCGAGTGAAATTTTTTATAAAGCGTTATCGCTCGACGCGCGACGCACGCGCACTGCAATTTTTCTAACAAATCTGAAAATGTCTTTTTAATCATTCATCCGGACAATCGATGCCTCCCTGCACGGACCGGTTCGATAATAATACACGATTTAAAAGGTTTCACGAACAATTTAGTGGATCTCGGCGCTGCCGCTTCAATCATCCGATTGTGTTAAATATTTATTATACTTTTAATCTCATTAATATAAAATACTTACTCTTCACGTTTATATTGTTCCAATTAAATATGCATTTCATGCGATTCCGTGCGCTCATCGAGGAGTATTAACACGCCGTTTAACGTTATTCCCGATAAATTTTAACGAACAATGCTACACCGTTGTACAGGTCGACGTAAACATGATGAACACCAGCGTACTAACACGGTTTTATCCCACTGTCTCAAACCCAGTTTACGGATTACGAGCGCATTTTTGTTTCGCCGGCTAGGTGAAACAACACTCGGAGTTTTCCAACATGTCCGTGAAACAATCAAAAGTTCCGGAATTCGCAACGAAACCCCAAGGTATACCGAGTCATCTTTTGACAGGATTCCACGAAACCGAACCGAGCGTATGGAGCGAACGTTTATTCGAACGTCATATATCATTTATAACTCTGCGGTAAGTTTCGATAACGTTTCCCGATCGAACAATCAAATGCATTCATGGCATGCTACAGTTATTATCAGACTGCAGACTTGATGCATTTATGTGAAAAATGTGTAGTTTAAACGCGAAATAGGAGAACATAGTGTTTATTAATTATTATTTTTGCATGGAAAATTCATCTTGATGTGCGAGGTCACGTGTCTGCCGCTGTATCGTTAAAATCGAAGAACGAATTCATGCGACTTTGAATGCTTAAAGGTTGCCAGTAATATACAAGGTGTTTCGATAATTTAGGCCTCCATGTAACTCTTTAAAAATTAAATAGCGTTCTTTTAAACTAATTTTTACAAACGCTTTTTTCAGTATTGCAAGAGGTATTTCTAAGCTAACGAACTTGGCCGTATTTTGTTTGATCTCACAACATTTTACGACCATAAGAACTTGGCTCCTGTTTACAGAATGTTTCTGTTGAGTACATACTACACTGCTCGAAATTATCATAAAGCCACCTGATTTTTTGGTGGAATCTTATAATTATGTCGTAGTAATGAGAAGCTGATGCACGATAGCATTTTAGGATTGATAACAGAAACCATTTACACGATTACATTCATAGATATATCATTTATTTACAGAAAAACGTAAAGTTATATAGTTTAATAGAAAACGAACTGCGAAATTTCCATAAAGCCACACGTTTTTTAAGTAGATAACATCGAGATTATCGAAAGTTTCTTCTATATTTATTAATTAATACTTAGTATTGGGTTGGCAAGAAAGTAATTTCGGTTTTCACTAACTGATGGCGTTATGTTTTGTTTGATTGGCTTCTGTTAAGGTTGCGTTTGTTTTCTTTCTGACATTTCATAACTGCATCTTTTAGGTTACCTTTGAAGCAAATTACACGTAATTTTGATTAAAATTGTTAGTTCTGTGTCAATTTGAACATGGAGTGCAGAAACGAACATTATAGGCATATATTGCTTTTTTATTTCCGTAGAGGTAAAAAAGCTGCCGAGGCTCACAAAGATATATGCGAAGTTTACGGTGTAGATTGCTTAACAGAACGCACGTGCCAGAATTGCTTTAAAAAATTCCGTTCTGGAAATTTCTCACTTAAAGACGACCAACGTTCTGGTCGATCATCTGGAGTTGATGATGACCAAATGAAAGCCATTATTGAATCGGATCGTCATATAACTGTCCGAGAGATTGCAGACAGGTTAAATGTCTCGCATACAACCATAGAATATCGTTTAAAAAGTCTCGGAATCGTTAAGAAGCTCGATATTTGGGTTCCACACGAGTTGAAAGAAATTCACTTAATGCAACGCATCAACATATGCGATATGCATCTCAAACGAAATGAAATCGACCCTTTTCTCAAGCGAATCATCACCGGTGATGAGAAATGGGTTGTTTACAATAACACAACTCGAAAATGATCGTGGTCCAAGCGTGATGAACCAGCCCAAACCACACCGAAAGCTGAATTGCACCAAAAGAAGATCATGTTGTCAATTTGGTGGGATTACAAAGGTATTGTGTATTTTGAGCTGCTCCCAAGGAACCAAACCATCAATTCAGATGTTTATTGTCGACAACTAACAAAACTGGACATAGCAATCAAAGAAAAACGGCCAGAATTGGCAAATCGCAAAGGAATCGTGTTCCACCATGATAACGCTAGGCCACACACATCTTTGGTAACACGTGAAAAGTTATTGGAGCTTGGTTGGGAAGTGATGTCACATCCACCATATAGCCCTGACATTGCACCATCAGATTATCATTTATTCCGAAGTTTACAAAACTCTTTGAATGGTAAAACATTCACTAATGATGATGATCTGAAATCGCACTTGGATCAGTTTTTCACCGAAAAGGATCAGAAGTTTTATGAGCGCGGAATTATGAAGCTACCAGAAAGATGGCAAAAGATCATACAACAAAATGGAAAATATTTTATTGATTAAAGTTCATTGCTTTGATAAAAAAATTGGATTTTATTTCATCTAAAAATACCGAAATTACTTTCTTGCCAACCCAATATAATTGCCAGTTCTTCGATTAACGTCGAAAATTCGATTAGGCATTGATGAAATATTGAATCTTGAATTTCTGCTTCGATGGGTGTCCACGCTCTTTGTTCACCGCAATCGATAACTCAGAAACAGAGTTGTACTGTTTAACATACAATTGCTATATACTTTTCTTGCAAGCATTCCCTGAAGATTCTCAATTGGAAATCCCTTTATATCGATCGTAGATAGTGCATATAAACAATTTAATGATTTCGGCGCCACAGGTTCGATCAAATGTTACTCCCTTTTCGCTTGTACCGCCAGGTATAAAACACCCTGTATAATATAATATATTCTTTTTACAATACTTTGTATGGATTTCAGCCACGGAGTTTTTCACATTGTTGCCGGTTAGTAATTTATGCAATGCCGAGTATTCAGCGAGAAGCAATAACGTCTTAGCCTTGCTGCATTTATTCACGTCCCCTGCGACACTCGACAAGCTATTTATTCAGGGAGACAAACTTCTTAAACTTTATGCCGAACCTCTTGGCGTCTGATTTGTATTCCAGGCTAGTTTGCATGCATTTCGATGCACGTATATTATACGGGGCCATCCCACCCCACGGGGGTATTGTTATTAAAGTTGTTATCAGTTTAACAAGATCTCCGCGAAAAGAACATTGTACTTCCTGAACGGTGTCCCACTTGATACACGTATGCCCGACTCAACGTAAATCCGTATTGTTCATAATGATAATAATTATTTCTCCTCTACATTTGAAATCAACATATTATGTTCGCTTGTCTATTAAATGCGTCACGGTTGAAGTGGCAACATAATTGAACGAAAACACCAGTGGCAGGGACGAATATCGAATTAAGTTAAAGTGTTGCATATGCTAATTCCATTAAGCCCTGTCCCTGTGTAACGACGAGCCGATGCAACGGTTATTAAAATTATTGTTTGAACACGAAATATTAGCATAACGGGAAGGAAATATCGCCTCGATTCCGGCCGTGTTTCACTTGGTCGGACAACAGTAATTAAATTGTGCTTCAATATTTTGTTAATTTTTGGCTCGTTCAACGGAGCAGATAGTTTGATCTGTACCTCCTCCTTTTTCCGCTCGAGACTGTGCGCACCCTCGAAGAACGAGTCCCAATGTTAGCATAACGCCGTGACGAGCAGCCAGGGGTAGTAGTTGGCAAGATATACGTAGGATTAGACCATTTCGACGGTAAGCTCGTCGTCCAGCAATCAGATGTTCCGTTCTCACGCTCCAATCGCTAATCGCTCTCGTACTAATAGCGGAAAGCACTTCAACCCCTACTTTTAACCCTCGCTGTGAAAATGAATCTAAAAAGAACCTTTTAGCGCCCATTTCGCGAAGCTGTGTTGTCGGGTACTCTCAACGAAAATCACATTCAGGTGTTACGCTCTTTTTTCCCCCACCCGCAGACATTTTCCTCCCACTTTTCTCTCTCGTAGTTTCACCGCCCGAGGTGGCATCCGAACAAATAATACCACCGTCCAACAAATTTCAACTTTTTTTATGTTCCCTAATTACTGTTGGCTCCTTCTTATAGAGTTTTTTGCGCTGATTCCGAATCGGTTTTTAATTTTTTTCCTATACGCACAGTTTTTGAGGAACATGGCTTTGAAAAAAAAACGTATTTTTCAACTTTAAACAAATATTGTAGTGTTATTATAAAAGATATGGAATTGTTCTTTATAGCAAAAGATTCTGTAAACTTTCCCGAATACAGGGATATCAAATATTACTACATTATGAGTGTTTAGACATGTTTAAACAATTATTAAAGACGGGGAGACACCACTTTTGCACCAAGTTTTGAGGATATTTTTCAATTTATCTCAAAATAATTATTTAAATAAAAATAAATTTTTACAAAATACCACGTTTTTAAAACGGACTAAAAAGTATAAAGTAAAATTTTAAAAAACGGACTAAAAAGTATAAAATAATTTTTTCTAGCCCCATACAGATTTCTACCCCCGTACAGATAGTCCTGAAAATTTGTGATTGTTAATTTTGAATAGCTATGGAAATACTTGTAAGACTTAAAACGATAAACGTGGGGCGCAAGATAATACATAGTAAGGAGTGTAGAGAGTAGCTGCCGCTGAGGAAACTCGCAAAACACTTCATATCATTTGCAGTGCAATAAAATTGTTAGTGATTTAGGTGTTCATGCATCAATTATCTATTGCATGCGCCCCACGTTTTTCGTTTTAAATCTTACAAGTATTTCCATAGCTATTCAAAATTCACAATCACAAATTTTCAGGACTATCTGTTCGGGGATAGGAATCTGCATGGAGCTAGAAAAAATTATTTTATACTTTTTAGTCCGTTTTTAAACGTGGCGTTTTTTAAAATTTTATTTAATACTTTTTAGTCCGTTTTAAAAACGTGGTATTTTTTAAAAATTTATTTTTATTTAAATAATTATTTTCTGCTTTTTAGCCTTATATGTGTGAAATTTTACAATCGATTTTGAACATTTTGATGAGATTATAACAGAGACACGTAGTAAATTTCAGACGGTATTGCGACGCGTCATATCGAAAACGAACGCCGTGGTAAAATGTCAAAGATAAAGGCTCGACGGAGAATTTCGGTGTAACTGTTCTTTCGCTTGGTAAACAAACATTATACTATAATAATACGTAGTAACTTTGTAAACAACGCACGGAGCTCGAACGCACACTGACGCACACTGAGCTCCTTCGGTGCGAAGCGGGTCAGTGGAGTGGGGATGAGTCAGAGTGGGAACACGTGGTAGAGTGGGGACGCTGAACGCGAAGACGTACTACGTCACGCGGCGGGGGGTGCAAAGGTTCAAATTATTAATAATTTATATCTCCTGAACGCATAGGCTTTTTTAAAAAATTTTTGTTAAGTATTGCATTGTCATCCAGTTCTGAGCTATGTTTAAAATTTCAACTCTCTAGCTCATCGGGAAGTTAGTTTTAAATCAATTGCAAAATTTGTACCGAACAAACAAACAGACAAGAAAGCGAGCTAATAAAATCGTGGTAAAAGTGGTGTCTCTCCGCCTTTAGTGATTATTTAAACATGTTTAAACAATCATAATGTATTAATATTTGATATCGCTGTATTCGGGAAAGTCTACAGAATCTTCTGCTGTAAAGAACAATTCAATATCTTTTATAATAACACTACAACATTTGTTTAAAGTTGAAAAATATGTTTTTTTTCAAAGCCATGTTCCTCAAAAACTGTACGCCTAGGGAAAAAATTAAAAACAGATTCGGAATCAGCGCAAAGAACTCTATACGAAGGACCCAACAGTAATTAAGGAACAAATTTGCTGTTTTACAGTGTACTTACCCCCGCTAAAATTAATTCATTGTTAATATAAAATTTAACTGTGTAATATTTATCAAAATATTCTACTAAAATTTGTTAATTAAATTTAACCGTATAATATCCAGCCCTATTAAAATGTTCGCTACCCAACAAAATACAAAAACTGGTAGATCGCATTACGAACATCTCGCACAACGTTCTCGCGTTGTGAGTAAACTAAGGGATAACAGAATCACTGGGTAAATTACTAATAAACTTTATGAAAAAAAGTATAGTGAGACGGTGGAGTATATGACGCGGATCTGGGTACATAGGGTGTCTCAGGTTTTACGGTTTCGCGAGTTAAAGGGAAAATAGAATATCGTATAAACACGGGCTTTATTAAAAAGTTACAACGAAACTAGAAATTGCGAGAGCCGCGTCGACGCATTATTCCTGATGAACGATGTTCGACGTGTCATTGCTATACAGGGTGTCCCAAAAATGTTGTATTGAAATTGACTATACAGAGGGGAGAGAGATAGAATAGGGAAACGGTGGACTGTAGAATGAGGGAAATAATTGAGACAGAGTGGGGGAACTAACGAAGACTGAGTGGGGCAAGAACCATAAACTCCAGGGACTATTTTGGACAACGCCAGCCTATATCAACGCTTTACCTCTTGTCTTTGCATAAACTTGGAAGCACGTACTCCCTGTTTACGTCGCAGAGGAACGGAATTGTATGTTGCAAGAATATTAGATTACTCTATGTAAAATGGTAAAGTTCTATTTGTAGTCTAGTCCGTGCTCGCGCAAATGAAAATTATTTTGCTGCCGTCGACGCGAGGAAGATTCCTCGGAGAGTGAACGTTATAATTTTTTACGAATTTTCAGAAATTAGCGAAATGTACGATTGCGTTTATTTTTGAGAATATGTGTATTGTGTGTGAAGATATGCGTGGCGTCTTACGGTCCGCGACAATTCTATGAGACATCATATGAAACCATGTAATTTCGTATTAAAAGGAAGAATTTCCCCTTTTTATGTACAGTGTGTTATTGCTTACATCAGGGGACGTTCTTCAACGCAGACTGTTCACTGATATTTCTAAGAATTACAAAGTTACGTAAAAGTACCTAGCAGCGACAAAACTGTAAGACAGGTTTCGTTGAGCAGTCAAACAGGAACTGTGTGCGAATAGAATTTTCTTTCGAATTATTAATATTAAACATGCGACGTTAAAGTTAACATTAAGTGTGCGTGAAATCTGTTGCTTTATAAAATGCCACGTGGGAAAAGGTTGAACGAATGTGAAATTAAAGTAATTAATAACACTGTCCAACAAATTTCAGCTTTTTTTGGGATTTCGATTCTCACTATGCAAATGCTATAGTTTTTCGCGTTGATTCCGAATCTGTCCTTAATTTTTCTCCTAGACCCACAGTTTCTGAGAAATTTGAGTTTGAAAAAGTGACATATTTTTCAACTTTGAACAAATATTGTGATGTTATTATAAAAGATATTGAATTGATCTTTACAGCAAAAGATTCCTTCGACTTTCCCGAATACATTGATATCCAATATTAATACATTATGATTGTTTAAACATGTTTAATTTTTGACGATATTTTTTAATTCATCTCAAAAAATAAGGGTCCAGCAGAAAATCGAACTATACCACGCGATAGAGCAGACTTTTATCTCGAGAAACCCCCCTTTGAAGTTTGAAACCTCGACGTTTTTACCGAACCAGAAAGCAGAATATCTTCGCCCGACAGTTATCTTTTCTGATGAAAAACGTTTCAATTTGGATGGGCCGGACGGTCTGAATTATTATCTTCATGATTTAAGAAAGTTGGAAGTTTTCTTGCAAAGGCGACAAATGGGTGGCGGTGGAGCAATGATATGGGCTACCATGGGAAAACGAATATTCAATTCATTACCACAAAAATGAATAATAAATTATATATACAAGGTGTCCCAAAATTCCTTCAACAGCCGGAAATGGGAGGTTCCTGAGATAATTTGAAGCAACATTTTCCTCTGCAAAAATGTTATCCGCGGCTTTGTTTAGGAGTTATTCACGAAAAATACGCACCAATCAGAGCGCGCCCTAGCCGCGTGTTGGCACAGTCGTGTTTTTTGTTAATAACTCCTTAACGAAGCCGCGGACGCCATTTTTGCAAAGGAAAGTGTTGCTTCAAATTATCTCGGGAACCTCCCATTTCTGCAGACATTGTAAATAAGCAATTATCAGAAGATGCAGCTATAAGACAGCGAAACAAAAATTTATTTTCCAGCAAGATAATTCAGCGGTGCATACTGCAAAGGTAGTGCAAGCTTACTTTGACAGTAAAGGAATAGATATTCTACCATGGCCCGCGAGATCCCCCGATTTAAACATCATAGAAAATTGTTGGGGAATACTAGCTGGTCAGTTTCCTACTCTAGAGGGAAACAGTTTAACAACGTAGAATGGTTAAACATATGCGTCGGAGAGGAATGGATAAGTTTAAGCCAAAAAACAATAAAAAATTGTACAAATCGTTAGCAAGAAGAATGTCAGAAGTTAAAAGAATAAAAGTGGCACCACACATTATTAATAAACAACAAAAATAATTATTTAATTATTATTATTTTTAATTATTTTTTTTACACAAAACACACATTGTCTTATGGTTGTGTGGCGGCTAATAAGAGGTATTTCGATGTAGCTTCGAAATTTTTCGAAATTTTAGAAAGAAACTGCGAGTTGAAGAACGTCTCCCGGTGAAAACAATAACACACTAACAAAAAGATATTCATAATATGGATTCCCTCGCACCAAGGAATAGCTGGAAACACACAAGCAGATCTGAGAGCCAAAGAGGCAACCACCCTACAGACAGAACAACAAGCAACCCAAATCCCGCTCCAAGAAGTTATCAACGGCGTAAGAGAAGAAATCAAAGAAGAATGGAATAACATATGGAAATCGAAACCATCAAAGATACATAAAATAATCACAAATTTTTTCCAAGACATCCCACGCGACCACATGAGCAGAAAAGAAAGAATCATTCTTTCCCGCCTGAGAACTGGTCACTGTAAGATAACACATGAATTCCTCATAAAGAAGACAGATCCCCCTCTCTGCTGTAATACCCCACTAACAGTGCACCACATCTTGTATGACTGCCGAAAATTCTCCACCCAGCGACTCAAATTTGAAATCAACCAGAACACGGCCCTCACATCCGAAAAGCATATAAAAAACACCATTGAATTCCTTAAAGATATCAACCACCTCAACAAAATCTAAAAAAACACAATAGAAGTTCGTCGCTAATGACCTAGATGTTGATGCGACGTTAAGCCTTAATATATAAAAAAAAAATAACACACTGTACGTAACAAGGGGGAATTCTTTCTCTTAAGACGGTCTTACATGTAGTATTGTCGCGGAGTGTACGTCTACCCTAATGAAAACGTGACGATTGGCCTTTGGCGGGAGCCGGCGCGTGGCGGAAGAAGATCACGATGACATTCAATATTACGACTGAGAAACCTCTTCCCCGGCGTTCATCCCCCTGTTCGACATCGGTGTAACACAAATACATAGTGTGTCTCCGGCTGTTTATGCACGGACGCAAACAAGTCGGTACATGGAACGGTGTGTGCAGAAGTTTCGCGTTTCCACCGTGTACCGGGCCGCTTTACACGTGCCAGTACAAACCGGGCAACGTTTAGACGGAATCGAAATTGAAGTGCCGGAGGATACTGATGCTGAAACAGATTGGATTTAGTTGAGACGCATATCGATCTGTCATTACGCTCCGCTCCGCTCCGGCGAGTGCGACGTGCATCGCAGTGACGTTCAACGCTGCGACGCGACGCGACGCACCGTGACGCGCCGATCCACGCTCAAATCGAATACCTTTCGTTCCACAAAGCCCGTGTGCGCGCAACCACATACACGCTCGTCGCGGTGAATCCGTAAAACTATATTATACGGTTACCTCACCAAAAATTGCTTTGTTTATATTTGTCTTACCTCATTTAGACAGTAAATCCTCTGTAATCAGACAGCGCGTGTAAAGTAACTATGTTAACTATGCCGGCGACTGCGACTCTCCGCGTCTCTTTCTTTCCCATACGCTGTCCTCCCTAGCACCCGAAACTTTCATCGTCAATTAAACCACTAGATACAGTTGAAATGATATCGTGTTTGGTCTTTTTTTAATCAGAAAAATGCCACGAATGTATTGATGAAAGTTTCATAAAGAAATAAGTAATAATAAGAAAGATTAAATATTGGCGTTACATTGTGAGGACGCACGAGCCTTTGAAGTAGTGTTTCACACCGATATACCCGAGTCGAGATCAGATTACTAAAGTAGAGGGAATACTATAGAGGATTTACTGTAGTGGTTCAAACCCAGTGTTGGGCAAATTTGAAATTGTATTTGTAAATGACAATTAACTTTATCATTTCAAATAATTCTATTTAGACTTGGTCAAATAATAAATAATTATTTTTGCTTTTTATTTGAATATCCGAATAACAAATAACTTTTTATTTAAATTTTTATTTAAATAAATTTATTTATTGTCCAATTAATTGATATTTTTTTGCGTTTATCGTGTACAGCCTTTTTGCGTTTATAGAGGATTTACTGTAATTGTCTTACCTCGTTTATGGAACTGTCCGAAAAATTCCGGATTTATCTCGACGACCATGCACGCTGGTTGCCGTGACGTGCCGAGAAGTTTGAACAAGGAAATTATTGCCGTTACACTGCTACTTGGATGCGAAAGTCATTATATCGCCAAACTGTTTACGACGCGGCGCGATGCACCGTGACGCGCCAATCCACGTTCAAATCGAATACCTTTCGTTCCACAATGCCCATGTGCGCGCAACCACATACACGCTCGTCGCGGTGAATCCGTAAAACTATATTATACAGTTACCTCACCAAAAATTGCTTTGTTTATATTTGTCTTACCTCGTTTAGACAGTAAATCCTCTGTAATCAGACAGCGCGTGTAAAGTAACTATGTTAACTATGCCGGCGACTGCGACTCTCCGCGTCTCTTTCTTTCCCATACGCTGTCCTCCCTCGCACCCGAAACTTTCATCGTCAATTAAACCACTAGATACAGTTGAAATGATATCGTATTTGGTCTTTTTTTAATCAGAAAAATGCCACGAATGTATTGATGAAAGTTTCATAAAGAAATAAGTAATAATAAGAAAGATTAAATATTGGCGTTACATTGTGAGGACGCACGAGCCTTTGAAGTAGTGTTTCACACCGATATACCCGAGCCGAGATCAGATTACTAAAGTGGAGGGAATATTATAGAGGATTTACTGTAGTGGTTCAAACCCAGTGTTGGGCAAATTTGAAATTGTATTTGTAAATAACAATTAACTTTATCATTTCAAATAATTCTATTTAGACTTGCTCAAATAATAAATAATTATTTTTGCTTTTTATTTGAATATCCGAATAACAAATAACTTTTTATTTAAATTTTTATTTAAATAAATTATTTATTGTCCAATTAATTGATATTTTTTTGCGTTCATCGTGTACAGCCTTTTTGCGTTTATAGAGGATTTACTGTAATTGTCTTACCTCGTTTATGGAACTGTCCGAAAAATTCCGGATTTATCTCGACGACCATGCACGCTGGTTGCCGTGACGCGCGGAGAAGTTTGAACAAGGAAATTATTGCCGTTACACTGCTACTTGGATGCGAAAGTCATTATATCGCCAAACTGTTTACGACGCGGCGCGACGCACCGTGATGCATCAATCCACGTTCAAATCGAATACCTTTCGTTCCACAAAGCCCGTGTGCGCGCAACCACATACAGAGGCTCGTCGCGGTGAATCCGTAAAACTATATTATACGGTTACCTCACCAAAAATTGCTTTGTTTATATTTGTCTTACCTCGTTTAGACAGTAAATCCTCTGTAATCAGACAGCGCGTGTAAAGTAACTATGTTAACTATGCCGGCGACTGCGACTCTCCGCGTCTCTTTCTTTCCCATACGCTGTCCTCCCTCGCGCCCGAAACTTTCATCGTCAATTAAACCACTAGATACAGTTGAAATTATATCGTGTTTGGTCTTTTTTTAATCAGAAAAGTGCCACGAATGCATTGATGAAAGTTTCATAAAGAAATAAGTAATAATAAAAAAGATTAAATATTGGCGTTACATTGTGAGGACGCACGAGCCTTTGAAGTAGTGTTTCACACCGATATACCCGAGCCGAGATCAGATTACTAAAGTGGAGCGAATATTATAGAGGATTTACTGTAGTGGTTCAAACCCAGTGTTGGGCAAATTTGAAATTGTATTTGTAAATAACAATTAACTTTATCATTTCAAATAATTCTATTTAGACTTGGTCAAATAATAAATAATTATTTTTGCTTTTTATTTGAATATCCGAATAACAAATAACTTTTTATTTAAATTTTTATTTAAATAAATTTATTTATTGTCCAATCAATTGATATTTTTTTGCGTTTATCGTGTACAGCCTTTTTGCGTTTATACAGGATTTACTGTAATTGTCTTACCTCGTTTATGGAACTGCCCGAAAAATTCCGGATTTATCTCGACGACCATGCACGCTGGTTGCCGTGACGTGCCGAGAAGTTTGAACAAGGAAATTATTGCCGTTACACTGCTACTTGGATGCAAAAGTCATTATATCGCCAAACTGTTTACGACGCGACGCGACGCACCGTGACGCGCCGATCCACGCTCAAATCGAATACCTTTCGTTCCACAAAGCCCGTGTGCGCGCAACCACATACAGAGGCTCGTCGCGGTGAATCCGTAAAACTATATTATACGGTTACCTCACCAAAAATTGCTTTGTTTATATTTGTCTTACCTCGTTTAGACAGTAAATCCTCTGTAATCAGACAGCGCGTGTAAAGTAACTATGTTAACTATGCCGGCGACTGCGACTCTCCGCGTCTCTTTCTTTCCCATACGCTGTCCTCCCTCGCGCCCGAAACTTTCATCGTCAATTAAACCACTAGATACAGTTGAAATTATATCGTGTTTGGTCTTTTTTTAATCAGAAAAGTGCCACGAATGCATTGATGAAAGTTTCATAAAGAAATAAGTAATAATAAAAAAGATTAAATATTGGCGTTACATTGTGAGGACGCACGAGCCTTTGAAGTAGTGTTTCACACCGATATACCCGAGCCGAGATCAGATTACTAAAGTGGAGCGAATATTATAGAGGATTTACTGTAGTGGTTCAAACCCAGTGTTGGGCAAATTTGAAATTGTATTTGTAAATAACAATTAACTTTATCATTTCAAATAATTCTATTTAGACTTGGTCAAATAATAAATAATTATTTTTGCTTTTTATTTGAATATCCGAATAACAAATAACTTTTTATTTAAATTTTTATTTAAATAAATTTATTTATTGTCCAATCAATTGATATTTTTTTGCGTTTATCGTGTACAGCCTTTTTGCGTTTATACAGGATTTACTGTAATTGTCTTACCTCGTTTATGGAACTGCCCGAAAAATTCCGGATTTATCTCGACGACCATGCACGCTGGTTGCCGTGACGTGCCGAGAAGTTTGAACAAGGAAATTATTGCCGTTACACTGCTACTTGGATGCAAAAGTCATTATATCGCCAAACTGTTTACGACGCGACGCGACGCACCGTGACGCGCCGATCCACGCTCAAATCGAATACCTTTCGTTCCACAAAGCCCGTGTGCGCGCAACCACATACAGAGGCTCGTCGCGGTGAATCCGTAAAACTATATTATACAGTTACCTCACCAAAAATTGCTTTGTTTATATTTGTCTTACCTCGTTTAGACAGTAAATCCTCTGTAATCAGACAGCGCGTGTAAAGTAACTATGTTAACTATGCCGGCGACTGCGACTCTCCGCGTCTCTTTCTTTTCCATACGCTGTCCTCCCTCGCGCCCGAAACTTTCATCGGCAATTAAACCACTAGATACAGTTGAAATTATATCGTGTTTGGTCTTTTTTTAATCAGAAAAGTGCCACGAATGCATTGATGAAAGTTTCATAAAGAAATAAGTAATAATAAAAAAGATTAAATATTGGCGTTACATTGTGAGGACGCACGAGCCTTTGAAGTAGTGTTTCACACCGATATACCCGAGCCGAGATCAGATTACTAAAGTGGAGCGAATATTATAGAGGATTTACTGTAGTGGTTCAAACCCAGTGTTGGGCAAATTTGAAATTGTATTTGTAAATAACAATTAACTTTATCATTTCAAATAATTCTATTTAGACTTGGTCAAATAATAAATAATTATTTTTGCTTTTTATTTGAATATCCGAATAACAAATAACTTTTTATTTAAATTTTTATTTAAATAAATTATTTATTGTCCAATTAATTGATATTTTTTTGCGTTCATCGTGTACAGCCTTTTTGCGTTTATAGAGGATTTACTATAATTGTCTTACCTCGTTTATGGAACTGCCCGAAAAATTCCGGATTTATCTCGACGACCATGAACGCTGGTTGCCGTGACGTGCCGAGAAGTTTGAACAAGGAAATTATTGCCGTTACACTGCTACTTGGATGCGAAAGTCATTATATCGCCAAACTGTTTACGACGCGGCGCGACGCACCGTGACGCATCAATCCACGTTCAAATCGAATACCTTTCGTTCCACAAAGCCCATGTGCGCGCAACCACATACACGCTCGTCGCGGTGAATCCGTAAAACTATATTATACGGTTACCTCACCAAAAATTGCTTTGTTTATATTTGTCTTACCTCGTTTAGACAGTAAATCCTCTGTAATCAGACAGCGCGTGTAAAGTAACTATGTTAACTATGCCGGCGACTGCGACTCTCCGCGTCTCTTTCTTTCCCATACGCTGTCCTCCCTCGCGCCCGAAACTTTCATCGTCAATTAATCCACTAGATACAGTTGAAATGATATCGTGTTTGGTCTTTTTTTAATCAGAAAAATGCCACGAATGTATTGATGAAAGTTTCATAAAGAAATAAGTAATAATAAGAAAGATTAAATATTGGCGTTACATTGTGAGGACGCACGAGCCTTTGAAGTAGTGTTTCACACCGATATACCCGAGCCGAGATCAGATTACTAAAGTGGAGGGAATATTATAGAGGATTTACTGTAGTGGTTCAAACCCAGTGTTGGGCAAATTTGAAATTGTATTTGTAAATAACAATTAACTGTATCATTTCAAATAATTCCATTTAGACTTGCTCAAATAATAAATAATTATTTTTGCTTTTTATTTGAATATCCGAATAACAAATAACTTTTTATTTAAATAAATTTATTTATTGTCCAATCAATTGATATTTTTTTGCGTTTATCGTGTACAGCCTTTTTGCGTTTATAGAGGATTTACTGTAATTGTCTTACCTCGTTTATGGAACTGCCCGAAAAATTCCGGATTTATCTCGACGACCATGCACGCAGGTTGCCGTGACGCGCGGAGAAGTTTGAACAAGGAAATTATTGCCGTTACACTGCTACTTGGATGCGAAAGTCATTATATCGCTAAACTGTTTACCGTGGCGCTGGAACGTGCGCACTCGTATCCGGCCCGACCCGGTCCGTCTCCGCCCGACGTAATACAATTACAATAATTTTATACGCAGCGTAACTTCCACTCGGGTTAAATTATTGCCGGCGATGTATCACGGAGTCGTACCAACAATACCCAAACTTCGCGCGGTATGGTTTATTCCGTATTTGTCGCGTAATTAGTCCTCCCGGTTTACTTGGATCAATTTCCGGCTGCTAAGATAACCGGTGTCCGTTGATTGACTATACTGAATCTCGCAGTAGAACTTCGCGATAGACGTGAAATTGACCGACGTCCAGCGACCAGTGTGTAGAGTTCGAATAACAACATTTCGTCCGAGTTCGCAGCCGAGTTGTTTTTGCGGAAGATTGTTTTCTTCTACAGAAAAATGAAAAGGGAGACACGTGAAAAATCGAGATTTTCTTAAAGTGCATTGGAGTTGAACGAAGTTATTCAAATGGGAGCAAGAAAAATCCAGTTTCCCGCGATCTTCTTGGGCGAAAACTGCAAGGGAAATAAGCTATTACGCTTTTCTTCTGGAAATTGAGAATTTCTGGGGACTTGAATTATAGTTCGGCTCTTCGAAGAATTTATTTCAAACATGCCGTAAACATTTCAGGGAAAGTTCGCTGGGTGGTCCCCGTTGAATCTAAAAGTCGCAGGAGAATCAATTTCGATACAAAGGTTACCGCGCTCGCAGTGTCCGCGATCAAAAATGACGTTTTCACCCGGTTTGCGCGTTTCAAGTACGGAAGACTGCCGCTTCCGCGACGAGAGGAAAAAGTATACACCAAATTTGATATGCAATTCACGGTAGATTGGATTTCGGAGCGTTGTCACGGCGTAGAGGCAATCACGGCCACTGGCACGCCAGTCAACGTGTTAATCAGATTTGGCAAAATTGTTATTCAGTTTTTACTCAAAAAAACTGCGCGAAATTCCAGAGGAGGGGAGGGCTGGCTAGGCGGGAAAAAACCGCATGCCCAATGAGATCGCCGGTGATTTAAATCTGAAGTTTCATGAAGCTTCGTTTTGTTTAGCGGACGTGCAGAAAAAAAAGCGAAAAAATACGCGATCGCGTTCCGCGTATTTAATTATTCGATCGGATCGAATAAAATACATCTATATATCGGTTGCGGCCGAGTTCAGTATTTTCGGAGGGGATAAAAACGGGGGGAAAAAACAGCGGCGTAATAAAAATTGGTCGGAGCGTTACCAGCAGCGTCGATTCCGTCGGCGCGATACCGTCCGCGACAGGAAATTAATTATAAATATTTCCCGCTCATAACCGGGAACCCAGTGGTTTGTGTAATCGTGTACCAATGATTCGGTATTTTACGGGAATACGATTTCTTTGTGGCGGATGTCTGAACGCGCGGCTCAATAGGGGAGAAAGATGACGCAGGAAGAAAATTACAGCGAACGGGGGATGCATGAATATCGCGGCGGAGAATCATTGCGTACGACTTTCTGGTACGCTACACAATCGAACCGAATAAATCTCGAGGAAAAATCTGGAAAAACTGGAGTATGCAGCTTCATAACAAAAGCCTTTTGTGCAACGAACGATACTTCTCCATTGAATGCTATTATAGTCTGTCATATGGCTTTACAACCCTTCCGGCACGCTCTCGTATCCGGCTCTGCTTTTAAACACAATTACGCTTCTTCGTCTCCGTCTTCCGCGTCTTATTCTACCCGTGTGTCCCCGTTACGGTGGACCTTGCACTGTGCATGACAGAATGATAGTGCGTCTTTCATTTTCAACAGTTTTGTTGTCAATACTGGTTAAAATATTTTCCACCGTGGTGCGCATCATAATAATTATAACGGCGTGACTGTGGAAATCCCACAAGCGTTTTTAATCATTTTATTGGAACGGGCGAAGCAAATTCCGGGTTGCGTTGCTTTTAGTGCGGATTATTGTACAGGGTGTACAAAAAGTAATGGTCACTCGACGCGGTCAGTAGCTATAGGAGTAGGATTATATCTCAACAACAATTTGTTTGCGACACATCGCACCCCCGCAAGAAAAGTGACACAAGTCAGAAAATGGCAATTTTGAGGTTATGTCATTGAAAAATATGTATGGTGTGCAGCAATATGCATGAAAAGCGTCACATGTCTCTATCTCGCAATTTATCCACCTGAGGGGGAATTTAAAAAAAGCTTAAACTATTTCAATATACGGTAAGGAGCATAACTGATTCACACTTTAGATCAGAACAACTTTTTTATGAATGGACCAAACGACTTCAATTTTTCGGTGAGGCTAGAAGAATTAGTTTAGTAAATGATGTGTAAAAAATATATATTGAAAAAATGCATTTGGAAGGAATTGTGAAAAACAATAGTAATAATTATTGAAATAAAAATAAATTTTTAAAAAATACCACGTTTTTAAAACGGACTAAACAGTATAAAATAATTTTTTCTGATTGTGAATTTTGAATAGCTATGGAAATACTTGTAAGATTTAAAACGAAAAACGTGGGGCGCAAGATACTACATAGTAAGGAGTGTAGAGAGTAGCTGCCGCTGAGGAAACTCGCAAAACAGTTCATATCATTTGCAGAGCAATAAAATTGTTAGTGATTTAGATGTTCATGCATCAATTATCTATTGCATGCGCCCCACGTTTTTCGTTTTAAATCTTACAAGTATTTCCATAGCTATTCAAAATTCACAATCACAAATTTTCAGGACTATCTGTACGGGGTTAGGAATCTGTATGGGGCTAAAAAAAATTATTTTATACCTTTTAGTCCGTTTTTAAACGTGGCGTTTTTTAAAATTTTATTTTATACTTTTTAGTCCGTTTTAAAAACGTGGTATTTTTTAAAAATTTATTTCTATTTAAATAATTATTTTCTGCTTTTTAGCCTTATATGTGTGAAATTTTACAATCGATTTTGAACATTTTGATGAGATTATAACAGAGACACGTAGTAAATTTCAGACGGTATTGCGACGCGTCATATCGAAAACGAACGCCGTGGTAAAATGTCAAAGATAAAGGTTCGACGGAGAATTTCGGTGTAACTGTTCTTTCGCTTGGTAAACATACATTATACTATAATAATACGTAGTAACTTTGTAAACACCGCACGGAGCTCGAACGCACACTGACGCACACTGAGCTCCTTCGGTGAGAAGCGGGTCAGTGGAGTGGGGATGAGTCAGAGTGGGAACACGTGGTAGAGTGGGGACGCTGAACGCGAAGACGTACTACGTCTCGCGGCGGGGGGTGCAACGGTTCAAATTAATAATAATTTATATCTCCTGAACGCATAGGCTTTTTTAAAAAATTTTTGTTAAGTATTGCATTGTCATCCAGTTCTGAGCTATGTTTAAAATTTCAAGTCTCTAGCTCATCGGGAAGTTAGTTTAAAATCAATTGCAAAATTTGTACCGAACAAACAGACAAGCAGAGAGACAAGAAAGCGAGCTAATAAAAACGTGGTAAAAATAGATTTTTACAACTTTTTTAGCTGTGCCAATAACGAAAATTCAAAAGATGTGTCTGGTCAATTGGTATAAATTATATACGCTCTGAAAATTTCATTGAAATTAGTTAATTGGCTTGCGAATTATTAACGATCAAAAGTTTTAAAAATTGCAATTTTTCACGATTTTCGGCCTTTTTACCACGTTTGATCTTTTATAACTCGTAAACCAATGAACCAATTTCAATGAAATTTTCAGAGCGTATATGATTTATACCAGCTGACAAAACACATTTTTAAAATTTTTAATATTTTAGTATTGTTTTTCACAATTCCGACCAAATTCATTTTTTCAACTTATTTATTAGACGTCATTTACTAAACTAATTCTTCTAGCCTTACAGAGAAATTGAAGTCGTTTGGTCCATTCATATAAAAGTTATTCTGATTTAAAGTGTGTGGAATCACTTATGCTCCTTACTCTGTAAGTGTTATGGTATTCTTTAAGTTGATTTTTCTCGAATGCTGCATTTTTGAGTTGTGCCACTTTTCTTGCAGGGCTGCGATATGGTTCCTTTCAAACCTGTCCACCGATCCAGAGTTGTAGATTCACCTATAGGACCGACGACCATTACTTTTTCCACACCCTGTACACGATCGCCCTTCGTTCGCAGGAGTCGTAAAACTTGTACCGGCCGCCGCGCCGTAAACCATAAGACGATTTTTATTCACAGCCCGGGAAAAGAGAAAGTCGAAAGGAATAATACGCGGATAGTCGGGAGATCACGCGATATGAAAATAATACCAGACCAGGACCAGGTTTCGTGAAGCGTGTAATTAATAAAGATTTTAATTAAATCACCGTATCGCAGGGCAGATCCGACGTTTACAACGATATTTATCTCGCTCCGGATCGGGGGGTATAAATGACGTCGCGTTACATGCGATGTTAGTTACGGAATTCAGGTCGTCGCCGGCCGGCTAACATTTGCGAATGCTTCCGTGTAATCCGATTTACTTTTACTTATCGCGCCGTTCAAACACTTAGAAATATTTGCATCGCGGCCGTGCCCGCTTTCAGCCGCCTCCACGGCTCGCGAAATTCGGCTTCCTCCCTCTCTTCTATTCGTTCCGCCCCTGTTTGAGGTCGTTTAACATTTTTCCCGTCTGGTCTCGTCTCGCCGAAAACCGTGGAAAATATTCCCGTGAACGGGAAACTGAGCGCGGCAGCGACGACGCCGGATTAAGACTCGTCTCCCACTCTACCCTATCCACTCCACGACGTCATTCCCACACGCTCCGCCCCTCCGTCACGTGACGTGATGCTCGCACCCGATTCGCGTAGCGTCTGTACCGACAGAGAGGGGGTAAATGAAATAATTTATTATTTGTGAATCACGTTATCCAAAGAAAATAATGCGTAATTTCACCGCAAGAAGAGATTATCGACGACACCTAAATTAATCACTATATTTCGATGCGTTGATTTCCGTAGTTCAATGATTAAAGTTTTCCTGCATTCGCTTTTAAAATTGTTATTAAAATCCGACGCAGTTGACGGTGTTGACACGAGATAAATATAATTTTGTAGAGTACGAATTATTTGATCAAGTGTAAAATGAAATCCAAACAAGTTTTCGTTTAATTCGAAATTCGTGTAATTTTTCGTTTCATTTAAAAATCGAATATGGAAACCATTTTCAGAAATGATTTGCCTGTTCGAATAAACTATATTTTGTATATTTTATCTTGACGATTATTTAAGACACGAGCGGATGATTGAAATATTGGGTTGGCAAATAAGTTCGTTCGGTTTTTTACATTGGAATAAATCACAAACACCGAACGAACTTATTTGCCAATCCAATATCTGCACTATTGCTCAAGTATCGCAGTTAGACCGTTTCAATCGACTGTTATTTCGTAACGGCGTTCAAATAAACGAGGTTAGACGAAATAGAAAATAAAGATCCGTATCTGAGACATTAGGAAACTTCCAGAGAATGTCCTCGATGGCCTGTTATTTTCGAAACCGTTTCTCCCGCACGAAATTGTGCAGTGAACGGCGAAACTGGAAGTGAATTGAGGATAGATCAGGGGAATATAGGAAATGAAGTAGAACCCGACCTGAAACTGATGCTGCTTTCGTGAGATTATGTTCGCGCTGTACCGTTGGACATTACTGTTTATAAACACGAGTCTCCTCTGCGTATGGCGAATAGGGAATGTACTCGATTCGATTTCATGGAGTTAGCCTACCGTAGACGTTGCAGAACACAATTCAACATTGTTTTCAAAGTGATGGTACCGTGATTTGAAATACGGTGAAAGCCGACCCGGATCCTTCGCCGTATATCAGAAGAAAACTAGCACCTATTGGTTTAGGGCAGGGCTGCTCAAACCGAATGGTTTCAAACAACGACAACTCGGCAAGCTAATATGAGCGTGGTAAATACCAACAGCACTCGTATAGAGAAATCCCAATTTTTATCTAATGTCTAATTACACTGTCCAACAAATTTCAACTTTTTTTTGTATTTCGATTCCCACTATGCGATTCTTATAGTATTTTTCGCGCTGATACCAATTCTGTCCTTAATTTTTCTCCTAGAAAATTTTTAAGAAAATTGAGTTTTTTAAAAAAGACATATTTTTCAACTTTGAACAAATATTGTGATGTTATTATAAAAGATAGTGAATTGTTCTTTACTTCAAAAGATTCTGTAGACTTTCCCGAATACAGTGATATCCACTATTAATACATTATGACTGTTTAAACACGTTTAAACAATGATTAACCCTTTTAGTGCCGGGCGAAATAGAGGTGCCTATGCGAGAAAAACCGGCCGAATTTCACAGTTTTACAAGGGTTCGGGAAAATGCTTATAAAAACCAAACGAGAAACGATATTTACATGATTCAAAAAGCTGCGTATTATAGATGAAATACAGAACTAAACAATGACACTAGTTTTTTTGTTAGTTTTTTTTTCTCCCGCAATGCGAATAGTAAAGCGCTACGAGGCGCGGGCCGATATATCGGCTCTGGCACTTCTCGCCAGTGTAGCAGGAGCCGATATATCGGCTCCCGGCACCCAAAGGGTTAAAGACGGAGGGACACCACTTTTGTATCAATTTTTGAGGATATTTTTCAATTTATCTCAAAAAATAAGGGTCCAGCTGAAAATCGAACTATACCACACGATAGAGCAGACTTTTATCTTGAGAAACCACCATTTCAAGTTTGCATGGTCGACGTTTCTTCGAACCAGAAAGCAAAATATCTTCGCCCGACATGAGTTGCCGCCAGTGGCGCTCACCACTAGTACGGGCGTTCCACCGGATACGGCGCACAGTGGGAACATTCGACCATTCTCTATTCAAAATCAAAGAACTTGCGATAGAAATGAGGTAGAGCGATGAAATTTTTTTTAAATTAAAGCTGAAACTTTGCAGAATATGGGAAAAATAGGGAGATTACGGTACGAACGGTTTTTAACCTTGTGAAAATTCGTTAAACTTTCACAATTTCCAGAAAATGTGGTTTCTGCGTTACCACGGGCAGAAAAAATTTTTTTTAATTTTTGCTATATATCATTTCCCGTAGATTTTTTCACGCTGATTTCAAATCTGGTCTCAAAATTTGTCTACGACTTCAGGATTTTACAAGAAATCGATTTTTGTGAACGAATTGTTTAACGAATTTTTTCAAGGTTATAAAACGTTCGTACCATAATCTTCCTATTTCCCCATATTCTGCCAAGTTTCAGCTTTAATTTAAAAAAAATTTCATCGCTCTACCTCATTTCTATCGAAAGTTCTTTGATTTTGTCTCCGATTTGGACGAAAGGTCCCACACTGTAAGGCGTTCCATGGGATACGGCGCACAGTGGAACTTACGCCTCACAGTGTGGGACCTTTCGTCCAAATCGGAGACAAAATCAAAGAACTTTCGATAGAAATGAGGTAGAGCGATGAAATTTTTTTTAAATTAAAGCTGAAACTTGGCAGAATATGGGGAAATAGGAAGATTATGGTACGAACGTTTTATAACCTTGAGAAAATTCGTTAAACAATTCGTTCACAAAAATCGATTTTTTGAAAAAACAAAAAATCGTAGACAAATTTTGAAACCAGATTTGAAGTCAGCGTCAAAAAATCTACGGGAAATGATATATGGCATGTTAAAAAAAAATTTTTCCCGCGCGTAGTAACGGAGAAACCACATTTTCTTGAAATTCACCAAGTTTGACGAATTTTCTCGACGTAAAAAAGCGTTCGTACCATTATCTCCCTATTTTTCCCATATTCTGCAAAGTTTCAGCTTTAATTTAAAAAAAATTTCATCGCTCTACCTCATTTCTATCGCAAGTTCTTTGATTTTGAATAGAGAATGGTCGAATGTTCCCACTGTGCGGCGCGGCGCGGCGCGACGAACGCCCATTCTAGTTGTGAGCGCCACTGGCGGCAACTCATCTCGGGCGGAGATATACAGGGTGTCCCAAAATTCGTGAACTTCCCGAAAGTGGGGGGTTAATGAGACCATTCCAAGCGACATTTTCCTTTGCAAAAATGTTATCCGCGGCATTGTTTAGGAGTTATTAACGAAAAACACGGACCAATCAGAGCGCGACCTAGACGCGCCAACTGTCTATTTTTTTTTTCGTTAATAACTCCTAAACAAAGCCGCGGATAACATTTTTGCAAAGGAAAATGTCACTTGAAATGGTCTCAGGAACCATCCCCTTCCGGGAAGTTCACGAATTTTGGGACACCCTGTATTGCTTTCTGGTTCGAAAAAAACGTCGACCATGCAAACTTGAAATAGTGGTTTTTCAAGATAAAAGTCTGCTCCATCGCGTGGTGTAGTTCGATTTTCCGCTGGACCCTTATTTTTGAGATAAATTGAAAAATATCCGCAAAAATTGGTGCAAAAGTGGTGTTTCTCCGTCTTTAATCATTGTTTAAACATGTTTAAACAATCATAATGTATTAATATTGGATATCACTGGATTCGGGAAAGTCTACAGAATCTTTTGCTGTAAAGAACAATTCAATATCTTCTATAATAACATCACAATATTTGTTCAAAGTAGAAAAATATGTCTTTTTTAAAACTCAACTTTCTCAAAAACTGTAAGCCTAGGAGAAAAATTAAGAACAGATTTGGAAACAGTGCGAAAAACTCTATAAGATTCGCATAGTGGGAATCGAAATACTTTTTGGCTGTTGGACAGTGTTACCAGATTATCCATTGCACAAGTTTTTTCTTCCATCTTGGAGACTAAGCCAAAAACACTGCAGATTGCTCAACTTTAAGCGAGCATAACTCTTCAACTATTGATCCTAGAGGTTCGAAACTTCGATCTGCATCCGCGCCGAATACAAATCTACTGGATTACATACCAAATACATTATGTTTCATAGGAGAAAGGCGCACATTTTGAGTCCGGTAAAGTAAAGGGCAGCCTAAATTTTATTTCCATTTTTCCTCTATAGTCAATTCCTCCCCGTATCATTACTGTACCGCCACCACAATGTCGACGACTCAAAATTCTTTGTTCCTTTCTTAAATTATGGAAACAGTACTTGTATCCATCTGAACCATCAAAATTTCGTTTCTTTTCATCCGTGAATATAGTAATTCGTTTCCACTGAGATTTCACAATTTTGTGTGTGTACAACGGTGCCTTACCATTTTGTCCACCAGTGTAGATTTTGGAAGAAGCTGAAAGCTTGAATTTGATCCAGACTTTTACGACTCCAGCCCACCGTGCGATGTAGCAAAGTCAAGGAGATGCCACGGTTGGAGCGGCAGCGATTTCCTTAGGAAATATCGTGGTAGCCGGGATGATGTACCACGTGGCCGCTGCCAGATTGTCCGATTTATCGCGCGACCACGATCCCGAGCAGGGCCGTGCCGTGGCTTCTCCTCGATATCAACGGCCATCGCCATTGACCGTGGCAAATCGTATTTCACGAGTTTTTGAACGGCCCGGCCGCGGCCGGCTTGCCGCCAGCTCGCCGCCGATGGAAGAGTATTCGTTATCGCGTCTCGATCCACGTCTCTTTATTTAATTTGATTCATACGCGGCTACCTTCGGGCGGAATAACCGTGAAATCGCCGAGGAAATGGCCCGCCCCCTTCGTTTCGTTCGGTTTCCACGGATATCGGAAACGGATCCGCGCGAACACCTCCGCTGGATCCGTGCGGTGTGTTTAATTGGAACGTTTGTACAATTTCCATTCAGGAAGCGCTGCACCGGAGAAATGATCGACGGCTCGCGCAATCTCGGATTTTTCTGCCGCGAGCTCCGTTTATACAACCATGATGCTGTTGCGTGTCGCACAGTGGTTGGAAACGACGGACTAACGTCCAATTTTCAATTAAACATTCATGTCCAGTCGTATGAAGGTCGTTCAAGGTCGCTGAAGTGAATGGCTCGGTTGACAGGCGAAAAATGTAGTCACCCCTTAATCGAGTTGCTTATCGAACGGACGGGATGACGGTTTTTTTTGGCAAGAAGGAAAAATGAACCAGACGATGTTATCATTATTTTAGGCGAAAACAGTTCGGGGACTGGATATATGGCCCATGAATAAAGAAAACCGATCGATATCGAAGTTTCTCAGCTCCGCAGTAAAATACCGAGTGCTCCAGGACCACTGTCTGCGACACTATTTTATGTTTGTCAGTGCCGAAATAAAGCAGAGAGGGGATGAAAATATGAGCGCCGTTCCTCCGTTGAATATTTTCCGATTCGGCGACAAATGTCGACAAATTGTCACGATTTAAAGTGAAACATTTTATACAGTTCTCGGCGAGCAACGTCAGCTCCTGTTTCTTTCTTGGAAATCGGAGAAACGTACGTGTGAAAAGTTTATTCATAGATTGGCTAGAATTTGTTCGGCGAGGTTGCGAACGCCGTAAGTGCGAACTATTATAGTGAACCATTGTTTCTGTAACACTGTCCAACAGCCAAAAAGTATTTCGATTCCCACTATACAATTCTTCTAGAGTTTTTCGCGCTGATTCCAATTCCGTCCTTAATTTTTCTCCTTTCTTTCAACTTTGAACAAATATTGTGATGTTATTATAAATGATATTGAATTGTTCTTTACAGCAAAAGATTCTGTAGACTTCCGCGAATACAGTGATATCCAATATTAATACATTATGATTGTTTAAACATGTTTAAACGATCATTAATACGGAGAGACACCACTTTTGCACCAATTTTTGACGACATTTTTGAATTTATCTCAAGAAATAAGGGTCCAGCGGAAAATCGAACTATACCACACGATAGAGCAGACTTTTATCTTGAGAAACCACCCTTTCAAGTTCGCATGGTCGACGTTTTTTTTAACCAGAAAGGAAAATATCTTCGCCCGACATGAGTTGCCGCCAGTGTTTAAACATGTTTAAACATGCTTAAACAATCATAATGTATTAATATTGGATATCGCTATATTCGGGAAAGTCTACAGAATATTTTGCTGTAAAGGACAATTCAATATCTTTTATAATAACATCACAATATTTGTTCAAAGTTGAGAAATATGTCTTTTTTAAAAACTCAATTTTCTCAAAAACTGTACGTCTAGGAGAAAAATTAAGGACAGATTTGGAATCAGCGCGAGAATCGCCAGAAGAATCGCATAGCGGGAATCGAAATACAAAAGAAAAGTTGAAATTTGTTGGACAGTGTAATCGATCCACTTTCTCGAGATATACAGGGTGTCCGAAAAATGTTGTTACTGCTAGTGTCTATAAGTCGCCCTAATCCATTTATCTGGCAACACATCATTTCCAATCTATTCGCCCGAGTAAATCTTCCTGTCTGGCCTTGGCTCGACCCTGCTCTACTAGAATGACCGGAGATTGTTGTTATTCTACTTCTCTGAACGTCGATCGTATTTATTCCACTTGTCTGATCACAGATCGATCTACCTTAATACGATTTGGATACAATACAGAATATAATGTCAGAACAATTGAAAAATGAAATAAAATTGACAGATCCAAAAAATGTTGGTTCGCGGGACAATGCGCTAAAGATTCTCTGGATATTTGAAATCAATTGTCTACCCGGGTCAGCGTGGCAACCGCGTCGAAATGAACGCGTTGAAAAATGCAACTACGAAAATCGATGTTCCGAAAATGGAAAGCCAGAATCACCTCTCGAGAACAGAAATATTAGGTCAGTGCAAAGGTTCGTGCCCAACTGATAGATTGTATTATTTTTTTGCATAAAGCTCCACGATCTAATTATAAAGAATTTTAAAATAGACAAATAAGTAATTAAGAAGCCCGCACATCCGAATATGTTTAAATTGGGAGGACTGGAGGTTCGAGAGAGAGCTTTCGAACCGTCGATTGCATTCATCGGTGAGTTAGGTATACAGTGCCCGAAATTTCCATAAAGTCACCACGTTTTTTGGTAATATCTTATAATTATTCTGTACTTATGATCAATTTGAGTATGATTTCATTTTAGGCGTATCAAAAACACATATATATCGATTGAAATAATAGAAATAATATTTATTTTAAAAAATAAACGTAAATATATAATTTTACATAAAATAAACTGCGAAATTTCTATGAAGCCACATATTTTTTAAATAAATATGTTCAAAATGAACAATAAGTTCTTTCTTATTTCTATATTAATAATTAGTAGAACTGCCATTTCTTCGAATATCTTCGAAAATACGATGGGGCATTGACGAAATCAAACTTTGAAGTGTGTCTTCTTGAATAGATGCTCATGCTTCGTTCACCGCTTTCCATAATTCATTAATAGTACTGTGTAGCTCGCAATTGCCATAAACTTCCCTTGCGAGTATCCCCCGAAGATTTTCTATTGGGTTTAAATCTGGGGAATGAGCTGACCATGTCAAAACACTGATACTCTTTTGACCTAACCACTGCTTCATGTAATTTGATGTGTGGATGGAGCGCTTTCGTGCTGATAAATGAAGTTATCGTGTCTAATATCTTCAATAAATGGTATTCAAATTGTGTCTAATAATTCTGTATATTTTTCAGAATTCATTTTAGGAGTAATGCGACAGATTGGTGTCTTGGCGTCAGCTCTAACTGCAGCCCAGATCATTAATGTACCACCACCAAAGTTGCGACTCATTGTTATGTCTTTTTCTTTCCTTAAATCGTGGCATTAATATTTAAAACCATCTGGCCCGTTTAAATTGAATTTCTTTTCATCATAAAAATTAACAAATTCCCATTCTTTGGACCAGGACATGTGTGTTTTTGCAAAATCAAGACGAGCCTATTTATGTTCTGCTTTGAATGCTAGTTTCTGCACCATTTTTGTCCAGTGAAATCGGTTGGAACTTTTTAAAATTTGTTGTACGCGTCTCGTAGTTACTGACAAATCTAATTCAACGCGAAGTTGTGCTGCACTTCTCAATTCTTTTGATGCAGATGTCATTAACAACGAATGCTGTCTCTTGCTCAGCATTTGATTTCCCCCTTTGGGGAGGTTTTTGCCGTAATCTTTTCCCAAATTGACGTAATTATTTACAACGCTACGTGATCGATTAATTTTTTTTGCACTTATGCGATTAGAACATCCCATATCCCTATAAGCATCAATAGATGCCTTTTCTCCACTGGTCAAGAATTGTCCTCGTGGCATTTTACTAATGAGAAATTAAAATATAACATTTTACGATTTCAATAAATTTACAGATCTATTTTTACGCAAATCCTTACTCTTCAATTGTAGTTACACTTCTTCTATTGTACTCAGCGGGACTTATTCACTCAGAAATCTAAGCACAAACTAAGTGGCTTTATTGAAATTTCGCACTTATGCTTCGCTCCGTGCAGCAAAAAATGTATACACACCCAAAAGGTGAACATTTCCGAGCAGATACTCGAAGATTTACGATTAGCATCAACTAAATATAATTGTAGATGAGAAAAAGTAGTAAACTTGACATATTTACAAAAAAATACGTCGAAATATAGGTGGCTTTATGGAAATTTCGGGCACTGTAGTGTTAATGTGTGGGTGATTGATTCGGTGCCGATAGAGTCGAGCGATCGAGCGATTCTTGAAATATTACAGCACCGCGAGGCTAATAATGAAAGGAATCAAAGGGCGGCGAAAACTAGGCAAGTGGACGGCTGATGTTTCTCACTCGGGCCACTCCGAATAACTCTTCCATCGGACGGATCAATGAAATCCAAATAAGAGGCGGTATCCCGGAACAGCCTCATCCGGCCTCTTTTCTTCGACAGTGTCAGGCAAGGGATCGCGGAGGAGTCTCTTTTCCCACACCCGGGGTTCGAAAGCACGAATGTAGGCCAGCCGGTCGACCAGATGGAATCTATCAACTATATAAAACACAATGTACTGATGCACGCGTCCCGCTTTCAACACGAACGCCTCGTTACATATGAATGCGACCGGGCAAACACCTACTCGTGTAACCGCACATGCGACACAACAAGGCGGCACGTATGCTGGAAAAAATAAGCACGTGCTAGAGGCGTCAGAGAAATTCTCTCAATTTTACATTTCTCACATATCACGCCGATGATGCCTTAGAAATCGTACCGGTCCACATTCACAAATTCTTTCTTCTTGTTCCACCAACTCTTTATTCATTCTTCCGGGAATAAAAATAGCGTCAAACGACGAAAACCGCTCGCGCAACTCTAAATGTACAGGGTGCATAAAAAAGTAATGGTCATCCGTTCTAGGGGTGAATTTACACCTCTGGATAAACAAAATTGTTGTTAGAGTTGTTTTTTACATCAACGCCTTCCACTCGTTCAGAAGAGAGAAAGTTTGATAGAAGCCACATGTCGCAACCAAATAGTTATCGAGATATAAGCTGTTAAAGTTCTTGCAGATTGTGTGGAGTTATACGCATAGATAAAAGCCTACGCCCTTACCTGTCAAAAATACTGCAAATTGCTCAACTTTAAGCAAGCATAACTGAATAATTGATCCTACAGGATCGAAACGGAGAAAGGCACAAATTTTGAGTCCGGTAAACTAAAGTTTATCCACTATTTGTTTGCTATATGTGGCTCCTTTCAAACTTTTTCCCTTCTCGATGAGTACAAACTATTGATTCGAAAACAAACTTCGACAACAACTTTCTTTGTTATAAACAATTTTGCGGCAAGTTTCTCTTACAAATGTCCACCGACGCGGAGGTGTAGATTCACCCCTCTGGATGACCATTACTTTTTATACGCCCTGTACTTCATTCTAATAAAACGAGAAAAGAACTGACGGAAATTGATGATTAACAACGTGATATATTTATTCATCGCGGTAAAGAACAATTTCGAATAACGTTTCTAAAAATAAATGCGTGCCATTGTCAGCGCGAAGGAATTTATCGTACAACCGGGTGCTTTGTTAGTGCACCACTATAAAGTTATTCAGTACCACGATTTTCAGCACACCGTGTATACATATTCCTTCGTCCATGAAACTCGAATCTGCGCCCTAAAATTTTTGGAATCATCGTTGTTCTGACACGGCGTCGTCCTCGAAAACGCGACACAAATTTCAGGCAGCCAGAACCGCGTTATTCCCCGGTTGGAGCTCGTAAAGTACGCAATCTCGTAAATGCACTTTTTCCAGGCACATGTTTTCTGTTCTGTCGCTGCTGGTAAACTAATTACTGGATTTTTAAAACTATCACGCACGCGGCGTGTTAGGCGAAAAGAGCGGTTTAATAGCCGTTCGCTAGCTGTGCTTTATACAGTGAATCAAAATAATGTCGGCACACTTTCTAAAGGACCACAGCATTTTAATTATTATTTTTCCGAGAAGTTGGGACAATTAGTGTACTACGAGAAATAAATTTTGTAGATCTGAACAACTTCAGCATTTTCCCTGTAATCGAAAATGAATGTTCGTTGAACATTTACGAAAATATACAGAGAAATAGATTGACGCTTCGCGAGAAAAATGAACGAACACGCTTGCCATTTTTCAATGTATTATTTTAAACAAATGGTGCTTCCCGATATCCGTACACACAGTGTCATTCTTTATTAAAACAACAGAACGTTTTCGCTATTTACAATGTTCTTCTACTTTCAGTAAATTTCCAGTTTTTTCGATGCAGCATTTCTCGTCCTCAATTTTCAGCTGTTCACTTCTTTTTTTTCGCGCGAGTATCGATACTAAAAAATACACGTATCGAACATAAAATTTTTAGCAGCAATGCTGTCTATCAGAGTTTCCCGAAAATGTCTAAATTGCAAAATATTTCGACCCGTCATTCTGACCGGAACACTGAACCGTACTATTTGTCTGGAATCTGTATACGCGCAGTTTAATTCTCTACTAAAACAAAAGAACGTTATTGCTGTTTCCCATGCTCTCGTAGTTTTCGCAATTTCGCAGTTATTCGATCGAATTTTTTGAAACCATACTCTCGGAACGGTTTTCTAAAATATATAATATGTGATTTAATTATTATAAATCTAGGGCAAGAATTATATAACAACAAACCGAAATGTTTCTCTGTAAAAATGAGTTTTATTATATTATACAGCTATTTACAGTATTCCCCCCTTATTTATAAGATAGTTTACAAACCTGTAAAAATGAGAAACAACATTCAATGTTTATTAATTACAATCTTGTCCCTCACAGGTTATAAATTAGTTCCACTTTTATATTTCTCAAAGCGTGCTAATTACTCTCTAATCTGTTGAGTCCTATTTTATCCGTACTCTACTTTACCTACTCGATTAGCGCGGTAGAATTCGAATGTTTAAGAAGTATACTTCTTATATCTCCCCCCCTCGGAAAAGAGAAACGCCGTCAGCCACTTGTCCTGTATCATCTCTCATCGGAGTTAGCTTTGAGTAGTGAAAGATGTTAGACTCTTCTTTTTTATATCCCGTGTTTACTTTGAACATTGTCTCGGAGATCTTTTCTAATATTTTGTATGGTCCTATTCTTAACTTATCTAATTTTTTCCTGTTAAGACGGTTTCCATTTTCTACATATACCATTTCACCAGTTTGGAAAACATGATCTTTTCTATTTCTGTCATATACTTTTTTATTATACTCATGGTATGTTATGCTGTTTTGTAGTGCCTTGACCCTATCTTCTTTTAAATTTGTTAGTTGTTGATCTGTAGTTAGTTCTTTTGGTAAAAGGGTAGTTATAGTGCCCTCCATCAAATATTTCGGGCTAAATCTTGTCACTGTGTGTATCGTTTCATTGTACTTTTGTACACATTCCTGCGCTATGGTTGTCCAAGCTTTTTTTTCTTTGGTTTCATTCACTTTACATCTTATTTTATTTATTAAGGTTTGGTTCAACCGTTCATTCAAGCCGTTAGAAAAGGGTGCATTCACAGCTGTGAAAATTAATTGGATATTTTTGTTCTTTAAATATTCCTTAAATTCATAAGAATTTAATCCTGGGTATTGGTCGACTAAGATTTTTCCTATTTGTTCATTATCTGCTACTTTTTTTACCAATTTTATGAAATCACTAGCTGATGGAGTTTTTGAAGTTATAATTTGTGCAAATCTAGTAAAATGGTCTACTAGCAGATGCATATATTTCTTTGTCGATCTTGAGCCTCCGAAACCTCCTATCGTATCAATTGACATTATTTCATAGGGTTCTTTTGCTGGACCCAATTGTGATAACAATCCATATTTATATTGGCCTCTTGATTTATTTTGTATACAAGTCTCACATTTTCTACATGTATCTTTGGTGTTTTCTAAGAGATTTTTAGCTGTGTAATATTTTTTTATCATGTTGGTCATATACCTATAAACAATGATTGTATTATTGAGTTTATTAATTATATAGAATATATTCAATAGAATTTCAGTGTTATTTCATAATATTCGTGTCTTGTGTTTAATTTACCAGGGAGCTTAAAGGATTAAATGGATATCGGTTGTGTTCCGAAACTCCGTGATTAATGTATGAAAATGAATATTTCCGCAGACATTCGCAGCGCACTTATTATCGTTCTCATTTTATTACGCGCTGGTCGGTTGCGTGTTCTATGAATACATGAAGACCTCTGTTTATTCATTATTATTCCCCTGTCTCATTATCGCCGTCCGGGAGATAGGATCGAGCCGCGTGGGGCGATGAAACGATCGCGGAATCGTGGCTGTTACTTTCTACGATCACGCTACCGGTCCGGAGTTGCACGACTACACAGAGGAAATATTATCAAAATTATGAATCCTCGGCGGCGAGTCTATCAATCCCGACGAGTTTTGCTCAAATTGGAGTACAGAGAAAAAGAGGAATTTCGTGCGGAAAAACGTGAGCTTCTCCTCCCTGGTTTCCTTCGGAAGAGTAAATAAAGGAGAGAGAGAGGATCACGTTGCCACGTCCGAGGGAAATTCCTGCGCGAGAGATAAACGTTGAGACGCGTGTCTAATGTTGCATGGGGAGGCTTATCAAACCTCGCGGCGCGATATCGCGCGCGCCGGTATAAATAGCTCTGTTGGACACTTTTTATATTTTTTTTCTCTCCTCTGTTTCGTTTCACCGTGTACACGCACCAGAATTGCAGCACGGGGTGCAACTACGCTAAAGCTGGAAATCAAATGTTTGCGCCGCGGTTTTATTTTCCACGGGAGACGATAAGATAAAGTGCACCTCCATTTGTTAACGTAATGACGGGCGCAAGTTTATTTCGTTCGGTATCGGACTAGTCGCTGATTCGCAGAAAAATTTTTCTTAGATATTCAAGTTGTCCATTTATCGAACAGGTCGCCCCATTTTCGTCGTAAATGCGTAAAATCCGCGGAGTAGGGTAAGTGCCCAAATATGGTATAGTCGCCTATTATGGCACTACCTTATACCTTCTAAGGAGAAGTCGCACGCTACTGAAAAAATCCTCAAACCATAGTTTACCATATTTACTCAACAGTGTGCAGTGCAACCACACCATTCTATACATAGATTTTAGTATCGATCCTCCGCCAGTTGTGTCTCCACGTGATGAATATTTTTGTGGTTAGATTTTCGATTGTATCTTTTTCAAGGAAGGTAAGCGATTTTGAAATGTTTGAACACATCTGTAGTTTCCGTTTATTTATATTAATGTTTGCCAACTGTTGGTTTGGACTGAAATTCATTTTCTCTTTGTCAGTAGCTAGTAGGGATGCCGATTATTTTCAAAAAGATCGATTTCGCTGAATCGATTATAATCGAAGCTTCAAAGATCGATCCACTAAAAAATCGTTTCCAAAATAATCGATGTTTTAAATAATCGATTTTTTTTAGAAACGTCTAACAATGTTGAAGAAACGAAGATCAAAATTTTGTTGGACTCTTTTATTAAACAATAATTATTAGATAATTATTATAATAATTATTAGACTGCGGATCTTTATGCGTTTATAGGAAAATTGAGTATATGAATATCGAAGAAGTTGAGAAATTTATTACGTACTTGTTTCGCGCATGTCGTTGCGCGTTAGCCAATGGTCACGTGGTCGGCCGAGTACGAGTAGAGAATTAGCCAATGAACGAGTTCCGTTAGAATCATTATGCGCAGTAGAATTGTCGTGTTTCCACGTCTCCAGGTCTCCACGTACAGTCATACAATTTCCCATAAAAATCGATTATTTTTACAATTTTAGAATCGATTATTTGTAAAAATCGGATATTGAAGAATCGATTCTAAAAATCGATTTATTTTATGAAAATAATCGATTTTTTAGTATTATCAGTCCACGTGGAGTTCCCAATATGGCACTACCAAGGGTTCCCTAATATGGGTATAGCTATTGACATCCTTGGTGTGAGTGCCGAATATGGCACTAGGTGTCATTAGGTGTCAAATAAATATTTTCGTCTATATCGATACGTTTTTCCCGAGTGGAACAGAGTCGCCCGTGAACAAAGACAGTCAACAAACAGATTTTGTGTTATTCTTATGGTCTGTTGATTCGTCTGGTTGTACGAAACCTTCTCAATGAATATCTCAGGCTTGCTCCATCCGAAAAAGAGTAGACAACTCGATAACACTGTCCAACAGCCAAAAAGGATTTCGATTCTCACAATGCAATCCTCATAGAGTTTTCTGCGCTGATTTCGAATCTGTCCTTAATTTTTCTCCTAGACGCACAGTTTTTGAGAAATTTGAATTTGAGAAAAAAAACATATTTTTCAACTTTAAACAAATATTGTGATGTTATTATAAAAGATACTGAATTGTTCTTTAGAGAAAAAGATGCCTTAGACTTTGCCGAATACAGTGATATCATTATTAATACATTGTGATTGTTTAAACATGTTTAAACGATCATTAAAGACGGAGAGACACCACTTTTGCACCAATTTTTGACGATATTTTTGAATTTATCTCAAAAAATAAGAGTCCAGCAGAAAATCGAACTATACCACGCGATAGAGCAGACTTTTATCTTGAGAAACCACTGTTTTAAGTTTGGAACGTCGACGTTTCTACCGAACTAGAACGGAAAATATCTTCGCCCGAATAGGCGTTCCACGGGATACGGACGAACGCCCGTTGTAGTGGTGAGCACCACTGGCGGCAGCTCATGTCGGGCGAAGATATTTTGCTTGCTAGTTCGGTAAAAACGTAGAGGTTTCAAACTTCAAAGGGCGGTTTCTCAAGATAAAAGTCTGCTCTATCGCGTGGTATAGTTCGATTTTCTGCTGGACTCTTATTTTTTGAGATAAATTCAAAAATATCGTCAAAAATTGGTGCAGAAGTGGTGTCTCTCCGTCTTTAATGATCGTTTAAACATGTTTAAACAATCACAATTATTAATATTGGATATCACCGTATTCGGGAAAGTCTAAGGAATCTTTTGCTGTTAAGATCAATTCGATATCTTTTATAATAACATCACAATATTTGTTCATAGTTGAAAAATATGTCATTTTCTCAAAAACTGTGCGTCTAGGAGAAAAATTAAGGACAGATTCGGTATCAACGCAAAAAACTCTATAACATTTGCTTAGTGAGAATCGAAATCCCAAAAAGAGTTGAAATTTGTTCGACAGTGTAATTGAATGAGCAAACGAAATGAATTTTCTCATAAATAATTATTATGAACAAGTGAAAAGAAATTCGATCATCGATAATTGTTATGAGCGATCGAAATAAATTTCTCTCAATGATAACTGTTATGAGTGATCGAAATAAATTTCTCTCATCGATAATTGTTGTGAGCGACCGGAATTTTCTCTCAATGATAACTGTTATGAGCGATCGAAATAAACTTCTCTCATCGATAACTCCTTTGAGCAACCGGAACAGTTTTTCTTAATCGATAACAGTTATCGAGGAGGATCCAATTTTTTGGACACTAATAACTACGGATCTTTATGCAAAATAAAAATTTCTTACCTGAATTGCAATAAACTGGGGTGAATTACAAATTTATTTTCTTTCTTATTATGTTTAGTAGGTTGAGAATAACATAATAGTATGTTTAAATTTTTCTAATATTTTTGCTATTTGAAATTACACCTACTCATTTGTGCCATAAATGCATAAAATCCGCATTCTACTAATAACTGTTACTTGTAACCAAAAAGTATACAAAATCGATATTTTTTAATCTTTTTGTTCTTCGAATTTTTTTCTTTATATTTTCTGTACGTTATCTTAGATTTGAATAATAATCAACTTCTTATTAATGATTTTTATCGTAGAAAATTTTAGAATAACTGTTAGCTTGTGGTCCCTGCTTCGCAGAACGGACTGCAGAACCTGATGGATACACAAGGAGGTTGAATTCTGTATGGAACTGTTGCGAATCAATGAAAGCGACCTTCGCATTATATTGCACGTTATCGGCATACGATGGAGCCGGGCCTCTGGCAACACGAGCTTACTTTACTCGCTGAAAATGCTCGCGGAAAACCGTAAACTATAGACGGAAGTCGATTGAAAGGGCGAGGGTTAAAACGACCGGCCCTTGGGTCGCAGCGTGGAGAACAGAGGCGGAGATCACGTTCGGCGCGGCAACGGCGGTCTCGTTAGAAACCCATCGCCGTCGAAAAGGGTAGTTTTTGCGTACAGTAGGAGGTTTTGAAATCGTTCAGTTAAACGTTCGAGTGCTCATCGATTTCCGGCTGAATGACGATCGGCAGCCGGGCCGCATTCAGAGCTAATTCCGACGGAAGAATAATGCCGCGACGGGTACGACACACGGGGTAATTGCCTCGGGGGCTCGCTGATCAATGTTTTAAACAATAAACCAACGGGGAGATGTGTGTGTGCGCGCCGCGGACAATTGCGCCCGGGCTCCACGGTGAATCCGTTCGCGGAAATTTCGCCGGCGATTATGCTTCATGAATTTCAATCGCGGCTCCAGATTAAGATCGTTCAAAATTGACCGGGCGGTGCAATTGGCCGAATCGCCGAACTTCGCTCGATTTGCGTATTTATGATGCGCATATCCAACAATCGCCGATGGTAATCGCGCCGGCTGATGGCCGAAAGATTGACCAAGCGATCGTGTGAATTAAAGGGGAGAGCGCATTAAACACGATCGTGCTCGGCGAATCTGAATCTTCCAGGTTCCCGCGATCTTTCTTATGCAATAACAAACACCGCGTTGCCAGACGGAGATTAGCTTCACGGAGAAGCGCGTGTTCGACTGACGAAGATTCCCCTTTGTCCGTGTCTTGTAATCGATGCCGCATATATTTTGATTCCACATAAAGATCTGGAGTCTGGTAATAACTTTCGAATAGGACAGACAGCTATCGCGGCCATAAGTGTCCACGGTGCCGCTTCTTCGGTGAAAGCAGGCTATAACGAATTTCCATCTTCGTGACTATTAAACCGGCACTAAAACTCGTTCCGCGATCGGGTCCGGGAACAGCAACACGATAAGCCGACCGTAAAGTTCGAGCATGTATCCCGGAGACTCGATCGTGGACGGTCTCCGCGCGACCTGGAAAAACGAATCCGGCGGATCCGCCGTAGGGAAACGAAGGGAATCGCGGTCGTAATTATCCTGGCGGGTGATCGCGACGAAATTTACGGTGATCGTCCGCTCGCAGAACTGCCGATATCACGGGGGACGAGGGGGTGGTCGGTCGGGCTAACTACGATTAGAAATAACCAGCCGCGACCGTTATATCACGATCGTTTCCCGGGATAGTCTTCGTTCCAGTCAGCCGGAATATTTACGAACACCGTCTTCCCCCGGTCTATGGGACAGGAATCCCTTGTTATAATGAGTTTTCAAAGTGGCCGGTTCTACGTTATGAAGGAAGAGGGCGCCGGAGAAAGGCTATTCGGGAGAAAAGTTTTCCGCGAAAGGCTTTCACGTGCATGCGGTGCTCCTGTCGGCGACGTTAGAGTCCCTGCTCCGGATATATCGCTCCGCGCCATCCCTCCCAACCTTCTCTCTCACTTTTGCTCTCTGACATTTTTCTTCTTTTTCGTTTTTTTTCTTCTCTTCCATCGGACTCCCTCATCCTTCGCGCCCCTTTCACGAAGTCACTCGCGACGAAACTAACTGGAAGATGGCCCCGTCAAAGGGAATAAACGTTGATTTTACGCGCGGCCGCACTGTGACGGTGTCCTCTCGGCCGCCTCCGCGCCGTCGAATACGCAGCCCAGTCGCTTCGTGCTGAATAATTTCAAATATTTACCGTGAATTCCGCCGCCGCCGTATCTCGGCATCGATACGTTACCGAGCGACGTGCTTTCCGCTGAACTGACGGTCACAGCAATCGTGCTAATGGACGCGGTGCAGTTGCACGCCAGTTTACAATGGCGGGTCGTACGGTGCGTCGGAAAACCCGCTTTCTGGACGAAATTCCATGTCTTAAACAATGTACAGGATGACCCACCTAACCGTATGTTTTATTACGGGGAAAACTGTAACCATCGAAATAAGCCGAAGTTGTAGCATCGAGCTGCGGCGAACAAGAGGCTATAGGGTCATTCCATGCCGAATCGATCATTTTATGCCGGCACCATAGCCGATTTTGTTCTAAATGAAATATGTTGTAGTTCATGTGAAATTAGGGGGAGGGGGGGTTGAAGTCATCATTTTGCCGGTTTCGAATTTTTTTAGAAATGGCAGGCCTTCAAATTTTTCAATTTTTGCCCATTTCGGCGAGAACGGGCCTCACTTGCGAATTTTTATCTCAAGAACCGTTTGTCCGATTGAGCTAAATTTTTTTTTGTTTTATTCGGAAAGGATTGGGCTACTACAAAATAATTTTTTCAACCTCGAAAATCAACTTTATAACGTCGAAAAATTTAAACAAATTCTTCTTTTGCGTTTTTTTTAATGATGGGGCTCAGTGATTTAAATTTTGAAAAAAATATGGTAATATTCCTTGAAGTTTCCTCTTTAAAATGAGCCCTTGAAAAAGATGGTATCATTAAAATTGGCGTCACAATGAGCTGGTAAAGGACGCCGTGTACACCCGTTTCAGGTAGAGGTGGGTCGAGCGAATAATTGAAAAAATTATTTTGTAATAGCCCAATCCTTTCCGAATAAAACAAAACAAAATTTAGCTCAATCGGACAAACGGTTCTTGAGATAAAAATTCGTAAGTGAGGCCCGTTCTCGCCGAAATGGGCAAAAATTGAAAAATTTGAAGGCCTGTCATTTCTAAAAAAATTCGAAACAGGCAAAATGATGACTTAAACCCCCACTAATTTCACATGGACTACAACATATTTCATTCAGAACAAAATCGGCGATGGTGCCTGCAAAAAGTGATCGATTCGGCATGGAATGACCCTATAGAAGTACTTTCGGCTTCTAGTCATTTACAGTCCGTAAATGACTCCAAAATACTCCAAAAATATTTTTCCGAAAAAATATTTTAAGATAGTCTAAATATAGTTCAAATATGTTTTTTCACAATGGTTTAACAACAATCATATGGTTACGAAGCGTACAAACATCTGATTAACTTAGAAAAAAAAATTGGCCTGATCGGGATTCGTACGTGGTCCAAAAAGTCTTCAGCGGTTCCGCAGACGGAGACCGTAGCCGCTGCACCAATCGGCGCTGTTAAAATTATCTTCGAAATATTCGAATATATGTACATAGTATTATTTTCGTTTTTCGTATTAGGCAAGTTTTAAAGTCTGGGAGATGTTTTTCTGAACGCAGGAACGTTTAATATCGCATAATATATTTTTATGATTTAGAAAATATAAGTGTAACTTAAGAAAAACGCCGAAACAAGTGGTTTTTATTTTTTTTAACTATGACGCACCACTCACAGGAATTTGAAAAAAATTGAGCATAATACTTACGGTAATGTCTCAGTGCTAAATTAAATTTGGAGTAGCACCTTTTCGATTTCTATATGAAATCTGCATTTTTTCGATTTTTTTCGTGTTTTTCATTTTTTACAAGCAGAACGTGCAGCGGAAAAATGTGGAAATGATACCTAATATGTGGCTTGGTATCAGAAATGTGTCAGATTTTTTTCAGAATTTTTAATTGTTAGTTAACTAGGGAAAATGGGTCAAAAACTGGTTTTTCGTTTTTTCTCAATAACTACCCTTACAGATGAGATAGGGGGCTGAAACTTGGCAGAGAGGGGTTTTTTTGGGTATCGAATTGTCCAAGCTCGATTAAAATCCCGCCGGGGCGAATTCCACCATCAAACCCGGCTATAGCCTTTCGAATACACCCGAACCTAAACTCTCGGGATTTCGAGTAAGTCCTTCTCCCACGCTATCCATTTTTGCTATCGACTGACTCCTCTCCCCCGGCCCCTCTTCGGCAAACCCGCGGAAGAAGCCTCGCCCCTACCGAGAGACCACGCGGGGGTGGAATTTCACCGGGAGGAAAGAGTTTCTACTTTTTCTCCCCTCTGAAGGATACTTCACCTTGATCCCGGCAGTTCCAGCGAAAAGTGCCTGATCGATGAATTCGAGTTCTCGGATACCGCCCGCGCTCGCCCGGGCGAGGGACGCGCACCGTCGTCGTCGTCGTCGTCGTCTTCCTTAGCTCTGGGGAAAACTTAAGGCGAGACGACATCGCCGGAAATTTAGGACCCTGCGAATCGCGCAACCGAGAAGACTTATCCGGGTCTCTCGTCCACGCCAGCCCCGCCGAATGGCTGGCTCAACGTCGAACGAAACTTTTATGATTTTCTATGGATTCTGATTAAATTTCGCCGGGGACTCCGGGCTTAATTTTATGTACCGACGATACGAACCGGTGCCAAACCTTTTCACTGATCACGACGTGGACGGTCACCGACGATGGCTAATCTTCGGACAAGAATAACTATGTACAAGGTGTCGTGAACAACATGTCACGAGAGATGTCGAGAGATAAGTAGAGAAGCTATTAACAACTAAAATATTTGCAGTTTTATTGAGAAATGTATAGCCACCCTTCATGCTGTCTTTCCAGATTACTTTTCGATTAGATTTTGAGGAAACAGTGGAATATAGCTGGCATGTCTACGGGCACGGTTGATCTATTATTTCTTTTCCACTGTACGACATCTGTCACTGTATTATTCTTATTGGAAATCCAATTTACGTATTCTCCGAGCAGAATGAAACTGACGCTGCATATTGCATGTTTGCAGACACATGCTCCCGGGCAAAGAAAAACTCTTCGTTTAGAAGTTTACCTCGGTAAACGAATATTTATTATAGCTAACAAAATAATTCATCCAAACAGGTAATTCAGTTCACTCTACTGCTGGACAACATTGCTTTTTCGTATTTAATACGAGACAGGTACCGTTTCTATTTCCGTTTTTCTTCGATTTGCCATCGTATTTGGTGTACTCCAAATATTATTAACATCTGTCAGTTCCACTCGCTGCACGAAACATAATGCATCCGAAAATTTATATGGACACAGGCGTACACGTATCTCGAAACGTTTAATTGCCGTTGACAGTTGCTATTATAAGCTGATAATATGTACCATTTATACACCCGATTCTCGTACATTCGTTGGAACCGGGTTTCCACGATGGCACAGTGGGCCAGAAACCCGATTTCCGTGGGCTAGACTCAATTTTTCAAGTCCGATATTTTGAAAAAATTTTTTCCTGTTATTTTGGCTATGAAAAGCACTCTTATAGGGGGGGGGGGCTCCTCGAGCCCACAGGTTGGAAAAATTGAAATTAGGACTAAGGTGAAGTGCCCTATGCCTGGACTGCATGTTTTTCTATTTTAAATTTTATCACTTTAAATAAACAAAAACAATTTCTAAAAGAGTTTTAACATACAGTTCAGAGTTTGTAAAGTAATTTAAAATAAAACTAGAGGGCTATTGTTGCTCGTTCGCTTCGCTCGCTCGCGAGTAGGGTTGTTTTTGCTCGCTCGCTTCGCGAGCTCGCGGGTAGGACTGCTCTTGCGAGAGCGTTAGTGATACGCATGGCTACTGATATTAATGTTTTTTATTTGGTGTGTGACTCTCCAAGAGTCATACAAAGAACTTCCCGATTCGTTACTCCTTCGCCAACATCGCTAACATCGTTTTTTGTTTGTACTTTCATCGATATTCTCCCAAAATGTATTCTTGGGAATAGAGATGATAAATTCACTCTTGCATTGGAATAACTTTCGATTATTCCAAGCGGTAACATTAGCATCAGTTAAAAAAAAAATTTTTTTAAATCTAAAAAAAAATTAAGAAAAAAATTTTTTATGTAATTGCCGTTTGGTTCTTTGGTGGAAAATTTTCGTCCTTCCTTATAAATTGCATTGTAGAATCAGCTCTTTTCGAAAAAAAAGTAAAAATCTAAAAAACTACTTGACCAATATGGACCAAAATCTAATCAGCTCTAAGTTACGACGGGGCACATCGATTGCATCATTCATCATTCTGATCGCGTTGTTACTTTTTCTGAAAACGTTAACGAAAAATTTGATTACATAGAAACGGCCATACGCACACACACACACACACACACACACACACACACACACACACATACGAACATTTTGATAAAAATAGTCTAAGATGACTCCAATGACCATGAAACGTGAAGATCTGCTAAAAAATCGATTTTCGATTTTCGGGGTAATTACAATAACTTCCCTATAAAATCGGGAAGTTAAAAATCATTGTTTAGGTTAATATCTTAATTGTATTAACAAGAATAATTCAAACCTATAGTTGGACATATTAAATCCAATCTAAGCTAGTACCTGGACAGAAGTAAAGCCTATATCGGGACAAATTCAATTTACGAGTTGATCGAGCGAACATAACCTAAAACGTTGGTTGGTGGCGCTGTTGCGCATGACGAATAGAAGATGCTTTGCGTAATATGTAGTATTCTTATCATAGATTATAGTATTGTGTTATTTAACCAAATATATATTTATTTTCATTTACTGTTTTAATAAAACTTGTCATAATACAACTTTTAAGGTTAGGTAGTAATACTGATAGATTTAAGATGTAAACATGAAGTATTATTAACGTCACAACCGGAATACATTTTCTACATACGTTATTCAAGCTAATAGGAGACTAATTATACGTACATGTAGTTAAATAATTTGCAAACAATGCGTTGATTTTATTCACAAACATGTGTCCGGTTTCAGGCGTAAGCACATTGCGTATAAGCTTAGAGTGGGACAGCTACTGTCATCGCGTCCCAGTATGGAGTACTCATATTTGAAAACAGTCCTAATCTTGGGCATCTAATATTTGGATTAATAATTATTATTTACGTTAAGCTTGATTGCCAATTTATTTTAACATATCAATATTATTATGCGTGATAATTATTTTTTGTCTGAGGGCTTAAATTATATCTTTTTTTCTAACAAAAGTTCGAACTATAAATGCACATGATTCGCATGTAAATAGACTATTTTGTATACTGTTTTCAGATGAACTTTGAATTCATTTTTAAATTTCAATTGACGTCTTAATGAAATAATATTCACACCTACTTGTAGCTAAGGCCTCGGAATATATAATATAATTATTTAATCTCTTAATTACTGATTTTACTATGAAAATTCAATTGTCCAGATTTAGGTATCACTTTTGGACTGTCCAGACTTAGGGCACTTCACCTTATTTTTCCCGGGTGAAACATTAATATCCAGAGGGTTCTGCTGCTATAGAAAAAAAATTACAGTGAATAGAAAAGGAAAACACAAACACTGACGCGAGCGAATAATCCTGCTTTAACGAGGTAAGTACCCCAAGTGCCCGACTTCGATTTTGAGAATTTTTTGTGAGACGACGGTATATGGATTGCTAATGATGTCTGCAAAATATTAGGTGTGGTTACTCAATAGTTTAAAAGATATAAACAATTGAACTTTCAAGCAACCTGCTTACACATCATGGTGTATCAACAAGGTATGAAAGTTTATTGTTTATATCTTTAAAACTATTGAGTAACTACACCTAATATTTTGCAGACATCATTAGGGATCCATATACCATCGTCTCGCAAAAGATTATCAAAATCAAAGTCGGATACTTGGGGTCCTTTCCTTGTAACGATCAAATATAATCATACATCGAAACCCAAACAAAAATGATATAAATGTAAAAATCATGTATTCAAAAAGCATTCATAAATGTTGTATTCTGTCATTCATGCTTGACATCTGAAGAATCGAGTTCTGAGTAGTATTGATGTATTATTTTATATTATTCTATTGTATACATACTATATAGCTAAATACAGTATAGAACGTTCATTAAGTATCACACTCTTAAATATTACCAGCCTTTTGTTTTAAATAATTTTTTCTTAGAAGAAATGAGTAAAGAAGAGTATGGGCTCGAGGAGACGCCGCCCCTCCGTTGGAAGTCCACGTGAAGGATCGTGCTAGGGTTAAAATCGCCGCTGAACGATCGTCATAATTTCGCATGACTTATTGGCTGAGAAGTTTCGAGACCGCTCGATCGTAGTCCGTTCTTCCCCCTCCCTTTCCTCCTGGTCTTTCTTTCTTTTTTATTCCGCGATCCATATGACTTCGTCGGAATTTATTATCCGGCAGGTTACACGGGGAAGAAGTTCAGTCAGTTTTTCATTTATGCAAATGCGTAGCAGGTGTTCGAAGACTCTTTTATTTTCCGCATACTGGGGGATTTCCCGCGTTTCATGAATTTTCGTGTAAATTTGTTTTGTCCGCCGTTTCCGGCCGGCTTTTTTACAAGTCCCGCTAAACGAAGCCCGGGAGAAACTCCGCGATTTTTGTTTCGCACGGTTACGCTCCCCCTTTCGAGACGCGCGCGTTCTCCTCTCTTTTTCGCCGTCGCGCAACTAGTATTACCCGGTCGCGATAAACGTCGTTCGCGAGCATTCGACTCTTTCTGCTTTGCGTAAACGTCCGGTCCGGTTTATTCCGTGCTATTTTTATGGCTCCTTCTTTTCCTCTCCTTCTTTTTTTTTATTCCTTCTTATATTGCGGCAAAGTGGTCGCCGCGAATAACGTCTGGTTAGCATTCCTACCGGAGGGGACAATTCGGGCTCACCTAACTCGCAATATAAACCTAACCTAAATTGGTCCGCACCGGTGACGAGACATCAATTTCACAAATTTTTCATTTATGTCGAGACCTTCATTTTTCATGAACAAAATTTGACACGACAAACTTGGGACACCCTTTTTTTTAAGAGTAAGGGGGAAAATGTCATTACGCACCAGTGGGTCATTATTACCACAGAAGGGGGTAGATAAATAATTCGGCAATAAATACATTTATTTAAATAAATAATTATTCAAATAAAAATTTAAATAACAAGTTATTTGTTATTTGGATATTCAAATAAAAAGCAAAAGTAATTATTTATTATTTAAGCAAGTCTAAATAGAATTATTTAAAATAATAAAGTTAATTGCTATTTACAGATACAATTTCAATAATTGTATTGACAAATAAAAAATAAAATTGTATTTTAAATAGAATAAATAAGAGAAGACCAAATACTATTTATTTGATTTCCACGTGAATCCAAATAATAAATAATCTTTTATTTGCAAATAAGAATTAATAAATAGATCACTTTTGGAATTATTTAAATTACTTCTACTTCAATAAAAAGTTTAGATATTATTTGCAATTAACATCACACGTTTATTTATTATTTAAAATAAAATTTGCCCAACACAGCCCATACCGATTAAAATCCTAACCTCACTCGGGACAGCCAATGGGCTGTCCTCTACAAACGCCTCAGGAGGCTCGAGAAAACTTGGAACACCCTGTAGATGTTGATTCGAAGGAAACGAATCTGTACGTCGATCAGCGAGCTATCGAACGGTGAATTTTCGTCACGAGTTGATTCAACTGGGACGAGGGGTTAAGTTTTCGACAAGGGTGGAGGAGAAAGCGGCGAACACGCGAAATCCACAGTTTTACCGGGCAAAGAGCGAACACGTATAATCTTTGGCCGAACGACGAAACCGATTCGCCGGAACTCAATATTTCACTTTTCACCGTGGGCGGTGGTTTTCCCGTTATTTTTCCGAGCGGAGTCGATGGTTTAATACCGGTCGGTCGTGCGCGACCCTCGGCAAAGTGGATTTAAAGGTTCTGAAACGGAGTAGCGGCCGTAACAAACTTACACCGGACGTGCGGATGAAATAGAGAAAGTCTCAGGCGAACGACGACGAAGGAAAACAAAAGGAAACACTCCCGGGGAGTCGACGAGTCGTTATCGTCGCGCACGACGCCGAGCTGTTTTTCGGCCGCGAGTGTTCGGCAACGATTCCACCACCGGGATCGATAACACCCCACCCCCGTGTTTTATCGTAGCCGACCCGACGATACTGTCGGTCGTTTCTAACGACATTCAGCTAAGATTCAGTAACATCTTCGTCTGCGATGCAAATGCGATGGAGTGCTCGGTAAAAAGCCCCGTTCTCCGTGGCCTCTTTTCGCTCAGGAACAATTACTGTTTAGTCCGACTCGAATCTATGACGCTCTCAACCCTCTGCCATCACCCTCTGTCCCCGACAACATTGCGAAACAAACATTGAGATGACCATCTGATTACACTGTCCAACACTAAGTTTGTTCCCTAATTACTGCTGGGTCCATTCGTTTGCGCTGATTCCGAATCTGTTTTTAATTTTTTCCCTATACGCACAGTTTTTGAGAAACATGGCTTTGAAAAAAAAAACATATTTTTCAACTTTAAATAAATATTGTAGTGTTATTATAAAAGATATTGAATTGTTCTATATAGCAGAAGATTCTGTAGACTTTCCCGAATACAGCGATATCAAATATTAATACATTATGATTGTTTAAACATGTTTAAATAATCACTAAAGGCGGAGAGACACCACTTTTGCACCAATTTTTGAGAATACTTTTCAATTTATCTCAAAAAATAAGGGTCCAGCGGAAAATCGAACTATACCATGCGATAGAGCAGACTTTTATCTTGAGAAACCCCTCTTTGAAGTTTGAAACGTCGACGTTTTTTTCGAACCAGAAAGCAAAATATCTTCGCCCGACATGAGTTGCCGCCAGTGGCGCTCGCCATTACAACGGTCGTTCGCCGCTCCGTATCCCGTCGCTGCACCGCACAGTGGGAAAAAGTGACTTGCCTCGCTTCAAAAAGGAATAACTTTCGATAGAAATGAGGTAGAGCGATGAATTTTTTTTTAAATTAAAGCTGAAACTTTGTGAATATGGGAAAAATAGGGAGATTACGGTACGAACGGTTTTTAACCTTGTGAAAATTCGTTAAACTTTCACAATTTCCAGAAAATGTGGTTTCTGCGTTACCACGGACAGAAAAATTTTTTTAAAATTTTTGCTATATATCATTTCCCGTAGATTTTTTCACGCTGATTTTAAATCTGGTCTCAAAATTTGTCTACGACCTCAGAATTTTACAAGAAATCGATTTTTGTGAACGAATTGTTTAACGAATTTTCTCAAGGTTATAAAACGTTCGTACCATAATCTCCCTATTTTTCCCATATTCTGCCAAGTTTCAGCTTTAATTTAAAAAAAATTTCATCGCTCTACCTCATTTCTATCGAATGTTCTTTGATTTTGTCTCCGATTTGGACGAAAGGTTCCACTGTGCGCCGTATCTCGTCCCGAGCGCCACTGGTGATGATATTTTGCTTTCTAGTTCGAAAAAAAGTCGACAACCCAAACTTGACAGGGTGGCTTCTCAAGATAAAAGTCTGCTCCATCGCGTGGTATAGTTCGATTTTCCGCTGGACCCTTATTTTTTGAGATAAATTGAAAAGTATTCTCAAAAATTGGTGAAAAAGTGGTGTCTCTCCGTCTTTAATGATTGTTTAATCATGTTTAAACATTCATAATGTATTAATATTGGATATCACTGTATTCGGGAAAGTCTACAGAATCTGCTGCTATAAAGAACAATTCAATATCTTTTATAATAATACTAAAATATTTGTTTAAAGTTGAAAAATATGTTTTTTTCAAAGCCATGTTCCTCAAAAACTGTGCTTATAGGAAAAAAATTAAAAACAGATTCGGAATCAGCGCAAAAAACTCTATAAGAAGGACCCAAGGACCTTTTTAGGGAACTTAAAAAAAGTTGAAATTTGTTGGACAGTGTTATTTCTGTATTTTTGTTCGAATAACACGCGATAAGGTAAGGTTGTTCAAGTCGTACCAGTGCTTAAGTCGTACCACTTGAATTTTGAACGAACTACGGCGACAACAGCACATACAACGGCAACCAAATATACATCTGAGTCAACCAAGTTGCTTTACGTATTATTGTCTGCCATAAACCAGCCTCATGAACCCTGTCATTAAGTAAGTTTATTTCAATTTTCTTATAATTTTCTGCATATGTTTGGTAGTTAATCTTGCAAGTAAATTATTGATAAAATTATGTTCCTTATTAACTATAAATTCAGTAGAATTTACATGATCGTTTGGTCGAAACGAAATCGTATTAATTTTATTCAATGTTAGGTTATGTTTTACTTTTTAAAGTTAACTTGTGCCGTGTCTTAAGTCATTTCGTTATAATAAATAACAACAATATTAACACAAGTTTTGAGTAACACATTTAATTTCTATTTATTTGATAAATCCGAAGTTTTATACGGTTTTTTCGTGAGGGTTACGACTTCAGTAACCTTACCCTACTGCCAAACAGGTTCACAACGTTCGTTAGAACCAGTAAGGAATTTCGTTCTTCCATTTTCGCTCATACGGGCAAAGCACTGCATAACCTGCTTTCAATAATCTCTGATAAACTGGCAAATGATTGCCGTTAAGCTGTTAAGCTTCTCACGAAACGATAACACGAGTTTTCCGATGAATTCGTTATTGGTTCTCTATTTACACCGCAAAATTTCATCGTTTATTAGATTGTTGCGCGACGGTATTCCTTTTATTGTTGATGTTGCGCGGGTCGGAAACGCGATCGTTTCGGATTACGTCGGTGTTATTATTTCCGAACGAAAAATATTTCGTTTCAGTCGTGTAGAATTTGTGTACCTTCCGATGGACGTAAATGTTTATACAGGTGAGTTTTTTTATTCAGAGCCGCGGTAAATCATCTTGCAAACTCTCCTTTCCATTAGTTCCGAGCTGCTCTGAAATATGATATACAGTGGGTTTAAAAAGTATTCGTGCGTCCTTTAAAACAGAATGACTTTTTTATAATTCTACCAAACGACCTGATTTTTTGTCATCAATTAGAAATATTGGTTTACGAAATGTTATGCAAAAGAGATTTTACTTTTTTATTTGGGCCCTTAACGAACATTTATGTTCATGTTAGTTGCACACATACTGAAAATTTTATCGAAATCGGTTGACGCAGGAAAGAACGACACGCATCAAAGAACGAAACTGATCAAAATCATGAAAAACTATGATTTTCACCAGTTTTAACCGCTTGTAGCTCGTGTGTACGTTAATCGAATTCGACGAACTTTTCAGCATGTGTGTAACTACTATAAATCTACAAAATATATATTTTAAATTTTCTTTAATGGCCCAAATAAAAATGTTTTGAAAAATGCCTTTTTTAATCTTGCATGTAACCTTGTAAATTATAATTTTTGGGAAATGTTTTTTCCATATCATTTCGTAAACCAATGCTTCTAATTGATTACAAAAAAATCAGGTCGTTTGGCACAATTATAGAAAAGTTATTAGTTTTTAAAAGGTGTACGAATACTTCGGACACAAAATATTGTACAGGGTGTATAAAAAGTAATGGTCATTCGTCCTAGGGGTGAATCTACACCTCTGGATCGATGGACATTTGCAAGAGACACTTGCCGCAAAATTGTTTGTAACAAAGAGAATTCTTGACAACAATTTTCTTGGCTGCTCTTTACTTTACCGGACTCAAAATTTGTGCCTTTCTCCTATAAATTATGATGTATTTGGTATGTAGTCCAGTAGATTTGTACCCGGGGCGGCTGCAGATCGAAGTTTCGATCCTGTAGGATCAATGGTTCACGAGTTATGCTTGCTTAAAGTTGAGCATTTTTCAGTGTTTTTGACAGGTAAGGGCGCCGCCATATTGGTTTGTAGTGACGACGCTAGGTGGTATAGTTGGTTTGTGATTGGGTCGGCAAGGTAAGCTGCTCGCGGTCGTCACTACAAACCAATATGGCGGCGCCCTTACCTGTCAAAGACACTGAAAAATGCTCAACTTTAAGCAAGCATAACTCCTGAACCATTGATCCTACAGGGTCGAAACTTTGATCTACAGCAGCCCGGAGTACAAATCTATTGGGTTACATAGAAAATACATCATAATTTATGGGAGAATGGCACAAATTTTCAGAAGTTTCGACCCTGTAGGATCAATGGTTTGTAAACGTGCGCTGCTTATCGTCGTGGAGGGGATAGGGTAAAGTGAGAGTCAAGTCTTAATCTGGTGACACATGGACGAAAGAGACGAAACGTTTTACGTGGCGGAAGAGTGGGGGAATAACGTCGTAGAAGGGGAAGACTACTCCGGGACAGAATAGTGATTACAGTTGGTATATTTCTTATCCTGCGTTTCAATTGGCATTTAATTCGAGAGCATCTCCGTCGAATTTCTTCGGAATTGAATCGGAAACGGAGGTCAATTAGATCGACTGGAGAGAAAGCCGTCTTGAATTTACGAACTGGTCGTTCGCAGAGGGAGCCCGGGCGTGATGAAACAGGAATCTGGACGAATAGCCGGCTCGCCAATTACGCTGAAATTAAAAACGAACAATCCCTATTGATTCGTTTCCGAGCGTACTATTTACGATGAACGTTGCAGTTCGATGAAAGTGCTCGACTGTATCTTTCTCATTACTCAAGCAAAGGGTATATAGGTCACAGACGTTTCCATTGTCCATCTAGTTTACGTTCCTGTACTTTCACGGGAGGGCGATCGTGTTAAATGGATGAAGATTCCGGGACGAATTCGATTGTTTCAAGAATCCAGAGATAGCGAAACAAATTGAATTCGCGACGACGCGACGCGACACGCGGAGCTAACGGTGCACGGCCTGAAAATGAAATTGCATAACGTGGAAACTATTACATTAAAATGGAGACACTACTTTCAATCTAGTGTTAACCCGGCAGGAATAGTCGCGTACTTGTACTCTCGTTCACAAGCCATCGAGAGCTCATTATTGTTCTAGAGATTTTTAGAATGACCCGACGTCCATAGAATGACTCAGGGAAATTTCTCAAACACTCTTCATTGCAATGATTCAATGAAATCATATTCACTTTTTTATTCACATTTAATATTCACCACTATTCTGAAAAATAAATAAGTCGAAATACACCTCTGTATCGATGGACATTTGTAGGAGAAACGTGCCGCAAAAATTGTTTACAGCAAAGAAAATAACTTTACTTTACCCGACTCAAAATTTGTGCCTTTGTCCTATAAATTTTTTATTTTTTTATTGTTCCTATAAATTAATTTATTATGTATTTGGTATTTAATCCAGTAGACTTGTACCCGGGGCAGATCGAAGTTTCGATCCTGTAGGATCAATGGTTCAGGAGTTATGCTTGCTTAAAGTTGAGCAATCTGCAGTGTTTCTAACAGGTAAGGGCGCCACCATATTGGTTTATAGTGACGACTGCCAGTCCTTGCCGTCCTCCCCCCGACCTAATCACCAACCAACTCATTAATTATTCTGCTCGGTAAGCGGCGCGCGGTCGTCACTACAAACCAATATGGCGGCGCCCTTACCTGTCAAAAACACTGCAGATTGCTCAACTTTAAGCAAGCATAACTCCTGAACCATTGATCCTACAGGGTCGAAACTTTGATCTACAGCAGCCTGGAGTACAAATTTATTAGGTTACATAGAAAATACATCATAATTTATAGGAGAAAGCATTTTCATAGCTACATGCTGCCAAATAATACAAATTACTCCTCGTAAACGAAAAAATAGGACTTTATAGCGTCCTAGATCGATCTTTTATCTAGCGTGTTTGACTACTGAGAAACCCCATTTTTGTGTTATCGAGAAACAAGAACGCGAATCTCGCAGCCTTGCAATCCTGGAAACGAGTCTACCGCCTTAACAGTTTAGTGTGACGACCAAGAATTAACCCGTGCACCTGATATTTCCATCGATCTTCGAAGAACATGGTTTGTATTGATTCGAAACTGCTAAATCCTGATTTGGGGTAAGCCTGCGTCGATTCCGAGGTTGCGTGAGATCATATTGTTTTCGCATCATTGACCGGAGCAGCGCGGAACACAGAGTATTTTGGAATATTGGCACAACTCGAGTTCGCGTTCGAGTGCGAGGAAGGAACGTTGATGAATTTGTTTTGGCCGGGCGCGCTGTGCGAGCCCCGCTTTTATTTCGAGCGGTGCTCATACAAAATTCAAACGTTCCGCAATTATCTTTTCGAAACCTTTCATTCGTTCGTCAATTATAAACGTTTACGAGGGGAATTACTATTTTTTCATTCCTTTATCGCGATAAAGCGTGGCCCCCGGGTATTTTCGAATATTTGCGAAGCGCGTCGATGCGTCGCGGGTGAAAAGTTAAAAGCTCTTCGCCTAGAAATGTAATCCACCGTGCGCCGGGCGCACAAACGATTATAATCCATATCATTCTTGAATCGTTATGCTCTGAAACGTACGCTCCCCGATAAAAAAGGTTTCCGTGATGAAGAGCCGTCTGGAATCGTATCAATTCCCCCGTCTGTTAATTAAGCATCCCTCCGATTGGAGAGATGGAAATATCTGCGTTCTCATAGATCCAACTTGCGTGCATACGAGGTGTATCTAAAACATTCGTATTAAACATGCTTGCCCTATCATGCGAAATAGTATCTGTCACGTGAACGTGTTCTTTCTGCTCTCAACATTTTTTAAATACACATCAAGATCAATTTATTTTCCCCTTGAGGGAGAATTCCCGCGCAGAAGCGCCAGCGGAAACGATTAATAAAATTCATTCTGTTCAGGACACCAGATTGTTATAGATGATTTACTTACATTTACGAATGCTCGAGGAATTTTCGCGCGTTTGTCGATCCATGAGATGATACTGCGAGGTTTGAATTGATCTCGAGCAAGCCACTTGACACATTTTCTTTTATGTACAGGGTGGCCAGGAATTCGTGGCGCAAGCCGTGTAGAAGTACTTTACCTCTCGCTAATTGTAATTATAAAAATGTGGGACCACTTTTAGACATAGAGCTCAAAAGGAATGGTTCGAAGCAATTAATCTTCCATTTTAGCACCTCAATGTTTATCACACGAGTTCGTTGGCTATATTGTAAATCGGCCAACGACGAAAAATGCTACAAATTCAAACGTTTTCAAAAACTATTCTTTCGTATTTATCTACCCTGCGAAATAGCGAACGTGTTTCGTGAAAATCTCCGAATTTATGAAACGTTTCGTCGCGGGAAAAGTTTCGAAAACGCTGCTGCAGTCAAAGTGTAACATTTTTGTAGACCGGTTTAGAGAAAATTAAATTACACGTTCAGCTTTCTTGATTAAATGTTTCAGTGGAACGAAGATTAGCATTGAATTTTATTTTATCGTAACTTTTAGCATTTCACGCACAAAATCCAGAATATCTAGTAAATTCTTCTACGAGAAAAATAAAAGGAAAATTAAATAAATGCTTCAGTTTGTCCACTGCAAGCGATCGAACTTTTATATATTCTTTTTGCGTAGTTTGATATTTTAGAAATGTTTTCCTGAAAAATGTGACGAAAATTCGAAGCTTTTAATCCCCTAAACGTTGGGGGATGTGTGTGCATATGTACATAGTGATATTGCATTGACTGACTAGACAGACACAAATCCTTTTATTCTTTGTAATTGAACAACAGAACGGTGCTGCCCTTTTTGCTTTTCAATGGCCGCAGCACTTGCAATTTTTGAGCTTTTTTCAGACTAGTCCACAGAATAGCTACGTTTTTCTAGAATAAAAAAATGCTTTTAGTGTATATTTTGGATTTTCGTGAACGTCCAAAACCACCTTTATCGTTCAACAGGTTTTTTCCTATGTTTGTTCACTGCCCTTCTGTCAAAAAAAATCAACAAATATAATTTTACACAACACCAATCAAAAATATTCAATCAGAAAAATATCTATAATTATCACTGTATTATCTCTATTCAGTAATCAATTCGATTGATATTCTTCTGTATTAGTCGATCGAATACCTTTCCCTAAATCGAGGAGAGTAATTAAGCACGCTAAGCTACTTAAATATCATCAATTACGTCAATCGACTACCGGCGTGGAACCTCGGGGACTTTCCTAAGCTAATGGGGTAATTTGGTTATATTTATTATAAACAAAATTCTAACGATCCATTTGTAAGTTCAAGCTAAATTAATTATCGCGTGTGGGAATAAGTTTCCGCCCTTTTGACAGATGTCGTTGTACTTAACGGAGTTGGACAAAAATTTTTCTTTAGATAAAACTTTCAAATAAAGTGGGTTTTTTGCAAGTGGATTTTAAACCCACTTTATTCGAAATTTTTATTTCAATTAAATTTTTGCCCATCTCTGGTACTTCAGTACCGATCGCGTATTTGATGGAACGTAGCACATGTTTTCCAGAGGTGTGTGTCTAACAAGAGAAGGATCCCAAGTGTCCGACTTCGATTTTGATAATTTTTTGTGAGACGATGGTATATGGATCCCTAATGATGTCTGCAAAATATTAGGTGTAGTTACTCAACAGTTTTAAAGATATAATCAATTGAACTTCGGAAACTTGAGCTGCAAATCATAGTTTATCAACAAGGTATGAAACTTTAATTGTTTATATCTTTAAAACTATTGAGTAACTACACCTAATATTTTGCAGACATCATTAGGAATCCATATACCACCGTCTCACAAAAGATTATCAAAATCGAAGTCGGACACTTGGGGTCTTTCCCTTGTAAGCATCGAAACGCAGTTAGTGGCAATTGTTTGGAGCGTGAACAGCAGTCAATTTTGCGCGTCAAAAATGTCGCGTCTAGTTCCATGTAAGCAACATTTACGGGAAGTTATGTTGCATTATTTTGTTTTAAAGAAAGGGACGATGCTCCATCAAATACAAGTTGTAGAGAATAGTTTCGTCGGTTTAAAAATTATGATTTCGACGTAAGGGAGAAAAATCGCGATGGTACGCCAGAAAGATTCGAAGATACAGATTTGCGAGCATTACTTGATGAAAATCCACGTTAAACAATTAAAGAACTGTCAATTGCTGTCAATGAAAATGTTTACACGCTATGGGTATAATTTATACGCTTTTTTTCAACTAAAAAGAGGGGGAACTTATTCCCATACCCAATATGTCCAATAAAAACTGGGCGGTGGTTTTTACTTAAAATCTGGAAAATCATTTATTTTTATACTTGTTACAGGAGAAGCGTAACGCTTCACAGCAAGCTCTCTTAAAATTGTTGATAGTACGATTTCGCAATTTGGGAAACTGATCTAGAATAATGCTAGAAATTAATATTGTAATCGTGATCCTCGACGAATTACCATATTGCCCACGCTTGGTAGATACAGTGCCGACACCGGGGACGACTGATTAATTGATTCCGATTTTGAGGGCGGTGACCCGCTGGATCATTAGGCGGAGGGCAACCCGCGCGGCCGTGCAATGGCGTGCAAGTGTACAAGAAAGTATACAGTGTACGCGGTGCATACATTTCACGAGCCGTTGCTCGGGATCCGTGCCCTCTTCTCCTCCCCCATGGTGTTTCTTCAATTCACGCCACTCGGTTCGTTTTCGATGAAAGCGTTGCTAAGTGAACGCTGCTTTCGCAGCCCGTGAGTCGAGAGCACGTGGGGCCCGAACCAAGCCCGCGCGGCGTGAACTTCGCGTGATTGCGGCCAATAACAAATTCTCTCGTCGGAAGGGGTTCTGTCCCTATATTTTCCCTCCGTCCCTTTCTTTTATACGCGAATGCGGTGATACAGATAAGCCGATTACTTCCGAATAATACCCAGCCAACGACATAATTCGGGCAAATACGTCTATTCAATTATCCCAAACGTTATTATATATTTATCTAATAGGACGATAGAGGGGTAAACTTTACTTTACCGGACTCAAAATTTGTGCCATTCTCCCATAAATTATGATGTATTTTCTATGTAACCCAATAGATTTGTGCTCCGGGCTGCTGTAGATCGAAGTTTCGACCCTGTAGGATCAATGGTTCAAGAGTTATGCTTGCTTAAAGTTGAGCATTTTTCAGTATCTTTGGCAGGAAAGGGCGCCGCCATATTGGTTTGTAGTGACGACCGCGAGCAGCTTACCTTGCCGACCCAATCACGAACCAACTATACCACCTAGCGTCGTCACTACAAACCAATATGGCGGCGCCCTTACCTATCAAAAACACTGAAAAATGCTCAACTTTAAGCAAGCATAACTCGTGAACCATTGATCCTACAGGATCGAAACTTCAATCTGCAACCGCCCCGGGTACAAATCTATTGGATTACATACCAAATAAATCTTAATTTATAGGAGAAAGGCACAAATTTTGAGTCCGGTAAAGTAAAGAGCAGCCAAGAAAATTGTTGTCAAGAATTCTCTTTGTTATAAACAATTTTGCAGCAAGTGTCTCTTGCAAATGTCCACCGATCCAGGTGTAGATTCACCCCTAGGACGAATGACCATTACTTTTTATACACTCTGTACAATATTTTGTGTACGAAGTATTCGTACACCTTTTAAAAACTAATAACTTTTCTATAATTGTGCCAAACGACCTGATTTTTTTGTAATCGATTAGAAGCATTGGTTTACGAAATGATATGGAAAAAACGTTTCCCAAAAATTATAATTTACAAGGTTACATGCAAGATTAAAAAAGACATTTTTTCAAAACATTTTTATTTGGGCCATTAAAGAAAATTTGAAATATATATTTTGTAGATTTATAGTAGTTACACACATGCTGAAAAGTTCGTCGAATTCGATTAACGTACACACGAGCTACAAGCGGTTAAAACTGGTGAAAATCGTAGTTTTTCACGATTTTGATCAGTTTCGTTCTTTGATGCGTGTCGTTCTTTCCTGCGTCAACCGATTTCGATGAAATTTTCAGTATGTGTGTAACTAACATTAACATAAATGTTCATTAAGGGCCCAAATAAAAAAGTAAAATCTCTTTTGCATAACATTTCATAAACCAATAAATCAAAGTTTCGATCCTGTAGGGTCAATGGTTCAGGAGTTAGGCTTGCTTAAAGTTGAGCAATCTGCAGTGTCTTTGACAGGTAAGGACGTCGCCATATTGGTTTGTAGTGACGACCGCGAGCGGCTTACCTTGCCGACCCAATCACAAACCAGCTATACCACCTAGCGTCGTCACTACAAACCAATATGGCGGCGCCCTTACCTGTCAAAAACACTGAAAAATGCTCAACTTTAAGCAAGCATAACTCCGGAACCATTGATCCTACAGGATCGAAACTTCGATCTGCAACCGCCCCGGGTACAAATCTACTGGATTACATACCAAATACATCATAATTTATAGGAGAAAGGCAGAAATTTTGAGTCCGGTATAGTAAAGAGCAGCCCGATAGAGAATATCTAATAGGAAGACAAATAAGTTTCTTTCATTAGAAATTCATTGACTATAATTCAAAGCCACAGACAGAGGAAACTAAAATTTCCAAGACTAAAATTTCCAACACCATGCAATTTCAAGGTGAAGAACACCACTGTGTTAGTCGGGACACATAATTTCTCTCCAACGTGCACAATCGCCGAGGATAGTCAGTATTGACCCACTCACTTCGGAGAAGACTGTGGTCACGTGTTACGGGAGTTGAAGTTGTTACGATCGCTTTTCACAAGTCCCCGGGATTGTTCGCGATGTACTCCAGAATTTCGAGTTGAACCGCACGTGTTCTCACGAGCCCAGACAGGGTTATTCACTTTGGAAGTCACATGAATAATTCTTTCTACTTCGGTAAGGTCCAATTTAATAAAACATCATGGGCCTCTCGCGCATGTGTCTGTTTACTACGTGAGCATGTGTGTGTGTGTGTGTGTGTGTGCGAAGGCTTGTATTCGTACCTCAGCACTCGTTATATAACGCGATCTTACAGGCAATTGAGAGCAAATGTACCGTTTTTGATTTAACGGATCGTAAATCGTGTTTACCTGCGCGTTCAATAGCTTCGTGGCGGGGGGAGGGAGAGGAGGGCATTTCGAAAGTGCATCGAAAGTTTTTGCTCGATCGTCTCGAGAACCATTTCTTTTAAGAAATTAAACACCTGTTATCAAAAGTTCGAAGCCCGGCCACGCAGAAAACTAGCGCGACGGGTGAACTCCCTTATTTGTTACTCCCTTCCGTTCACAGGATCAAAAGGATTTTCCACTTTTCACCGGTAATTTCAAATTTTATCTTGCGTACCGCTTAAGCGATTAACCAATCAACCTGAACAATTACTTTTTCCATCTATCTCTCTGACTTTCGCGTTGAATATTTACCTGCAATTTACATTCAACATTCGCTTGATGCACCCGCTGGGAAATCGTTTGAACCACCACTCTTCAGATAATTTTGTGATTTATAAAAATATCCGTTCAGCACGAAGATTTTAATATATATATATATAATTATAATGAATAAACATGGGAAAATATTAAGCTTTAGAAACTCGATAAACCGGCATTACTTTATTGAACATGACGTCGGCTGCAACAATTTCCGGGCGAAAACAGCGAAACTGTAAATGGAATTTATTTAACAGCAACATTGCTAAGCGATGTTCGAAATGATTAAATAAACGTTTTGTTTCGCGTGTGTATTTTTGTTGTCTGGAATTGGCGAGGGTATTCGTGGAAATTGGGTCACCGCGCGACAGTTTGTGATATACGAACAGCTTTCGGTAACGCCGCATCGAAAGATAGAACGGCGCAGGAACGATTTTGAAAGTTCAAGTCCTGAGACGTTAACCCGGAGATACTCCGCGTACCGAGTAACCCTGACGTCTTATAGACGATCACTTAAACGGAATGGTGGAGGTTAATCCCTCAGGAATCTGCGCAGATTCGGTTGAGGAACCTTGCAGCTCCCCACAATAGCGCACACGGTGTCATCTGCAAAAAGATTGGAAGACTGAACGTGAACTCCGTATTGGCAGGTAAGTGCGCCGCCATATTGGTTTGTAGTGACGGTCGCACGCTGCTTACCGAGTTGATTAGGATTAAGGTGAAGTGCCCTATGCCTGGACAACATGTTTTTCTATTTAAAATTTTATCACTTTAAATAAACAAAAACAATTTCTCAAGAGTTTTAACATACAGTTCAGAGTTTGTAAAGTAATTTAAAATAAAAAAATCATTGTTTAGGTTAATATCTTAATTGTATTATCAAGAATAATTCGAACCTATAGTTGGACATATTAAATCCAATCTAAGCTAGTACCTGGATAGAAGTAAAGCCTATATCGGGACAAATTCAATTTACGAGTTGATCGAGCGAACATAACCTAAAACGTTGGTTGGTGGCGCTGTTGCGCATGACGAATAGAAGATGCTTTGCGTAATATGTAGTATTCTTATCATAGATTATAGTATTGTATTATTTAACCAAATATATATTTATTTTCATTTACTGTTTTAATAAAACTTGTCATAATACAACTTTTAAGGTTAGGTAGTAATACTGATAGATTTAAGATGTAAACATAAAGTATTATTAACGTCACAACCGGAATACATTTTTTACATACGTTATTCAAGCTAATAGAAGACTAATTATACGTACATGTAGTTAAATAATTTGCAAACAATGCGTTGATTTTATTCACAAACACGTGTCCGGCTTCAGGCGTAAGCACATTGCGTATAAGCTTAGAGTGGGACAGCTACTGTCATCGCGTCCCAGTATGGAGTACTTATATTTGAAATCAGTCCTAATCTTGGACATCTAATATTTGGATTAATAATTATTATTTACGTTAAGTTTGATTGCCAATTCATTTTAAAATATCAATATTATTATGCGTGATAATTATTTTTTGTCTGAGGGCTTAAATTATATCTTTTTTTCTTACAAAAGTTCGAACTATAAATGCACATGATTCGCATGTAAATAGACTACTTTGTATACTGTTTTCAGATGAACTTTGAATTCATTTTTAAATTTCAATTGACGTCTTAATGAAATAATATTCACACCTACTTGTAGCTAAGGCCTCAGAATATATAATATAATTATTTAATCTCTTAATTACTGATTTTACTATGAAAATTCAATTGTCCAGATTTAGGTATCACTTTTGGACTGTCCAGACTTAGGGCACTTCACCTTAGGTCGAGGGGGGGCGGCAAGGTAAGCGGCTCGTGGTCGTCACTACAAACCAATATGGCGGCGTCTTTACCTGTCAAAAATGCTCAACTTTAAGCCACCATAACTCGTGAACTATTGATCCTAGAGGATCGAAACTTCGATCTGCATCCGCGTCGGGGACAAATCTACTGGATTACATACCAAATACATCATAATTCATAGGAGAAAGGTACCAATTTTGAATTCGATAAAGTAAAGTTTAAAAACCCAAAATTTATTCAAGGCCGCATGAATAGTACTGGCTACTTAAATTTAATTAAAGAGCAAATTGGAACATGCTCGAAGAATGGCTGGCAGAAAATATATATTTCAGCAAGATAATTCAGCTGTGCATACTGCTCGCATAAAAAAAAATTATTTTGAAGCGGAAAATATAAAAGTTTATATGTTCATCCAACAGAAAGGTGGATGTCAAATCATCCGTCAAATCATTTGATGATTGATGATCATTGAAAATACAAACATTGCTACATGATTTTCAGGTACTTAACTATCACGGCAAACACAAATTTTTCGTTTACGAGAAACTTCTCGAAATCACATTTTGGAGCTTCCCGATGTCCTCGTCTACCTCCAGCCCCTGCGCGATTGGCCAACGCCCTGAAGAGACAAAGTTTCCGCGTGTCACTCTTAATAGTGCTATTTATTGCGGTAATAACCGGTGTCCAGGAGCCCGCTGCCGTGCCACGCCTCAGGACCGACGTAACAGGAATATCGGCGAAATCCTCTTATCTTTCGGAGTACTTACGAAGAATAGCGTCGTTCTAATAACTTTCGCCCGAGAAGAAAGATAAATGTTGCCGCGCCGCTGCAGCTACAGCGAGGGACAAGGTGATACGACGTTTTACATATTCGTGTGGCTCGTGTAACTAACAAGGGGACATGTTCAACTTGCGCAAGCTGATTTTCATTAAATTTATGCGGAGGATAGTTTAAACCTTTCGCTATGAAAGATAATACGGAATCAGAAAATTTGTTACTTACCAGGCGATGTGTACGGTAGTCAACGTGGCAGTCATCGCACAGTTTTCACATTAAACAGGTAAAATTTCTTGCAATCATTAGGAACAAGCTTTGCCGGGATCCTTCAGTTCGGTTCAGCAGCGTGAAGTGAGCGCCGATGAGCGCCTCTGGTGTCAGCGGAGCGAACTGGATCAAGCGCCTGTCAGCGCCACTGGTGTCAGCAGAACGAACTAAATCAAGAGCCATAATTATATTCATATTAGTTTTTTAAAGCGCATTTAGATGCTAAAGTAACGAAAGGGTTAGAAAGCGACTTCAAAGTGACTTAAAAATAATTCTAAAATTAATTCTATACAATTCTATTTAAAATTAATTCTGTACAATTCTATTTAAAATTAATTCTATTCACACACGCAATAATTCTATTTAAAATTAATTCTATTCATTTCTATTTAAAATTAATTCAATACAATTCTATTTAAAATTAATCCTGTTCACAATTCTATTTAAAATTAATTCTATTCATACACCCAATAATTCTATATAAAATTAATTCTATTCATTTCTATTTAAAATTAATTCAATACAATTCTATTTAAAATGAATCCTGTTCACAATTCTATTTAAAATTAATTCTATTCTCACACACAATAATTCTATTTAAAATTAATTCTATTTACAATCCTATTTAAAATTGATTTTATTAAATTCTATTCAAAATGATAGATCATTATAATTGGATTACAGCCGAAATTCACTATAATCCTAAATCGTCCTCTTCTTTCTCGACACTCTAATTGTATTATTCTTTTTGTTACGAACTGTATGAGTGGGATACCAAGAGCGAAAAGCGAGACTTTAATTTGTTTATTTCAACGGCGAGTTAAAATGGTCGGAAGGAATTCTATGAATCTTAATATGCACGCTACGTGATGGTGGAAATGAAATTCCGGTTACCAGATACAGTATCCGCTTCCTGTAATGTCGTTTTGTCGACCTTCTCATAATCGGATCACCATTCCCATCTTATCATAGGATTAGCTGATAGTAGGGCTTGCTCCGGGGCGTTGTCCATTACGGGCGAGAGCAAGACGGAAGCCATCAGCCAATAAAACGATCACGTAATAGTGACCACTGCTCTCTATAATCGCGTTGCCGGTCCTGAATGCCCACGACTATAGGACGGTTGTATTGTAAATGAAACTATCGTGTTCGAGACTGTGCACAGCCGAGCAAGCAATTCAGGGAATTGGTACGAAAATTTCAAACGGTAGTAACAATTATCATCTTTATTTGAAGATCGCATTATTCGCGAAATATAATCCTCAAAATTCTATTAGACTGTCAGAATATGAACGAGACGAGCTACGATTACCTGACGTTAATAATCACGATAACGTTCACGTTTATCGCTACATTAATATTTTCTGGATTAAATTTAATCGACGGTGGTATTTTAATAAGGGAACCGCTTATTCGTTATTCAAATATGCGAATGTTTAATTTCATGTAACAGACGTTTCTGGACAGTGATTCTACAGGGAATATGAATACGAAAATTAGCAACTAGGGTTAACCCTTTCGTTACGGAAGATAATACAGAATCAAAAGATTTTATTCGTACCACGAGATGTGTACGGCGGTCAACGAGGCAGTTATCGCACATTTTTAACACTAAATGATTAAAATTTATTGCAATGGTTACGAACAAGCTCTGCCAGGCTCCTTCAGTTCGGTTAGATTAGGTTAGGTTAGCTCCTTCAGTTCGGTTCGACGATGTGAAGTGAGCGCCTTGAGCACCTCTGGCGTCAGCGGAACGAACTACATCGAGGGCCTGGCCTATGAGCGCCTCTGGTGTCAACGGCGCGAACTATTCTCGAACGTTTTCAACACTAACCTACCACCGGTCCAATGACCGGTTCCAAAAATTTTATTTTACATTTATTGAAATTATAAAGATGCTTTCGTGGTAGATGATTAAATAAATATATTTAATAGCGCATTTAATATATTTAAATATTATATTTAATAGGCTATGCCCGTAATATTCACGTTTGGCCCAATCATCGTACTACGGGCTATGTCCGTATTTGTAGGTTAAGGGGTTAATTCAAATAAATTTAATCTTGTTATTGTTATAAGGCAACATGTACTGACTACGTTTAAAGCACGGTAGGTTTAGTGTTTAGTGTTAAGTGCAGGTTTAGTGTAGGTTTAGTGTTAAAGAATTTTCAGCTGCGTTTAAATGGGGAAAATGGGACAAAACCTGGGTTTTCACAGGCGAGCTACGCGGTTGAAACTTGGTAGAAAGGGTTCTTTCGCGGCGAGCTTTCGAACCGGCCATTTCCGATCAAAATCAGCTGAAGGGCATTTTATCTCCCACACTAATTGGATTCCTGTTTCCTGACAATTGAAAAGTTTTGCGTACTCGTTTGTTTTCATTTTGATTTCGCGTTCTTCTTTTCCGCGAGCGAAGTTGAGGGATTCGCAAAGAAAATTCTCGTAATTAGCAATAATACCACAGGTTTAATTAGGGCCGATCGGGCCATTCAGCGAGTAGTTTGCGCGTCGAAAGGCGAGGTTATTGAATGGCGTTCGATGCAAGAATGTTGGGAGGTATCTTTCACGGAAGCTGGATGAAAGGGCAAAGAACGGAGGCGTAAGATAGTATGAAAGGAAAGCATCAGCGGGATAGATTCATCAATAAGGGTGCCTAGCGGACGCGTATGTCTTAGACGCGGAAACGTTCGGCATTGGAGAACGCGATCTATTTGAATAGATCTCGATGGTTAGGTACGGAACCGCCGGGAAATAGATTCCCCGATGATGATGGAAATCGGCCGGTATCAAGTGCGGATTCCCTGTCGGTGGTATTAAATAATGGTTCCTATCTCGCTCGCTGTAACCGAAGTCATTGCCGTGAAGCATGGTTCACTGGTAACAGACATTCTAATATCTCCCGTTCCGTTCGAAAGTATTTAAAAGCGTACAGTGCCCGAAATTACCATAAAGCCACCTGCTTTTCTGATGAAATCTCATAATCATGTCATAGTAATGAGAAGCTGATGCACGATAGCATTTTAGGATTTATAAAAGAAACCATCAACATGATTACATTCACAGATATATTATTTATTTACAGGAAAACGTAAAGTTATATAGTTTAGCAAAAAACGAACTGCGAAATTTCCATAAAGTCACACGTTTTTTAAGTAGATATCATCAAGATTATTGAACATTTATTCTACATTTAACAATTAATTATACTTGGTATAATTGCCATTTCTTCGAATAACGTCGAACATTCGATTAGGCATCGATGAAATCAAAGTACGAAGCGTTTCTGCTTCGATGGATGTCCAATCCATAACTCAGAAACAAAGTTGTACTAAATTTGGGGTTATGTTCGCGGCGCAACGGTTCGTTCAAATTATACACTAAATAGCAATTTTGTGGACATTTTTCAAACGTTCGATTCGGATTTGAATCATTACGTCCTGAGACACGTTTGTTATAGATTGTTTTCTATAAGAGAAAAAGAACAAAGAGATGGTGGTGTGTTTCGTCCTAGACCCGCTAGAGGACTCATCAGTAAGGCTATGTAGCGGGTCCGACCTTAGACACAAGTGTCGGAAGGAGGGATGTTCATATACTAATTGCTGACATTTTAGTAACTTGCGAGAAAGTCGTTCAACGATTTGTCCATCTTGTGGACGATGTCGAAACTAGGCCTTCTCGAATTTTTGTAGTTTATCGCCAATTATAATAAATGAGAAATTATTATCGATCGTACATTTTTAATAAATTACAACACAACCCCAAATAACCGACATAACCGAACATAACCCCAAATTTATTAAAAATGTACGATCGATAATAATTTCTCATTTACAAAGTTGTACTGTTTACAATTGCCATATATTTTCTTGCAAGTATTCCCCAAAGATTCTCAATTGGGTTTAAATCCGGCGAACAAGCTGGCCATGTAAAAATCCTCATATTTTTGTTGTCTGACACCAGCCAGTTGTTCGTCTTGATGCATGAATTGAGGCGTTGTCATGCTGAGAAATGAAATTGTCAGTCTGAATTTCTTCTCTAAATGATATTAATACCATCTCCAACAGCTTCGTATATTGTGTCGAATTCATCTTATGATTAATTCGACAGATTAGTGTCTTTTTATTGGCTCTGAATGCAGCCCAAATCATTAATGAGCCACCACCGAAGTTACGACTCATTGCAACATTACTTTCTTTTGTTAAATTGTGCCAGTAGTATCTGTAACCATCTGGCCCATCCAAGTTAAACTTTTTCTTATCGGAAAAAATTCTTGTGTTCGGGATATATATATCTTTGTGCAAATTCGAGACGGGCTTGTTTCTGTCGTTCTTTGGTATCTGGTTTCTGCAGCATTTTTGTGCATTTAAAATGTCCTGAACTTTTCAGAACTTGCTGCACACGCCTTGCTGTTGGAGATGGTCTTAATGCCATTTACAGAAGAAATTCAGACTGACAATTTCAGTTTTCAGCATGATGACGCCTCAATTTATGCATCAAGACAAACAAGGCAGTGGTTAGACAACAAAAATATGAGGATTTTGATGTGGCCAGCTTGTTCGCCAGATTTAAACCCAATTGAGAATCCTTGGGTTTTTCCTTCTCTGTTTGGACTCTGTTGTGGACATCCATCGAAGCAGAAACTCTTCGTACTTTGATTTCATCGATGCCTAATCGAATGTTCGACGTTATTCGAAGAAATGGCAATTATACTAAGTATCAATTTGTAAATATAGAAGAAGTTTTCGATAATCTTGAATTTTTCTACTTACAAAACGTGTGGCTTTATGGAAATTTCGCAGTTCGTTTTTTGTGAAACTATTTAACTTGATGTTTTTCTGTAAATAAATAATATATCTGTGAATGTAATCATGTAAATGGTTTCTTTTATCAATCCTAAAATGCTATCGCGCATGAGCTTCTCATTACTATGACATAATTACAAGATTTCACCAAAAAATCAGGTGACTTTATGGTAATTTCGGGCACTGTATTTAAAAGCACGGCGGAAGGCAAACAATTCAAAGAGGAAGCATAGATGATCTCGCCGAACTTCCGGTGTCTTTCTGGTTACGGGCTGGTTCTCGGGAACGAAAGAACCGTACGAGACTCGCACGATTAGTACCTCCCTATAATTGAATGATTCAATCTAAAGTTTCGACCAGTTATTAAAGCTTAGCCGGGAACACCGAACTTCTCCAGCCGCTGAACGCGTTAAGAGCAGCCTTATGCAACGTGCGGAGGATTTCGCGGCGATTTAAGACGGAAGTTACATCTACCTTTAGACTGGTTAAAATATATTCGGGCGATAACGCGCCCGATGAAATAATTCGGCCGAATTTAAGTGATTCCCGCGCCTAGCCGAGAGAATTCGCTGGACGCGAAACGGTGCCTGCTGCCTGTTTCGAATGCGAAAACTTTCATCAAAGCTTCCCATCGAATTAAACCGGGCAACTTACTGATTACTAGCCACTCCTTTGTTTTGGCGATACAACCGATTAAAATGTTTAACATTAATTGGAACAGGTAATTCAAATACAAATGCATCGCCGGTGGAACACGGAAATTGAAAATACCTTTGGGAATCGATTTCAAACGAGCACGCTCTAATCTCGTTATAATAGGTACACCGGATCGTTTCAAATTCATTTTCCCAGGTAAAAATTTTAGAAAGTAACTGAATCTATGTGTATATTTGTACGCGCATAAAAATATGGAGTTACTTTTAAATTCTAACCCTCCGACCATAGCACGTGGAAATTACGTGTATTTAAGTCCGAATTCAACGGTGTACTTAAATTTTAGTGTTCTCAAGATTTCAAGATATCGCTTGTAGGAACTAGGATATTACATAGCGTTCCTGCTTAGCGTGCATTGGTGTCATATTGCCTGCGTGCAGTACGGACTATGCATTACACTCGAATTACTATACTTGACATTACAAGATCTATATTTGGAGTGTACAGTCAAACCTGCTTCTATGCGGTAGATAGGGACCACAGAAAAAACCGCACAAAGAGAAGTATTCACTCGCTTCATAAATATCTATAACAAATAATTTCTCACAACATATTAAAGAAAATTTTTTTTATGCGGTGGAAAGGGACCGCATGAAAAAAATCTCACTTCGAAAATATGTCAAAGCTTTACGAAATAGCGAGAAAGTGCTTTCCAAACGAAATAAATAATTCAATTACACATGGAAACATATGAAAAAATTTTTATTTCTCATTTTAAACATGGAGAAATTTTCAAAACGTTCATAATTCATACATATACAGGGTGTCCTGCTGAGGTGAGATCAGCAGGATATCTCAGAAGACGTTGTCGTTATCAAAAAAGTGTTCCTACAAAAGTTGTTCGGTATAACGAGCTACATTACATAGTATTAATTGTTTTCTTGTGGGTGGAGTGGTGAAGGACATTTCAAGGTCACCTTGATTTTTTCAAATGGAATGTCCTATTTTTTATACCATAGATCGATAGAGTATCAAATTCTGAGTATAAAAGTGTTGACCTCTATATGTCATAAACCTAATAGTTAACGAGATATAATAGAAACAATTTTCTTTCTTTTTTTGATAATATCTCGTTAACTATTAGGTTTAGGACATATAGAGGTCAACACTTTTATACTCAGAATTTGATACTCTATCGATCTATGGTATAAAAATAGGATATTCCATTTTAAAAAATCAAGGTGACCTTGCTATGTCCTCCAGCACTCCGTCCACAAGAAAACAATTAATACTACGTAATGTAGCCCGTCATACCAAACAACTTTTGTAGGGACACTTTTTTGATAATGACAACGTCTTCCGAGATATTCAGCTGATCTCATTTCAGCAGGACACCCTGTATAAGAATATTGAGCATGCCTAATGCAACTGGCTGATGCAATATAGGTATGAAAATGGCTGATACAATATGTACATACACACTGATAGAAAAAAAGTGATGCCAACACCGTTGAGATTGACCTAACCTCGCGGCGAACTTACATATGGCGAACAAAATTTCGATGTTCATATACCGCATAAAAAGAATCGCACAAAACAAATCGCATAAAAAGAGACCGCACAGAAACAGGTTCGACTGTATATTTTAACAAGTGCATTGTTGAATTTCGTATCGTTTCTTAAACCTCATGAGAAAGATCCGTTCTGCTCCCTCAATGTTTCCAAAGGAGTTAAAGTCGGCGAAGGTGGTTGGATAACGTACGACACCTTTCAGCGGGCGAATAATCAATAACTGAAGAAACTGTTAGAACCGGTTTCTCCGAGAGGATGTAAATTACGCAATTCAGGGGACGAAGAGAGCAATCGAAAATAATACGGCTGATAGACGCGGTGCACGAAAGCAGATCGAGGAACGAGGAGAGCACGGGCTCTCGCGAACGAATAACAATTTGATCGATAAGCGTTCCGCACGAAAGAAGAATCGACGGTGAAACGAGCGTGCGAGCGTGCTAGCAACGATTTAGGAGTTGTTGAGCCTGACAAAACAGATTTTCGTTTCTACAATTTCGTTGTCTCGATGCATGATGTTTTATCTGACCTTAAATCTTCGTCCCGCCACGAATAAGCATTTCGCGTAAGCAAAATACGAGAGAATGTTACACGTGAAACATTTCGACGATACGTGCACGGTGTTTCTTTTATCCAGCACTCCTTAACATTAATCAACTATTTAATAGTGATTAAATTTAAAAATTTTAAATTTATAAATTTTTTTAAAAGTAAATTTAACTATTAAAATAGTGATCAAGACGTTTTCGACAGTATACCTCGACCGGTCGCTACCCTTAGTCAGAGTTGGGCATTGATCGATTAAAATTTTAATCAAGATTGACTAATTAATGTGTACGATTAAAAAAGATCGATTCACGATTGATGAAGTTAATCGTCAATCCTTGATTAAAAAAAAGAAATCATCGGAAAAAATACACCTAAACTCAGTTTACATTTTTTTCAGTATTCGTATAGTTTTGATTCCGTATTTCATTTCGAAATTTCAGCAGTTAGTCATTAATTAATTATTCGATTGACGCTTACAATTGAAAGGAATTTAATCGTTAATCGCTATTAACGACTAAAGTATAAATTTAACCGCTATTCCCAATTAACGATTAATAAGCATTTAATCGTTAACCGCAATTAACGACTGAACTAGGAGATTAATTGTTAATTGCGATTAACGATTGAAGTAGTTCTCCTACGAATTATGATGTATTTGGTATCTAATCCAGTAGATTTGTACCCGGCGCGGATGCACATCGAAGTTTCGATCCTCTAGGATCAATAGCTGAGGAGCTATGGTCGCTTAAAGTCGAGCATTTTTCAGTGTTTTTGACAGGTAAGGGCGCCGCCATATTGGTTTATAGTGACGACTGCCAGTCCTTGCCGTCCTCCCCCCCACCTAATCACCCACCAACTCATTAATTATTCTGCTCGGTAAGCGGCGCGCGAGCGTCACAACAAACCAATATGGCGGCGCCCTTACCTGTCAAAAACACTGAAAAATGCTCAACTTTAAGCGACCATAGCTCCTCAACTATTGATCCTAGGGGATCGAAACTTCCATCTGCATCCGCGCCGGGTACAAATCTACGGGATTACATACCAAATACATCATAATTCGTAGCAGAAACGTACCAATTTTTGAGTCCGGTAAAGTACAGTTCACCCAAGTAATTTATTCGTCAATCGTTGATTAAATTTTTGCCCAACTCTGCCCTTACTCACACAAAAATCAGCACTATGACAATCTATTAATTCATTGTAGTCATCTACCTCTCCCTTTAAGAGACTGCTATTTAAGTTCGCGCAAAAGACTGAACCCAGCTTTTTTAGTAAAAACCTCAGCTCAGTTAAGACCTCACTGTTTCGAATTTCTGTTTAATTATCACAAGTTGTTGGACTTCCGACAACCCAGTTATAGTTGAGGAGTTTTATTAATAAACTAGTGTTTTATTTATCATAAACCTACAACGCTTATTAACCCCTCATCCGGAATACGACAACATCTTCGTTATATCTGTTAACGCAAATATTGTTAATACAAACAGTGGCGTCTTTCTTGATAAATTGCCACTATCTGGATCTGCTAAGTTGAGTGTGATACTAGCACTGGCTTGATTGAACGTCATCGTGACTTTGAGACAATGTTTGGCGTAGTGACAGTGTGATTAATCATGTTCGGTAGCATGTTTGCAGTATCAGGAGCAGGTCGAACGTGCAGGGTAATGTTTTCCACCGAGTATCTGAATTTGCGTCGGAGACTCCGTAGGCAGCCGAAGAGCAGATCTCACATGTTGCAAAGACATCGGAGCAAACTACCATTGCCGTGCATCAGTTTCATGGCCCCGTCATGCCGTCGTTATCGGGGACAAAGCAGCTCGAAAGAATCACACGTGGCCGAAAGCAGCGTGGAAGTTCTGGGACAATAAAGTAACTTTCAGGCCCGCAACTCTTTGCTGGCTCAGACTATTCAGAAAGTTCCTCTCCTTCAAATTGTTCGCGGAGATAGCGTAACTCCAGCCTTGATGTCCGCGTATCTAAACTTCGTTGCCGGCAACTTATCTCGAGTTTATCAATGTAACAATTCGGGCCGCGTGTAATGAATTCAATCCCGATGGAAGTTACTTCGCCGAGCCCCGTCAGGAAAATCCGCACGCCCTTGCGACGCGCCGCCGCCATTACGCTGTAAATGATCTTACTAATTGCTAGACTGCGGATGTTTATGCAATTTGCAATTTTTGTGGACGAATTTTCAGAAGTTCGAATAAAACAGAATCTTATTTTCCGTGGTAGTAGCCTTTTCAGATCCGAAGTAAATTAAAATCGTACTAAATTCTGTCGTATTTAATACCGTAGCATTTTTTGAAAATTTTCGGAAGCCATAATTGCATAAAGATCCGCAGTCTATTAATTACATATTGTTCTGAATTGTTGATAAACTGTTATCGTGAATCTAGTTGAGGTATTTAGAAAGCTAGGTGAATGGCAGCCCTATTCAACACCCATAAGACAAGAATAGGGAGAGATCCAAAGCCATGTGAGCACTGGAGCAATACGAATAGCGGGTCGCAGTGCCCACCATTCTTTAGTCTAGTAGGAGGTGGATCAGGTCTCAATTTTGAGTCCTGGACTGTTAGGTTTTCTTAGAGCATATGGGCCCGGTATGCACATTCTAGAGTACTGTGTCGAGCCCCAAACTTTGTCCCCGTGCGTCATCTTTAGAGGGGGTGTTAGTGCGTAAATGCATTTTTTCATAACAGTCCTTAAACTTTAAATGAAAAAAGCCCTACCCAAGAGCCCTTCAGCCTTGAAAAAAGTATGAAATAAAATTTTAAAAAACGGACTAAAAAGTATAAAATAATTTTTTCTAGCTCCATGCAGATTCCTAACCTCGTACAGATAGTCCTGAAAATTTGTGATTGTGAATTTTCAATAGCTATGGAAATACTTGTAAGATTTAAAACGAAAAACGTGGGGTGCGAGATAATACATAGTAAGGAGTGTAGAGAGTAGCTGCCGCTGAGGAAACTCGCGAAACAGTTCATATCATTTGCAGTGCAATAAAATTGTTAGTGATTTAGGTGTTCATGCATCAATTATCTATTGCATGCGCCCCACGTTTTTCGTTTTAAATCTTACAAGTATTTCCATAGCTATTCAAAATTCACAATCACAAATTTTCAGGACTATCTGTGCGGGATTAGGAATCTGTATGGGGCTAGAAAAAATTATTTTATACTTTCTAGTCCGTTTTTTAAACGTGGCGTTTTTAAAAATTTTATTTTATACTTTTTAGTCCGTTTTAAAAACGTGGTATTTTTTAAAAATTTATTTTTATTTAAATAATTATTTTCTGCTTTTTAGCCTTATATGTGTGAAATTTTACAATCGATTTTGAACATTTTGATGAGATTATAACAGAGACATGTAGTAAATTTCAGACGGTATTGCGACGCGTCATATCGAAAACGAACGGCGTGATAAAATGTCAAAGATAAAGGTTCGACGGAGAATTTCGGTGTAACTGTTCTTTCGCTTGGTAAACAAACATTATACTATAATAATACGTAGTAACTTTGTAAACACCGCACGGAGCTCGAGCGCACACTGACGCACACTGAGCTCCTTCGGAGCGAAGCGGGTCAGTGGAGTGGGGATGAGTCAGAGTGGGACACGTAGTAGAGTGGGGACGCTGAACGCGAAGACGTACTACGTCACGCGGCGGAGGGGTGCAAAGGATCAAATTATTAATAATGTATATCTCCTGAACGCAAGGGCTTTTTTAAAAATTTCTTTTTAAATATTGCATTGTCATCAAGTTCTGAGCTATGTTTAAAATTTCAAGTCTCTAGCTCATCGGGAAGTTAGTTTAATATCAATAGCAAAATTTGTACCGAACAAACAGACAGACGGACAAGAAAGCGAGCTAATAAAAACGTGGTAAAATAAGGGGAACGCTGTCACTGTTTCCCTTTCTCCTTCGTCCTTGGCGAATCGGTTAATTTTTGATCCGTTCGCATCGACTCGCGGCAAACGGGACAGGAACGATGTGGAAGAGCGTCGTTTGACCCACATCTGCCAAAACTGTCGGATAATGAGTTTGGGCTAGCGCAACGACAACGTCGATCGTTTCCAGTGCGTCTCACTTGTGCCACTTTTTGTGATGGCGGGCCGGGCGTGACGCCGATATCATTTTCAGTTATTCATGACGCGCCGCGGAACTTCCTTTCGATATCCACTCGACAGTCACGGGAGACGAGCGCTGGAAACGAGCAAATGGACACGAAAGTTTCGATCAGAAAACCCCGGGCAAAGGAATCGCTCCGGAGGAATCCCGTGGAAAGGAGAAGCCGATGCCGAGATAATGTCGGAAGTGCTCGTTTTAATGTTGTCGGTTAAGTACCCTCCGAGTTAAATCGATGAGAATGGTCAGGGAGGGACGGGAGCAGAAAGAACGGGACGTGTCCCATAGACAAAACGAATTATTTATCCCAAGATCGTTTATTCAATGCGTTTTTCCTGAAAGCTCGACTAATACATGCGACCGCGCGTTAATCTGCAGCTCGGGAATAATTCTCTGCCATCGACCAGGATTTTCCCCGTAAAATACGTACCGCGTAATGATGCATCATACCTGATACACTGTGGCGCGAATTATTTTTTAGAACTATAATCAGCAGCCGCGAACAGCGACAAAGCACGGGCTCCGCGGCGCATTTTTTTTTCTCTGCTGGCCTTCCGTTTTTCATTTTCCCCGAAGAAGTAAATCCTAATGCGACGTTATCTGGTAATTTCATCGGTACGATATTAACGGTTCAGCTTCATTTGCATACCGTGAACATGGGAAACGGAGGGGACCGATAAAAATCACGGTTGACCGTGGAGATGACATAAAACATGTCATAATGCTTGAATAAACGTCACGTGATAGCGGGAGAACATTACGGGCCGTGCAAAACGTAACGGTGGCAATAATCCACTCCGGTGTGGATAAGGATCACCGGTTATCCACCAAGACGAAGTTCGACCCGGTTTTCCAGACAAAATTCACATCGATACCGAGCATTGTGTCTCGAATACAATTTTATTTAAATAAGAGTGAGGAACAAATTAGAACCTCTTCAGAAATGAATAATAAATAGACTTCGGATCTTTATGCATTTATAGCAAAATTTAGAAGAAAAAATTCAAAGTTCTTGAAGAATTTTTTAAATTCGAGATGTCAATATATGGTTTCTCCTCTGATCAAATCATTAAGGGAAGAAATAACATTCGAGTTAGTTTCTATTTCTTCCAATAATCGATGCAGACAATTTTTATTTTGCAATAAGATCCGCAGTCTAATAATAAATCTACACGTTCTGGTTTCGATATTCATTTAAAGCCGAAATTATTGTCGCGCGTTCAAGACGAAGTTCGACCCGGTTTTCGAGACAAAATTCACATCGATACTGAGCATTGTGTCTCGAATACAATTTTATTTAAATAAGAGTGAAAGGAACAAATTAGAATCTCTTCAGGAATGAATAATAAATAGATTGCGCATCTTTATGCATTTGTAGCAAAATTCAGAAGATGAAATTCAAAGATGTTGAAGAATTTTTAAAATTGGATATGTTAATATATGGTTTCTCTTCTATTAAAATCATTTAGGGAAGATATAACATTCGAGTTAGTTTCTATTTCTTCCAATCGATGCAGACAATTTTTATTTTGCAATAAGATCCGCAGTCTAATAATAAATCTACACGTTCTGGTTTCGATATTAATTTAAAGCCGAAATTATTGTGCGCGCGTGCAAGATGAAGTTCGACCCGATTTTCGAGACAAAATTCACATCGATATTGAGCATTGTGTATCATATACAATTTTATTTAAATAAGAGTAAGGAATGAATTTAAAATCTCTCCAGAAATGGATAATAAATCAACACGTTCTTGTTTCGATATTAATTTAAATCCAATTATTGTTCGTGCGTTCAAGATCAAGTTCGACCCGGTTTTAGAGACAAAATTCACATCGATATCGAGCATTGTGTATCAAATACAATTTTATTTAAATAAGAGTAAGGAACAAATTAGAACCCCCTCAGAACTGAATAATAAATTAACACGTTATTGTTTCGATATTAATTTAAAGCCAATTATTGTTCGCACGTTCAAGACGAAGTTCGACCCAGTTTCCGAAACAAAATTCACATCGATACCCAGCATTGTGTCTCAAATACAATTTTATTTAAATAAGAGTAAGGAACAAATTAGAATCTCTTCAGAAATGAATAATAAATAGACTTCGGATCTTTATGCACTTATAGCAAAATTTAGAAGATGAAATTCAAAGTTGTTGAAGAATTTTTAAAATTCGAGATGTCAATATATGGTTTCTCCTCTATTCAAATAATTAAGGGAAGAAATAACATTCGAGTTAGTTTCTATTTCTTCCAATAATCGATGCAGACAATTTTTATTTTGCAATAAGATCCGCAGTCTAATAATAAATCTACACGTTCTGGTTTCGATATTAATTTAAAGCCGAAATTATTGTCGCGCGTTCAAGACGAAGTTCGACCCGATTTTCGAGACAAAATTCACATCGATATCGAGCATTGTGTCTCGAATACAATTTTATTTAAATAAGAGTGAAAGGAACAAATTAGAATCTCTTCAGGAATGAATAATAAATAGATTGCGCATCTTTATGCATTTGTAGCAAAATTCAGAAGATGAAATTCAAAGATGTTGAAGAATTTTTAAAATTGGATATGTTAATATATGGTTTCTCCTCTATTAAAATCATTTAGGGAAGATATAACATTCGAGTTAGTTTCTATTTCTTCCAATCGATGCAGACAATTTTTATTTTGCAATAAGATCCGCAGTCTAATAATAAATCTACACGTTCTGGTTTCGATATTAATTTAAAGCCGAAATTATTGTGCGCGCGTGCAAGATGAAGTTCGACCCGATTTTCGAGACAAAATTCACATCGATATTGAGCATTGTGTATCATATACAATTTTATTTAAATAAGAGTAAGGAATGAATTTAGAATCTCTCCAGAAATGGATATAAATCAACACGTTCTTGTTTCGATATTAATTTAAATCCAATTATTGTTCGTGCGTTCAAGATCAAGTTCGACCCGGTTTTAGAGACAAAATTCACATCGATACCCAGCATTGTGTCTCAAATACAATTTTATTTAAATAAGAGTAAGGAACAAATTAGAACCCCCTCAGAACTGAATAATAAATTAACACGTTCTTGTTTCGATATTAATTTAAAGCCAATTATTGTCGCGCGTTCAAGACGAAGTTCGACCCCGTTTTCGAGACAAAATTCACATCGATACCGAGCATTGTGTATCAAATACAATTTTATTTAAATAAGAGTAAGGAATGAATTTAGAATCTCTCCAGAAATGGATAATAAATCAACACATTCTTGTTTCGATATTAATTTAATACCGAAATTACTGTTCGCGCGTTCTAGCTTGAAAACACCGGTTGCCAGCCATAAACCTAACACTGTAAAATTCTTAAAGAAAGCGAATGTGCGCCGTAACATGTGAACTGGCGCGAAATTCACGGTTCTCACGTACGAGTTGCGCGGAATTACCAACGAAGAATTATTGAGGCGAAAGTACAGGCCTCTCGAAAGGAACTTGTAGGTTATCATGAAAATTTTTATCGAACCGACTAAACACACGTATGTAAACGAAACGAATTTTTATGTGCCATTTATATGCTGATTTATTATTAGCCCGAGGTATACCGACAGTTATGCTGTATCTCCACGCGAGAGCAGCTCTCGAGGCTTTATCTGACAGATTTGTTGCAAGAAAATTCTTAAAAATCAGTTGTCTTCGCTACATAATTGTATACCCTTCGCGTTGAGTTATGGTTGCCCATACGAGTGCGGTAGAAATTTGAACGAAGCACAGAAATTGAATTACGGAGGTTTCATTTCCGAATCCGACGGATTCCGCAGCAGCGTCGGAGCAAGGGATATCGCTTTGTTTTCGCTGGAAAATAAACGCCCTCGAGTTTTCCTCTTCGGAGTAGAATTCTCGACCGGTGCGAGCGTTATTAGTTTCTCCCAGGTCCCAGAGATACAAAACGAAACTGCGTCGTTACGGGGGAGCGTAGAACCGCGCCAATTAAAGGTCCGTTCTCGTGATCACTTACCGGCGAGTTTCGATCGGCGTGGAAACTTATGCTTCCGGGAGGGAAGGCGGCATTAACCGGGGAGAGAGAGAGGAAGTCGTTATACGCAGATTGCCGAACGCGGGACCATCAGTGCTCACTTCGAGAAGCTACTGGAGCTGTGCGAAAAACTTTTTCATTTGTGGGATCTTCGGCGGGTGGTGTCGGTCCCGGTGACTGGAACGCGTTTAATACTGGGTGTCTACGAGAGACACTTTCTACAGATTTACAAACTCCTTACAAACGAATTTTAAGTTCCACCCTCATCTTCGGTGTTCAAGGTTCTTTGAAGGTCACGTCACGGTACTATCCGAATTACGCAGAAAAAATTGTTTCCTTTGTCAAAATTAAAGAAGATAAATGAGAAATTATTATCGATCGTAAATTTTTAATAATATTACTAAATTAATTTTTAATAATATATATTATTTAATAATAAAAAATTAAATTAATTTTTAATAATATATATTATTTAATAATATTATTAAATTAATTTTTAATAATATTATTAAAAATTTACGATCGATAATAATTTCTCATTTATCTTCTTTAATGTTGACAAAGGAAACAATTTTTTCTGCGTAATTCGGATAGTACCGTGACGTGACCTTCAAATTAATTTTTAACAATATTATTAAAAATTTACGATCGATAACAATTTCTCATTTATCATAATAGGCGATAAACTACAAAAATTCGAGAAGGCCTAGTTTCGACATCGTCCACAAGATGGACAAATCGTTGAACGACTTTCTCGCAAGTTACTAAAATGTCATCAATTAGTATATTAACGTCCCTCCTTCCGACACTTGTGTCTAAGGCAGGACCCGCTGGATAGCCTTACTGATGAGTCCTCTAGCGGGCCTAGGACGAAACACACCACCATCTTTCTTCTTTTTCTCTTATAGAAAACAATCTATAGCAAATGTGTCTCAGGACGTAATGATTCAAATCCGAATCTAACGTTTGAAAAATGTCTACAAAATTGCTATTTAGTGTATAATTTGATCGAACCGTGCGCCGCGAACATAACCCCAAATTTATTATAGAAGATAACTCTGGGCAGAGTTGGGCAAAAATTTTATTGAAATAAAAATTTCGAATAAAGAGGGTTTGAAACCCACTTGGAAGAAACTCTGTCCCCAAAATTATTATATATTCTTTAATTAGGAAATAAATACCGGAATAGCGGGAAACGGGGAAAAAGAGAAAAAGAGGGAAGAAGAGCTAAACAGGCTGTAACTAATGTTACATTAGGTGACCCTTAGACACAGATGAGAAAAATGTTATTTAAGGTGGAGTGGGGTAAGTCCATCTACGGGGCAAGTCCGTTCATTGGTTATTTTTCTTATAATATGAACGAAATTTTTCTAGCTTGTATTTATTAATGTAGTATAAGTTAGTATGAACTATTCGACATAGATGTCGCCCAAGAATAAAGGTGTTTTCCTCGCTTAAATCAACCAATGCCAAACAGTCACGTGCGAGGTACACGTACAACTTTGAGGTTACCCTGAACGTGCAATAATTTGCAAGTTATTAATATATTCTGTGTTATTATTTTACGTAAGTACAACAAATATTGATGTAGGTTTACATTAAATAAACCGTTCTTAGAAATGCTTTATTTTTAGCCTTCCGGTCATAAAAAGGAACTCGGTTTACAATTCAGACTTAACTCTCTCATCCTTCCATACCTTTCACGCTCCAATCATACAATTTTACTTTGCCCTATCTTTCTCCCATCCTTCTTTCAGTTCTGTTCTTTTCTTTTTTTTTTCCTAGCTTCCTCAGCCAATCTATCGCTTCTTTTGACCCCCTCTCGCTCACTATTTCCTCTATGTTCGGGCCTCTTTCAATTTCCCTACATTCCCTTACCATATGTTCCAGGTTTCCAAAGCTATCCTCGCAGAATTCACAATTTCTATTTTCCTCTTTTTCCCAATACCTGTTCCACCTTTCTAATGTCCCCGCTCTTGCCTGTGCTAATAATCTTTGACTCCCATCCTTCCCTTCTTTACTCAGGTATATTGGTAGCTCTGCAGTTCTTAGGTATTTATATCTTTGGTTAAAACTCGCATTTTGTATCCTCACATATTGCACTTGTTGTTGCACTTCTCTATCCCTTCTCCTTAGCTCTTCTGTTATTCCTTCTCCTCTTTCTCTCCTTTGTTGTACCCCTACCTGACTTAGCCCGTTCCGTCTCAGGAATTCCTCCCTTCCTTTTGCGGTTTTTGTTATCCACATCCTTTCTTCTTTTTCTCTCAGACACTCTTTTACCAATTTTCTCTCACTCCCTTTTCTCACCCCTTCTTCGAACTTCCACGCCCTTACCCCTGTTGTAATTCTAATTTTGTCTCTTTTCGTTTCATCTAATATTATGTATTCTGGCGTTTGCGTGCTTAATCCTAGGACCCATTTTATATATCTGTTTTGAACCCTTTCCACTTCTTTTCTTTCCTCGTACCCCCAGACTTCCACTCCATACAGTAGTACCCCTAACACTAGTGAGTCAAACAGGTACATTCTTAGTTTGTAATTATCTTTAAACTTCCTCTCTCCTATGCCCCACGTCAAATAAATAAACCGTTCTTATTGTATTTTTTAAAATTTATTGAGAAAAACACTAAGATGCACTTGCCCCGTAGATATTACAACACGGGGCAAGTGCGTACTATCACGGTGGGGTAAGTCCGTACTGTATTTGTAACTATAAAACTAAACAATATATTTAATGCAATAAAAAGCATTTTGTATCAGACTCGATAATAATTTTTTCCTTGCCACGTGGCACTTGAAACAAGGTTCCAAAGCATTTTTAACTCTCAGAGACGGACTTGCCCCATTATCGCACCATTTTCAAACAAAATAAAAATCCCACATAATACTAATTCATCAGTAATAACTGTGGCTAGAGTTTGATACCAAGAGCATTGAGTTTTTACATACCAGACTGAAAATACATCGGTTTAAAGTCCAACTTTGCAAAAACTAGGGCGCACTTACCCCACTCCACCTTGAATAAAAATTTCGCGTAAAGTGGGTTTCTTCCAAGAGGGTTTTAAAAATTTTATTCAAATAAAAATTTCGAATAACGTGGTTTTTTTCCAAGTAAGTTTTAAACCCACTTTATCCGAAATTTTTATTTCAATGAAATTTTTGCCCAACTGTGTCTGGGGGTCAGCTTATGTAACACTCGAAGCGTGTCGAATCGCCATGGCGATTCGCGTCCCTCTTCTTCCTTCTTTTTTCTTTTTCCCCGTTTGCCGCTATTCCGGTATTTATTTCTCGGCGTGGTGCGCGCGTCACGCCGTGGAAATCGACGACAAGAAAAAACCATTGCGTCGCGAAACGAATTGGTGAGTAATATCGGGTGAAAGTAAAGTGGGACAAGAGCACATTGGGATCGGAAACAGTGCGGCGCGGTTCGGTGAATGCGGAATGTCGCAATTGTATGTACGTTTGCATAAATAATCCTTATCCACCCCTACCCTTTTCTCTGTCCCTCTCACCCTTGAACGCGCGCACGCGCGCGTCTGTTTAGTCGGTTTTTTTTCAACGTTTTATCGGTAACTTGATTTATCGTTCGTTTAATTTCCCGTCGGTACGACCGTGCGCCTGAATCTCTGTGTGTGTGTTTTTTTTCTACATGCGAACATGTGCGAGATTCGCGCCCGCTTTTGAATACTTTATGAACCATTAAAACCTCCCGGCTGGTAAATGTGTAACGAGTGACGACGATAATTACACGCGTGAATTTCTAGCCGTGGAAGCAAACAAATAAAAATTCGAAAAAGGAGAAAGACACATGGTTTGCATAGAAGAGTCAGGAGCCAACCGAATTTGTAATGGAAAGCCGGTAATTAAAAAGGATTAGTCCGCCACCCCTGTCTTCCTCACCCCACGAAATGCAAACCGATCGAAGCTGTTTATTAAAAGAGAAAAGAAATTCGAAACGGATTTCGCCGAAGGTTCCCGAGGCAAGAGCGCGATTACTCCGGGTGAAATGTGCCCGACGAAGCCCCCGATAAGGGGAAATGAGGGATTGTGCTAACGTTCAGGAGGGTGAAAGTAAAAAGGAAAAAAAGCGAGGAGCCTCCTCCCGCCCCCGGTTTCCGTTAATGTCCCGCCAAAGTGGTCCTCCGCGTGCTTCCGGGACGCGTAACAATTCCCCCGCGGCTTCGAGCGTTACCTCTCCTCTCGGGCGGTACGTCGCGCCGGCGAAGCGGTCCATTAATTATCGACGGGCGTCAGATTGCTTTCCCCTAACAATCTCTTCGAAAAATCGAGTCGAGCATGCGACCGGGCTACCTGTCAACGTCACTCGGCTGAATTACCAATAAAATACGGACGAGCCGCGGCTCCGTTGAAACAACACGGGGTTAACGCGGGAGCATGGCCGCCGATCCCCTCCCGCCGTGGCTCCTGTCGCAGAAATAGCAGATAAAATAACTCGAGCGTCGAAGCGGACCCGATGCCTTCGACTATCGATACACACCGGGGCTCGTCGATGAAAATATCAATCGATTCGACCGGGGAGACCCCCCTCGGGTCTCTTTGTGTATCGAGCTCTCTCCGCGTCGCGCCGTCGTCCCCAACCCTCTGATTCGAGCGGATAGAGAGAGGTCGGGTCCGGCAGCCGGTGTTTACCGTTTTCCTTCCCGGCGAAACGGAGGGAAAAGGAAACAGAAGAAGTCGTTGATTCCGTGGGACGTGACTGACCGGTATGTAAGCAGTCACGTTCTAAAATCGTCCTTTTCGTACGGCTGGCTGGCCATCGATCCTGCAGAAAGGAATTGGGCCAACCGGCGCGGCGCGCTGACGTATGCTCGCACCCCTCTCGATTATTCCTCGTCCTCTGGCAATTATTCGTACATCGACTCCTCCGTCCCCCTATCCTCGACGATTTTTCTCCCTCTCTCCCCCTCCTTTCGACGGTGACTCTTATAATGTCGTTGCTCGTTACGCGGAACAGGCTCGATGGCGCTCGCCCGCTCGCTAGCCTGCGCTGACCCGGGGTGTGTACGTACAAGCGGAAATTTATCGCTGGAAATCTGTGCGACGAAAACGTGACGCGTGCTCGTTACTCTCCCGCTCGCCGACACACGTGCGTAAATCGTTACACGGCGAACCGTGCTCGGAACAACGTCAGGGGTTAGGGAATGGGCGCTGGAGGGGTCGCGGACGATCCGCAGCTTAGCTATTTGTCGACGTCCTCGTTGCGGCAAAGAAGGAATCGAAGCAGCCTCGCTAGTCCTACTACCGAACCCCCTACTACCCTACTCCCACATCGGCAAGGCTTGTATTCCCGTCACGGAAGCGAGGTCGCGAGGTATTCCCGACACGGAAGCGAAAGGTAACGATGTCTTTGCGGAAAACGACATCGACGTGATATCACACGTGATTCCGTGTAGCTACATGCGGCACACGCTACGCGCTGCACTTCCTCTCGCCACCTCGCTTGTATTCCGACGCCGCGTCGCGTCCCGACGCTCTGCGCCCGTTTCCAGCCTGCTGCTTAATCAACATATTAATATACACCGCGGAGAATCTCTTTCTGGGAGTATCTCGCGGCCGAGCCGCACGAGACACCAGCCAAGAATCAGTCGAGCGATCCCCGCGCCAGATACCGGTTAAGATAGTCGGTGGAACTGTCGGCGCGCCAGTCTAGGTCAGCTGCAAGAGAAACTTCGAACCCTGGGAGGTACCTTCGCCAACTGTATCGCTGCTGGCTCGTGACTCTCTTGCTTTCCGAACTCGCGAACACAGCAGTGCCATCCTGTTCTCTTGGTAACGATGTAATAGACAGTACTCCCGCCGGAGCCATCAAAGAGATCTGCGCCCGCTAAAGGCTGCCGCGACTTCAGGAAAATGACACTTCGCTTAGTTTGCGGGGCCCGTTCTACCTGACCGACAGCGACTCCCTCGACAATGTTTACACCAGGGATGCGAATCCTAACCCGAACCCGGTTCGGGTTTTGTAACCCGAGTAACCCGGTTAGCCGGGTTACAGAAATCTCCAGTAACCGGGTTAGGCGGGTTACTCGGGTTAGGAGAACCGAACCGAGTTCGGGTTAGGGTTAACTCGGTTAACCCGGTTAATTCGGTTACAGAAGACTACAGTAGAATCATGAATACCTTTGTAACTTTTTAATATAAATTTTCGAGGAAAATTCGAAAAAAATCGAAGAACTATATCTCACACAAGTTTCACCAAAATCGACTTGTATCAACAGAAAATGTTCCCTTGTCAGTATGCTTTGTTAGGATCGAAGCTCTTCGTTATTTTATTGCCTGCTACGGTCACCATCCGAAATTCAACGACTGTCCGCTCGACAGTATGCTGTATTGAAACCGAAATAATGCCAAAATTGAAAAAACCGAAATAGTTAACACTCGCAAGGGTAAGGTCTAATAACAACAACTTAATAAATAATAAAAGGTAAAACGTCGCTTCGTAAAACCGGTAAAGACCACCGCGCCTCCACTGACAATGTATCTACCGTGTCCGCAATAAAACGTTAAACCGAAGACCTTCTAGAGTACCCCCCAATTAAGTGATTTTCAGACATCATTTTTAGGTCCCAGGTTCTTAAATACAAACTAACGGTTTATGTGTCACGTTTATGGAGGAAAAAGCCAATGTCTTCTTAGTGGAAGAGGAAAATGAGGCCCACGAGGTGCGACCTGTGTGGTAGTGGCCAACGTTAAAAAAAAGGATGTTTATGCGAATGCATATTTTTATAAAAAATGGGTAGACAAATGGGACCTGGACAGAAAATGTCATGATTAGATGATTCCAAAAATGTATTTTGCAATTTTGCATTCAGTATATGTTGTGCACAGTGCATATTTTTTGCATTTTTCTCATGCAATAATAATCAAAAATAAATTGCTCTACCGTTTGCCGCTCTCAGTATGAACACGGCCTAAGAAGCAGTTAATAATATTGTTACATTGTTAATAATAATTATTATTTTATCCCAATATGTGCACTTTCTTTTGGTCAATTAATACATACACTCCAGGACGAAAAGATAGCACACTTTGAAATTAATGTAATTTCTGTTTATTAAGCATTAGAAATTCAATTTTTTTATACACATATTTTTAGTGTGTCTTTCTCAACATATATGAATCAAATGAAACAAAGCTTCATTAACTTATCTATTTTTATTGAATACAGTAGAATTATTAACGAAATATAGAGGTACAAAATGATAGCACACTTAACGAAAAACTTGAAATATAACAGAATTAATCGATAAAAATCAATGCTCAATATTTTGTAGGACCTCCTTTACAGCTAACGACTTTAATCATTCGGTTTGGTAAATATTTATACAATTTTTTAATACTGTTTTGGCTAATACCCTTCCATTCGTCGAAAATGCACTATTTTAAATTGTTAATATTTTGGAATTGTCTGCTATTATGCCAAATGTTTCTTTACCACCACAAGCGATCGAACCACGATGGGGAAGTAAGTAAATATATTTAGTAATAATTAAGTTCATTAAGCCAAATTGAATTATTAATTTTGTTGAGGGATCTCTTTTTTTTCATAATACATGTACATATATTCGTATATCTCTGAACTCTGAAGTAAACTGTCTATAAGTATCTATCTTATCTCACTATAACCCGATTAACCCGCTCTGTGCGGGTTAACCCGGTTCCGAGCGGGGTTAACCGGCACTCTCTGGGCCCTAAGACCCGTTCTCTCCTGGTTAGTGTGGGTTAGAGAAACCTCGCTCGGTTAACCGGGTTTGGGTTAGGGTTAGTCCGCGGTACGCATCCCTGGTTTACACCGACGCTATGTAACCATTTCCACGATATAATTCGATGACGGTTACCGGCGGAGACCCTCGCGACAGCTACGGAGGGAGACGTTTCACGCACAAAACATCTCTTGCTTGAGGAACCTCGGCCCGGATCCACAAAAGACGTTCCCGTTTACCCTTCCACCGGGCTTACCACCTCGCTGTGTCGTTGCGTTCACGTACACCGTTGCAGGAACGAGTGACTTCGGAAAACGCCGTAGGATGCCAAACAGAAGTGCCTCTGGCCATTGGCAGTCTACCGTTCAGCAGCGGCCTAGGACTGATCCTTTTCCGCTACCTCGAGCAAGCAAGCAACGCGGCTGGAAAGTCAAATCGAGATACGGGTAACGAAGTCCGCGGACCAACCACTTACGAACGAGAACGGGCGCACCATCTCCCTGCAGCGATTACCAATTTCGACGGTTAGCTTCTCATTATTATGCAGCGACGAACGAAACCGTGTACCGATAACCACGGATCTCGTATAAATAATTTGGTTTTGTTAGTTTTAATATGGAGGTATACAACAGATAAGCGAACACAGCCGAAGTTCCTGTCTCTAGAAAAAGGCTGGATACACAATGTTCGATCGCGAGTATCAGGCGTGGACACGAACGATCCGATTCTTCAAATTAATTTTGGGTAATTTATTAGAGATTTTAAGAAGTCGCGTTTCGTCCCGAATCTGCCAGAGGGAATCGTCAGTAAGGCTGCATTGGCAGTGTTTAAAACCATATTGTCACGTCCGGTGGTTCAGCCATCAATAATAATTAAATATAATCAATAATCTATTACATATACTTTTGAATTTCTTTTTATGTTTAATCTAATAATGTTGTACGAGAAACTAATATTCAATATTCTTGTTAAATCAAATCGAACTATCGTATATTATACCACATTGCGTGCGATAGAATTAAGAAATTCATACTTCATTCGAATCGTCTTGAGCGAAAGAACTGCGTAGCGAAATTATTTCATAAAATGACCAGATCACTTCCAAAAATAAATCATGATCTAAAATCCGCTGAAGACTGTCCATCGAGAATCGATGAGTAATAATTGTTCGTCACCCCATGTGCGACGTAAATGTAATTCGATCTGGCCAGGGGAGCTACAGATAAGAAAACAGCTAAGAAGAAATGGATCCAGGAAATGCGCAGGGTAATAAGATCTAGCTATGACGATTATGACGACAACAATCGCCTGACGAAATTTACGAGACAAAGGATTGATTAGTCTATAAAAGGGATGACTCCTCAGGAGGAGCTGACACTCTCAAGCACACTCTCTTTACAAATCTCCAGTTAGTAAAAGTACAATTAACAGTCAATATTATTCTTCACACTCTCTTCACAAGTCTTCACGAAATCAAATAATAATCAATTATATGAAGTATTAACTCACAATCAGTTACAAATATCAAGTGAAAGTTCTTTTTTTTGTGTGATTTACACCACCCAAACATCAAGAAGGAAGAAACCACATCTGTAAAAATCAAGCCAGAAGACTGTTTAGCGGTAATTACTAACAATTTATAATAAGATTTTCGATAAAATATTATGTATCCGAAATTTGAAGCTTAAAATACAGTTTTGTTTATTTATATTCAAAGAATATAAGAATATCAAATCATTTTTAAAGACTATACCCATCTTCGATCTCTTCATACCAGTTCCTCAAATAAAATCACTTAGAACATTAAGAAATCCTCGATTACCCGAACCGAAGCCGGTGAATGCAGGTAGGTTCAAAACTGCGTTATATCTCAATTATAATCGCTTCAATCATTTCAATCTATTAAAAATTAAATTTCAATATTTTCTATTCAAAATCTAAAATACGTCCACCTCAGGACGTAACAATATGTATGTGAGCGAAATATCGTTCCAATAGCTGTTACTAGCTCGCCGGTTGCTTGAGCCGGTATTGTTTCCAAGCGTTCCGGAGATTTGTCACTCGTGACTGTTGACAGTTTTTGTTACATGACCCTGCGTCTTTGTCTAAGTGGCGTTTCAGCTTCTGATTGGCGAAATTGAATTGTAACGAATATAAACCGAATCGCTGCCGTTTCGCGTGCCGGTTTCAAAAGACGAGTGAGAGTCGAATCGCCGTATCGAAAGGAACTGTAAGAGAGCTCGTCAGGCTCTTATAATAAATTCAAAGAATATCCGCACACTGGACCAGTTATTAACAAAGTTACCAAATCAAAGTCCAGCGAGCCAGTCCTGATATCCTGTTGTTAACAGGCAGACTCTGCCTTAATTAAACGCGTGGGGAGGCGTGACGATTAGCGACGAGAGAATCAAAGAGATGAACATTCGTTTCGCAACGATCACAGTGGTCCAAACGGCCGATTTAGGAGTGCAAAAGTCAAAAGACCAAACATGGAGTAGGCATTTAATACTATTTCTTACGTCAACACACATGTCTGTAGAAGTTAAAATTGACACTTTTACTTCTTAAATCAATTATTGTTCAGCGTGGCAAACGTTAAACGTAATAGTATGAAAAGTAGCATCGAAATAAAGGACATCCTTTTTACCTATAATTTATTGTTTAGGACGTTGATATTGATTCTAATTATAATAGCCGTGTTCAGAAGCATTAGAAAGATATAAAAACAAAATAAGGCAATTTTTCAGAAATGTTTAAATTATATTTCTCAAGGAAGTATTGAGAAATTTTTTTTTAAGTTTGTTGTAGGAAATACTCATGATATATTCGCCCATATTCGCGTTAATTTTTGCATGAATATTAGGAATGGAATATGTACTTTATGCTTTCATCAAATTTGTTTGCAGAAAAATGCAGATTAGCAAGATATTTTATTTTATTTGGTACAGTTTTAAGTAATTTATTTCGTATGTTTGTTGTAGGAAATACTCATGATATTCCCCCATATTCGCGTTAATTTTTGCACGAATTCTAGGAATGGAATATGTACTTTATACTTTCATCGGTCTCAAGGACACATCTGCCATTCGTAGTTCCCATTTAAAATTAATATAAAAATTATTATAAAAACTTCTATTAATTTTTAACATAACTTTATAAAAATTTAAATTTATATAAAAACTCCACTCAGGTAATAATTGTTTTAGTAATAATTATAATGCTTATTATTATATGTAAATATTGTCTTCTTTTGATTTTTACTATTATTGTTTTTGTTGCAAATTTCATTTCTGGAAATTAACTTGTGTAAAAAAAGAATTGTATACAAGTTTCTCTTTCCTGTCATTGTAAATTGAAACTGGCATTCTAAATTGAAATAGGTTGCTTCCTCTGCGCTATTTTAAGCAAAAAAAAATATTTCAGTAAAATTACGGTACTCTGTTAGCCTTATTTATACTTACTTAATGTGTATAGAACATTATTAAAACAATATTATCGATTATTAGTAGCGTTTAGATTTATGCACTCCTAAATCCGCCGTTTGGACCACTGTGCGATAGCACAATTACGAATGCGGTTGTTCTCGACGTTGATGGTAATTGTTTTTGGGGGGACCTTTTGTTTTCGTTTGTGGAGAACCTTCTTCTTCGTGAAGAAGGCTCCTCGTCAGTCTACGGACTGATTTCAGTGACGTTCATTGATAAACGCAAGGCGACGCGCAGTGGGGTATTTTCCCGATTTCAGCGGTCAAAATTCAATTTTAATAATTTTACATAAATTGTAAAATTTTTGTGGCTTGAGTTAGTTGAATGTCTGAGGAACAATCTCCCATCATTCGTTTTCCCATTCATGTATCCATTAAGCACTGAAATTTGTCGGAAGTTGAAGTTCCGTTAACCCGCTTTCATTTCTCAACGAATTCACCTATTAGCAATTGTTACCTTATTTACATACACTAACAGATTTTTGTTTTATAAAAGCTTTTTTAGCTAAGTATAGGGTATACTTTTAAGAGAAATTCACTCTTGTACCATATACATGTTTGTAATTATTAATATTTAAAGATAACCAACGATGAGTCACTTTCTTGATGATTCTAAGACTTTGGTAATGATTTCGTTATGCTTCCGGGTGCGTCCCGGTGTTTATTTCTATGCCATTGTATTCTTTGAAGTTTTCTGATTAAGATGCAAGAAAAATTAGATCTGACTACGACTGACTCCGTGTTTTATAGTTGATTTACGGAAAAATGGCCATCGCGCGGGCGCGAAAATCGCAGCATTTCTCACATCCTGCATATTCGCATTCGCTATATTTTCGCGTTTACTTAAGTAAATACTAAATAATAATAATAAACACACAATATACACTAAAATAAGAAAACAGTATGCACATGAAATTTAAATAATATACAGGGTGGGGCAATAACTATGTCCACTTTGAACATTGTCGTTATTTGTAATAATATGAAAAAATGTTATGAACCAAATTTGCACGGTACAGAGGGGGACATGTTGTGGCATGAACATTTTCTGCGTGGGTGGAGGCATAGATGAGATTTCAAGGTGACCTCGATTTTTTTAAATCGAAAGACCTACTTTTTGTATCACGAATCGATAGACTATCGAATTCTGAGTAAAAATGTATTGACCCCCACATGTCTTAAATCTAATAATTAACGAGATATTATCGAAATAATTTTCTTTCTTCTTTTGATAATATCTCGTTAACTATTAGGTTTAGGACATACGAAGGTCAACACTTTTATACTCAGAATTTGATACTCTATCGATCTATGGTATAAAAAAAGGACATTCTGTTTCAAAAAATCAAGGTGACCTTGAAATCTCCTCTATGCCTCCACCCACGCAGAAAATGTTTGTGTCGCAACATGTCCCCCTCTGAACCGTGCAAATTTTGTTGATAACATTTTTCCGTACTATTATAAATAACGGAGATTATTCTTTGTAATAACTATTTTAAAAAGATATTTTAATTGTAAATGATTATACTTTTTGATAGTGTACATAAAATAGACGATTAACGTTAAAATGTTGATTATAATCCGCAGTACTTGATTGAAAAATAGCTACAAACTTTACAATCTGATACGCTCCTCTTTATGGACAAATTTTGCATTTAAAACATCCGTTTTAGTAAAAACGGCATACAGTACAAAAAGTAGAAATCTCAAGCTTTAAAATGGTTGTTTTTTCATCAAATTCGGATAAATTTTGGCAAAGTTACAGCAGTTTCAATATTGAGCGAATTGTGGACTAGCTGTGGCCGCTGAAATCGGGCAAATACCCCACTGTGCGACGTGTTGATTGGGTATTGCCGAACGCTGCATTTCCCGCGCAACACACCCCTGATGACTCGTCATCCTCCACGGCTGACTCGAGCAGCCTTCGGGTGGAATGAGAGGGACAGAAGGAGTGAAGTAAGCGATGCGACTCCAGTGGACGGTCCCTTGCGACCGAACACACAACTAGCACCGAATGCGTTCCTTATTAACTGGGTCGGGTTTCCGCAGCGGATTTCAACGTCGTGCCTACTTACCTTCTCCTTATTCAAGTATTCTCCAGTGTTTAGAAGCATCATAAGGGTCACTAACATTTATTCTAAATACGCGAGGCACCGCCCTTAATGGGTTAAGGATTTACAACATTAACTGGACATAGCGGTGTAAGGAGTTACGTGGACAGCGTGCTCGGAAAGTTTGTGCGACATGTCGTGCTGAGAGTATTACTCTTGAGAGTAGAACTTATTAGCGGCCACACAGTCGAGTGGAACTCTCCGATAGCTATTATTCTTAAATAAATGTCGCCCTTACGCTCGAGAATATAAATTACAAGGATCCACTCTCGAGTGGACACGGTTGTGAAAACTACTACAGGTCTGGAGAGTCACTCTCGCGTGGACACATAGCATTAGGATCTCTCGTTCAGTGTCGTAGTTACTATGACATAGCACTCTATAAGTATCACGCGATAAGTACAGTAATGCTTCCATAACGGTAGAAATTTCAGATAATCATGTTCGCAATGAAACGATTGTAACGACGGGAAAGTATAATTGTGCGGTACGGATTATGCTGATTATTGTTATTACACGTATAAGCTTCAGATGAAGAGGACATTTATCAAGCGATGTGATTTTAATGAAAATTGTTTAATGAAAACCACTCTAAACTTCACGTCGACCGTGCACGCGTAGCCGGGAACGTAATTAATTAGAAATTATGAAAATTACCAGCAATCACGTGTAATTATCAACGTGGACGTATAATAATATGTGTGTTCGGGGAATTCAGAAAATTCGCGGATCATTTTACGCAATGATCGAGCTGGCTTTGTAAAAGTTTATAAACCACTGGTTTACATAGCGATCATATTTTGAACGTCGCTTATTAATAATGTATTCCCGTAAAATAAATAAATCCACTTTTCCAAATTTCTTTCGGTGCTCGCTCTGTTATACCAGATCTACAGGGTGTCCCAAAATTCCTCCAACATCCGGAAATGGGAGATTGCTGAGATCATTTGAAGCAACACTTTCCGTCGCAAAAATGTTGCCTCAAATGATCTCGGGAACCTCCCATTTCCGGATGTGAGGGAATTTTTAGACAGCCTGTACACGCGCAATAAAATCAACAGAAATGGAAACGTTAATTACATTTGCCAAACGCGACGTTAATTAAATAGTGGTATCGGCACATCTGCAAAACTCGCAAATTAATTGTGTTTACAGTAATTAATTATGTTCATTCTGTTAAATGTTTGTTCCATATTTAATTAATTTTCGGCATACGATGGTATTCTCGCGAGGGGGAAAGAAGCGAACGAATATTAATTGGAATACAGCTTCACGAATTTGAAACGTTTAAGTCTGTTTGGACGGCGATCTTTGTCGGAGTAATGACCTCGGCAAGTCTACGGGCGAGCGATGAATGTGGCCACCCAGCCAACAGCTTCGGAGTTAACTCCCGCGCTAACGTTTCGGCAGGACTGTAGTTCGGGAACATCTATGTTCTCTATGGAGTTCATTGCGGATATCTAATCCCGCGGGTAACTCATACGATCTCTCGCATCAACACCTGCAGCTCGATGCGTCTGCATCTCTGTTTGTCTGTTTCCCAAGGCACACACAGACCTGGAATTTCTTCAGTCGTACCTGTTGACTGCTAGTCAACACGATGGCCCGAATTAATATTCGGAGACTCTTTCAAATTCGATAACTATATTTACAGCCACAACTGCACCAGTGGAACTTTTCGTCCAAATTGGAGACAAAATCAAAGAACTTTCGATAGAAATGAGTTAGAGCGATGAAATTTTTTTAAAATTATAGCTGAAACTTGGCAGAATATGGGAAAAATAGGGAGACTATGGTACGAACGTTTTATAACCTTGAGAAAATTCGTTAAACAATTCGTTCACAAAAATCGATTTCTTGTAAAATCCTGAGGTCGTAGACAAATTTTGAGACCAGATTTAAAATCAGCGTGAAAAAATCTACACGAAATGATGTGCAGCATGTTAAAAAAAAATTTTTCCGCCCGTGTTATTGAAAAAACCGCAATTTTCTTGAAATTGTGAGAGTTTAACGAATTTTCTCAAGTTTATAAAACGTTCGTACCATAATCTCCCTATTTTTCCCATATTCTGCCAAGTTTCAGCTATAATTTAAAAAAAATTTCATCGCTCTACCTCATTTCTATCGAAAGTTCTTTGATTTTGTCTCCGATTTGGACGAAAAGTTCCACTGTGCGGCGTAAGGTGAAGTGACCTATGCCTGGGCAGCATGTTTTTCTATTTTAAATTTTATCACTTTAAATAAACAAAAACAATTTCTTAAGAGTTTTAACATACAGTTCAGATTAATTGTTTTGTTATTTCTCGATCGTGAATGTTTAATAAACTAAAATATGCTCTCGGCGCACGGTTTCGATCAATAATACAGACAAAGCAAATTTGCAAAAATTAAATTCTCAACGTTTCGATCCGGATTTGGATCATTTTCAAGAGAAATGCGTCTGAAAATATATACATAATTAATATAATAGATATTTAACAAGGGAGACAACACTGATTACAAGATAAACTTTTAAAAAACGTACTTGCTATGTATAAAGAAATTTTAACTAACTATTAGTGACTGACTGAGTTTCATGCTGGTCTACATTGAACTAAGGTACTGACCGTTAAGATAGAGCAAACACAACAATTGAAAACGACGTATATTGACATTCAACCAATCAGGCACGATGATCGACAAGTTGTTGAGAGTTTGTAAAGTAATTTAAAATAAAAAAATCATTGTTTAGCTTAGTATCTTAATTGTATTAACAAGAATAATTCAAACCTATAGTTGGACATATTAAATCCAATCTAAGCTAGCACCTGGACAGTAGTAAAGCCTATATCGGGACAAATTCAATTTACGAGTTGATCGAGCGAACATAACCTAAAACGTTGGTTGGTGGCGCTGTTGCGCATGACGAATAGAAGATGCTTTGCGTAATATGTAGTATTCTTATCATAGATTATAGTATTGTATTATTTAACCAAATATATATTTATTTTCATTTACTGTTTTAATAAAACTTGTCATAATACAACTTTTAAGGTTAGGTAGTAATACTGATAGATTTAAGATGTAAACATAAAGTATTATTAACGTCACAACCGGAATACATTTTCTACATACGTTATTCAAGCTAATAGAAGACTAATTATACGCACATGTAGTTAAATAATTTGCAAACAATGCGTTGATTTTATTCACAAACACGTGTCCGGCTTCAGGCGTAAGCACATTGCGTATAAGCTTAGCGTGGGACAGCTACTGTCATCGCGTCCCAGTATGGAGTACTTATATTTAAAAACAATCCTAACCTTGGACATCCAATATTTGGATTAATAATTATTATTTACGTTAAGCTTGATTGCCAATTTATTTTAAAATATCAATATTATTATGCGTGATAATTATTTTTTGTCTGAGGGCTTAAATTATATCTTTTTTTCTAACAAAAGTTCGAACTATAAATGCACATGATTCGCATGTAAATAGACTATTTTGTATACTGTTTTCAGATGAACTTTGAATTCATTTTTAAATTTCAATTGATGTCTTAATGAAATAACATTCACACCTACTTGTAGCTAAGGCCTCAGAATATATAATATAATTATTTAATCTCTTAATTACTGATTTTACTATGCAAATTCAATTGTCCAGATTTAGGTATCACTTTTGGACTGTCCAGACTTAGGGCACTTCACCTTAAATATTCTTCGGTCGAGCAACAACAGAAATCGCCGGCCGACAAAAACGTTCGGGCCGTTTCATACCCAGGCCGAAAATAAAATAGCTACATATCCTCCCGCTTGTATATTATAATCACCGCTCTCGGCCGGTCGTGTACGAATAATTTCAATCAATGCACCCGCACAGCTGAAACTCGGCCATTAAATCCCGGGCGAACACTCGACAGAAATTTCAATCCGCGATATCCGGCGAAATCCGTTGCCGTGACAGCGCGGCCGGCATTTTTCCAGATTACCGTCGGAGTTCTCGAACACCGCGTCACAACAGGCGTTACGGGTTCGTCGAATTTATTCTCGTTCGCCCGCGGCCATAATGGCTGCCGCCGCTGTCATTAGAACGAGCGGGCCCTGTTGCGGCACATAATTGCTGTTCAATTCAGGAATCTATTGTTGTTATTAACACTGTCGTCGCCGCTGGCGTGTTCGCCGAGCGTCACATTTATTTACAGTCTGGCCGCCTCGGATAAATATTCATAGCTCGACGCCTCCAGTTACACAACAAACACGCGTCCGCAGCGAATTGCGTCGTCGGACGCGCTGCTGTATCGTCAGCTAGGGATCCTGGACCAACAGGAGTCAAAACGTTCCTCCAAACTCGACTACTAGTCGCGTGACTAATCCGGTGCTGACAAAGAGAGAGAGAGAGGGAGGGAGGGCAACTGTATTCTCCGCAGTTCCAGTCAATTCACCTGATCTGGCGACATTGGGTGGGACGGAGATAACAGGTTCCGAAGAGTTCATCGTCGAGCGATTACGAGAGACCCATCCATCGCAGCCAACGGCTAACACACTTATTGCAAAGGTGTATCGATAATCCCTTGACAAGGTTCGACCGGGGCTACATTTACCCTCGACAGTGCAGCACGTGACCTTTTGATCCTCCGAAACCCATTTTTCTTCCGGCATTCCGCGTCCACCCACTAACCCGGCCACTCTCTCTCTTTCTCTCTCATCTTTTTCTATCCAAACCGTCTGTTCTCTGTCGTCGTCCGTGTCACTACGTTCCCCGTTAGTTACGCTAGTCAATCCTTCGACGAATTTCCGGCGAAAACCACCGGAAACGTTCCTCCCTCCAGCCACAACGCCTCACTGTCTCCCTCTCCCTCTCTCTCTCTCTCTCTCCCTCGCCTGTTCCCGGCTCTTCGCTCGCTTTACGGTCCGGGACGTCAGGCAATTAATATTTGTATAATTTTAGCCGCGCCATCGCCGTTGCTTTTACAAAATTAATAGCAACCGCGGACGGCGTTGTTTGCAATTAAATTTCGTATTATCAGGCCCATCGCGTACCAATTAGCGGCGGTCAATTTGGACTGACGCGAGCGACGGAATGTTTCATTTTTTACAGGAAGGAAAATCGATGCCAACGTTTCTATGAAATAGGTGGAATCGATTCAAACATTTTTGTAACACGCACATAATATCACGCAGCACTTTTAATTCGAAATTACAACGCAATTCGTATCGTATCGCGAATTATGAATTCTATTTTAATTAAATGGTACGAGAGTCGTGCATTACGAATTACATTGAAAGTTCATTGAATGAACCAGCTGGATTACGAAGTAATTTAATTCAGTGTAATCGAATAACGTAATCCTTTATTGTTTTCTATTGTAAACATTTACGTAAAAGGGCTTCGGTCCGTTTATAATAATAATAATAATAATAATAATAATAATAATTCGTGAAGTAATTCTACGCAATTCTGTGAGGAGCTTCGTTCGAACAGTCATGCTTCGGTTCGGATAATCGAAGGAGGGTAGATGGTCTCGATTCATTGAACAAGACAATGTCCCGGAAGCCATCGGATACAATCTCGCAGATCTAGGGCTCAGCGTGCCACAGATTGGCAAAATAGAAGTGATACAAGCCGATCGTATTCACTTAGGACTTAGCAGACACGCTATCGACAACCTTGAAGTCAGTCATCTTGATCCCTAGCGCGGAACTCGCCGGATACGACGAGGGTAGGCCAGCCAATCGACGCTATCCCGGTAGAAGATGAGCGATAATCTGTGTCGCGTATGGTCGAGATTTTACAGACGAGATCGCGAGCATAAACAGTGACCCACCGTCGCAGATTTAAGACGTCTCGAGGACTCTGATCCTCGAGTTTACCGGGCAGGCCCATTCGAGGATTTTGAAGGGAATCTTGGCTAGTCTGGCCGGTCTCGAGGGTTCGGAGGGTCTTGGGAATAACCCAAACTCTTCAGAACTTCTGGAAAGTTCCGGGACTCCCCAGACAGTTTCGAAAGCCTTCTTTTCTCGTGCCTCCTTAGCCAAATGTAACTGATCAGTACACTACGGATGTTTACGCAATTTGCAATTGTTGTAGACGAATTTTAAGAAACCCGAATCAAATAAAATCTTATTTTCCGTGATAGCAGCCTCTTTAGATCTGAAATAGATTAAAATCGTTCTGAATTCTGTCGGATTTTATATCCTGGTATTTTTTGAAAATTTTCGAAAGCCATAATTGCACAAAGATCCGCGGTCTACTGGAGGAAAGGCTCTTGCAGGAAATCTCTTTTGTATATAATAAATAAACTGCGAAGTGTAAAACAGGGGAATGGTTGGAATAATTTAAGAATTCTACAGTACTCTGAAGCTATTCGAGACACTTCGAAACAGCGACTAAAATGTTTACGGCAACTAAACAGTTTGGCACATCCAGTCACCTCAAAGCTCTCGAGAACACTCAAGTTCTCAACAGACCTAAAATCGAAGATTCCCACGATCCCTTGGATCCTGCAGACCTAGTTTTGAGGCTCCTCAAAACTTTCCGAAATTAGCACGAAGTCAAAGACCTTCTAATCCCACGGGATCTTCAAGTTCGTGCTTCCAGATCCCTCGAAACCTCATTATTGTATAGTCACCTAGGTCTCGTAGTCTTGCAAGATTGCGGAAGCCTGTGTAAAGCCCTCGGAACAAAATTTCTAATCTTGTCCCTGTACTCCTCCTACAGAGGTAATCTGATAAAATCAGCAAATTTGAACTTCTGGACATTTTCGAAAAATTCCGAAAAAATTCACAGTCGTGCGTGCGACAGGGTAGAACGCGCGTGCATTTAATAAAAGAAGAAATAAAAGATAATTCGTCGAGCGGTGCTCGCCGTATAACTGTAAGGTAGCCGGCGCATAAGCTGCGAATTTTATGGAGCCGGAACAATCGGTGGATCAACCGCGGGGTTGTAACAAAGTGCGAGAGAAAAATTGCGAGCGGCGGCGCGGGTGAGAAGTGACAGAAAAATGAGGGAGGAATGGAATTTTAAAAGATTGCGAAAAGAGAGTAATAAGAGTTCGGTGGTGGAGGGTGCCGGGCGAGACGGTATGGATGGGAGCAAGCTGAATGAGAGACAGATATAGGGAAGATTGAATGAGAAACTCGCCGGGGGAAGGGTAGAGGGGGAGGGGTAGAGGCGCGGCGAATAGGAAGGATGCGTATGGGAGGAAAGAAAGCTGGTGAAGGATGTGGGGATACGCGGCGAATCGCATACAAAGGCGGCCCTGTTTTTTCCGTGATCATGCAAAGCGGTTAGATACTCGTAACCATAGCGCACCGTCTAACGTTGCTCCGGTGAAACGTACTTGATCGATTATGGAAATTTCGGGTGAAGGAGGAGCTTCTCAGACTTCGAGAGCTCGCCCGGTCACGCGCTAGCATAGCCAGCTTTCAGTCGAAGTTATTTGATCAGGAGTTAAACCGATAGACCCAGTGCGTCCTTTGTTGTGCAAAACAGTTGCTGCATTTTCGGAAGAAAAGTCAGGCAAGCGCGCTGCGCCCGAAAAAATATTTACTCTATAGTTTTTTCGCTACGTTCGTTACCCTTGTTCGAAATACGGCGAAAGACAGTCCCCAGCCATCATCGTCTAACATCGCACAGTGTGTCGAGTATATGGGAGTTCGGGAAAAAAGTCATAACTCTTAAACTATGCAATTTTCGAGTAAAGTGCCTTAATACTTTTTGAAATAAAATGCAAAGACGAATCGATTGGTATAAAGAAATTTTTTTTTAATTATTAAAAAAAAATTTTTTTTTAATTGTGATGACCTTGTTTCTTATGTTTTTTTATTGTATAAAAAGTAGTAGTTTACAATTTTAACGAAAATTTAAAAAAAAAGTACTAAACTGTATACATTACCTATTTAAATCTTCACAAGGAGGAATTAAAACTTAGGAATCTTTAAGAAAATTCCTTTAGTTTACCTAGAAATAATTAAAATGAATAGATTAATTAATTAATCAATTAACATAGATAATATGTTATTAAATAATATGCGTACGTACTATACTACTTCAGCTTCACTATCATCAGAACAAGTGTCTGGGTTGGAATCTGATAAGTCGGATGTTTCATTTAATAATAAATAGTCTTTTATATCTGCGAAATCCTTTTTTTCTTTTTTTGTACGTTTTTTTTTTATAATAGGCAATAATTGGATCCGACTCCAGTAGAAGATGATTTAATAGGTCTTTATTTGAATTTTCTTTTGATGTCTTGCGGGCATTATGTTCCCGATAATATTTTATATTTTTATATTTTTTATATTTAGAATAGCATAATGAGTAAACATATAGTGTCTTATCGTTTTTCGCGGACTCAAGTGGGAACTCGATAGACTACGTTAAAGGCGTAGACGGCGAACGCACGCGTCTCAACGTCAACATTTTCTACTATTTTTAACATTTGTGTACATTTATGCACTTAAGATCGACCGTCATATCAAGTCTAATGTGCTTTAAATTAATATAATACAAAATCTCAAAGGAACCTTTTGGTACTTTCTTTAATACTGAATTGAAAGATTGTAAATATTTAAACAATTTTGAAACTAAATATATAATTTATAAGAATAAAATTGATCGCATATGTAAGTACTTATCAAATGGCATGCGTCTAAAAATAATTGCAACAAATTTCTTCGAAAGACTACGCAGAAAGCCGCTGAGCGCGAGCGTCTTAATATGGATTTTTATTATTTTCTCCACTTGAGCAAACGTGAGCAGATTTAAACCAACGCGAAATTGAAGTTTAATATGCCACCAATTACTGTAAAAAACTTCACGGGGTTACCTCGGGGTACTTTTTTTAAAACTCTAATCAAAGTTGATAAATGTTAAACATAAAAAATTAGGACAAATTGCGATTATTTAAAAAAAAATTTTTGGGAAATTGAATGTCTAATAATGCTAAACACACCCTGTAAAAATTCAAATTAAAAAAACAAATAGCTTGCGAGGGACGCATGTTTTAAAAAATGCACGAAAGGCCCTAGGGGTGTAAGCATAGTGAATTTGCCCTTGAAAGATGTCGGCACGATACTGAGAGGATTTTTAGGTACTAATGAGATAATAAGATCCTGAGAGTTTCAGATCTCTAACCCATTTGGTTTTTGAGAAAAAGCAATATATGTAAAAATCAGAAAAAATGAAAATTCTCTGAAACGCGTGAATCGATTTATTTGAATTTTGGATATGTTTTGGGGGTTGATGGTAGCTTCTAGGAAAAAAATTATGAGCTATATCGGTTGATAAAAACCTCGAAAAAAATGACGCTTTTGTTTTAATTTTGATTTTTAACTATGATACGATCCTGGCACAATTATGAAACCATTTTTTTCGAATTCCTCATCCATTTTTCTATGGATTTATGAGCTTTTAAGATTTTTAAAAAAAGTACGCCATATTGCAAAAAAATAAAAACCATTTTCTATGCAAATATTCACTTTATTTATGTATTTTATGCCTAAATCTTTATTTTTGTCGTTCATATATATCTTTTAACCTCATTTTAAATAGTCATTTCTCTACTTTTAACAATAATTAATTTAAGTAAGCGTCTTACTTCCGACTCAGAGTTTTTGGATGAAGTCGTCGAAACAATGAAATCACAAAATAGTGTAGAAAATACGTTAGCTAATGAAGTTCAACAAAATGGCTGGCAACGTAAAAAATTGCCGTTTCAAACTATTTCATCTGAAGCTCTAGAAGACTTTCCAGAAATGACGGAAAAAGATCTGCGAATCTTTTTCACCGGTTCTTATCAATTGAAGCAGGCTGTGTCGTATTTAGCAGAAATGCTTGATGAAACAGGTAATCTTACTATTCAATATGTAAAAGACCAGTCAAACATACTCAAAGCTCAAGTTCAATCCCGTCATATCAATAAGAAGGTTTATAGATGTTTTATTGAGTATAAAAAAAACGCTATTGGTCCCAAAAGCATATTGAGGCATAGTTGTGAGTGTGCAAATGGTCTTAGAACAATTGGATGTTGCTCTCACGTTGCTGCTACTATTTATTACTTGTCACACGGAAGATATTTGACAAAAATTCTGAGGCCTGCTGAAACACTAAGCGAATTATTTAATAGAGACAATGTTGCGCCGGTGATCGAAGATGATAGTGATGAAGACTGATAAAATATGATCATAAACTTTTTCTTCCAAATATACCTTTCAAACATTTGTTGTTATTTATTTATAATTTAGCAACTAAAATCTGTTTCTTATGTTATAAGCGCACAATGTTTAAAATATTTTAGTTAATATTCATTGACATTTTAAAATTTAATTTTTGATTTAGAAATGACTATTTGAAATGAGGTTAAAAGATATATATGAACGACAAAAATAAAGATTTAGGCATAAAATACATAAATAAAGTGAATATTTGCATAAAAAATGGTTTTTATTTTTTTGCAATATGGCGTACTTTTTTTAAAAATCTTAAAAGCTCATAAATCCATAGAAAAATGGATGAGGAATTCGAAAAAAATGGTTTCATAATTGTGCCAGGATCGTATCATAGTTAAAAATCAAAATTAAAACAAAAGCGTCATTTTTTTCGAGGTTTTTATCAACCGATATAGCTCATAATTTTTTTCCTAGAAGCTACCATCAACCCCCAAAACATATCCAAAATTCAAATAAATCGATTCACGCGTTTCAGAGAATTTTCATTTTTTCTGATTTTTACATATATTGCTTTTTCTCAAAAACCAAATGGGTTAGAGATCTGAAACTTTCAGGATCTTATTATCTCAGTAGTACCTAAAAATCCTCTCAGTATCGTGCCGACATCTTTCAAGGACAAATTCACTATGCTTACACCCCTAGGGCCTTTGACAGTGAAGTTTCAGCCTCAGTTTTAACAACAAATTGATTTATTCAGTTAAAATTGAAGGCAGTTTTAGAAACTATGTTTTGTTATGAACATTTTAGGATACATAAATTTGCCGATCTTACACTTTGATTTTCGGACTTTTTTCCATTGGTCGACACACTGTGCATCGGGACAAAACTGTATTAAAAGTTTCTGGAGGCTGGCAGCGAACTCCCCAGTTAAAATGTTAAATGAATGGTCTCTCCGGCGTTATTATTCTTCTCAGTCGAGAAACGTCCCCTTTAGATTTTCCCGGAGACTTATTTTTTGGCGTCGGGAACCACCCCTCGCGTCAGATGGATAAACGAGAGTCGATTTCGCTTTAGCCCCCGTCACAGGGAGCACCGTGACGAGACAAAACACGCGAGCTGCTCTAGTGTAATAATATAACGTGACATAATATAGAGGAGGCCAGTAAACCTTCTCGGTTTATTACGTTGACTTCTCGCGCAGGTGCACCCACGCTCCCAGGGTCGAAACTATATGATACCGACTTACATGCTATAAACCCAAGACGAATTGCTTGCAATCAGTCCTCTTAAGTGATGTATTGGCCGGCTGGTTCGAATTCCGATACTCCGCGCACTTGTAACTTGTTGCTGACACGGAACTCGTGTGTTGGAAGCATTCAATAAGAGACGTCGAACTGTTACCGATCTGTCCAGCCGGTCAATTAAATAGACTCCGAGTATTTCCAGCTACATCCTTGAAAACCGAGCGTCAAACAAAAAAATGTTGTTCCCCTTTCTATACCCTCTATTTTTGGGGAATGCCTCATCCGGCCTTAATGTACCATTGCTCGCGATTTCCAACCGAAATTAGCGACTCGAAAAAGGAGGACTGGTCCTTCAGTGACGTCTTCGCTCATTCCGATGGCAGCTCGCATGCTCCAGTTTGCGTATTTCTAAATCGCCGCTGCAATTACATCGTTAGGTCCATACTGTTCAATTAAGCCTAGGCCAGACGAAGCGGCCAATTAGGTGGCTCGAGGATTTAATTGCGTCGGCGCGGACCACACCGCACCACGCCGCGCCGCATCATTCCGCCGGCCCAGACACCGCGATGGAGGAGGATGCATTTTCCTGCGCGTATTGCCGGGCCGCGGCTTTCACCGGAAGTTATCATCGAACGCCGTCACAGCGACCGTCACCGGCAACGTCCGCGTTTCCCCGCGAACAGAACTCACCATCACGTTCAATTGACGGGCGCGGTGCGCGTACGACGCTGTCGGACCATAGGCGTCGTCGCTGATACAAATTACGGGGAAATGCGGAATTATTGCCGCCACCGTGGACACTATTAACCCTCGGACAGCGGATGACGTTCAAGTCCACGGACTGCTTTATTTAGCAACTTCTTGAAACGCATTCTTCAAGGCACTTCTTGCAGAGACGTCAATCTTTTTATTGTTCCTAATGCTGTTGATTTAATCGATTCGCCAGAAGGAGTAATTGGATGTAAGGTTGTTCAAGGTACTTTTTACCACGCTTTTATTAGCTCGCTTTCTTGTCCGCCTGAAAATTTGTGATTGTGAATCTTTAATAACTATGAAACTACTTGTAGGATTTAAAACGAAAAACGTGGGGCGCATGCAATAATAAATTGATGCATGGATTGATGCACCTAAATCACTAACAATTTTATTGCACTGCAAATGATATGAACTGTTGTGCGAGCTTTCTCAACGGCAGCTACTCCCTACACTCCTTACTATGTATTGTCTTACGCCCCACGCTTTTCGTTTTAGATCTTACAAGTAACTTCATAGCTATTAACCCTTTGCACTCGGAGCTATTTTAACTGAAAGATTAAACATTTCTTCCGATCTAGAATATTCCCATTCCTAATGGTTTTTGAAATTTTATGGATATGAAATTGGTATAATACCTCGTACAATACCTAAACGTTTAATAATTGATTAGATACCGATATGTTTAATAATGTAAACAATATTTTGAATAATGGTACAGCAAGCTCTAGTGGTGCCTCAGAGGGGACAACCGAGTGCAAAGGGTTACAAATTCACAATCGTTGAATATGACAAAAACGTGGTATTTTTTTACCACGCTTATATTAGCTTGCCGAGTCGTCGCACAGTGGTAAATGTTTCGATTTTAGGTGGACAAAATTATTTTTGAATAATTTATATCCTCTTGATACTTGATAATTACTATTATGACACTTATTTTTTCGTTATAAAGGAATTGAACATAAAAATGATAACAAACTGATATTTTTCTTATATTTATATATTTCAGACTTATAGAAGGTAAAGTTTGTGAATATAAGAAAATGACTTTAATATGATCACTCTTTTTAAAAATTATAATTACAGTAACTTAATTACATATAATATTTGTATTACAAACTATAATTAAGCGATCTAATCGGATCGGATTTCTCAATAAGTAGCAGGTTGTAGCAGCTAGTTTTTCTTCGACATTGTTAAGTAATTCATACAGATAAAATATAAAAAAATATTGCAGCTTGAGTATGCTTGAGTCAAAGTATAATCTTACTTTATTAACTCATTCATAAAAGAAACGCTTTTGATTATAGTTTATTTTATTTACTTCCTCCTTTTAGTTTTAAACTATAACGGGAAAATATAAATTAGTTTAATATGTACTTACTTTTCATTTTTCAATGCACAACACAAAAATTCACCGCAGTTTCGGAACATTCAACTAGTTGTTAATAGATAAAAAATGGAAATAATGAGATATAATGTTAGAATTATTTAGTTCAGTATGTCTAATAATATATTTTCTCAATTAAATATGTTTTTCAATAATTGAGAAAAATTATTTTTGTCCAGTTAGAATTAGACATTTTACCACTGTGCGTCGATGTGTCGTTGTCGTTGTTGTATGCGTCAAATTTTAAAATCGAATTTTAAACCACTTCCCGATGATCTAGAGACTTGAAACTTTAAACATAGCTCAGAACTGGGTGACAATGCAATATTAAAAAACAAATTTTTAAAAAAAACTATGGGTTTAGGAGATATAAACTATTAAAAATTTAACCATTACACCTCCCCGCGCGACGCTCGGTAGTGCGCCATCGCGGCCAGCGATCCCCACTCCGCGCGCCTGCGCTTACCTACTCCACTACGTGTTCCCACTCCGACTCATCCCCACTCCACTGGCCCACTTCGCATCGTAGAAGCTCAGTTTACTTACTGAGTTGGTTAGGATTAGGTCGAGTGGAGGGCGACGAGGACCGGCGATTCTGCTCGGTAAGAGGCTCGCGGTCGTCACTACAAACCAATATGGCGGCGCCCTTACCTGTCAAAAATCCTACAGATTGAAATTTCAATTTGCAGCCGCCATGACACAATATTTTTCCTTTTACAAAAGATGGTTGAATTTACAGGTTGAAGTGGTAATTAAAATCGATTACAAGATATGCAAAGACTAAAAAGTAGAAAATAAAAAAATATATAAAAAAACTTTTTAAAAACCACGCTTATATTAATATGCACTAAAAAGTGCACTAAAAAGGAGAAAATAATTTTTTTAGACATTAGTGACTATAAAATGCACTAAAAAGGAGAAAATAATTTTGTAGACATTAGTGACTATAATTAAAAGCGTGGAGCGCTAAAATATTTATTGACGCAATCTTCGTAGGCGCTCCACGCTTTTATTTATAGTCACTAATGTCTACAAAATTATTTTCTCCTTTTTAGTGCATTTTATAGTCACTAATGTCTAAACAAATTATTTTCTCCTTTTTAGTGGATATTAATATAAGCGTGGTTTTTAAAAAGTTTTTTTATATATTTTTTTATTTAAAAATTTCTTTGCCGACTTTCGGTCGCCCTTAATTTTTTTCTTCTCGCCGGGGGCGCGGCGCCGCGGAGATAAGCAAGAATTTGTTCTCGGTAAACAGCGATCGCGACCGTGTTTCGGCTGCTCCTTCCCTGAATCGTAAATAACGATGATTTAAGGCAAACACGTTGTATCGTAGAATTTCACCGGGCGTTCCATTTCGCGTCCGCTTTCTTTCATTTCGTTGCCGTGGGGGGCTCTCTCGCGTGTTCACGTTCGCGCGCGCACACGCCAGGCTTCTCGCGTTTCCTCCATTTTTTTTTACCTCCCCGCGCACACCGCCGCCGCGCCGTTTGCTCCGTGTTCCTTTCATTCCTTTTTCCCGCGTATCCCGGGCGCCCCAAATGTGCTTGCGTATAAATATTCCGTTTCAATTAAAAACGGCCGTGTACACAAAGCGCAGCGCGCGAGCGAGCGAGCGCGCGCTGCCGAGAATAAAACGAGAGGCTGACGCTAATGTTTTTGTTGCGAACGCACCGTGTCCCCGTGTTCGTTAAAACGACGGTACCAGGCCCCCTCCGGAGATACATCGCCAGGAAAACGAAAGCTGAACGAAGCGGAAAGACGTTCGCCACGGAGCCGATTAAAATATAATTAGCGGAGCACGATTTCCGGCCTGCTACACCCGACGGGTCTTTTGCGGCGGCTATCATTCTCCGGTTACGCAATCTTGCTAAACACCGGCCACGCCGAAATAAACTAATAAGGCGGAAACAGTACGAATTACCCGCGTTCGGCATCCGGCCGGTTTAATTAATACAGAAACCGTGGAACGATCGTGTTCGGCTGGTGGAACATCCTCACCCTCGCGAAACAGTTGAACACAGTTGAAGGTGGTGGAAATCAGCAATTGTTCTTCTGGGTAAAGATTTACAGTAGCGGACAAAAGTTTAAGACCGCTCTAAAGAAGACGATAACTTTTTAAATATTGTACTATACGATTTGAACTTTTTTTGGAAGCTAGAGCAATTAGTTTACTAAAGGATGTGAAAAGAAATTTTTTCAAAAATTGCAATTGATCGGAATTGTTGAAAAAAATACTAAAAGTTGAATTTTTAACTTTTTTATGTGGGCCTATATTGAAAATTTAAAAAATACGTTTTGTAGATCTGTGTCAATTAAACGTATTCTGAAAATTTCGTCAAAATCGGTAGACGTTGCAAGGAGCTACAAACGTTTAAAGATGGTAAGAATTGCAGATTTTAACGTTTTTCGGCAACAAATCGTGAAAATCTGCAACTTGAAACAAATATTACGATGCTATTATAAAAGATATTGAATTGTTCTTTACAGCAAAAGATTCTGTAGACTTTCCCGAATACAGTAATATCCAATATTAATACATAATGATTGTTTAAGCTTGTTTAAACAATCATTAAAGACGCAGAGACGCCAGTTTTGCACCAATTTTTGAGGATATTTTTCAATTTATCTCAAAAAATAAGGGTCCAGCGGAAAATCGGACTATACCACGCGATGGAGCAGACTTTTATCTTGAGAAACCACCCTGTCAAGTTTGGATCGTCGACGTTTTTTTTCGAACGAGAAAGCAAAATATTATCACCAGTGGCGCTCGGGACGAGATACGGCGCACAGAACTTTTCGTCCAAATCGGAGACAAAATCAAAGAACTTTCGATAGAAATGAGGTAGAGCGATGAAATTTTTTTAAAATTATAGCTGAAACTTGGTAAAATATGGGAAAAATAGGGAGATTATGGTACGAACGTTTTATAAACTTGAGAAAATTCGTTAAACTCTCACAATTTCAAGAAAATTGCGGTTTTTTCAATAACACGGGCGGAAAAAATTTTTTTTAACATGCTGCACATCATTTCCTGTAGATTTTTTCACGCTGATTGTAAATCTCGTCTCAAAATTTGTCTACGACTTCAGGATTTTACAAGAAATCGATTTTTGTGAACAAATTGTTTAACGAATTTTCTCAAGGTTATAAAACGTTCGTACCATCTTCCTATTTTTTCCATATTCTGAAAAGTTTCAGCTTTAATTTAAAAATATTTCATCGCTCTACCTCATTTCTATCGAAAGTTCTTTGATTTTGTCACCGATTTGGACGAAAGGTTCCACTGTGCGGCGCAGCGACGGGATACGGAGCGGCGAACGACCGTTGTAGTGGTGAGCGCCACTGGAGGCAACTCATGTCGGGCGAAGATATTTTGCTTTCTGGTTGGAAAAAAACGTCGACGTTTCAAACTTCAAAGAGGGGTTTCTCAAGATGAAAGTCTGCTCCATTGCATGGAGAGTTCGATTTTCCGCTGGACCCTTATTTTTTGAGACAAATTGAAAAGTATCCTCACAAATTGGTGCAAAAGTGGTGTCTCTCCGCCTTTAGTGATTATTTAAACATGTTTAAACAATCATAATGTATGAATATTTGATATCGCTGTATTCGGGAAAGTCTACAGAATCTTCTGCTATAAAGAACAATTCAATATCTTTTCTAATAACACTATAATATTTGTTTAAAGTTGAAAAATATGTTTTTTTTTCAAAGCCATGTTTCTCAAAAACTGTGCGTATAGGAGAAAAATTAAGGACAGATCCGGAATCAGCGCAAAAAACTCTATAAGAAGGACCTAACAGTATATTGAAAACAAAGGTGTTGGACAGTGTAATCAATGTTTTTGGAGATATTCGTCTGTACGCTTTACAATGTTCACCCTGTATAACTTTTCGATATTTTTCTAGTCAATATCTCTAGTATTACTTGATATGTTCCTGTCGAAACAGTAACATGTTAAATAATAATAGTCCCAGCAAATTCTTGGCCTACTGTTTGCTCACTGGTCGCTGCAGTTATCGGGGAAACGGTTAAGCAGAATATTACCCGGTGTAGATCACGTTGTAAGACATGCCTACTTGATCTCCCGCTCGGTCTCGTGTAGACAAGGACGACCACGGCGCAGTACAATACAGAGTCCAATGAATATTTAACTGACCCTCCTATTATCTAGATTTTCGAGTTAGGTCCTTTTGTCACACCCCGTATAAGAACCGTCTATCGCCTGTAGATGCGCAAAAGACGAGTGAGAACTTGTTGAACAAGAATCCCGAGACACATCTCTCAGACCTGATAGTCCCGGTGTAAAGCAGGGTCCGATGTTCCGTCGAGTTTCACGCTGAATTTCCCTCGGTGTCCGAAACAAAGAGGACCAGACACGTTACAAGCGTATCTCCGTGCAATAACCATGGCGCATGGGATACGGTAGACCCCGGTATGGCGGCGTTGTTCGCATCCAAATCCTCCATAAATATCTGCCAGTTGAACTTTCTTTGCACAGGCGCGGAGCTTGGCGCTTATCCGCGCCGCGTCGGTCCGCCCGGAGTGTCTCCGTTTCGCGAAGAAACCTCGCGCGCGCGTAAGGCGTCGGAACTCAGCCACTTAAGTATAGTTAACGCAAGTAGACGAGGTACATACGGCTCGGTAGATACAGTTAGGTAGACCTGCTGCGGGGAACAGCCCCAGACGATACCCGGGGAATCCTTATCCTTCTCGGTTCAGCATCCTCCTTCAGTTTCCACCGCTCCGCCGCTTACACCCTCGTCTGTCTGCCCTGCCGCCACCCCTCTCTTTCGCCGGCTCGGCGTGTGCTGCCTCTGCTTTCTCTTCTGCACGACCCGGACAATCCCTAGTGAGCCACCGGCGCCTCTACTCTCGACGGCGCCCCGGGTCGTAATTAGTTTGTGGCTTCACCGGAGTCCGTCATCCCCCTACTTTAGCCCCTGGTGAAAGAGGAACGACGCTGGTCTGGTTCGCTCGCGCGTGCTGCCTCTCTCCCTCTCTTGTTGGCTGGATAGCTGGCTGGATGGCTGGATGGATGGCTGGCTGGTTGCCTGCCCGGCCAATCTACCGAGCTGCTGGCGCGGCGTGCCGCCTAGGAAAGAAATGGGCGACCGGAACGACCACGACCCCGCGGTGTACGTTCGACGTCGCGAAGATGCCGCGAGAGCTGCGAGAAGAGGCTCGAGACCGTAAGGGAGCTGTCTCTGGAAATTAATAAATGAAGAGGCCTGCTCCGGAGGACTCTCTTGCGAAGAGACACGGGGTCTCGTAAATATCAGACTCCACGGGTTCAACAATCGGCCTAGGGAACGCCAGACCACCACAGTAGCCCGAATCCCCGATCTGGGTGGAAGAAACGTCATATCGGAATATAGATTTACTATTTTATTATTAACTTCCCGATTTTATAGGGAAGTTATTGTAATTACCCCGAAAATCGAAAATCGAGTTTTTAGCAGATCTTCACGTTTCATGGTCATTGGAGTCATTTTAGACTATTTTTATCAAAATGTCGGTATGTGTGTGTGTGTGTGTGTGTGTGTGTGTGTGTGTGTGTGCGTATGTCTGTTTCTATGGTATCAAATTTTTCGTTAACGTTTTCTGAAAAAGTAACAACGCGATCAGAATGATGAATGATGCAATCGATGTGCCCCGTCGTAACTTAGAGCTGATTAGATTTTGGTCCATATTGGTCAAGTAGTTTTTTAGATTTTTAGTTTTTTTCGAAAGGAGTTGATTCTACAATGCAATTTATAAGGGAGGACGGAAATTTTCCACCAAAGAAACAAACGCAATTACATAAAAAATTTTTTTTCTTTTTTAGATTTAAACAAAATTTTTTTCTTTTTTTAAACTGATGCTAATGTTACCGCTTGGAATAATCGAAAGTTATTCCAATGCAAGAGTGAATTTATCATCTCTACTCCCAAGAATACATTTTGGGAGAATACTGATGAAAGTACAAAAAAAAGTAGTTTAAATTATAATTAGCATGCATTCAATAATGGTCAACGTGAATTTTTACTTGTTTCATAAGGTGGAGTGGGGTGAGTCCGTCTACGGGGCAAGTCCGTTAATTGGTTATTTTTATTATTATATGAACGAAATTTCTCTGGGTTGTATTTATTTATGTAGTATAGGTTAGTATGAACTATTCGACATAGATGTCGCTCAAGAATAAAGGTGTTTTCCTCGCTTAAATCAACCAATGCCAAACAGTCACGTGCGAGGTACACGTACAACTTTGGGGTTATCCTGAACGCGCAATAGTTTACAAGTTATTAATATATTCTGTGTTGTTATTTCAGGTATGTACAACAAATATTGATGTAGGTTTACATTAAATAAACTGTTTTTATTGTATTTTTATTTGTTTCATAAGATGGAGTGGGGTAAGTCCGTCTACGGGGCAAGTCCGTTAATTGGTTATTTTTAGTATAATCTGAACGGAATTTCTCTAGCTTCTATTTATTAATGTAGTATAAGTTAGTATGAACTATTCGACATAGATGTCGCTCAAGAATAAAGGCGTTTACCTCGCTTAAATCAACCAATGCCAAACAGTCACGTGCGACGTACACGTACAACCTTGAGGTTACCCTGAACGTATAATAATTTGCAAGTTATTAATATATTCTGTGTTGTTATTTTAGGTAAGTACAACAAATATTGATGTAGGTTTACATTAAATAAGCCATTTTTATTGTATTTTTTAAAATTTATTGAGAAAAACACTAAGATGCACTTGCCCCGTAAATATTACTACACGGGGCAAGTCCGTACTATCACGGTGGGGTAAGTGCGTACTGTATGGGTAACTATAAAACTAAACAATATATTTAATGCAATAAAAAGCATTTTGTAGCAGGCTTGATAATAATTCTTTTCTTGCCCCGTAGCACTTGAAAGAAGGTTTGAAAGCATTTTGAAACTTTGTTTTAATATCACTGTATCCCCTTTCATATTTCAGCATAAAAGTACTTGTTTGTTTAAAAATGGATAACTATAAAACTAAATAATATAATTTAATACAATAAGAAGCATTTTATAGCAGGACTTGATAATAATTCTTTTCTTGTCCCGTAGCACTTGAAACAAGGTTCGAAAGCATTTTTAACTCTCAGAGACGGACTTGCCCCATTTTCGGGGCAACTGCGTCCTAGATGACACTTTGTACAATATCCTATCAAAATGATAATTTTCAAGCAAAATTAGAATCATATTAATTAAAATTAGAATTATAATAAAAAGTGGTCTTTGTTGAAATGTCAAACTTCATAACGCATTTAGTCATAACGAGATGGCGTTACGTAAAAAAGATGTACAGGCTCAGTCGCGCCAGAGTCTGATCAGACCGTGTATTTTCACTGTTTTAATTTAAAAGAAAACATTAAATTCCGGTTGCCAGGACGATCGGTGCAAAAGTGTTCCAAAACGAGTGTCGACTTCGAACACTTGAGCTCCCGGGAGGTTCCGGTATTAAAACTCGGTCTTAAGCATACCGTCGTAGCGAGCGCACCGTTAAAACAAAGCGGCGCTGCGTTCCGGAACAGTCAGGTATCTTTCCTACGATTTTAGCAGATTTACGATGCCCGCTTCTTGACAATTGTTACCTCGCTGTCTTGCGCCGGATCCGCTGGGAGAACGGAGCACTACCTGAATACAGAGTATCTCTTGAACGATACTGTTCCACGGAACAAACTGATGCGAGATTTAGAAGTCACGGAGGAATAGCAACGCCGTTCACTGTTAGAGCCATCTAACAAACGTACACCTTTAACGGAGCTGTACGGACCGTTCCGCCTGAAATAAATACGTGTTTTACTCATTCCTAGATAAGTGAAAATATTAGTTCATTTAAAAAAATAACCCTAATGACATTCGGATCATAACCGAGACATTCAAGACGCTGCCATCTTGTCAGGTGGGTCACCCTGTACAGTAGCGCGCTGAATTTCGGGGCCCTCTGGGAAAAACGTAGAATTTGGATCTTGGATCTTTGTTTGTGTTCGGGCCCCACCTTTTTACCACGTTTTTACCACGTTTTTATTAGCTCGCTTTATTGTCTGTCTGTTTGTTCGGTATAAATTTTGCAATTGATTTTAAACTAACTTTCCGATGAGCTAGAGACTTGAAATTTTAAACATAGCTCTGAACTGGATGACAATTCAATATTTAAAAAGAAATTTTTTTAAAAAGCCTATGCGTTCAGGAGATATAAATTATTAATAATTTGAACCCTTGCACCCCCCGCCGCGTGACGTAGTACGTCTTCGCGTTCAGCGTCCCCACTCTACTACGTGTTCCCACTCTGACTCATCCCCACTTCACTGACCCTCTTCGCACCGAAGGAGCTCAGTGTGCGTTCGAGCTCCATGCGGTGTTTACAAAGCTACTACGTATTATTATAGTATGATGTTTGTTTACCAAGCGAAAGAACAGTTACACCGAAATTCTCCGTCGAACCTTTATCTTTGACATTTTACCACGACGTCCGTTTTCGATATGACGCGTCGCAATGCCGTCTGAAATTTATTACATGTCTCTGTTATAATCTCATCAAAATGTTTAAAATCGATTGTAAAATTTCACACATATAAGGCTAAAAAGCAGAAAATAATTATTTAAATAAAAATAAATTTTTAAAAATACCACGTTTTTAAAACGGACTAAAAAGTATAAAATAAAATTTTAAAAAACGCCACGTTTAAAAACGGACTAAACAGTATAAAATAATTTTTTCTAGCCCCATACAGATTCTTACCCCCTTACAGATAGTCCTGAAAATTTGTGATTGTGAATTTTGAATAGCTATGAAAATACTTGTAAGATTTAAAACATTTTATTTTTTATTTAAAACATTTCATTTCATTAATTTCAACTGTTCAATTTCAACTTCAATTTTTCAATTTCATTTTGTTAATTTCAACTTCAATTTTTCAATTTCATTTTGTTAATTTCAACTTCAATTTTTCAATTTCACTTTGTTAATTTCAACTTCAATTTTTCAATTTCATTTTGTTAATTTCAACTTCAATTTTTCAATTTCATTTTGTTAATTTCAACTTCAATTTTTCAATTTCATTTTGTTAATTTCATCTTGAATTTTTCAATTCCATTTTGTTAATTTCAACTTCAATTTTTCAATTTCATTTTGTTAATTTCAACTTCAATTTTTCAATTTCATTTTGTTAATATCATCTTGAATTTTTCAATTTCATTTTGTTAATTTCAACTTCAATTTTTCAATTTCATTTTGTTAATTTCAACTTCAATTTTTCAATTTCATTTTGTTAATTTCAACTTCAATTTTTCAATTTCATTTTGTTAATTTCAACTTCGATTTTTCAATTTCATTTTGTTAATTTCAACTTCAATTTTTCAATTTCATTTTGTTAATTTCAACTCTTCAATTTCAACGTCAATTTTTCAATTTCAATTCGTTAATTTCAAATCTTTCAAATCTAACATCAATTTCAATGTCAATTTTTCAATTTCAACTTCAATTTCAATATCAACTCTTCAACTTCATTTTCAACTTCAATTTCAACTATTCCTGTTCAACTTCAATTTCTATTCTTCCATTTCAACTTCAATTTCTACTCTTCAAGTTCAACTTCAATTTTTTAATTTCATTTCATTAATATCAACTATAATTTCAATATCATTTATTTCAATATCGGAGACAAAATCAAAGAACTTTCGATAGAAATGAGGTAGAGCGATGCAATTTTTTAACAATTAAAGCTGAAACTTGGCAGAATATGGGAAAATATGAAGATTATGGTACGAGCGTTTTATAACCTGGAGAAAATTCGTTAAACAATTCGTTCACAAAAATCGATTTCTTGTAAAATCCTGAGGTCGTAGACAAATTTTGAGACCAGATTTAAAATCAGCGTGAAAAAATCTACAGGAGATGATGTGTAGCATGTTAAAAAAAAATTTGTTCCGCCCGTGTGATTGAAAAAACCGCAATTTTCTTGAAATTGTGAGAGTTTAACGAATTTTCTCAAGTTTATAAAACGTTCGTACCATAATCTCCCTATTTTTCCCATATTCTGCCAAGTTTCAGCTATAATTAAAAAAAAAATTTCATCGCTCTATCTCATTTCTATCGAAAGTTCTTTGATTTTGTCTCCGATTTGGACGAAAGGTCCTACTGTGTGCCGCAGGGGGTAGCGTGGGACTAAGGGGAACAGGTGGTCGGTTCCCCCACTACCCACTAAAAATCAATCGATCAAGCTGAGCCATGTGGTCCCGTTTTCCACATTTCTCGTATGGTTCAACAATCGTGTCGAATCCACGCCAAAATGTCATCGGGGCCCCTTTTGCTTTGGGGTCCCGGGCATTTGCCCAAGTTGCCCATAGACTAACGCGCCACTGACCCTGTATAATAGCAGTTTCATGAAAATCGGCTTGCCTGCTATCGTCAGACAGTAAAAAAGAAAGGGGAAACGTTCGGTCTTGTGTCGGGCACGTGGTAGAACGGAAGGCAAAGAGTTAATTGGCGCAAGGGTCTCGGTGGAAGAGCCGTTGATCGGGGAGCGGGTCGGAGCTGGTTCGGTGTGGTCGGTGTGCGGGTGAAGTGTCGATCGGCATCGGTCAGTCAACTTGCCCGTGAAATCCGTGCAAAAAGGTTGGAGTGCCGGACATCGAAGAATTCGGGCGGTGCTCGAGCGACGTCGGGCGGGTACGTGCCAGCACGTACGTTCGGCAAGGAGCGAGTAACATGTCCGAGGCACAATAAATATCCTCCTGGAAGCAGCGGGACGTTCAGCGTCCAGGCGCCGTTACTGCACATCTGGCGCTGTCGCCATGAATATAGCCCCATACCAACCGACCCGGGGCTCTGCTTCTGCCACCTACTAAACTCCCTTCCGCTCGTTTCCCCGATCCCTTCGCCCGGGAACCCAGCGCGCCATACCCTTGTCCCGGTGTTCCCTGTGTCGCGAGAAAGTTTCATCCTGTTTTGCACGGCGAACGAGCCGGGTACTTCGTCGACGGTGTCGTGTGGGTCTCACGGTCTCTATCCACCCACGACGTCTCCGTCGGCTGTGTCAAGGCTGTTTCCCCGGGGTTCCGTGCGAGGGGAAAGGTGGGGGCAATGGTAGAAGGGGCAGAGAAGCGGCAAGGTAATCGTTAGACCTGCATAGAATCGCCGAGCAACGATCTACGGGAAACCCTGCCAACTCGCGTCTCTCCTTCTCTCGCGAGGACCGCGCGCAAAGGTCGGCCCTGGGTGAGGAAAGAAAAGGGGATAAAGTGGTCGGGTAACAGACGCTGCATTTCGGGAACAATTTACTCGGGCCCACCCCTGGGGAGGTATTGCTAGCCGTCGATACTTTTGTTCGATCTTACGCTTCCCCGGCCATTCTCCCCGGGGCCGAACGTATATTTTTCCTTCCTCCTTGATTACGGGAAACCCGGACCCGAGGTTATTGTTATGTCCTCGGTTTATGGAGACGCGCCGCTGCATTGATTGGGGATGATACCCCCTGCGACCGTGTACCGGCTGATTGGACGCGAATTACACCGGACGAAATTTCTGTAAGACCGATACGATTTACGACGCGACATTTATGTATTTTAGGGGAATGATGAACGTCTCCGTTTTCATATTATAATTGTTACTATCATAATTGTACAGGGTGTCACGAAATTGTATGCCACAGTTTGGGAAACGTGGTCGATTTCAAACGTCTCACCCTGTAGAAGATCTGCATCGGGACTGTCGCGACGCGATGGAAATTGCGCGACACATGCTCGTGTGTATGTACGTGCTCACCGGAAACCATTGCAGTCGCAATCGCGAGATAGTCGATGCATAAGTGGTCATAACATTTCATTAGGGAAGTTATAGGAAATTGCTACTCCTTTAATTTCGGTACTCCGCGTTTGATATCATTTGCGATAGTTCCTTTGACCATGAAAGAGTTGTTACAGGGTAAATTTGTTACGAGAGTCGTAGACGATTCAGCCATTAACATGATTTATTCGGAGTGGCGCAGTTGGTAGCTGCAGTCAGATTCTGTGTGGGAAAACAGTCGGGAAAAGTTTCCTTGACACGATCATTTTAAGAAGCATAGCGTCGGCTGATTTATCGTTTACTATTTCTACTTGTAACACACATAATTTGGAATTTATTCGTTTACGACATAAATGAATACTGTGAAGATATTATTATTAAATTGAAAAATGTTGTTACACTACTTTGGACTATTTAAAATTATTTAAAAAAAAAATTTTTTATAACATTTCTTCTTACAAATTGACTTAAAAAAGGTTTATATTTATTTATTTATAATTTATTTATAATATACATTATTAATAAATCTCAAAATGTTGTTACACTATTTTGGACTACTTAAAATTATTTAAAAAAAATTAATTTCTATAAAATTTCTACTTGTTACAAATTGACTTAGAAAAGGTTTATATATATTTATTTATAATATTATTTATAATATACATTATTAATAAATCTGAAAATGTTGTTACACTATTTTGGACTACTTAAAATTATTAAAAAAAAATTAATTTCTATAAAATTTCTACTTGTTACAAATTGACTTAAAAAAGGTTTATATTTATTTATTTATAATTTATTTATAATATACATTATTAATAAATCTCAAAATGTTGTTACACTATTTTGGATTACTTAAAATTATTTAAAACAAAATTAATTTCTATAAAATTTCTACTTGTTACAAATTGACTTAGAAAAGGTTTATATATATTTATTTATAATATTATTTATAATATACATTATTAATAAATCTCAAAATGTTGTTACACTATTTTGGACTACTTAAAATTATTAAAAAAAAATTAATTTCTATAAAATTTCTACTTGTTACAAATTGACTTAAAAAAGGTTTATATATATTTATTTATAATATTATTTATAATATACATTATTAATAAATCTCAAAATGTTGTTACACTATTTTGGATTACTTAAAATTATTAAAACAAAATTAATTTCTATAAAATTTCTACTTGTTACAAATTGACTTAAAAAAGGTTTATATATATTTATTTATAATATTACTTATAATATACATTATTAATAAATCTCAAAATGTTGTTACACTATTTTGGATTACTTAAAATTATTAAAACAAAATTAATTTCTATAAAATTTCTACTTCCTACAAATTGACTTAGAAAAGGTTTATATATATTTATTTATAATATTATTTATGATATACATTATTAATAAATCTGAAAATGTTGTTACACTATTTTGGACTACTTAAAATTATTAAAACAAAATTAATTTCTATAAAATTTCTACTTGTTACAAATTGACTTAGAAAAGGTTTATATATATTTATTTATAATATTATTTATAATATACATTATTAATAAATCTCAAAATGTTGTTACACTATTTTGGACTACTTAAAATTATTAAAACAAAATTAATTTCTATAAAATTTCTACTTCTTACAAATTGACTTAGAAAAGGTTTATATATGTTTATTTATAATATTATTTATGATATACATTATTAATAAATCTGAAAATGTTGTTACACTATTTTGGACTACTTAAAATTATTAAAACAAAATTAATTTCTATAAAATTTCTACTTGTTACAAATTGACTTAGAAAAGGTTTATATATATTTATTTATAATTTATTTATAATATACATTATTAATAAATCTCAAAATGTTGTTACACTATTTTGGATTACTTAAAATTATTAAAACAAAATTAATTTCTATAAAATTTCTACTTCTTACAAATTGACTTAGAAAAGGTTTATATTTATTTATTTATAATTTATTTATAATATACATTATTAATAAATCTCAAAATGTTGTTACACTATTTTGGACTACTTAAAATTATTTTAAAAAAATTAATTTCTATAAAATTTCTACTTGTTACAAATTGACTTAAAAAAAGTTTATATTTATTTATTTATAATTTATTTATAATATACATTATTAATAAATCTGAAAATGTTGTTACACTATTTTGGATTACTTAAAATTATTAAAACAAAATTAATTTCTATAAAATTTCTACTTCTTACAAATTGACTTAGAAAAGGTTTATATATAATATATTTATTTGTTATTGCTTTAAACCGAGTGATTATATAGCAAGTACAATATTATTACATTTGACTCATATTAAACAGATGTTACATTGTTTCTAAATTCTTACGGAACATTGTTTGAGAAAATTATAAATTATTTTCAGACCTTCTGTAGCAGATTTACAGAAGAAGGAACTAATACAAAGAGGGAAACAGTACTTGCCTTTGAGAAGCTTTGTTTCTAATGTATTACGTTCGTTTTAACATGATTTAGGTCTTCGAATTCTGTTCCGCATTGGCAAGCACTGTTAGCTATAAAGTTAACCCTTGTCAATGAAATGAATGTTTAAATTATAGTGATTGGCACATCTATTAACAAAAACTAAAAAATCTCTGGAGAGCCCAAGTCCAGTAGCATGTTCTTTGACCTTGTGATAAAATGTAACGTAGTTTTGGCACCGTAAACAAAGCCATGCTCTTTGATTAGGATGTTAGTCGACAATCTTGCTTGAATTTTGAGGTCTCTGGTTAGGTCAGCAATTGAATTCCTACATGTGCTGGTATCCAGATAAACTTAACAAAATTTTGGCTTTTGTTATTTGATATAAACATAGAGTACTTAGTTTTAATTTCAATGATTTGATTACTGATGCTGTATTTGAAAGTTGACTTCTTCAGTGATTTGATTGCACTTTGCCAGTCAGTGAAGATGTGAAAGTTTGTAGCATTATATAAATTGGCAATATCCAATGCTCAGCTAATGGCGTAGCACAAGGTTTATTTCGCAGAAAAAGACGTCTGAGCTCTCTTGGAAATTAATATAAAACATATTATCATCGAATGATACCGCTAATATGATTTGGTAGATTAATGGAAGTGGAAACAGCCAGTAATGGCCAGACACGCCAGATAAGAACTCCTCAAGTTTACGCATACTAAATGAATCTTTAAACTTGATCTTCCCAGGAACGAAGTTTCCTTCGAGCAGACTTCGTTCTATCTTTCGCGCATAAAATTACTTTCTTCTCGGGCGTATTACTAATTATGGAACACATTGCATATTAAATCAAAGAGAGCCTGCAATCATCTTTGTGACGATTGTATGGTTTACATTGAAGATAATAAATGCAATTATGAAAGTCAATTTGTATCGTGCCCAACCGAGGGAAGTGTCAGAAACAAATAAGGTGGAGTGGGCTGAGTCCGCCCTAGTTTATGCAAAGTTGGACTATAAACTGAAGTATTTTCAGTCTGGTATGTAAAAACTTAACGTTCGTGGTATCAAACTCTTGCCACAGTTATTACTGATGAATTAGTATTATGTTATATAAAAAGCACGATTTCAAGACGCTACCACAGGCATGGCAGACTCTTTTACCGCCGAGGGCCTCATTATGTAATAGTATAAATTAATTCGAGGAACGCAATAGAAAAAAGCAGACTCGAGGTAATAAAAAAAAAATATAAAAAAACTTTTCAAAAACCACGCTTATATTAAAATGCACTAAAAAGGAGAAAATAATTTTGTTAGGTATTAGTCAATTTCACCCTTCTGCAAATTAATTTCACCCTTTTACAGATAAAGTATTTTTAGGTAAGTTTTTTATTACAAATACTTATTTAAAAGTAATTACCAATTCATTAACTTTGTAATTAGTGCGAAATCTGTGTGTAGATATGCATATTCATTGTAGCCATTTTCTGATTAATAAATGGAAGTACATATTTTTTGAAGCGTATTGAGTAATATATAATTAATAAAAAATAATATAAATATACAGGGTCATCCGTTTTTAAACGGACAAACGTAAACCAGCTATAAAGGACCCCAAATGAAACAATTTTTACCCCTACCACTTTTTTTGATTCGGCCTTGAATTTTAGATAATCGCAAAAAACCATAATTTTTCCACGACGTGCCCTATGCCAAAAAAACAAAGATCCGAAGGTCATACAAAAATATTTTGTGAACAAAAAAGATGCCCCTATTTATTTTAAACCAAACAAAGGAAAAATCATCAAGATTCATCATTGGAGTCCCGAGATATTCAAGTTTATGTGAACTAAAAAAATTATGGTTTTTTGCAATTTTCTAGAAATCAAGGCCGAAACAAAAAAAGTGGCAGGGGTAAAACTTGTTCCATTTGGGGTTCTTTATAGCTGGTTTACGTTTGTCCGTTTAAAAACGGATGACCCTGTATATATATATATATATATATATATATATAATGTGTATAATTAATAAATAATTAATAAAATATATAATTTAATCGAAATAAATAAATAATTAACTTTAAATATTCTTAATGGGTGAAATTGATTATCAGAAAGGTGAAATTGTCTTGCAAAAGGGTGAATTTGCAGTGTAAAACCTATAAATTGTCATCAACAGTTTCAAAGTTTTTGGTCGGGCTATCAACTACTTGTCGACGGGCCGCGTGTTTGACATGCCTGCCGCTAGCACCTCTACGTCATTAGTTTTTGAGGTTATATGTGACGAACTTTCTTAGCGCTCGTCGTAAAAACAATATGGAGCAAAGTAAATTTTGCTTTAAGTTAGGTAAAACAGCAAGCAAAACGTAGGGAATGCTGAAAAGCGTGTACGATAGTGATTGCATAGATCGTGCCAACGGTTTTAAATGGTACGCCCAATTTCGTGACGGCGAGGAAAATATCGCAGAAACTCCTCGAGCAGCGCCGCCAAAAACGAGTCGTACCCCAGGGGCGTGAATGGCCTTTTTACGATTTATAGAGGATTCACTGTACCTTGAATACAAAATTATAAAAGCATATCAAATAATTCACAAATGATTTCGGCGCTACCGGTTCGATCAAGGAATTGCTAATTTCTAGTATTGCTATTGGGTTGGCAAGAAAGTAATTTCGGTATTTTTAGATGAAATAAAATCCAATTTTTTTATCAAAGCAATGAACTTTAATCAATAAAATATTTTCCATTTTGTTGTATGATCTTTTGCCATCTTTCTGGTAGCTTCATAATTCCGCGCTCATAAAACTTCTGATCCTTTTCGGTGAAAAACTGATCCAAGTGCGATTTCAGATCATCATCATTAGTGAATGTTTTACCATTCAAAGAGTTTTGTAAACTTCGGAATAAATGATAATCTGATGGTGCAATGTCAGGGCTATATGGTGGATGTGACATCACTTCCCAACCAAGCTCCAATAACTTTTCACGTGTTACCAAAGATGCGTGTGGCCTAGCGTTATCATGGTGGAACACGATTCCTTTGCGATTTGCCAATTCTGGCCGTTTTTCTTTGATTGCTATGTCCAGTTTTGTTAGTTGTCGACAATAAACATCTGAATTGATGGTTTGGTTCCTTGGGAGCAGCTCAAAATACACAATACCTTTGTAATCCCACCAAATTGACAACATGATCTTCTTTTGGTGCAATTCAGCTTTCGGTGTGGTTTGGGCTGGTTCATCACGCTTGGACCATGATCGTTTTCGAGTTGTGTTATTGTAAACAACCCATTTCTCATCACCGGTGATGATTCGCTTGAGAAAAGGGTCGATTTCATTTCGTTTGAGATGCATATCGCATATGTTGATGCGTTGCATTAAGTGAATTTCTTTCAACTCGTGTGGAACCCAAATATCGAGCTTCTTAACGATTCCGAGACTTTTTAAACGATATTCTATGGTTGTATGCGAGACATTTAACCTGTCTGCAATCTCTCGGACAGTTATATGACGATCCGATTCAATAATGGCTTTCATTTGGTCATCATAAACTCCAGATGATCGACCAGAACGTTGGTCGTCTTTAAGTGAGAAATTTCCAGAACGGAATTTTTTAAAGCAATTCTGGCACGTGCGTTCTGTTAAGCAATCTACACCGTAAACTTCGCATATATCTTTGTGAGCCTCGGCAGCTTTTTTACCTCTACGGAAATAAAAAAGCAATATATGCCTATAATGCTCGTTTCTGCACTCCATGTTCAAATTGACACAGAACTAACAATTTTAATCAAAATTACGTGTAATTTGCTTCAAAAGTAACCTAAAAGATGCAGTTATGAAATGTCAGAAAGAAAACAAACGCAACGTTAACAGAAGCCAATCAAACAAAACATAACGCCATCAGTTAGTGAAAACCGAAATTACTTTCTTGCCAACCCAATAATTCCTTGATCGAACCGGTAGCGCCGAAATCATTTGTGCATATACAAAAATTTACGATCGTGAAAATTCAAACGTAATATCAAATAATTGTATTCTCTACTTGTAGCTAAGGCCTCAGAATATATAATATAATTATGTAATCTCTTAATTACTGATTGTACTATGAAAATTCAATTGTCCAGATTTAGGTAATACTTTTGGACTGTCCAGACTTAGGGCACTTCACCTTACTCTTCAGTCCGTTTTAAAAACGTGGTAATTTTATTTTTATACTAAACTCACTGCCAACTTACTGCATCAAATTCTGCGATGCCTCGAATTTTTCTGCATCCTGTGCGTGAAATACATTTCACCGACACGGAGAGAGAGAGAGAGAGAGAGAGAGAGAGTTTACACGGGGCTCTAAAATGGTTTCGCCGATCGTTCTGGGAATTAGAAGGAACGGCATTCTTTTTTCGGATCCTATGCAACGGTAGGCGTCGCGAAAAATCGAGCATTGCAAACCGCCGACCGTCTGGTCGTTCGAATAAAACAACACATGCACACGGGCAGACACGCGCGCGCACACGTGTCGAGCCTGCGCGGCGACCAATAAAAGAAAAGGGAAGTAGGGGAGCACAATTCGCGATAACACCCACGGCAACAATAAATGCGCAACCCAATAGATTCGATTGCATAACGGCGGCGGGACCGTTCATAGAATTATTATTGCGTTCTCGGCAATTCCTATCCCCCCCTGATGGAACCGGTCTGAAAACGAGATTGAATCTACCGGCTGAAATAAATCTGTGACCGAATAATGCCGATCGAGCATCCGCGGTCAATTACATTCACCCACGATTTATAAGACGAACGATCATACAGACAATACGGGCGCTGTATCCTCGCGAGGAATACCGATGCGCCCGAACGTGGAACGCGCGATTAATAGCTGCAAATGGTATTTCGTGTAAAATAATGTTTTGCGTTTCTTGTCAGAGGAAAAATCCATCTAATCACGGACACCTTTTAGTCGCATCTCGAGTCTGTTGATTGACTTGATGTTGTTCATCGTTGGAGCAATGGTGGGGGTAATAATTAACCCTTTGACTGCGAAAGACGTGTATACGCGCCCTTACAGAGCCATTACTGTGCGCGGAAGACGTACCTACACGCTCTTACAAGTCCATTAACACTCCCGGTACAGCACAATGTAGTCGCCTGCCTCGTAATATCATGGGTGAATAAATAAATTCATTGAACATTTCCCCACGAAGCGTCTTCGCAATTTTAGTAATTGAAAATGACATTAAAACTTTTAAGAAATTGTTTTTGTTTATTTAAAGTGATAAAATTTTAAATAGTAAAACATGCTGTCCAGGCATAGGGCACTTCACCTTATAAAATAATTGTTCCTAGCCCCATACGAAGCGGGTCAGTGGAGTGGGGATGAGTCAGAGTGGGAACGCGCAGTGTAGTAGGGAGCGCTGTCGCGCGGGGAGGTGTAACGATTACATTTAATAGTTTATATCTTCTAAACGCATAGGCTTTTTAAACATTACTGCATTGTCGTCCAGTTCTGAGCTATGTTTAAAATTTCAAGTCTCTAGCTCATCGGGAAGTTAGTTTATAATCAATTGCATTATTTGTACCGAATCGACAGACATACAAGAAAACGAGATAAGAAAAACATGGTAAAATTCGAATGATCCGAAAACAGCGAGTTCGTATATTTAGCAGTCCGGGGACTCGCATCACCAATAATGCAGTGTCTTATTCTAAGATCATCAATTCTTAAGTGGGAACGGAAATTAATGGAACCTAATCCGGGTCACCCTGCATCGATTTCAGCTCCTTAATGAAATCAACGAATCCGCATATAAATCATGAACGACGCGTTAAATAAAAAGTTATTTTCGTCCAATTTGGGAAGTAGTATATTCCAACAAATGAATAATAAAAATCTCATTCCGCAGTCAAGCCCTGACTGCCTGAAGAACTTCCGCAGGGTCTGGCTGAATTTGGGAGTCGTCTCATTTCGAATTTAGCTACGAGTGCACTCCGAAGTTCTTCGAAAACAAATTTTCAATTAGTTACAAAATAAGTGGAATTTTATGACTGCGACCCTTTCTGTTCCGGGGAAACTGTTGTAAAGTACCGCGCTTTAATTAAAACTTTCATTCCGTACGTTTGCGTGTAAACAATTTTATTTTCTCGGGAATACAATAAAAGTTTCCGGATGAACTGGAATTGTTATTTTGCTTTGAGGCGGTTGTGGATGGAAGAATAAATCAGCCGATGAATAGTTTAACATATATATATTTGAATAAAGTGGCTATATGTGTAATACTCTGTTAAGATCTCTGCGTACTCACGCTCACGCTGCCGGTCACCAGGGAACAACGGCTTGACGACCGGCAAGGCGCTTCTTGTCGCTCCGCGCCCTCTCGTGCCTGATCGTTCACTCACGCAATCTCATATATCCTCACACACACACAGTCTCATATAACCTCACACACACACACGCAATAAAAATAACCTCACACACTCCCCTCTTGTTTTTATTGCTTACTTATAATCAGTCTCAATAATATCTTTTATATTTTTATACAGTTTGGGTCCACTCAGGGCTTTGGTCAAACAATCCGCACGCATTTCTTCGCTAGGAACATGAGTTATTAATATGTCATTCTCTTTCATATTTTCCTTGACAAAATGAAACTTCCTATTTAATAATTTTGTTCGTGTCTTATAATTTCCGCCATTTGCTAATTTAATCACATTCAAACTATCACTCTTTATCTCTTTGGTTGTGTTTCTTTCCCCCGTTATTTCTTTTAACAATCTATCCATCCATATCGTGTCTTTCATTCCTTCCAGCATCGCTTCTAACTCGCTTTCAGTCGATGACAAAGCGACTGAATACTGTTGCTTGTGCCTTCTCTTACCTTTCGTACATTTTCATGGTCTCTTCCCTCATGCCCTCTTTCTTTTCTCAATTCCTCTTGTTTTAACGCATATCTCATTTCATTTAACGTAATGTTGCTTTGGCTTTCTAATATCCTTACGTTTGCATCAAATTCTGTCCTAAGTCCTCTCAAAATAAACATTTTTAATTCATATTCTTCAAGGTTCTTACCTAGTTGCTGACATTTATTTTTTAGTCCCTCTGCTCTGTTTATATAATCATCCACGTTCTCATCCCTCTTCATTTTTAAATTAGCAAGCTCACTGAGAGATCTGGTTTTTATTTGTTCCGTTTCTGCCGCCATATTTACTTTTACCAGGTTCCATAATTTTTCTGCATTCTTCTCGTGGCTGTATTTTAATAACTGGGCTTCCGTCATAGTGTTCAGCATAATCGTTCGGGCTGTATAATTATCATCGTCCCATTCATCCCATACCCGAAATTTTCTCTCATATTCAGCATCGTCTTCTGGCGGCTTTTCCGGCTCTTTCACTTCCATGATCTTCTTCCATATTTTCTTGGATCGAAGAATCCCCTCTATTTTTTCTCTCCACAAAAAATAATTTGCGTCGTTCAAACGTTCAACGCCGGCTATATTCCACATGTCCGCCATTACGTCGCACGTGGTTCCCCTTTTCTTTTTGTTATACTATTCAGACTTTTTACTTCTCTTACTAACAACCACGCTCTGCTACCATTTGTGGATGGAAGAATAAATCAGCCGATGAATAGTTTAACATATATATATTTGAATAAAGTGGCTATATGTGTAATACTCTGTTAAGCTCTCTGCGTACTCACGCTCACGCTGCCGGTCACGAGGGAACAACGGCTTGACGACCGGCAAGGCGCTTCTTGTCGCTCCGCGCCCTCTCGTGCCTGATCGTTCACTCACGCAATCTCATATATCCTCACACACACACAGTCTCATATAACCTCACAGCGGTTAATATCGTCGTGTTTTAATTCAATTTATCATCTAACGTACATTTCCGTTCCGATTCGCAACATTACGAAATTTTTTTGATCGCCGTCGAGTTTCGCCGCAAATGTGGCGGCGTTATCGGCCGGACTTATCGATACGCGGTTTAACGAGGACCGTCACGAATTTTCCAGCGCGTCACGCCGCGCCGCGCGCCGGCTGGCTCGCTCGATTTCTCGTGTTTCTCCGCCGCGCTTGTTTGCCACACTGTTAGACAAACGAATTACGCGGAAGGACTTCACGGTCGACACTTCCTGAACTTTGATACCTGCGAGTAACTCTCCGGGAAGTTCCGCGCGCTACAATCCAAGGGAATTTGTTACGCCTCTCGCGCTCTTTTCCCGAGGAAACGAAATAAGCGCCGCGCCGCGCCTCGCGCCGGGACAAACCGGTGCGGTCAATGTTTTACGAGCTGTTTCGATTTAGGAGAGAGGCAGGAGAGAAGAACTTCTCCTGCCTGGCCGCGTTGTAAAAACTTTATGTACAGGGCGTCTCGACTGAACGACGCTATCCGAATGTTTCCTCCACCTGCGACGGTATTTATGGTTATTTAGTTTATTCGCTTCTTGACACGAACTTTAAAGATCTATTACGTTAAAAAAGAAGAAAATGTCGAACGGGAAATATCGAGGTTCGGCGATGAATTGAAAAGTTTCTTCTATAAAATGAAGCAAGGTCCGCGACACACAATCGCGTGTACAGAAGAGGAACGTTGAGGCTCGGGGAGGCCGGGGAAGGGGCTAGGGGCGTGCCTCGCTCGAAATTTGCCGCGATACGAATTCATAGGAATTCTCGAAATCGTTTCCCTGATACCTTGGTACACGATTCATGGAGCCGGATATCAAGTGTGCCGCATTAAATCGATCGATAGCCCGATGCACGAATATTCGACGGAACTGCGCCGCGCCGGGGACGGTAGACAACGCTCTCGGGCTTGTATCCGGCCCAGCACTTCAGCCCGCAAGAAGTTCCGAGCCGAGGCTCTGAATGCACACGTGCAGTCCGACGCATTGTGTCACGATTCACTTTTAACCCAGTTTACCTTCTCCCCGCGGATCCCGCTGGGCGCCCGGCCACGAGCGAGTCATTCTACGTCAAATTGCATTGAATCTGCCGCATAGTCGTTCATTGCACTGGCCAACGAATCTCAACTTTTCTTGTCCTTCCAGATTTCGCTACAACACTCTCCTCTCCGCAGACAACTTTTCTCAAACGCACACTCTCATCGATATTTTTTTTCTTTTCGAGGTATTCTGCTGTTTGTTTCGCGATAAACATATTTCGTTCGATTTTGTTGAAAACTATAAAGTATTACTTATTAACTATTAACTTTGATCGAATTGTTTCAGTTTTTAACACAATGTAGAGTCGAGAACATTCTTTCAGAATTTCTCCATGTGTCTTCTGAAGAATCAAATCTATTAAAATTATCAAAATTGATTACAAAACACTGTTACACGCACTTACTACAGTGGCCGAAATTTCTTTAAAGTCATCTTCATTTTCATAGTTATTTTAAAAATATCACCATTTTTGTTGATTTATCGTATCTGGCAGATCGAAGTTTCGATCCTGTAGGATCAATGGTTCACGTAAGGGCGAAATGCCCTGGCAAGGCTGAAAATCTGCGACTTTCACCCTTAAGCTCTCATCTTTAAACGTATGTAGCTGATTGCAATGTTGACCGATTTCGATGAAATTTTCAGTATGCATATAAGTTACCGAAATCTATAAAACTCATTTTTTAAATTATCGTTACAGGCCCAGATAAGAAAGTAGACGAAACATAATTTTTAAAAATTTTGTATAATTCCTACCAATTGCAATCGTAATGAATTTTTGTTTATTTATTCTCTAGCGAACTAGCCGGTCTAACATCTTACAAAAATTCAAGTTCTTTGGAACAATTTCTAAAAAGTTATGCGATTTTTAAGGGTGTCCACTTATTATTGCCGCTGACTGTATATTATCGTACGAGTCCTGCGTGTGTTTGAAAAAGATCGTACACTATATGCAAAATCGCATGCGGTTCGACGGGGAGCGTGGACGAAGCGCGTGCGCGCGAGTTGCATACCGAGCCGCGCTTATTAAGTTGGTTCGTCAGAAAAGAAAGGGATAAACTAATGCCGCTGGGTTCCCGTTTCGCATTCGAATCTCGCGCGGACCGGAAACCTGCTCGTCTATTCCCGGCGTAGTGTTCCGGCGTAGTGTTCCGGCCGGAGCTTGTCGACGGTGGCTCGGCGCAACAATGCATCAAACGATGCAAATTAACACCCTTGGATATGACGCGGAGCGCCGCGCCGTTGCACCGTTGGAATTACTTTCTTTTCATTTGAGTCTTGTTCGTTGACGCGGCCGACCCGCGCCCGCGCAATCGAATTAGAATTTACAAGCCGCTGACGAATTAGTAGAATGGGCACGCGCGTGACTTACAACCACTCTCCGCGCTCGCCTTGCACGGTGATTATTCGTTTCGGAGGGAAACCGCGAGGCGGCGACGGCACACGCGCACCGGAATTTATTAAACAAGCATAAATATTGTATTGTCGCGGAGAGCTGTCGCGGAAATAATAAACACGCCGGGGGAATTTCATTTCCTTCGAAGCACGGTGTCTCTGTGATTGCGCCGGTCGTGTTCTCTTTACTTACCCTAGCCATTAGGTTGTCTAATATATTCGTTCGCGTTTCGTTGCACGGGAATTCGGTATTACCGGTTTTACGTCCAGCTCGCTTGATCAATAGCGCACCGTCCCCCGTCGATGTTGATGTCCATGTAATTGACAGAACGGACAATTCTACAGCTCAACGTTGTTTTAACCCTTTGCACTCGGAGCTGTTGGGCTGTCCGGGAAGTTCGAGCCGTTTTTGAAGGAAAATTGAAACGCAGCACACTTAAATTTTGGTATACATTTATAATATTAAATTATACAGGGTGAGTCCGATGAAACGGAACACCTAAATATGTCCGTTACCTTTCGTTGTACAAAAAAACTTCTTAGGACAGAGCTACACTGTTTGGAGGGCCACATGTAACGGTGCAAGGGAAACAATTTTCAAGGTAATTTTTTTATGAGATCTCGAGTTAATCGATATGGAATCAGGTACTTTTTCATACATCAATCGATGCAACTGGACATTCGTTATAAAAAAAGTACTAACCTATGTATGTCGAAAAGTTAGTAATTCAGGAGATATTTCAATTTACATAACTCTAAAACACCATTACTGTCGTACTAAGACGTTACACAAGTACGTAAACGCTAACATCAATTTCAATGTCAATTTTTCAATTTCAATATCAACTCTTCAACTTCAATTTCAATATCAACTCTTCAACTTCATTTTCAACTTCAATTTTTCAATTTCATTTCATTAATATCAACTTTTATTTCAATATTAACCCTTCCACTTCAATTTCAATATCAATTATTCAACTTCATTTTCAATTTCAGTTTTAACTTTCTCATTTCAACTTTAATTTCTACTCTTCAATTTTTCGATTACATTTTGTTAATTTCAACTTCAATTTTTCAATTTCATTTTGTTAATTTCAACTTCAATTTCTCAATTTCATTTTGTTAATTTCAACTCTTCAATTTCAACGTCAATTTTTCAATTTCAATTCGTTAATTTCAAATCTAACATCAATTTCAATATCAATTTTTCAATTTCAACTTCAATTTTAATATCAACTCTTCAACTTCATTTTCAACTTCAATTTCAACTCTTCCATTTCAACTTCAATTTCTACTCTTCCATTTCAACTTCAATTTCTACTCTTCCATTTCAACTTCAATTTTTCAATTTCATTTCATTAATATCAACTATAATTTTTCAATTTCATTTTGTTAATTTCAACTCTTGAATTTCAACGTCAATTTTTCAATTTCAGTTCGTTAATTTCAAATCTTTCAAATCTAACATCAATTTCAATGTCAATTTTTCAATTTCAATATCAACTCTACAACTTCATTTTCAACTTCAATTTCAACTCTTCCATTTCAACTTCAATTTTTCAATTTCAACTCTTGAATTTCAACGTCAATTTTTCAATTTCAGTTCGTTAATTTCAAATCTTTCAAATCTAACATCAATTTCAATGTCAATTTTTCAATTTCAATATCAACTCTACAACTTCATTTTCAACTTCAATTTCAACTCTTCCATTTCAACTTCAATTTTTCAATTTCATTTTGTTAATTTCAACTCTTCAATTTCAACTTCATTTTTTAAATTTCATTTTGTTAATTTCAACTTCAATTTTTCAATTTCATTTTGTTAATTTCAACTTCAATTTCTCAATTTCATTTTGTTAATTTCAACTCTTCAATTTCAACGTCAATTTTTCAATTTCAATTCGTTAATTTCAAATCTAACATCAATTTCAATATCAATTTTTCAATTTCAACTTCAATTTCAATATCAACTCTTCAACTTCATTTTCAACTTCAATTTCAACTCTTCCATTTCAACTTCAATTTCTATTCTTCCATTTCAACTTCAATTTCTACTCTTCCATTTCAACTTCAATTTTTCAATTTCATTTCATTAATATCAACTATAATTTCAATATCCACCCTTCCACTTCAGTTTCAATATCAATTCTTCAACTTCATTTTCAATTTCAATTTTAACTTTCTCATTTCAATTTCAATTTTTACTCTTCAATTTTTCGATTTCATTTCATTAATTTCAACTTCAATTTTTCAATTTCATTTTATTATTTTCATTTCATTTAAAATTTCATTTTATTAATTTTTTTAATTTAATTAAATTTTTATTAATTTGTTGCAGATCGAAGTTTCGATCGTGTAGGATCAATGGTTGAGAAGCTATGGTCGCTTAAAGTTGAGAATTTTTCAGTGTTTTTGACAGGTAAGGGCGCCGCCATATTGGTTTGTAGTGACGACCGCGAGCCGCTTACCTTGCCGCCCCCCTCCCCTCGGCCTTATCCTAACTAACTCAGTAAGCGGCGTGCGACCGTCAGTACAAACCAATATGGCGGCACCCTTACCTGTCAAAAACACTGCAGATTGCTCAACTTTGAGCGACCATATCTCCTCAACTATTGATCCTACGCGATCGAAACTTCGATCTACAGCCGCCCCGGGTACAAATCTATTGGATTACATACCAAATACATCATAATTCATAGGAGAAAGGCACAAATTTTGAATCCGGTAAAGTAAAGAGCAGCCAAAACAAAACACCGTTCTTACAGTTTTGTGTGTCGTCCCCAGCCACATTTGTCACGATCTAATAATAATACAGAATCACGTTCCGTGGAATGGTATAGATGGTTTTCGCCGAAGGATAACGTGCTTCATTCAGGTTTCGGATTTTCCCGATTTCTCTTCTGGCTATATCGGTCGCTTGAGATATCTATTGGGTGGAGTTGTAAATAGCTTCCATTTTTTTCGAGAGGCTGCCTGAAAAATTGACGAGGTGAGGAGAGACGGGAGAACAGCGCAGGACCGTTTTGTCCTGGGATTACAGGTGTACTCTGCGATAACGCTGTCCACATAGGAGTTATGGTCGAAGCCTGTCTTAACGCTTCATTTGTTTTTGTCCATTATTCTCGGGAAATCTTTATCCTGAATAAAAATTCGCGATGCACGATTCTCCTAAATGAATTGTTGTAAAATACGAGTTCCAATATTTTTCACATCGTGTAGCGAACTAATTGCTCTAACTTTAGTGGACTGCTGAAAGTTGTGTAACGATTAAACTTCACTGACGACAGTATTCTAAATATTTCTAGAACGCAAAAAGCTCTGCCGTTGACAACAGATTAATTTTCATCGAATGCAAAGAGCTATTAATCTGAAGATTATGGAAACGCAGAGGGATCTTGGGAATGTAGAGAGCAAAAATATCAAGGGTGTTAGGAATACAAAGGGCCACGGTGCCAAGCATCTTACGAAACGAAAAAGACCAGCATTTCAAGGGTCTTTGGTAATGCAGAAGGCAACAGTACCGAAGGTCTCGGGAAATCTGTCTATGGCTTCCTTCCGCTCGATTTTCAAGAATCTGAAACTTGAAAGCGAAGTACGAAGCCTTTTTCCCAGTTATGCGATTATCGCACCAAACAGAATGTTTGTCATTTCAGTCCCGTCACCTCAAGATAAAAAGAATATTGATTTCCTCGAAAGAATAGCTATTTGAAATATGTTCTTCCACGTAGATTTCTTATTCAGCCATATACACGGTGTCTTGGATGATTTCCCGGGGCAAATGCAAGTAAAACTTTCGCGGAGAAATTTCTTCGCATGGAGCTCCGTTATTGAGAAACTCGAATTTCCATATTCTCGTATGCCGGCCCTTTGCATTTTTCGATAAAGTTCATCCAAAATTGTAATACTACTAAAAGGGCACGATTCTACATAGCGAACGTAAGTCACGTAATCACGAATTCATGTGCAAGGGAATATTCTCGAACTCCCTTCCTCCGAGTGCATTTCAATATTTTTTATAGGGGATTTTCGTATGCAAAATATTCGCTAAACCAGTGGAGTCGGAACCTCTTCGAATGATTGCCGGGCGCACGTTCTATTATGTGAGCATTTGTTGTTTGAACGCTCTGTTATGTGAGCTGTGCATTTCCTACTATAATATCGCATGTTAATACTCTAAGTGTTTACATATTTGATTCTATGGTATGATATCTATTTACAGTGCAGTATGAAATTGATGTAGTGCTGGGAACGTTGCATCGTGATGTTCCGAATAAACAAAACCTGATATAATTCTAAACATTATCGTGGGGAATGTGCAAGTAATCTAACATTGGAAAATCAACCATCGTGCGCATTAAAGATCGTAGTTGATTAATTGCAGTCTAGTTAAAATAAATTCAAAAGGTTAAAACGTGATTGCTTCCACGGATTTCCTCATTTGCTCCTTGATTTCATCCCCTGAATCCATTTCAGTCGAGAATCTATAAATCATAGGACACCGGCATGCAACGACTGGAGCGCCGAGTTTATAAGAGCTGTATACCCAGTCGATCCCTTTTAATCCCATCTCCGAAGCTGCCTCGGATTCTGAATATTACCAGGATCACTTAAACAATGATTCCCAAGGTAGATTCGAAGAGCAAATCAATCCTAAGAACGGCTCGCTATAAATTCCATCCGAGGAGCATAAAATCGGATGCAGACAGATTTCGTAAATCTCGGCGTCTGTTGACGGGCGAGTTTATTGCGAGGAGAGAAGCTCCTGAATAACTAATAAAATCGCTGGTTATTATTCGTTTATTAGTCGAGTAATCGTGAAATTTCTTCCCGTGCCAAACGCGTAACAGTTTGAATAATGTCATCGAGGCGCCAGTAAAAATTGCCTTAACATTATTTAAAACAGATAAATTGTGAAAAGCTCAACTGTTGTATGAGTAATGTAAAAAAGATTACATAGAATAATAAAGGATATATAAAAAAACTTTTTGAAAACCTCGCTTATATTAAAATGCACTAAAAAGGAGAAAATAATCTTTTTAGGTATTAGCGACTATAAATAAAAGCGTGGAGCACTAAACTATATCGACGTAATCTTCGTGGGCGCTCCACGCTTTTAATCATAGTTACTAATGTCTAAAAAAATTATTTTCCCCTTTTTAGTGCATTTTAATATAAGCGTGGTTTTTAAAAAGTTTTTAAAAATATATTTTTGTATTTTCTACTTTTTAGTCTTTTTAAATGGAACGTAAGATTAATAATAGTGGTATGAAATAGTACGATATAGGAACGCAAGATATGGAAATACGTGAGATAGAATGAGGGGATGACTCCGAGAGACGACGTCTCTTGATGGAGTTCGAAATTGTCCGAAATGGAACTGAATGAACGGAACACCACACTGACTGAGCTCCTTCGGTACGAAATGGGTCAGTGGAGTGGGGATGAGTCGGAGTGGGAACGCGTAGCGGAGTAGGGAGCCCTGGAGCGCGGAGTGGGGATCGCTAGAGCGCGGAGTGGGGGTCGCTGAACGCGATGACGTACTACCGAGTGTCGCGCGACCAGGTGTGACAGTCAATATTAAAATTCTTTTTTCTCCTGAACGCACAGTTTTTTTAAAAAATTTGTTCTTTAATATTGCATTGTCGTTCAGTTCTTAAAGTTTTTTAAAGTTTCAAGTCTCTAGCTCATCGGGAAGTGGTATAAAATTCGATTACAAGATTTCACGCATACAGCAACAACAACGACAACTCGGCAAGCTAATGTAAGCGTGGTAAAAATGATCTGGGTTGAAAAAAATGTCTTGATTTTGGAATCAAAATTGCTTAGAGTTAGCAAAGGGTTCAAATTAAATAAAATATCGAGTCTGAAATTGTATTCGCAGCGTGGCCGAGAAGTTGTTTTTAATATTGCATTGTCATTCAGTTCTGAGCTATGTTTAAAGTTTCAAGTCTCTAGCTTATCGGGAAGTGGTTTAAAATTCGATTACAAGATTTCACGCATACAACATCAACAACGACACCTCGGCAAGCTAATATAAGCGTGGTAAAAATGATCCGGGTTGACAAAAATGTCTTGATTTTGGAATCAAAATTGCTTCGAGTTAGCAAAGGGTTCAAATAAAATAAAATATCTAGTCTGAAATTGTATTCGCAGCGTGGCCGAGAAGTTGTTTTTAATATTGCATTGTCGTTCAGTTCTGAGCTATGTTTAAATTTCCAAGTCTCTAGCTCATCGAGAAGTGTTTTAAAATTCGATTACAAGATTTCACGCATACAACAACAACGACAACTCGGCAAGCTAATATAAGCGTGGTATAAATGATCTGGGTTGAAAAAAATGTCTTGATTCTGGAATAATAATTGCTTCGAGTTAGCAAAGGGTTAAAATAAAATAAAATATCTAGTCTGAAATCGTATTCGCAGCGTGGCCGAGAAGTTGTTTTTAATATTGCATTGTCGTTCAGTTCTGAGCTATGTTTAAAGTTTCAAGTCTCTAGCTCATCGAGAAGTGTTTTAAAATTCAATTACAAGATTTCATGCATTCATCAACAACAACGACAACTCGGCAAGCTAATATAAGCGTGGCAAAAATGATCTGGGTTGAAAAAAATGTCCTGATTTTGGAATCAAAATTGCTTCGAGTTAGCAAAGGGTTAAAATAAAATAAAATATCTAGTCTGAAATTGTATCCGCAGCGTGGCCGAGAAGTTGTTTTTAATATTGCATTGTCATTCAGTTCTGAGCTATGTTTAAAGTTTCAAGTCTCTAGCTCATCGGGAAGTGGTTTAAAATTCGATTACAAGATTTGACGCATTCAAAAACGACAACTCGGCAAGCTAATATAAGCGTGGTAAAAATGATCCGGGTTGACAAAAATGTCTTGATTTTGGAATCAAAATTTCTTCGAGTTAGCAAAGGGTTAAAATAAAATAAAATATCTAGTCTGAAATTGTATCCGCAGCGTGGCCGAGAAGTTGTTTTTAATATTGCATTGTCATTCAGTTCTGAGCTATGTTTAAAGTTTCAAGTCTCTAGCTCATCGGGAAGTGGTTTAAAATTCGATTACAAGATTTGATGCATTCATCAACAACAACGACAACTCGGCAAGCTAATATAAGCGTGGCAAAAATGATCTGGGTTGAAAAAAATGTCTTGATTCTGGAATCAAAATTGCTTCGAGTTAGCAAAGGGTTAAAATAAAATAAAATATCGAGTCTGAAATTGTATTCGCAGCATGGCCGAGAAAGTTTAGGTAATGAAATACTGTCGAGGCTTATTTTATATGATCTGTGACGACTTGGAGACGTCCAGGTGGAGATAAAAACGCGTGACAAAGCTTCCCCGAGATCTGCTAGTTGGACTCATCAGTAAGACTTACCGGGAAGATTGCCTTAGATGCGGATGCATTTGGTCTCTCGAAGAATTTCCTATTTCTGCGAGTACGGCGCAGGTCGTGACCTGCAGAAATCTCTTACTGCGGCACTCTATTTTCGTCCCGAAACGAGCTAAGAGGAAAATCGCATTTCGTGAAACTTCTGACAAAAGGCTCGAATGATACAGCCCCGGACAAATTGATAAACCACTTAGCATAGTTGTTTATTTTTGGAGGTTTGCGCGAGGACATATTGGTACGGGAGACCTGGTTCACTGATAGGATTACTCGACTAATATTTATTAATTATTTTCATAATCATTATATACATATTTAATAAACTCTGATAATGAACGGGCAGCTAACGACACAGCTAACCCAGCAATATTTATCATTAGGCAGCGGATCTTTATGCAAAATACATATTTTATTCCTAAATTGCAACAAACTGGAGTGAAATATAGAAACTTTCGTCTTAATATGTTCAATAGGTTGAAAATAAAATACTATAATAGTATTTTTAAATTTTTCTAATATTTTTACTGTCTTAGATTGCACCTATTCATTTTTGTCATAAATGCATGAAATCTAAAATAAATATTATCAATTATTTTAATATTCATTATGTACATATAAATAAACTCTGTTTGATCATGAACGGGCAGCATTCGGATCTCCGTCATAGCTAAACCAGCAATACTTATCATTAGACAGTGGATCTTTAAGCAAAAGAAAAATTTTGTTCCTCAATTGCAACAAACTGGAGTGAAATATAAATTTAACTTCGATATTAACGATGATCTTAATGAATGAATTTAAAGTAATATATAATGTAATAGTATTTTTAATTTCTTCTAATATTTTTACTGTCTCAAATTGCACCTATTCATTTTTGTCATAAATGCATAAAATCTAAAATAAATATTATCAATTATTTTAATATTCATTATGTACATATTAATAAACTCTGTTTGATCATGAACGGGTAGCATTCGGATCTCCGTCACAGATAAACCAGCAATACTTATCATTAGACAGTGGATCTTTAAGCAAAATAAAAATTTTGTTCCTCAATTACAGCAAACTGGAGTGAAATAGAAATTTAACTTCGATCTTAATGAATGAATTTAATGTAATATATAATGTAATAGTATTTTTAATTTCTTCTAATATTTTTACTGTCTTAGATTGCACCTATTAATTCTGTCATAAATGCATCAAATCCGCTATCTACTTATCATAATTTCTATCGATTACGAGATATTCATCTGATCCATATGGAATCCTCGAGCGACGTAAATTTCAGTCCAGTCCCATCGAAATTTCATTTACAAGCAATTTAAGCGTAGCCCTAAAATCAAGCTCCACAAGGTCCCGCGTCACATAAATTCCGTTTCAATCGTACCATTATCGGAACAGACGATGTAGCAGCGATAAGGCACGCTCTCTGTCTTTGTCGCGGCTGGGCACACGGCAGACAGACGATTTATCGGTACAACCGCGATGCCTCTCACGCAGAGAGAGTGGGAATCGGTATCGCGCATACTAAATATCAGAAAACGCGAGCGCTAAATCGCGCACAGTGGGCCAAAATCGTAAAAAGCCGGGCTGAGCCACAAATTCTCTTTCGAAATGGAAATCTTGGTTACAGATAATTTTTCGAATAATTTACTTCGACAACGGATAGTATTTTGGCCACGAGACGCCGATCTGCGGGCCACCGAGCGGCGGTCGCGATATCGCAGCACTGTTGCGGCCCGGGCACAGTTTTCCTCGAGGTGCGATTTCAATTTCATGCAATAATTGGCATAAACGGCGCGAATATGGTAATGCGGGGGGCGTTACGCGGGGCCGCGAAGTTTCGGGACAAGTTCGGGTGAATGGTCGGTTATAATGACTTCCTATATAGAAAATTCAGTTCCCACCTATTCAACGTCTAGTTCTGCCGCGCAGAAAATTCCGGAAACACGCATTGCTTTGCATACATTAAAACTAAGTGCGCCGACGGCGTGACGTACCGCGCCTGCATCGCGTTCGTGATACCATAAGTAGATGCGGGACGGTGAATCGCTCGCAGGGTTCCGAGAACAAGTCTTCCGTGCACGCCGCCGCGCCGCTGGAAGTCGTTTAAATTGTGTTATTGCGCCGCGATAAATTACAGACCCAAGGGGGTGGGTCCTGCCCCCGGGGGTGTACGGGAGAAGCAACGGGTGGGGGGTCAACGAGCAAATTTTTTTGTAGGCGAACGCGAACAACTTCGCGGCCCAACGCCGATAACTTTCCAAAGGAACGAAATGCGCCGAGGTTCCGAGCGCCCGGGAATTTAACTTTCGCCCCGTGATCTCCTGAATCTGTTTAATCTTCGCCCCGGTCCCGTTATCTGCCACGAAACAGCTACGTAGCTACCGGTCGGCTTTTTACGAAATTTACCCGTAATTCATGGACCTCGTCTTCTACCCCGTGTTTACGGCCGCCGAGATATTGCCACGTTTCTCAAAAATTTTTTGAGGGACGACTGCCGTCATCTTTCCAGACGAAAACTTCTACAGCAAAGCTTGAGTTATTTTTTGTTTTAATTATTTATTTACAGGTCGGATCAATGCCAAGGTTATTGGCGACCACAAGGTTATAACATGTGATTACAAATTTACATCCTTATACTTGGAATATATATTATACTCGTCTTCTACCCCGTGTTCACGGCCGCTGAGATATTGCCACGTTTCTCAAAAATTTTTTGAGGGACGACCGCCATCGTCTCTCCAGACAAAAACTTCTATAGCAAAGCTTGAATTCTTTTTTATTTAATTATTTATTTACAGGTCGCATCAACGTCAAGGTCATTGGCGACCACAAGGTTATAATATGTGATTACAAATTTAGATCCTTATACTTGGAAATAGTCATAAGTACATCGTGAAGAAATCGGTTAGCAACTGTTATACAGGGTGAGACACCTGAAAAAGCCCACCTGAATAACTCGGCTGCTATTGGTGTTATGAAAAAATGCATCGGATGGAAATTGCTTGGTTTCGAGGGAGCATTAATCTGATGTTAGTAGCTTTTTTGTAGGTGGAAGCGTAAAGGACATATGAAGATCAACTTCATTTTTTTAAATGGAATGAAGTACAGCTGGACGTACAGCAGGAGATATTTCAATTTAAATAACTCTAAAACACCATTGCTATCGTACTAAGACTTTACACAAGTACGTAACCGCTAACATCAATTTCAATGTCAATTTTTCAATTTCAACTTCAATTTCTACTTCTTCCATTTCAACTTCAATTTTTTCATTTCATTTCATTAATATCAACTTTAATTTCAATAGCAACCCTTCCACTTCAATTTCAATATCAATTCTTCAATTTCATTTTCAATTTCAATTTTAACTTTCTCATTTCAACTTCAATTTCTACTCTTCAATTTTTCGATTTCATTTCATTAATTTCAACTTCAATTTTTCAATTTCAGTTTGTTAATTTCAACTCTTCAATTTTTCAATTTCATTTTGTTAATCAACTCTTCAATTTCAACGTCAATTTTTCAATTTCAATTTGTTAATTTAAAATCTTTCAAATCTAACATCAATTTCAATCTCAATTTTTCAATTTCAACTTCAATTTTAATATCAACTCTTCAACTTCATTTTGAACTTCAATTTCAACTCTTCCATTTCAACTTCATTTTCTACTCTTCCATTTCAACTTCAATTTTTTCATTTCATTTCATTAATATCAACTATAATTTCAATATCAACCCTTCCAATTCAATTTCAATATCAATTCTTCAATTTCATTTTCAATTTCAATTTTAACTTTCTCTTTTCAACTTCAATTTCTACTCTTCAATTTTTCGATTTCATTTCATTAATTTCAACTTTAATTTTTCAATTTCTTTTTGTTAATTTCAACTTCAATTTTTCAATTTCATTTTGTTAATCAACTCTTCAATTTCAACGTCAATTTTTCAATTTCAATTTGTTAATTTAAAATGTTTCAAATCTAACATCAATTTCAATCTCAATTTTTCAATTTCAACTTGAATTTTAATATCAACTCTTCAACTTCATTTTGAACTTCAATTTCAACTCTTCCATTTCAACTTCATTTTCTACTCTTCCATTTCAACTTCAATTTTTTCATTTCATTTCATTAATATCAACTATAATTTCAATAGCAACCCTTCCACTTCAATTTCAATATCAATTCTTCAATTTCATTTTCAATTTCAATTTTAACTTTCTCATTTCAACTTCAATTTCTACTCTTCAATTTTTCGATTTCATTTCATTAATTTCAACTTCAATTTTTCAATTTCTTTTTGTTAATTTCAACTCTTCAATTTTTCAATTTCATTTTGTTAATCAACTCTTCAATTTCAACGTCAATTTTTCAATTTCAATTTGTTAATTTAAAATCTTTCAAATCTAACATCAATTTCAATCTCAATTTTTCAATTTCAACTTCAATTTTAATATCAACTCTTCCACTTCATTTTCAACTTCAATTTCAACTCTTCCATTTCAACTTCAATTTCTACTCTTCCATTTCAACTTCAATTTTTTCATTTCATTTCATTAATATCAACTATAATTTCAATATCAACCCTTCCAATTCAATTTCAATATCAATTCTTCAATTTCATTTTCAATTTCAATTTTAACTTTCTCTTTTCAACTTCAATTTCTACTCTTCAATTTTTCGATTTCATTTCATTAATTTCAACTTTAATTTTTCAATTTCTTTTTGTTAATTTCAACTTCAATTTTTCAATTTCATTTTGTTAATCAACTCTTCAATTTCAACGTCAATTTTTCAATTTCAATTTGTTAATTTAAAATGTTTCAAATCTAACATCAATTTCAATCTCAATTTTTCAATTTCAACTTCAATTTTAATATCAACTCTTCCACTTCATTTTCAACTTCAATTTCAACTCTTCCATTTCAACTTCAATTTCTACTCTTCCATTTCAACTTCAATTTTTTCATTTCATTTCATTAATATCAACTATAATTTCAATATCAACCCTTCCAATTCAATTTCAATATCAATTCTTCAATTTCATTTTCAATTTCAATTTTAACTTTCTCTTTTCAACTTCAATTTCTACTCTTCAATTTTTCGATTTCATTTCATTAATTTCAACTTTAATTTTTCAATTTCTTTTTGTTAATTTCAACTTCAATTTTTCAATTTCATTTTGTTAATCAACTCTTCAATTTCAACGTCAATTTTTCAATTTCAATTTGTTAATTTAAAATGTTTCAAATCTAACATCAATTTCAATCTCAATTTTTCAATTTCAACTTGAATTTTAATATCAACTCTTCAACTTCATTTTGAACTTCAATTTCAACTCTTCCATTTCAACTTCATTTTCTACTCTTCCATTTCAACTTCAATTTTTTCATTTCATTTCATTAATATCAACTATAATTTCAATAGCAACCCTTCCACTTCAATTTCAATATCAATTCTTCAATTTCATTTTCAATTTCAATTTTAACTTTCTCATTTCAACTTCAATTTCTACTCTTCAATTTTTCGATTTCATTTCATTAATTTCAACTTCAATTTTTCAATTTCTTTTTGTTAATTTCAACTCTTCAATTTTTCAATTTCATTTTGTTAATCAACTCTTCAATTTCAACGTCAATTTTTCAATTTCAATTTGTTAATTTAAAATCTTTCAAATCTAACATCAATTTCAATCTCAATTTTTCAATTTCAACTTCAATTTTAATATCAACTCTTCAACTTCATTTTGAACTTCAATTTCAACTCTTCCATTTCAACTTCATTTTCTACTCTTCCATTTCAACTTCAATTTTTTCATTTCATTTCATTAATATCAACTATAATTTCAATATCAACCCTTCCAATTCAATTTCAATATCAATTCTTCAATTTCATTTTCAATTTCAATTTTAACTTTCTCTTTTCAACTTCAATTTCTACTCTTCAATTTTTCGATTTCATTTCATTAATTTCAACTTCAATTTTTCAATTTCTTTTTGTTAATTTCAACTCTTCAATTTTTCAATTTCATTTTGTTAATCAACTCTTCAATTTCAACGTCAATTTTTCAATTTCAATTTGTTAATTTAAAATCTTTCAAATCTAACATCAATTTCAATCTCAATTTTTCAATTTCAACTTCAATTTTAATATCAACTCTTCCACTTCATTTTCAACTTCAATTTCAACTCTTCCATTTCAACTTCAATTTCTACTCTTCCATTTCAACTTCAATTTTTTCATTTCATTTCATTAATATCAACTATAATTTCAATATCAACCCTTCCAATTCAATTTCAATATCAATTCTTCAATTTCATTTTCAATTTCAATTTTAACTTTCTCTTTTCAACTTCAATTTCTACTCTTCAATTTTTCGATTTCATTTCATTAATTTCAACTTTAATTTTTCAATTTCTTTTTGTTAATTTCAACTTCAATTTTTCAATTTCATTTTGTTAATCAACTCTTCAATTTCAACGTCAATTTTTCAATTTCAATTTGTTAATTTAAAATGTTTCAAATCTAACATCAATTTCAATCTCAATTTTTCAATTTCAACTTGAATTTTAATATCAACTCTTCAACTTCATTTTGAACTTCAATTTCAACTCTTCCATTTCAACTTCATTTTCTACTCTTCCATTTCAACTTCAATTTTTTCATTTCATTTCATTAATATCAACTATAATTTCAATAGCAACCCTTCCACTTCAATTTCAATATCAATTCTTCAATTTCATTTTCAATTTCAATTTTAACTTTCTCATTTCAACTTCAATTTCTACTCTTCAATTTTTCGATTTCATTTCATTAATTTCAACTTCAATTTTTCAATTTCTTTTTGTTAATTTCAACTCTTCAATTTTTCAATTTCATTTTGTTAATCAACTCTTCAATTTCAACGTCAATTTTTCAATTTCAATTTGTTAATTTAAAATCTTTCAAATCTAACATCAATTTCAATCTCAATTTTTCAATTTCAACTTCAATTTTAATATCAACTCTTCCACTTCATTTTCAACTTCAATTTCAACTCTTCCATTTCAACTTCAATTTCTACTCTTCCATTTCAACTTCAATTTTTTCATTTCATTTCATTAATATCAACTATAATTTCAATATCAACCCTTCCAATTCAATTTCAATATCAATTCTTCAATTTCATTTTCAATTTCAATTTTAACTTTCTCTTTTCAACTTCAATTTCTACTCTTCAATTTTTCGATTTCATTTCATTAATTTCAACTTTAATTTTTCAATTTCTTTTTGTTAATTTCAACTTCAATTTTTCAATTTCATTTTGTTAATCAACTCTTCAATTTCAACGTCAATTTTTCAATTTCAATTTGTTAATTTAAAATGTTTCAAATCTAACATCAATTTCAATCTCAATTTTTCAATTTCAACTTGAATTTTAATATCAACTCTTCAACTTCATTTTGAACTTCAATTTCAACTCTTCCATTTCAACTTCATTTTCTACTCTTCCATTTCAACTTCAATTTTTTCATTTCATTTCATTAATATCAACTATAATTTCAATAGCAACCCTTCCACTTCAATTTCAATATCAATTCTTCAATTTCATTTTCAATTTCAATTTTAACTTTCTCATTTCAACTTCAATTTCTACTCTTCAATTTTTCGATTTCATTTCATTAATTTCAACTTCAATTTTTCAATTTCTTTTTGTTAATTTCAACTCTTCAATTTTTCAATTTCATTTTGTTAATCAACTCTTCAATTTCAACGTCAATTTTTCAATTTCAATTTGTTAATTTAAAATCTTTCAAATCTAACATCAATTTCAATCTCAATTTTTCAATTTCAACTTCAATTTTAATATCAACTCTTCCACTTCATTTTCAACTTCAATTTCAACTCTTCCATTTCAACTTCAATTTCTACTCTTCCATTTCAACTTCAATTTTTTCATTTCATTTCATTAATATCAACTATAATTTCAATATCAACCCTTCCAATTCAATTTCAATATCAATTCTTCAATTTCATTTTCAATTTCAATTTTAACTTTCTCTTTTCAACTTCAATTTCTACTCTTCAATTTTTCGATTTCATTTCATTAATTTCAACTTCAATTTTTCAATTTCTTTTTGTTAATTTCAACTCTTCAATTTTTCAATTTCATTTTGTTAATCAACTCTTCAATTTCAACGTCAATTTTTCAATTTCAATTTGTTAATTTAAAATCTTTCAAATCTAACATCAATTTCAATCTCAATTTTTCAATTTCAACTTCAATTTTAATATCAACTCTTCCACTTCATTTTCAACTTCAATTTCAACTCTTCCATTTCAACTTCAATTTCTACTCTTCCATTTCAACTTCAATTTTTTCATTTCATTTCATTAATATCAACTATAATTTCAATATCAACCCTTCCAATTCAATTTCAATATCAATTCTTCAATTTCATTTTCAATTTCAATTTTAACTTTCTCTTTTCAACTTCAATTTCTACTCTTCAATTTTTCGATTTCATTTCATTAATTTCAACTTTAATTTTTCAATTTCTTTTTGTTAATTTCAACTTCAATTTTTCAATTTCATTTTGTTAATCAACTCTTCAATTTCAACGTCAATTTTTCAATTTCAATTTGTTAATTTAAAATGTTTCAAATCTAACATCAATTTCAATCTCAATTTTTCAATTTCAACTTGAATTTTAATATCAACTCTTCAACTTCATTTTGAACTTCAATTTCAACTCTTCCATTTCAACTTCATTTTCTACTCTTCCATTTCAACTTCAATTTTTTCATTTCATTTCATTAATATCAACTATAATTTCAATAGCAACCCTTCCACTTCAATTTCAATATCAATTCTTCAATTTCATTTTCAATTTCAATTTTAACTTTCTCATTTCAACTTCAATTTCTACTCTTCAATTTTTCGATTTCATTTCATTAATTTCAACTTCAATTTTTCAATTTCTTTTTGTTAATTTCAACTCTTCAATTTTTCAATTTCATTTTGTTAATCAACTCTTCAATTTCAACGTCAATTTTTCAATTTCAATTTGTTAATTTAAAATCTTTCAAATCTAACATCAATTTCAATCTCAATTTTTCAATTTCAACTTCAATTTTAATATCAACTCTTCCACTTCATTTTCAACTTCAATTTCAACTCTTCCATTTCAACTTCAATTTCTACTCTTCCATTTCAACTTCAATTTTTTCATTTCATTTCATTAATATCAACTATAATTTCAATATCAACCCTTCCAATTCAATTTCAATATCAATTCTTCAATTTCATTTTCAATTTCAATTTTAACTTTCTCTTTTCAACTTCAATTTCTACTCTTCAATTTTTCGATTTCATTTCATTAATTTCAACTTTAATTTTTCAATTTCTTTTTGTTAATTTCAACTTCAATTTTTCAATTTCATTTTGTTAATCAACTCTTCAATTTCAACGTCAATTTTTCAATTTCAATTTGTTAATTTAAAATGTTTCAAATCTAACATCAATTTCAATCTCAATTTTTCAATTTCAACTTGAATTTTAATATCAACTCTTCAACTTCATTTTGAACTTCAATTTCAACTCTTCCATTTCAACTTCATTTTCTACTCTTCCATTTCAACTTCAATTTTTTCATTTCATTTCATTAATATCAACTATAATTTCAATAGCAACCCTTCCACTTCAATTTCAATATCAATTCTTCAATTTCATTTTCAATTTCAATTTTAACTTTCTCATTTCAACTTCAATTTCTACTCTTCAATTTTTCGATTTCATTTCATTAATTTCAACTTCAATTTTTCAATTTCTTTTTGTTAATTTCAACTCTTCAATTTTTCAATTTCATTTTGTTAATCAACTCTTCAATTTCAACGTCAATTTTTCAATTTCAATTTGTTAATTTAAAATCTTTCAAATCTAACATCAATTTCAATCTCAATTTTTCAATTTCAACTTCAATTTTAATATCAACTCTTCCACTTCATTTTCAACTTCAATTTCAACTCTTCCATTTCAACTTCAATTTCTACTCTTCCATTTCAACTTCAATTTTTTCATTTCATTTCATTAATATCAACTATAATTTCAATATCAACCCTTCCAATTCAATTTCAATATCAATTCTTCAATTTCATTTTCAATTTCAATTTTAACTTTCTCTTTTCAACTTCAATTTCTACTCTTCAATTTTTCGATTTCATTTCATTAATTTCAACTTTAATTTTTCAATTTCTTTTTGTTAATTTCAACTTCAATTTTTCAATTTCATTTTGTTAATCAACTCTTCAATTTCAACGTCAATTTTTCAATTTCAATTTGTTAATTTAAAATGTTTCAAATCTAACATCAATTTCAATCTCAATTTTTCAATTTCAACTTGAATTTTAATATCAACTCTTCAACTTCATTTTGAACTTCAATTTCAACTCTTCCATTTCAACTTCATTTTCTACTCTTCCATTTCAACTTCAATTTTTTCATTTCATTTCATTAATATCAACTATAATTTCAATAGCAACCCTTCCACTTCAATTTCAATATCAATTCTTCAATTTCATTTTCAATTTCAATTTTAACTTTCTCATTTCAACTTCAATTTCTACTCTTCAATTTTTCGATTTCATTTCATTAATTTCAACTTCAATTTTTCAATTTCTTTTTGTTAATTTCAACTCTTCAATTTTTCAATTTCATTTTGTTAATCAACTCTTCAATTTCAACGTCAATTTTTCAATTTCAATTTGTTAATTTAAAATCTTTCAAATCTAACATCAATTTCAATCTCAATTTTTCAATTTCAACTTCAATTTTAATATCAACTCTTCCACTTCATTTTCAACTTCAATTTCAACTCTTCCATTTCAACTTCAATTTCTACTCTTCCATTTCAACTTCAATTTTTTCATTTCATTTCATTAATATCAACTATAATTTCAATATCAACCCTTCCAATTCAATTTCAATATCAATTCTTCAATTTCATTTTCAATTTCAATTTTAACTTTCTCTTTTCAACTTCAATTTCTACTCTTCAATTTTTCGATTTCATTTCATTAATTTCAACTTTAATTTTTCAATTTCTTTTTGTTAATTTCAACTTCAATTTTTCAATTTCATTTTGTTAATCAACTCTTCAATTTCAACGTCAATTTTTCAATTTCAATTTGTTAATTTAAAATGTTTCAAATCTAACATCAATTTCAATCTCAATTTTTCAATTTCAACTTGAATTTTAATATCAACTCTTCAACTTCATTTTGAACTTCAATTTCAACTCTTCCATTTCAACTTCATTTTCTACTCTTCCATTTCAACTTCAATTTTTTCATTTCATTTCATTAATATCAACTATAATTTCAATAGCAACCCTTCCACTTCAATTTCAATATCAATTCTTCAATTTCATTTTCAATTTCAATTTTAACTTTCTCATTTCAACTTCAATTTCTACTCTTCAATTTTTCGATTTCATTTCATTAATTTCAACTTCAATTTTTCAATTTCTTTTTGTTAATTTCAACTCTTCAATTTTTCAATTTCATTTTGTTAATCAACTCTTCAATTTCAACGTCAATTTTTCAATTTCAATTTGTTAATTTAAAATCTTTCAAATCTAACATCAATTTCAATCTCAATTTTTCAATTTCAACTTCAATTTTAATATCAACTCTTCCACTTCATTTTCAACTTCAATTTCAACTCTTCCATTTCAACTTCAATTTCTACTCTTCCATTTCAACTTCAATTTTTTCATTTCATTTCATTAATATCAACTATAATTTCAATATCAACCCTTCCAATTCAATTTCAATATCAATTCTTCAATTTCATTTTCAATTTCAATTTTAACTTTCTCTTTTCAACTTCAATTTCTACTCTTCAATTTTTCGATTTCATTTCATTAATTTCAACTTTAATTTTTCAATTTCTTTTTGTTAATTTCAACTTCAATTTTTCAATTTCATTTTGTTAATCAACTCTTCAATTTCAACGTCAATTTTTCAATTTCAATTTGTTAATTTAAAATGTTTCAAATCTAACATCAATTTCAATCTCAATTTTTCAATTTCAACTTGAATTTTAATATCAACTCTTCAACTTCATTTTGAACTTCAATTTCAACTCTTCCATTTCAACTTCATTTTCTACTCTTCCATTTCAACTTCAATTTTTTCATTTCATTTCATTAATATCAACTATAATTTCAATAGCAACCCTTCCACTTCAATTTCAATATCAATTCTTCAATTTCATTTTCAATTTCAATTTTAACTTTCTCATTTCAACTTCAATTTCTACTCTTCAATTTTTCGATTTCATTTCATTAATTTCAACTTCAATTTTTCAATTTCTTTTTGTTAATTTCAACTCTTCAATTTTTCAATTTCATTTTGTTAATCAACTCTTCAATTTCAACGTCAATTTTTCAATTTCAATTTGTTAATTTAAAATCTTTCAAATCTAACATCAATTTCAATCTCAATTTTTCAATTTCAACTTCAATTTTAATATCAACTCTTCCACTTCATTTTCAACTTCAATTTCAACTCTTCCATTTCAACTTCAATTTCTACTCTTCCATTTCAACTTCAATTTTTTCATTTCATTTCATTAATATCAACTATAATTTCAATGGCAACCCTTCCACTTCAATTTCAATATCAATTCTTCAACTCCATTTTCAATTTAAATTTTAACTTTCTCATTTCAACTTCAATTTCAACTTCAATTTTTCAATTTCTTTTTGTTAATTTCAACTCTTTAATTTCAACGTCAATGTTTCAATTTCAATTCTTTAATTTCAAATCTTCAATTTCATTTTCAACGTCAATTTTTCAATTACAATTCGTTAATTTCAAATCTTCAATTTCATTTTCAACGTCAATTTTTCAATTTCAGCTTCTACTCTTCAATTTACACTAGCAATTAACGCTAACGTCTTAGTACAACAGTTATGGTGTTTGAGAGTTATTTAAATTAAAATATCTACTGAACTACTGACTTTTCGACATACATGAGTTAGTACTTTTTTATAACGAATGTCCAGCTACATCGATTGATGTATTAAAGAATACCTCATTCCATTTAAAAAAATATCAATGACCTTGAAATCTTGTAAAAAAATGATCTTGAAGATTTTTTCCCTTACACCGTTACTGTTGTACTAAGCCGTTAGCGTTTATTTACTAGTGCAATGTCTTAGCACGACAGTAATGGTGTTTTAGAATTATTTGAATTGAAATCATGATCAGCCAGGAATAGTTTAATGCTAGAGAAGATTTATGTTCTGCTCGAAAAGAGGATATATTTGGATTTACTACTCGAGAACTCGTAACGGATGACCATTTCTGAATTTTATTTAGTGAGTCCTGAAGGGTAAGTTGGGTGGTGTGGACATTTTTCCACGAATACTTTGTACACCCACTGTATTTCATTTCTGGAAAATAGTGACGCTCAGAACCGATTCCTGAAGAACGCCATTTTGGGAAGTCATCTTCTATTCCTAAGGAAATTAGCGATAAAATTTAGGATTTTACCGTCAATACCAAGATTACGAAGGACATGAACAATTCTCTCACGCCAGACCATGTCGTAGGCCCAGCTTGAATATTGTAAGTTCAAAATAATACCTCATCGAATTCGATCGTCTTAAATAATTTATCCCGAGCAGAGTTTCCCGTCGAAAGCGATTGTTCCATTGGATATACGAGGATTAAACGATGCTGCGTTCACGATACGGAAACATTAGTGTTTTGGAGAGTTCTAAGCCCGGTAGGTGTTATTAGTTTACGGCCCTGGGAGGATCAAACTTTAATCAGGATTTTCCAGAATGTGCCTTTTCCTGTGAAATTAAAGGTGACGAAGACCAGGCGATCGAAACGAATTTCGGGATTACCAGGCTGGTTTCATATAATTAGGGCTTACCCTGCTCTGCATACTGTGCCCGTTCAACTAACTACCGCGGGAGCATAATGCACCGGAGCTTATTAAAAAATGTTGGCTAGTTAAGCGACTTTATTGAAATCGAAGTTACAGAATAAATTTTTCTCCCGCCGGCCTTGCTCGCTGAGAAAATGAAATTTTCAGTGGAGAACCGAGACTTAACCCGTCTGTCTATTACTTACCACTTCTACTTATTATGGAAGCGCGGACTCCGTAAATGTACAGTTTTCAAATGACGATAACATCGCAGATGATTTAGAAATCTTCAGCATCATCTCCTCCCTTGATGATGCTTCCTGATTACAGGAAGACCTTGATCGTTTCTGCGATTGGTGTCACAGGAATGGTGTCTAGAATTGTCTAGACATTGTGTCTGGGCCTGTGCCACGATCGTTTGGAACATTGTCAGTTTCGAGTTATTTATTGGCGTGTTTAGCTCTTAGAATTAGTTACGGATTTGGGTACGGTTGAAAGTTAAGTGTCCTCTTTCGTTTCGGGAAAACAAACCAGCCGTACCCCCAGTCAATGACAACTGACGCATCGCAGGCCCACACTCAGCGGAAAGGCGACACCAGTTTGGGGACAGATACCTGAACAAGGGACCCTTGTTCATAGGCTTGTTTTATTTACGAGGCTTGCGTGAGAAACAAAATCACGGATTTAGTAGGCGTACCACATAATTTGGATTACGCCCCGAACTGGTGATTGGTCCCTTGGTTATCCCTACCAAAGAAACGATCTCTTCCCGAACTTTGGTAGGGAATTGTAGGAGAAATAGCGAGCAGAACTTTACGGGCTTTTGAGAGAATCATACAAACCTTGTATCTTGAAATATTAATTCATCGAACGTTACGAAGCGCATTATTAAAACGTATTAATTCGGATTCGAACTTGAATTGTGAACGGGAGTTGCGAAGTTGAACTGTGAAGTGGATTGTGAACTTTATTCTAAACTTTCTATGAACTTCCTTTCGATCTTTCTTATGAGCTTTCTTTCGATCTTTCTTATGAACCTTTCTTACGAACCGTCTCATGAACTTTTCTTACGAACTTTCTTATGAACTTTTCTTACGAACTTTCTTATGAACTTTGATACGAATCATCAATACGAACTTTATTATGAACTTTGTTACGAAACATCATTACGAACCTTCTTGTGAACCTTTTATGAACTTTTTATTGTGAACTCATGAACTCTATGTGAACTATCATTCGTTAATTATATGAACTTTCTTTCGAACTTTTTATGAACTTTCTTTCGTTATTTTTTATGAACTTCCTTTCATTGTTTCTATGGACTTTCTGTGATCTCGTCACGAACAATTCAGTGAACTTGTGTTATGGACTGAACTTTGAACTGTAGAACCTTGGACGTTACAAGAGTTTTTGACTAAGTGTGTGATTTGTGTACACATTCTTGTGCAACCCAGAGCGTTTGATTGCTCTTGAACCAGCAGCAATCTTGGACTTGACAACGCTCTAAACAAATGGTGTGGATCTCAATATTAAGAAATGCCATGTTGTGCGGTCCTCCCCCGCGGTCATTCTGTACCTTTCATATATCCTTACCGTCTCAATGACTGTGTTCTCTCCTCAATAAGAGAAGTTAAGAACTTGGGAATTCACTTCTCCTCTACCTTGGACTTTTCTAACCATATTTATTACATCGTTGGTTTCATACTTCGTATTTCCACTGATTTTCATTGGTCTTATTTTAATCAGAAAAATGCCAGAAATAAGTTAGTGAATGTCCCATGAAAAAATAATGAAAAATAAAGAAGTTTTGTACCGCTAGAAGTCCCCACCGCTACGTTCGGCTTTTCGTTTGTAAAGTCAGTCAGTCGTAAAAAAATAATGTCGTTATGCGATAGTTGTCAATGCAGAACACAGGCTGTTTGACAAGAATCGCGACTTTACTAAACTATCGTTAATTTCCTTCGTGCCTCGTATTATCGCAATATTCGCGCATTGCGTAATAAACCCGTATTATTATTACATTGGAGGGGCTAATGCATCCGCAGCACGCAACAATACGTAAATAAAATCTCGAGCACACTCGAACCGTTTACATGTTATTATTCTGGAATGCAATCTCGAAAAGAGAAATCCAGTCGATTATCTGTTTTCGTAATCCTGCTCACAAAAATTCTACGTTAACATGCCAATCTGTTAATAATTACAACGTTGTCACGCGCCGTTCAATCTACGCTGAATTATTGTGCAGCAGAATTTGATTTATCTCCAACGGGCGCGCAGAAAAATTGATGAAATATAAACTCCAATAAAATAGAATACGTTTCCGTTTTACTTTGAATTTACCGAACCCGTTCCCGAAGGGTATTCAATTTTATCCCACGTCAGTATCTTGAAATATTATTACTGAAATTTCAAGTTGCATACAAGCGTTTGCAAACTTCCCGTTCGAAATACACGCGAACCATCAATATTATTTCTCATTGTTAACATTTCCAGAGATACAGATTGTGATCAATAGACTGAGGATCTTTATGCAAAATAAAAACGTTTGCATTGATTGCGAGACACAGCTGAGCCAAACAGAAAATTCTTTTTTCTTCTAATTGTCTTATTAAGCTGAAATTAATAAACTGATGTCGTTAATTCTTTGTAATTCGTCGACTGCTTTAAATCGCGCGTGCCCATTTCTGTCATAAATGCATAACATCCGCAGTCTAGCGATCAATTTATTTCCTTTCATTAAGTCCTGCCTTAAATCCGTCCTGATAAATAATAAAAATCTATTTCCGCGATAACAGGAACCTCGCGTAATCAGAAATAGGGACATTGACCTTCCTCTTTCCATTTAGCAATTCATTCACGTTTCAGAAGCTCACGTTCGACGTGCCATTTTTCCCGGCATCGAATTGTTTCGTGAAATGGAGAATGTTTAGAGCGTTGTCAAGTCCAAGATTGCTGCTGGTTCAAAAGCAATCAAACGCTCTGGGTTGCACAAGAATGTGTACACAAATCACACACTTTGTCATAAACTCTTGTAACGTCCAAGGTTCTACAGTTCAAAGTTCAGTCCATAACACAAGTTCACTGAATTGTTCGTGACGAGATCACAGAAAGTCCATAGAAATAATGAAAGGAAGTTCATAAAAATAACGAAAGAAAGTTCATAAAAAGTTCGAAAGAAAGTTCATATAATTAACGAATGATAGTTCACATAGAGTTCATGAGTTCACAATAAAAAGTTCATAAAAGGTTCACAAGAAGGTTCGTAATGATGTTTCGTAACAAAGTTCATAATCAAGTTCGTATTGATGATTCGTATCAAAGTTCATAAGAAAGTTCGTAAGAAAAGTTCATAAGAAAGTTCGTAAGAAAAGTTCATAAGAAAGTTCGTAAGAAAAGTTCATGAGATGGTTCGTAAGAAAAGTTCATAGAAAGTTCGTAAGGAAAGTTCACATAGATGACTAATGACAGTTCACATAGATAACGGATGAAAGTTCAAATCGATGGCGAATGACAGTTCAAATCGATGACGGATGAAAGTTCAAATCGATGACGAATGAAAGTTCAAATCGATGACGAATGACAGTTCAAATCGATGACGAATGAAAGTTCAAATAGATGACGAATGAAAGTTCAAATTGATGACGAATGACAGTTCAGAATGCACGGCACACTTCAATTCGTAACTCCCGCTCACGTTCAACTTCGAATATCGGTTTAAAACGCCTTGTACGACTCCTTCTCAAGCTCTTAAGATTCTGCTCGCTATTTCTCCTACAATTCCCTACCAAAGTTCGGGAAGAGATCGTTTCTTTGGTAGGGATAACCAAGGGACCAATCACCAGTTCGGAGCGTAATCCAAATTATGTGGTACGCCTACTAAAATCCGTGATTTTGTTTCTCACGCAATCCTCGTAAATAAAACAAGCCTATGAACAAGGGTCCCTTGTTCAGGTATCTGTCCCCAAACTGGTGTCGCCTTTCCGCTGAGTGTGGGCCTGCGATGCGTCAGTTGTCATTGACTGGGGGTACGGCTGGTTTGTTTTCCCGAAACGAAAGAGGACACTTAACTTTCAACCGTACCCAAGTCCGTAACTAATTCTAAGAGCTAAACACGCCAATAAATAAATCGAAACTGACAATGTTCCAAACGATCGTGGCACAGGCCCAGACACAATGTCTAGACAATTCTAGACAGAGAAAGTGCAGGATTGCTAAAGATTCCATGAAGAATAAGGTGCAGCCTAACGTCGCTGGTCACGGTCTGCTTCGAGGTGCGCGGTAATGATACGTAGGTGTCGATGACGGGCTGGTTGAAATACTCCTTTTAAAAATTCCGTAAAACCCTTGAAATATTAAGGTCTCGCTAATAGACGGTCTATTTCGAAATGGGGTCGCCGGCGTTAAAGTCGAACTTCAAGAATTTCAGCCTCGACCGTCGCGCGTCGTTCCTCCTTGCTCGGCGAAAGTCTTGGCCGGCGTGGCGACTTAAGGCCGCTACTATTTCAAAGTCGACGCTTACACGACAGCTGTCGAAGACAGGGATGCGCCAGTTGCCCGCAGAACGGTCGAGCCGACCTCTTTCTAGGTCTAGCTAAATTTTTGAACAGAGTCGTGTTTCAATAGACACCGTGTGTCTTCCATGAGAGGTGTTCGTTCCCGGTCGAACACCACCACCACTCACCCTTCTTCGCTCCTCCACGGTTTTAAAACGCTCCTCATCTTTCCTTTCCGTTTTCTTTTGACGGTCTGGTAATTGTTTTCCGGCTCGACGACGGGACGGGACGTACACGCCACGCGCACAGCACGGACACACGCAAATGAATCCGTGGCACTGCTCGCGGGATTTTTCACCCCCCGCCCCCGGCACCGGCCAATTCCGTGATAATGCAATTTCCGAGTCCTTGGCAGACAACAACGACGGTAATTCGAAAGAATGTCCTTCCTTTCGTTGCCAAACGTCTTCGTACCTCTGCACGGATAATGTTCGCAAATTGCTCGTGACGCAATTCCGCCCACCTGCCGACAGACTGCGCGAAGGTTTACTGTCGACGCTTTTCCGCGGGAGGTGACAAAGTCGAATATTTCACCGGATATTGTGTCAGCCCGTCCGGCAGTTTTGTTTTTCGGCTTGTTGTTTGCTCGAAACGGTATGGCACGTACTGCGGATCCAAAAAGTACTTATATTCTGCGCTTCCTTTCAAATTGTCGATATTTCATTCAGGATAATTCTGAGGCAAACGACTTCGGTCGAGTCGAATAGGTACACTGTCCGAAATTACCATAAAGCCACCCGATTTTTATGTCATAGTAATGAGAAGCTGATGTACGATAGCATTTTAGGATTGATAAAAGATACCATTTACATGATCACATTCATAGATATATTATTTATTTACAGAAAAACATAAAGTTAAATAGTTTCACAAAAAACGAACTGCGAAGTTTCCATAAAGCCACACGTTTTTTAAGTAGAAAAATTCAAGATTATCGAAAATTTCTTCTATATTTATAAATTGATACTTAGTATAATTGCCATTTCTTCGAATAACGTCGAAAATTCGATTAGGCATTGTTGAAATCAAAGTACGAAGAGTTTCTGCTTCGATGGATGTCCACAACAGAGTCCAAACAGAGAAGGAAAAACAAGGATTCTCAATTAGGTTTAAATCTGGCGAACAAGCTGGCCACATAAAAATCCTCATATTTTTGTTGTTTAACCACTGCCTTGTTTGTCTTGATGCATAAATTGAGGCGTTATCATGCTGAAAACTGAAATTGTCACAGTCTGAATTTCTTCTGTAAATGGCATTAAGACCGTCTCCAACAGCAAGGCGTGTGCAGCAAATTCTGAAAAGTTCAGGGCATTTTAAATGGACAAAAATGCTGCAGAAACCAGCTACAGTAATTTTTCGATCGGAGTCCCAACACCCGTGTGTTGAACGGACTTGGGTAGCGTAGAGAGGCTATTTTTTTATGACTCCGTCGACCGCGCCGAGACTTCAAACGACGAGCCGAACATAGAGAAGGACAGAATGAAATAGGATCGTGTGGCCGAAGCGTGTCGCTGTCGCCGGCACAGTTTAAAGGCCCGTGCGTCATCACAATGAAACACCAAAATCTTAGCTTCTTTATTTTCTATGATATCATTATGGAACTTTCACCAACATATTCGTGGCATTTTTCTAATGCATAATGATACCAAATACGATACAATTGGGCCAATATTTAGTAGTTTAATCGACGATGAAAGTTTCGAACGCAACGAAGAACAGCGACAACGCGGGCCTTTGAACTGTGCCGGCGACGGCTACTGTTCGCGTCTCTTTCTCTTCAATACGCTCTTCTTCGTTGCATTCGAAACTTTCATCGTCGATTAAACCACTAAACATTGGCCCAATTATATCGTTCTTGGTACCAGTTTAATCAGCGAAACGCCAGGAATAAGCTAGTTAAAGTCCCATAAACCGATCATTAAAATTAAGAAGTTTGAGACTTCGATTCAGTCGAGTCAATGTGTGGTGTTCACACCGATATACCCGAGCCGAGATCAAACATCGCCGCCCTACGGCGCGGCGCAGCGTTGGCCGGCAGTGGAGTGAGTAGGCACTGGACTACGGTTAGATAGGCGACCAGGGACTCCGATTGAAAAATTACTATACCAAAGAACGACAGAAACAAGCCCGTCTCGAATTTGCACAAAGATATATATGTCCCGAACACAAGAATTTTTTCCGATAAGAAAAAGTTTAACTTGAATGGGCCAGATGGTTACAGATCCTACTGGCACAGTTTAACAAAAGAAAGTAATGTTGCAATGAGTCGTAACTTCGGTGGTGGCTCATTAATGATTTGGGCTGCATTCAGAGCCAATAAAAAGACACCAATCTGTCGAATTAATCATAAGATGAATTCGACACAATATACGAAGCTGTTGGAGATGGTATTAATATCATTCAGAGAAGAAATTCAGACTGACAATTACATTTTTCAGCATGATAACGCCTCAATTCATGCATCAAGACAAACAAAGGGGTGGTGTCAGACTACAAAAATATGAGGATTTTTACATGGCCAGCTTGTTCGCCGGATTTAAACCCAATTGAGAATCTTTGGGGAATACTTGCAAGAAAAGTATATGGCAATTGTAAACAGTACAACTTTGTAAATGAGAAATTATTATCGATCGTACATTTTTAATAAATTTGGGGTTATGTTCGGTTATGTCGGTTATTTGGGGTTATGTTGTAATTTATTAAAAATGTACGATCGATAATAATTTCTCATTTATTGTAATTGGCGATAAACTACAAAAATTCGAGAAGGCCTAGTTTCGACATCGTCCACAAGATGGACAAATCGTTGAACGACTTTCTCGCAAGTTACTAAAATGTCATCAATTAGTATATTAACGTCCCTCCTTCCGACACTTGTGTCTAAGGCAGGACCCGCTAGATAGCCTTACTGATGAGTCCTCTGGCGGGTCTAGGACGAAACACACCACCATCTTTCTTCTTTTTCTCGTATAGATAGCAATCTATAGCAAACGTGTTTCAGGACGTAATGATTCAAATCCGAATCGAACGTTTGAAAAATGTCCACAAAATTGCTATTTAGTGTATAATTTGTTCGAACCGTTGCGCCGCGAACATAACCCCAAATTTAGTACAACTTTGTTTCTGAGTTATGGATTGGACATCCATCGAAGCAGAAACTCTTCGTACTTTGATTTCATCAATACCTAATCGAATTTTCGACGTTATTAGGTACATATAGAACGTAAAGTTCTATAGTTTAACAGAAACAAAACTGCGAAATTTCCATAAAGCCACACGTTTTTTAAGTAGATAACATCGATATTATCGAAAATTTCTTCTACATTTATAAATTAATACTTAGCATAATTACCATTTCTTCGATAAACGTCGAAAATTCGATTAGGCATTGATGAAATATTGAATCTTGAATTTCTGCTTCGATGGGTGTCCACGCTCTTCGTTCACCGCAATCAATAACTCAGAAACAGAGTTGTACTGTTTAACATACCCTAAGCATTCTTTAAAGATTCTCAATTGGAATATTCCTTTGTGTCGATCGTAGATAGTGCAAATAAACAATTTAATGATTTCGGCGCCACAGGTTCGATCAAATGTTACTCACTAAGCAAATTTGCAATTTAAATTGTTCTCGACGTTTCGATCCAAATGTGGACCATTTTCAAGAGAAATTTAGCGTCTGTAAAATACTGTAAACTATAGTAATAGTTATGACATACTTGCTATGTGTAAACGAATTATATTAATTCAATGATGGACCTTCTGAGAAAACTAATTAACACCATGCCGGTAGACGTTAAACTGAAACCATGTAGCTGTTCATTTCATCAATGCCTAATCGAATTTTCGACGTTATTAGAAGAAATGGCAATTATACTATTAATTTGTAAATATAGAAGAAATGTTCGATAATCTTGATGCTATCTACCTAAAAAAAAAAAGTTTTTTGTTAAACTATATAACTTTACATTTCTCTGTGAATAAATAATATATCTATGAATGAAATCATGTAAATGGTTTCTTTTATTAATCTTAAAATGTTATCGTGCATTAGCTTCTCATTACTATGACATAATTATAAGATTTCACCAAAAAATCAGGTGGCCTTATGGTAATTTCGGGTAGTGTACCCTCGTCCGCGGTACGTCGAAAGTCGGTACCGAGCCAGTGGGCAATATCTGCTCGGACTTTCGAGGGGAACCGTTTCGTGGGCGTAGCAGCTGTAATTGTTACTACGTGATCATTGTTTTCGCCGAAGGGAAACAGGATTGAGTTTACCTTTCGCGTGCAAACAGAGCTTTCAGCGGATTTTAATCGCGCGCATTGACGCAGCCCGCGCGTCCATGTTTTTTTAGGGGTTATTTCATATCTGCCTTGGAGGCAACATGTTTGCTTACAAGCTTTCGCGTCCATTTTCCGCGCGCTTGGCCACGTCCGATTCGATACCCCGGAACATTTGAAAACGTAATATCCGCCCGGCACACAAATACACACGGTCGAACATTATTTCTACGCGATAGTTTTCGCGACACAACATTCCCCCGCGTCCCTGGCTCGCCAACGACACCTGTCGCGTTTAAGCGGGACACCCTGTACAGAGCCCCCGGGTTCGAACATTCTTTTTTTGTAAAAAAATCAGGTCACGAAGATGGCAGTGCGATAGGGAGAGTTATCGTGACGTAGCATTGAAGCATCCGCATGCCCAATTCCTTTGTTAAAATATCGTGAACGGTTTGGTGATTCGAATTTAACGCGCTAACGATCATGCCGACTATCGAACGTCGATCGTATATCACGTGGGGCCCAATTTCGACGCGTTCACTGGCGCGCACGTTAGAATACCATTTATAAATTTATGCTCTCGATGAGATATTCTCCGCTGTACGTGGGATCTTATCTTCATCAAATTCCCACTTGCCGCGAGAACATCAAAATCCACAGTTACACGTTAGAATTCGCTTGGAATAACCGAAAAAGGCGACGCGAAAGTTCGCCGAACACTTCGGCTGTCGCGTCATCGATATATGGGTGACACAATTCTTCGGCCAGACTGGAAAATCAATTTTTGTAGTGATATATCGAACGATATAAATTTCGCCGGCGACTATCGATGCAAGAAGGTGAAAGGAGCTACCGTTCTAATAAATTTGAACTTTTCAGTTTCTGTTCCGTGAAATATACCGTTTCGATTTTGCGGGATCTTTACGAGGCCTGGCTCGCCAGTCAACGTATTAATCGAGAGTTCCTTTCGAGGAACTAATACCTCTGAAGTTCATTCGCAGTTTGCGTAGTCTTGTCTGACCAATGCTTGATCATTCTACTACAGTGCCCGAAATTACCATGAAGCCACCTGATTTTTTTATGAAATCTTATAATCATGTCATAGTAATGAGAAGCTGATGCACGATAACATGTTAAGATTAATGAAAGAAACCATTTACATGATTTCATCCATAGATATATTATTTATTCACAGAGAAATGTAAAGTTATATAGTTTAACAAAAAACGGACTACGAAATTTCCATAAAGCCACACGTTTTTTAAGTAGATATCATCACGATTATTGAACATTTCTTCTATATTTAACAATTAATTATACTTGGTATAATTGCCATTTCTTCGAATAACGTCGAACATTCGATTAGGCTTCGATGAAATCAAAGTACGAAGCATTTCTGCTTCGATGGATGTCCAATCCATAACTCAGAAACAAAGTTGTACTAAATTTGGGGTTATGTTCGCGGCGCAACGGTTCGATCAAATTATACACTAAATAGCAATTTTGTGGACATTTTTCAAACGTTCGAATCGGATTTGAATCATTACGTCCTGAGACACGTTTGTTATAGATTGCTATCTATAAGAGAAAAAGAAGAAAGATGGTGGTGTATTTCGTCCTAGACCCGCTGGAGGACTCATCAGTAAGGCTATCTAGCGGGTCCTGCCTTAGACACAAGTGTCGGAAGGAGGGACGTTAATATACTAATTGATGACATTTTAGTAACTTGCGAGAAAGTCGTTCAACGATTTGTCCATCTTGTGGACGACGTCGAAACTAGGCCTTCTCGAATTTTTGTAGTTTATCGCCAATTATAATAAATGAGAAATTATTATCGATCGTACATTTTTAATAAATTACAACATAACCCCAAATAACCGACATAACCGAACATAACCCCAAATTTATTAAAAATGTACGATCGATAATAATTTCTCATTTACAAAGTTGTACTGTTTACAATTGCCATATACTTTTCTTGCAAGTGTTCCCCAAAGATTCTCAATTGGGTTTAAATCCGGCGAACAAGCTGGCCATGTAAAAATCCTCATATTTTTGTTGTCTGACACCACCCCTTTGTTTGTCTTGATGCATGAATTGAGGCGTTATCATGCTGAAAAATGTAATTGTCAGTCTGAATTTCTTCTCTGAATGATATTAATACCATCTCCAACAGCTTCGTATATTGTGTCGAATTCATCTTATGATTAATTCGGCAGACTGGTGTTTTTTTATTGGCTCTGAATGCAGTCCAAATCATTAATGAGCCACCACCGAAGTTACGACTCATTGCAACAATACTTTCTTTTGTTAAATTGTGCCAGTAGTATCTGTAACCATCTGGCCCATCCAAGTTAAACTTTTTCTTATCGGAAAAAATTCTTGTGTTCGGGACATATATATCTATGTGCAAATTCGAGACGGGCTTGTTTCTGTCGTTCTTTGGTAGCTGGTTTCTGCAGCATTTTTGTCCATTTAAAATGCCCTGAACTTTTCAGAATTTGCTGCACACGCCTTGCTGTTGGAGACGGTCTTAATGCCATTTACAGAAGAAATTCAGACTGACAATTTCAGTTTTCAGCATGATAACGCCTCAATTTATGCATCAAGACAAACAAGGCAGGGGTTAAACAACAAAAATATGAGGATTTTTATGTGGCCAGTTTGTTTGCCAGATTTAAACCTAATTGAGAATCCTTGTTTTTCCTTCTCTGTTTGGACTCTGTTGTGGACATCCATCGAAGCAGAAACTCTTCTTTGATTTCAACAATGCCTAATCGAATTTTCGACGTTATTCGAAGAAATGGCAATTATACTAAGTATCAATTTATAAATATAGAAGAAATTGTCGATAATCTTGAATTTTTCTACTTAAAAAACGTGTGGCTTTATGGAAATTTCGCAGTTCGTTTTTTGTGAAACTATTTAACTTTATATTTTTCTGTAAATAAATAATATATTTGTGAATGTAATCATGTAAATGGTTTCTTTTATTAATCCTAAAATGCTGCCGTGCATCAGTTTCTCATTACTACGACATAATTATAAGATTTCACCAAAAAATCAGGTGGCTTTATGGTAATTTCGGGCACTAGAACACGAAATTTCGCAAAAATCTGGTAACAGAAGAATTCCGTTGACGTGTGTTTTCCTTTGCGCGTCTGGACGCAGCGTTTTGTCAAAAAATGCGTGCGTTTGGGTCTAGCGCAACATTCAGAGGTCTCGAAGCGAAAATACAAAAGGCAAATGTCTGCGCCGAACACATTTCGTAAATCGATCGGCGCACTTGTTTGAGTTTGAGTGAAGCTCTTTCGTTTTTCTTCAAAAAGCAGGTGAAAAACGAGCTAAGACATACCAAATCGTATCATGGGAACGCAAACTTGTTTGTGCAGAGGCACAGGAGATAGCTACGACAAATGAAGTACGGATAACAAAACGCTGCGTCCAGACTTGCGTAGGAAAACACACCTTTAGACCGTTCGAATCGGTACGATAGAAACGGAATGGATTGTTATTCACTTTTGTTAATTGCTTTGGGCTCTGCGAAGTTACGCAATCTACAACAGCACGAAGGACCCGCAATCCCAGAGGAATTCGCATCACAAAGGAAGCGAATTTTATTGAGTTTCTGCGAACGTGGGCGCTGTCCAATCAATATTAGTGTAGAGTCGATAGAAGTAGAATCGATCACTTTGACACAGAAGAAGAAACTACATTTTCCGTTGACCGAGTGGACTATATTCCCAGTGAAATATGTAAAATGCACGGTTCAGGGTGACCGTGCTTAAACCCGCGACTCCTCTCGTGTGTACAACTTATCTTTCGACGTATGTTACTTGCACTTCACCGGTACTGTTGCGTGTTGCATTAACGTAGCAAAATATTCTAACGTGGCGGTGACAAGGCTGACAAGGAGAAAATCGAGCTGACTATCGCGTGGCCAGTCGCTCTACAAATCGCCCGTTCCTCTCGCTGCCGATGTTTGCGGGAATTAAATGTTAGTTTAACAAAATATCGATGAAAAAATATTTCGCTGACCTTGAAATACGTTGTCAAGGACCTTGCCCACACAGGCTGATCTGAAAGAGCTCAACGAACGACCGGGATTACGAACAATCGGACATTGACTGGTGCGCGACATGTTCAAATTTACGACATATCAATCACCATTGAATTGGGAACCAGGACGCGTTAATGAAAAATGCGCGGCGATAAATCAAAATCCGGTGGTCCAATTGCAATGATAATTCATCAACAGCCGGGAACACGCTCGCATTGTCTCCGGAACAAGCTGCAGTCGTCATTAACACGACTGCTCCGATCTCGACGTGTGCAGGGTGCGAAGAAATTATACGTCGCGGCTGTCAAGATCGAAGCGTCAAACTTTTCTTGATTGCATCGTATTCTGCTCGTCGCGAGGATGAAGCCTCCGACCAGGGATTCGGCTCGCCGCAATAATTTAGTAAATGAATTCCCACGATTTTGAGGACACTCGGAGAGACAGGGGGAGGAACTGGCGTCCGGGAGTTTCGGCGAGAAAGGGAAAAGCGGGAGAGAAAGTAGCAGCCAGCCGGTTGCAAAACGTTTCGCCGGCGTTTTCCCTCTTCTCCCTTTCTTTTCCATTCGCGTCGATCCTCCTCGCGTGTTCGTGCGGTCAGTCCGGGCTTGTTTACGACGCGGGCACCGAAGCGAAGTTCGCCACGCCGCCGCGCTGCGCCGGCGATGGTGATAGCGATGCTGGGCGATGGCGATGGTGGTGCTGGCGGTGGTGGTGGTGGTAACCCGATATAACTCCCGACCCTAGCCACCCCTCTCGACACGTTTTCCCCGAACAGGATGGCTCGCACCACCACCGGCGCACAAACTCGCACACCTATAAACCACTTGCTCACCACCGCGAGCACCACCCTCAAGCCTCTGCGGTTCATGAAAGCTAACTATCTTCTTGTTCTTCCACTTCTTCCGCCTCTTCCTTTTTCCTCTCTGTCTTCGGCTTCCACTTCCTCCTTTCCCCATCCCCATCCACTCCGACTTTTTCACCGGGTTTTTCTTGTTCCCGCTCGCCCTTTCTACCTCGGCGGGGGTGGATCGAGCCTGTGAATTAGGTAAATGGAACAAATTGGTTTCGGTGCTCCGCGTTCGGGGTCGCGGCGAGTTTGTTTACTCGCGCGTTCGGACATTCGCGAACTTCGGTTTCGTCTGCCAAGACATTATTCCACCGTTACTGCGGATTTCGTCTGACATCCGTTCGGTGCGCACGATACTCTCGGAGTGCGTGCGATACCGTGCATTATTATTCTTCTACTCGAGCATTATCAACCTCCATCCAGGTTATTTTGCATTGAATTTATTGTATTTCAAATAAGACGGTGTTCGAATTCAATATTTCTTGACTCGATTCCATTCCCCCGAAAGAAGGTGTAGTACCAATATCACGGGGGAGGTTCGAGTGCATTTTGTATTCGACAATGGACGGAAGTTTGTATTCCCCTAAGAAATTCGATACAGTTTGCGCTAAGCTACAACTTTCCGAATAAACTATTTGCATACTTTCCCGGAGCGGCACACCTACGAAAATATACTTTTTCTCGAGATATTCCCCGCGAAGTAAAACTTCCGGGGCAGGTACCGCTCAAGTTCCGCGCGCGACGCGGCGTCGCGACTGCAAGCATCTGTTGCGCCGAAGTTTTTAGTTAATATTTCTGTAAAAAACATCGTTGAATGTAGCCGGGACAAGCTTTCTTACTGCAATAGCTTCTCCCGTTTACCCGCGGTTACATTTTGGTTTCTGCGGCAATAAAACGAAGAACGCGGAGCACTGTAATGGAAAAACTTCCCGTTCGGAGATCCTAAAATTGCCAATTTTAAGGGAACGCGGAGTTAACTCTATTTTTTTATTCGGCCATAAACGCGAAGGAGCCTTTATGTATCACGATTTAATAAAACTTAATCGTTTCCCTTGCGCTTGTTGTCGGCGACGGAAATACGACCGAGCTGGGAAAGAGAACTGCCGGAGGAAGTTACCGCAACATTTTCCATTAAACGTTACAAACGTAACCGCGACGGAGCTACGCTGAATCGAAGTATTAGGTGTACAAATCAGTTCTCGGCCTTTTCTCGTCGAATTCAATATTTTCTTACTTGAAATACAAGTATGTTTTAATCGGGAAAGTAGCCTCCATTTGCTTCTACGCACATCTTGGTGAAAAACAAGATGACGGTTTTGACTCGATTAAGTCTGCGAGGCATTTTTCGACTTCTTTGACTGTTTGGAAGTGTGTACACTTCTCGTCAAAACGATAAAACACCTCTAGATTTCTAATGTTTCTCAATACCAATGCGTGCAAAGATTTTGTGTATAGATCCGTATAGAGTATCCTCTGTTTAGTAACATACGAAGTAACTGCTATTATTTACGTTGTGTCTTAGGAGTTATGTATATCAGTTTACATGAAAAACCGGTGCGTCAAAACGATAAGACATGGTGAAGAAGAATAGTGACTTAATTACACTGTTTAATGTTTAAACATGTTTAAACAATCATTAAAGACGAAGAGACACCACTTTGCACCAATTTTTGAGAATATTTTTGAATTTATCTCGAAAAATTAGGATCTAGCGGAAAATTGAACTATATCGCCCGATAGAGCAGACTTTTATCTTAAGAAATCTCCCTTTGTAGTTTGCAACTATGACGTCTTTTTCGAACCGCAAAACAAAATATTTTCGCCCTTTATGTGCGTCTTTTGGCACTCATTTTGTTTATTGTGGTTATAATAACATTTTGAGGTTATGTTAAACTATTACTCGGGTAGTTTAAACATGTTTAAACAATCATTAAAGACGAAGAGACACCACCTTGCACCAATTTTTGAGAATATTTTTGAATTTATCTCGAAAAATTAGGATCTAGCGGAAAATTGAACTATATCACCCGATAGAGCAGACTTTTATCTTTAGAAATCTCCCTTTGCAGTTTGCAACTATGACGTTTTTTTCGAACCACAAAACAAAATATTTTCGTCCTTTATATGCGTCTTTTGGCACCCATTTTGTTTATTGTGGTTACAATAATATTTTGAGGTTATGTTAAACTATTAGTCGGGTAGTTTAAACATGTTTAAACAATCATTAAAGACGAAGAGGCACCACCTTGCACCAATTTTTGAGAATATTTTTGAATTTATCTCGAAAAATTAGGATCTAGCGGAAAACTGAACTATATCACCCGATAGAGCAGACTTTTATCTTTAGAAATCTCCCTTTGCAGTTTGCAACTATGACGTCTTTTTCGAACCACAAAACAAAATATTTTCGTCCTTCATATGCGTCTTTTGGCACCCATTTTGTTTATTGTGGTTACAGTAATATTTTGACGTTATGTTAAACTATTAGTCGGGTAGTTTAAACATGTTTAAACAATCATTAAAGACGAAGAGACACCACCTTGCACCAATTTTTGAGAATATTTTTGAATTTATCTCGAAAAATTAGGATCTAGCGGAAAACTGAACTATATCACCCGATAGAGCAGACTTTTATCTTTAGAAATCTCCCTTTGCAGTTTGCAACTATGACGTCTTTTTCGAACCACAAAACAAAATATTTTCGCCCTCTATATGCGTCTTTTGGCACTGATTTTGTTTATTGTGGTTACAATAATATTTTGAGGTTATGTTAAATTATTAGTCGGGTAGTTTAAACATGTTTAAACAATCATTAAAGACGAAGAGACACCACTTTGCACCAATTTTTGAGAATATTTTTGAATTTATCTCGAAAAATTAGGATCTAGCGGAAAACTGAACTATATCACCCGATAGAGCAGACTTTTATCTTTAGAAATCTCCCTTTGCAGTTTGCAACTATGACGTCTTTTTCGAACCACAAAACAAAATATTTTCGCCCTCTATATGCGTCTTTTGGCACTGATTTTGTTTATTGTGGTTACAATAATATTTTGAGGTTATGTTAAATTATTAGTCGGGTAGTTTAAACATGTTTAAACAATCATTAAAGACGAAGAGACACCACTTTGCACCAATTTTTGAGAATATTTTTGAATTTATCTCGAAAAATTAGGATCTAGCGGAAAACTGAACTATATCACCCGATAGAGCAGACTTTTATCTTTAGAAATCTCCCTTTGCAGTTTGCAACTATGACGTCTTTTTCGAACCACAAAACAAAATATTTTCGCCCTCTATATGCGTCTTTTGGCACTGATTTTGTTTATTGTGGTTACAATAATATTTTGAGGTTATGTTAAATTATTAGTCGGGTAGTTTAAACATGTTTAAACAATCATTAAAGACGAAGAGACACCACTTTGCACCAATTTTTGAGAATATTTTTGAATTTGTCTCGAAAAATTAGGATCTAGCGGAAAATTGAACTATATCACCCGATAGAGCAGACTTTTATCTTTAGAAATCTCCCTTTGTAGTTTGCAACTATGACGTTTTTTTCGAACCACAAAACAAAATATTTTCGTCCTTTATATGCGTCTTTTGGCACTGATTTTGTTTATTGTGGTTACAATAATATTTTGAGGTTATGTTAAACTATTAGTCGGGTAGTTTAAACATGTTTAAACAATCATTAAAGACGAAGAGACACCACCTTGCACCAATTTTTGAGAATATTTTTGAATTTATCTCGAAAAATTAGGATCTAGCGGAAAATTGAACTATATCACCCGATAGAGCAGACTTTTATCTTTAGAAATCTCCCTTTGCAGTTTGCAACTATGACGTCTTTTTCGAACCACAAAACAAAATATTTTCGCCCTTTATGTACGTCTTTTGGCACTCATTTTGTTTATTGTGGTTACAATAATATTTTGAGGTTATGTTAAACTATTAGTCGGGTAGTTTAAACATGTGTAAACAATCATTAAAGACGAAGAGACACCACCTTGCACCAATTTTTGAGAATATTTTTGAATTTATCTCGAAAAATTAGGATCTAGCGGAAAATTGAACTATATCACCCGATAGAGCAGACTTTTATCTTTAGAAATCTCCCTTTGCAGTTTGCAACCATGACGTCTTTTTCGAACCACAAAACAAAATATTTTCGCCCTCTATATGCGTCTTTTGGCACTGATTTTGTTTATTGTGGTTACAATAATATTTTGAGGTTATGTTAAATTATTAGTCGGGTAGTTTAAACATGTTTAAACAATCATTAAAGACGAAGAGACACCACTTTGCACCAATTTTTGAGAATATTTTTGAATTTGTCTCGAAAAATTAGGATCTAGCGGAAAATTGAACTATATCACCCGATAGAGCAGACTTTTATCTTTAGAAATCTCCCTTTGCAGTTTGCAACTATGACGTCTTTTTCGAACCACAAAACAAAATATTTTCGTCCTTCATATGCGTCTTTTGGCACCCATTTTGTTTATTGTGGTTACAATAATATTTTGAGGTTATGTTAAACTATTAGTCGGGTAGTTTAAACATGTTTAAACAATCATTAAAGACGAAGAGACACCACCTTGCACCAATTTTTGAGAATATTTTTGAATTTATCTCGAAAAATTAGGATCTAGCGGAAAACTGAACTATATCACCCGATAGAGCAGACTTTTATCTTTAGAAATCTCCCTTTGCAGTTTGCAACTATGACGTCTTTTTCGAACCACAAAACAAAATATTTTCGCCCTCTATATGCGTCTTTTGGCACTGATTTTGTTTATTGTGGTTACAATAATATTTTGAGGTTATGTTAAACTATTAGTCGGGTAGTTTAAACATGTTTAAACAATCATTAAAGACGAAGAGACACCACCTTGCACCAATTTTTGAGAATATTTTTGAATTTATCTCGAAAAATAAGGGTCTAACGGAAAATTGAACTATATCGCCCGATAGAGCAGACTTTTATCTTTAGAAATCTCCCTTTGCAGTTTGCAACCATGACGTCTTTTTCGAACCACAAAACAAAATATTTTCGCCCTCTATATGCGTCTTTTGGCACTGATTTTGTTTATTGTGGTTACAATAATATTTTGAGGTTATGTTAAATTATTAGTCGGGTAGTTTAAACATGTTTAAACAATCATTAAAGACGAAGAGACACCACTTTGCACCAATTTTTGAGAATATTTTTGAATTTGTCTCGAAAAATTAGGATCTAGCGGAAAATTGAACTATATCACCCGATAGAGCAGACTTTTATCTTTAGAAATCTCCCTTTGTAGTTTGCAACTATGACGTTTTTTTCGAACCACAAAACAAAATATTTTCGTCCTTTATATGCGTCTTTTGGCACTGATTTTGTTTATTGTGGTTACAATAATATTTTGAGGTTATGTTAAACTATTAGTCGGGTAGTTTAAACATGTTTAAACAATCATTAAAGACGAAGAGACACCACCTTGCACCAATTTTTGAGAATATTTTTGAATTTATCTCGAAAAATTAGGATCTAGCGGAAAATTGAACTATATCACCCGATAGAGCAGACTTTTATCTTTAGAAATCTCCCTTTGCAGTTTGCAACTATGACGTCTTTTTCGAACCACAAAACAAAATATTTTCGCCCTTTATGTACGTCTTTTGGCACTCATTTTGTTTATTGTGGTTACAATAATATTTTGAGGTTATGTTAAACTATTAGTCGGGTAGTTTAAACATGTGTAAACAATCATTAAAGACGAAGAGACACCACCTTGCACCAATTTTTGAGAATATTTTTGAATTTATCTCGAAAAATTAGGATCTAGCGGAAAATTGAACTATATCACCCGATAGAGCAGACTTTTATCTTTAGAAATCTCCCTTTGCAGTTTGCAACCATGACGTCTTTTTCGAACCACAAAACAAAATATTTTCGCCCTCTATATGCGTCTTTTGGCACTGATTTTGTTTATTGTGGTTACAATAATATTTTGAGGTTATGTTAAATTATTAGTCGGGTAGTTTAAACATGTTTAAACAATCATTAAAGACGAAGAGACACCACTTTGCACCAATTTTTGAGAATATTTTTGAATTTGTCTCGAAAAATTAGGATCTAGCGGAAAATTGAACTATATCACCCGATAGAGCAGACTTTTATCTTTAGAAATCTCCCTTTGCAGTTTGCAACTATGACGTCTTTTTCGAACCACAAAACAAAATATTTTCGTCCTTCATATGCGTCTTTTGGCACCCATTTTGTTTATTGTGGTTACAATAATATTTTGAGGTTATGTTAAACTATTAGTCGGGTAGTTTAAACATGTTTAAACAATCATTAAAGACGAAGAGACACCACCTTGCACCAATTTTTGAGAATATTTTTGAATTTATCTCGAAAAATTAGGATCTAGCGGAAAATTGAACTATATCGCCCGATAGAGCAGACTTTTATCTTTAGAAATCTCCCTTTGCAGTTTGCAACTATGACGTTTTTTTCGAACCACAAAACAAAATATTTTCGTCCTTCATATGCGTCTTTTGGCACCCATTTTGTTTATTGTGGTTACAATAATATTTTGAGGTTATGTTAAACTATTAGTCGGGTAGTTTAAACATGTTTAAACAATCATTAAAGACGAAGAGACACCACCTTGCACCAATTTTTGAGAATATTTTTGAATTTATCTCGAAAAATTAGGATCTAGCGGAAAACTGAACTATATCACCCGATAGAGCAGACTTTTATCTTTAGAAATCTCCCTTTGCAGTTTGCAACTATGACGTCTTTTTCGAACCACAAAACAAAATATTTTCGTCCTTCATATGCGTCTTTTGGCACCCATTTTGTTTATTGTGGTTACAGTAATATTTTGACGTTATGTTAAACTATTAGTCGGGTAGTTTAAACATGTTTAAACAATCATTAAAGACGAAGAGACACCACCTTGCACCAATTTTTGAGAATATTTTTGAATTTATCTCGAAAAATTAGGATCTAGCGGAAAACTGAACTATATCACCCGATAGAGCAGACTTTTATCTTTAGAAATCTCCCTTTGCAGTTTGCAACTATGACGTCTTTTTCGAACCACAAAACAAAATATTTTCGCCCTCTATATGCGTCTTTTGGCACTGATTTTGTTTATTGTGGTTACAATAATATTTTGAGGTTATGTTAAACTATTAGTCGGGTAGTTTAAACATGTTTAAACAATCATTAAAGACGAAGAGACACCACCTTGCACCAATTTTTGAGAATATTTTTGAATTTATCTCGAAAAATAAGGGTCTAACGGAAAATTGAACTATATCGCCCGATAGAGCAGACTTTTATCTTTAGAAATCTCCCTTTGCAGTTTGCAACCATGACGTCTTTTTCGAACCACAAAACAAAATATTTTCGCCCTCTATATGCGTCTTTTGGCACTGATTTTGTTTATTGTGGTTACAATAATATTTTGAGGTTATGTTAAATTATTAGTCGGGTAGTTTAAACATGTTTAAACAATCATTAAAGACGAAGAGACACCACTTTGCACCAATTTTTGAGAATATTTTTGAATTTGTCTCGAAAAATTAGGATCTAGCGGAAAATTGAACTATATCACCCGATAGAGCAGACTTTTATCTTTAGAAATCTCCCTTTGTAGTTTGCAACTATGACGTTTTTTTCGAACCACAAAACAAAATATTTTCGTCCTTTATATGCGTCTTTTGGCACTGATTTTGTTTATTGTGGTTACAATAATATTTTGAGGTTATGTTAAACTATTAGTCGGGTAGTTTAAACATGTTTAAACAATCATTAAAGACGAAGAGACACCACCTTGCACCAATTTTTGAGAATATTTTTGAATTTATCTCGAAAAATTAGGATCTAGCGGAAAATTGAACTATATCACCCGATAGAGCAGACTTTTATCTTTAGAAATCTCCCTTTGCAGTTTGCAACTATGACGTCTTTTTCGAACCACAAAACAAAATATTTTCGTCCTTCATATGCGTCTTTTGGCACCCATTTTGTTTATTGTGGTTACAATAATATTTTGAGGTTATGTTAAACTATTAGTCGGGTAGTTTAAACATGTGTAAACAATCATTAAAGACGAAGAGACACCACCTTGCACCAATTTTTGAGAATATTTTTGAATTTATCTCGAAAAATTAGGATCTAGCGGAAAACTGAACTATATCACCCGATAGAGCAGACTTTTATCTTTAGAAATCTCCCTTTGCAGTTTGCAACTATGACGTCTTTTTCGAACCACAAAACAAAATATTTTCGCCCTCTATATGCGTCTTTTGGCACTGATTTTGTTTATTGTGGTTACAATAATATTTTGAGGTTATGTTAAACTATTAGTCGGGTAGTTTAAACATGTTTAAACAATCATTAAAGACGAAGAGACACCACCTTGCACCAATTTTTGAGAATATTTTTGAATTTATCTCGAAAAATAAGGGTCTAACGGAAAATTGAACTATATCGCCCGATAGAGCAGACTTTTATCTTTAGAAATCTCCCTTTGCAGTTTGCAACCATGACGTCTTTTTCGAACCACAAAACAAAATATTTTCGCCCTCTATATGCGTCTTTTGGCACTGATTTTGTTTATTGTGGTTACAATAATATTTTGAGGTTATGTTAAATTATTAGTCGGGTAGTTTAAACATGTTTAAACAATCATTAAAGACGAAGAGACACCACTTTGCACCAATTTTTGAGAATATTTTTGAATTTGTCTCGAAAAATTAGGATCTAGCGGAAAATTGAACTATATCACCCGATAGAGCAGACTTTTATCTTTAGAAATCTCCCTTTGTAGTTTGCAACTATGACGTTTTTTTCGAACCACAAAACAAAATATTTTCGTCCTTTATATGCGTCTTTTGGCACTGATTTTGTTTATTGTGGTTACAATAATATTTTGAGGTTATGTTAAACTATTAGTCGGGTAGTTTAAACATGTTTAAACAATCATTAAAGACGAAGAGACACCACCTTGCACCAATTTTTGAGAATATTTTTGAATTTATCTCGAAAAATTAGGATCTAGCGGAAAATTGAACTATATCACCCGATAGAGCAGACTTTTATCTTTAGAAATCTCCCTTTGCAGTTTGCAACTATGACGTCTTTTTCGAACCACAAAACAAAATATTTTCGCCCTTTATGTACGTCTTTTGGCACTCATTTTGTTTATTGTGGTTACAATAATATTTTGAGGTTATGTTAAACTATTAGTCGGGTAGTTTAAACATGTGTAAACAATCATTAAAGACGAAGAGACACCACCTTGCACCAATTTTTGAGAATATTTTTGAATTTATCTCGAAAAATTAGGATCTAGCGGAAAATTGAACTATATCACCCGATAGAGCAGACTTTTATCTTTAGAAATCTCCCTTTGCAGTTTGCAACCATGACGTCTTTTTCGAACCACAAAACAAAATATTTTCGCCCTCTATATGCGTCTTTTGGCACTGATTTTGTTTATTGTGGTTACAATAATATTTTGAGGTTATGTTAAACTATTAGTCGGGTAGTTTAAACATGTTTAAACAATCATTAAAGACGAAGAGACACCACCTTGCACCAATTTTTGAGAATATTTTTGAATTTATCTCGAAAAATTAGGATCTAGCGGAAAATTGAACTATATCGCCCGATAGAGCAGACTTTTATCTTTAGAAATCTCCCTTTGCAGTTTGCAACTATGACGTTTTTTTCGAACCACAAAACAAAATATTTTCGTCCTTCATATGCGTCTTTTGGCACCCATTTTGTTTATTGTGGTTACAATAATATTTTGAGGTTATGTTAAACTATTAGTCGGGTAGTTTAAACATGTTTAAACAATCATTAAAGACGAAGAGACACCACCTTGCACCAATTTTTGAGAATATTTTTGAATTTATCTCGAAAAATTAGGATCTAGCGGAAAACTGAACTATATCACCCGATAGAGCAGACTTTTATCTTTAGAAATCTCCCTTTGCAGTTTGTAACTATGACGTCTTTTTCGAACCACAAAACAAAATATTTTCGCCCTTTATGTGCGTCTTTTGGCACTCATTTTGTTTATTGTGGTTACAATAATATTTTGAGGTTATGTTAAACTATTAGTCGGGTAGTTTAAACATGTTTAAACAATCATTAAAGACGAAGAGACACCAACATGCACCAATTTTTGAGAATATTTTTGAATTTATCTCGAAAAATTAGGATCTAGCGGAAAACTGAACTATATCACCCGATAGAGCAGACTTTTATCTTTAGAAATCTCCCTTTGCAGTTTGCAACTATGACGTCTTTTTCGAACCACAAAACAAAATATTTTCGCCCTCTATATGCGTCTTTTGGCACTGATTTTGTTTATTGTGGTTACAATAATATTTTGAGGTTATGTTAAATTATTAGTCGGGTAGTTTAAACATGTTTAAACAATCATTAAAGACGAAGAGACACCACTTTGCACCAATTTTTGAGAATATTTTTGAATTTATCTCGAAAAATTAGGATCTAGCGGAAAATTGAACTATATCACCCGATAGAGCAGACTTTTATCTTTAGAAATCTCCCTTTGCAGTTTGCAACTATGACGTTTTTTTCGAACCACAAAACAAAATATTTTCGTCCTTCATATGCGTCTTTTGGCACCCATTTTGTTTATTGTGGTTACAATAATATTTTGAGGTTATGTTAAACTATTAGTCGGGTAGTTTAAACATGTTTAAACAAGCATTAAAGACGAAGAGACACCAACATGCACCAATTTTTGAGAATATTTTTGAATTTATCTCGAAAAATTAGGATCTAGCGGAAAACTGAACTATATCACCCGATAGAGCAGACTTTTATCTTTAGAAATCTCCCTTTGCAGTTTGCAACTATGACGTTTTTTTCGAACCACAAAACAAAATATTTTCGTCCTTCATATGCGTCTTTTGGCACCCATTTTGTTTATTGTGGTTACAATAATATTTTGAGGTTATGTTAAACTATTAGTCGGGTAGTTTAAACATGTTTAAACAAGCATTAAAGACGAAGAGACACCAACATGCACCAATTTTTGAGAATATTTTTGAATTTATCTCGAAAAATTAGGATCTAGCGGAAAACTGAACTATATCACCCGATAGAGCAGACTTTTATCTTTAGAAATCTCCCTTTGCAGTTTGCAACTATGACGTCTTTTTCGAACCACAAAACAAAATATTTTCGCCCTCTATATGCGTCTTTTGGCACTCATTTTGTTTATTGTGGTTACAATAACATTTTGAGGTTATGTTAAACTATTAGTCGGGTAGTTTCCTCTACTAGGTTGGTATTATAAAATCCCTCAACCGGAAGAAAGATGTTTCAGGCCGAGAACTTATTTGTAGACCTAATAATACCTGCACACTCTTTAAAGGACCATACACTTGAAATAAATTCTTAAATTCACTGGTCTGCGCATCCCCAAAGTTCCACGACTTCTCTGAAATTCCACGTTCAGAAATCTCCGCTTTCCGAAGAAATAAACTGGATCATTAACAGCGAGCTCTATCCGGAATTTTGCTTTGTCTGAAAGTTTTTGGACACGGTCGTGGCACGTACGAACCGGCGCACTAAACCAAGTAAGTGTTCTACAGCTAACGAACGTGGATGCTGATAAGGGTTAATCAAGTCGGAAGACTTATACGACCATGATCGTAACGTTCCGAAGCAGTGACACGCTCTCGAGCTTCGGAGAGTCCATGGCTGCTGAACTTTCTGCACGGCGTCGCAGAATCTGCTTGTTATACTTCCGCGGCAGCCGGCTGGACGCAGTGGCAAATTTAGTTTAGGATTATAACTTTTCCGAATACAAACTGGTAATGTTTCGATAACACGTGCCCGGACATTCTGATTAATGAATGCTCCCGAGGCCATTGTGATAAAGTTACAACGCACGATTAGTGTTTTCGTCATGTTGAATCGCCTGCGTCCGATGCAGCGCGTTGCATTATGCAACTTCCTTCCTGGAAATCGCGGGGTGTTCTCTCTGTAATTCCGACCAATGGCAACTTTTTTTACAAAATTCTTTTGTCGCGTCATGTAGTAAACAAATTGTTCCGATGTCTCGAGGAAACGGACCAATATTAAAAAAGTTATTATTATTATATTTATTATAAACGTACCGTAGATATTTTTACACAGATGTTTACAATTGAATAAAAAAGAAGTAACATAAATTAACTAAGAGGGGACATGCACAAAAACTGTTGGAATACAGGTATGGTATTATCAGATAATCGTAACGACCCATTAAAAAAATCAATACTATTATACAGGGTGTCACAGCTGAAGGAGGCCACCTAAATAACTCCTTCATTTTTAATGACACAAAAAATATTTATGGCATAATTTGAATGGTATCGAAGGAGGAATATCATGGAAGAACAATTCTTTTGTCCGGTTATTTTTTCATAGTTTCTTCAAGGTCATTGTTATTTTTTTTTGTCGTGAAAACTTATTCTGTTTTATTCCATCTTATAACGGCTGAAAAAAATACATTTGAATATGCTTAAGTCATTAACAAGATGGAATAAGAAAAAATAAGTTTTCCCAATAAAAAATAACGATGACCTTGAAAAAACTATGAAAAAAAAATTGTTCTTCTATGATATTCCTCCTTCGATACCATTTCAATTATGCCATAAATATTTGTTTTGTGTCATTAAAAATAAAGGAGATATTTAGGTGGCCTCCCTCAGCTGCGACACCCTGTATAGTGTGTTAGAGTTTGCTACAATGCGATTTATAGGATTTATTAAACCATATGTGGATTTGGATTTAAGTGTTTGAAATCCTGCTGTAGATCTCAAAACACGTTCACATATGTAGAAATTGATTTGCATAAGGAGAGAGAGACAATCGGTATTATTATTGATCAAATTAAAAATGAGGCTCTGGTCGAATATTATTCTTCGAGCAATGTTTCCAGGTTCACTGTGTTTAATATTGTAGAGTAATCATGATCAAAGATCAACATAGAATTATTTATCTTGTATGAACAAAACCTGAGAAACTTATGCTGCACGAAACACGACATAATTTCAACTGTATTTAGTGGTTTGAACTGTGCCTGCGACGACGACTGTCCGCGTCTCCTTCTTTCCCATACGCTGTCCTTCCTTGCTCCTGAAACGTTCATCGTCGATTGAACCACTAAATACAGTTGAAATTATATCGCGTTTGGTGTTATTTTACTCGGAAAAATGCCAGCAATAAGTTGGTGAAAGTCCCATAAAAAAGAAATGAAAAATAAAGAAGTTTTGTCAGTGGATTAGTAGTGGTACACACCGATATACCCGAGCCGCCACCAATCATCGCCGCCCAGCGGCGCACAGTGGAACTTTTCGTCCATTTCGGAGACAAAATCAAAGAACTTTCGATAGAAATGAGGTAGAGCGATGAAATTTTTTTTAAATTAAAGCTGAAACTTGGCAGAATATGGGAAAAATAGGGAGATTATGGTACGAACGTTTTATAACCTTGAGAAAATTCGTTAATCAATTCGTTCACAAAAATCGATTTCTTGTAAAATCCTGAAGTCGTAGACAAATTTTGAGACCAGATTTGAATTCAGCATGAACAAATCTACAGGAAATGATGTATGGCACGTTACAAAAAAATTTTGTTCTACCCGTGGTATTGCAAAAACCACAATTTTCGTGACATTGTGCAAGATTGACGATTTTTTTTAAGGTTAAAAAATGTGCGTACCATAATCTCCTTATTTTTTCCGTATTCTGTGAAGTCTCAGCTGTAATTAAAAAAAATTCAGCTCTCTATCTCATTTCTATCGAAAGTTCTTTGATTTTGTCTCCGAAATGGACGAAAAGTTCCACTGTGCGGCGTTGGACGGCAATGGAGTGAGCAGGCTCCTGACAACTATCGCGTAAGCGATCGCTGACAAATATCGCGACGGTACTGTAGGTGTATTCGAACTGTTCTTCCCCTGAAATTGTAAATGCACAAAGTCTGCAGCCTAGTTATTAGAAATATAATTTTCCAACACGCGCCGTAAGAAAAATTTTTTCGGTCAAATTATCGGTAGTTCACCTAGATTCCAGGATAGTTGAAGAACAGTCGCGCATACGTGTAACATACGAGTTCTAGTTGGCACACGTTCCGCTTAGGTTCCGAAAGTCTCCGCCATTCTGCTACCTTTCCCGGCTATATGAAGTCGTTTTTTCTCGTGACCGTGCATGAACGTTTTTGCGAGCCAAGGAAACACGATCGCACAAGTGTCTGCTGATTCAACCAGGTTCAAGTTGTGATTTTGAACATTTATTTTCGAAAAATTGTATTGAGGGGCTGAGGGAAATATAAAATAGCTATTTTGCGAGATAGAAAAATGGTAGCAAACGTGTTGGGAGCAGTGTCGACAGGATGTACGCAGAACTGCGGAGGACTTGATTGTCACGGTCAAAGGACGGTTTGCTGTGAATTTTAGTCTAGAACCACCTCCGAGTAGAGGTCCTTTAATAAACAGCAGACCCGCATTCATACTGGAACATTTTCCAGGCAGGAGAATGTCCTTGGAAAAGTCGATTCATGCTCTGACAAGTGGAGGAGTAAGATTGCTCTTGTTCTCGACAAGTAGGGCCTTCTTTATTCGAATCAACCTAGAAACGGAAGATATTTTACATACGATATGTCTACATTTCTTAAAATTTAAGATGGACATTGTTACGTCCTAAGGTGGACGTATTATAGATTTGAATAGTTAAAATTGAAATTTAATTTGAATAGATTGAAATGATTGGAAAGATTAGAATTGAGATACAGGGTGGTCTTTTTATCTGAAGACATTGAAATATCTCGAGAATTATGTATCGGATCAAAACAAGTGGGCAATGAAAGTTGTTCGTCGCGAAGGGGGACATCCAATGATACCAAACTGGACCCCCCACCGCCACCCCCTGGGGGTGGGGGTGGGAGAAGATAAAAAACTTAAATGGGAACCCCCATTTTTCATTGCAGATTTGGATTCTCCAGAAAAAATACGCAAATTTTACCTAGGAGTTTTTTCATTTTGGTTCACAGATGGCGCTGTAATGGACAAAAATCAAAATGGAAAAAGTCGTTGAAATTTGGGCATATCTCGAGAAATACACATCAGATCAGAACAATAAAAGTAGACGTATTTGATATTTTTAAGAATGCTATTCAATAATGCCATAATTGACCCCCCACCCCCACTTCCTGAGGATTGATAAACAAACCAATGAATTTTTCCAACTGCTTTCGATTGCAGCGACATCTGTGAAAGAAATTACACCAATAATATCAAATCAATGGAGAACCAAGATTTGCTATAAGAAAGGGTTTCCCATTGAAGATTTTGAAATAGTTCCCTCTCCCACCCTCAGGAAGTGGGGGTGGGGGGTCAATTATGGTGTTATTGAATGCATTCGTAAAAATATCAAATACGTCTACTTTTATTTTTCTGATCTGATGTGTATTTCTCGAGATATGCCCAATTTTCAACGACTTTCTCCATTTTGATTTTTGTCCATTACAGCGCCATCTGTGAACCAAAATGAAAAAACTCCTAGGTAAAATTTGCGTATTTTTTCTGGAGAATCCAAATCTGCAATGAAAAATGGGGGTTCCCATTCAAGTTTTTTATCTTCTCCCACCCCACCCCCAGGGGGTGGCTTTATATTTTGTTTTCTGGTTCGAAAAAAACGTCGACGATCCAAACTTGACAGGGTGGCTTCTCAAGATAAAAGTCTGCTCTATCGAGTGGTATAGTTCGATTTTCCGCTGGACCCTTATTTTTTGAAATAAATTGAAAAATATCCTCAAAAATTGGTGCAAAAGTGGTGTCTCTCCGTCTTTAATGATTTTTTAAACATGTTTGAACAATCATAATGTATTAATATTGGATATCGCTGTATTCGGGAAAGTCTACAGAATCTTTTACTGCAAAGAACAATTCAATATCTTTTATAATAACACCACAATATTTGTTTAAAGTTGAAAAATATGTTTTTTTTTCAAAGCCATGTTCCTCAAAAACTGTGCGTATAGGAAAAAAATTAAAAACAGATTCGCAATCAGCGCAAAATACTCTATAAGAAGGACCCATCAGTAATTAGGGAACATAAAAAAAATTGAAATTTGTTGGACAGTGTTATTAACGATGGCTGAACCACCGGACGTGACAATATTGTAAGCATGTTCATTCACCGGTCAGCCTAATTGGGTGAATTTTCTGTGCGAGGTTTAAACGGTTGCGGTGTGTTAATGGAGCGGTTCGTGAAAGTTGCGAGGCATAGTTTAGTGGAAAAATAATTTGAGGAATGTGGAATATCGTAGAAGTCCGAGCTCGCGATAATTTCGAACGTCGGCGAATTTTTGTCGTGCCTGAACATAACGTACCAGACGATTACCGTTCTTCTTCCAATTTAATATTCGATGACGTGCACCGCGCTACATAGAAACGGAACGACCTGTACTATGAGATCCTCGAGAGAAGAAGAAACTGCCGATTGGATTGCTTGTCCGGGACTCTAGCTCAGATCTTTTGTTTGCCGGACAACTGTCCTAACAGATTGAGCTATTCAGGCCATCGACGAATTCTTTCTCAGGTTGATATTCAGAGTGGCTCTCCGAGTCGGCTGGATAAATTCGGTCTTCATTCTTCCAGTTCAGCTAGCCGAGTTTCGGACAACGCGAATACGGAAGAAAGGCATATTTAATCGTTGTATAAATCTTTTTTTGCTGCGCACCGGATATTATTGTTATTGCTGCAACTGAAATCATTTATCTGATGGTGCAAAACCTGAGAAGTTAAGGTTCATCATAGCGATCGCTAGACTGGAGGTCTTTATGGGTTTGTACCTCGTAAAAATTTCCGAAAACGGTAAAGTTGAACGTTCGATAAAATTTTAGTGCAGTTCCTGGCTGTTTGTTATCTGGGAGAATTACTGCTACAGGAAATGGATTTCGCGACTCTATTTTCTACGAAAATCGTCTATTAACATCAGAATTTAAATCAGAAGTTAAAAATTCTGATTTATTCACAAAATGCGAAATTGTTTCAGTGTAGGGTAAAGTGCCCAAATAAGGAATAGTCGCCTCTTATGGCACAACCTTATATCTTGTAAAGGAGAAGTCGCACTCTAGTGAGAAAATCCTCAAACAATAGTTTACCATGCTCACTCAACAATGCGCAGTGCAATCGCACCATTCTACAGATTTTAGTATCGATCCTCCCCCAGTTGTGTCTCCTCGTGTTGAATATTTTTGTGGTTAGATTTTCGATTGTATCTTCTTCGAGGAAGGTAAGTGACTTTGAAATGTTTTTACATATTTATAGTTTCAGTTTATTTATTTTATATATTTATATATTTATATTAATGTTTGCCAACTGTTGCTTTGGGCTGAAATTCATTTTCTCTTTGTCAGTAGTACCATTACTCTATAGTCAGTACTCTATTATCAGTCCACGTGGAGTTCCCAATATGGCACTACCAAGGGTTCCCCAATATGGGTATAGCTATTGACATTCTTGATGTGGATGCCGAGTGTGGCACTAGGTGTCATATTAGGGACTCAAGGTGTACCATATTAAGAACTCCTTTCGCTGGAACCTGCAAATGACACACCACAAAAAAATATTTTTCCCAAGCTGTATTAATTTTTGAACAAACTTGACCCCAGAATTTTATAGGGAGTGAATGCGTCTATAACTGGTATTCTATATGGCGCCTATAACAAATTTTAAAAGAAACTGTGCGTTCAGGAGAAAAAAAATGTCAATATTAACCGTCTCACCTCGCCTCGTTACGGTTGGTAAAACGTCATCGCGTTCAGCGATCCCCACTCCGCGCGCCAGCGCTCCCTACTCCACTACGCGTTCTCACTCCGACTCATCCCCACTCCACCGACCCATTTCGCACCGAAGGAGCTCAGTCAGTGTGTTGTTCCGTTCAGTCAGTTCCATTTCGGACAATTTCGGACTCCATCAAGAGCGTCGTCTCTCGGAGTCATCCCCTCATTCTATCTCGCGTATTTCCATATCTTACTATTTCATACCAGCATTACCAAATCTTGTGTTCCATTTAAAAAAGACTAAAAAGTAGAAAATAAAAAAATATATAAAAGAAAACTTTTTGCAAATGACACACCACAAAAAAATATTTTTCCCAAGCTGTATTAATTTTTTAACAAACTTGACCCCAGAATCTTATAGGGTGGAAATGCATCTACAACTGGTGATTTTTTGGTAGAAAAACAGCATTCTAAAATAATCAAAAAATGACATCAATAAAGAGTGGTTCATTAGGGGCTCAAGGTGTACCATATTAAGAACCCCTTTCGCTAGAACCTGCAAACGACACACCACAAAAAAATATTTTTTCCAAGCTGTATTAATTTTTTAACAAACTTGACCCCAGAATCTGATAGGGAGGAAATGCATCTGCAACTGGTAATTTTTTGGTAGAAAAAGAGCATTCTAAAATAATCAAAAAATGACATCAATAAAGAGTGGTTCATTAGGGAATCAAAGTGTACCATATTAAGAACCCCTTTCGCTGGAACCTGCAAATGACACACCACAAAAAAATATTTTTCGCAAGCTGCATTAATTTTTGAACAAACTTGACCCCAGAATCTTATAGGGAGGAAATGCATCTACAACTGGTAATTTTTTGGTCGAAAAACAGCATTCTAAAATAATCAAAAAATGACATCAATAAAGAGTGGTTCATCAGGGACTCAAGGTGTACCATATTAAGAACCCCTTTCGCTGGAACATGCAAACGACACACCACAAAAAAATATTTTTCGCAAGCTGTATTAATTTTTTAACAAACTTGACCCCAGAATATTATGGGGAGGAAATGCATCTACAACTGGTAATTTTTTGGTCGAGAAAGAGCATTCTAAAATAATCAAAAAATGACATCGATAAAGAGTGGTTCATTAGGGACTCAAGGTGTACCATATTAAGAACCCCTTTCGCTAGAACCTGCAAACGACACACCACAAAAAAATATTTTTCCCAAGCTGTGTTAATTTTTTAACAAACTTGACCCAGAATCTTATAGGGAGGAAATGCATCTACAACTGGTAATTTTTTGGTAGAAAAAGAGCATTCTAAAATAATCAAAGAATGACATCAATAAAGAGTGGTTCATTAGGGACTCAAGGTGTACCTTATTAAGAACCCCTTTCGCTAGAACCTGCAAACGACACACCACAAAAAAATATTTTTTCCAAGCTGTATTAATTTTTTAACAAACTTGACCCCAGAATCTGATAGGGAGGAAATGCATCTGCAACTGGTAATTTTTTGGTAGAAAAAGAGCATTCTAAAATAATCAAAAAATGACATGAATAAAGAGTGGTTCATTAGGGAATCAAGGTGTACCATATTAAGAACCCCTTTCGCTAGAACCTGCAAACGACACACCACAAAAAAATATTTTTCCCAAGCTGTATTAATTTTTTAACAAACTTGACCCCAGAATCTTATAGGGAGGAAATGCATCTACAACTGGTAATTTTTTGGTAGAAAAAGAGCATTCTAAAATAATCAAAGAATGACATCAACAAAAAGAGGTTCATATTTCGGCACTTTACCCTATCAAGAATGGTTCAACCATAAAACGTGATAGCAAGCAAGCAATTCAAATATATCAGTCGGTTACACGTAGTTCAATCATGCTTGTATCACGCGTCTGACCATTGACCGCTATTACTACTTGAAACGAATGCAGAGGGACTGTTACATGGAATACCAGTTCGTTTGTAGTGAATAAAATATTAGACAAAAAAAAAGGTAACAAAAAAACTTTAAACTCAGAAAACAATGATAGAATTGTTCTCATTTCTAACCTAATCAGTATGGTAAAGATGGGTAGGTGCAATTGAAAACAGTAAACCAATTCGAAGGATTGAAAAATGTCAACATATTAATTTCAACATATTCAAATTATTGACGAGGAAAATAAATGTTCACTTAGCTGTATCTTGTGATTGGTGCACAAAAATTTGATTTTCCATAAAGATCCGCTGCCTACTAATCAGACTTAAAAATCGCAGTAGAGGAATCTTAGGTATTCTAAAAGTATAATTTTTATGGCCCACAGCGCGAATGATGCATTAATGTAAATTTCTTTATTAAAATGATATTTATTAAAATATTAAAATTTGTTCATAAAAATCTCGTGGGTAGATATTTTTTTAATCATACAGAAACTCATGAGCCAGGATTTACTACAGGACCTACTCCTTCTGCGGTTTTGTATCTCTAAGAACTTAATTAAACTTGTTACACTGAAACTCTTATCTGGAAAATTAATATTTAACTTTGAACAAAAACTGTGTCACCCATGTACATACACATGTATGTGCAACGTTTTAGCTTTGGAGAATATATTACGAACTTAATCTGTTCAATAAAACCGTGTACGATTGAATTTTTACTTTACTAGAATTTATTAAATTGCACAAAATACTTTTTGCTCCACTTGACAAGTTCACCAGAATCGGAAATTTGGTGTCCGAATACTTTCTGGGTCCACTGTACTTTGATTCGAGACTATCGCGGTCACACCCGTGACTGATACGGACATGACTCACCTGCAGATTTGTGCATGCCCAACCCTGATACGGGCCAGTCATTTACTCTATATCCGCCGATGCGGACAATTTATTTGATGGTATCTTATCTTGGAAAGTATATTTTCTGGTAGCAACAGCTTTCCGTGTGTGCTGATGACTAAATAACGATAATTGTTACGGCTGCTCCTACTATCGTTTCCAGCTGATTGAATCAGTTTTCGTGCGGACATCACCGTGCTCGATCCCTTCGCCAACGTTTCACTTTCACGAAGCAAACCCATCCAAACCGAATTTCGAATTGTATTCACTTTAGACATATGGTATAAAATAGTTTACGAAACTTTAAACCTTAGCACTCGAATGGTGACTCTGAAACGCCACTAAAAACACTGTCCAACACCAAATTTGTTCCCAGATTACTATTGGGTCCTTCTTATAGAGTTTTTTGCGCTGATTCCGAATCTGTTTTTAATTTTTTCCCTATACGCACAGTTTTTGAGAAATTTGAGTTTGAAAAAATGACCTATTTTCAACTTTGAACAAATATTGTGATGTTATTATAAAAGATATTGAATTGTTCTTTGCAGCAAAAGATTCTGTGGACTTTCCCGAATACAGTGATATCCAATATTAATACACTATGATTGTTTAAACATGTTTAAACAATGATTAAAGACGGAGAGACACCATTTTTGCACCAATTTTTGAAGATATTTTTAAATTTATCTCAAAAAATAAGGGTCCAGCGGAAAATCGAACTATACCACGCGATAGAGCAGACTTTTATCTTGAAAAATCCCCCTTTGAAGTTTTCGACATCGACGTTTTTACCGAACCAGAAAGCAAAATATCTTCGCCCGACTTGAGTTGCCGCCAGTGGCGCTCACCACTACAACGGTCGTTCGCGGCTCCGTATCCCGTCGCTGCGCCATATCTCGTCCAGAGCGCCACTGGCGGCAACGCATGTCGGGCGAAGATATTTTGCTTTCTGGTTCGGTAAAAACGTCGATGTCGAAAACTTCAAAGGGGGGTTTTTCAAGATAAAAGTCTGCTCTATCGCGTGGTATAGTTCGATTTTCCGCTGGACCCTTATTTTTTGAGATAAATTTAAAAATATCTTCAAAAATTGGTGCAAAAATGGTGTCTCTCCGTCTTTAATCATTGTTTAAACATGTTTAAACAATCATAGTGTATTAATATTGGATATCACTGTATTCGGGAAAGTCCACAGAATCTTTTGCTGCAAAGAACAATTCAATATCTTTTATAATAACATCACAATATTTGTTCAAAGTTGAAAAATAGGTCATTTTTTCAAAGCCATGTTCCTCAAAAACTGTGCGTATAGGGAAAAAATTAAATACAGATTCGAAATCAGCGCAAAAAACTCTATAAGAAGGACCCAATAGTAATCTGGGAACATAAAAAAAGTTGAAATTTGTTGGACAGTGAAATTGATGTATATCGTTACTAGACCGCGGATCTTTATGCAAAATAAAATTTTTATAGGGTAAACTGTGCTATCGCTGTCACTGCAGTAGTTATTGGCACTTTTGATTTAAACGGCAAATATTAAGAATTCCTGGTATAGAAAATCATTGTATATTCCTTCTTATTTATATTTCAAAGCAACGTTTAAGTTTTACCTATTAAACTCCTGTTTGCAAAAATTCAAATCGAGCGACCGCGACCCCTCGACAAATCGCAAGAAGGCGGGAGCACAAAGCGAGCCACTTTACTCCACGTGAATTCCGCGGCCGTGACGCGAGCAATACACGCGGGGCGAATTTTCGAACGCGAATCAATATGGCACGCATCCTCGAAGTAGGACATTCGGCCCGGATGCACTTCACCGTATGTCGGCGTCGCTCGCGGTAAACGTCGTACAAATCGGCGGGCGGCGAGTATCGTTGCGGAAAACATTTAAAAAAACGGAACAGAAAATCCGCGGGTCGAAACGTCGGTCGTGCGATGGGCTCGGATCGTAAAAAACAAAAATAAAATTCTTCGCGTTCTCCATGAGATTTTGGTTACACGCTCTTCAAAGTCCAAACTGTGTTATACCATAAATCTTTGTGAGTTACCCGATATTTATTGACGCAACTTTGGAAATGGAGAGAGAAATGCTTGTTCCGGAAAAATCGCGTTGTTCTGTCGTGCGGGAATTCGCGTTTGTATCACGTAACGCCGAGTACTACCCGCCAAATTAATATTGGGTAGCAAGTTCAAATTCGGATATGGTTACGTTCGCGTTTCATCCCAGATCTGCTAGAGGACTCGTCAGTAAGGCTAATCTAGCAAATCCTGCCTTGTACGCGTAGGATCTCGTCTGATGCGATCCGTATGTTTTTACTTGCCTTGTCTACTGGAAGAACAAGGGAAGAATGTTTGTTGTTCGTTTGAGATCGTGAACTGAACTACGTAAAACGTGAGGAGTGTCGCGATGCGAGTTCAGAATTTGACTGGCTGGGAATTGACTTCTAGCCTGTAGCGAGTTTTCAGTTCTCCTCTATGTATACGAGAGGGCGTGCTTCGTGAGGCCCCTCTAGATCGGTAGAGGGGATGTTCGTGAAGATAATTCTATGTAGTGAGAAGGTGTCGTTGTGAGGATTTTTCTATGTATGCGAGAAAGGGTGTTCCTCGATTTGGGTGTCGGTTGAATACCGCCGATTACTTTCGAAAGAAATGCACGGATTGGTTCAAGCAACAAAGTATTCTCCCAATCAGAACAGCTTGAATAGTTCAGCCTTCTTTTCCAGAGGCTCTAAAGGAGGCCTGGCCGGAAGGCGGAGTGGGTTGATATCTGACTTGGGTAATAAATTGTCTCGGTAATTTGAAACTAAGGTGAAGTGCCCTATACCTGGACACCAGAGTTGGGCAGGAATTAAATACATGATTAATTAATTACATCTTCAATTACAATTACATGTAATTGTAATTGTATTTCTGCAATTCCAAATTACAGTAATTGGTAAGTAATTGTAATTGCAATTGAAATTACATTTTGCCCAACTCTGCTGGACAGCATGTTTTTCTATTTTAAATTTTATCACTTGAAATAAACAAAAACAATTTCTTAAGAGTTTTAACATACACTTCAGATTAATTGTTTTGTTATTTCTCGATCGTAAATGTTTAATAAACTAAAATATGCTCTCGGCGCACGGTTTCGATCAATAATACAGACAAAGCAAATTTGCAAAAAATTAAATTCTCAACGTTTCGATCAGGATTTGGGTTCATTTTCAAGAGAAATGCGTCTGAAAATATATACATAATTAATATAATAGATATTTAACAAGGGAGACAACACTGATTACAAGATAAACTTTTAAAAAACGTACTTGCTATGTATAAAGAAATTTTAACTAACTATTAGTGACTGACTGAGTTTCATGCTGGTCTATATTGAACTGAGGTACAGACCGTTAAGATAGAGCAAACACAACAATTGAAAACGACGTATATTGACATTCAACCAATCAGGCACGATGATCGACAGGTTGTTGAGAGTTTGTAAAGTAATTTAAAATAAAAAAATCATTGTTTAGCTTAGTATCTTAATTGTATTAACAAGAATAATTCAAACCTATAGTTGTACATATTAAATCCAATCTAAGCTAGTACCTGGACAGAAGTAAAGCCTATATCGGGACAAATTCAATTTACGAGTTGATCGAGCGAACATAACCTAAAACGTTGGTTGGTGGCGCTGTTGCGCATGACGAATAGAAGATGCTTTGCGTAATATGTAGTATTCTTATCATAGATTATAGTATTGTATTATTTAACCAAATATATATTTATTTTCATTTACTGTTTTAATAAAACTTGTCATAATACAACTTTTAAGGTTAGGTAGTAATACTGATAGATTGAAGATGTAAACATAAAGTATTATTAACGTCACAACCGGAATACATTTTCTACATACGTTATTCAGGCTAATAGAAGACTAATTATACGTACATGTAGTTAAATAATTTGCAAGCAATGCGTTGATTTTATTCACAAACGCGTGTCCGGTTTCAGGCGTAAGCACATTGCGTATAAGCTTAGAGTGGGACAGCTACTGTCATCGCGTCCCAGTATGGAGTACTTATATTTGAAAACAGTCCTAATCTTGGACATCTAATATTTGGATTAATAATTATTATTTACGTTAAGTTTGATTGCCAATTTATTTTAAAATATCAATATTATTATGCGTGATAATTATTTTTTGTCTGAGGGCTTAAATTATATCTTTTTTTCTAACAAAAGTTCGAACTATAAATGCACATGATTCGCATGTAAATAGACTATTTTGTATACTGTTTTCAGATGAACTTTGAATTCATTTTTAAATTTCAATTGATGTCTTAATGAAATAATATTCACACCTACTTGTAGCTAAGGCCTCGGAATATATAATATAATTATTTAATCTCTTAATTACTGATTTTACTATGAAAATTCAATTGTCCAGATTTAGGTATCACTTTTGGACTGTCCAGACTTAGGGCACTTTACCTTACGGCTCTTTGCGACGGAACAGCGTTGTTCCAGAAATCAGGGTCGGTCGCAGAAGTGTTCGTCCGCCCTTTAAAAGCAACTAAATTTTACAAAATCGGTTCGAAAAAGGAATTAAAAATTGACGCTGGTTGAAATTGCAAAGGCAAAAGTAATGATTTAGGACCTTCGTCCAGGACCTCTGGCTGTGGTCGACGCGAAGTACGTGTGGCCGCTAGTTTCGCGAGGGAAATACAGTTCGAAGTAGTTTTTGATTAACCCTCGGCCAAAGAAACGTGCGAGGCGACACGCTGGTGTATGGGGTAAGTGTCGGGGGAAGTATCGAAGAAGTCGCATCCGCGCGACCATAAACCCAGTGGCGTCGGTTGCCTCGGAGAAGAGGTATCGTCGAGCACTCGGCCCCAAGGACAAGGGCCGAGATAAGGGAAGACAGGAAGAAGGCATCTTTTAAAGAGATTCAAGGACTCCCGGTTCACTCGAGTATCCGTTTCGGCGTCCTCTTATGAGAAAATCGATGTCGACATCGAATCGAATCGTCGCGCTGCGTCCCGATGACGAGCGCAGTCGAGTAAAGTGGGATATAAGAAGAATCGGGATAAGGGACCGGTCTCGGGGTTCAGCACGGAGCCGGGATCGACGTCTTAAGGTGAGTTTCAAACCCGTGAAACCTCTACTCGATAACGCTATAAATCTAGAGAAGGGAGCAGAACGTCTCTCTGTCTCCCCACCCTCGCCCCCACTCACTCACTCTCTCTCTTTCTTTCTCTCTCGCCGCAGCTGTAAGATTACCGTAAGCCAGGATCAATCGAGCCGAGTGACAAACGTTTGTGAATAAATTCGACGTCGCACCGTGGACCAGAGTCTGGCTGGACAAAATTCGTTGTTAATTATTAGGGGGAGAATTTACGTAATCGGATTGATAAGAAAATGCTAAAAATTCATTCAGAGAATCATGAGAATCAGAGTTGTCGAAGAACAAAGTAAGAACTTCATTACTTTCTCTGAATGAGCACTGACAAATATTAGGTCAGTGCGAAAATAATTGGGATTTCTGTCGCTTTAACCTTTGACGTCAATTTTCAGATAAATTGTAAAGCCCAGTTCGGTATATTGATTTGTGCAAATTGCTTTTGCTTTCACTGCTTCGTGATGTCCATTTGACACGGTTGAATTGAAGATGTGAAAACGCAAGTACATGCTAGTGATTTTATTGAATGCGTTCGAAATGGGATAGACATTTACGGAAATTCTTGCCGGCAACGTTTTATAAATGTTTCTCGCTTACGCAGGGTGAAAAATTTGATTTGTGATTATATGTGATACAGGGTGTCTCAGATGAAGGAGGCCACCTAAATATCTCCTTTATTTTGAATGGCACAAGACAAATATTTATGGCATAATTTAAATGGAATCGAAGGAGGAATATCATAGAAGAACAATTTCTTTTTGTCCGGTTATTTCTGCATAGTTTTTTCAAGGTCATCGCTATTTTTTATCGGGAAAACTTATTTTTGTTATTCCATCTTGTTAATGACTTGAGCATATTCAAAGGTATTTTATCAGCCGCTATAAGATGGAATAAAAAAGAATAAGTTTTCCCGATAAAAAATAACGATGACCTTGGAGAAACTATGAAAAAATAACCGGACAAAAGAAATTGTTCTTCTATGATATTCCTCCTTCGACACCATTTAAATTATGCCATAAATATCTTTTGTGACATTAAAAATAAAGGAGGCCTCCTTTAGCTGAGACACCCTGTATATTGTATATTTTGCGATGCGATAAAACTCCCCTAAAAAAGACGACTTCCTGTCTGCGAAGCCGAAATAAATATTTCTATTCCATTTTCCACTCACGTAGCTAGCCGTGCTGCTCAGAAATTCTTAAAAAGAACATTTCATTTTAAAGAAATTAGGGTCATCGCGCATTTTCCGCCCGTGCTAGGAAAGACGTCTAAAAATGCATTACAATATGTTACAGTTTTTAAAAGCAGGAAACTTCTTTTTTTCCGAATTAAAGACCCCTACACTATGAAACGATTTTAAAGATATTTTCCATCGAATTGGGTTAATTACAATTAGTTTAAAGTTGCATCGTTATTTCCCGACATGAACTAAATGAACTTTCCAGTGAACCTAATAATAACAGATTAAAAAGGTTCTGAAAATTAAATGCAATTTTTCGAAAATTTCCATCTACCAAACTAATCCCAGCTTTACCGGAAATAAACTAAAGTCGTTTGGCCCATTAGTAAAAAAGTTTCTTCTGATTTAAAGTGCGTTTGGTCAATTATAGGAGTGACTGTACCTACGTCTAGCGACCTACATACGTAGAAACGAAGTGAGCCGAGTATATTCTTTATGCATCGAGAACGCTATCGAAATTATGAAGTTCAAGCGAATTCGCTTTAATCGTAGGGAACTTTCGCGACTCTCGATAGCTCGAAGATGAACTTCAAATTGGATACAAAAGTTCCGGGTCGTTTGTATGCGATTTAGAACTTCGATAAACATCGAGGTTTCTGGAATACGGCGAGCCTGTCGCAATTAGCCGTTATTTAATTACCAGCATTAAAATGCTTGAAAAACAAGCAAGTCCGGGAGTTCCTAACAAATTTAAAGAACATCTGGATTTTCTCAACGCGGCGGATGCGCTGCAAGAAACTTGGCCCCGAGCGCAGAGAGGTAACTTCTACCTAGGAGCGAAGAAAACAGATGTCGAAACGCGAGACGATTGTACGGTGTAATATCAAATGATAAATCGATAATGCGAACGGTACACTTCCGGCCGCGCGTATGTACCTAAATACCCTATTGATCAAACGCCGGGAATCGCATATTGCTGCGGATGTTTATAAAAATTTCATATCCCTCGACCAATCTGCAAATCCACCGGATATTCGCTCCCTTCTACCAAATTAAACGTTACACGGCGATCGATGTAATCGGAAGGCATGCTAATTAATATCTTTCGAGAAAGCATAACATTTTCGGAACACTCTGTAAGGTGAAGTGCCCTAAGTCTGGACAGTCCAAAAGTGATACCTAAATCTGGACAATTGAATTTTCATAGTAAAATCAGTAATTAAGAGATTAAATAATTATATTATATATTCCGAGGCCTTAGCTACAAGTAGGTGTGAATATTATTTCATTAAGACATCAATTGAAATTTAAAAATGAATTCAAAGTTCATCTGAAAACAGTATACAAAATAGTCTATTTACATGCGAATCATGTGCATTTATAGTTCGAACTTTTGTTATAAAAAAAGATATAATTTAAGCCCTCAGACAAAAAATAATTATCACGCATGATAATATTGATATTTTAAAATAAATTGGCAATCAAACTTAACGTAAGTAATAATTATTAATCCAAATATTAGATGTCCAAGATTAGGACTGTTTTCAAATATAAGTACTCCATACTGGGACGCGATGACAGTAGCTGTCCCACTCTAAGCTTATACGCAATGTGCTTACGCCTGAAGCCGGACACGTGTTTGTGAATAAAATCAACGCATTGTTTGCAAATTATTTAACTACATGTACGTATAATTAGTCTTCTATTAGCTTGAATAACGTACGCAGAAAATGTATTCCGGTTGTGACGTTAATAATACTTTATGTTTACATCTTAAATCTATCAGTATTACTACCTAACCTTAAAAGTTGTATTATGACAAGTTTTATTAAAACAGTAAATGAAAATAAATATATATTTGGTTAAATAATACAATACTATAATCTATGATAAGAATACTACATATTACGCAAAGCATCTTCTATTTGTCATGCGCAACAGCGCCACCAACCAACGTTTTAGGTTATGTTCCCTCGATCAACTCGTAAATTGAATTTGTCCCGATATAGGCTTTACTTCTGTCCAGGTACTAACTAGGTACTAGCAAGTTTTATTAAAACAGTAAATGAAAATAAATATACAGTAGCGGACAAAAGTTCAAGACCGCTCTGAAGAAGACGATAACTTTTTTAATATTGTACTATACGATTTGAACTTTTTTGGGAAGCTAGAGCAATTAGTTTACTAAAGGATGTGAAAAGAAATTTTCTCAAAAATTGCAATTGATCGGAATTATTGAGAAAATACTGAAAGTTGAATTTTTAACTTTTTTATGTGGGCCTATATTGAAAATTTTAAAAATACGTTTTGTAGATCTGTGTCAATTAAACATATTTTGAAAATTTCGTCAAAATCGGTCGTCCTTGCAATGAGCTACAAACGTGTAAAGATGGTAAAAATTGCAGATTTTCAAGATTGTCGGCAACAAATCGTAAAAATCTGCAATTTTTACCATCTTTAAACGTTTGTAGCTCATTGCAAGGTCGACGGATTTTTACAAAATTTTCAGAATATGTTTAATTGACACAGATCTGCAAAACGTATTTTTTAAATTTTCAATATAAGCTCACATAAAAAAGTTAAAAATTCAATTTTTAGTACTTTTTCAACAATTCCGATCTATTGCATTTTTTGAAAAAATTTCTTTTCACATCCTTTAGTAAACTAATTGCTGTAGCTTCCCAGAAAAGTTCAAATCGTGTAGTACAATGTTAAAAAAGTTATCGTCTTCTCCAGAGCGGTCTTAAGCTGTTGTCCGCTACTGTATATTTGGTTAAATAATACAATACTATAATCTATGATAAGAATACTACATATTACGCAAAGCATCTTCTATTCGTCATGCGCAACAGCGCCACCAATCAACGTTTTAGGTTATGTTCGCTCGATCAACTCGTAAATTGAATTTGTCAAGATATAGGCTTTACTTCTGTCCAGGTACTAGCTTAGATTGGATTTAATATGTCCAACTATAGGTTTGAATTATTCTTCTTAAGGATGTTCTGGAGGTATATAAAAACGCAACAAAATTTTTGAAAATTTGGCAAGATATAATTCTTACTAAATTAATGTAATTACCAAAGTTTGGGTTCGATTCACTGCACCGTTTAAGAATTATAGCAACTTAAAGTTTGCACATTTTAACACGTCTTCTTATGGAGAATTCATAAAATTCCACTTCAAACTCTATTTAAACCTTGAAAAAACGCAACTAGAAACTTCCGTTTTTTTGTATATGTAGTAAAAATTATATAATTAATTATGTTCAAAATTTATTAGGATTCACTAAACAGTTACAGAGCAAAAAAATTATAAACTGTTACAAAACGTCAAATTTATCGTGTTGTCTCTTACTAGCATGGAAACGCGACAAGTGTAGACCACTGAATATAGTTACAGAGGGTACAGTATTCGCAAAAGTTTCATGCAAAATATACTCATGAATGGCTTTCATTGCCAATATATTGATGGATTTCGAATTTCTTGTACTTTTGTCTCCCATTGTACCTCCAGAACATCCTTAATACAATTATGATATTAACCTAAACAATGATTTTTTAATTTTAAATTACTTTACAAACTCTGAACTGTATGTTAAAACTCTTAAGAAATTGTTTTTGTTTATTTAATGTGATACAATTTAAAATAGAAAAATATGCTGTCCAGGCATAGGGCACTTCACCTTATAAAATAATTGTTCCTAGCCTCATACGAAGCGGGTCAGTGGAGTGCGGATGAGTTAAAGTGGGAACGCGCAGTGAAGTAGGGAGCGCTGTCGCGCGGAGTGGGGATCGCTGAACGCGATCATGTACTACCGAGCGTCGCGCGGGGAGGTGTAACGATTAAATTTAATAATTTATATCTCCTAAACGCATAGGCTTTTTAAATATTACCGCATTGTCGTCCAGTTCTGAACTATATTTAAAATTTCAAGTCTCTAGCTCATCGGGAAGTTAGTTTAAAATCAATTACAAACTTTGTACCGAATAGACAGACAGACAAACAAGAAAGCGAGCTAATAAAAACGTTGTAAAATTCGAGCAATCCGAAAACAGCGAGTTCGTATATTTAGCAGTCCGGGGACTCGCATCACCAATAATGCAGTGTCTTATTCTAAGATCATCAATTCTTAAGTGGGAACGGAAATTAATGGAACCTAATCTCTTAAGAAATTGTTTTTGTTTATTTAAAGTGATAAAATTGAAAATAGAAAAACATGCTGTCCAGGCATAGGGCACTTCACCTTACGTTGATAAAAATATCGGCCAAAATCCTCGCGACCTAGTTAAATCAAGATTATTAATTTAAAAACCCGTCTTTCCGACTTCGACCTACAAAACACGGCCAAACCGTATGGCACATACTAATTGAAAGCCTCTACATTTTTCTTAAAATTTGCGGTCGGAATGCTCGTCGAGAGCACTCGTTGAACTCTTTTAAATTTCTGAATGTCTGAACTTCGCTCTCACGATGTTTTTCAGCTTTGAAAAATATCGCAAAATCCGCGCGGACCAAATCCGCCGAATAACGTGAGTGGCTAATCTCTGCAAATCCTTTGTTGGCCAAAAAATGTTTTGCTATCGTATATTTACCAGCAGAAACGTCGCAGCACTATGAACTCCAGTGTTCCTTATTCCTCTGGAAGAAAAGGGTTTTTCCCAACTCATTTCGTCCTATTTCATATTCAACGCTTGAATGAATAAAGCTTTCAAATATTTCTGCTAAACATATTTCTAAAGTACTTGGTTAACTGACCAATCTATTTACAAATACGACTCGGTACATTGTATTAAGCTAAAAATGTAAGGCAATACCAAGCTTGGCAACTGGCTAGATGTTTTTGAAGTAATTCGATATGTTATTTTAAGGGATCGGTCTTTTAGCGGAAAGTGCATCGAGACCTTTTCCATGGAGACTTTAGACACAGAAACTAGAGCTTTTACTTGTTTCCAGTTAATTCACATAACCGGAGAGCACTGGTGGAGGAACACCATGCTCGGAATGGCAAGATCATCTTTTGTTTTGCTTTTCTTTGTAAATCGCGAATGTTGCAACTGGCCTGTGGACATCATACGCTCATACCGTAATATAATAAGCAAAGAAGAATGAAATGAAACAAATACACATAAGAAAGACCACAAGCATCGTAAAGCATGGATAAATTCTCAGAATGCTGCGAGCACTGTCTCTCTCGAGTGCGGAACATTTCATTCTTTAAAAACAGCTCTAAATGGCCGGGAAGAGATGCTAATCTGTTCGGAAGAAGTCAGGTGAGCATGATGGATGCGACATGATTTCATATTTTAATTCAACATTATGATGCAGAAGAATCCATGTCTATTAATCAACAGGGATTGCTTCTGAATGTATTTTTTGGTGAACACTTTCAATTTCTAAAGAATACGTTGCAGTTGACACGATTCGTTGTGCATTTCAAAAGAAATGCTGAATAAACCGCTGTCGAAGATTTTATTTAACTTTTACTTAACTTTTTCTCCTCACGCACAACCAGATTAAATCCCGAATAGAAAGTGCACGTTTCCAATTAACGCCAACCAGGGAGAAAAGGCTTGAAGAATTTTAATTCAGTATGGGCCACAGCATTCTACAATAAAACAGGTATTTTAATAGCATCCAACCAGGTCGCCGATTTATATGCAAATTCCAATTTTCGAAAGTTATTCTATGAAAATCGGAAGATGGTAGATTTCAGTTTCCCTTCGTTCTTTTTATTACCACGCTTATATTAGCTTGCCGAGTTGTCGATGTTGTCGGTGTCGTTGTATGCGTCAAATCTTGTAATCGAATTTTTAATCACTTCCCGATGAGCTAAAAACTTGAAACTTTAAACATAGTTCAGAACTGGATGACAATGCAATATGAAAAAACAAATTTAAAAAAAAAACTGTGCGTTCAGGAGAAAAAATTTTTAATATTAGCTGTCTCACCTCGCCTCGTTACGGTTGGTAGAACGTCATCGCGTTCAGCGATCCCCACTCCGCGCTCCAGCGCTCCCTACTCCACTACGCGTTCTCACTCCGACTCATCCCCACTCCACTGACCCACTTCGCACCGAAGGAGCTCGGTCAGTGCGTTGTTCCGTTCATTCAATTCCATTTCGGAGAATTTCGGACTCCATCAAGAGACGTCGTCTCTCGGAGTCATTCCCTCATTCTTTCTCGCGTATTTTCATATCTTACTATTTCATACCGACTCTATTTTCTACGAAAATCGTCTATTAACATCAAAATTTAAATCAGAAGTTAAAAATTCTGGTTTATTCACAAAATGCGAAATTGTTTCAGTGTAGGGTAAAGTACCCAAATAAGGAATAGTCGCCTCTTATGGCACTACCTTATATCTTGTAAAGGAGAAGTCGCACTCTAGTGAGAAAATCCTCAAACAATAGTTTACCATGTTCACTCGACAATGTGCAGTGCAATCGCACCATTCTACAGATTTTAGTATCGATCCTCCCCCAGTTGTGTCTCCTCGTGTTGAATATTTTTGTGGTTAGATTTTCGATTGTATCTTTTTCGAGAAAGGTAAGTGACTTTGAAATGTTTGAACATATCTATAGTTTCAGTTTATTTATATTAATATTATTTGCCAACTGTTGGTTTGGGCTGAAATTGATTTTCTCTTTGTCAGCAGGTAGTACTATCAGTCCACGTGGAGTTCGCAATATGGCACTACCAAGGGTTCCCTAATATGGGTATAGCTATTGACATTCTTGATGTGGGTGCCGAATGTGGCACGAGGTGTCATATTAGGGACTCCAGGTGTACCATATTAAGAACCCCTTTCGCTGGAACTTGCAAATGACACACCACAAAAAACTATTTTTCCCAAGCTGTATTAATTCTTGAACAAACTTGACCCCAGAATTTTATAGGGAGGAAATGCGTCTATAACTAGTATTCTATATGGCGTCTGTAACAAATTTTAAAAGAAACTGTGCGTTCAGGAGAAAAAAAATATCAATATTAACCGTCTCACCTCGCCTCGTTACGGTTGGTAAAACGTCATCGCGTTCAGCGATCCCCACTCCGCGCTCCAGCGCTCCCTACTCCACTACGCGTTCTCATCCCCACTCATCCCCACTCCACTGACCCATTTCGCACCGAAGGAGCTCGGTCAGTGTGTTGTTCCGTTCATTCAATTCCATTTCGGACAATTTCGGACTCCATCAAGAGCGTCGTCTCTCGGAGTCATCCCCTCATTCTTTCTCGCGTATTTCCATATCTTACTATTTCATACCAGTATTACCAAATCTTGCGTTCCATTTAAAAAAGACTAAAAAGTATAAAATAAAAAAATATATATAAAAAACTTTTTAAAAACCACGCTTATATTAAAATGCACTAAAAAGGAGAAAATAATTTTTTTTGGGATTAGTGACTATAAATAACAGCGTGGAGCACCCACGAAGATTACGTTAATATAGTTTAGTGCTCCACGCTTTTATTTACAGAAAAAAATTATTTAACAGGAGGAATTATTTAACAGGAACCAAGTTCCTATGTCCGTAAAACGTTGTGAGATCAAACAAAATACGGCCAAGTTTGTTAGCTTACAAATACCTCTTGCAATACTGAAAAAAGCGTTTGTAAAAATTAGTTTAAAAGAACGCTATTTAATTTTTAAAGAGTTACATGGAGGGCTAAATTATTCATACTTGGCGGTTACTTTTTAAACCAATGGCGATAGAAGGTAGCGGCCAAGTTTGAATAATTTAGCCCTCCATGTAACTCTTTAAAAATTAAATTCTGTTGAACTAATTTTTACAAACGCTTTTTTTCAGTATTGCAAGAGGTATTTCTAAGCTAACGATCTTGGCCGTATTTTGTTTGATCTCACAACTTTTTACGGACATAGGAACTTGGCTCCTGTTTACAGGATGTTTTTGTTGGGATCAATACTACGATAGACGGCCCGTCAAAAGGTACTTATATCTTGACAGCGGTTTATGCAAAAATAATGTTTTTGTAGTGTTTTGAAAATGTCTTAACTTCACGTATGAAATTTTAAAAATGACCTTCATAGAGCTTCTCAAAGTTACAACAATATCAAACAAATACAATCATCATGTACTCTTTTCTATACCCTATAACTTTTTCTTTTCGATCGGAAATTGGAATATAAATTATAAATATGATATCGGCGCTAAGTTCGATCAATTATAGCAAGCAGCAAATATGCAAAATTAACTAAAGCTTCTCAACGTTTCGATCCCAATGTGGATCATTGTCAAGAGACAACAATTTTTGCGTCTAAAAAGAAAAAAGGAGAAAATGAGGATAAATTTTTGATCCAAAAAATATATAAAACGTTTTACTTATAGCACAGCCAAAAAGATTATCAAAATTATACGTACTTGCTGTGAAAAAGGACAAAACTGTATAACACATAATACTGAGTTACAATACCAACTCTACCTCATGCTGGCAATAATGTAACTGAGGCACTGAAACGTGCTAAATTCAGTCCAAAAACAAAACATGTCTGTGTGTGTGTATGAAGGACTCGGCTAAATTGGTCGATCGTTATCGATCAATGGTGGCGATCTACAATGAGAAGCTTTAGTTAATTTTGCATATTTGCTGCTTGCTATAATTGATCGAACTTAGCGCCGATATCATATTTATAATTTATACCTATAACTTTTATTTGAAACATTTCTTATACCACTTATAATTTTTAAGATATGGAATTTTGTCCAAGAAAACGGGCATTGACGGGCAAACGACGCACTGTGCATCGTCCAGAAACAATGAATCGTACTATTGTATAAAGAAGATGTTAACCAACGAAGCGATAATCAATTTTTATGAAAAGCCGAGACGAATTACGTTGCTTACGCGGAACATTCGTGGTAGCTGGAACGGCAGACAAAGCGTTGGTTTATTGTCAGCGGTGTATTGCTGAGCAACGAGTGCTGCGGATGCGTCGAATTACTCCCGAGTAAACAACGAGTTAGGCGTTGTTGCAGATGTCTGCGATTCTCGCGGTGTGTACGCCGGGAACCGAGCCGAAAGTATAAACAAATTCCTGACTGCGAATTGGGACTAAGCATGTCAGCAAGCTGGTCCCGTGAAAGTTTCCGCGGCAACGTCGAGTTCATCACTCCCAAGATGCGCAGAACAAACTATTTTGCGGCCTCGAGATAAATCACGCCCGAGACTCTGTCGCCGGGAACTTTGGCCTGCTTGATTTTGCATTTCCGCCGATAGAACCGAGTCCACGTTTCTTGTTCACCGGTGACCCAGGAAATTTCCCAGGAAAAACTGTTCCCCATCGTCCGGAAACCGCGCCCTCGATCCCGTGACGTCATCGATCGCCAATCGTTATTCCACCCGTGGAAAAAAAAACCATTTCGGAGCGACTTGAATTTTCTAATCGAACCGCGAGCGGATTGAAATTTCCCGACGTTTTGTTTCCACTTTTAACCAGTTCTCGGATTCTCCAGGCTTTATTGCTCACGGCGATGTAATGAATACCGACGGGATTTTCGGCTGGCGAACGTTGCTGCAGGAAATAACACGTGATCCGAAACTTCTCTTTCCTTTTTTTACATAAGTTTTGGACGGTTACAGGTGTACAAACATTTCTGCGGCTGGTCTGACGGCAGTTCGAAAGTTTTATCCTGTTTGATTCGCTTTCCGGGAATATATACGAAAATAACAGAAAAATTTCAATTCCCAGCCAATCTCAATTAGTGGTTAAACGTTACAGTTTCAGCTTTTCCAATAAATATTCTGGAACAACTCGTTCCTGTGCAATTTCTGCTGCAGACCTCGTAAAAGTACATACAGTTCGATGGAAATACACTTTTTAAAGATTCCTCGGAATAACGTTCGTTCCCATAAAAATTCCACGGATACATATGCTATCTTAAACGGGACATGTATCAACCAAAAGATAAATGTTGACTTGAATCTCTGGGAAAGAACAAGAATTCTCTGCGGAAATGTTGAAACGGAGGATGGATTCTTAAGGGTGGCTTTTCGCGCGACGACAGTGAAAACGATTAAAAAATTTCTTTTTAAATAACTAAGCAAACAAAATGGTCAGAAAATATTCCGACCCCATTTTTTGCAGTCTGAACGTTAAATATCGTATGTGTACCGGCAATTTCTAAGAACAAGCATGTCAATTATAATCTAATTCGACGAAAAAGCATCCGTCGATAAACGTGATTCGTTTTGCAATCAATCGTTCTCCAGCGGCGGGAATAGATTCCTGGATTGACCTCCTTTCATGTCCAACTTATATTTCCTTACAACATCTCGTTTAATTGGACAAATACTATCTCGGCCGAATACCGATGTGGAAAGCGTTTCCCTTCGGCTTCGTCATCAACGTAGAACTCTCCCCATTTTTCAATTACCTTTCGAGGGCTTCCAACAGCGGATAACATTTCAAACACTGATTACTCCTCCCCGCGGTTATCAATTACAACGCACCCCATAGGAAAACCTTCAAACACGTACCACCTTGTTACCCCCGTTCATCGAGCAACTTCCTACCCCTCGTTCGCGTCGTAAAACCACCCCCGACGCAGTGCACAATGTTATTCGAATGAAATCAGCGTGAGTAAGGAATAAATAATAAAAACTTTTCTAAAACCACGCTTATATTAAAACGCACTAAAAAGGAGAAAATAATTTTTTTCCTGGTTCTCCATAAAATAGTTAAATGATTAATAATATTTTTCCCCAAAATTTTAGGCAATTAGTTAAAAATTTACTGTCGGAATTCATAGAGAGATTTGATAAAAATTTTAATGAAATCGTGACATTAGTGACTATAAAAATAAAAGCGTGGAGCGCTAGACTATATTGACGTAATCTTCGTGGGTGCTCCACGCTTTTATTTTTATAGTTTTATAATATCATGATTTTATTTAAATTTATATTAAATTTCTCTGTCTATTCCGACACTAATTTTATAACAGAAGAAATTTCGAACCAATTGCTTAAAGTTTTGGGGAAAAATATGAAACAAACGTGTCATAATCTGTATTTTATATGTTTATGAACTAATAGGACATTTTTTTGTTATTATTATGTCTTATTTTAACTTATAACCATTTTTAGTCAGTAGTCATAGTGAAATTCTGATTGCGTATTTAGTCATTAGTTATGCCATTATAGTCAGTATTCAGTATTCATCTTTAATAAAAATTTAGTCATTATTTATTACGCTCAAATACTTATGTAGTAATTATTCATAGTCACGCTAAAGTATTTACTTAGTCATTAATTATTAGTCACTTTTGTAGAGCTCATGAAATTATTAGTCAATAATCATAATTGTGACTAGCGGTTGCCCAACTCTGCAATGATTGGACTATGGAAAGAGGTTTAAAATTCGATTAGAATATTTGACGCAGACATCAACAACAACACGGCAAGCTAATATAAGCGTGGTAATAAATATTCGTTATCCAGTTCATTATTTGTTGAGAAGAACTTTTAAAGTTCTGAAAACTGTATTTCAACCTATCGTGAATAATTCTTATTTATCGAGCCGCATATTTTTGTGACTGCCATTTCTATATTCGTGCAAGCGTTAAATAATGCTGCAAGGCTCTATCGGATATAGAGATTTGTTTTTACTTCATTTTTCTTCTGATAGATTCTTGATAAACCGAGGGGATGTCCGTGTGATTTTAGCTTCTATCAACTAGACCATGAAAATCTATATTTGCATGAGCATCCGTAGTCTAGTTATAAGTTCAATAACAGTTGATTCCATTCGTTATTCTGTCGCATGGAACAGGTGTGGAAACTAATATTGACAGTTAAAGGTAAAGCATTTTCATCTTCACCGGCGATTAATGCTAATTCGAGCTCCTCGATCCCAACGACATTTATAATCGCAGTTGAAAAATGTAATTTCCTGTTCTGTATACGAGATTTCTTTCCATCCAAAATCGGAAGACAATACGCCACTCGGCTGTGGCGTTTTAAAGTTAGAACCAGGTCAAATAGAACGAACTCGCCGACTCTGGGAAATTTGAAACTTGATGTTTGGTTGTTGTTATGCAACAATAATGCGCTGTTTATCCAAAACGCGCAGATTGATGCGAGCTTCGAAAATTGCAAACAATGTGCAAACATTGTTATCACATTATTACCGTTATAGGTCGTTATTACGCAAACAGTGCGCAGCTGACCGATAGAATAAATATAAAGATGTTAAAACTGATATAATTCTTCTTTAAAGTGACCGTAGTTCATATACCAGAGGCTAGGAGCCAAAAATTGGTTTGGATAGACGAGGCTCTGTACCGCATAAGTCATAAACCAGCCTTTCTGGAGCAGAGAGAGAGAGAGAGAGCGCGCTCGACGGTAAACACACGATAAGATCCCCGCGTCAGACGATCCGGCAGCCCGACCTAATTCGGGGGCTGCCATTAAGCCTAAGGATCGCCGGTAATTAATTCGTCGAGATCGGGGGAGGCCGAAGGATCGGGCACGTAGCACGGTTAGCGCGGCTAGCAGGAGCAGGAAGCAAGGAGTTCTGGGTCCGTTGCGCCGACTCTTAGGCTTCCGGTATTCCTGGTTTCGGCCCTCGTGTCGCCCTGTGCGCCCTAGTCCTGATCCCGGCTGGCAATACGGCCCTTTTCCTCACGGGCCATCGGTGGAGGTTCGTTCGCAGAGTTTAACCAGGGCTCGCTATCGACCTCGCCGAGCAACCTCGGCGTCTGCGTCGATGTCTGCGTCGCGCAGACGCCCCGACACGGGCCGGGTGGTTCTCTCCAATCGATTTCAGATTTTCCAGCATAACGAGGCCGACTGCTGCCCAAAAATTCCTGTACGCGCACCAACCTCCCGCTCCTCTCCGCCTCGCCCGGCTCCACCGCCATCTCTGTCTCTTCTTCGTTCGAGCCACGCTGTCAACCCTTTTTCAACCGCCTCTATGCAATCCCTACGTTTCTTGCCATTTTCGTTTTCTGGGGTTTTCTGGTGGACCGAAGTGGCCCGCAATCGATTGTCGATATAGATAATTGGGCGGTATCTATCCGCGTTCTACCATTGAAAATTTCTCTCGCCTTTCTTGCCTTCCTCCCCCCCTCTCTCTCTCTCGCTCTCTGTCGACTACCCACCCCCTCGTTCTCCCGCCTCGCTATCCCCAGCTTCAGGGGCCGCCGTACGTTTTTGTTTCCGCGCGTTCGGATCGTTCGCGCCCCCGTAATCCGGTAGATCCTTTATCGGGCACGTAAAAGAAATTTCGCCGTCGGAGTAATGCGATTCATGAAACCGACTGTACTTGTTTCCCGGCGTGCCCGTTCGCAAAGTAACAGATCTAATTTGGCCGTGATAAGCGCCGCCTTCGGGAATATCTTTCCTCTGATTTATCTTGCGGGTTCTCCCGCGGCTGTTTTCCAACGAACGCGAACCCAGATCCCGACCAGCCGGGATAACCATTCGACGCTAATTCTCGACGGGGATTTCGAGCCGATGCGATCCACGATACCGGTCTTGTAAACTTGGTAGAATTCATCAAAACACTTTCAGATCGTTTCAAATGGTATGTAAAAAAACTGTACTCTGTCAAATTGCTGAAAACGAGCAGCGCCGACGTTCTCGTTCGTTCCAGCTTAGTCGAGGAGTTAAAATAGCAACGACTAAGAAAACATTGTTACCGCAGATCGAAATGTTCGCGGTACGAAACCAGCTTCGAGTGACTCTTACATTAACCCTTTAATCGAATGAGATTAACATAATGAAATGGAATTCTGTGTCACGGATAGTACCATTTATTTTTTCACCCATCCTTTGTGCAAGCTCGCAACGAAGTTTCGCATAAATTCAGACGTTTTCAGACTAGTAAGGTGAAGTGTCCTAAGTCTGGACAGTCCAAAAGTGATACCTAAATCTGGACAATTGAATTTTCATAGTAAAATCAGTAATTAAGAGATTAAATAATTATATTATACAGAGTGAATTCGATAAAGGAGGACACCTAAATATCTCCGTTACTTTTCGTTGTACAAAAAAACTTCGTAGGACAAAGTTACACTGTTTAAAGGGCCACATACAACGGTGTAAGGGAAACAAAAATTTCAAGGTCATTTTTATGAGATTTCAAGGTTGTCGATGTTTTTTTAAATGGAATGAGGAATTTTTTAATACATCAATCGATGCAGCTGGACATTCGTTATAAAAAAGTACTAACCTATGTATGTCGAAAAGTTAGTAGTTCAGGAGATATTTCAGTTTAAATAACTCTAAAATACTATTACTGTCGTGCTTAGATGTTACACAAGTAAGTAAACACTAACATTTTAGTACGACAGTAATGGTATTTTAGAGTTATTTAAATTGAAATATCTCCTGAACTGCTAACTTTTCGACATACATAGGTTAGTACTTTTTTATAACGAATGTCCAGCTGCATCGATTGATATATTAAAAAATACCTCATTCCATTTAAAAAAACATCGATAACCTTGAAATCTCATAAAAATGACCTTGAAATTTTTTTTTCCCTTACACCGTTATATGTGGCCCTTCAAACAGTGTAACTTTGTCCTACGAAGTTTTTTTGTACAACGAAAAGTAACGGAGATATTTAGGTGTCCTGCTTTATCCAATTCACCCTGTATATTCTGAGGCCTTAGCTACAAGTAGGTGTGAATATTATTTCATTGAGACATCAATTGAAATTTAAAAATGAATTCAAAGTTCATCTGAAAACAGTATACAAAATAGTCTATTTACATGTGAATCATGTGCATTTGTAGTTCGAACTTTTGTTAGAAAAAAAGATATAATTTAAGCCCTCAGACAAAAAATAATTATCACGCATAATAATATTGATATTTTAAAATAAATTGGCAATCAAACTTAACGTACATAATAATTATTAATCCAAATATTAGATGTCCAAGATTAGGACTGTTTTCAAATATAAGTACTCCATACTGGGACGCGATGACAGTATTTGTCCCACTCTAAGCTTATACGCAATGTGCTTACGCCTGAAGCCGGACACGTGTTTGTGAATAAAATCAACGCATTGTTTGCAAATTATTTAACTACATGTACGTATAATTAGTCTTCTATTAGCTTGAATAACGTATGCAGAAAATGTATTCCGGTTGTGACGTTAATAATACTTTATGTTTACATCTTCAATCTATCAGTATTACTACCTAACCTTAAAAGTTGTATTATGACAAGTTTTATTAAAACAGTAAATGAAAATAAATATACAGTAGCGGACAAAAGTTCAAGACCGCTCTAAAGAAGACGATAACTTTTTTAATATTGTACTATACGATTTGAACTTTTTTGGGGAGCTAGAGCAATTAGTTTACTAAAGGATGTGAAAAGAAATTTTCTCAAAAATTGCAATTGATCGGAATTATTGAGAAAATACTAAAAGTTGAATTTTTAACTTTTTTATGTGGGCCTATATTGAAAATTTTAAAAATACGTTTTGTAGATCTGTGTCAATTGAACATATTCTGAAAATTTCGTCAAAATCGGTCGACCTTGCAATGAGCTACATTTTCAAGATTTTCGGCAATAAATCGTGAAAATCTGCAATTTTTACCATCTTTAAACGTTTGTACCTCATTGCAAGGTCGACGGATTTTTACAAAATTTTCAGAATATGTTTAATTGGCACAGATCTGCAAAACGTATTTTTTAAATTTTCAATATAAGCTCACATAAAAAAGTTAAAAATTCAATTTTTAGTACTTTTTCAACAATTCCGATCTATTGCAATTTTTGAAAAAATTTCTTTTCACATCCTTTAGTAAACTAATTGCTGTAGCTTCCCAGAAAAGTTCAAATCGTATAGTACAATATTTAAAAAGTTATCGTCTTCTCCAGAGCGGTCTTAAACTGTTGTTCGCTACTGTATATTTGGTTAAATAATACAATACTATAATCTATGATAAGAATACTACATATCACGCAAAGCATCTTCTATTCGTCATGCGCAACAGCGCCACCAACCAACCTTTTAGGTTATGTTCGCTCGATCAACTCGTAAATTGAATTTGTCCCGATATAGTCTTTAATTCTGTCCAGGTACTAGCTTAAATTTAATTTAATATGTCCAACTATAGGTTTGAATTATTCTTCTTAATACAATTAAGATATTAACCTAAACAATGATTTTTTTATTTTAAATTACTTTACAAACTCTGAACTGTATGTTAAAACTCTTAAGAAATTGTTTTTGTGTATTTAAAGTGATAAAATTTAAAATAGAAAACATGCTGTCCAGGCATAGGGCACTTCACCTTATTCCGGGTTTCGACAGAAGTCGCTGATTCTCGGCGAAGTTTTTCAAGCACGCGCGAGACGCTATGGCAACGACTGCAGACGTTTATGAGTTTATGGTTCGTAAAAATTTCCGAAGAATAATAAAATCGAGACTTTCGTGGAATCTCGATATCGTTTATATTATTCGAAAAATATTGAGACTACTTCGGCGCAGAAAGAAATTCTATTCGTCCCAGTTTCTCGGTAGACTATAGAAGATGTAGAATCGCATAAACATCTGCAACCTAGATCACGCCTGTCATTATGCGGTTATACTCTATACACGTTCCAACGCGGTTGTTCGGTTCCATTCGAGTAATTGTTCGAATCAAATTTGCATTGTTGTTCCAAGATTTCGGTGCACGAATTTCGCGCAGTAAGATCGACAAAGGAAATGTTATAACGAGAATTGTATATGGGGAATTGGCGACGGAAATTATTCTTCACTGTTATTCAGATGAAGTTTTCTTCGAACAATGCCCAACACTGTTTGTAATATCAGTTTTCGACAGGCGCCTCCGTAAAGTGTTTAGCAGAACTTTATTGAAGTATTCTACCGATCGTATTCGCGGAATGCTAAATGAGGTAAAGGCATTGGAAGTTGTACTGCGACGATTCTTATCGCTCGGATCATAGGCGAGCCGGATAAAAGCGAACTCCTGCAAGAACGGCAAGAATTATTGGAGATCCATATAGATTAGGGGAGAGGAATTTAATTTGAATAAATTGGAAATATTGAATAGGTTCGAGCCGAGCTTTCCGCTTGGAAAGCTGAACTACACTTCACTTTGAACGCTGCTTTTCACGTTTTATATGTTACCAATGTAAACCGTGAAAGAAGGTCAGAAAGTGTAACTATGCAATCTGGGTCGGGCGGCGTGCATAATACCTTTCCGAATAACTTTTCAAAATTATTGAGAAAAAGTCCGTGGCGAATCTATTACCTACCGTAATTAGACCTGAGATAATAGCCTCTCTTGAAATTGCAGATTTTCAATTTCACCAGAGTGCGAGTAAACACAATTAACTTTTCCCGACAGAAATGCGCCTCGCTCACGATAAAGAAGTGCTGTTACGAATTATTAAGATTATCGGATGCAAACACCACTGATCGACATGGATCGAAATCACCTACGAGATCTCGCACTGCTATTATTCCAATCTTATTATTGTCATCTAAATCCGCTGTCTACTCCTAAGGCGGTAGACTCGTTTCCAGGATTGCAAGGGTGCCGGATTCGCGTTCTCATTTCTCGATAATACAAAAATGGGGTTCAAAAGATCGATCAGGGCGCTATCGCCCTCAAAAGTCGTATTTTTGCCACGTTTTTGTTAACTCGCTTCCTTGTCTGTCTGTTTATTTGTTCGGTACAAATTTTGCAATTGATTTTAAACTAACTTCCCGATGAGTTAGACTTGAAACTTTAAACATAGCTCAGAACTGGATGGCAATACAATATTAACTCGCTTTCTTGTAAGTGAGTTATATATTTAAAATTGATAACGAATTGATATTGTAATAAAAATCTTATAAAATTAATTTTGCTTGCTTCTTTATTTTATTTTTCAAGAGAATAAATATTAAACAGATTGATATATTATTGATAGGTAGGTATAACAATTTTCTCAAAGGAGAAACTGAAATAAACCTGAAATTCATCACATGTCTCTGTTATAATCTCATCAAAATTGTTTTGAATGTTTCAAATCGATTGACAAGTTTCACACCCACAAGACTAAAAGGCAGAAAATAATTGTTTAAATAAAGAAAATGTGTTACTACACCACGTTTCTTACGATTTAAAACGATAAACGTGGGGCGCAAGATAATAGTAAGGAGTGTAGAGAGTAGTTGCCGTTGAGAAAACTCACATAACAGTTCATATCATTTGCAGTGCAATAAAATTGTTAGTCTCTTAGATGAACTATTCATGCATCGATTATCTATTGCATGCGCCCCACGATTTTCGTTTTAAATCTTACAAGTATTTTCATAGCTATTAGAAATTCACAATTACTTTTCAGGACTATCTGTGTTGGGTTAGGAATCTGTATGGGGCTAGGGAAAATTATTTTATACTTTTCAGACTGTCTTAACAACGTGGTATATTAAAAATTCTTTTTTATTTCAATGATTTCGTTTACGAGGCGTAATTTGCATTATTCGGCGGCACTTTCGGTAGGTATCAAAATAGCTAGTTACTCGAATTAATATTCGGACGTTCTTAAAAAGACGATAACTTTTTTAATATTGTACTATACGGTTTGAACGTTTTTGGGAAGCTAGAGCAATTAGTTTACTAAAGGATGTGAAAAGAAATTTTTTCAAAAAATTCCAACTGATCGGAATTGTAGAAAAAAAAGCTAAAAGTTGCATTTTACAACTTTTTTATGTGGGCCTATATTGAAAATTTAAAAAATGTGTCAATTATGGTAAACATACTCTGAAAATTTCGTCATAATCGGTCGACGTTGCAATGAGCAACAAACGTTCAAAGATGATAAAACTTGCAGATTTTCACGATTGTCGTCCTATATCTAAGAATTCTTACATCTTTCAATGCCTGTCGTTTTTTCCCGCATCAACCGATTTTGACGAAATTTTCAGAATATGAATAATTGACACAGATCTACAAAACGTATTTTTTAAATTTTCACTGTAGACCCACGGAAAGAAGTTGTAAAATGCAATTTTTAGTATTTTTTTCTACAATTCCGATCAATCGCTATTTTTGAAAAAAAATTTTTCACATCTAGTAGTAAACTAATTGCTCTAGCTGCCCAACAAAAGTTCAAATCGTGCAATATTAAAAAAGTTATCGTCCTTTTTAGAGCCTCCGAATATTAATTCGAGTGACTTGCGCAGTTGTATGCTTCTGAATAATGCAAATCACGCCTTGTAAACGAAAAAGTAGGACTTTTGAAGGCGATAGCGCCCTAGGTCAATCTTTTATCTAGCGTTTTTGACTACCGAAGAACCCCCTTTTTCTATTATCGAGAAATGAGAACGCGAATCCCGCACCCTTGCAATCCTGGGAAAAGGAGTCTACTCCCTTAACATTGGCGCTTTCAACTGGTATATCGTATGATAAATATAAATAAAAAATGTACAGCTAGGCAGCGCTCAACGCTGAGCTAAACATTTTATTACTATTGACTGCATACTTTTACGGGCGATATTCGATGGCCTACTCCACCGTGACCTTGAGTTAGGATCCGACCCTAATCGAGAAGGAGCGTCGGTAGGTTCCTCGTTGAAATTTCAATTTTGACGAAATTTTCAGAATATGATTAATTGACACAGATCTACAAACCGTATTTTGTAAATTTTCACTGTAGACTCACGGAAAAAAGTTGTAAAATGCAATTTTTAGTATTTTTTCTACAATTCCGATCAATCGTTATTTTTGAAAAAATTTTTCACATCTAGTATCAAACTAATTGCTCTAGCTGCCCAACAAAAGTTCAAATCGTGCAATATCAAAAAAGTTATCGTCCTTTTTAGAGCCTCCGAATATTAATTCGAGTGACTTGCGCAGTTGTATGCTTCTGAATAATGCAAATCACGCCTTGTAAACGAAAAAGTAGGACCTTTGAAGGCGATAGCGCCCTAGATCAATCTTTTACCTAGCGTTTTTGGCTACCGAAGAACCCCCTTTTTCTATTATCGAGAAATGAGAACGCGAATCCCGCACCCTTGCAATCCTGGGAAAAGGAGTCTACTCCCTTAACATTGGCGCTTTCAACTGGTATATCGTATGATAAATATAAATAAAAAATGTACAGCTACGCAGCGCTCAACGCTGAGCTAAACATTTTATTACTATGTATACTTGACTGCATACTTTTACGGGCGATATTCGATGGCCTACTCCACTCTGACCTTGAGTTAGGAACCGACCCTAATTGAGAAGGAGCGTCGGTAGGTTCTTCGTTGAAATTTCAATTTTGACGAAATTTTCAGAATATGATTAATTGACACAGATCTACAAAACGTATTTTGTAAATTTTCACTGTAGACTCACGGAAAAAAGTTGTAAAATGCAATTTTTAGTATTTTTTCTACAATTCCGATCAATCGTTATTTTTGAAAAAATTTTTCACATCTAGTATCAAACTAATTGCTCTAGCTGCCCAACAAAAGTTCAAATCGTGCAATATCAAAAAAGTTATCGTCCTTTTTAGAGCCTCCGAATATTAATTCGAGTGACTTGCGCAGTTATATGCTTCTGAATAATGCAAATCACGCCTTGTAAACGAAAAAGTAGGACTTTTGAAGGCGATAGCGCCCTAGGTCAATCTTTTATCTAGCGTTTTTGACTACCGAAGAACCCCCTTTCTCTATTATCGAGAAATGAGAACGCGAATCCCGCACCCTTGCAATCCTGGAAAAAGGAGTCTTGTCCCTTAACATTGGCGCTTTCAACTGGTATATCGCATAATAAATATAAATAAAAAATGTACGCTGAGGTAAACATTTTATTACTATTGACTGCATACTTTTACGGGCGATATTCGATGGCCTACTCCACCGTGACCTTGAGTTAGGAACCGACCCTAATCGAGAAGGAGCGTCGGTAGGTTCTTCGTTGAAATTTCAAGCTTTGACCAGTTTATGGTCGGAAATGCCGCACTGCGCGACGTGTCCCTTCGTGGCACTTGCTCGTGTCCGCTGTATCATGTTTTGAGAAGATAGTAGAAACGTCTCGATTATGGTCAGACGTGCCCCGCATACAATTCCCGCGTCTTTCAGCGGTTAAAGTGATCGGTATCGTTCCGCCTTTACCTTTATCATGATCCTGACACGTTTGACCCTGTCGGCATCGATATAGGGGAGCGATATATATCTGAAAAGTGCCACGGGATTTTCCCGGAAGCTACGGGACTCGGTTGAATTTGTAATACAAGGCAATCGATAGCCGAGTGGGGTCTCTTGACGAGTCAACCGGAGATCGCGTATCGAGTGACACTGCCGTTTCTACCTGATTTTCAAACGAACGCGTTCCTCGCTTAACAGAAGTGCTCTGCCCCTGTCCTATTGCACACGCACACGAACAGAAGACACATGTGTTCTCCCAATTTTTCCCCTGTCGCTCGCCCGGCAAAATACGTTCCATAAATCACCGAACACTTATGAAAGGGGTGCGCGATCGAAACTAACGCTTCTTGAGAGCCATCTAACACGATATATGAAGAATAATCGGTGTAATATCGTATTTTATTACGTGCGCCGGCGAGCAAACTATTGTATCTTTTAATAACCGTTCATCAATGTAACCGGAATATCTTGGGAAAGTGTTTCAACGCCTTTCTGTTGCAACCGCGTGAAAATTCTACTCTCTGATTTTTTAGGATAGTACACCGAGGTTGAAACAAACAAAAATCCTCTTCCTTCTGAACTTTCGAACACATTGCGAACTTTTCCTTGCAATTGTAACGCTTGTTCTGATAACCTCCCTCGTTAATACGGAAAATAACAAGGTGCCTCTTCACATCCGAGTACATTATCTGTATATCCATTATCGATCGAAGCTTGCTGCAACGTGCCAAATAATCTCTACCGCAAGCTTCGACTTCCGGACTACCTCCTCCTCCTCGCATAAGTCGCCGCGGCGCGAGCTTGTCTTCGAGATCACGTCGGTCGTTCTACATCAATCGCGAAAAGATTGTGGCCCTTATCTCCGTTCGAATGACCGGCATCAAATGACTATCAAAATCTGGGATCGTGATCATCGAGGAGACCGGGTCACTCGAGGATTCGAGGCACGGTTACAATCGTTCCCCCCGGTTCCGCTAATCGAATCAAATTGAATTTCCATCCTCCCTTCGATCGCGCGAACCTCGATGGCACACTGTCGGGGATCGGTCCCCTGGGAGTCGATAAAAATTAACAATTGATTTCGGAGAATGAAGCTCGAGAATCACGCGCCTGTGATTAATAACAACAAATGTTTCTGCGCAGATTAACAGCTGTCTCGTCGCGTGTCGTTGATCGTCTCCTACTTCCTTCCGGAAGATTTTTCAATTTGGGGAACGGCCAAAAATCGTAGCCTCGTGAGGACGGAGGCCGACGAAGTTGCACGACGGATAATTTGCCGGTGATATACAGGGTGAATCACCTAACACAGGGGTCGGCAACCTGCGGCTCGCGAGCCACATGCGGCTCTTTGGATGTTTTTTCTTATGAATAAATAGATTAGTTTTTTTTATCAAATAACTTTATTTATGCGAGTACTATTTATTGTTGGCAAGAAAATATTTTGTGGCTCTTTAAAAACTTTGAAATTTTGTAAATTGTAATTTTTGACTCTTCCGACTCAAAAGGTTGCCGACCCCTGACCTAACGTTATCACCTCAAATGTCTTTGTTGTTTTTAAAGATATTGGGTTGTGTGATAAATTCCCGCGGTTTTTATATTTTATTTTTTTCCCGCAATTTTGTGTTTTTTCAGGTAAAGTATATATACAGGGTGAGTCCGAAGAAACAGAACATTTAAATATCTCCGTTACTTTTCGTTGTACAAGAGACTTCTTAGGACAAAGTTACTCTGATTGAAGGGCCATATGTAACGGTGTAAGGGAAAAAATTTTCGATGTCATTTTTTTATGAGATTTCAAGGTCATCGATATTTTTTTAAATGGAATGAGATGATTTTTTAATAGATCAATCGATGGAACTGGACATTCGTTATAAAAAAGTACTAACCTATGTATGTCGAAAAGTTCATGAGATATTTCAATTTAAATAACTCTAAAACACCATTACTGTCGTACTAAGACGTTACACAAGTAAGTAAACGCTATCATCAATTTCAATTTCAACGTCAATTTTTCAATTTCTACTTCAATTTCAATATCAACCCTGCAACTTCAATTTTTCAACTTCAACTCTTCAATTTCAATTTTTCAATTTCAACGTCAATTTCAATATCAACCCTTCAACTTCAAATCTTCAATTTCAATTTTTCAATTTCAACTTCAATTTTTCAATTTCAACGTCAATTTCAATATCAACCCTTCACCTTCAAATCTTCAATTTCAATTTTTTAATTTCAACGTCAATTTTTGAATTTCAACTTCAGTTTTTCAATTTCAACGTCAATTTTTGAATTTCAACTTCAGTTTTTCAATTTCAACGTCAATTTTTGAATTTCAACTTCAGTTTTGCAATTTCAAATCTTTAACTTCATTTTCAACTTCAATTTTTCAATTTCAACTTCAATTTTAGCTCTCCCATTTCAACTTCAACTTCAACTCTTCCATTTCAACTTCAATTTCTACTCTTCCTTTTTAACTTCAATTTTTTAATTTCAATTCGTTAATTTCAACTCTTTAATTTCATTTTCAACGTAAATTTTTCAATTTAAATTTCAACTCTTCAATTTACACTAGAAAAGTAAACGCTAACGTCTTAGTACGACAGTAATGGTGTTTTAGAGTTATTTAAAGTGAAATATCTCCTGAACTACTAACTTTTCGTCATACATGGGTTAGTACTTTTTTATAACGAATGTCCAGCTGCATCGATTGATGTATTAAAAAATACCTCATTCCGTTTAAAAAAATATCGATGACCTTGAAATCTTGTAAAAATATGACCTTGAAAATTTTTTCCCTTACACCGTTACATATGGCCCTTCAAACAGTGTAACTTTGTCCTAAGAAGTCTCTTGTACAACGAAAAGTAACGGAGATATTTAGGTGTTCTGTTTGTTCGGACTCACCCTGGAAAAAGCCCGATGTTTGATTAAAATTAATTAATTCGAAAAATTGAAGCAGATAGCTTTGTAGAGCAAGAAAAAGACTTGCGAATGCATATATATACTTTCCCTAACAAAACACAAAATTGTGGGGAAAAAATAAAACACAAATTTTTGTGTTTACGTAATTTTTCTAGAGATATCAAGGTCACCTTCATTTTTTTCAATGGAACCACCCTTTTTATACATCTTCAATGATAGTCCCTTTCATTACGAATTCAGTGACTATAATTGCTTAAGGTCATTCAAGGTCACGGACAGAAAAAACTGGAATATGGAAGCAGAATACGTTTACCACCAGTGAGATTTGTAAACCTTAAAAAGACCTTAGTAAACATGCTAAGGTCTTTCAATACTGTGGAATGCTTTCAAATATCGTCTAGCCGATTACGCTGCGATTTATTTGCTAACAGTATGTTTCCAAATGCGATTCGGCTATGTCTTACTTAATGATTGAAAGGTGTGACACACATAATAACGGTTTACTGTGAAAGTAGACAAAATGCATTGCAGGCCCCATTTTATGCTGACTTTTACTAATATCTACAAGTTATTTAGAAACAGCGTAAACGAAAGAATCTCATGACTACTGAAAACAATGAAATTAAAATGAAATTAATATTTTAGAAATTACTCGAGAAGCAGAGTTGGGCAAAAATTTTATTTAAATAAGAATTTCGAATAAAGTGGGGTTAAAACTCACTTGGAAAAAACCCATTTATTAGGAATTTTTATTTAAATAAAATTTTTGCCCAACTCTGCCGAGAAGACATTTTCATCCGTCTCACATATCGCTACATCAGGAATTCATCAGGTTTTTTCTGTCCGTGACCTTGAATGACCTTGAGCAATTATAGTCACTGAATTCGTAATGAAAGGGACTAACATTGAAAATGTTAAAAAAGGGTGGTTCCATTGAAAAAAATGAAGGTGACCTTGATATCTCTAAGAAGTATTACACAAAAACAAAAATTTTTTGGTATCGTATGAGCCCCATTTTACAATTCAACTTTGTTCTCAAAGAACATATAATGTAATGTTTTTGAAAACAACAAATATATTCGAGGTGATAACGATAGGTGACTCGCCCTGTATATAGAAAAAGAGGATGTTTTCCGGAAAGACCCAGTATTGTATTTACGCACAGTCAGAGAGAGACAGAGAGACAGAGAGACGCACGAGTCGGAGTGTTTCATAATCATGGACGAGTGGAAGATTCGGCTAACGACCGGTGTACGTATGTACGTTCGGATGGGTTCGATCCGGCGAAACACAGTCGACGAAACAGGCGAATGCTTTCCGGCGGTAAACAATGATGGAACTACAAAGGAGGTCAGAGACGCATTTGGCGAACGTCAGCTTTATTGTTCCGCCGCGGCGGAGATCTGAAGCAGCAAAAGCTGATTCTGATTGATCGCAATCAGAATTTCCGTGTTCGGCCCGGGGAGTAATCGTATACGGGAAGCACGGGAATTGTAAGCCTGAATCCGCGGCCTCGGATGCAAATAAAAAATGCATAAACATGCGCCGGGGATATGATATCGGGATGGGCGAAAATCCTGAAGTGTAGAAGGGGGAGGGCGTTGGGAGGTATAGAGAGGATGGGAACCAGAGGCGGGAAGGCGGTGCGACGGATTTGAAATTCCGGGCAATATTGAAAATTAAAATTCTAGCACGATATTTGTTACGCCCGACTTGATACGCTTTAATATTTACACGACGCTCACGAGCTTCCGAGGAGCCGCGCAATGGCGCGGCGAGTCTTACGGGAAACGGTTCCACGATATTCGTAAGTCACCGTGCACTTACTCGGTCTTCGGGCGAACGCATACTTTGCCGCTTGCAAATATTAGATTGCTGCGCGAGCGTTGTCCGCGGATTACTCACTGCATGCTAAGCAAGCGCCGCCGACGCCCGCCGTCTTTAAGAAATTACATTGTGAATGCTCATAGAGCACTTGAACCGGATCGCGAGCGTACTCCGCGGAACAAACAGGAGCAAACGGAAAATTAGCCGGGGAGGAAGAGATCTCTGCTTCCTTCTTTGTAAATGTCTACAAGGTGTCCGGAAAAATGTTGAACTTCCTTGAAAACTTTTTCCTTTACGAAAATGCTCTCCGCGGCATCGTCGCCGGAGTTATTAATAAAACACACGAACCAATCAGGTATTTCATAAAAGTTAATTAGATTTTCACCCGCGATGTTGATTCCGGCGAGCTTCTTCATTCTTGTAAATTCCTGCGATATATCCTGCTAAATAAGGTACATACTTCGCGCAGTAGGTTCCACAACTGAAATCACAAACGCAGCGGAATTAATTAAATTTTTGTTTGAGATATCTTCAATTCATCTAATTAAACGCTGCAGTTAAAGTTTACATTCCATACTACGTATAAAGTAGAGGAGTCCGCGTCAAAAGTAATGATAAACTACGTTAATTTAGCTTTGAATGTAATTTGAAATCTTGTTGGGTATAACTAATTTCCCATATTGCGAATAAAAGATTGTAATTTCGATATTGACTGTAATTAGCGAAAATTTTAATTAAAACCGGAGTACGAGCCTCGGAAATGTCGCATAATTAAAAGTTCAAGTATAATCTGAAAGTAAAAGTTCAAATTGATGTAACGTCATGTGTCCCTTCAGTTTTCGTTAATCCTGTGGTGGTTATCGCCTAACTTTTTCCCCTCGATTCGTGCTCCCTCCCCTCATCTAGCGACAGTGAAGCAGAGTTGTGCTAATTCAATTACATTGTAATTCAATTACGCAATTGAATAACATTGTATTTCAATTATATAGTAATTCAATTACGTCGTAACTGAATTACATAATTCAAACTTTTCAATTAATTTAATTACTAAGTATTTTAATCAGATGTGTAGTTGACATACAATATAATTGAAATACAATGTAATTGAAATACAATATAACTGAAATACAATATAATTAAAATACAGCTCTCCAAATTATAGCCCAGAATTTTGAAGAAGTGCGATATATTTTTGTTTTTCTTTCATATAAGGTGAAGTGCCCTAAGTCTGGACAGTCCAAAAGTGATACCTAAATCTGGACAATTGAATTTTCATAGTAAAATCAGTAATTAAGAGATTAAATAATCATATTATATATTCTGAGGCCTTAACTACAAGTAGGTGTGAATATTATTTCCTTAAGACATCAATTAAAATTTAAAAATGAATTCAAAGTCCGTCTGAAAACAGTATACAAAATAGTCTATTTACATGCGAATCGTGTGCATTTATAGTTCGAACTTTTGTTAGAAAAAAAGATATAATTTAAGCCCTCAGACAAAAAATAATTATCACGCATAATAATATTGATATTTTAAAATAAATTGGCAATCAAGCTTAACGTAAATAATAATTATTAATCCAAATATTAGATGTCTAAGATTAGGACTGTTTTCAAATATAAGTACTCCATACTGGGACGCGATGACAGTAGCTGTCCCACTCTAAGCTTATACGCAATGTTTTTCCTCCTGAAGCCGGACACGTGTTTGTGAATAAAATCAACGCATTGTTTGCAAATTATTTAACTACATGTACGTATAATTAGTCTTCTATTAGCTTGAATAACGTATGTAGAAAATGTATTCCGGTTGTGACGTTAATAATACTTTATGTTTACATCTTCAATCTATCAGTATTACTACCTAACCTTAAAAGTTGTATTATGACAAGTTTTATTAAAACAGTAAATGAAAATAAATATACAGTAGCGGACAAAAGTTCAACACCGCTCTAAAGAAGACGATAATTTTTTTAGTATTGTACTAATTTGAACTTTTTTGGGGAGCTAGAGCAATTAGTTTACTAAAGGATGTGAAAAGAAATTTTTTCAAAAATTGCAATTGATCGGAATTGTTGAGAAAATAGTAAAAGTTGAATTTTTAATAACTTTTTTATGTGGGCCTATATTGAAAATTTAAAAAATACGTTTTGTAGATCTGTGTCAATTAAACATATTCTGAAAATTTCGTCAAAATCGGTTTACCTTGCTATGAGCTACAAACGTTTAAAGATGGTAAAAATTGCAGATTTTCAAGATTGTCGGCAATAAATCGTAAAAATCTGCAATTTTTACCATCTTTAAACGTTTGTACCTCATTGCAAAGTCGACGGATTTTTACAAAATTTTCAGAATATGTTTAATTGGCACAGATCTGCAAAACGTATTTTTTAAATTTTCAATATAAGCTCACATAAAAAAGTTAAAAATTCAATTTTCAGTACTTTTTCAACAATTACGATCTATTGCAATTTTTGAAAAAATTTCTTTTCACATCCTTTAGTAAACTAATTGCTGTAACTTCCCAGAAAAGTTCAAATCGTGTAGTACAATGTTAAAAAAGTTATCGTCTTCTCCAGAGCGGTCTTAAGCTGTTGTCCGCTACTGTATATTTGGTTAAATAATACAATACTATAATCTATGATAAGAATACTACATATTACGCAAAGCATCATCTATTCGTCATGCGCAACAGCGCTACCAATCAACGTTTTAGGTTATGTTCGCTCGATCAACTCGTAAATTGGATTTGTCCCGATATAGTCTTTAATTCTGTCCAGGTACTAGCTTAGATTGGATTTAATATGTCCAACTACAGGTTTGAATTATTTTTCTTAATACAATTAAGATATTAACCTAAACAATGATTTTTTTATTTTAAATTACTTTACAAACTCTGAACTGTATGTTAAAACTCTTAAGAAATTGTTTTTGTTTATTTAAACGGATAAAATTTAAAATAGAAAAACATGCTGTTCAGGCATAGGGCACTTCACCTTACTTGTTTGCTGACTGTGTGGCGTAGTTTCTATTTCTCATCCTCGTTAATAATACGTAACGCTATTTCATGTTTATGGTCGATATTTGAAAAATGTATAACGCCGAAGTTATTTCTGTTCAGCTATTATAAAATAAGTAACAAATTCCTTCTGTTTGAAACCTTCACATGGATTGTTCAACCTCTTCTTGCATATAACTTTATTATTCTTTAATTTATAATTTCAATTTAATTACATCGAAATTCGTAATTAATGTAATTTAATTACAAAGTATTTTACGATTGCACTCCAATTGCAATTACGAATTACATTGTAATTTAATTGAATGAAGATCTGAATTATAAATTACAATATAACTGAATCACAATGTAACTCGATTACCTTGTAATTATAATTCCTGGAGTAATTCAATTGTAATTCTGCACAACTCTGCACCGAAGGAAAGGCCCAGAGACTCGTGTCCCTTCTCTATTCGTCGTGAATGAGTCCAGTACTGGCAGAGAGGGGGGTAAATTCGTTTTCCACGGAATCGTCGGTAACACAAGAATCGCGAGCGATGAAATCCGATTAAAATTGGTTGCAGCATGGCGGGGTAAAAACAAAATCGTACGGTTCGCGCGGGAACGAGTTTATCGGTCAGATATTAATTTCAATTCTTCGGCGCCGGTTATTGACTAAAAGATGAAGCGGCGTGGCAGGAACGCGGACTGCGGGACGATCCCCGCAGCACAGGGCTAATTAAAATCGCTTCCTGCAAAGAACGTTTGATACAACCCCCTCGTTTAAAGTTTCCGCGCGCTGCCCTTCAGCGGGCGTTCAATTTGATCAAATTAGTGCTTACTTTGAGCGTAAAGACGTGTGCCGGCGACGGTTTCTGTTTAAGTTCTATTTAAACTCGGCCGCGTTCGTCCACCTAGCCCATTACCGGTCCGCAGAGTGTCCTTTTAATAATCCACCATGTGTGCGGCCTCCCCTCCCGTCCCCGTGTCGGGGTGATATACCCCGGCGCAGTTAAGGTAAATATCAGATTGGCCCGGAATACGGTCGCTAACTATTTCGCGGACGCTTATTTGCCGGAAACAAATGGTTTCCGGCTGAATAATTGGCGTGACCTACTTCAAAAGGTTTACTAATTATGGCGAAGATGTTATCTCATTTGCATAGGACCGAGTAAATATAACGGGCGGGTTGCTGCTCTCTCCTTCGGCCATGCGGGGAGGCTTATCTTCGACGGGGAAATTTTCACGACCCGACACGTTCCACGTGATACACCTATCCACGGTATTTTGTTTAATAACGTTTTCATAAGCTTTTCGACGGGGGACCCGGCGCCGGACAGTATCGTCCCAATTTCCGTGCCTCGCTGCGTCCGTATAAATAGACCGCGCTTTAGCCAGGCCGTGTGGCACCGGCGAGATCAGTTGCGTTTAATTAATTATTCAATTATACAAAATTACCTTTCGCCCGTGTTCCCCCGAAGATCAAGGAATGCGCCGAATTTCGCGGGCACTCGTACAATTTTCCGTTTACTTCTCTCCCGTCTCTGTCTCGCGTCTCCTAACTTTGTACATCGAAAGTTACGCGAGAGAGGACAGGTGGCCCGATGTAAAATTCAACCGTGCGCCACTGTAACTCCGCGCCGGAGTAATAAGGTTAGCGCGTCGTTCACGGATCTGAAATAATTTCCCATAATCCGCCATTCGTCTTTCGTTTCCCGTTCCGGCCGGACACGCGCCGCTCCCATTCATCCCGTCCCCCGCCCTGCGTCCCTTTCTTTTCTCCCGCGTCCCCGGATAATCGATGGGAAGAGCCCGCAGGGAAACGAGACCACCAAGATTCAGATTTAACCTAATTTGCCGAACGAATTGCTCTGTCCCTCGTGATTGGTCGTATAACGGTATTGGCCGTAGGAACGGGGTTGCGACGGGCTGTTGATTCAGAGGGGGGGGAGGGCGAAAGCCTCGGGGGGTGTCCACGGGCTGGCAGACAGGCTCGACGCGTCGGAGGACGGCCGAAATCGGCCGCAGATCAAAGTAAATTTATGCTTTACAAATTCCACGGGTGGGGCAGGGGACAGGGGGGCAGGAGGAGGGGACGAGGCGCGAATGCATACACCGTCGAGCAGAGTAACGCAGAAGTATCGACAGCCATACGGACAATGGAGATTTAATACCGACGGCCGTGATGGGTGATCACCGAGCCGCGCTCTGCTTATCCCAACTCGTCAAACGTGGAACGTAATATACGCCCTCCATGCTACCTCTCTGGATTTATCCCTGCTTCTCTCTTCTCCTTCCACCCCCTCACTATCTCTCCCTCTCGGTCTTGATGTGATTTGCGATCGACGTTTCATTTAATCCTGCCCCGATTGATAGAAACTGATCGAGCCGCGCTCCGAAAAGAAACGCCGATTAACCCATTGCCCTACGATTTATTTTACGATTTCAGTGATTAGAACTTTTTTGTAGATCATAATTTCCTAGAAAAGGAGAACATTTATATCTATTGGATGCCTATAGTTTTTCCAATAGCTGTACATTAACACTAAACCTACCACCACCGGTCACATAACCGGCTCCAGATTTTTTATTTCACGATTATTGAAATTACAGTCCCTGCTCACTTTATTAGACTCACCTCTATAATCATGATATTTTTAGTTTTACCATGAATAATGGGTATAGTAGCCTTATGCAAATATCACTTAATGATGACCAATGAATTTGCCATATATTTATTTTACAAAAACAATGGATACAAACACAAATAGATCAATATAATTCTTAAAACACTAATATTTTGTTAATCCACCCTCAGCTGCTCTTAAAGCCGCAACTCTTCTGGACATGCTATCTATGCAAGTTTGTGCAATTTCTTTTAATGCAACGTTATGGTGCCAGTGATAGATTATTCTCTCTATCAACTTGGTCTTTGTTGTTATATTTTCTTCGACCAGTTCTCTTTTCAGGCACTCCCAGACATTTTCAATCGGATGCATGTCCGGTGAGATAGATGCCGGGCTATGGTAAAAGGGGGATTTTTTGCTCTTGCAAGAAAATTTTACACTTGGATAGGCAACCCATAAGGCAACCTTGTAGTACGAAATCATTACCCCATCATTACCCCATAGGTTGCATTCCTTATAGGATTTCAAAAAGCACCAATTCTTCAGGTGAGTCTAATAAAGTGAGCAGGGACTGTAGTTTCTCCAATAGCTGTACATTAACACTAAACCTACCACTACCGGTCACATAACCGGCTCCAGTTTTTTATTTCACGATTATTGAAATTATAAAGATGCTTTCGTGGTAAATGATTAAATAAATACATTTAATAGCGGAGATATTATAATATGAACCGCACAAAGTTCAAATAAATTTAATCTTGTTATCAGGGAACAAAAATAACAGTTATTCTAAAATTTTCTACGATAAAAATCATTATTAAAATGTTGATTATTATTGAAATTTAAGATAATCTATTGATTAGTAACAATCTGTAATAATTTCCTTATAAAATGTATTAGTTGCAAGGCAAGAGGTTAAATACGCCACCCTCCGAAACCGGAAACGCGTAGATATCTCGTAACGGATTGGATTCGTGCTATCACTTCTGCAACCCAGTTAATAGATTATTTATCGACCGACAAATATTTGTACTGCTCACGAGCAGCGTTGGGCGGCATTCAAATAAAAAGTTATTTGAATAAAAGTGCAGAATAAATAATTGTTCGTTATTCGATCAGTTTATTCAAACTGAGTAATAGGTATGCTTAATATGTTGGGTAAATACACTAAATAGCAGAGTTGGGCAAAAATTTAGTCAACGATTGACGAATAAATGTCTGCTTCAATCGTTAATCGCAATTAACAGTTAATCTCCTAGTTTAGTCGTTAATTGCAGTTAAGGATTAAATACTTATTAATCGTTAATTGCGGTCAACGATTAAATACTTATTAATCCTTAATTGCGGTTAACGATTAAATACTTATTAATCCTTAATTGCGGTTAACGATTAAATACTTATTAATCGTTAATCGCAGTTAACAATTAAATACTTATTAATCCTTAATTGCTATTAACAATTAAATACTTATTAATCGTTAATTGGGAATAACGGTTAAATGTCTACTTTTGTCGTTATAATCGTAATTAACAATTAATCTCCTACTTCAGTAGTTTAATTGCGATTAACTTTTACATTCCTTTCAATTGTAATCGTCAATCGGATAATCGAAATACGGAAATACGGAATCAAAACTATGAATGCTGAAAGAAATGTAAACTGAGTTTAGGTGTATTGTCATTTGGTCTACAGTGGGTGTACAAAGTATTCGTACACCTTTTAAAAACTAATAACTTTTTTATAATTGTACCAAATGACCTGATTTTTTATAATCAATTAGAAGCATTAGTTTACAAACTGATATGCAAAAAAGATTTCCCAAAAATTACAATTTACAAGGTTCCAGGTAAAATAAAAAAGGCATTTTTTAAAACTTCTTTATTTGGGCCCTTAATGAAAATTTAAAACAAGTTTTCTAGATCCATGTTCTTTATACACATGTTGGAAATTTCATCGAAATCGATTGACGCAGGAAAAAACATGGCGTCGAAAGATGAACGATTCTGTGGATTTTAAGCAGAAATTGATCAAAAGTCGTGGAAAACTACGATTTTAACTATTTTTAACCGCGTGTAGCTCGTGTGTATGTTAATCGATTTCAATGAAATTTTCAACATGCGTATGACTAACATAGATCTACAAAACATACATTTTAAATTTTCATCAAGGACCCTAATAAAAAAAGTTTTAAAAAATGCCTTTTTTATTTTTGCATTTAACCTTGTAAATTATAATTTTTGGGAAATCTTTTTTGTATATCATTTCGTAAACCAATGCTTCTAATTGATTATAAAAAATCAGGTTGTTTGGTACAATTATAAAAATGTTATTAGTTTTTAAAAAGTGTACGAATACTTTGTACACCCACTGTATAATACAAACTCTGTTTACGTGCTTTTATGTTTTTTCGATGATTTCATTTATAATTAACGATTGACGATTAACTTCATCAATCGATTGAACCAATCGTCGATTTTTCAATGATCACCATTCATAATCGCACACATTAATCAATCAATCTTGATTAAAATTTTAATCGAATAATGCCCAACTCTGGTAGATACATACCAGGCCACGAACTTTATCCCGTAAAATGTTATTATAACGAAGATGTCCACTAACAGAGTGTACTTACTGCTGTGTATATCTCACGACTATCAAAGGGGTAATAAGACGGCAATAATTACCGAAAACTTGAGTGCAGTTTCAGAAGGGCAGTAATGATGCTAACAGCACAGAGAGTTTCCAGATAGATACCTATCTAGCTCCAGTAAGCTCTAGTGCTGTACAGTTTTCGATAATGATTACTGCACAGCTAACTTACTAGACTCGCGCAATCAATATCTCGCACAAATATTGTTTAATTTGAACTCGATCCAGGCTATCTATAATTAACATCAATGGATTGTACAGAGACACAGCACAAAGGTATTACAAAGTATTACTTTCACATTGAAACAGTAGTTTCTCGAACATTTATATCAATTTATCTCTTGCCTCATGAATTTTAAGATTGTGGCCATGAAAATAAATTCGAACAACATTTTCTCGAACGTCTGCTTTGTCAAAGAAGGAATTAACATTTTTAATTATAATCTACCAGCAAATACAAAGATGTTACAATGTATTACTTTCAGATTGAAACAGTAGATTCTCGAACATTTATATCAATTTATCTCTTGTCTCATGAATTTTAAGATTGTGGCCATAAAAATAAATTCGAACAACATTTCCTCGAACGTCTGCTTTGTCAAAGAAGGAATTAACATTTTTAATTATAATCTACCAGCAAATACAAAGATGTTACAAAGTATTACTTTCAGATTGAAACAGTAGTTTCTCGAACATTTATATCAATTTAACTCTTGTCTCATGAATTTTAAGATTGTGGCCATAAAAATAAATTCGAACAACATTTTTTCGATCGTCTGCTTTGTCAAAGAAGGAATTAACATTTTTAATTATAATCTACCAGCAAATACAAAGATGTTACAAAGTATTACTTTCAGATTGAAACAGTAGTTTCTCGAACATTTATATCAATTTATCTCTGGTCTCATGAATTTTAAGATTGTGGCTATAAAAATAAATTCGAACAACATTTCCTCGATCGTCTGTTTTGACAAAGAAGGAATTAACATTTTGAATTATAATCTACCAGCAAATACAAAGATGTTACAAAGTGTTACTTCCAGATTGAAACAGTAGTTTCTCGAACATTTATATCAATTTATCTCTGGTCTCATGAATTTTAAGATTGTGGCCATGATAATAAATTCGAACAACATTTTCTCGAACGTCTGCTTTGTCAAAGAAGGAATTAACATTTTTAATTATAATCTACCAGCAAATACAAAGATGTTAGTTCTTCTGTGTCGAAACAGACATCGAGTAAAAGTTGTTAATAAAGGGACCAGCAAAACCGAAAGTCGAAAAATAAGGAGCACCGTATTGTGTAGTTTGGCAGGCCGAACGCCACACATGGGTATCATCGTCCCGGTCGCTAATCAATCTTTTTACATCGCAGGGTGCACGGCTGGGAGCAGAATGGCACCGTGTAGAAACTGGAAACGCTGTCAACGTATCCCGACAAAAAGGACCATCGTCTTGGTACGTGGCTCGCCGAGAAGCAGACGCGGCCCGGTGGCTCCGCCGGAGCCAAAAGAAAAGAAACGGGGCACGTACGCGGCAGAAGAAGTGGCGTTGCCCATTTATCGGGACGATTTACCGACCTCCCATCCCTCTGTGCTCACCCTCCGGCCACACCCCCCGTGCCACCCCGACTATCCGTGAATTCGAACGGTTATATCACCGGAATTTCATTTCTGTCCGACCGCGGAACATTACCGTCCGTTCGTTCTGTCGCACGAGTTGTGAGAGATTTTCCTGCCCTCATAATTCCCTCTCCGCCGTTCCCACCCTCCTTCTTCATGGACCACCACGGATTCCGCGGAACGACGTACTCAATAGCCGCCAAAAGACCACTCGTATATTTGTCGAAAATACCAAACGCGCGCAAGATGTCGCCTGGTAATCCTTGCATCGTTTTCTTGTACATTCGCCCCGGTTGATTTCGATCGCGCTGCAACACGAGTCCCGGCGAATCCCCGGTGTCTCTACCAGCCCCGACCCCTCTCACACCCCCAACGTAACGATGGGACACCCCTGGATTTTCTGCGTTTTGCAAATCCAACTATGTTCGCCAAGACAGAACCCTTTCTGCCAACTTTCGCGAGGGTTGTTACGGACATTGGCGCATTACCCTATGGGGTCATTCCATGCCAAATCGATCACTTTTTGCACCATATTTTTTTTAAAATTTAAATCACTCTGGCCCCTCATCAAAAAAAACTTAAAAAAAGAATTTGTTTAAATTTTTCGACATTATAAAGTTGATTTTCGAGGTTGAAAAATTATTCTGTAATAGCCCAATCCTTTCCGAATAAAACAAAATAAAATGTAGCTCAATCGGTCAAACAGTTCCTGAGATAAAAATTCGTAAGTGAGGCCTGGTTTCGCCAAAATGGGCAAAAATTGAAAACTTTGGAGGCCTGCCATTTCTAAAAAAATTCGAAACCGGTAGAATGATGGCTTAAATCCCCTCCCCTAATTTTACGTGGACTATAATTCATTTAGAACAAAATCGACGATGGTGCCTGCAAAAAGTAATCGATGTGGCATGGAATGACCCTACGGGCAACTTGGGCAAATGCCCCGGGTCCCAAACAAAAGGGGGCCCCGAAATTCTACTTTGCCCAAGGCCCCAGCTAGTTATACCGCGCGACTGGCTACAGGCAGCAAAGGGAAGACCAATTTTTGCACAGATTATTAATTAAAAACTGTTACTGTCCTGCAGACAGAGCAGCTGACACAATTCAGTTTGAGATAGACGTGAATACGAAGCTTTGCGGCTGAAGAATGAATAAATGTACGTACCTGGGGACCTAGGCTGCCCAGCTAAGGTACAGCAGGATCTCGCCTTAGACGCTGGGATATCCGATGATTGGATAAGGAAGGTATATGTGTGCTGGAATCGGAAACGGATCAGATAGCTGCGGGAAAGGGGTAGCCACCTAGAACTTGAAAGTAACGAAGATAATAATGACGCACATAAGAATGCACATAACGCGTACAGCTCGTCCCCCCAGGTAACAGGTTAATAACTGCTGTTACGCGCCGGTGAAAAAAATGACCAATACTCCGCAACAAAAAACTACCTTTTATCTCCGGGAATCGGATCCTATAAAGCGTTAAAAAAATATAAATTTCCTCCGCTGCGATCGCCATCGAGAACCAAGGATCGTCCATAAAAAAAGCGTTCGCTTTGAAAGTGCCCCGCATCCGAAATGGTCAACAGACCCGTTCGCTCTCGAAATAAAACAGGACATCCCGCTAAGAGAAACACCGCATTCTCCGTTCGAAAAATGGCGGAAGATCTCAGCTGTCGTAATGGCGTCTCGCGGCGTGGTCCACGGCAATTCTCGTTGACGCCCGTCGCAAAAAGGAAGCGTGCTGGAAATTGAAACCGGTTCCTCGAACTCGCGTTATCCTTTACGATCCTGGCCGGGAACGACGCTCGGCCGCGTTACAGCCGCGCATCGACTCCCACTCTGTCTTACCCCTTCCACGACGCCGTTCTCAATTCTCAGTCACGTGACGCGTTCCCTCTCTGTCCTGCACGTGTCACAACGTCACGTGACTGATCCGGTACAGGCAGAGAGGGGTCACTGTGTTCCCCTCGATTTCCCCAGCCTGGCCGCACTGGCCTGGGCTCCGAGTGCGCTGTATATGGCCACTGTAATCCAGATCGTCATAGACTGCAATGTTATTACCGTTACGTGCGTTCGACGTTGACCCCCTCGTCGAAACGACGCGACGGTGTCGTGCTCTCAGCTGCAACCAATGATAATTGGACCGGGACAGTTTAGCGACGTTTGAAAAACTCAATCTTGTTTGATTGGGGCTAAAATTCCAGTGTCGATCACCGATGAGCCTCGTATTTAGCCTCGTATTAATCGCAGCCCAGTCGCTGCTGACTGAGCCACAACGCGGGCTGTCGATGCATTGTCAAATAGTATATCCTGGGCCCTAGATGAAGCTACTGGTCCCGTTTGCTTTCAGCAATCAAGATCGCCGCTACTTTTTGATCCCCTCCGCTCAGCATCGCTCGGAACCGCTGACGTATTGGTCCAGCTTATCGCAGTGACTAATTAATTGGGTGGACATAGGGGGGCGATCGTGATATGAGCAAAGCGTCTATGTTAATTAACGAGCGACGGTTAATCGACGTACCCGTGGGCAGCCGCGTGATTGTTTACCGACGTTCTGTAAAATTAGCTTGGCTAAATATTTTCCGGGAGACGTGAATATATTAAAATAAAACACCACTCGTCGAAACGAATTGATAACCATAATTTTTTAGCTTGCCGAAGTAATAACTTTTTAATGCTATTTTAATTTCGATTTGACCGGCCGAGTTAATTGAGGAGAACAGAAGTGGTAGAACGAAAAATATATTTAATCCATAGAGAGAGGTGTAATTAAGCGCAGCGATGCCAGTTTTCTTCCAAGAACTACGCAACGTTGTTTTAATCGTTTCGGAATGGCTCCTAGGATAATTATATTTGCGGTACCTGTTATCTTTAACTACACGTGGGACGAATCCTCGACGAGTCGAGCTGGTCTCTCGCGAAAATGGCCAACTACTGGCGGTCGTTCAAACATAGTCCACGGTGGTGTTGAAGTTTGACGGTTCAAGTGGCCCTAATCGTAGGCATCACGAACTGTAATTCCGATGGAAGTATATCGCTAACCTACTCGAGAAGCAACGGCGATAATGTGCCATCGACTAAATAATTAAGAATAATTCCATATACCGATTACGATGGGTGTGCTCGACAAATATCTCGTTAATACAATACGTTTGTTAACGAGGGGTTGAAACAGTTCCAAAAGCTACTGTTTACGACTGTTATTATCATGCAGGTTTTGCTACGGCCGTGGATGGTTCTGACCAGTTGCGGTTTGTGTTGCGGTTTCAGTATCTCTGTACCACGTTGCTTGCAAATTCGTATTCGAATGGGTTCTCTCATCTACTTTGTACAGACTGGGCTAAAGATAGAGAGAAATAAGAAAGATAGAAATAGAGACTGAACTAAAGGCTGCTCTTTACTTTACCCGACTCGAAATTTGTGCCTTTCTCCTACGAATTGTGATGTATTTGGTATGTAATTCAGTAGATTTGTACCCCGCGCGGATGCAGATCGAAGTTTCGAACCTCTAGGGTCAATAGTCGAGAAGCTATGGTCACTTAAAGTTGAGCATATTTCCAGTTTTTTGACAGGTAAGGGCGTCGCCATGTTGGTTTGTAGTGACGGTCGCACGCCGCTTACTGAGTTTGTTAGGATTAGGACGAGGGGGGAGCGGGGACGGCAAGGTAAGCGGCTCGCGGTCGTCACTACAAACCAATATGGCGGCGCCCTTACCTGTCAAAAATGCTCAACTTTAAGCGACCGTAGCTTCTCAACTATTGATCCTAGAGAATCGAAACTTCGATCTGCATCTGTGCCGGGTACAAATCTTCTGGATTACATACCAAATACATCATAATTCGTAGGAAGGTACGAATTTTGAGTCCGGTAAAGTAAAGTTTACCCGAACTAAATTTTAGTAATATTAAGCAACCGATGCGGCGGCGCACAGTGGCCGAAATTAGGCTGAAATGGACAAAATTCGATAACTCAGTGAATTCTGCAGTAAATTTTTAGAAAATTGGTATCTCTAGGTTGTTTTGGACGTAGATTTCAAATTTTTAATCAAAATTATCAAATTCAAAATGGTTGATTCAATATGGCGGACCGAAAAATCAAAACTGAATGGATTTTTTTGAAAATTGATATATATGAGTTATTGGGGGTGCTGATTTTGAATTTGTATTCGAAATCAGGTTTTTTGTTTTTAATTTTTTTGTTTTTTTGTTTTAAATTTTTATCTTTTCTTTTTATTTATATTAATGTGGGAATATTTAATTTTATGTTTTATGTAGTGAACACAATTTTATTCTGCCTCTATCTAAATAGTAATATTATGTTCTTCAAGAATTTCAAAGCTATCTTCAATATCTAAAGATTCATCAGAAATAGTGTCATTATTAACTGAATCTTCTGAAACAACATCATCATCATTTTCATTGTTAGTTATATTATTTATATCAACCCACTTGATTAATGTTTTCGCTTCCGTTGATAATTTTTTTGTCCTTTTATCTTTCTGTAATGTATTAGCACTAATACTAGGATCCGACGAAATAAGAACATAATTCATTACGTCTTCATTATTGCTTTTACGAGAGCAAGTTCTACTATTATAGCGTCTAGCATCTTTAAATATATTATTTCCAGAATCTTGAGGTTCTTCAGAAAAATAGCCTATAGGTAGAACCAACTTCCGCATAATATTACTACCATGTAGTAGCACTTTATGTACAGAAGGGGGCATCCTATACCATCCGTACAAATTAATAAATATTTCCGCAGTTTCTTTAGCATATATTTCAAATTTTTCCAAATCTATTGTAAAACCGCTTGCCATTACATGTAAGATATTTGCAAAAAAAAAACAAAATGTAAAGTTCGAATGTAAAAACGAGCACATTATATGTCAACTTCTGTCAACGAGCACATATTAACTGGTATATTTATTTTTAAATATATTTATTTGTTAATAACAATTTGTTATTAACTTTAAAATGTTATTAACACATGAAATAAACTTAATTCAAGCTAATTTTTTTACAACAGATTCACATAAATAGCCTTTCTTGATTCTGGGTATTCGCACTTAACTGTCTACATGAAAATACATACAGTATTATATTATTAATATCTTTTCAATGGGCAAAAATCGGCAAAATGTGTTTCTTTCATAACTTTAAGGATACTTTAAGGAAAAGATTTATCCTAGTCTCGTTCGTCAGTCATGAGTGGAACATATTAAATTACGCATTGGAAACTTACTTTTTTAATTCAAAATCGAGTTAATACGCTGGTTAACTAAGAAACTCGAAAATAATTATTAAACATATTCAAAAAAAATTTTTAATATTTTGTATCTATACAATGTATAAAGAGCTATATAAGCAAATTTTTTTATAATTTTACATGCAACTGTAGCTGTGTACGAGGAGTTTGAACAGACACAAATATTATGAAATTAAAGCGATGAGCGAATAACGACGATACGTAAATATAAATATCTACTTATACTTAATAACTTTTAACTCATTTTACTTGTTTTTCATAAACTTCAGGGTATTGTTAAAGACGTAACATAATTGGTTTTGGTCATTTAAACAAAAGTTAAAAATCGATTTTTGTCCAGGTTTCGGCCACTGTGCGGCGCTCGTTCGGCATCACGCCGATGAAGATCTCGTAGTTTGCATAAAAAGAGTCGGATTAATTTGCGCGCGTTGTTTCATTCCCATAGTGAACGGCACGAGTTACATACGGTGTATATCAAGTGAACTGTAAAGGGTTGGCAGAAGCAACTTCCATAAAAATGATGAAAAAGTTCCTCTTTCAGATTCCGCGAGACTTTTATCGCAGCATGTACGTGTACGGTGGTTCTCGCTTAATAGACGCATTTTTTCCCCGTGGTTAATGGAAGCGGAGTTATCCCCCACCAATTCGCGAAAATGCTCGAACCTTTTTCTCTCTATTTCACTCCCACGCGATGTTTCTCACTCCCGTCTCCGATGCACTCAAGAAGAGAGCGAAACGAGGGGAGATAACAGCCGGCAATTCCCGGAACACCTACCTCCCCGGATAAGGGACGCGTCGCGTACCTGAGCCTGCCTCTATTAAACGGGGACTACGGTAAGTGAATGAATGAATTTATTTAATAGTCCCCTGTAAGAGGAACTTCATGATATTGGTAACCGTAGAACGGGAAATCTAAATACCGTTCGGTACGTTACAATTAGCAACGCTGAAACGGAACAACGCCAAAGCGAACACGCACACCTTTACTCGACTTTTGTCGAACACGAATTCAATAAAAATTTCATTCCCTTTTTGGAAACAAAATCTTCTCGTGCAGCATTCTCTCCGTAACTGTGAAACACTGTCGCAACTTTCCCAATTTTTCTTGTTGCTTTGCAAAATGCTTTTACCGTTCGCAATCAAGAAGCTTTCGAACTGCAATTAGAATTTCGAGTTCGCTTCCGTTTCTCCGTGTCGGCGTCGCGCGAATACTCGGCAGCGGAATTCGCGGGCACCTCGAAAATTAGGGACATGTTGCCGAATGCAGGGAATGTTTGCACAGCGTATGCAAAATTTAGGAAACCGCCCAAAAAACACCATTATCACGAATCGCGATTCCAGCAGTATCCGGATCCTTCCGGTTTACTTTAGAAATTGCAATTAGCATTAAGATCACACCGATCCGAGAGTCGCCGGAACTTAGCAACCGAACGAATTACGGGACTGCGGAAAATAGAAGTTGGCTAACTCCCGAAACGTTGTGCTGCCGAATGAAACAGGACTTGTTGAAAACGTTCGCAATACTATCGAACTTGATATTTATGCGTTTCTCGACTTGGTGTAATATGATCTTGAACTTTGTAAGCAGTTCGCGCGTGTTGGCGACTGCTCGAGAAAAAGGTGGAACTCCTGGAACTCTTCTGGAGGGTGTTTCACCTAACTTGATCATATTAAACATCTCGCCTATTTTTTATGATAGGAGAAAAGGTCAGAGCATAACGTTTTTAATGCATTTTCTACAGCGGATCTACGTCGAAAGAAATGCAAACCGTTTCGCTCATTAACACATTTCTGCCTGGAGAACTGTTACAATTACGACTGCACTAAAATAGAGACTAGCGTAATAAGGTTTCGCAACAGAACAAACTTCATTATGGCGTGCGTGAAGAAATCCGAGGAAATTTAAGAGTGAATAACCACTGTGAATATCAGCTTGCAAGATTCTATTACATCAAGGAAAACATATTACGGCGTAGTCGAATAAAATCATAATAATAACCAGCCTGTTTTCGGTCGTACCACCAGATACCGATCACCCTGCATAAATATCGGAAAAGTCTAATTCAAAGGTCCTTAAATTGTGGTCCGCGAAACAATTTTGACATTGACTTTACATCGCCCAACTTTTCGCTTTTATTAAAATAACTCATTTAATGAAAATCCTACATGGTCAAAACTTTTTGTATTTGTTGTTACTAAACTAGTTATTAACATAGCTAAACAATAATTGGTAAAAAGGGTATAGCCGGATAGGCATGGGCCAGCGGCCCCCGGTCCGATTTTCCTGATTCCTGTCTTAAAACATCGTTTTATTTCTAAAAAAACGTTGTGTAAAATTTCAAATGCCTACCCCCACCGATAGGGGTGATATTGAGGTAAATTCCTCCGCACTTAAATGCAATTTACTCTAAAACGAGAAAAGATATCGACATGGGATAAACGGCAGACAAAAGATATAGATACACTCTATATTTCAGATTTTTTTCAGAATTTTTTGCTAATTATTTATACTTGAAAATAATTAATTAATTTTTTGGGAATTTTTTTAACTATCTTCCCCTGGGTTGACACCTACCAAAAAATTCTAAAATATTGCTATGATTCTAACTTTCTATATAACTAACTATGATTCAGAATTTTTTGCTAATTATTTATAGTTGAAAATAATTAATTAATTTTTTGGGAATTTTTTTAACTATCTTCCCCTGGGTTGACACCTACCAAAAAATTCTAAAATATTGCTATGATTCTAACCTATTTTGCAAAAAAATCTCAGAAGTGTCCGTTTGGTGGAACAGTGTCAAAAAAATAAAGTATGCCGGCGAACGCTCGGTTTGATCAGTAACGACGCAGCGACCGAGTCCCCTTGCGGTGGCTAGTGACGGGAGCGAACGGGAAGTCGGCGCTTGTACGGAAAAGCTGATACATGTAAAAATGCGACTAAATCTTCTAATATATGATTACAGTTGGAAGTCTAAACAATTATATTCTAGGAAATAGCTTACATTGAAGAAGAGAAATACGTGTAAAGCTAGTTTGTTGCTGTCAAGTAACAGAAAGAAGAAGCTTCTCACAAGTATGTTGTATGGTCACGGTGTTAGAGGTTCCTCCTCAACTTAACTTTGTTAAGTTTGAATTGTTTGAATTGTTCTTTGCAGCAGAAGATTCTGTAGACTTTCCCGAATACACTGGTATCCAAAATTAATACATTACGAATGTTTAAACATGTTTAAACAATCATTAAAGGCGGAAAGACGCCACTTTTGCCCCAATTTTTGAGGATATTTTTCAATTTATCTTAAATAATAAGGATCCAGCGGAAAATCGAACTATACCACTCGATAGAGCAGACTTTTATCTTGCGAAGCCACCCTGTCAAGTTTGGATCGTCGAACCAGAAAGCAAAATATCTTCACCCGACATGAGTTGCCGCCAGTGGCGCTCGGGACGAGATACGGCGCAGCGACGGGATACGGAGCGGCGAACGACCGTTGTAATGGCGAGCGCCACTGGCGGCAACTCATGTCGGGCGAAGATATTTTGCTTTCTGGTTCGAAAAAAACGTCGACGTTTCAAACTTCAAAGAGGGGTATCTCAAGATAAAAGTCTGCTCTATTGCATGGTATAGTTCGATTTTCCGCTGGACCCTTATTTTTTGAGATAAATTGAAAAGTATCCTCAAAAAATGGTGCACAAGTGTTGTCTCTCCGCCTTTAGTGATTATTTAAACATGTTTAAACAATCATAATGTATTAATTTTGGATACCGCTGTATTCGAGAAAGTCTACAGAATCTTTTGCTATGAAGAACAATTCAATATCTTTTATAATAACACTACAATATTTGTTTAAAGTTGAAAATTTTTTTTTTTCAAAGTCATGTTTCTCAAAAACTGTGCGTACAGGAAAAAAATTAAAAACAGATTCGGAATCAGCGCGAACAACTCTATACAAAGGACCCAACAGTAATTGGGGAACAAATTTGGTGTTGGACAGTGTTATTTAGTCGAGGCCCTGTAATCGAAAACGAAGTGATAAACAGCGTTCGAACCAGGCCGCGAATAAGGATTGCGACAGTGTAGGTATAAGGTAGATACTTATTATTTACTGTCAGGTATGCTGTACATAATATTTCTTTTGCCTTACAAATATTATATAAAATTACAGTCGATCACGGAGAGTAACCACGCACACCGTCTTGCGAACGCACTGATATATTCGCGCAGACAAGCGCACGGCACACGCACACTCGCACGCACACGTCGGCCATGCACACACGGCAAAGTAAACGTTATTACACAGACTCGCGGATGAAATCGGTAAACCTTCTCCTAGCTGAAGCACACACATACATATAGACAGAGAGACAGAGTGTCAGCGAGCCTCGTTGCTGTCGAACGCACGCACGCACGCAAGAGCGCGAGCGCGCTCGCGTTTTCCGCTGTCCTCGATCTCATCTCCTTTCTCTCGGACTCCTCGCCAATCCGCCCGATCGGAATTATCCTCGATCCGAATCATCGATCGCGGACCGACAACTCTAATTCCTCGTCGCTCCCCGGCATTTCTCCATGGAATCGAACGGAAACGTTCCGAAAGCGAGCCATTACCTTGGAACGAGTCACGCGTTACGCGCGACAGGTATTTCGCTCCAGCTTTACGAGACACGCCGGCGGACAGGTGATCGTGGGAAATGTGACCGACCGATCCCTCAACTCGTGGGTAATAATATCAATCGGACCACGGGAATTACCGCACCGACGCACCCCTGAATGCACCGCTTCCTCCGCTCGCATTTTCGCGGAGCAGCTCGGCGAACATTTCGCAAAATCTTCTCTAAATCTTCTGTAAATGTGCTTTTAACCCTTTACCGTGTAGTGCGTATTGATTTCAGTTTTTTGTAGTTATTAGGAGAAGGAGGGTTAAATTACGATTTCAGCATGACACTCGGACAGAACAAGCAGGGGGTAAACTTTACTTTACCGGACTCAAAATTAGTACATGATAAATTGTTCTCGATCCTATATGCTAAAACATTGGGATAATATTATCGGCGCTACGGTTCGATCAAATTCTACACTAAACATAGCAATTTTGCAGTAAACTTCCAACGTTTCGATTCAGATTTGAATCTGGTGCGTCATAAGACCACGTTTGCTACAGAAATGTTTTCTATTAGTGGAAAAGAAAGGTGGTAAAAGAAAAATTTAGTGTAGAATTTGATCGAACCGTAGCGCCGATAATATTATCCCAATGTTTCAAAATTAGTACCTTTCTTCTACGTATTACGATGTATTTGGTATGTAATCCAGTAGATTTGTACCCGACGCGGATGCTCTAGGATCAATAGTTGAGGAGTTATGGTCGCTTAAAGTTGAGCGTTTTTGGCAGGCAAGGGCGCCACCATATTGGATTGTAGTGACGACCGCGAGCCGCTTACCTTGCCGCCCTCTCCTTCGACCTAATCTGAACCAACGCGGTAAGCGGCGTGCGATCGTCCCTACAAACCAATATGGCGGCACCCTCACCTGTCAAAATTACTGAAAATTGCTCAACTTTAAACGACCATATCTCCTCAACTATTGATCCTAGAGGTTCGAAACTTCGATCTGCATCCGCGCCGGGTATAAATCTACTGGATTACATGCCAAATACATCATAATTCGTAGGAGGAAGGTACTAATTTTGAGTCCGGTAAAGTAAAGAGCAGCTAGAGCAGGAACTAAGCGAACAGAATATAAGAATTCAATTACCGCCGCGAAAGTATTCCGTCGTTTCAGAATTTTTATTCTCCCCGGAACAATATTTCGCCCGGCCCTCTTGTCGATGCAAGCCGACGAACGCCCATAGGCGTTCCCTGCACGTCGTGCTCGCATCGCGCTCCGTGCCCCGAAAGGGTTAACTTATTTTCTCATTCCACGCGTCGCTGTTTAACCCCGTCACTTTCAAGAGAAGAGAGACGAGAGTGTAGTATTCACGAGGCGTGCAGGTCGCGGGCCGTTCCATCATCCTGCAATTCCACGCGGGAAAATTAAAGCAAAAAGGGGCGGGGAAAATAGAGAAAAAAGGGAAAAACGGTATATGAAAGAGCCAAGAGGAAGAGGGAAAGAGGGCGAGAGAAAGGTGGAGAGAGAGAGAGAGGAGGAGGGATGTAAAAGGGAGAAAAACGAAGCGCGTGCGTTGCGTTATTTAGTCAGGACGCTGTCTGGGCGTTACTTAGAGCGAGCGGAGAAAGAAAGAGGATATAACTCGAGCAACTACTCACGGCGCGCCTCGAATTCTTGTCCGCGTTTATTGCCGGCGTATCGCCGTTTTGCCACGACGAGAAAAACGTCGAGCCGTGAACAAGGTATCGTGCATTACGGCGGCACCTTGTCCCGATCTGCCTCGCCGTGACCTCGATAAACGCTCGTTTCCTCGGTGCTCGAGCAAATCCGGCGATCGAGAGAGGAAGATCCCCTGGCTCAAAGAATCCAGGCATCCGGCAACGACTCGGCGGTACGCAGATTCGTCGAAAATAAATGTCGCCGCGAATGTTTTTCGAGCGCTCTCCGGAGAATTTCGGTCGGCGAGATTCTCGAAAGGATCCTAATGAGCTGATGTCTCGGGGAGCGAGGTCAGGGTTCGTCGGGAAGCCAAAATTCTCTGGTAAATTTCGTCGTGCTCGGATTTTCCTCGCCTTTCAGAGTCTTTTGGAAATCGAACTCGTTAGCTTAAGAGTGTCAAGTGTGCAATAAGAATCTTTGGGAATTTTCACAGGAGATCAAAGAGTTATAATTATAGTATGCGGATCATTCGAGTCGCCGGATTAACACTTGTGTCCCCACTCTACTTTCCACGTCACGAGCAGAGAGAAGTTCCGGCAGAGAGAAGGTAACTTCTTCCCCTGAATTCGGACGGCAGTGTGACATCTCGGAAAGTTTTCGCATATATCGAGACATCACTGTACTGTTCCCCAGGACGAATCGATCGAGGTGCCCGGGCCATTCGCGAGATAAAGAAACGAACGAGGGGTTTCGAAGGGAAGAAAGTCAAGTTTGCGGTTGAGGAGCTCGAAGTCCGAAGAACTCGAAGAAGAATGAAACGAACGGAAGAAAGCGAGCGAGCTTCCGATCCCACCGGTCACAATTATGTGCACGCGCGGCCGGGGGAACGTCTGCTCTTAATACGCGCTCGAGATCCGAAGATTTCCATCGGATCCACCGAAACAGTCACCGCGAGCCCGGACCAAGTTCCACGTGCTCGGAACGACCATTACGGGTCGGAAGTTTTCAGCTCCAAGTTAAACTGCGCTCTCCGTTTCGAGCTATGTCGGGAACTGGAGCATCGTGTAGTGGTCAACTTTCCCATAAACGTCGACGAAATCTTTGCTGGTTGTATTAGCTGTTCGTTCTAAGCTACAACACCGATTTTTGATATTGCATCTTCGTTTTATGCGTGGGCGTTCGATTTTACTTTCAATGCCGTTCCGACGGAGATGAAAAGCAGAGTAGGGAGGCAAGTCTCGTAAGGGGCGAGGGGTTAAACCGAGCACAAAAGAAGAACAAGTCCGGCAAGAACGGGTGGAAGGAAAACGGGGAGTGTCCAGTAAGATCCACGAAATTATTAGGAATTCAGGGTGGAGAGCTCGGAGGGCGGATCGAACGGGGGAGGAGGGAGCGAGAGAAAGGAGATCGAGCGATCGTGGAATCGTTGAGAAAGCCGTCCCGCAGGAATTGCGGGGAAGTCGAAGAGAACGAGGTCGAGCTGCCTCGAGGAGAAACTTGGAAGTCGAAGCCACGCCGACAGGAAACTACCTCGTTCTTTCCGTCCTTTCGCGTGCCTCCTAAGTATACTATAGACGGCGCGTACCACGTATATCTCTACGTGGATGGCGCTTTTTTTTTGTTCGGCTTTTCACGCAGTTTTCCTAAAGGAGCGCGGCGGTCTCGCGATACACGTCGATCGAACGACGAAGAAGGAGAGGTGTCTCGTTCGGAATTCTCTGTACGCTCACACACGTCCATGTACTCGCACGTGTGTACATACGCAGGATGGATCAAAATTTGTCGCAGAGTCGAGAGAGTAGCAATGAAAAATCGAGTACTAGTTGCTTCTACCAGTCTTCGTTCTTTCGAGAGAGAGAGAGAGATCGATGTCGGGCGTTCGTTCGCACGAGCCTCAATGACAGACGTGCTCGTAGAAATGCTGATAGACGTGGACATTTAAAATGCTCGGATCACAGAAACCGCGTAATTTCAAACGAAACTGTACGATTGGACAAAATGCAAACAGTTTCGTCGATTGACATCGCTTTTGTACACAGGTTGTCGAGGAGAGTCGGAACTAACGCGCTAACCAATTAGTTTCCTTAGCCACTCCACGCCGGAGCGTTTCGTTCCCAAGTAATTCGCGGAAAGTAGCGTCAGCGCCGCGCTGTCGTTGAGTCGTGAACAAGAGAAGTTTCCAAGCTCGCTAAAGCACCTTTTGCCTATCGTAACGACTAGACTGCGGATTTTATGCGTTTCCGATGAAAACAAGTAGGCGAAATAGAAAACCTGAAAACGATCGGAAGAATCGAAAAATATCAATTTATTACAGTTAGGAGAAGAATTCTATCTGGTTCCTGTTTCTTGTATTCTGCATAAAGATCCGCAGTCTAACAACGACTAACATAGAAATTTCGTGACAACGTCTTGAACACCCTGTACAATAGAATTTCAATGAAAAGTTTCTTAACCGAGATGAAAGTCGACGTCCGTCGTTCGTTCTCGAACGAAAATCTAGTTTACCAGCGCAACCGTACCACACATTTTGACACACCCTGTACATATGTACACCTCATTCGTATCGATATATTCGTTCCTCGCACGACGTAAAGTCGCGCCTCGCCCCTGCCTCGCTTTCACCATATCACACGTACACGCTCACTTTTTTCTTCGAAGAAAAATAACAGGAATGCGTGTATTCGTATACATATACACACATATCCTTCTGCATGTACCCAGGCTGTCCGAAAGATGTGCTTCCCCAAAGGGACGAATCCCTACGTCAGGCATGGGCAAAAATAGCACGCGTGCTAGGGAATTCAAGGAATACCCGTGGAATACCCCCACTTCTCCCGGCCGCGCGTCTCGCTCCCCGTGGCGGCCCTAGTGCTCGGTGCAACTATGGCTGCCAAGGGGATTGAGACGCGCGGCCGGGAAAAGTGGGGGTATTCCTTGAGAATCATTAGCACGCGTGCTATTTCTGCCCATGTCTGCCCTACGTCATCCGAAGTGAGAAGAATCACCCCTTCTCCAAGGAAGTACAACATTGTTGGACCACCCTGTAATATTCAGTAACACGATACAAATCGGAAGTGCGCTCGGTGTCGCGACGTTTCGATTCCTCCCACGATCGATCGCGAGACACCTTGACTTCCGGGATGATCGAGGACCTGCATCGATGTTCCTCGACGTTATACCGAGAGGCTACCGCTATGTGCGTCGAGGATCGTCGCCGGTTCGTGAGCAATCTGCGAGCAGAATCGTTCAAACGGTATTCTCGCTGCAATACTACTCGGAGGACGTTACCGACTGTCGGTACGAAGGAGTAGCTACGGTAGTGCACGGTTAATTGTCCGCCGTTTCCCCTAATTCGAAAAGTGGGACCTGGGACCGACTTGAATTCATTCAGTCTCGACTGCGGACGTTCAAGCGTGCACTACAGTGCCGGTATCCTTGTTGTAGGCTCATCTATAGACCGCGTAGCTTCTAACCGGGGAATACTGTGCACGAACCGACGAGAACCGTTGCGGCGATGCTCCCAGCACGGTACTCCCTCGTTACAAGATCGCTCGGTGCAAAGCGGACGTTATCCGTACGTTATCCGGACGTTATCGGTCCGTAGTCATTGGGAGAACTAGAAGTAGTTGTCACAGCGAATTGAAAGTCCATACCCTCGTTATAGGCTCCTCGGAAGACTTGTAACTGGGAATACAGTGCCGGTCGGTGACAAGGAACGATCGCCGAGAAGGATCGGCTTGGATGAACTAGGTAGGCTTCCTCGAGGACAGCGTGAACCGCTGCCGGACACTATAACAGTAATAAGCGTATTTGAAGAATTCGGCCAAAGCGGAACGTCGCGTCTCTCTTCTCCGTGGTCGTTCCTCGATCCCGTTGCCCCTTTCGTTGTTCGCTCGTCCGAGCAAGATCGACGCAGGCGAACACGATCGTTCCGCGAAACGTCGCGAGCCAGTATCCTCGAAGACACAAAAATATAGAATGAAGTTTATGAGTGTCGAGTCTACTCGATTAGGACAATCTCGGCGGGGAGAATGGAGGGGGGGTGTACGTGGGCGATATTGTCATGAAGAGTTCACATCGTTTTCCTTTTTTTCTTTTTTGCGGGTTTTTTTCCAGCGCGCTACTAGCTTTGTTGCTGCGTACCTTAATCGCCTATTTACAAAGAATGCGTGTGTCCCCGGCGCCTCGGGACAAGTGAGAGGTCTCGAACGATGCGATGACGAGTTACAGATTACACAGTTATAACGCCGTTTTCTTAGTCGCTACGCGCTGCTCCACCGAAATCAATGGCGAACCGAGAGGGCGGTTTCTAACACGTCAAGAGCGTTCGATCTTTGGGAAAAGCAGCTTCTCGTTTCGAACGCGAAACACGAGAGCGACAGATTATCTTCTCGGTTACTCGCGAGAGGTGTGTTCTTTTTCTTTTTCCTCCCGGTTTGTCGGCGGTGTTAGAAGGATCGTCGAGAGGCTGTTACACATCTTGTCGTCGTCCCCGTCGGACCTCGTTGCCACCTTCTCTCGTTGCCCCTTCGCGATCGAGATTGAATGATTTACCTTTGTCCTTAATTAGTATCGTTAGTGTTTATTCTTCTTGTTACTCGTTTTCTTTTTCTTTCTTTCTTTTTTTTTGTGCGCTCGATACCCGCGCGAAGCACCTTGCACGATAGAAGCGTAATGCGTTTACGTGAAACGATAATTTACAGATTAACGATTAGCATTCTTATATCCGTAAGACGGGGGCGGGAGCTACCCCCAACAGCCACCGCTGCGACCCCCGAAACGATTTTCTCGGAGATCGTGGGCGAGATTTCCCTCTAATAATTGGACTTGCGGATGTTTTTATACAGGTTCACCCTTCGAATACACATTGAATCGGTAAAAACAATTTAAAATAGAGACATTTGTGTTTATTTTGTTTTTTTCTTGTTCTTGTTGTATTTATTAAGTTGAAAATAAAATAGTAATTTCATGGTATTTTACTAAAATTCGTAGGTTATCGTGGTCGACGCGCGAATACATAAAAATCGCATTCTACCAGGAAGTTCCTTCCCGGAAGAGAAACAGACGAACGCGGATATTCGTCGACGACACAACAACCGATATTCTCGATAAAAGCGACAACAGACTAGTCGAAATGAAAATCAACCTTTCCTTCCCTGTTTTTTTGTTTCCTTTCTGTTTCCCTTTTAGTTAACTCTTGCCCGTTTAGGAAGACGCTTCGACGAGACAACAAATAGAACGCGAAAACGTTTGCACGGACACCTCCTACACTGAAATCAACAATAACACTTTCAGCATGAAGAACGTTCAACGATTAGCTAATGGTGATTCACGCGCACGGTACCGATTAAAAGTCTGAGGTTTGGACAAATCGACGTGTGAAAATCAAACGAATCGCATCTTTAAAACAAATAATTCCAAGTTATCGAGTTAAACGAGCAACAGTCGTGTGGAAATCAATTGGATATCGGATGAGACTAATATTACAATGGAGAAGTTCGCACAGCCTAGATTATCTCTGTTCCAATTTCACCGTAAGACCTAAACAAATTCCTGAATCACGTTCCCAAACTTTTAAACGGTAACGCGAGCGCGAGCGCATTTCCGCAACGAAACTTTCAACAATTCAAGAGCGTGTAATGAACGAAGAACAACTTCGACATCGTCCGTTCGTGCGATCGCACGCGATGCCGCGGGTGTCGAACATCACGGGAACAGAACGAGAGTAAACATTTCCAACGTTAAAAAACATTACGGCCTGGGACGGTGTAGAGTTCCAAAAACGAAACGTCACAACTAGCTAAACTATCCTAATCTCTCTGTAAAAATCGATCAACCGTACATCGAAGAATCTCAAGCCGCTTCCGCGCTTCGAATGCGATCCCGAAGACGGGCTTAAAACAGAAAGTAGACGGGACATTTAAAACAGTCGTCGTCAATCGATCATTCTAAAACGAACGCGAGCACCGGGTGTCCCGATTCTTCTTCGACCCGGGAGTATGGTAGTCGCGATCGCCGACACCCTTTAAAAATTAATCAACTAATCGTTCTAACGTCTCGAAAAAATCTCTGGTCGGTTCAACTTTAAAATGGCTTTTAAAGAGTGTCGCGACGCGCCGAAACGGTTTTCGAGATGTGCCATGAAATATGTATCAAATTGGGATTGAGAGTTTCCGCGGTATCCGGCGCGCCGAGCGACCTGAGGGCCCGAAGCATTTTTCCGACGGAAACGCGTGTGAAATTAAATTTGTAAGTTCCTCAGAGCAGCGGCATGTCAAAGATGGGAGCAGCTGGTTTTTCTCGGGTGTGCGTCGAGACGCGGAATAAATTGAAGTCTCGCTAAGATACAACGCGTGGAAGGCAGAAACTGAAAATATTCTCCGATATCGAAGTACTGGCTAAACTGAAAAAGGGGAATTCCCCGTAAGAAATGCTTTCGGTACGTTAAAAGGGGAAAAATAGTCGCGGACATTTCTTTTCCCCCGCCTCGACGTACACCTCCGCTCAAAAGTATGTGGACACTTACCATGTTCATGAAATTTGTGATATACAGGGTGAGGCGAAAATTAGTCCCTACGATTTTTCAGCCCCTTCGGATGGTCGGACAGAAAAATGTTTCTTACCAAAGTTAATCAGTATTTAACCGACAAGAAATTGCAATTTTTTAAAATAAAAAAAATCTATTTTCAACAAAAAAATCAACGTCGCTGTTATATCTTTTAACGGTACTGGGTATTTTTAACTTCATAATATTGTAGGCGACGTCAAAACGAATTCAACGACCTACTATACGACGACTTTCAGATGACCTTGAAAGAAAATATCGCCATGAATCAATTGCCAGAATATTAAAAATATTTCGGCGGTAAAAAAAACAGAAAAAAAACTGAACTTTTACTTTTTTTTTTAGAACTTTGCGTTACACAAGATGGGATGCAGTTCGAAAATTTAATTTAATTATTAATTAATTACATGTAAACGTTTAACATTTCTGTTTTCAATGTGGCTCCGTATAAATTTGGCTTTTTGTGAGTTAAGTTCTGAAGCAATGTTTACGTTTATTTGTTTACCCCTAAATGCGAGGCGTTGCTATTACGTACCGCCGAAATATTTCAAATATTCTGGCAATTGATTCATGGCGATATTTTCTTTCAAGGTCATCTGAAAGTCATCGTATAGTAGGTCGTTGAATTCGTTTTGACGTCGCCTACAATATTATGAAGTTAAAAATACCCAGTACCGTTAAAAGATATGACAGCGACCTTGACTTTTTTGTTGAAAATACATTTTTTTTATTTTAAAAAATTGCAATTTCTTGTCGGTTAAATACTGATTAACTTTGGTAAGAAACATTTTTCTGTCTCACCCTGTATAATGTATATTTTGATTATCAAACGATATTTGTTGCTAAAGTCTATTATGAATATGTATGTAATGTATTCTAATAGTGCCAAAATAAACAATTTAGTTATTGAATTTTCTTAAATAAATAAAAGAAAAACTATGGGATAACATAGATAGATAAGTCCGAAGACGATGTCCCAAGTCTGAGAAACATTTGTGGGAAATATTAGAATCCGAGTGGAACCTGATTGAAAGTGAAGTAATGAAAAAGTGAACAGCCAGAATGCCACGACTAGTAAACGCGGTCATAAAAGCACGCGGTGGATATGTGGACGAAAAGAAAATATAATTATTTGTTGTCATTATCGGTGGGATATTTAATAAATTATTATTAAAATATGTTCTCCAATACTGTACGAACTGAAATACAAACAAGATAATCAAATTTACCAAAGATATCATCAGTTTTTCCAGGTAGTTATAAGAATTAAGGAAGCGTCCACATACTTTTGAGCGGCAGTGTACACTCCGCGCCGAATAAACTTCGCCGGCGAGCAATAACGAGCTCATTGTCCGAAAGTTCCCGATGTTAATCACGCTCCCGCTCGACAATGCCGCGGGCTCGTTAAAAAGAAACGGGACACCCGGTGTACGGACTTCGCGAGTCGATAGAAAGAAGAATAGAACGGTTCGGAAAGAACGTGCCGCGCGCCTTTTTCCGAATTTTTCCCGGCTTAAACCTAAGTTAGTTGGGTAAAAGTCACGCGCGACCCAGTCACGTAACTCGACGCGAATGGAATTCGATTCGATCGTTTCGAATTGTTCGATTACGCGCTGGTAAAAGAAATTTGTACAGCTTGGAACATAACGGCGGAAAGATTCTTCTCCTTCTCGCGGATGGGGGCTGCGCCGCTGCGTCTCTGGCACAGGCTGGAACGTGGTAAATTCAGCGAAGCTGTCTCGGTCCGATTCGAACTTGTGCGGACCAGCTGATCGGACTGATGTTCTGTATGTAAGATTGCCACGTCGCATGCTCCGACCTGTACTAGAGACGGCCATGGCTGCGCTGCATAGTCCCTCGGGACTAATCGCAATCCATTTGCCCCCGGCGGGGGAAAAAAGTCTTGAAAACGAGTCCGGAGCGACCGACCGCGCGCTAAAACAAGAAACTCGCGAATGGAAGACGAGCGGATAGAGAATTTTTGGTCGAAAAGCTCGGTACGCGAGACTTAATTAAGCGCTTTTCCCGGTGCAAAGGTCATTAACGATGAATGAGAATACATTGAAAATTATCTCCCCAGAAGAGGCGACTTCCGACAGTAATTAAGAAATTCAAGAAAGCATTGGGGGTGATAACCGGATGGTAGAAAAAAAAGAGGGGCGAGGGGAAATAAAGCAAGAGAAAATGAAAGAAAACGCACGCGCGCAGCCCGTCCCTCTTCCTTTAAATTACGCGCTAGTGAGTTATGAAATTGCCGTGGAATTGAAATAATTTACGGTCCGGTTAAAATTAATGCAACACGCGGTTCGAATAAAACGGCGAAACGATTCCGCAGCCGCCGTGGGCTGTATCGGGTGGTTGTGTTGCGTTCAACGCGGCCGTTGGCTCGGGATAAAATGATATTTTTAAAAATCACGAAATTCTAACTAGCGACACCGAGAAAAAGGAAGAAAACAAATGGAAATAAACAAGAAGAAAGGGAATCCGTGACGTCGCGAAACCGTCGCGTTTTTAATTCCGATTCGCTGGGATCCCTTTATTCGACCACCGATTCTTTCGGGATCGTTCGGCCGCCGGGGTTCACGGCTGGAATGGAAATGCTCCCCGAAAACAAAAAGATGAAGAACCAGTCGCGTCGGTATTTTAAAAACTGTTTGGGGACACGGGGCATAAAAGAAAATGGAAACTAAAAAGAGAAAGGAAAGAAAAAGGACGACACCGGACGACAGAGTGGAACTAAAATGAAATCGTAATAAATCTCGAGTAAAAAAAACCGTCTGCTCAGTCCTGTGCGCGCAAAATCTCTGTATATACATATAAGTATTCATATACATACATATATATATATCCATGTATCTAATAAATATATATATATCTATATATATATATATAAATGTTCGTCGATGTACACATGTTTCACGTGCTCGTTCCGCGGACACGTCCGCGCGCTATAACGGAGAGACTCTGCGTGAAAATATATATATATGTATATATATATATATAGCGTATAGCCTAAGTAAACAATACAAAAAATGGAAGTAAAGTAGAGAACCGATCTGAATGAGGACGAACGAAAATTGGCAGTCCCTGTGTATATGCGTACGTTTGCATGTATATGTTTGTATGTATGCATGTATGGATGTATGTACGTATGCATATATGCATGTATGTATCGATGTATGTATGTATGTATAATATCGCGTAATATTATATGTATATATATACGTATTACCGCGACGAACAGATGCGTGTAAAGCCCTACGCGGAGAAATATATTTGACAAGTAGAAATATAATCTTGGTAACGTCCCTCGCAGAGTTAACAATAATAACAGATCCTTACGAGATGATCATTAATATATAATATGTACAAGCTACGGTTTTGGTTTCCTCTTTTTCCTCGTTTCCCTAGCTCGTCCTCTATCTCTCTACGGTCTTCTATTTGTCGTTCGTCTCGGTTCGCGGCCGAGCGAAATCGCTCGGGACCGACGCAACGCGTCGCGACGCGAATTGCGAACACACTCGACGAAATTGTGCGCGCGCGCGAGATTCGATCTCGTCGCGAACGCCCGCGTGTCCTTCGATCATGCGAAAGGACGCCGAACGCCCACGCGTGCGAGATCCGTGATTGTCGAACGAAGCGACACAGACGCTCCCGTGTGTATCGATAAGGAAAAAGAGCCACCCTATCGCGCGCGTGGGTGCGTATATGTATGTATTTAATGCATGTATGTATGTATGCGTGTATGTGCGCGCGCGCCATGTGTGTGTCCGTTAATGTGTGCATGATTCACGCAACAGTCTATAAAATCTGTAAAACAGAGCGGCGACGCGAACAAGGATGATAACATCGTTTCCCTGAACGGGTCGTGGAGAAGAAAATCAAGAGAGAAAAAAGAAACATACGAGTGTGTGTCTGTGTGAGTAAGAGAGAGAGAGAGAGAGAGAGAGAGGGAGAGAGAGAGAGAGAGAAGAACGAGAATCTAAATGCGACTAAAACGCTCGTAACAATAACGGATAATCGTTTCCTTGTTTCTTCCTGGCGTATGCTTTTCCCGCCGCTGTTTACGCGGCGAAGGAAGTACGCGTGTGTGACGCGCGACAGCACCGACGAAATGGATGCGGCGAACACGTGTCGTCGTGCTCTGCGAATGCTTCTAAACACCTACATGCAGCCTGATTGGACAGTCTTCGATCGAAGAGGAATGCGTTCCGAGAGAAAAATAGATAAGAAAACGAACATCTAGCACAGGTTCCCATTCCGCTTTCTCTTCTTATTCTTCTTCGTCTTCTCTTCCCTGCCTTCTTATTCTTTGTTCTTTCACCACGCGAGAAACAGGGTCTCGCGCACCTAATTGAATCGTTCTTTAGAAACCTCTGAAAGCTTTGCGACAGAGTGAAAAAACAAAAAATATATATATATGTATATGTGTATACATATACAATATGCATATACAAATATACATATATAGATGTGTGTGTGTGTGTGTGTATATATATACATACATGTAAGTTCGACCGAATTTGGTCAGCTTAACTTCGCGTGGAACAAATTGCTAGACCTACCTAATTGTCGTGTTTTCTTGTCGGTTTGCTTTGTATGTATTTTTTTGTTGTTTTCTTTAACTACTTAGTTTAAATTACTAGCGACTTGCCGATGAGACCAGAAGTAAGACTCGTCGATTCGCTGCCGTCAGTCCGACGCTTCACAGCGCGTGTCATGTTGCTACACATATCGATCATCCGTCATGGTAACGCTCCCCCGTCGATGATCATACCATTACCATGTCCTCGTCGGAGCTCTGCCTTTGGATCGGTTTCTTCCTTTCTAGACCGTCTGCGAACAACCATCAAACTAAAAGGGTTACCGTCTCGCCTTTTTACGTGATAATCATAAGCAAAGCTATTAAATTACGTTGCCGGGGGGAGTCGTAGAAAATCCTTATTTTTCGTTACGAAAATTGAATTTCTCCGAGCACGCATCGCGCAAGATATTCCATCATAAATCCAGATGAAACGAGTTCCCTCGCGAAGCAACTTAAATGGAAGCCAAGGATAGAAATATTCTTTAAAGCAGAATCCGTTGGCGCTTCGGGTAGTCCCGAGATCTGATCGGGAATAGTCGAACAAAGGGTTCCGCTTTGAATTTCGACGGAGAAATCCGATCGACTGATTCCCCTCCCTCCCTCCCCCTACCGTGCTTGTGCAGGATGTTTTCCACTTTGAGAAATTCGTACGGATATGTCTTCAAAATTATTGGATATATCGCAGAGGAAATTGAAAAATTCCCATTGATGCGGGGACAATATGCACGGCTTCTCACGGACGGATCTTCGTCAAATGATCGAATAATATTAATTCTTTTTGTGAAGAATATTGAATAAGATCCTCGCTCTTCTTGGAATATTAGATTGGAATATAATTTCAGAGGAGCCGCTCGGAAGGTCACAAAAGGTGCTTGATTTTTTCAAGTGACTCTGATCCACTGTAACAATTATTCTATCTGAAGCAAAAATGTGAAAGGCTATATACTATTCAGAATTACTTAATTACTTGTGCCATCGTGTATTGTACAATCAAAGTGCAAAATTCAAAGTAGTTTTTTCATATTCTCATACTTCACATATGGACCGTTTATTTTGAAAGTGGTGTAAGTCCATTTTCTCTTGTTTTTTAAATTTTATTTACATTAAATTAAGCATGAATTACGTGGTATCTCATTTTTCTCAAAAATGGACTTACACCACTTTCAAAATAAACGGTCCATATATTGGGGTAGGAATGAATGAAATTTACCTGGAGACGATGGACGCAGATCGTCGAGAGACCCATCGTCCAGATCCGTGGCAGAGGGATGCAGGTCGTCGTCCGAAGAGTCTCTGGTTAGGCTGAGAAGATTCGAGGTGAGCAGAGCTTTCTCCTCCTCGATTTCCTGTATGTGATCGACGAGAAGCGCCTCCTCTTCGTCACCTCGATCCCTGTCTCGATCCGCGGTACCGCCTCTTGCAGCCGCGTTCGAAACCGCCGCGTTCAATTCTTCCGGGCTGAAGATCTTCGAGGACCGTAGACTGGAAAGACGATGGGTGGCCGTGTGGCAGGCGGATTCGAGAGTGTTTATGTCAGCCAGGGTAGCCCGCACGACCCTAAGCTTCTCTTGTACGATTGTCTCGACGCAACAGGTCTGCCTGCCGACGTCCTGCAACGAGTCCTGAGCAGGCAAGGTCCTGTTGGTCCGCAGGATGCACGGGGCGAACACTATCGCTAGGGCCGACGGAGACATCCGGTTGTCGACCTCGTGGAGCGCCACCCTCGCCAGATGGACGATCAGCCGCTCCATCAGGTCGAAGTTAGGCTTCGGGAGCTTCTTCAGTATTGCGAACAACGTGCTGATCCGGTCCCGCGGATCCGTCAGGTTGGCGGCGTGCAGAAAATCGTCGTAGTACTCGAAGGTCAACAGGGGCTCCGGCATGTCCCGAAAGAAGCTCTTCAACACGGCCGCGAGCACGTGCACCTGGTAATTCTCGAAGTCCACCTTCTCCAGATCACCCTCGTCCATCTTCACCTTCAATTCCTTCACCTTCGAGCTGACACCACTCTTGCGGTATATACCCTCCGTGTAGAGGCCGTGCATCTCTATGGTGGTGATCAATCGATCAACCACTAGCGGCACCTTGCCATCCCCGCAGTCCAATTTGTACAGCTGCACGCCAAACACCTTCCGCGAGTTCATTTCGTGCAGTGAGGCCTCCTTTCCGCACTCCGCCGACGCTTTCATGTAGCACTTCTTGTGACACGTCAGCTTGCAATCTAAACGTAAAGGAGCGCACATGACCATTCATAACGAATGATTGATGGCGAACGGCGCGCCGCGACTGCTCTGCATACTGTACGCAGATCCGTATGGTCGTTATCATACAATATTTAGTTCTGTTCGCAACCTTCTTTTTTCTTGTTTTGCATATCTCAAACCTTAATGATACGCTAGACACAACGCGCGGGGACGATACGGATCTAGTGCAAAGCAGGTGGAATCGCGTTTCGTATCAACAATATAATATAATATGACAATGTAAGATAACACAATACTTGTCTACAGACGGTATACTTACTCTGACACACAAGACCGCGCTCGATAGGCCACATAAAGAAAGACGTGCAAACTTCGCAGGCCGTAGGTATGTTTATGATGGTTAGCTGGAACATATGATTGCCGTGCCGCGTCGGTTCCTCTTGCTTTCGCTTCTTCTCCTTCTTCCGCTTGCTTTTACTCTGTTTCTCCGGTGCTTCGGTTTTGACTAGCGTCATAAATTCGTTCATGAAACCGCGGAACGCGTTCACGCCCATGGTCACGGGAAAATCTGCGCTGGTATTCTCCTGCTTGCAGACCGTCTCCATCACGTGCAGGAAGTTCGCGATCAGGTCGGTGTACTTGATGTTGCCCTCGACGCCTTGCTGAACGGCGACGCTGTAAGTGATCACCAGATCGTCCTTGAACTTGCGCAGCGCCTGCTTGAACACCCGGTCCACCTCGCTGGGCTTTCTGCCTTCCTCTTGGCCCTCCATTATATAGATCTTCTTCGTGATGAACTCTTGCATCAGCGCCAGTTCCTTCGCGTCCGATATAATCTTGTCCGTGCTGTCCGAGAAAGCTGAAGTGCCGGTCAGGCTGAATTTAGGCGCGATCGTTTGCTTGGTCGCGTCGTATGGTGTCCGTGGCGGTTTCCGGTTTTTCCGCCTGCCGGGCGTGTTCGTCAAGATACACGGCATCTTAAGTACTCCGCCGTTTTGTATACATTTCACGTGATATAGTTGCTTGCAGTCTATACACTTGTAGCCTTGCGTGACGAACGCGTCCATCTTCTCGTGGCAGCAAACGCACACATCGTCCTTGGCGAACCTCTCCACCTTTCTGAACCGATGTCCAGCCAAGGTGAACAGATTGCCCTTCCATTCCAACAGATTCATCCCAGGTGCTAGTTTCAGATCGTTGGCTCTCGCGTCGATGCCGGGCTTGTCCTCGCTCAGACCGGATATCTTCGTGGCTGGATCCGAGTTTCTTCTCCTCAGCTCCAGAGTAGTTATAGCATTCGATCTCATACGTTTACCGGTCTGTTGCGTCTTCGACGCTGACTCGGCCTTGTTCACCGGCCAGTCCGTCACCGATCTCGAAGGAGTCTCGCGCGGACTTTCCTTGCGCGTCCACACGTTCGCGGACTTGTTCAAGTCGCTCTCTTTGATCGTGCCTAGGAACAGACTCTTCGCATCTGCGGTGTTCGCATCCGACACACTCTCGCCCATGGACCAACATTGCAAATCGCGAGGGGGCCGATTTCGTCTCGCGCTTCGGACGGGCACGTCGGGCTCGGATTTTTCCTTCGGCCGTGAACTCTTTTCTTTAGGCGAGGATACTTTCGATAGAGAGCTTTTCAACGAGTTCTCGTCGTTTCCCACCACGTCCAGTTTCATAGTCGTGTCTCCCTCCGAATTTTGCCTCCTCAAGTAGGCGAAGTCCTTCAACTCTTTGCCGAGGCCGCACAATGGGGGGACTCGTCTAATCGGAGGCGCCGAGACGCTGTCCAACTTCTCGCTAGACATGCTGTTGTCGCTCAATCGACGCTGCTCTCTTCCCGATGTTGAGCTTTCCATGTGAACGAAACGCTCGCTCGCGTCCAGTTTCACGTTGTAGTTCGCTGCCTCGTTAGGCTTCTCGTGTTGCGCATGGTCGTGGATGTTGTCCGTTAGGTTCTTGTACTGGGAGACATTCGGGGAACGCGTCAACGTTGTTTTCTGGTGGCCAGTCTGCATATAGTCGCTATAGTTCGAATACTCTTGTCTGCGACGCCAGATTTCCGTGTTAGGACTCTGAGTCAGTGTCACATGAGAGTGCCGATACGTAACGTCCCGCGGATTCGGGAATGGGGGAGCAATGTTGAAGGCTGGCGGCGCACTTTGCACTGTACCCGGGACTTCTGTGTCAGTTTCACCGTCGCTATACCCTGTTGACGAACTGTCCGCCCGTTTTCCCACGGACGACTGTCGGCTAGAACCGTGTCCCAAGCTTGTGTTCACCGTCACCCTGGGGGAATCGTCGTCGCATTTCGTTCTAGTGCCCGATACAGGCTTGCAACAGTTCTCCTGCGACTCGGAACTGTTCACGCTAACTTGCGATTCGTAGCTCCTCAAGCTTGTCAAGCTCTCCAAGCTGCTTTTACGTTCGTTGAATTCCTCGGAAGAGTAAGGTTCCGCGTTCTTCAATATGGCCGTAGACTCGTACAGCATTCTTGTGTTTCGCGTTACCGCTTTCTGCTTCGAGTACGTCATTTTCGAGTCTAGGCTGCTGTCCCGCGCCATAGGATCCGCTCTGTGAATTAATAATTTGCTAAAGCAAATTATAAAAATGCTAAACTATGCAAATGTTGCTTTCAACTATGCTAGCTTTTTAAATTAACTAATGCTTACTTTTAACTGTGCAAATATGCTTACCTCGCCGGTGTGAAACGATTTTGCGATTCCTGTTTACGAACCGCATTGAAATCGATCAAACCATGGTCCCCCATTATTGACCTAAATAAAACAAAGATATTAGTGATATTTACAATTGCTTATGCAAATAGCGTATCAATTAATTAATCACTTACTCTTCGCTACCCCTGAACACTACCCCTGAATTGTACACCTTGCTGTTGTCATAGGCAAGTTCCCTGTGATCGTGAGCTTCCTTGTAGTCCCCGATTTTATCAACGACCATGTTCTTCCGTTTCTTCAGCTCGGCAAAAGCTTTCCTCGCGTTGTTCCCCCTGACGTGAGCTTGAAAGATGATTACACAAGACTTCAACTTTTTGTACCATGTATGATGTTTGTACGTTCTCCAAGCAGACTGGATGTGGATAGCAGCTTCGATCCTGGCGCGCAAAGATTGAGCAAGCCTTTGAGCAATGATCATTCTCCAGAACGATTGTATTTGTACCACAGCGTTCTTCAATCTGAGGAACTTTCTCCTCTCCAGACAAGCGCGGAACCACTTTTGTATAGTTGTAATGCTCGTAATGATTTGTTGATGCAGCTCTATATCCAATTTGATCTTTTCTGATTCTCTCAAGAAAACTTTAGTCGTTCCGAGCTGATAGTTGTCTCTGTTCAGATTCAACGTCAACAGAAAGTCCCTAACGTCGGACTGCGAGCTCAATAGACCTTTGGGTAGCAACATTCGATACAGCTGAATAAATTCTTCGTACGTTAGCCGAACATTGAACCCAGCTTGCCTAATTCTGACTGTTTCCAGCATTCCTGTATATCTCAATTGCCGTTGCACCGTCTCCTCGTCGAATTTATTCGGCACTTTATTCGCGTTGCTTTTAATGCATCTGATGAAGAAGGGATTCGCCTGGTTCAAGGTGTCCATAAGACTATGCAAACTTTGTTGAAACTGTGCCGAAACTGTCATGGGCTGTTTCCTTGCTTTTCCAGGTCCAGAGCCATAACTCTGTGTCCTACCGGCAAGGGTCTTTACAGTTTGAAGATTCTTTAAACCCTTCTTCCCGCGTTCTCTTGGCCGAAACGATTTGTTTTTCCTGTAAAAGCGTCCGAATTTAATTCGTCGGTAACAAGTAACGATTTATACATTCCTTTTCCCATTTTTAAACAATTTCGTTCAGAATTGTAAGTTGCAAAGAAGATGTGTTTGCACATTTTAATTACTTACATGTTCCGCTAAGACTTCTATCGTGTTATCAATTTAAACGATAGAAAAACAGGAAAAGGAGAATATGCAATTATTCCAATGACATTTACGGCATTGCAAATATATTTAACAAACGTAGTACGAAATGTAAGTAACAAACATTTAACGAAATGTTGTTATGACTGGTGAAACTCGTGATAGCAATTTAAAAGCGATAGTAATATGACAGTGTATATAGTTAATCGGTAGATTTTTTGGAGAAAGTGAATTCTCTTTTCAACTAAATGTAAGATGAATGTGAACTAGTAATATATATAAAGCGATTTGCATATTTAAGTAACTACTAACGTTAGTATTCAATCTCCTTATTAGTCTACAGATATATAGTTGGTTAGGATTCTGTCCCTTAAATTCTATAGTGAAAAGTTGATATCGTGCAATTAATTAAACTCAGATGCTAGTAGCGAGAGAGCGTAAGTTTCTAAAACGAGAAGCTCGTTCGCAAAGGAATCTTTGAAGTGAATTGATTTGCGTTCAACACCGTGTAATACAAATTAACCCATTATTATCTATTATGTAAATCGTTTATATATAACTTCAATAGTATCCCACAACTATTTAAGGTTTTTTCTCGAGCACATTCGGAATAAAAATGGGCTAGTTTATATACATTGAATTTGAAGAGTGAAAGAACTACTCTGAAGTTAACATGCATTACGACGTAGTTAAAATTATGACAAACGATTAAGAACATGGACAACTAAGATAGTACAAGTAGGGGATAATGATCGTGAATATTATAGCACATTCAGAGGAAATGACTTTTACGATGTACTTTTGTAAAGACGTGAGAGAGCTTCCTAAAGTAATGGACATATCCGTGAAAAGAAGCTGTGATATTATATTGCATGGGAAGACCATTAATAATCCTATTAAGATGCTGTTTATCTATGAGAAAGAAATCCTTTACCCAGAGATTACTATAGAGCACACACTACCTTTGTAATTCGTAGAGAGCAGTGAAAATTTTTCATATATATAATATATAGCTTAAATAAGAAGACGTTATTGAATATAAAGTAACTGCGGTTTTACATACATGACTATTTGATTAGCGCGTTCCATGACGTTTGCTTCGTCTTTTGGAAGCACCCTCTCTAGCGGAGTATGAGTATCTCGTCTGAGTTTATTATTACTATGCGGCTGGTCTTCCCTACCCCTTATCAAGTAACCCTTCATCATGGTCACATTGGACGGGTGTTGCGTTTGATTAATGTTTCGGAATTGTGGCCACGACAATCGGTTGTTGTTTACATTGTCGTTGTTTTCGAGTTGTATAGAAGATAATGTGGTAGTGGGTATTGTTGATGGTATGCAGACACTGCGCTGCTTCTGATAGCTTGGCGGACGATTATGTTTGTGCGAACTGAAAAAGTCTCTCATGCTTAGTTCCATTTTTTCTCTTCCAACCCGATCACTATTGTTTTTATATATCATATAACTACATTCTAATAAACATTAATTTTGATCAGCGAGAGTTGAATAATTCGGTGACAGTGACTTTTCCAAGAATCGATTTCGTGAATGACTCTAATGGAATAATGCGAATCTTAGCGATTGAATATGAGTTGTACAAATAAAAAAAGTTACTTTGAACTGTTGATCATGCTCAAGAATAATAGCAAGTATATCGTTAAATGACAGAATGTATTTGTATAGCGAAAGTCATGAAGGATTGATTGCACTCTAATCACACTGAATACAAAAGGTGCATACATATAATTCTAAAAAATATTTTGTAACACACAAATACTGGAAAAAGATTGTATGGATTTACAAGTTCCTGCAATGTAATATTTCTTGCGGAGAGTTCTCTCAACATTTCACGCATTCTCGATGCAAATTCAGTGTTAAAAACGAACATTGTAAACCCATAGAACACCTTATTCTAAGAAGAATGTAATGTTTGCCAAAACGACACATACAGTGGATCTAAAAGACCACTTACGCGATTCGGTTAATAGTTAGATTGACTGTCGACAACGTCACAAGATGGCTACAGGGACAAAAGACATGTGGCCAATGTAAATATAATTAACGTTTGCTTGAATTTTAAACACATAGGAACTTCTTCAGCTTGATGCAAATATATTGTTAACGAACAACGTATATTTATACTTCTGTAGGGTGAGATAATAGAATATGCAGATCAAACATAGTCGAGAAAACAAGCGTCACAACATTGGCGTCTGTTTCTATCACGATCATTGTTATTTATCTAACAAAATGTTACTGAGTTGTAAGTATACAAGCACTTTGAACTTTCTTTTTTTGAGTCACCCTTTTCAGAGAGCAAAAGAAAACGAGAAAATAGACAGAAAATCAATGTATACCTTATCAAGTTTTCATTCGGTGTCCTATACCTGTTTTGCACAGATGCTTTTGTACCATCGGCTATAAAAGAAAATGTTCGTGACCAATATTAATACAAATAATAATAAGACCGTCTCATTAAAACGCTCAAATTGAAAATAGTATATGGTACTATACCTCGACCATGTCTGTGAGCACGACCAGCTTCTTGAAAAGCAAAATGAGCCCGAAAGAATGCCCGTAGTATCGCCCATCTAAACACTGCTACCGGATCTGCACCCACTAATTCTCGGACAAAAGCGAGGGAAGAATTTTTCAACACGCCAACCACACCATCGGGTCGCATCAAGTCCAAGTTCTTTTCTCTCATGTTAGCAGCTTGATACTTAACAGCCCCTGCATAATGTCGCACGACGAAGGCTGCTTCTCGTCGCTGAGGTGCTTCGTAAAATGGATTGTCTTTATGTACTGAATTAAATTTTTGTAGTAACGTTTCGTTCGTTGCGCCCGGAAAACTGTTACAGATATTGTTCATGTACAACCAAACGAAGATTTCAAACATGTTATTATAATATAAAGATCGATCTGGAAACACTTACTTGCACTGATCATCTAAGAGACAAAGAAGACCGTTCGGTTTCCCTTCGATTAAATTTAAACAGCCTGAATTATCACTATATCCTATGTCTGTCCATCTAATTCCTTGTTTTCTGTACTCTCGTTGTTCGTATTGAAAAACATGTTGATTGAAATAGTGTTGTAATTGTTCGTTCGCATAATTTATACACAACTGTTCGAAGCTATTGCACGTTTTGAAATCTTCGAAACCAAAGATGTCTAGCACACCTATGCTATTGCCTTGATGATCTCTGAGTGTGTCTTTCTTCGAAAGCAGCGCATGATTCACCTGACATAAAACATATTTTGTGTATTCGCACGGAATTTATTGTCTACTTAAGATCACCAAAGTCCGCTTAACGAAATAAATTGGTACCTGTAGAACGATCCAGTCGAATAGAGCTCCATACAGACATTTTGCCATAGCATCTCTCGCCGCGACTGCTTCCGGAAGCCTATAATTAATAACTAAAGTTTCCCCAGAAGCCCTTGCACGTTTCGCTGTAAGCGCAGCCAGAAGAGTCTCTTGTTTCACTCTAAGCAGTTCGGATATTAATGCTACTACTTCAGGATTCTTAACTCCTACAGCTTCGTCGTGATGATGATAAGATTTTCTAGGTTGAAACTCCACATTGCCTGTAACAGCGAGATACGATTAGTTTCGTTCAAACCGACGTGTTAATTAATTTGCTAATCACCGAGTAGAAGAACAGCTGACAGAACGGCGAACAATCGTCTCTGTTTTTCTGGCGTGAATCCAACCATTTCCATGGATTGTTTCAGTCTTGAGAATTCGTGTCTTTCGTCGATATTTTCCAATCCGTAACAGCCACTTTTATTCAAATAATTATAACGATCGGAATTTTCTAAATGCAGAAGTTGTTTCTCTTGTTCGTTCGCTCCGGCCAAAAGATAATAAAAGACATGGTAGTTCCTTTCGTTTCGTCCCTGAGAGACTATTCTAGACTTTTCCAGAAGATACTTTTGCACCACAGCCCTAAATATTTGTGATTATAAATTTCGGTGTTCTATCGAACAGGTAAAAAGAATATGAGTTTATGAATTCCTTACCCATGCACCATTCCATTTTCCTTGTAATTCACTTGGATAAATTTTCCGAAACGGCTGCTATTGTTGTTATGCGCTGTTTTCGCGTTACCAAATGCTTCCAACACGGGGCCCGCACTAAGTATTGTCTGTTCAACACCGCTACCGTGCGAACCTTTCTGACTAAGCGCGGTCAAATGATGCAGTAGAAAATTTGTTGATTCCGTTTTACCCGATCCACTCTCGCCGCTAATAACTATACACTGATTTCGTTTCTCTTTAAGCATACAGTGATAAGCAGCATCAGCTATGGCAAATATATGCGGAGGTATATCTGGCCCCAATCTTCTATTTTGATAAAGTTTCACATATTTCGGATTGTAGATAGGATAAAATTTAAATGGATTCAATGCAATCAAAATGCTTCCGACGTATGTATATATATTTCCAGCCAGAAACCTAGCTCGAAGGTTATCCAGCAGTGTTTGTTCGTTAAGATCTGGAAGTTGACACAGATCTGGATATTCTTTGTCTCGGGGTTGATACAGGAATCTATTGAAATAGTCCTTTAGGAGTTGCGGATCCATTGGAAACCTACTATCCGACCATAAATCTGGTTGCTTCTTTCGCAAGTAAAACCTAAATCAAAAAAACATTATTGAGATGTATTAAAGTATCAATTCATCGGTGATCTTTTATTTACCTATAATATTCCTGTTGCGCTGCATTTTTCGGCCATAATAACATGAGCGCCACAGGGCACTCGCTCGGCCCGAGTCTTCTTTCCTTACATTCTTGCCCAACAGAGTTCCCTACCACTTCCGCTAATTCGTATCCATTGGAAATGTTGGCGTCAACTAAACCGAGTCTTTCAATGATACACTCTACTATCTCAGCAGACGAAGTTTGTTTTGTAGCTTTGATCGAGAGCGCTTCATAGTCCGGGCTCCATTCACCCACAAATACTTGCACCACCCCTGAGCAACAGCTGTCCATCTTTTTAACCCTATAACATTTAAAGAAATAAATAAAAGTAAGTTTTAAAGGATTTTACGAGATAATTCAGATTTATTTAGAGAAATGATTTCACCTTGTTTTCGATAGGGTTAACAAAATTGTCCTCTGTCATCCATACAGAATTTCAAATGTATCGTTTCTTCTTTTCTCTGTTTCTCAATGATATACACCCACTGATGCGGACGTTTAAAATAACTTTTACACATTTTGTTTAAAAATGTTCACTGTTACAGTCTTACAGATATTACTGGACTTATTTACAGATATCGTTTACATTAACTTATTATTATTCTGAATTTTGTCAAATGCACTCAAAATTATTCGATACTCATAAACTAAAAGATCATACTTATATACATATATACTATATATATATCATGTCAAGTCTTACACAAGCAACAGTTCAGCAAAATAAAAATTTGTGAATATTAATTTTTCTCCATTGTAATATGTAGTTTACAGAAATAGTAAAATATATCCAAATCTGTCTTAAAGCTTCTTCTTAACTTCATCGTTTAATTAGGACAAAATACCACAGAGTATTATAATCGTTAGATCATATTCATTTTCTTTCTTGTTTTCAGTATAATAAAATAGAGAGTAAGTAAAATTCTTTTGCTCTGTTTTAAATTTCTATGTTCAGTCAATTTTCTATAGATCCTTATCGATATTGTTCCTAAGCCCTTGGAGTATTTGCGAATTTATAGAACGATGCGCTTTAATTCGAGTATCGCATTATCAACACTGAATGTCCAGCAAAACTTTCCTGACAGCCATTATATTTTGTCATGGCATTCACTGTACAGATGAAAAGAATATAGGTGTGCTATTGTTGGCAGGCAGTAACTCTGTTTCTCTCTGCTGAGACAATAATCAAAGGTTCTCAATGCTTTGTAAACATTCTGGTGTCTCTCGAGTATTGTAGTACATTTATTGCAAAAGATTACAGTTGCGTTTGCATTTGTACGTATTATAAAACTTTTGTGCGTTAAGGAAGTATCTTATCTGGAAAAAAAAGAAATATATTGTCGCATTCGATAATTAATGTCGCAGAGATCAATTCTCCATTGCATGGAATCATTTACCAGCTAACATTTAATTCTTTCTTTCTCGTATTAATTTCAACTGATTACGATTTATTTCAAGCTAAATGAGTAATCGTACAAACACATTATCTGTCATACCGATATAACACGATAACTATAAACACCAGTTACTAACTCTAACCTTAACGTGAAAAAAGTAAAAAAAAAATTCAAGAATTGCACGTGTCTTTGTTCGTTTAAAAATTCTTTCTTCCTTTCCCGAGGCTTTTTTCTCGAGCGATACATATGCGATGGGCGAATTTAAAAATATCACTTCGATGTCCCCTTTGCCTCGACCGGTAATTTTTCAATTTAACGAATATCCAACTTACCGCGTCGCGTCTTAATCGCAAGAAGTAACTCGGAATAATAATACAACGATTAAACTGTGAACGGTAATCGTGAGACATTGATCATTCGCTGGATACACAAAGAATTAAGAAAAACGACATACGTTCCCGAGATACCGATTTGCCTCGGACCTGACGGCTGACATTCGCAGGAAAACCGTGTTCTGACGCCGATTGGCGGGTCATGGACCATACCACCAATCAGCGGCCGATCTGCGAGTGTGAACGTCAACAGAGTAAACCGGGCTTAAAGCGATCAGGAATTTCTCGTCCAGGCATGACACTTTACTGGTCGTTACGTATCATCGTCGAAGAATGTAATGAAAACATGTAGGACTATTCGCGGAATACGGTCGCACAATTACCTCCTTCGCTGATAACAAGATGCTCGATGTGACACATTCTCATAGATCACCGAAGCTCTCGCATACTTGAACATGCTTCCGCGGGCTTGAAAATTTTCACTGTAAATGCACTGCCGTCTGTTCGCGATTCCTCGGCTCTCCTTTCCCTGGATCGTTCGTTCGAAAAGTATTTCGATCGTTTCCAAACACCGTTGCTGTAGCGTGCTATCAAAAACAACGATACGTACAACTGTGGCTCTCGCGCACTCGACACACACTGTCCCTCTGTTTTCTCGCACCTAGAGAACACACGTACAATACGGGCGGATTGACACTTCAGTAAACAAGAGACACTGTCACCGATGCTTCTGCGCCAGCTTTGTCGTCGCTGGTCCACCCTGATATTACACCAATATTCACGATTAATCGTGTTCCCGATTCGATAATACCGATGACACGGATGATGGGCCCTTGCCCAGTTTATCGTCCTTCGTCTCCTCTCGGGATCTTGCGTCCCGATACGTCCACCATTTCGATTTTTCCAATCACGTGGTACGAATTGCCTTCTCCCATTGGCCCGTGTCCTGTGGCCACGTGACTATACTCTATACCACTGACTTCCATTCAAAGGAAAGTTCCAATCGGAGCCATCTGTTGATCGTTTCTCGTAACATCTCGTACACAAAGATAGGTCACCGAATCGATTTTTCAACTGGATCGTCTAATATTTCTTTTTAAGAATAAGTTTAACAGTGCTTAAAACTGCTAATGCTTTAAAATTCGGCTTCCTCGGATATACACCTTTCATATTGTAACTTCGTGCAGTTCGCCAGCTGACCGTTCCATTTCGGTAAGGTCCGCTATCGTACTGAAGCATTTTCTACAGAGTCGGCAATTCAGAACCGCAGACAGAAAAATGCGTTGCATCACAGACGAGACACTATTAAAGACTGCCAGAATTACGAGAGATCGTGTCGCCACCGACGAGATACTATTAAAGACTGCCAGCCCCTGTGTTATTCAGCCGGACGGGTAACCAGGCGCGACGGACGCGGGGATAACGTGGAACTTACAGTGATCTGAAATACCAATCGCTAAAAGTTCTACAACCGACGAGATACTCGCCAAGTAGAAGAAGAATGATATAGTATAGAATGCTCACATATTGATTGCCTTATAATACTATCACCGACGAGATACCAACTCGTCTCTTTATCTCAATAGAACCAGACGATATATAACATTGTTCACGACCGGGGCGAATCAGCTTGAATAATGCATACATTTTGTTCTGAAGGAAGGTGAAATTGCAAAATGTTATGGAAGACAGTAGGTATAGGAATAGAATTTACTGAAAATCAACATATTTATTAAATGTGCAGCTATTAGCTCGATATTATCCTTTATTCATAAGAGTTTCACTAGAACTTCTTACAAATAAAGGATAATACCGATTGCCCAGGTCTCACCACGAGGAGGTTGCTGCACAAGAGACCCGAAAGGGAGTCAGAACGAATGCAATATTCCTTCTGGCTCCCTTTCTAACAACGGCGGACTTATACTAAATTACGCACGCAAGTCGAGCAATTATTGCGGAGCAAAAGAAGAAAAAGAAGATCGGAGAAGAAGTCTCCGATCCACGGGGGATCAAAGGCGAATCAGGCAGAAGGCTCTGATTCTTTCAAAGAGAAAAACTAAAACGAACCAGAGCAGAAGGCCCCGGTTCGAAGGGACGCGGCGCGTACAATGCTGGCAGCACTTCTCGGTCAGAGCCAGTACCCAACGTGTCCTCACCAAGAGAAATGGACAGTGAGAAGTGTTCAATCGTAACACCATTCCTCTGAAAACCACCTGGCCACCAGGAACGCAATGCGATGAGGTGAACCTGGGTAGGATTACAAACAGAGAGAACTCTGCCAACTACCTGCCACCAGGCATCGCGAAGCGTTGAGGTGAACCCGGTAGGATGACAGAGAGAATGGCAATACGAATGAACAGGTCTCAATGAACCACCTCTCTCAATGTATCGACGCCGAATACCGACTCCAACCGGTCTGGTACATACAAGCGAGGTCCGACACAGCAGAAGGCTGTATCGGAATCAAGAAAACGAGCGAAGTGAAGTTAAGACAATAATTATTCGACATTTACAACGACGGTATAAAATCTTAATTACTAACGCACGCGGCCTATAGGCGATTCAGGCACCCCGGGGACGCGACTCCCCGTACTCACTCATGGCAACATCCGTGAGTGAGCCCCTGGGGTACCTCATTCGGCAAATAAAACTAACTTATTGATGTATCCTCTTCTTGATTTGCCTTCCTCTTGGGGTGTCCTCTTCTTGGTACGTCCTCTTCTTGGTGTGTCCTCTTCCTAGTTTGTCCTCTTCATAGTATGTCCTCTTCTTGGTGTGTCCTCTTCCTCGTTTGTCCTCTTCATAGTATGTCCTCTTCTTGGTGTGTCCTCTTCTTGGTGTGTCCTCTTCCTAGTTTGTCCTCTTCATAGTATGGCCTCTTCTTGGTGTGTCCTCTTCTTAGTGTATTCTAACTAAAACAGACTAATAATAATTAGACATATCATCATACATTACAATACATTACCCCACACACGAGTGCAAGCCTAAGACCCGCTCTCAAGAGCAAACCTAAGACCAGTTCTCGAGAACCGAACGAACCCCGCACACGAGTGCGAATCTAACCAGCTCACGAGAGCCCAACTAACCCCGCACACGAGTGCGAATAAAACCAGCTCACGAGAGTCAACCTAATACCAGCTCACGAGAGCCAAACTAACCCCGCACACGAGTGCGAATAAAACCAGCTCACGAGAGCTAACCTAATACCAGCTCACGAGAGCCAAACTAACCCCGCACACGGGTGCGGCCTATAGGCGATTCGGGTAGCCCCGGGGACGCGACACCCCGTACTCACTCACGGCTCCATCCGTGAGTGAGCCCCTGGGGGACCTCCGATCGGAGGAATACCAATTTCAAACAAGATTTGATAAGTTTTAGAAAAGGATCTTGTCAAAGTACAGACGTCAATAATTGAAAATTCAGAAATAACACGAATGCGAATAGAGCAAATATAATCCCGAACGTAAGCACATGAGTGTGGACACAACCAGTTCACAAGAGCAATTATAATCCTGCACATGAGTGCAAATACAACCTGTTCACAAGAGCAATTATAATTAATAATCTTGTACATGAGTGTGAATACAACCAGGTCACAAGACCAATTATAATCCTGCACAGCAGTGCGAATACAACCAGAAACCAGCTCACGAGAGCAAATACTACCCCGCACGTAAGCGAAAACCTAACCATGCACATGAGTGCGAATACAACCAGCGATCCAGTTCACAAGAACAATTGTAACCCCGCACAGAAGCGCAAATACAACCAGCGAACCAACTCATGAGAGCAATTGTAACCCCGCACAGAATTGCGAATACAACCAGCGAACCAGCTTGTAAGAATAATTGTAACTCCGCACACGAGTGCGAAAACAACCAGTGATGCAGCACACAAGAGCAATTATAACCCCGCACACGAGTGGGGCGATCAGAATATAAATTTGATGAATAATTCAATTATAAATTTGAAAAAGACTCAATACCGAAAGTCTCGATGAAAATTAGAGAGAACAGTTGATGGTATTCGTAGAATGAACGGTTGGAGGACAGGTTTGTTGAAACTGGGCCAAAGCTAGGCAAAGGAAGCATTGAAGAATATTAGTAATCAACTTTACCGGTGTTCGTTGAAGGAACAGTTGAAGTTCAAAATAGGATTGTTGAAGGAAGGTCAGGGTGGCTGTAGATGACCTCTGGTCCACCTCTGGTCCACGTCTGGTAAGTCCCCGGTCCTTCTCGTCCTCCTGGTCCCGGAGCCCGACTGAACTCGACCGCTCACGCCGCCCTCCCCCGCCCGACTGACTGATTGATGGAGCTCTCTGACCGAGCGCGGGCGTGCGCCCCACGCTCGGCGCTCAACGGTCCTCACCCCAACCGAACTTCGATCGATGTCGATCGCCGTTACAATTATTGATAAATTTATTATTTCCAGCTGGTTAATGTTTATAACAATTCTATTTTACAGCGATGTCCACAAGCAATTCCTTGGTTGTCTGACCACCTAATTTTTTAGTAAAAGTGGCTAATAGTATTCGAGATACGGAATAGCTTCTAAACCATAAACATTTGCACGCATTAATTTATTCAATACAATTCACAGATAAATTTATTATTTCTGACTGTTTAATGTTTATAACGAATCCTTTTGCTAATGATGTTAACGAGCACTTCCTTGACTACCTTGCCATCCAATTTTTTCGTAAAAATAGACAATAAAACTCGAGAAACAGAATAACTTTTAAACCATGAACATTCGCACGCATTAATTTATTCAATACAATTCACAGATAAATTTATTATTTCTTGCTGTTTAATGTTTATAACAATTCCTTTTACTAATGATGTTAACGAGCACTCCCTTGACTATCCTCCAATCTAATGTTTTCGTGAAAATAGACAATAAAACTCGAGAAACAGAATAACTTTTAAACAATGAACATCCGCACGCATTAATTTATTCAACATAATACTATGATACATTTATTAATTCTAGCTAATTAATGTTTATAATCATTCCTTTTGCCAACAATGTGGACAAGCACTCCCTTGACCACATTGCCATCTAATTTTTCACAGTGTTCGGTATTGGCCTGAACGGGACCATTCAAACGAAGGTGGTTCGACCGTTGCGTTGGTGCCGTCTCGTTATTGTTTTCGTGTCTCGAGCGCGCGATCGGGAAACCGCTGTCTTGTCCTCGTAAAAGTCATCGTACAATAAAGAATGTATGTTTAACTCCAAAATTCGAAATGTTGCAATCAGCCAAATATTAATAGGTATTTTAAAATAAAATAAAATGAATGTATCGTTAATTAAATCATATGTGCATTATATAGCAAGTGATTTTTCATGAAATTTTTCAGGAACATTACAAAACACCTGTTAAAACATCATGTAAAATTGCGTATTTTTGCTATTTTCCACGTTACAGTTACAATTCTGGAAAAGTAAACGAAACGAATCGAGTCTGTCAATATATGATTAATTCAACCTGAATATTTCATCTCCGTTTAAATATAATGCATCCTGTTTCTATAATGATATTAAAACTGAATAAATGTTTTCTCGATTTATATATAAATAAACTGTTATTTATTGATAGCAAACAAAGTAATAATTATTGTTGAAAATTGAATTACCTATTAAACGCTATTTTTATCTTGAAATTTATTCATATAAAGTGCGTTAATTGTTGATTTCTTTAAACTTTCTGCTATAGAATACAATATAACTGAAATAAATCTAAGGATTTTTACATCCTTCAATGCCTGTCGTTTTTCCCCGCATCAACCGATTTCGATGAAGCATTCGTAGTGCATATAAGTCATATACAGATCCACAAAACGCATATTTTAAATTTTTATTACGGACTCTAATCAAAAAGTTTTATAAAGTGTCTCTTTTACTTTCTCATGTAATTCATATCAATTGCAATTTTACATGATGTTTTGACGGGTGTTTCGTAATGTTCCTGAAAATTTTCATAAAAATCACTTGCTATATAATGCACATATGATTTAATTAACGATACATTCATTTTATTTTACTTTAAAATACGTATTAATATTTGGCTGATTGCAACATTTCGAATTTTGGAGTTAAACATACATTCTTTATTGTACGATGACTTTTACGAGGACAAGACAGCGGTTTCGCGATCGCGCACTCGAGACACGAAAACAATAACGAGACGGCACCAACGCAACGGTCGAACCACCTTCGTTTGAATGCTCCCGTTTAGGCCAATACAGAACACTGTGAAAAATTAGATGGCAAAGTGGTCAAGGGAGTGCTGGTCCACATCGTTGGCAAAAGGAATGATTATAAACATTAATTAGCTAGAATTAATAAATGTATCATAGTATTATGTTGAATAAATTAATGCGTGCGGATGTTCATTGTTTAAAAGTTATTCTGTTTCTCGAGTTTTGTTGTCTATTTTCACGAAAACATTAGATTGGAGGATAGTCAAGGGAGTGCTCGTTAACATCATTAGTGGAAGGAATTGTTATAAACATTAAACAGCAAGAAATAATAAATTTATCTGTGAATTGTATTGAATAAATTAATGCGTGCGAATGTTCGTGGTTTAAAAGTTATTCTGTTTCTCGAGTTTTATTGTCTATTTTTACGAAAAAATTGGATGGCAAGGTAGTCAAGGAAGTGCTCGTTAACATCATTAGCAAAAGGATTCGTTATAAACATTAAACAGTCAGAAATAATAAATTTATCTGTGAATTGTATTGAATAAATTAATGCGTGCAAATGTTTATGGTTTAGAAGTTATTCCGTATCTCGAATACTATTAGCCACTTTTACTAAAAAATTAGGTGGTCAGATAACCAAGGGATTGCTTGTGGACATCGCTGTAAAATAGAATTGTTATAAACATTAACCAGCTGGAAATAATAAATTTATCAATAATTGTCACGGTGATCGACATCGATCGATATTCGGTTGGGGTGAGGACCGTTGAGCGTCGAGCGTGGGGCGCACGCCCGCGCTCGGTCAGAGAGCTCCGTCAATCAGTCAGTCGGGCGGGGGAGGTCGGCGTGAGCGGTCGAGCTCCGGGACCAGGAAGACCAGAAGGACCAGGGACCTACCAGAGGTGGACCAGAGGTTGACCAGAGGTGGACAAGGGGTCATCCACAGCTACCGTGGCCTACCTTCAACTGTTCATTCAACGATCAACGGTAAGTTTGGTTACTAATATTTTTCAAAGCTTCCTTTGTCAGTTTCAACTTCCATGGCTCAGTTTCAACAAACCTGTCCTTCAACTGTTAATTCAACGAATACCATATCCTTCATACTAATTGAAATTTTGAACGAGACTTTCGGTATTGAGTCTTCTTAAAATTTATCAATTTTATTCTTCATCAAATTTATATTTTGAGCGCTCCACTCGTGTGCGGGGTTATAATTGCTCTTGTGCTCTGCTTCGCTGGTTGTTTTCGCACTCGTGTGCGGAGTTATAATTATACTTACGAGCTGGTTCGCCGGTTGTATTCGCACGTCTGTGCGAGGTTACAATTGCTCTCTTGAGCTGGTTCTCTGGTTGTATTCGCACTCATGTGCAGGATTACAATTGTTCTTGTGAACTGGTTCACTTGTGAACATGATTATAAATTATAATTGCTCTTGCGGACGGGTTGTATTCGCACTCATGTGCATGGTTAGGTTTGGCCTTACGTGCGGGTTTATATTTGCTGCCGTGAGCTGGTTACATTCGCACTCGTGTGCGTGATTTAATTCTGTATTCAACAGCATTGTTTCTAAATACAATTAGTCTGTTTCAGGTAGATTACAACAGCCGGCTGCTAACGAAGACGACACACCGAATGAAGAGGACACACCAACGAAGAGGAAGAAGACTAGAGTGTATTTTTAAGTTAGTTATATTTGGTTTACATATTAAGATTGTATACCATCGTTGTAAATATGTCGAGTAATTATTGCCGTAACTTCACTTTGCTCGTTTTCTTGATTCGGACACAGCCTTCTGCTGTGTCGGACCTTGCTCGTATGTAGTTTGTACCATACCGGTTGGTACGGCAGTTCGCGGTAGATAATATTAATGGGGGGAGGCTTTGAGAGATGTGGCTCGCTCATGTAAAACCTCTCCACTGTAAATTTATTCCACTCATGTCCGTCTCTGGCGGCAAGTGGTTGGGAGAAATGGGTATTGCAGCTTGAGTTCCTCTTGGCCATTCGCGCGTCACCCTCGCACCAGGGCCGTCTGCCCTGGTTTGCTTTAGTTTGTCTCTTTGAAAGAATCAGAGCCTTCTGCCTGATTCGCCTTTGGTCCCCGTGGATCGGAGACTTCTTCTCCGATTTACAGCTTTTGCCCCGCAATAATTTCTCGACATATCTGCGTAATTTAGTACAAGTCCGTCGTTGGCAGAAAGGGAGCCAGAAGGAATATTGCATTCGTTCCGACTCTCTTTCGGGTCTCTTGCGCAGCAACCTCCTCGTGGTGAGACCTGAGCAATCGGTATTATCCTCTATTTGTAAGAACTTATAGTGTCTTATGAATAAAGGATAATATCGAGCTAATAGCTGCACATTGCACATTTATAATTTTCGATAAGATTGTGTAGTAGAATATAAGAATTGCGAGATATAAAAACATTATTTCATTAAATTGTGTATGAATTTACTTTCAGGTAGTTTGCTGTCGGCCCAGGGTACATCAATGCTTTCTCCGTTTACCCTTCGCACATCTTCAGTTCTTTATTTTGAATTACTTACTCAGTCAGTGATCACGACAATTTTTATTTCTGAATTTCGAATTGTTCGCTGCGGAATCTTCACAAGTGCCTATTCTAAAGATTTTCACATGTTGTCTGAAATTGGTATTCCGCCGATCGGAGGTCCCCCAGGGGCTCACTCATGGATAGAGCTGTGAGTGAGTACGGGGTGTCGCGTCCCCGGGGCTACCCGAATCGCCTATAGGCCGCACCCGTGTGCGGGGTTAGTTTGGCTCTCGTGAGCTGGTATTAGGTTGGCTCTCGTGAGCTGGTTTCATTCGCACCCGTGTGCGGGGTTAGTTGGGCTCTCGTGAGCTGGTTAGATTCGCACTCGTGTGCGGGGTTCGTTCGGTTCTCGAGAACTGGTCTTAGGTTTGCTCTTGAGAGCGGGTCTTAGGCTTGCACTCGTGTGCGGGGTAATGTATTGTAATGTATGATGATATGTCTAATTATGATTAGTCTGTTTTAGTTAGAATACACTAAGAAGAGGACACACCAAGAAGAGGCCATACTATGAAGAGGACAAACTAGGAAGAGGACACACCAAGAAGAGGACATACTATGAAGAGGACAAACGAGGAAGAGGACACACCAAGAAGAGGACATACTATGAAGAGGACAAACTAGGAAGAGGACACACCAAGAAGAGGACGTACCAAGAAGAGAACACCCCGAGAGGAAGGCAAATCAAGAAGAGGATATATCAATAAGTTAGTTTTATTTGCCGAGTGAGGTACCCCAGGGGCTCACTCACGGATGTTGCCATGAGTGAGTACGGGGAGTCGCGTCCCCGGGGTGCCTGAATCGCCTATAGGCCGCGTGCGTTAGTAATTAAGATTTTATACCGTCGTTGTAAATGTCGAGTAATTATTGTCTTAACTTCACTTCGCTCGTTTTCTTAATTCCGATACAGCCTTCTGCTGTGTCGGACCTTGCTTGTACAGTAATTTTTCGATCGGAGTCCCAACACCCGTGTGTTGAACGGACTTGGGTAGCGTAGAGAGGCTATTTTTTTATGACTCCGTCGACCGCGCCGAGACTTCAAACGACGAGCCGAACATAGAGAAGGACAGAATGAAATAGGATCGTGTGGCCGAAGCGTGTCGCTGTCGCCGGCACAGTTTAAAGGCCCGTGCGTCATCACAATGAAACACCAAAATCTTAGCTTCTTTATTTTCTATGATATCATTATGGAACTTTCACCAACATATTCGTGGCATTTTTCTAATGCAAAATGATACCAAATACGATACAATTGGGCCAATATTTAGTAGTTTAATCGACGATGAAAGTTTCGAACGCAACGAAGAACAGCGACAACGCGGGCCTTTGAACTGTGCCGGCGACGGCTACTGTTCGCGTCTCTTTCTCTTCAATACGCTCTTCTTCGTTGCATTCGAAACTTTCATCGTCGATTAAACCACTAAATATTGGCCCAATTATATCGTTCTTGGTACCAGTTTAATCAGCGAAACGCCAGGAATAAGCTAGTTAAAGTCCCATAAACCGATCATTAAAATTAAGAAGTTTGAGACTTCGATTCAGTCGAGTCAATGTGTGGTGTTCACACCGATATACCCGAGCCGAGATCAAACATCGCCGCCCTACGGCGCGGCGCAGCGTTGGCCGGCAGTGGAGTGAGTAGGCACTGGACTACGGTTAGATAGGCGACCCAGGACTCCGATTGAAAAATTACTGTATGTACCAGACCGGTTGGAGTCGGTATTCGGCGTCGATACATTGAGAGAGGTGGTTCATTGAGACCTGTTCACTCGTATTGCCATTCTCTCTGTCATCCTACCGGGTTCACCTCAACGCTTTGCGATGCCTGGTGGCAGGTAGTTGGCAGAGTTCTCTCTGTTTGTAATCCTACCCGGGTTCACCTCATCGCATTGCGTTCCTGGTGGCCAGGTGCTTGGCAGAGGAATGGTGTTACGATTGAACACTTCTCACTGTCCATTTCTCTTTTGGTGAGGACACGTTGGGTACTGGCTCTGACCGAGAAGTGCTGCCAGCATTGTACGCGCCGCGTCCCTTCGAACCGGGGCCTTCTGCTCTGGTTCGTTTTAGTTTCTCTCTTTTGAAAGAATCAGAGCCTTCTGCCTGATTCGCCTTTGATCCCCCGTGGATCGGAGACTTCTTCTCCGATCTTCTTCTTCTTCTTTTGCCCCGCGATAATTGCTCGACTTGCGTGCGTGCGTTAGTTTTTAATATTGTATATCGTCGAGTAATTATTGTCTTAACTTCTCGTTACTCGTTTTCTTGATTCCGACACAGCCTTCTGCTGTGTCGGACCTTGCTTGTATGTACCAGACCGGTTGGAGTCGGTATTCGGCGTCGATACATTGAGAGAGGTGGTTCATTGAGACCTGTTCACTCGTATTGCCATTCTCTCTGTCATCCTACCGGGTTCACCTCAACGCTTTGCGATGCCTGGTGGCAGGTAGTTGGCAGAGTTCTCTCTGTTTGTAATCCTACCCGGGTTCACCTCATCGCATTGCGTTCCTGGTGGCCAGGTGGTTGGCAGAGGAATGGTGTTACGATTGAACACTTCTCACTGTCCATTTCTCTTGGTGAGGACACGTTGGGTACTGGCCCTGACCGAGAAGTGCTGCCAGCATTGTACGCGCCGCGTTCCTTCGAACCGGGGCCTTCTGCTCTGGTTCGTTTTAGTTTTTCTCTTTGAAAGAATCAGAGCCTTCTGCCTGATTCGCCTTTGATCCCCCGTGGATCGGAGACTTCTTCTCCGATCTTCTTTTTCTTCTTTTGCTCCGCAATAATTGCTCGACTTGCGTGCGTAATTTAGTATAAGTCCGCCGTTTGTTAGAAAGGGAGCCAGAAGGAATATTGCATTCGTTCTGACTCCCTTTCGGGTCTCTTGTGCAGCAACCTCCTCGTGGTGAGACCTGGGCAATCGGTATTATCCTTTATTTATAAGAATTTCTAGTGAAACTCTTATGAATAAAGGATAATATCGAGCTAATAGCTGCACATTTAATAAATATGTTGATTTTCAGTAAATTCTATTCCTATACCTACTGTCTTCCATAACATTTTGCAATTTCACCTTCCTTCAGAACAAAATGTATGCATTATTCAAGCTGATTCGCCCCGGTCGTGAACAATGTTATATATCGTCTGGTTCTATTGAGATAAAGAGACGATTTGGTATCTCGTCGGTGATAGTATTATAAGGCAATCAATATGTGAGCATTCTATACTATATCATTCTTCTTCTACTTGGCGAGTATCTCGTCGGTTGTAGAACTTTTAGCGATTGGTATTTCAGATCACTGTAAGCTCCACGTTATCCCCGCGCCCGTCGCGCCCGGTTACCCGTCCGGCTGAATAACACAGGGGCTGGCAGTCTTTAATAGTATCTCGTCGGTGCCGAACGTATTCAAGTTAAATTGATCATAAAGATGCGATTATTTGAATATATTCACACTTGCTTGTGTGTGTGTTAATGGTAACATCATATTAATACATACGAAACCTCCATGCTTTAATTATATTTTAATTAAATTTAATTAATTTTGCTTGTAACAACGTTCGTTTAAAACGAAGTCGATTCTCTGTCCTTTGAACGTCGTTATAAACAGAGTTCACTGTGTGTATCATTGTTTTACAGTCAGACTGTAATTTATAGATATCAAATGCAATGCAAGCGTGTAATTTTAAAATTTAACGCGACACGACATAGATGACAGCACCAGTTTCGTCTACCAAGATGGTTGGAGGACGTAATAGATGTCGACTTCACGTGTAAAACTAACTATTTTAAAAACTCTGTTCAGAGTTGTATTAGGTGTACAAATTAATTCGTGGCATCGTTTTCATATATCTATAGTTGCAAGGAAAAACGTCGCATGTTACAATTTCAAAAAATTTGAGTTTATGCATTCATTGACCTTCGCAGTATAGGATTGACGTATTTTCCAGAAAAAAAGTTATTAAAAACAAATTCGAAAGGTTCGAAAAATTAATACAATTTAACCGATGTCCTAAGTCGAAGCATTAGTGATCAAAACTTTAAACAGCTATATCTCGAAAGTGAAAGTGTGTGACATGCGGCGTTCTTCCTGACAACCACTTATATATTCGGTGTCAATTTTCAAACAACCAAAACATACTCAATTCTTGAATATAAAAAATAATCTCGATGGATGATTCCATTAAAAGATTTCGATATAAAACAAAATTACAAATAATAATTGTGAGGGCCACGAATTAATTCGTATAGCTAATATTATTATACTTCAATGAAGTAGTATGTATATATTTTTTCCACGGACGTTTGTGAATAAACTAGAAACAACAACGAAACGACAAACGAAAAATTTGTTGGATGACCCTTGGCAGGATGTAAAACGCGAATGTAAGAGAAACATTTTTAGTTGTAGTTAAAAAGAATTGCAGAGACATCAGACTCATCGTGGGAGATACTCGTTAAGGGAAGTGTCTTTTTTAACACGGTGCAAGTGCTATGCAACAATACAGAGTATATCGCATACCTAGAGTAATAGGAGCGAGATGGACAGCTGTAATATCTCGGATCTATCATATATATTGTATATATTCATATCTCGGATCTACTCCTTTGAAAGAAAACTGTGATCAGTTGAGAGACGGTATAGAAAAACTTTTCTATATTCCTTTTATATTGTTTCTTATATATTCCCACGCTTATTTTACATAATATTGTATCATCGCATCGTCGGCTATCGATTTCTACGTGTTTACGAGGTCATCGATAGTACGTTCCTATGTCCTGCAGGATTTCGATATCGATTTGCACTATCCTAGCATCTTTGTTTCGGATTCTACACACCCGTTCGTGTCCTTCGTATGAACACCTACGAATTTAGGGTACCCGTCATTCCATACTATGCAGCAGAGATCCTTTGCATTGTGTTCTGTGATCTCTCGTAGCCCCGATTGAGATTCTCGCCTACAGGATGTGTCCAATAATGCATTCTCTAGTTGTCATATCACGCAGGATGATTCAAAGTTGCGAAATCAAGTAATAACTATACATTTTCGTTTTAATCATTTTAACGAGTCACAAATAATATCGGTGGTTGTCGGGAAGAACGCCGCATGTCGCATACTTTCACTTTCGAGATATCGTCATTTGAAGTTTTGATCAGTAATGGTTTGACATTGGATATCGGTTAAACTGCATTATTTTTTTGTGCCTTTCGAATTTGTTCTCATGACTTTTCTTTTGGTAAATATATAAATCCTACAGTGCCTGAAATTTCCATAAAGCCACCACGTTTTTTGGTAATATCTTATAATTATTCTGTACTTATGATCAATTTGAGTATGATTTCATTTTAGGCGTATCAAAAACACATATATATCGATTGAAATAATAGAAATAATATTTATTTTAAAAAATAAACGTAAATATATAATTTTACATAAAATAAACTGCGAAATTTCTATAAAGCCAAATATTTTTGAAATAAGTAGGCTCAAAATGAACAATAAGTTCTTTCTTATTTCTATATTAATAATTAGTAGAACTGCCATTTCTTCGAATATCTTCGAAAATACGATGGGGCATTGACGAAATCGAACTTTGAAGTGTGTCTTCTTGAATAGATGCTAATACTTCGTTCACCGCTTTCCATAATTCATTAATAGTACTGTGTAGCTCGCAATTGCCATAAACTTCCCTTGCGAGTATCCCCCGAAGATTTTCTATTGGGTTTAAATCTGGGGAATGAGCTGGCCACGTCAAACCCTGATATTCTTTTGACCTAACCACTGCTTCATGTAATTTGATGTGTGGATGGCAGCGCTTTCGTGCTGATAATTGAAGTTATCGTGTCTAATATCTTCAATAAATGGTATTCAAATTGTGTCTAATAATTCTGCATATTTTTCAGAATTCATTTTAGGAGTAATGCGACAGATTGGTGTCTTGGCGTCAGCTCTAACTGCAGCCCAGATCATTAATGTACCACCACCAAAGTTGCGACTCATTGTTATGTCTTTTTCTTTCCTTAAATCGTGCCAGTAATATTTAAAACCATCTGGCCCGTTTAAATTGAATTTCTTTTCATCATAAAAATTAACAAATTCCCATTCTTTGGACCAGGACATGTGTGTTTTTGCAAAATCAAGACGAGCCTATTTATGTATCTGCTTTGAGTGCTAGTTTCTGCACCATTTTTGTCCAGTAAAATCGGTTGGAACTTTTTAAAATTTGTTGTACGCGTCTCGTAGTTACTGACAAATCTAATTGAACGCGAAGTTGTGCTGCACTTCTCAATTCTTTTGATGCAGATGTCATTAACAACGAATGCTGTCTCTTGCTCAGCATTTGATTTCCCTCTTTGGGGAGGTTTTTGCCGTAATCTTTTCCCAAATTGACGTAATTATTTACAACGGTACGTGTTCGATTAATTTTTTTTGCACTTATGCGATTAGAACATCCCATATCCCTATAAGCATCAATGGATGCCTTTTCTCCACTGGTCAACAATTGTCCTCGTGGCATTTTACTAATGAGAAATTAAAATATAACATTTTACGATTTCAATAAATTTACAGATCTATTTTTGCGCAAATCCTTACTCTTCAATTGTAGTTACACTTCTTCTATTGTACCTAGCGGGACTTATTCACTCAGAAATCTAAGCACAAACTAAGTGGCTTTATTGAAATTTCGCACTTATGCTTCGCTTTGTGCAGTAAAAAATGTATACACACCCAAAAGGTGAACATTTCCGAGCAGATACTCGAAGATTTACGATTAGCATCAACTAAATGTAATTGTAGATGAGAAAAAGTAGTAAACTTGACATATTTAAAAAAAAAATACGTCGAAATATAGGTGGCTTTATGGAAATTTTGGGGCACTGTATACTATAGAGCTCAATTAATGCATAAACTCAAATTTTTTGAAATTGCGACATGCGGCGTTTTTCCTTGCAACCACAGATATAATCGTCCGATATTTGCAATGTTTTCATCTGCTCATTTTTGTCTAGTAATCATTGATTCGAAGCGCAAGATTAATGATCTTCGACGACAGTCAATGTCTCCTGTTGACTGCTAAATACTGTGTCTACAGGTTTATGCGATCCGCTTTTCGTACCTTACCGTGCCGGGTGCAGCTGTTGCCATTATTGTTGTATCCCATCTGCACTTAATCCCTAGTATTTGCTACATACATAGGTTCGCATGGTCTTAATGCTAGTTGTATCATGGAGCCCAGCTTTGTTGTCATTAGTATTCGATTTCCTGATTGGAAACCAATCCCGGAGCTTGTGTGCTAGTCGAAATCAATGTATATAATCGGAAACGTTGTTAGGGCGGTAATGTTAGCCACATTTACCTTTTCCAATTATTGCAAATGCATTTAAACGAGGATGCGCTCTCGATTATAAACAAATGCTCTTCGTTATTATCGTTCTCGATCGGTTCAATCATCTTTTAAAATGATTCTGCTTGAAATAGTAGTCCAGGGAAATACTTCCGAATCGCGCGTTATCCCCGAAAGCAATGTTGTGTACCACCGGCGGCAATCAAATTACGAAATAAAGCAACAACGAACAGGGATACCGCATTCAAGGAAAAGGCAACGTATCACAATGGAACCCAGGGAAATCAGTGGGAGAAACTTCGTTGGCGAAGTTTCGTCAAGTTGGACGAAGAAAATGAACGAACCGCGGTTTCTATCGCAAGTTTCAGTCTTGCGGAAGACCACTTGGAACCTGCTTCGAATATTAATCAGTTTCTTTGTGCAACTTCCCACCCATAATTCATTATAATGTCGCACACCAACTCCATTATGAATTTCCTCCGTATCTATACGTCGCCGTTTATGTCGCATCCAAATAAGTCCATTTTTCATCGAAAATTAACAGGTTTTTATCAACTCACAACTCGCTGCTGCTTCCTATTTTTAATTTCACTCTACTTCATTTATCTACTAATTCTCATCGCCGGATTGTAAGATAATAGCCTACTAAACTATTATCTAAACTATGAAGGTGTGGGCGCTAAATGAATACAACTATTGACGGTGAAGCCGTCCGCAAAGGTGCGATTTATTAAAGCATCTCTCAGTCTTGATACTCCGAGCGTCACTGGAAGAGTGACCGCTCAGGTAAACTCTAGTCTTACGGACACCTTGTTGCCAGCGTGTTCGCTACCTGCACCCCCAATTGTGCAGGGGGTTTTTACCTGAAGGGTACGCGTCGCGCTGTCGAGCCGCACGCTGCCCGCTCTCGACGTTCGCAATTTCGATATTCCTTACAGGATGCAGCGTGCTGGAAGCCTGAGAACCTCTACGCAACAATTGGAAACTTATTTTCGAAACCCATTTAGACCCCGCTTTAAATTGTCCTATTACAAAGTTACGAGAAGTGACCCTTTAAATTTTCTCCCACCTGTTGCCCCATAAGCTCTATACAATGTGTATAACATTTTCAAACATAAAGGTAGTCTGAAAAATGTAGTCTCTATCCTCGCAACTTAGGTCTTTCTTACAATAAGCGGCAGTCGGCTCGCAAGCGAGACGCTTGTGTATTACGTCATTCTTGCACTTAGAACGGCGGACGTGGGCGAATGATCAGATGTCGAGCAGGAGTTGAGAGAGAATCCGGGTAAAATGGTTTTCGCGTGATGCCTGAGACGAGTAAGACGACCGCCAACACGACGCATTGAAAGCAAGCCACAAAAGTTCCGCTTTTCTTCGACCGTGTACCGACTACTTTTCAGAAATATTTTCCTCGGTCCGGGGCACGAGGACCGATGCGCCCTTTCCACCCGTATGTTACGCCATGTATTTATTATTTATATACAGGGCTCGCTGGGATGGGCAGCTCAGCTATACCTAGCGAACATATTTTTCCGAGATTTTTCTCGCGTCTCCACGGTGCACCAGAATCATAAAATTGACAAAATTTCACCTCCATAAATTATGGAGTATCTATTACAAGTGTCTCCCACTCCACGCTTCTATCCCGCATGTGCACACTGCCACTCCTTCAGAGAAAATAATCTTTTTCCTGGTCCTCTATTGTGATATTGACGTAATCGTAGGCGCTCCACGCTTTTATTTTTATAGTCACTAATGTCAGGATTTCATTTAAATTTATATTAAATTTTTGGGAGAACCAGGAAAAAAGTATTTTCTCATTTTTAGTGTATTTTAATATAAGCGTGGTTTTTAAAAAGTTTTTTTATATATTCCTTTTTAGATACTTCGATTTAAATTTGTTGACGAATCTAGTAGCCCAAATCATGACACCCTAGCAGCACAAGATATTGTATACACATTCATATAATATCAAAAAGAGATTCAATCTGTTTTTAATATTCAAATATACATACAATATTTATTTTACATTAAGTACCAAATATTTTTTTTTATCCTAACTTATAAGATAGGAAGCAATATTTTTCTCACATTAAAAAGTGTGGCTTAAAAAATATTTAGCCAATATTTTTGTGCTACTAGGGCACATACTTACAACTAGGGATGGGATCAAGTACCTCGCAAACAGTAATTACAAATAATACGATACCTGGTAGACAATTTTCCTTTACTTAAAAACCAAAAACAAAACACTCGGTTGACTCTATTTACAGCACTCTCTCTCACGTTATGAAGCCTATAGGAACGTTTCTCTGCCTAAAAACTATCCCTCCCTATCCTAAAGTAAGTGGACTAGCGGCCCTCGCTTTTTTCGCTCGCAAATCGCAATGTAAAGAAAAACAAAAAAAAAACTAACGACTAAATATCGTCTCGCCGGTATTAAAAGTGAACTCTTTGTGTCGAGCCGCGTTATTTGAGTACCCACTCGGGGTACTTTAAATAAACTTTTTTTTTCCGAAAAAAAAATCGAATCCTAATTAACCTCCCCCTTTTTTTATCGGATTGTGTCGCTCTTCGAGAGCCCTCTCGAAGGAGTACCCGCAAGGGGGGTCTGGCTCAAACTATAGGATCTTAACCCAAATAATACGATACCTATCTGATCGTCTGCTGTGTTAGAAGTGGAAAATTATCTAAAATCACAATATTTAGAACGCAAAGATGACCCGTTATTATTTTGGCGTGAAAATTCAATCAAGTACCCCATTTTATCAAAAATTGCACGTGACTATCTTTGTATAATGGCCACTTCTGTACCTTCAGAAAGAGTTTCATCAAAAGCAGGAAATATCATGGATAAAAAACGAAATAGGATAAAACCAAGTATTGTAAATGAAATAATATTCTTAAATAGTTACGACTTTAATAAAGAAAGTGCTTAAAACCTACTACATATGCAGTTTTGATTTCCAAGATTCGAGTACTACTTGTGAAAGTTTCGATTACTTTCAACATCGAAGTACTTACAAGTATCTTTTCGAAAATTGTTTGTACTCATTCCGAGGTTCGATAACTACTTGTATACAATGAATACTTTTCAAGTATAATCATTGAAACTTTTATTGCTTTTAGGTAGTAATCGAAACCCATGAAATGAAACTTGGTTATTGAACTTGACTCGGATTCGTGAGTACATATTGAACTTGATCCCATCCCTACTTACAACGCAAGCGGTCCGGGTTCAAGTCCTACGTGGGTATTTAAGTTTTTTCCTTTTTTTCCCAATTTTTACCGTGGAAATAAATTATTAATATGTATATTATTTGTGATATACCATAAAAATAAGTACAAAAGAGAAGATCAGAATAATATCTTAGTGGGCCCCTGTTGGCCGTTAGTAACGTTGGCCCTAGGTCGCACAGTGGAACTTTTCGTCCATTTCGGAGACAAAATCGAAGAACTTCCGATAGAAATGAGATAGAGAGCTGAAATTTTTTTTAATTATAGCTGAGACTTCACAGAATATGAGAAAAATAGGGAGATTATGGTACGAACATTTTCTAACCTTGAAAAAAATCGTCAAACTTGCACAATGTCACGAAAATTGTGGTTTTTGCGATACTACGGGTAGAAAAAAATTTTTTTGTAACATGCCATACATCATTTTCTGTAGATTTTTTCATGCTGAATTCAAATCTGGTCTCAAAATTTGTCTACGACCTCAGGATTTTACAGGAAATCGATTTTTGTGAACGAATTTTCTCGAGGTTATAAAACGTTCGTACCATAATCTTCCTATTTTTCCATATTCTGACAAGTTTCAGCTTTAATTTTAAAAAAATTTCATCGCTCTACCTCATTTCTATCGAAAGTTCTTCGATTTTGTCTCCGAAATGGACGACAAGTTCCACTGTGCGTCGGGTATGATCGTTGGCGCAACTGAATAAAAGGCGACATTTCCAACGGTTGGCCAACCAATACCCCAACGAAGGCCCAACAAAATGCCAGCATAAATGCATCTAGGGTCGTGACAGATCCGGCGCAGGCAGAGAGGAGGGGGTAACTGTATTCCCCTGAATCCGAGTGGACTCTCCTGATCTGGCGACACTGATTTCGTGCAAGCTTACAAGCACTGTGCGCCGACTGTATCGATGGAACCCGTGCACGGCGTATCTCTTATTGATAACACGATAGCATAGCAGTCTATTTATAACAGCTGCCATTACGTTACCCCACATTACGCCGGCGTAGTTCCTTTTTCGAGAATACAGACTCGCCGTCGACGAGTTATGCAAGAGGGCTCGGCGTGCATCAAATATTCTACGTCCCCGCGTAAATATCTATTTTCTATTCATAACCTGTTGCCATACCGTGACAATACACTCGAGAGAGAGATTCTTTCCCTCGCGTGTACATGCCGTTAAACATAGGGACACAATATGTCTAGATACTATTCGCAGGAGCCTGTGCAACGTGCACCCTGGCTGATACAGTGGTTCCAGCCGTTCTAGGTCAGACATGTCAGCGACTACATAGGAGCAACCAGCCATTGTGCCGAGGATAAGAGTTGGTAGGATTACCACGGAACAAGGGAAACGATTCCACTGGTAGCACAAGTCAGCAGTTGATGCGTGTACCTGGCCGAGGAGTAATGAACCCGTTAGCAATACCTAGAGACGTAGACGAGGGGGTTTGTTTGCGGAGACCCAGCCAATTCGGGCTCCGACGAAAGAAGACGGAACTTGAGCCGCGCTGTCTGCCAGGGGCGGAGCAGCAAAGAATTTTTATGGGACATTGCGCCACGATAACGTAGAGAATATCATTAGTCCGCCCGGATGATAGATCGTTCCAGTCCGGATACGGTTCCGCAGGAACTGAAAATTCCAGACGTTGCGTGTCCCCCGGCTTGTCCAATTTTATATTACGGTCGCTCCTCACGCGAGCGGGAACGCTTTACGTGCAGTTATCCGAATGAACCAATTTCCTCCCTTAACTGCGCGCGTTCGAACTATTCTCGGGCCGATGCCGCTCGACGAACTCTGCTATATCGGCGATTACGCGCGCTAACTAGCGTTCGCACAGGCCCGTCCAAACAAATCGAGAACTTTTCCCCAGACCGGCCCGCGCTGCGTCGGAATGTCCATTATTGCGCACAAAATTCCATATTTTAAAAAATTCTATAAGTTGTTGGTATTTTACTGTACTACAACCTGTGAATTTTAGACTTTACGTTCTCGACTTTTGTCCACTGCTCGTCGAGCAGCGCGCGGGAGAGAAATCTTTTCGATTTTCCGGCTCGTGTATCAAAGGACTCGCGTTTCAGACGATTCGCGAACGAGCTACTCGTCCCCGGGGGTTCGATGCGTCTTAAATCGATTCCGCAACGCCGGGAAATTAATTGAAACGCGGGAGGAATCCGCTCGAACACCTTTTCCCGAGCCCGCGCGCAGAGATGGAAGCTGCGAAATGGCTGGAACGGCGCACGGTGCTTGAAAAATTCGCGAACTCTGCCAAAATTCGTTCTTTGAATATGTGCATAGGAAAAAGTTGCATACAGGGCGGTCCGACATTATATTGCAATTGAGCCGCCTGGAGGCAAAGGGATGCAAGCGACGTTTTTCTGATATCGAGGAAACGGAGTTTGAATTTCAAATATGTCTGAAAATTTCAATCGGACTCTCCGCGAAGATCTATGTTTAATAGTTGACATGCAGTGAGACGCGTGATCGATCGATTGTAACAAATCTGTGGAGTTTTATTGCGAAATGATACACGCATCCCGAGGATTCTGGAACGACCGGTCGCCGGTAACGAACCCATTAAAGCTACCGATTTCGAGCTCGACGGCGCACAGTGGGACCTTTCGTCCAAATCGGAGACAAAATCAAGGAACTTTCGATAGAAATGAGGTAGAGCGATGAAATTTTTTTAAAATTAAAGCTGAAACTTGTCAGAATATAGGAAAAACAGGGAGATTATGGTACAAACGTTTTATAAACTTGAGAAAATTCGTTAAACTCTCACAATTTCAAGAAAATTGCGGTTTTTTCGATAACACGGGCGGAAAAAATTTTTTTAACATGCTGCACATCATTTCCTGTAGATTTTTTCACGCTGATTTTAAATCTGGTCTCAAAATTTATCTACGACCTCAGGATTTTACAAGAAATCGATTTTTGTGAACGAATTGTTTAACGAATTTTCTCAAGGTTATAAAACGTTCGTACCATAATCTCCCTATTTTTCCCATATTCTGCCAAGTTTCAGCTTTAATTTTAAAAAAATTTCATCGCTCTACCTCATTTCTATCGAAAGTTCTTTGATTTTGTCTCCGATTTCGACGAAAGGTTCCACTGTGCGGCGCACAGCTAGTTCAAAATTCGCTCAATATTGAAACTGCTGTAATTTTGCCAAAATTTATCCAAATTCGATGAAAAAACAACCATTTTAAAGCTTGAGATTTCTACTTTTTGTGCTGTATGCCGTTATTACTAAAACGGAAGTTTTAAATGCAAAATTTGTCCATAAAGAGGAGCGTATCAGATTGTAAAGTTTGTAGCTATTTTTCAATCAAGTACTGCGGAGTATAGTCAATATTTTAACGTTAATCGTCTATTTTATGTACACTATCAAAAAGTGTAATCATTTACAATTAAAATATCTTTTTAAAATAGTTACTACAAAGAATAATCTCCGTTATTTATAATAGTACGGAAAAATGTTATGAACAAAATTTGCACGGTTCAGAAGGGGACATGTTGTGACACAAACATTTTCTGCGTCGGTGGAGGCATAGCGGAGATTTCAAGGTCACCTATATTTTTTTAAACAAAATGTCCTTTTTTTATACCATAGATCGATAGAGTATCAAATTCTGAGTATAAAAGTGTTGACCTTCGTATATCCTAAACCTAATAGTTAACGAGATATTATCAAAAGAAGAATGAAAATTATTTCGATAATATCTCGTTAACTATTAGATTTAAGACATGTGGAGGTCAATACATTTTTACTCAGAATTCGATAGTCTATCGATTCATGATACAAAAAGTAGGTCTTTCGGTTTAAAAAAATCGAGGTCACCTTGAAATCTCCTCTATGCCTCCACCCACGCAGAAAATATTTATGCCACAACATGTCCCCCTCTGTACCGTGCAAATTTTGTTTATAACATTTTTTCATATTATTACAAATAACGACAATATTCAAAGTGGACATAGTTATTGCACCACCCTGTATATTATTTAAATTTCATGTGTATACTGTTTTCTTATTTTAGTTTATATTATGTGTTTATTATTATTATTTAGTATTTAATTAAGTAAATACGAAAATATAGCGAATGCGAACATGCAGGATGCGAGAAATGCTGCGATTTTTGCGCCCGCGCGATGGCCATTTTTCCGTAAATCAACTATAAAACACGGAGTCAGTCGTAGTCAGATCCAATTTTTCTTGCATCTTAATCAGAAAACTTCCAAGAATACAATGGCATAGAAATGAACACCGGGACGCACCCGGAGGTATAACGAAATCATTACCAAAGTCTTAGAATCATCAAGAAAGTGACTCGTCGTTGGATATCTTTAAATATTAATAATTACAAACATGTATATGGTACAAAAGTGAATTTCTCTTAAAAGTATACCCTATACTTAGCTAAAAAAACTTCTATAAAACCAAAATCTGTTAGTGTATGTAAATAAGGTAACAATTGCTAACAGGTGAATTCGTTGAGAAATGAAAGCGGGTCAACGGAACTTCAACTTCCGACAAATTTCAGTGCTTAATGGATACATGAATGGGAAAACACATAATCGGAGATTGTTCCTCAGACATTCAACTAACTCAAGCCACAAAAATTGTGCAATTTATGTAAAATTTTTAAAATTGAATTTCGACCGCTGAAATCGGGCAAATACCCCACTGTGCGGTGCGGCGTGTCACGGTTAATCAATTTCCGGCGCACGGTTCCCCACGTGGCGATTCCTGTGCGCGAGATGCGTTTAAACGCAATCTGGCACGATGCCTATCGCAATGATTAACGCAACGTGTACTCGCGCTGCTGCGTATTGCTCCACGCGAACCAACACGTCGCGCTGGAAAAGAAAAACAATCCACCGACTGGAAGATTCCCGTTTCATTCGTTAATCATTAATCAGTTTACTTGTTGGCCAACTCTGCCTCCGTTGAATTGCATCGGACGAGAACCCGACTTTCGATCGATCGCGATCGGGGCACCGGTGCAAGTACGGACGCAGGCACGGCCGCGGAGTGGTCCGAAAAGAGAGCCGGCCGGGTCGGTGCATCAATCGAGCGTGTAATCGTCGATGGTAACGTCGAATTAGAAATGAGGAAACAATCGGAGCGAAATGCACGGCAGTTCCGCGGGGACGGTCGCGAGGGGTGGCTGATTTCGCGTCCGTTCGCCGAAACGATCGGTTGCCGTCGGTAGGGGTCGCTATAGTTTCGGCCTCGTTGGCCACGGCGCCGACTCTATGCAACCCGCTTGACGTAGCAAGATGGCGGCGGCGAGTCGGAGGCGTCTCCGTCCGCACAGTGCTCGACGTCGAGCAGTCCGCGTACGCTCGCAACAACGTTTCACCGCATTAATGTGGTAGTGCATCCGGAGCACCGCACACGTCCGCGGCCACGGTGCAGTCTCGTCTTTTCGTACACCGTAGTATAATCAACAATCATCAGGGGGAAACAACGTGCACGGAACGTCGGGGATCAAGTGCGAGCACAACGACGGAGCGCATCGTTAGACCAGTGTGAAACTCGATCGTTTCGTTCGCGACGATACACCTCGTTCATTTTTTTCTGTCGTGGTGCGTGTTCCTCCGTCTCCCCCACATCCCAGTCGTACCCTCGTCGTTCCTCTTTCCCTCCGTTTCTACCTCTCTTTCTCTCCCTGTCTTGTTTTACACCATCTCCGCTTCATACCCGAACCCACCGAATCCTCGACCAATCCCCCAACCCCCGCCGCATAAAGTATATCCGCGTGTTTCTTTTCTTTTCTTCGGTTTATCATTATCTATCTTGCTTGTTCGGGACTAACTCGTTCTATTTCTCTTTCTTTTTTCTTTCTCTCCCCCCTCTCTCTCTCTCTCTATCTCTCTCTCTTCCCTCCACCTTCATCGGCCTCCCTCGCGCGTGTATGGTTTAACCCCCGGTGCCCCGAGATCGCGGTGAAATGCCCGTAACCGGTCGTGGCTCGCGACGACGACGAAGACGAGGCGGCTGTCGTTGGTGTACGGTTCCTTGACGAGCACGGGATACGTGCGAACCGGCGCATGCACTGCAGCCCCTGCTACTATGATAATAACGAGAAAGGTGGCACGGTGGGCGCTCCTCCTGAAGCGAGAGGCGCTCGGCCGAACCTACGGTGCAGAAAAGCGGTCCGAAGAAGCGATACACGGTGCCACGGCGATGCTGCCTTGTTCCGGCCGGGTAGATGACAACACCGACACCGACACCGACACCGACACCGACACCGTGGCCACCGACCTGAGGAGGACCAGCAGCTGCGTCGTGTTGGCGCTGCCGCCGTTGCCGTTCCCATACCACTGCTACTACTACTACTACCGCCGTTACTATCACCCTCGTGCCGAGTTCGCCGCCTCCCTGCTAAAGTCAGACCGCCTCGCCGACGACCACGAGGACGACTCGCCGCTAGGAATCACGGGGATCGCGCACGGATCGACGACGAAGATAGCGTCCAACCGTCGAGCGACGTCGCCAGCAACAGCGCTAGCATCAGCCCCGTCATCGTCGTGCAAGCCGAACGCCGAGGAGCAACAGGACGTGGCACACGGGGAACAGGAAACGAAGAGCGCGGCGAGAGAAACAGAAGTGGTGGTAGCGGACGCCGAGAGCGTGGACAGTAACCGCCTTAGCCGGCAGAACGTGCTGGGTGCACGGTTTTGCGCGTGACCAACAGCCCCTCGCTGTTACGCCGAGTCGATAATAATCGCGGTGTGCGATTCCGCGACGGTGTGCCGTTCACATGTAAACGGTTACGATTCTAACGGTGCCCCTCGTGTATAACCCAGTGAACAACGGATATATAGCGCGTTTATCGGCGCGTACCGATCAAACCACCGGCGAGCTTTCACCGGAGATACACTTTTTCTCATTCTTTCTCTCTCTCAACCCATCCTCCCACTCTCTCTCTTTCTTTCTCTCGCTCTCTTGCTCTATCTTTCACCGTTCCCTTCCCTACCCCTCTTCCACGCGCGCACACCGGTTCCCACGGTGTGTCGCGGAACCACGGAATACAAAAAGTACGCGCGTGATCATTGTGCATTCGTGGAGAAGTATCAGTGTCCGAATAGAGAGGCGCGAGTGATACAATTAGAGAGAGTCTTCGTGGCCGGATCGTTGTCGTCGTTCGTGCGTAGCTGGCCGGTTTGACTGTCTCGTGTACAGCACCCCGCGCGATAACAACGTGCGATAGCAACGCGAGCTAGACACGTCCGATACGCGGGGACGAGTGCGTCGTGCAGCGGAAACGCGTTGTTCCGCGTTGATCGCGCGTTCACAGTTACGGAAGAGAGGGAGACAGAGCGTAAACAGCGGCAAGGAGTAAAACACACCCGCCGCGAGAAAGAACGCGACGAGGATATAGACGGATAGAGAGGGACGGAAATCACGTGAAACAACACACAAGATAGACAAAGCAGGAGGAACAGAGGACAGACCAGCGGGAGAAGCGTGCGACACCGTTGCGACTCGTGTACTCCTGCCCTGAGATTTTCGATTCGTGTGGACGCGCCATACTCGCGACACACGTATACAATATTGTATCTTTCTCTCTATCTCTGTTTATCTGTCCCCCTCTCACGCTATCTGTCCCTCTGAACCGCTATCTCTGTATCTCTTCTGCTGTCTTTCTCTTGCTCTGTAATGTTTACGGATATATGAATATATACACGCATATATATAAATGTCTATTTATTTATATACGTATATATATATAGATATATGTACACGAATACATATATTCGGCCGGACACGTATTATACCATATATATATATGTATGTTGTATACATATATTATGAACATGCACGTTTAAACGCACGCGTGCAGCACACGTCAACCGCGTGCTAGACAGGCGCACAGTGCGAACAGAAAATAACCGGTGCCGGGCGGAACGGAAACCTGTACGGCGAGATATACGCGAGTGTGCTCCTTCGATCCGGCGTGTCTCGTCATACATATAGCTGCATCACTTTCCAAAGGATCCGAACGCCGCGTCAAGTGCCGCTCGGCCAATTAAGCGAAACTCTCAACGTTAAGCCGATTTGCCCGAACATCTTCGAACATGTCGCTGCTCAGCGTCACGGGTGAGTCTCTTTCTGCTTCTTATTTCATCCCCGCTCGCCACCCTTCGAGACGCACGCGATCGCGAACGCCGCGGCGCGGTGATTTCGACGGTTCTTTTATCTAGGTGCACGGTAGTGCACCAGGCAAGTTCCGGCACTACCTCCTTTTACACGAAACAACTTGGGCGTTTTTTAGAGGCTTAGAACTCGGCACTGGAGGCAGATGGAGAGATGTAATTTCGGACACTTGTTAAATGCTATCATGTCTCAATATTGACGAAACATTAATCTTGCAACGTTAGTAGGTTCCGAGATATAGGACCTCAAAAATCGTTTTTGTCACTGACTGACTGATTGACAGATCATCAGAACCTTTTGGGTACTTCCCATTGACCTACAAGCTTGAAATTTGATACATAGGTCCACCATAACAAACACTCAAAGGAATAATTGTGAAAGTTTGAAATTTTATACCTTAAGGATGTTCTGGAGGTATATAAAAACGCAACAAAATTTTTGAAAATTTGACAAGATATAATTCTTACTAAATTGATGCAATTAGCAAAATTTGGGTTCGATCCACTGCACCGTTTAAGAATTATAGCAACTTCAAGTTTGCACATTTTAACACGTCTTCTTATGGAGAATTCATAAAATTCCACTTCAAACCCTATTTAAACCTTGAAAAAACGCAACTAGAAACTCCAGTTTTTTTTATATGTAGTAAAAATTGGGTAATTAATTATGTTAAAAATTTATTAGGATTCACTAAACAGTTACACAGCAAAAAAATTATAAACTGTTACAAAACGTCAAATTTATCTTGTTGTCTCTCACTAGCATGGAAACGTGACAAGTGTAGACCACTGAATATAGCTACAGAGGGTACAGTATTCGCAAAAGTTTCATGCAAAATATACTCATGAATGGCTTTCATTGCCATGTATTGATGGATTTCGAATTTCTTGTATTTTTGTCTCCCATTGTACCCCCAGTACATCCTTAAAGGGGTACTATTGAAAAAAAACATTTAGAAATAGTTACGTAGGATAGAACATATAGAAAATGGCTGTATCTCGGAAACGGTCCATCCTACAGCAAAAATAATGAAATTTTCAGAAGGCTCAACCAAAAAGCATACGGGGTATGGCCAACCACATGACGCATGTAATCTTTCGATTTTTTAAACAAAAAAAATTAAAAAATGGCTGCATCTCGGGAACGGTGCGAAAACAACATAAACATTAAACGGGACAAAGTTATTATAATATTAAGGAGCCAAGCTCCGTTGCGAAAGTTGCAACATCACAGGGTATAAATAGGCAGTAAAACGAACATGCATTTAATCAGGGATAAGAGTAATATTAACCATAAACTTGATAATTGATGAAATTTCAACAAAAAGTGATGAAATCCTAATAAAAACATTCTGTAAACAGGAGCCAAGTTCTTATGGCCGTAAAATGTTGTGAGATCAAACAAAATACGGCCAAGATCGTTAGCTTAGAAATACCTCTTGCAATACTGAAAAAAGCGTTTGTAAAAATTAGTTTAAAAGAACGCTATTTAATTTTTAAAGAGTTACATGAAAGGCTAAATTATTCAAACTTGGCCGTTACTTTTTAAACCAATGGCCATAAAAGGTGTTATGTAGTGGCCAAGTTTGAATAATTCAGCCCTCCATGTAACTCTTTAAAAATTAAATAGCGTTCTTTTAAACTAATTTTTACAAACGCTTTTTTCAGTATTGCAAGAAGTATTTCTAAGCTAACGAACTTGGCCGTATTTTGTTTGATCTCACAACATTTTACGGCCATAAGAACTTGGCTCCTGTTGACAGAATGTTTTTGTTGGGATAAGCAATATTCTAGAACACACTGTGAAATACAGCCTGTACGAACAGACGATAAAGTATGGCCGCTTGTGAAACGCGCCGAATATTTTACGACACCTTCCTCGGAGATTTCACAAACGTTTTTCCGAATAAACTGTTTCGGGGTGGGCGAGTAATCCACGCTGAGCCCGTGGAAACACTTGGAGCCAGCAGGGGCTGAAAGAATTTCGAGAATTCGATAATAAAATGGGTCGTTAAATGCATCGGGGAGCCGCGAGGATTCATTAAAACTATTTAACGGGGACTTCCCGGGGTCGTCCCGTGTAACGACAGTGGAAACAAGTGATTTTCAGTAGAGGGATTGGTTCGGATAAAAGGGTTGATTTCTCTTTTAAAATACGGCTGAATTGCTAGCTATGTCTGATGTTACCGCATGCTTCTCGTCGTGTTTTTAAATAGACCGAATCGCAGGCTGCGCAAACGGTAAATTTCTTCGTTGTTTAAGCGAACGAGTCGGCTCGTCGCTTTTTCGACATTTTTCTGGCCTTTTTACGGGTCGCACTTGCAGCGGTTCTTGACATGCATTTCGTCGTTCTGCTTTCTGTGGCATACAATTAGGACAAGCGATATATTGCTCCGGACTGGAAAAAATGTTTGAATACAACGCCATCTGTAAAATGACATTTTCACAATTCTCTTGTTAAAAGGTAATTACGGATTTGATGCCTTTGCGACAAAAACGAGTGCGTCAACTGCAGAACACAGTAAGAACATTTAAAGATGTTGGAAATACTACCGCATTCTTTTAAAATCATTCAAGTTATTCAGAAAAGAAATAAATGTCGTACAATTAAGGCAAACAATTTTTATTTTCACTAAAATCCGCAGTATCCTAATCACCAAGTTATTCAGGAAAGGAATAAATGTCGTACAATTAAAGCAAATAATTTTTATTTTCATGGATATAAAACATGGATATAAAACCCCTTTTGATGTAGTCAGCAAAATTTTGAGCAAATCAGGGAGTTTGATTTGGGTTGTAGAATTGTGACTGCACTTTAAACATGTAGGTAGCGTACCTTGGCTGCGAAGCTGTGCCATATCCGGAGCTGTACGATCGTTAGAGGCTAAACTTCACCTTACAGGACCACAGATTTTCGATTTCTTTCTGTATAATCCTGCAGGTTTTGACGAGGATATTCCGGCAATCCAAGTTTTAACGTTAGGAATTCACTGGTTCAAAACTTGAGCAATTTTAAGTGTTTGTAAGGTCGAGGTTTTATAATTGATCCCTCTGTCCCATAATAATAGTAGCAGTTGATGAATTTGATTTGTAACCATAATATTGGAATAGTAGCAAACAATTTTTATTTTCACTAAAATCCGCAGTATCGTAATCACCGAGTTATTCAGAAAAGAAATAAATGTCGTACAATTAAGGCAAACAATTTTTATCTTCACTAAAATCCGCAGTATCGTAATCACCAAGTTATTCAGGAAAGGAATAAATGTACAATTACGGCAAATAATTTTTATTTTCATGGATATAAAACACGGATATAAAATCCCTTTTGATGTAGTCAGCAAAATTTTGAGCAAATCTGGGAGTTTGATTTGGGTTGTAGAATTGTGACTGCACTTTAAACTTGTAGGTAGCGTCCCTTGGCTGCGAAGCTGTGCCATATCCGAAGCTGTACGATCGTTAGAGGCTAAACTTCACCTTACAGGACCACAGATTTTCGACTTCGTTCTGTATAATCCTGTAGGTTTTGACGAGGATATTCCGGCAATCCAAGTTTCAACGTTAGGAATTCACTGGTTCAAAACTTGAGCAATTTTAAGTGTTTGTAAGGTCGAGGTTTTATAATTGCTCCCCCTCTCCCATAATAATAGTAGCAGTTGATGAATTTAATTTGTAACCATAATATTGGAATAGTAGCAAACAATTTTTATTTTCACTAAAATCCGCAGTATCGTAATCACCAAGTTATTCAGGAAAGGAATAAATGTCGTACAATTAAGGCAAACAATTTTTATTTTCATGGATATAAAACATGGATATAAAACCCCTTTTGATGCAGTCAGCAAAATTTTGAGCAAACCAGGGAGTTTGATTTGGGTTGTAGAATTGTGACTGCACTTTAAACTTGTAGGTAGCGTCCCTTGGCTGCGAAGCTGTGCCATATCCGAAGCTGTACGATCGTTAGAGGCTAAATTCACCTTACTGGACCACAGATTTTCGACTTCGTTCTGTATGATCCTGTAGATTTTGATGAGGATATTCCGCCAATCCAAGTTTCAACGTTAGGAATTCACTGGTTCAAAACTTGAGCAATTTTAAGTGTTTGTAAGGTCGAGGTTTCATAATTGCTCCCTCTGTCCCATAATAATAGTAGCAGTTGATGAATTTGATTTGTAACCATAATATTGGAATAGTAGCAAACAATTTCTATTTTCACTAAAATCCGCAGTATCGTAATCACCGAGTTATTCAGAAAAGAAATAAATGTCGTACAATTATGGCAAACAATTTTTATTTTCATGGATATAAAACATGGATATAAAACCCCTTTTAATGTAGTCGGCAAAATTTTGAGCAAACCAGGGAGTTTGATTTGGGTTGTAGAATTGTGACTGCACTTTAAACTTGTAGGTAGCGTCCCTTGGCTGCGAAGCTGTGCCATATCCGAAGCTGTACGATCGTTAGAGGCTAAATTCACCTTACTGGACCACAGATTTTCGACTTCGTTCTGTATGATCCTGTAGATTTTGATGAGGATATTCCGCCAATCCAAGTTTCAACGTTAGGAATTCACTGGTTCAAAACTTGAGCAATTTTAAGTGTTTGTAAGGTCGAGGTTTTATAATTGCTCCCTCTGTCCCATAATAATAGTAGCAGTTGATGAATTTGATTTGTAACCATAATATTGGAATAGTAGCAAACAATTTTTATTTTCACTAAAATCCGCAGTATCGTAATCACCTAGTTATTCAGAAAAGAAACAAATGTCGTACAATTATGGCAAACAATTTTTATCTTCATGGATATAAAACACGGATATAAAACCCCTTTTGATGTAGTCGGCAAAATTTTGAGCAAATCTGGGAGTTTGATTTTGGTTGTAGAATTGTGACTGCACTTTAAACTCGTAGGTAGCGTCCCTTGGCTGCGAAGCTGTGCCATATCCGAAGCTGTACGATCGTTAGAGGCTAAACTTCACCTTACAGGACCACAGATTTTCGACTTCGTTCTGTATAATCCTGTAGGTTTTGACGAGGATATTCCGGCAATCCAAGTTTTAACGTTAGGAATTCACTGGTTCAAAACTTGAGCAATTTTAAGTGTTTGTAAGGTCGAGGTTTCATAATTGATCCCTCTGTCCCATAATAATAGTAGCAGTTGATGAATTTGATTTGTAACCATAATATTGGAATAGTAGCAAACAATTGTTATTTTCACTAAAAGCCGCAGTATCCTAATCACCGAGTTATTCAGAAAAGAAATAAATGTCGTACAATTAAGGCAAACAATTTTTATTTTCATGGATATAAAACATGGATATAAAATCCCTTTTGATATAGTCAGCAAAATTTTGAGCAAACCAGGGAGTTTGAGTTGGGTTGTAGAATTGTGACTGCACTTTAAACATGTAGGTAGCGTACCTTGGCTGCGAAGCTGTGCCATATCCGGAGCTGTACGATCGTTAGAGGCTAAACTTCACCTTACAGGACCACAGATTTTCGACTTCGTTCTGTATAATCCTGTAGGTTTTGACGAGGATATTCCGACAATCCAAGTTTCAACGTTAGGAATTCACTGGTTCAAAACTTGAGCAATTTTAAGTGTTTGTAAGGTCGAGGTTTCATAATTGATCCCTCTGTCCCATAATAATAGTAGCAGTTGATGAATTTAATTTGTAACCATAATATTGGAGTAGTAGCAAACAATTTTTATTTTCACTAAAATCCGCAGTATCGTAATCACCAAGTTATTCAGAAAAGAAACAAATGTCGTACAATTAAGGCAAACAATTTTTATTTACATGGATATAAAACACGGATATAAAACCCCTATTGATGCAGTCGGCAACATTTTGAGCAAACCAGGGAGTTTGATTTGGGTTGTAGAATTGTGACTGCACTTTAAACTTGTAGGTAGCGTCCCTTGGCTGCGAAGCTGTGCCATATCCGAAGCTGTACGATCGTTAGAGGCTAAACTTCACCTTACAGGACCACAGATTTTCGACTTCGTTCTGTATAATCCTGTAGGTTTTGACGAGGATATTCCGGAAATCCAAGTTTCAACGTTAGGAATTCACTGGTTCAAAACTTGAGCAATTTTAAGTGTTTGTAAGGTCGAGGTTTTATAATTGCTCCCTCTGTCCCATAATAATAGTAGCAGTTGATGAATTTAATTTGTAAACATATTATTGGAATAGTAGCAAACAATTTTTATTTTCACTAAAATCCGCAGTATCGTAATCACCGAGTTATTCAGAAAAGAAACAAATGTCGTACAATTAAGGCAAACAATTTTTATCTTCATGGATATAAAACATGGATATAAAACCCCTTTTGATGTAGTCAGCAAAATTTTGAGCAAACCAGGGAGTTTGAGTTGGGTTGTAGAATTGTGACTGCACTTTAAACTTGTAGGTAGCGTCCCTTGGCTGCGAAGCTGTGCCATATCCGAAGCTGTACGATCGTTAGAGGCTAAACTTCACCTTACAGGACCACAGATTTTCGACTTCGTTCTGTATAATCCTGTAGGTTTTGACGAGGTTATTCCGGCAATCCAAGTTTTAACGTTAGGAATTCACTGGTTCAAAACATGAGCAATTTTAAGTGTTTGTAAGGTCGAGGTTTTATAATTGCTCCCTCTGTCCCATAATAATACTAGCAGTTGATGAATTTAATTTGTAACCATAATATTGGAGTAGTAGCAAACAATTTTTATTTTCACTAAAATCCGCAGTATCGTAATCACCGAGTTATTCAGAAAAGAAATAAATGTCGTACAATTAATACAAACAATTTTTATTTTCACAAAAATCCGCAGTATCGTAATCACTGACACAAGTAGAATCAACGAACGATAGTCAGACGTGCCTGCCAAGTCGTCTACTGCGACTACTCGATACCAAAAAGATTCTAGATCTACAAAATGATATTTTCATAATATTTTCTTATTAATTACTCTCTACATCGATGCAAAATTTACAGCTGCAGATTGTCCAATCTACGTTACCCTTGTTTCGGTAGCCAATCGTTTGTCCGCTCGTTAAGAAGAAACCGCGAATTAATTTCACCGGGAAACTGAATTTCTCTTGGCGATTGAAGAATACATTCCAACATCGATGTGTTATTTCCCAGCAAATGGAATACAGTTTTCCCCTGCGGCAACATTATTTTTCATTTCCAACAATATTGAATAAAACGCGAAACGGGATTTTCGAACGCGATTATTGCGGAAACTTTGTAACCGCGAAACAATTTTTATTCTTCCTCTTTTTTCCACCGTGGAAATCGTGTCTATGCAAGGACGCGAAATCACGCAGATTATTTTTGAACTTTAAATTACGCGCGGTATTCCTCGCGCATGCAATTACTGCAATGGTCAAAGTTTGAAATTGCCCTTTGGACAATGGCGTTCGTGGAAGATCTGCAGGCTGCGCTCTTTATTGGATAGCCATTTTTGGATCCGCTGTAATATATCATTTGAGATTATTGAATAACTGAACAGCTATTTATTTTGTTAATATTTGTGCGACGCCATTGACTTCGTGTTTGCGAAGGTAACAGGGATTATTCCCTCAATTCTGACTTTTGTATTCGGCTCGCATGGTCCGGGCATTGAACGGTTTAACCGACTAGTATAAACCCAACAGAAGAGTTACTTTCAACAGATATTTCTGGGCTAGGCAGGTTCGGCCATTGACCACTATCAGCCCTCTAATGTATCTTTACAAATATAGTCAGCGAGTTTCCGCGTACATTGATCCTGTCTATAAGCAAACATGTCTGTGCACACTTTCTGGAGGATATTCAAACGTCCGCGTACGATTGATTTTTCAGATTATTATTCTCCGACAAAATTACAAACCGCGGTTGCATTGGACAACTCGAATTATTTTCAGAAGTTAGAATTACCTTTCACATTGTCAATTAAGATTAAAAAAGTACTCCCTCTGTCACACAATAATAGTAGCAGTCGATGAATTTAATTTGTCCCATAAATTATTATTCTTATAAATTATTATTTGCTTCTTTAAGACGCAAAAGAAAATAAATATAGAACGCAACATTTATTATCAAAAAACTAGATTACGTTAAACAATAAACTGAAAATATTACTCCTAATTTATATTTCGAGTGTTTAGATAGTTTCTGGATTTCTCAATAATTTCGTTACTGCATTCCTTTTTTTTATTGAGTCACTGAAACCTATTATGGATTTATTTCAGCTTTTACAATTGTACGTTAGGCTTATAGTTAGTGTACAATGACAGTCTTAATAATCGCTGGAGATTGCAGTCGTTTAAAAACTGGAAGATAAATTCGGAGGCTTTAACATTTGGTTCAGCAAAGAAAATGTCCGCTTTTAATGGTAAAAAAAACTTAATTTTGCGCAGCTTATTTACTTTAATGCTTTGGGAATCATACAGACGACACTGCCATAGAATATGATCTAAGTCCTCGGAATTATAATTACACTTACAACTAGGATCGTTCAAAATATTTACTCGATACAAAGAGGCAGCAAAGTTATAATGATTATTGGGCTCGATACGGTTTACTGTGGATGTAAACCCACTTTTGATGTAGTCAGCAAAATTTTGAGCAAACCAGGGAGTTTGATTTGGTTTGTAGAATTGTGAGTGCACTTTAAACTTGTAGGTAGTGTCCCTTGGCTGCGAAGCTGTGCCATATCCGAAGCTGTACGATCGTCAGAGGCTAAACTTCACCTTACAGGACCACAGATTTTCGACTTCGTTCTGCATAATCCTGTAGGTTTTGACGAGGATATTTCGGCAATCCAAGTTTTAACGTTAGGAATTCACTGGTTCAATACTTGAGCAATTTTAAGTGTTTGTAAGGTCGATGTTTTATAATTACCCCTCTGTCCCTTAAAAATAGTAACAGTTGATGAATTTAATTTGTAACCAAAATATTGGAACAGTAGCAAAAGAAAATAAATATAGAACGCAACATTTATTATCAAAAAACTACATTACATTAAACAATAAATTAAAAATATTACTCCTAATTCTTATTTCGAGTGTTCTGATAGTTTCTGGATTTTTCAATAATTTCAATAATTAACATTTCAATGATTTTTCAATAATTAACATTGGGTTCAGCAAAGAAAATGTCCGTTTTTAATGGTGAAAGAAACTTAATTTTGCGCAGTTTATTTATTAATTTAATTCTTTGGGAATCATACAGACGACACTGCCATAGAACATGATCTAAGTCCTCGGAGTTGTAATTACACTTACAACTAGGATCGTTAAAAATATTTACTCGATACAGAGAGACAGCGAGATTATAATGATTATTGCCCTTGATACGGTTTACTGTGGATGTAAACCCACTTTTGATGTAGTCAGAAAAATTTTGAGCAAACCTGGGAGTTTGATTTAGGTTGTAGAATTGTGACTGCACTTTAAACTTGTATGTAGTGTCCCTTGGCTGAGAAGCTGTGCTATATTTGAAGCTGTACGATCGTCAGAGGCTAAACTTCACCTAACAGGACCACAGATTTTCGACTTCGTTCTGCATAATCCTGTAGGTTTTGACGAGGATATTCCGACAATCCAAGTTTCAACGTTAGGAATTCACTGGTTCAAAACTTGAGCAATTTTAAGTGTTTGTAAGGTCGAGGTTTTATAATTACCCCCTCTGTCCCTTAAAAATAGTAACAGTTGATGAATTTAATTTGTAACCAAAATATTGGAACAGTAGCAAAAGAAAATAAATATAGAACGCAACATTTATTATCAAAAAACTAGATTACATTAAACAATAAACTGAAAACAGTACTCCTAATTTTTAATTTTAATTGTTCAGATAGTTTCTGAGTTTTTCAATAATTTCAATAATTAACATTTCAATGATTTTTCAATAATTAACATTTGGTTCAGCAAAGAAAATGTTCGCTTTTAATGCTGAAAGAAACTTAATTTTACGCACTTTATTTACTAATTTAATTCTTTGGGAATCATACAGACGACACTGCCATAGAACATGATCTAAGTCCTCGGAGTTGTAATTACACTTACAACTAGGGTCGTTAAAAATATTTACTCGATACAGAGAGGCAGCGAGATTATAATGATTGGCCCTGATACGGCTTACTGTGGATATAAAACCCCTTTTGATGTAGTCAGCAAAATTTTGAGCAAACCAGGGAGTTTGATTTGTGACTGCACTTTAAACTTGTAGGTAGCGTCCCTTGGCTGCGAAGCTGTGCTATATTTGAAGCTGTACGATCGTCAGAGGCTAAACTTCACCTTACAGGACCACAGACTTCTTTCTGTATAATCCTGTAGGTTTTGACGAGGATATTCCGGCAATCCAAGTTTTAACGTTAGGAATTTACTGGTTCAATACTTGAGCAATTTTAAGTGTTTGTAAGGTCGATGTTTTATAATTACCCCCTCTGTCCCTTAAAAATAGTAACAGTTGATGAATTTAATTTGTCTCATAACAATAGTAGCAAAACAACTTAAATATAGAACGCAAGATTTGTTATAAAAAAACTAGATTACATTAACAACAAATTAACACTAGAACTACCGGACGAGTCAAAATGACTTGCTCCTGATGTTTTCTATTAGCAATATTAAAATTATGAATATGTTTTTCTGAGAAATTGTTTTAGTCAACTTCTGTATTGAAGTACATATTTGAACAAAACTGGTACAAAATCTAAACAAACGCAATTTTGTCATTATTATAAAGCGGTGTATCCAGTGTTAAAAATGTTACTTCTAATTTTTATTTTGAGTTTTCAGATAATTTCTGTATTTTTCAATAATTTCGTTACTGCATTTTAAACTTGTATGTAGGATCCCTTGGCTGCGAAGCTTTGCTTAAAATGATCGGAGCCATTGTTCTTCATTGCTTCCAGCATAACTTGTTTTTTCATTTTACTTTTACAATGGGTTGATATTCAACTGAAATAAAACAATTGATTTCGATCAGCGGATGAAATTCCAAAAATAGTTATAATTCGTAATAATCAGATTATCCCAAAAATTGAAAGATGTGTCGAAACAAATGACAGATGTTGCGAAAAATTGATTTTGGTTGAAGGCTTCGCAATTTTGCGCTACAACATAACTTACAAGCTGCATTCGCCAATAATTCCTGTTTAAATATTCACTTATGGTATTATTATAGGACAGAGTTGGTAACTTTTAGCAATTCCTCGTAAAAAAGGTGACGGAAATTTCCAAAAAACCCTCGTTCCTTCGAGACCGATTTTATTTATGTTTCGACGCACTGTTTACCGAGCCCGTAAGCTCGCGTAATATTCAAATCGATTAATAAGTATAATGAGGATGCGGTATTCGTATCAGATGCGAGAGGGGGTTGCGCGAACAAACGGCCGGTAATTTAATTAGGACCGGGGATATCGAATCGAAAAAGGCGTCGGGCGTGTGTGTCAGTCACCCCCTCTATAATATGTGGGTTAAACGAGCGGATCTCGCCGCGGATCCCGGCGACGACATCGCAAATAAAAATAGTCGGCCAATCGATCGACGAATCAGAATTCCCCCGTTCGATCGATTCGACGTCAGACGCAAGCGTGACACGCGACGACGGGTAAAACGGGGTACGATACGCGACGAGGATCCAGGAGCGGGTCCGACGAAATTCTCGCGAACCCCGTGAAGCTTTTCCCGAGAAAAATCAATGGTGCCGATGGCATGCCTCGAAGGAGGTATCCGGGCAATCTTTTCCCGGGAACGGAACCGGCTAAACACACCGATGACGTATTAGCCGGTAAGTAACGAGAGACGGATTCTCGATGGTTCTTTTATCTCTGTCCTATATCTGGTCATAAATATCGTCAACCCCCGGCGTCTTCCCGTTCATTTAGTCACGTAGACGCACGTGCACAGGGTAGACCGGGTTCCGGGGTGTATTGGTTCGAGCGGCTGGGTGTGTGCGGCGGTGTGCGTGTAGGTTGCGACGTTCTTCGAACGGTGTGCAGTCGGTGTACACTGATAACAAAGCGCACGAGTGTTCGTCCATGGTTACGGGACGGCCAACGGAGAGGGCGAAAGAGAGCGAAAGAGAGGCCACGAGCTGGAGAGAGCATAGTGCAACGGTTGACCCCGGTACACGGGGTCATTCCCTTCTTCAACCACCACCACCTTCTCAGCTACCACCACCACCACCGATGTTCCTCCCTCTCTGCACGATGCCTGCCACCCGGTTCTACCGTTCAGCCAACGTCCCTGCTGCCACCCTCGCTCCGCCAACCCCTTCTCGTCCCTTGGCTTGCACTCCGGCAACGCTGCCATCACGACCACGCAACTCCACACTCTCTCTCCTCTCGGTCGCCCGGCCAGGCCGATCCAGGAACGAGGTGCCACGGGAACGTAAACTCCCGTGCATACGTTGCCTGACAGCGACGATCTCACGGACTCTAGGCTCCACCTAGATCTTCCTTCGCCTGTCAGACCGGAAGACAGGTAATAACTTACCAGATGTTTGATTTATGGTAATGTTGATACCGACGGGCTGCGGAGTGTATCGAATGATTGGAGCGCCGCTGCTCGAGAGCCGAGTTAATGATCCTGCCGGTCGATGAGGCTCCGTGTGCCTGACCGACGCGGTTCATGGCCCCGAGAGTTGCGTCAGTGGCTTTTATACTTTTCGGTTTCCACTCTGGGAAGATGGAGTTCCCTCCGAATATCTCCTCGAGTGATCCCGTTCGTGATTACTCGGGGATGGTAAGAAGCGTAAGGACGGAAGGACTCGAACAATCGCGAGATCAATTAGAGAACGACAGCTTAGAAGATAAAGAAGTCACAGTCTCAGGCGCGAGTAATTTCTCCTTCTTTATCCAGCTGGAGCGACGTCGTCGACGACGAGGCGTGTCGTTGCTCCGCGAACTCTTTTTCCGTTCTGTTTCTCAATCCCGAGGTTCCACGACGGCCGGGCATTGTCACGTCCGCGACGAAAGCGTCGGGGAATTCGCACTTTCGTGATCACGAATGAATTAACGCGGTAGCGTTCCGACTCCCACAAGAATCGCGCGTTCTCCCCCCTGGCCGGGACCCGTTTCGCTTCACTTTCATTTTTCTAATAACTCGCGAGGCACACGTAATCCGAAGTGTCGTGAAAGCATTCCTTTTTATTAGTCTCGTTCTCCTCGACGTATTTGGATTTCGAGGTGACCCGAATAACCTGCGTCACCCCGCCGGTGCCAGAATACACCGAGCTAAAGATACATCCGAGTGAACCGGAGAGAGGTAGCGCAGGAAAGAGACAGAGAGGCGAGGATACTCCCGCGGAAGAATTTGACGTATCCGGTACGTTTATGACGCGTCGTCGTCAATCTCTTAAGAGATCGATCCTTTCCGATAATAAACAGCCGGCCATCGAAACGCTTGCTCCTCGCGCGGCGCGGCACCACGCCGAAGAAACGTGGCACATCGACGTTTTTCGTCGCATCAGTCGACCTATTTCTCTCTATCGTCGATTCACCGGCGGCGAATGAATAAAGCTTGCGAGAGCCCGAAACTGCGCCCAGCCACGACGACTCTCTCTCTCTCTCTCTTTTTCTATCGCAATAAATATCACTGGCAACATAAATTCCTGTTGCATTTAAATTTCATACGTGTAATCTCCGGCGCGGCAAATCCGCCAGGATTTTCCTATTAATCTTGCTCCCGAGTTCTCGATACTGTTCCCACCATCAATTCCAAGGGAATCAATAGGGGGTGGAGGGAGCAGAAAAAGATTAGCAAGCGGTGGTCGCCGGGTACTCTCGAATCCAATTTTTCAGCTTCGACTTTTCGCCCGACGAAGATCCTCGATCGTGGTTTCTCGCGAGCCGAATCCTTTCCTCGGTGCAGGACTTAAGTATTCGCACACGCCGTTTAAGAAGGAATAATTTCGGGGTAGATGCACCACATTTCGTTTTCCGTTTATAAAAATTTTATTAAAAAGAATCGAAAGTGTAGACAGGCATCGTTGAATTGTTTATTTAAATCTCTTTAATAAAATATAACGTTAAATGAGTAAAAACTTTTATATTGATATATTAATATACTGTTTAAAAATGGTCGAAAAAGTGCATCTCTCCCTAGGGCCAGGGGTTAGATGCACTCCTAATTGGGGATAGACGCACTCCTTTATTTGTCTTCTCGCTACTCGTAAAGGCCGACTAAACTTTGTTTCGACCGATGGCGCTCGTTGCCTCGGAAGAAATATATTGGCTGCTCTTTACTTTACCGGACTCTCAAAATTTGTGCCTTTCTCCTACGAATTATGATGTATTTGGTATGTAGTCCAGTAGATTAGTACCCGGCGCGGATGCAGATCGAAGTTTCGAACCTCTAGGATCAATAGTTGAGGAGTTATGGTCGCTTAAAGTTGAGCATATTTCCAGTTTTTTGACAGGAAAGGGCGACGCCATATTGGTTTGTAGTGACGGTCGCACAGAGCTTACTGAGTTTGTTAGGATTTGGTCGAGGGCGGCAAGGTAAGCGGCTCGCGGTCGTCACTACAAACCAATATGGCGACGCCCTTACCTGTCAAAAACACTGCAGATTGTTCAACTTTAAGCGATCATAACTCCTCAACTATTGATGCTAGAGGATCGAAACTTCGATCTGCATCCGCTCCGAGTACAAATCTACTGGATTACATACCAAATACATCATAATTCGTAGGGGAAAGGTACTAATTTTAAGGTGCAGGACTAAAATATTCGCACACGCCGTTTAAGAAGGAATAATTTCGGGGTAGATGCACCACATTTCGTTTTCCGTTTATAAAAATTTTATTAAAAAGAATTGAAAGTGTAGACAGGCATCGTTGAATTGTTTATTTAAATCACTTTAATAAAATATAACGTTAAATGAGTAAAAACTTTTATATTGATATACTAATATACTGTTTAAGAATGGTCGTAAAAATGCATCTTTCCCTAGGGCCAGCGGTTAGATGCACTCCTAATTGGGGATAGACGCACTCCTTTATTTGTCTTCTCGCTACTCGTAAAGGCCGACTAAACTTTGTTTCGACCGATGGCGCTCGTTGCCTCGGAAGAAATATATTGGCTGCTCTTTACTTTACCGGACTCTCAAAATTTGTGCCTTTCTCCTACGAATTATGATGTATTTGGTATGTAGTCCAGTAGATTAGTACCCGGCGCGGATGCAGATCGAAGTTTCGAACCTCTAGGATCAATAGTTGAGGAGTTATGGTCGCTTAAAGTTGAGCATATTTCCAGTTTTTTGACAGGAAAGGGCGACGCCATATTGGTTTGTAGTGACGGTCGCACAGAGCTTACTGAGTTTGTTAGGATTTGGTCGAGGGCGGCAAGGTAAGCGGCTCGCGGTCGTCACTACAAACCAATATGGCGACGCCCTTACCTGTCAAAAACACTGCAGATTGTTCAACTTTAAGCGATCATAACTCCTCAACTATTGATGCTAGAGGATCGAAACTTCGATCTGCATCCGCTCCGAGTACAAATCTACTGGATTACATACCAAATACATCATAATTCGTAGGGGAAAGGTACTAATTTTAAGGTGCAGGACTAAAATATTCGCACACGCCGTTTAAGAAGGAATAATTTCGGGGTAGATGCACCACATTTCGTTTTCCGTTTATAAAAATTTTATTAAAAAGAATTGAAAGTGTAGACAGGCATCGTTGAATTGTTTATTTAAATCACTTTAATAAAATATAACGTTAAATGAGTAAAAACTTTTATATTGATATACTAATATACTGTTTAAGAATGGTCGTAAAAATGCATCTTTCCCTAGGGCCAGCGGTTAGATGCACTCCTAATTGGGGATAGACGCACTCCTTTATTTGTCTTCTCGCTACTCGTAAAGGCCGACTAAACTTTGTTTCGACCGATGGCGCTCGTTGCCTCGGAAGAAATATATTGGCTGCTCTTTACTTTACCGGACTCTCAAAATTTGTGCCTTTCTCCTACGAATTATGATGTATTTGGTATGTAGTCCAGTAGATTTGTACCCGGCGCGGATGCAGATGGAAGTTTCGAACCTCTAGGATCAGTAGTTGAGGAGTTATGGTCGCTTAAAGTTGAGCATATTTCCAGTTTTTTGACAGGAAAGGGCGACGCCATATTGGTTTGTAGTGACGGTCGCACAGAGCTTATTGAGTTTGTTAGGATTAGGCCGAGGGCGGCAAGGTAAGCGGCTCGCGGTCGTCACTACAAACCAATATGGCGACGCCCTTACCTATCAAAAACACTGCAGATTGTTCAACTTTAAGCGATCATAACTCCTCAACTATTGATGCTAGAGGATCGAAACTTCGATCTGCATCCGCGCCGGGTACAAATCTACTGAATTACATACCAAATACATCATAATTCGTAGGGGAAAGGTACTAATTTTGAGGCGCAGGACTAAAGTATTCGCACACGCCGTTTAAGAAGGAATAGGGTAATTTCGGGGTAGATGCACCACATTTCGTTTTCCGTTTATAAAAATTTTATTAAAGAGAATTGAAAGTGTAGACAGGCATCGTTGAATTGTTTATTTAAATCTCTTTAATAAAATATAACGTTAAATGAGTAAAAACTTTTATATTGATATATTAATATACTGTTTAAAAATGGTCGAAAAAGTGCATCTCTCCCTAGGGCCAGGGGTTAGATGCACTCCTAATTGGGGATAGAAGCACTCCTTTGTTTGTCTTCTCGCTACTTTTATTCTTTTTCTTCTCTACCACACATGTTACACATAAATTAGTATACAGTAGCGGACAAATGTTTAAGACCGCTCTAAAGAAGACGATGACTTTTTTAATATTGTACTATACGATTTGAACTTTTGTGGGAAGCTAGAGCAATTAGTTTACTAAAGGATGTGAAAAGAAATTTTTTCAAAAATTGCAATTGATCGGAATTGTTGAAAAAATACTAAAAGTTGAATTTTTAACTGTTTTATGTGGGCCTATATTGAAAATTTAAAAAATTCGTTTTGTAGATCTGTGTCGATTAAACATATTCTGATAATTTCGTCAAAATCGGTCGACGTTGCAAGGAGCTACAAACGTTTAAAGATGGTAAAAATTGCAGATTTTCACGTTTTTCGGCAATAAATCGTGCATCTATCCGAATGGTGCATCTATCCCGAAATTACCCTAACCCCTTCAATCGAATAGGAATTTTTCCAAACAAGAAAATTATACAAATAAATGAATAAGTTGAAACCATTCATTAAATTAGATTGGACGGAATTTTCGACGGAATCAATCTCGGAATCTTGTCGAGTGGACGAGTAAGTGACTTGGCAAGCATGTCCGACTATCGCTCGCTGATTCTACTAGTGTCAGTGTTTATAAATATTGGCGATGGTGTAACATTACCCCTTTGCCAAACTGACACGAAATATAGACAGAGGAAAATAATATCGATACGAATCACGCTATCCACAATCTCATACCACCAGCAACACTCGCAGGAAGTGGAAACAGCGCGCAATGGTCAGACAGGTCGGTCGAACCGCCACAGTCAATAATTTCTTGTGTTTTGATGCAAATGAAATATTTCTGCATCGATGAGAAAAGACAAGAGCCGGATTTCCTTCTTTTTACCACGCTTGTATTAACTTGCCGTGTTGTTGTTGTATGCGTCAAACCTCGTAATCAAATTTTAAAATAATGCTGCTTTTCCCAAAATAATTTTTTTCCTGGTTCTCCATAAAATACCGAATCCAATTAAATGATTAATAATATTTTTCCCTAAAATTTTAAGCAATTTGTTCAAAATTTCTTCTGTTGAAATAGATATAAAAATTTAATATATGAATTTAAATAAAATCATAACATTAGTGACTATAAAAATAAACGCGTGGAGCACTTAATTACGTAAACAACGCTTTTGTTTATAGTCACTAATGTCATGATTTTATTCAGAGGTGATCATAATTTGGCGAAACAAATATTTCAAATACTATTTAATATTTTAGATTTTATTTTGCTTAAAGAAAATAGTATTTTCAATACGATATACAATTTCGAAAATAAAATATTTCTATTTGAACAATCTCAACCTCAAAATAAAATGTTTCTATTTCAACAATTTGATCCACAGAATAAAATATTAATATTTTAACAATCTGAAACACGAAATAAAATATTTTACTTTTTGTAAAAATAGACATAGATAATATTTTTGTAAAAAATAGAAATAGATGGACACATAGTCTATCTTATCATTAAGAAACGATTTACGCTCATAAATGTATATTGAATTCGAACCATTATTTTCAGCAATAATATTTAAAATTGAAATTGAAAATACAGACAAAATACAAATTATCTCAATATTCTTCAAATAAAATATTATTTTCAAAAATATTACTGCCTCAAATAAATTATTTTATTTTCAAAAATGACTGCATCAAACAAAATATTTTTTTTTCAAAAATTTACTGCATCAAATAAAATATTTTATTTTCAAAGTTGTATACGTACTTTAAAATAAATAGGATTATTTATTATTTACTACTTAAAATACTATTTTTCCCAGCTCTGATTTTATCTAACTTTATATTAAATTTTTCTATCCATTCCAACACTAATTTTATGATAGAAGAAATTTTGAACTAATTGCTTAAAATTTTGAGGAAAAATATGAATCATTTAACTTAATTAAATTTTTCTATCTATTCCAACACTAATTTATGAATCTATGAATGAAAAATATGAATCATTTAACTTATATTAAATTTTTCTATCCATTCCAACACTAATTTTATGATAGAAGATCTAATTTTATGATAGAAGATTCTAATTTTATGATAGAAGAAATTTTGAACTAATTGCTTAAAATTTTTAGAAAAAATATGAATCATTTAACTTATATTAAATTTTTCTATCTATTCCAACACTAATTTTATGATAGAAGAAATTTTGAACTAATTGCTTAAAATTTTTAGAAAAAATATGAATCATTTAACTTAATTAAATTTTTCTATCTATTGCAACACTAATTTATGAATCTATGAATGAAAAATATGAATCATTTAACTTATATTAAATTTTTCTATCCATTCCAACACTAATTTTATGATGGAAGATCTAATTTTATGATAGAAGATTCTAATTTTATGATAGAAGAAATTTTGAACTAATTGCTTAAAATTTTTAGAAAAAATATGAATCATTTAACTTATATTAAATTTTTCTATCTATTCCAACACTAATTTTATGATAGAAGAAATTTTGAACTAATTGCTTAAAATTTTGAGGAAAAATATGAATCATTTAACTTAATTAAATTTTTCTATCTATTGCAACACTAATTTATGAATCTATGAATGAAAAATATGAATCATTTAACTTATATTAAATTTTTCTATCCATTCCAACACTAATTTTATGATGGAAGATCTAATTTTATGATAGAAGATTCTAATTTTATGATAGAAGAAATTTTGAACTAATTGCTTAAAATTTTTAGAAAAAATATGAATCATTTAACTTATATTAAATTTTTCTATCTATTCCAACACTAATTTTATGATAGAAGAAATTTTGAACTAATTGCTTAAAATTTTGAGGAAAAATATGAATCATTTAACTTAATTAAATTTTTCTATCCATTCCAACACTAATTTTATGATAGAAGATCTAATTTTATGATAGAAGATTCTAATTTTATGATAGAAGAAATTTTGAACTAATTGCTTAAAATTTTTAGAAAAAATATGAATCATTTAACTTATATTAAATTTTTCTATCTATTCCAACACTAATTTTATGATAGAAGAAATTTTGAACTAATTGCTTAAAATTTTGAGGAAAAATATGAATCATTTAACTTAATTAAATTTTTCTATCTATTGCAACACTAATTTATGAATCTATGAATGAAAAATATGAATCATTTAACTTATATTAAATTTTTCTATCCATTCCAACACTAATTTATGAATCTATGAATGAAAAATATGAATCATTTAACTTATATTAAATTTTTCTATCCATTCCAACACTAATTTTATGATAGAAGATCTAATTTTATGATAGAAGATTCTAATTTTATGATAGAAGAAATTTTGAACTAATTGCTTAAAATTTTTAGAAAAAATATGAATCATTTAACTTATATTAAATTTTTCTATCTATTCCAACACTAATTTATGAATCTATGAATGAAAAATATGAATCATTTAACTTATATTAAATTTTTCTATCCATTCCAACACTAATTTTATGATAGAAGATCTAATTTTATGATAGAAGATTCTAATTTTATGATAGAAGAAATTTTGAACTAATTGCTTAAAATTTTTAGAAAAAATATGAATCATTTAACTTATATTAAATTTTTCTATCTATTCCAACACTAATTTTATGATAGAAGAAATTTTGAACTAATTGCTTAAAATTTTGAGGAAAAATATGAATCATTTAACTTAATTAAATTTTTCTATCTATTGCAACACTAATTTATGAATCTATGAATGAAAAATATGAATCATTTAACTTATATTAAATTTTTCTATCCATTCCAACACTAATTTTATGATGGAAGATCTAATTTTATGATAGAAGATTCTAATTTTATGATAGAAGAAATTTTGAACTAATTGCTTAAAATTTTTAGAAAAAATATGAATCATTTAACTTATATTAAATTTTTCTATCTATTCCAACACTAATTTTATGATAGAAGAAATTTTGAACTAATTGCTTAAAATTTTGAGGAAAAATATGAATCATTTAACTTAATTAAATTTTTCTATCTATTGCAACACTAATTTATGAATCTATGAATGAAAAATATGAATCATTTAACTTATATTAAATTTTTCTATCCATTCCAACACTAATTTTATGATAGAAGATTCTAATTTTATGATAGAAGAAATTTTGAACTAATTGCTTAAAATTTTTAGAAAAAATATGAATCATTTAACTTATATTAAATTTTTCTATCTATTCCAACACTAATTTTATGATAGAAGAAATTTTGAACTAATTGCTTAAAATTTTGAGGAAAAATATGGACCAGGAAAAAAATTATTTTCTCCTCCTTAGTGCATTTTAATATAAGCGTGATTTTTAAAAAGTTTTTTTTATATAATATTTTACTTAAATACAGAAATGAAATTTGCGAATCTGTATTATGAACTTTTACCTTTTAATTTTTAATTTCATGTCCTTTTCATTTGGTTTATCGACATACTCGAGCTCTTATCATCCCACCATTTCAAATGTCACCCACTCAATTATCTTATAAATGCATAAAATCCGAAGTCTGACAGTCACGAAGCATGGCGCATTTACTGTCCGTCGGTTTTATCGCGAGGATGTCGATACAATTGTAGAAAGAGAGAGAGAGGGAGATACAGAGAGTATATATAGTTTTCTCGTTGAAAGGTTTCTCTCTAGATAAATGATATCCACTTTCAAGGAATAATTCACGTGTGTATAGCTTCCTGTCGATGTATATACATAATCTCCGAAGTGGCAGCACGGAAACCGAAAGGTTAACGTGTCCCTGAATGATGAACATTGTCCGAAGCATAAGGGCATGTTCTTGGATAATTTATGAATGAACGGAAGAAGAGAGTCCGTTCCGTTTACCTCCGAATACGATGTATTTGTCTTTTCATTTCACGCTTGATTTTTCTTGTCCCTGTCTATATTCTTTGTCGCCCTGTTCAAAAGGATCGCGAATCCCACGCTCGAGCGTAGGCACACGTACACTCGTGCGCACACGGTACACGCACGTACACACGTATGCACATATTTTTTCCTTCTTCTTTCCCATTCGCCGCGTATAACGTTTTCAATGACAATGTCTCCGGCAGAGACCTACTTTTTGCAACTCGCACTTAGAAAGGGAACAACGTTGCATTTGAACGCCTGCGTTTTTCACCATGTACCCGTGGAAATGTGTCATCGTTAATGGAAATGCATCGCCTACGATAACGAGGACAATCTATTTTACACTCGTAAAGGCCGACTAAACTTTGTTTCGACCTGACCGATGGCGCTCGTTGCCTCGGAAGAAATATATTGGCTGCTCTTTACTTTACCGGACTCAAATGCGAATATACTTTCGATTTAATTGACCGATAGCGTCACGCAGAATCCAAGGAATGATCAACGCCGGCGTTGATCGCGAGCGAAAATCATTTCAACAGCGAGTGATATTTACAAACGGCCGGCTCGCGAAAGAAGCTTCAGCGTCGAGAGCGATTCGGGGGAAGGATTGCTTGTTAAAATGCACGATAACTGGTTGTTCGTCGGGCGACGAGGCGAAATGGCTTCGATATCCGATAGCCTTGCTATTTGCCGAAGAATTTAATTCCGTGCGTTCTAGACAATACACGCCATAACGGTAATACGAGACTGCATTTTCCTTGCGCGGGCGCGTGTTATACGACGGCCATAAATGCTTCGATTCCGTGAATTTCCCTTGGCGGAATTCGCGAGTGCGCCCCGAGAAATGTTCCTCCCCTCGCTGTTTCTTCTCGCTCGAGCTTCGAGACCGCTCAGGTGAGAACTTTTCTTTGCTTAATGCTGTTCGTACACTGGTCCCGCAGACACAGAGTTAGACGCCAAAAGTACGGGAATAGAGCGGAGGAATAAACGAGTCCGTTTGAAACGAGAATAGAAAACGTTATCGAACGTCCCGTAGTTACCGTTCCCGAACGAAGGTTGGAAATAACGCTTCCTAGATCTTGTCTTCTCCCGGCAACGATATTTCCCGGGAATTTTCTCTCGGGCTCTTCGAAACAGACCTCTCCACCCAACGCGATTGTTTCCCTCGCAGAGGATACTGCTTAAAGATGCCATTTTGAATGGAACTTTTCCCGTTATTTCTTCGCACGCTCTCCGAGGCGAGAAAATAGTTCAATACGTTATTTCTCGGGACACTCTGTATACAGCGAGGCAATAGATTGGGCAAACTTTCAAAATTAGTACCTTTCCCTTACGAATTATGATGTATTTGGTATGTAATCCAGTAGATTTGTACCCGGAGCGGATGCAGATCGAAGTTTCGATCTTCTAGGATCAATAGTTGAGGAGTTATGATCGTTTAAAGTTGAGCATATTTCCAGTTTTTTGACAGGTAAGGGCGCCGCCATATTGGTATATAGTGACGAACGCGAGCCGCTTACCTTGCTGCCCTCGAGCTAATCCTAACAAACTCAGTAAGCTGTGTGCGACCGTCACTAGAAACCAATATGGCGTCGCCCTTTCCTGTCAAAAAACTGGAAATATGCTCAACTTTAAGCGACCATAACTCCTCAACTATTGATCCTAGAGGTTCGAAACTTCGATCTGCATCCGCGCCGGCTACAAATCTACTGGATTACATACCAAATATGTACATCATAATTCGTAGGAGAAAGGCACAAAGGGTATAGCCGGATAAGCATGGGCCAGCAGCCCCCGCTTCGATTTTCCTGATTCCTGTCTTAAAACATCAACAGTGCAAACAATAAAGAAAAGGAAAAAATAAAAATAAATTTTTTAAAAATACCACGTTTTTAAAACGGACTAAAAAGTATAAAATAAAATTTTTAAAAACGCCACGTTTACAAAACGGACTAAAAAGTATAAAATAATTTTTTCTAGCCCCATACAGATTCCTAACCCCTGAAAATTTGTGATTGTGAATTTTTAATAGCTAAGAAAATACTTGTAAGATTTAAAACGAAAAACGTGGGGCGCATGCAATAGATAATTGATGAATGAACACTAAATCACTAACAACTTTATTGCACTGCAAATGATATGAAGTGTTGTACGAGATTTCTCAGCGGCAGCTACTCTCTACACTCCTTACTATGTATTATCTTGCGCCCCACGTTTTTCGTTTTAAATCTTACAAGTATTTTCTTAGCTATTAAAAATTCACAATCACAAATTTTCAGGGGTTAGGAATCTGTATGGGGCTAGAAAAAATTATTTTATACTTTTTAGTCCGTTTTGTAAACGTGGCGTTTTTAAAAATTTTATTTTATACTTTTTAGTCCGTTTTAAAAACGTGGTATTTTTAAAAAATTTATTTTTATTTAAATAATTATTTTCTGCTTTTTAGTCTTGCATGTGTGAAATTTTATAATCGATTTTGAACATTTTGATGAGATTATAACAGAGACATGTAGTAAATTTCAGACGGTATTGCGACGCGTCATATCGAAAACGAACGCCGTGGTAAAATGTCAAAGATAAAGGTTCGAAGGAGAATTTCGGTGTAACTGTTCTTTCGCTTGGTAAACAAACATTATAGTATACTAATACGTAGTAACTTTGTAAACACCGCACGGAGCTCGAACGCACACTGAGCTGCTTCGGTGCGAAGCAGGTCAGTGGAGTGGGAACCGAGTGGGCACTACCGGTCGTCGCGCGGGGACGTGTAACGGTTAAATTTTTAATAGTTTATATCTCCTAAACGCGTAGGCTGTTGTAAATTAAAAAAAAATTTTTTTAAATACTGCATTGTCATATAGTACTGAGCTATGTTTAAACTTTCAAGTCTCTAGCTCATCGAGAAGTTAGTTTAAAATCAGTTGTAAAATTTGTACCGAACAGACAAACAGACATACAAGAAAGCGACATAATAAAAACGTGGTAAAATATTTAATGGCATACCTGGTGATTTGGCGACTTCTCTGTGAAAATCATCATTAACGAACTGCTTCTTCTTTTGTAGACATTATTTCGAGATTATAACAGAGACATGTAGTAAATTTCAGACGGTATTGGGACCGCATCATATCGAAACGCCGTGGTAAAATGTCAAAGATAAAGGTTCGACCGAAAATCTCGGTGTAACTGTCCCTTCGATTGGTAAACAAACATTATAATATAATAATACGTAGTAACTTTATAAACACCGCACGAAGCTCAAACGCACACTGACGCACACTGAGCTCCTTTGGTGCGAATCGGGTCAGTGGAGTGGGGATGAGTGAGAGAGGGAACGGGTAGTGGAGTAGGGAGCGCTGTCGCGCGGCGTGGCGACCGTTCAACGCGGTGACGTAGGTTTCGCGGGGGGGTGAAAAGGTAAATATTTAATTGTTATATCTCCGAAACGGATAGACTTTTTAACAATTTTTTTTTTGAATAATGCATTGTCATCCAGTTCTGAGCCATGTAACCGATTTCAAGTCTCCAGCTCATCAGGAAGTTAGTTTAAAATCAATTGCAAAATTTGCCACCGAACAAACAGACAAACAGACAAACAGACAAACAGACAAACAGACAAACAGACAAACAAGAAAGCGAGCTAATAAAAACGTGGTAAAAAAAAGAAAAGTTGAGTTGATGAGGATTCGAATTGGAGCCCTCCAGAGCATCGAGCAGAACCTTTAACACCGTGACCATACGACAGACTTGTGAGAAGCTTCTTCTTTCTGTTACTTGACAGCAACAAACTAGCTTTATACGTATTTTTCTTCTTCAATGTAAGCTATTTCCTAGAATATAATTGTTTAGACTTCCAACTGTAATCATATATTAGAAGATTTAGTCGCATTTTTACATGTATCAGCTTTTCCGTACAAGCGCCGACTTCCCGTTCGCTCCCGTCACTAGCCACCGCAAGGGGACTCGGTCGCTGCGTCGCACAGTGGGGTATTTGGCCCGAAAAAGTGGAAAAAATTCAATTTCTAAATTTTTGCGTATGGCATAAAATTTTTGTTGTTCGTTGTAGTTAAAGGTCTGAAGAATAAGGCTGCAATATTATTTTTTCTATTTGTACACCCGTGAAGTAGTAAACTTCATCGAAAGTCGAGCGATTTTAAGGCGCGCTTGGCGTTCTTAAACAGTCTCTAAGACAGCGTCTGTTCATTGGCGATTTTCATGTGTTTGAAGGGAAATTCTGTAAATTCTTGTATTACAAAAGTTGTTCAGGTAGGTATACAGAGCACTTTCGCATAGATTTTATTTTGTTATCATCTAAATTAGTATAGTTATTAATATTTGAATATTACCAATCATTCTGTAAGCTTTTTAAAAATTACAAAACTTTATTGACATTTTGTTATAGTATAAAGCCGTATTGAGTGCTCTTTTTGGTGTCATTACATTCGGTAAAGATTCGTGATTATAAGCCAACAAAGTTTGATTCCGGATATGTCCGGATTCAGATTTTATAGCTAATTTAGAATTAAGTGTTTAGCAGCGTTTCGCGTACGCGTACGTTCGGCTACGCTTGGCCTCAAATGAAGAAGAAACATTATCCGAGGAAGAAATTTCTTATGTATTTTCCGATGAAAATTAATGGTAATCATTTTAAAATATTCTTACAATATACCGGGTGAGTCATTTAACGTGAAACAGACGTATATCTGGGAAATGAAGCTATTTTGGAGAAAAATGTTTCAGACAAAAGTTGTATGGTTTAGAGGGGGGCATAAAATGGTGTCATTGATTTGACCTTGGATAGTCGTTTGAAAATCACGTGAAGGTCATCTTCCATTTCTTAAATAGAACTCCCTATTTTTTGTTGCATATTCTTGTAGCTTGTTTTGACAGCTTTCCAAAACACTATATTAAAATATTTTTTTCTTAAATATTTTTCAAGTTATAATAGTGCAAATATTCCACCATTGCCTTGCTTTTTCGGGGGTTCTCGATAATCTGAGGAAAAAATGTTGCGAACAAAAGAGGAACAGTATACAGACGTCTACAAATTTCAATACATAAAAGTTAAAAAAAAATTTTTTTTTCAAAAAATCGAGGTAAATTTGATTTTTCAAATACTAAAATGTATTTTGGATTTCATAATGTTGTACCTGATCTTAAGGCGAATCCGACGATATATAATATTATAACCTTGAGCCTATAAATAACGCTACAATAGTTTTTTCCACTTTTTCAGGCCAAATACCCCACTGTGCGTCGTTACTGATCAAACCGAGCGTTCGCCGGCATACTTTATTTTTTTTGACACTGTTCCACCAAACGGACACTTCTGAGATTTTTTTACAAAATAGGTTAGAATCATAGCAATATTTTAGAATCTTTTGGTAGGCGTCAACCCAGGGGAAGATAGTTAAAAAAATTCCCAAAAAATTAATTAATTATTTTCAACTATAAATAATTAGCAAAAAATTCTGAAAAAAATCTGAAATATAGAGTGTATCTATATCTTGTGTCTGCCGTTTATCCCATGTCGATATCTTTTCTCGTTTTAGAGCAAATTGCATTTAAGTGCGGGGGAATTTACCTCAATATCACCCCTATCGGTGGGGGTAGACATTCGAAATTTTACACAATGTCTTTTTAGACATAAATGATGTTTTAAGACGGGAATCAGGAAAATCGGAGCGGGGGCCGCTGGCCCATGCTTATCCGGCTATACCTTTTTAAACTGCTTACATCATTCTGTAGAAATTGATGTATAAGCGACCCGCCGCGAAATTCGCTTTGACCTTGATTCTCAAGGTGAACCTGTATCGCTGAATTTTCCCAGGAACAATATTTTCGAAAATCTCCTTTTATCCTCGCTCCGTGGTCCCGTTTAGGGCTTCGTCGTGCTCGCCGCTTTCGGCCGGGGGTTCACTTAGGTTGATTGGAAGGGCGGGCTTCGCGGCAAGCAAATAGAAGGCGATTTTGAGAGGCTGCCTACTAAAAATAACGATCGGGCACATCCACCCCGCAACGGGGAGGGTCTACGGGTTTCGTAGTGGGTCGTTGCTCACCTTCGACGGGCTATCCGGTGGCTTGACATCATCAACGATACGCTGTGGACTCGGCCGGAATGAACGTTAGGAACGCTTTGATCTAAGTTGCCGGTGGCACTTTGTGTCGCTACATCCATGCCCCGGCGCCGATATATATATATACTATATGTATTAGGACATCGCGAAAAGGTATATGGCGCTCTAAATCGAGCGCCGCCGGTTAATGCTGCGCGGCCGTACGACAGGTGATTCGATGAAACTTGGAAATTCCTGGCCTTTCGGCGCCGCCGCTCCGCCGACACGCGAATTCCTTGTTCCGCTTTCGTTTTAAAATACAGGAACCGCATTCGCCGAATGCTTACCGCTTGTGTTGGATACTTCCCTAACTGTTCCTCGAAATAATCTGCCCTCGACTTTCGATCCGGGTGAACGTACCGGCAAATGACCAGTTAACCCTTAATTGCCCCGCGTGCAGAGGGTTAAGATCGTACACAGAAAATACACAGTCCAGAGATTTACCAGTCTGCTTCGTATAAAGAACACAAGCGTCGACAAGAACAAGGTGATTGGTCGCAAGGAAGACGGCCAGACAGTGCAGCGGGCCATTACCATATTTTCAGGAAAGTAATATCCCGTGGAAAAGTAAATTCTACAGAAGCGCTCCACGACACGACGAACACGACGATTCTCGAATTATGGATAGCATTTAATGGCAGGATGCCTAGGTTTTTTTTCGAGCCGAGGACATTTTTCTTCGAGGCGCAGAAGTTGCACGCGAAACGGACTTTAATCTCCGTCATAAATATGCATTACCTGAAAACCATCCCGGGAAGCGGCAGTTAAAGCTGCGACGAGTAGGTATGTTACGGATTGCAATCACCTAAACAGAGCGTACTCGAGCAAACGAACGATCCCAGGAACGATCGGAAGTATTGTAAATCTGGCGATTGTGCTGTCTGCTATTAGCGATGAGATCGAGTTCGACAAACGGAACGAATAATTAACACTGAACACCTGAGCCACCTGTGTTTTCATGTGCAGAAAATGAATAAGATCATATTGGATGGAATTATTCTAGGTCAGAAGAAATGTTCAGTTATCCTGCTAAAATAGTTCCGAGTGCAAAGGGTTCAATTATAGTAAATCCTCTATTAACGCAAAAGGGCCGTACACGATAAACGCAAAAAATATACCCTGTAATCGGTGTAAACCACTACAAAGGCCCACTACACAGTTCAAAGGCTCGTGCGTTCTCACAATGCAATACCAATATAAAATCTTTTTTATTATTACTTTTTTTTTTAGGAAACTTTCACCAATATATTTGTGGCATTTTTCTGATTAAAATGAGACCAAACACGATATGATTTCAATTGTATTTAGTGGTTTAATTGACGGTAAACGTTTCGGGCACAAGAGAGGACAGCGTATGGGAAAAAAAGAGACGCGGAGAGTCGTTACTTCGACAACGCGCGGTATGTCTTTAGGCCCGGCCTTTGAAGCTCAAAAAAATAGTTGTCGGTCTACAAAAAATAAGTTTTTAAAAAATACCACGTTTATAAAACGGACTAGAAAGTATAAAATACAATTTTTAAAAACGCCACGTTTAAAAAGCGGACTAAAAAGTATAAAATAATTTTTTCTAGCCCCATACAGATTCCTAACCCCGTACAGATAGTCCTGAAAATTTGCGATTGTGAATTTTGAATAGCTATGAAAATACTTGTAAGATTTAAAACGAAAAACGTGGGGCGCAAGATAATACATAGTAAGGAGTGTAGAGAGTAGCTGCCATTGAGGAAACTCGCAAACCAGTTCATATCATTTGCAGTGCAATAAAATTGTTAGTGATTTAGGTGTTCATGCATCAATTATCTATTGCACGCGCCCCACGTTTTTCGTTTTAAATCTTACAAGTATTTCCATAGCTATTCAAAATTCACAATCACAAATTTTCAGGACTATCTGTACGGGGTTAGGAATCTGTATGGGGCTAGAAAAAATTATTTTATACTTCTTAGTCCGTTTTTAAACGTGGTGTTTTTTAAAATTTTATTTTATACTTTTTAGTCCGTTTTAAAAACGTGGTATTTTTTAAAAATTTATTTTTATTTAAATAATTATTTTCTGCTTTTTAGCCGTATATGTGTGAAATTTTACAATCGATTTTGAACATTTTGATGAGATTATAACAGAGACATGTAGTAAATTTCAGACGGTATTGCGACGCGTCATATCGAAAACGAACGCCGTGGTAAAATGTCAAAGATAAAGATTCGACGGAGAATTTCGGTGTAACTGTTCTTTCGCTTGGTAAACAAACATTGTACTATAATAATACGTAGTAACTTTGTAAACACCGCACGGAGCTCGAACGCACACTGACGCACACTGAGCTCCTTCGGTGCGAAGCGGGTCAGTGGAGTGGGGATGAGTCAGAGTGGGAACACGTAGTAGAGTGGGGACGCTGAACGCGAAGACGTACTACGTCACGCGGCGTGGGGGTGCAAAGGTTCAAATTATTAATAATTTATATCTCCTGAACGCATAGGCTTTTTAAAAAATTTTTTTAAATATTGCATTGTCATCCAGTTCTGAGCTATGTTTAAAATTTCAAGTCTCTAGCTCATCGGGAAGTTAGTTTAAAATCAATTGCAAAATTTGTACCGAACGAACAGACAGAGAAACAAGAAAGCGAGCTAATAAATACGTGGTAAAATAGTTATAATTCGTAATAATTAGGTTAACCTAACAATTGAAAGATGTGTCAAAACAAATGACAGGTATCATGAAACATTGCTTTTGATTGAAGGCTTCGCAATTTTGCGCTACAACATAACTTACAGCTGCACTCGTCAATAATTCGCGTTTAAATATTTACTAGCTACTAGTAAAAACTGATATTTGTAAGGAATAAGCCGTATTTATTTGTAAAACAAGACACACGGATAAAACCAGTCGTGACAGACGTGTTTGTCGCGGGAGCTCGTTTCGATCTGATCTTCTTTTATAATTCGTTGGCAATTACAATTTTAGAATTCTTCTGTTCCGATTCTCTATTTTACAAATTTAACTATACATAGGGTTGTCTGTTAATACACACACGTACATACATACAATGCGCACACATCATTCGTACTTTAACCCTATAGTTCGAACTATAGGGTTTTACAAATAAATACGGCTTATTCCTTACAAATAGTGGTAAAAAAAGAGACGCGGAGTATCGTTGCTTCGGCCACGCGCGGTCTCTCTTGAGGCCCGGCCTTTGAAGTTCAAAAAAATAGTTATCCGTCTACGAAAAATGCAAAACGAACCTCCCCGAGGCTTTCGCGCATATAGAGAGAGGATTTGCTGTAAAAAAAAGGTAAATTCTTCTCGATCGCAATTTTAGATAATTAAACTTTAAATGTTATCGGCGCCAGGTTCGATCAATTTTAGAACAACAACAAATGTGCAATTATTACATGTTTCTAACGTTTCGATCCCGATGTGGATCTTTTTCAAAGAATCATTATTGCGTCTGGAAAATATTTTAAATGATATAACAGTATGCAAAATTAAAGGAAACCACAACCCCATTTGTTCTAAAATTGATCGAACCTGGCGCCGATAACATTTAAAGTTTAATTATTTGCTGTAAACTTGTTTACCAACCAAAATTTAAACAAATTACAAAGTGTGAAAGCGTGAAAGAAATTTTGCGTGGTTGGTTGTAACTTTTTGCGACCGACTGCATATCTGCTCGCTGGATCAGCAGCTATGTTGCAAGAACGTCGGCAGACATTTTGTCAGCAGGATCATAGGTCGTTAGTGGAATCGCTTTCTCCGAGTCGGTGACTCCGAGGCTGGCCTCCCGGTGGGGCTGTGCATAGTAATTTATTAATAATTATCTAGGTGCTCTTGGGTCGTGCACCTGTAAACGATACGACACACCTCTATTTTCGAGCGTTCGGAGCCAGATAAGTAGGTATCGTGGGGTTTCTACGCGGCTGGGTAGGAATCCAATATGAGGATCCTGTGGGAGCTTGTAGCCGGAGGAAGGATCGTCCTTGGTTAAGGATGCGGGCATCGTCATTATAAATGGGGTGCTTTGAACTCGAGAAGAGGGTTGACGAAGGGATGCGGGGTAGGATGCAATAGCTCGACTGTCGCCAGACAGCACGCTACGGATACTCTCCGGCTCCCTCTTTCTTGTTCTTTTTGACACTCCCTCGGCAGCCTGTTTCTCCTCCTCCCCTTATACCTCGCCCATCCTGCTATTTATTTCCGATAAACGGCGAAAATCCGTGATGTGCGGGGATCGGGAGCGTCGCATGGAAATTTCAGCCCGCGAGTCGATATATCGGCTTTAGATAGCGCTACTACGCGGCCCCGTAAGTGATTTTCGATCTTTTCAATCCAACCATCTCTGCGACCATTTAGCGAGTTCCAGGCCTATCAAACTGTCGAAAATGTTGAGAATGTCTCCAGAAAATTTTTAGCATTTCTATCATTTCGATTTATCGTAAGCGTGGTCCCTCGTGTAATCTGTGTAGAAGGAGGATCTCGATTTCAAGTTCTATTACCGAGATTCCCCCGGTTACAACGATACGTATACACGGGCACCCTATTTAGCCTGCTTAGCCTTCAATTCGCGAAATCGCTTCGCCTTTCTCTCGAGGAATCCGAAAGCAGAATGGAGCGCGACGTTTCCATTTACCGGGCCGATATTTTTATTACTGCGCGGCCGTTTATTCTGTCCGACGGGACCCAGCGGGAAACGAGTTTCCAGAACTCTTTCCAGGACTCCGCCTCGACATATAAGATTCTTCGAGACGTCGCGTCGACGCCATTTATGAGAGGAGCCGAGGAAAACGCGACACGTCCCCGTGTTCTTCCTATTATCGGCGTCGATCCGTATGCTCACCTTATTCCACAATACAATCTCTCCGAGTCGCACGGAACAGCATTTCCGCGGGCAACGTGGACAAAATTATTTTTATTAGATCGGCGAACACGAAAGTCGTTTGAATTAAACAAGTTAATCCCGTGAATTAGGTCGTTGAAGCTGATTAAGAAACATATCTTTCCGCGATAAGACGCGTTATCTGCGCATTGAAAATTAATCTGCTGGCTCCATATTCGCGGAGCGTGTTTCTCCGCGCGCGCGGTGTTCCTAAAAATAATGAAATTAATTAATTCGTGACCTAGCTCCGTCGAAGCACTCTCGTTTAAGAGCAACGCTAACTCTTAGGGCGTCGTATTAGCTTTGAAAGCTCGCAGCCAGCGGATATAAACCGACACACGATGGAGCCAAAGTTTTCCCTACTTGGCGGGGTGGCGGTTTAAAATTTTAAACATTGCTTTCGACACAATCGCACGGGGATGTCGCACGGGAAATGGTCTTTGATGTATTTCGCGTATTCTCGAAACGGGATTTCTGGCCTGCGCAGACGGGGAAGTAAGAGTATCCAGAGGAAAGTAGGTCCCGCGCCAATATGTCGACGGTTATTGGTTTCATGGCGGAGCCGGCAATCGAAAATTTCACGACAGAAGATAGAGAAAGAGAGAGAGAGAGGAGAGGATGGAGGATGGTTCGAACAGCAGGCCCGGTTCACGTGCTAGCCGGCGAGTTAATTACGCGGGAAAACAATATTATCGAACGAATAATCGGACAGGAGAGGGAAACTCCGTTAAGTGCTGGGCCGACCGAGGGGCGCTCATTACCAGCCTTCTCCGCGTAAATGTACTGCGCGATATAAATTATTTAGGCGGCCGGCCAATTGCCTGGATTCAACCGTTCCCTTGTTCCCTTGAAAATTTTATTCCGCTTCTGCACGGCCGTTTAACCTCTTTAACATGCGCACGATTCCGACGCGCCGCGCCGCGACGCAGGCCGAGATTTTCAGCTCGGCCGCTGGAAAATTCTTTTTATTGGAATATATGGGGGAAGCCTGTGTACGAAATCTGGGACAGTGTGTATCGTCGGGGCGATTAGAGGCGCGATAAAAGCGGCGGTACCACATTACGTCGGTTTTTTTTTTGCTCATGCTGGTCTCATAATTTATCACGCTTACGCTGTTACGGGGACGATGGTTATGGAGGTATTGATATGGGATATCGAGGAATTAGTGGCGTAGACTGTCACCCCGTTCTACCTGGGAATATCGGGAAATATTGAGCTGAGCTCGTTTGCGTTGAGCTCTCCGTTACCGACAGTGAGATGCAAAATTGAACCAACATAACCGTCCCTACGGGAAATCAGTATTCACGTGACAGAGTATAGGGCAATAATCAACTAATATTTATAAAAACAAGTTTTTAAAAACCACGCTTATATTAAAATGCACAGAAACGGAGAAATTAATTTTTTTAGACATTAGTGACTATAAATAAAAACTTGGAGTGCCCACGAAGATTACGTCAATATAGTTTAGCGCTCCACGCTTTTATTTACAGTCACTGATGCCTAAAAAAATTATTTTCTCCTTTTCAGTGCATTCTAATGTAAGCGTGGTTTTTAAAAAGTTTGTTTTAATTTATTTTTATTTTCTAGTCTTTTTTAAATGGAATGCAAGATATAGTAATATTGGTATGAAATAGTAAGATATAGAAACGCAAGGTATGAAAATACGCGAGATAGAATGAGGGGATGACTCCAAGAGACGACGTCTCTTGATGGAGTCAGAAATTGTCACACCACACAGTCTGAGCTCCTCCGGTGCGAAATGGGTCAGTGGAGTGGGGATGAGTCGGAGTGGGAACGCGTAGTGGAGTAGGGAGCGCTGGGGCGCGGAGTGGGGATCGCTGAACGCGATGACGTACTACCAAGCGTCGCGCGGCGAAGTGCAACGGTTAATATTAAAATTTTTGTCTCCTGAATGCACAGTTTTTTAAAAATTTGGTTTTTAATATTGCATTGTCATCCAGTTCTGAGCTATGTTTAAAGTTTCAAGTCTCTAGCTTATCGGGAAGTGGTCTAAAATTCGATTACAAGATTTGACGCATTCAACACCAACAACGATAACTCGGCAAGCAAATATAAACGTGGTAGAAATGACTAATAGTCTTTCTTGAATAAATTTGGGGTTATGTTCGCGGCGCAACGGTTCGATCAAATTATACACTAAATAGCAATTTTGTAGACATTTTTCAAACGTTCGATTCGGATTTGAATCATTACGTCCTGAGGCACGCTTGCTATAGAATGTTTTCTATAAGAGAAAAAGATGAAAGATGGTGGTGTGTTTCGTCCTAGACCCGCTAGAGGACTCATCAGTAAGGCTATCTAGCGAACATAACCCCAAATTTATTTAAAATGTACGATCGAGAATAATTTCTTATTTAGTCTTCTTGAATGTTAGTCATAGCAAAATAGTCATTAGTCAAAACTTTTTGATTAGTGATAACTAAATGACAAATAGTATAAGTAAATAATTAAAAAAAAATAGCTCTAAGTAATCGTTAGCTATTGCTTATTAGTGAATTAGTAGTTGACGATCAGTTATCAATCTTTAGTCATCAGTCACTATTGTGCGATTAACATACATTAATATTATTAATTAGTTATCAGTGATGACTTGATCAATGATAACTTATCACTAACTAATCAAAAAGTTTTTACTAATGACTATATTGCTATGACTAACATTCAAAAAGACAATTATTAGAAAATTATTAGTAATTTTTAAATATTAGTTGATTATTGCCCTACTCTGTCATGTGGTTATTAATATTGGGTTTTTATAAATAACGCAGAATAAAAGAATAAAGTATTCTTTTGTTGTTTATTTATGAGAAGCCATAATTATGTCCGACACTAATTTTCCCCTACGTCCAATAAGGGGAAAGGTTTCCTTGCTCGTCGTATCGGCACCCGATAAACTCGATGGTATTCCGGCGGCGAAAAAATTCATTCCACCGGTTATACAGCAATTTTCACCGGGAAATGTTTACCAGAAACGCTTCATGATTGAAACTTCGTAACTACGGCTATTCATAATGCAACCGGTTCAGAAAGTTCTACGTGTACCGTTGCTGTAGGAACAACGCCATTTTAAATATTCAGCGAGACTTATCGACTACCGGTGTATTATTATTCCGTGAGAATTTTCGGTGGTTCGGTAGCGTGTATCGTGATCATTAATACAGACTTTAATTGGAAAGTGTCGAAATTTTTCACTCGAATCTGATCTCGTAAATGATTTGCCATTCGCGCGTCAGATCGACTGTTCGTCGTATTTTGATTTACTTATTCGATGTTAATAGTTAATACACGTCGCTATTTATTTAAGTAGTCTTAAAGTTAAAGTAATAAATGTTAATTAAATTAAAAGAAGGGAAGAGTGAGAATAGATTTTGACAAAAACGAGTTTAAAGTTGAGAAGAATAGAAGAACGTATGTGGAATTGACATAAAAAGTGGAATAAAAATAACAATTGCAATTAAAATGACAATGAAAATAATAAAAATTAAAATTACAATTAAAATCACAATAAAAATTGAAATTGATATCGATGTCGATATTGATATTTTGATATTGATGTTGATATCGATGTCGATGTCGATATCGATATTTTGATATTGATGTTGATGTTGATGTTGGATGTTGGATGTTGGATGTTAGATGTTGGATGTTGGATGTTGGATGTTGGATGTTGGATGTTGGATGTTGGATGTTGGATGTTGGATGTTGGATGTTGATGTTGATGTTGATGTTGGATGTTGGATGTTGGATGTTGGATGTTGGATGTTGGATGTTGGATGTTGGATGTTGGATGTTGGATGTTGGTGTTGGGTGTTGGATGTTGATGATGGATGTTGGATGTTGATGTTGGATGTTGATGTTGGATGTTGATGTTGATGTTGATGTTGGATGTTGATGTTGATGTTGATGTTGGATGTTGGATGTTGGTGTTGGATGTTGATGATGGATGTTGGATGTTGGATGTTGATGTTGATGTTAATGTTGGATGTTGGATGTTGGATGTTGGATATTGGATGTTGATGTTGATGTTGATGTTGATGTTGATGTTGATGTTGATGTTGATGTTGATGTTGATGTTGATGTTGATGTTGATGTTGATGTTGATGTTGATGTTGATGTTGATGTTGATGTTGATGTTGATGTTGATGTTGATGTTGATGTTGATGTTGGATATTGGATGTTGATGTTGATGTTGATGTTGATGTTGATGTTGATGTTGATGTTGATGTTGATGTTGATGTTGATGTTGATGTTGATGTTGATGTTGATGTTGATGTTGATGTTGATGTTGATGTTGATGTTGATATTGAAATTGAAGCAAAAACTCTAACTCGAACAAATAATACCAATGCTAATACTTACTGTTAGATTATGGGTATGTAAAAATCACACTATTTATGGTCTTAAAGACGTCTTTTTAAGACGTAAGACTTTCAGACCTAAAATAAGACGTCGTGTGCTATCTGGGGTAGGACCTCGATTAACCGGCTTGATCGGGAGACAAACATCCCGGACAAATTAAGGCCCGATGGATAATGGAAACCCGAGGAACGTAATTAAAATGTACATTGTATTCCAAAATAAATTTTTTATTTTTGAAAATTTATTTCCCTTCATAATATAACCACATTTAAACGCATATTTGTTTATAATCGGGATCCGGATAATCGAGATCCTACTGTAGAATGAAATATTTACAGTCTATTTCCATTCAAGTTTTCACTGATATTCTCTGCTTTAACTTCCGCCTCGGGGAGAGAGAGAGAAATGGGGGAAAGATAAAAGAGCCGTTCGCTTGTTTCTGCGAATTCTTTTAACGAGGAAAAATAATACGGACTATATTGCTGTGGACCGCAAGAGTTATTTCAGTTTGAAGATTGTTCGGTCTTACGGACCGATCTTGTAATTACTTCTCCTCTTATCAGCGTGCTTCCCGGTGTAAGTAGCTGCACAATTTTCCAGGCTAGCAGGCTACAGTTTATTACCGCAAAACGCGCCATGCCTCTCGCGAACCTTTCGAATATTTACTACGAGTTCACGCGAAATCTATACTTTTCTCAACCGATGCCCAATCCCCGGAGAAAATCTGGCGGTTGGTGAATTTACGCGTTTAGCAGAGAACTTCGTTTTTCCTCAGATTTTCATTCGATCCATACTCTTAGGTTGTTATACAGTGACTCAAACAATTGATCAAATGTTTAATTTTGTTTAAATTTTTATTTAATTGAACACATGTTAATAAGATATGTAACAAAATATTTTATTATAATACATACATAGTTCTCGTAGTTCATATAATACAGAATTAACTTAAATATGTTACACTTTTTAAACAAAATTAAATGAAATTAACAAATTATGTAATGATCAAATTTTTGAGTTTGAGATAATGAAATATTAGTACTTCGTATACCCTCCTTTCGCTTTCAGTACAGCTTCTATGCGTCTTGGCATATTATCTACTAAACTTTTACACTGTTCAGCCTTAATATTTTCCCAAGCGGTTTTAACTTCTGACCACAATTCAATAATACTTCTCGAATTGTGATTGAAGTTGGCAACTGTTCTTTTTAGTAAACTCCATATGTGTTCTATTGGGTTCAGATCGGGAGACTGTGGGGCCAGTCTAAAACAGTAAAACCATAGCTGTTAACCATACTTTGGTGATTTTTGCCTTGTGTTTAGGTTCGTTATCGTGCTGAAAAATGACTTCTTCTGCGTTCTTATTCCATTTTACCAAACTTCCAATTAAACTTTTCTGCAGGATGGATGTGTATGACGTTGCAGTCATTCGACCTTTAATTTTTTCAACGCATCCGACGCCCTCAGTGGTCATACAACTCCAAACCATGATATGGCCTCCTCCAAATTTCAGTGTTGGATGAACTTGATGCGACCGTACTTGTTCTATATTTCCTCGCCATGTCGATTCGCGTCCATCGCACCCAAAACAATTAATTTTCGTCTCGTCTGACCATATTACCCGGGCCCAATCGAGATCTGTATAATTTTTACATTTTTCGGCAAACTGCAGTCGAAGCTTCTTGTGCCGCTTTGTAAGAAGAGGTTTCTTTATTTTTGCACGTCCTCTTAAATTCACTTCTCGCAGTGCATTACGCACTGTCTCAGCGCTTACGTTAATTTTTTTGCATTTGTACGGCACTTTAACGCTACCATTACGGATTGATCGTATGATTCATCGCTTTGTGATAGTGGATAACTTTGATTTTCGTCCTGCTTTATTTTATAGTATGTTTTCTTTTAAAGTTTTACGTACTGAAGACACAGTACCAACAGAGCACAGTATCTTCTTAGAAATCTCGCGATGAGAAAGCCCAGATATTAATAGTTTTTTCATTTCTGATATTTTACTTGCTTTTATTGGTCTCATTATGAAATATGACTAAAAATATCTTTTTTATTCATTATTTTATTACAAACGTATTCTCGAATGTTTAAAAATAACGCTATGACTTACCAGTAATTATATTTGTGCTAAGGAATGCCAAAAATATAAGAATTTTTCACAATTGAGCTAAACACAAATAATTGATCAAGTATACACAGAATATACAAATTCGTAATACACGTCCGCTTTATACGATTACAGGGCTTAAACTGTCGTAAAGTACCGACGCAATGTTAACATTTTTCGTATATGTCTCAACAGTCTTAAGCAAGATTCTGAGAAAGGTATACTGTGACTTGTTTCCTTTTTGTTCGAACATTTGATCAATTTTTTGAGTCACTGTATATTACCCTTGTCCGTCCCCAGTTAGAATATGCTTCAATTATATGGTCTCCGAATAGCGTTAAATATCAAATCATGCTAGAGAGAGTGCAGCATAAATTCTTCAGGTTTTGTGCATATAGGACACACAACCCAATGTCAATCTTTGATCATAACTACTGAAGAATATTAAACAAAGTCAACCTGGAAACATTATCCGATCGAAGGAAGGTTTCCAACCAGAACATTATCTTTAATCTGTTAAAAAATAATATAGATTGTCCAGCACTCCTGGGGAAAATAAATTTCTATGCACCTGAACGAGTTTTGAGAACAAGAGCAGGATTTCAAACAGTGCAATCCAAATCCTCATATGGAGTAATAAATCCAATAAATCGCATTATTGCTAGTTCTAACATATTTTATAACAATATTGATTTTTTTAATGACTCGTTACAGGTATTCAAAAGAAAATTGCACAATACTATTTGTTAATCGTACCGGTATTTGTTTAGTTTTGCGCGGTCCATTATTATGTAAATTTTAGGTTAAGACCTTTTCTTTGTTAAGTTTCCTTTTTGTTTTTATCAGTTATACTGTAAAAAACTGTATACATTTGTATAAAAGGACCTTGGTCCGTATATAATATATAATAATAATAATAAAGAATGAATTCTTGATGTTCGATGGTCTTATCTCGCACGAACCATAACCGGGGACAGCGATATCGATTTGTCTCAGTTTACGAGTCCAACGACCCGCATTAACCAAAACGAACGAGGGAGAGCTGAAAAATTCCGTCTCGTGGGTAATTTATTGTTAGACTGGAGGGCCCTTGATTTTCTTACCATTCGTATTGTTAACGACTCCGTTCGGGGACGAAGAGTTATTGATTATACAAACTCTGAATACCACGCTTAATCAGGCCGAGAGAAATTCCAAGTTCTAAATACGAGACTGTGGTTTTCGCGATGGGACGAATACGGAGACGTAGATGCAGAAAACGGGAAATGTCTTGGTAGATTGTTTCTTAAAATACGCATGTAGCATCAATAAAGCCATATGTTCACTTAAGGGTGATTCTGGAAAAACCGTGATGGACGATTATCGCAAATGTGGTTATCTTATCTTTCCCGTACGTCGTGTCTGGGACATTTAGAACGCCATTGAATCAGATTTATAGGCATGATTGTTCCTCCCATGTCCAAGGCGATCGATGGAATCTCCCCCTTTTAAAAACCATTTTATACGGCGATGCGAATTTATACGGATAGCGAAGAATATCAAGATTAATTTCTTCCATGATGTTTAATTGTCGAGAATGTATGTACATGAAAGAAGACAACAGTGCGAACGAGCACAGAAATCCAGTGGGTTAAGGTGAAGTGCCCTAAGTCCGGACAGTCCAAAAGTGATACCTAAATCTGGACAATTGAATTTTCATAGTAAAATCAGTAATTAAGAGATTAAATAATTATATTATATATTCTGAGGCCTTAGCTACAAGTAGGTGTGAATATTATTTTATTAAGACATCAATTGAAATTTAAAACTGAATTCAAAGTTCATCTGAAAACAGTATACAAAATAGTCTATTTACATGCGAATCATGTGCATTTATAGTTCGAACTTTTGTTAGAAAAAAAGATATAATTTCAGCCCTCAGACAAAAAATAATTATCACGCATAATAATATTGATATTTTAAAATAAATTGGCAATCAAGCTTAACGTAAATAATAATTATTAATCCAAATATTAGATGCCCCAGATTAGGACTGTTTTCAAATATAAGTACTCCATACTGGGACGCGATGACAGTAGCTGTCCCACTCTAAACTTATACGCAATGTGCTTACGCCTGAAACCGGACACGTGTTTGCGAATAAAATCAACGCATTGTTTGCAAATTATTTAACTACATGTACGTATAATTAGTCTTCTATTAGCTTGAATAACGTATGTAGAAAATGTATTCCGGTTGTGACGTTAATAATACTTTATGTTTACATCTTAAATCTATCAGTATTACTACCTAACCTTAAAAGTTGTATTATGACAAGTTTTATTGAAACAGTAAATGAAAATAAATATATATTTGGTTAAATAATACAATACTATAATCTATGATAAGAATACTACATATTACGCAAAGCATCTTCTATTCGTCATGCGCAACAGCGCCACCAATCAACGTTTTAGGTTATGTTCGCTCGATCAACTCGTAAATTGAATTTGTCCCGATATAGGCTTAACTTCTGTCCAGGTACTAGCTTAGATTGAATTTAATATGTCCAACTATAGGTTTGAATTATTCTTGTTAATACAATTAAGATACTACCCTAAACAATGATTTTTTATTTTAAATTACTTTACAAACTCTCGACAACCTGTCGATCATCGTGCCTGATTGGTTGAATGTCAATATACGTCGTTTTCAATTCCTCAGTTCAATGTAGACCAGCATGAAACTCAGTCAGTCACTAATAGTTAGTTAAAATTTCTTTATACATAGCAAGTACGTTTTTTAAAAGTTCATCTTGTAATCAGTGTTGTCTCCCTTGTTAAATATCTATTATATTAATTATGTATATATTTTCAGACGCATTTCTCTTGAAAATGATCCAAATCCGGATCGAAACGTTGAGAATTTAATTTTTGCAAATTTGCTTTGTCTGTATTATTGATCGAAACCGTGCGCCGAGAGCATATTTTAGTTTATTAAACATTTACGATCGAGAAATAACAAAACAATTAATCTGAACTGTATGTTAAAACTCTTAAGAAATTGTTTTTATTTATTTAAAGTGATAAAATTTAAAATAGAAAAACATGCTGTCCATGCATAGGGCACTTCACCTTACTCGGTTCGCCGTTCAGTTTGGCATGACTTCGCGCGGATGATTAATTTCGTGGATCAGCTTAAAGCGAAGCGACCGGGGTGCCACTATTGATTCGACGTAATGACGGCACTCATTAATGCCTACCTACAGCCAGGTTTTATCGATGACGAGTCGCCGCGCGAGTTAGATCGTCAGCAGAACATGTAACTTCGCGACTGAAGTAATTAATTCGTCCCGTTGGGTACGTAGGCTCCTTTGATTTATCTCATTAGCGATTCCGTAATTGCGATGAATCTTGGCATGTGTCCTGACTATGAAAGGAGAATTCAAAGGTCAATCACGCATGGAGAAATTTATGTGGGAGCTAACAATCTCGTCGGAACTATCTTTAACCGCCGATTAAATTACCATTTCGTGGAACGCGATCGATTCGACGCTACATTCGAGATTTTATTTCATCTCGTGCCTCTCGAAACTCGGATCAAATCGCTATTTGTCGAACAGCAGTCGTTTAATTACCCTACAGAAAGATCCGTTCACTTTTTCTACATATCTCCTGACGATTCGGATTTAAACAATAAAAATAACGAGACGGGATCTCGCGGCATCGCGCTGATCGAACCGAGAGCGCGAACAACACTTCCATTGGAACAGAAACCAGATAGAGAAAATATGGCATGCCGCGACAAAAGCTGTGCTCGTTCCTCTCTTATTGTCTGCCGGCGGAAAAATGCCGGTTCCGGGCATCCGAAATGGAATTCCTTTGCCGGAGGAGTTTTTCTCGCGGTCCAAACACAGTGGAAGTTCTTCGAAATCCTTTATTTAATTGTTTATGCGAATTGCCATACGTTCAACGCTATCAACGTGCAAGTCACTTTTCTATTTCCAAGCAGAGTGTTCCGCGAGAGAGGAATAAGAAAAGGGGAACACGTTTATACTGATTTACGTTGACAAGTTAAAAAGCTGGAAGTAATGCGAACTTACAGTGTGGCGGTAGGGTGTTTTTGTCAGTCGTAAACAGAAGCAAATAGTTTTTGTGCGTGTCCAAGGTTCTGTGTTTTTCCTGACGGATCAATTTTCTGCGCGTCATTGTTTCATATTGTGTTGCGATGGAAGATTTAAGGAGCGCTCGTACATATATACGCCATTACGCGATAAGTTCGATAAGATACGGCAACATGCACACTCCATCCCCAATAATGACGCACTTTAAGCAAAATTAAGGCCACACTGTAAATGTTTATGCAAACCTCTACGTATTCTTTGACTCGCTCGAAGATTAAGAAATCCATTGCAAATTTATATTTGCGCTTTTTCCCCTCGATTCGTGCTCCCTCCCCGCATCCGATGAATCTGTGGTCGGCAAACGATACGACAGTTACGGAGAAAGTACTGTAAACTGACAGACACCTAAAGAGGATCGGGCCGAGCGACTCCATCGCTTGGAAAAATCCTTATATCCCCGAACGATCCTCGCAACGGTGTAGATCCAGCGAGAGGAGACACTTTAACATTTTACAGCGAGCGGGATGACGGCGCAGGGTTCGTTTCGTCGGAGAGACGCACACATAAACAAGTCGGCCATCATAGGATCCAGGATGGCTTGATAAGGCGTGATAAGGTATCGGATTTGCGTGTCACGTAAATATTGTCTCTAATATAGCCGGGTTATAAATAACGGGCTGGTTTTTCCACAACCCGGCACAGCTCGGCCCGCGTTTTCGTACAAAGTGGGCCAGCAGATTTCAAAAAGTATTTGTCAATTTATTTTGAAGATATTTTCGAAGGTACTTCTGACGGGTACATTAGTATTTATATAGTTCAAATTAATTCGTCGGAAATTGAGTATTTTACTGACAATTTCGATACTTTATCCTCCAATGTAATACTTTATCTTGGATACAATCCTTCCCCTACGTAAGGCGGGTTTCCCTCACGTTAAAAAAAAGTTGTATTCTAAAATAAAATTGTAAAATTGTTGTATTCCGGGTGAGGGTTAATAAACGTTGTATGTTAATGATATCAAAACACTAGTTAACTTCCCGATTCATAGGGAAGTTACTGTAATGACCCCGAAAATCGATTTTTTAGCAGATCTTCACGTTTCATGGTCATTGGAGCCATTTTAGACTATTTTCAGCAAAATGTTCGTATGTGTGTGTGTGCGTATGTATGTCCGTTTGTATGGTATCAAATTTTTCGTTAACGTTTTCTGAAAAAGTAACAACGCGATCAGAATGATGAATGATGCAATCGATGTGCCCCGCTGTAACTTAGAGCTGATTAGATTTTGGTCCATTTTGGTCAAGTAGTTTTTTATTTTTTTAGTTTTTTTCGAAAGAAGTTGATTCAACAATGCAATTTATACTAGAGGACGGAAATTTTCCACCGAAAAAACAAACGTAATTACATAAAAAATTTTTTTCTAATTTAAAAAAAAATTTTTTTTATTTTTATTCATTTTAAAAAATTTTTTTCTATTTCATTTTTTTTTAATTTATGCAACTAATGCTAATGTTACCGCTTACAATAATCGAAAATTATCCGAATGCAAGAGTGAGTTTATCATCTCTACTCCCGAGAATACATTTTGGGAGAATATCGATGAAAGTAAAAAAAAACCATGTTGGCGATGTTGGCGAAGGAATAACGAATCGGGAAGTTCTTTGTGTGACTCTTGGAGAGTCACACAAAGCAACCCTACTCGCGAGCGAGCAACAACAACCCTCTAGTTTATTAATAAAACTCCTCAACTATAACTTTATGATTCGTAGGAAGTCTGACACAACTCGGGATAGACAGAAATTCGAAAGAGCGAGATCTTAGCTGCTTTGAGGTTTCTACTAAAAAAAGCCTGGTTCAGTCTTTTGCGCGAACTTAAATAGAAGTCCCTTAAAGGGAGAGGTAGATGACTACAATGATGTGTCATAGTGCTGATTTCTGTGTGACCAAGGCTAGTGATCGGTCGACGTTCACTGTCGAAAACACCTATCTTAGTCACTATTTATCATAAAGTACATAGTAGTTGGTAATACAACAAATGTTTGCATTGATTGCAAGAGACAGGAGCCAAATAAAAATTTATTTCTTCTCTTAATTAGCTCATTAACGTGAAACTTATATACTGGTGGCCTTAAATCTTCTTCATAGGTCCGCTGTTTTAAATTGAACATACCCATTCTTGTCATATATCAGAGTTGAGCAAAAATTTAATCAACGATAGATGAATTTTCTACTTCAACCGTTAATCGCAATTAACAATTAATAAAAATGAATTTTTCAAAATAAAAAAAAATAAATTGCGGTTAACGATTAAATACTTATTAATTGTTCATTGGGAATAACGCTTAAATATCTACTTTAGTCGTTCATTGCGATTAACGATTACATTCCTTTCAATTGTAATCGTCAATCGAATAATAGATTAATGATTAATTGCTGAAACTGAGTTTAGGTGTCTTGTCATTTGGTCTATAATACAAACTCTGTTTACGTGCTTTTATGTTTCTTTTCGATGATTTCTTTCTTTTTTTCTTTTTTTGACGATTAACTTCAATCGATTGAATCAGTCTCCGATTTTTCGATGATTTCTTGTTGGAACATCTGCAAAAAGTAAGTCAAGTGTTGAAGAATACTGAGAGTGTCCCGGTATATTTTAACGGTCCTCGGGTCTTTGTTACTGACTCTGGTCAGAAGTGGAAGGCCTGCAACCTTCAAATTCAAAGAGGCCCTGAGTAATAAATTAAGGGTCCTCCCACATCTGTTTTTCCCGAGTGGACCCAACAGGGGTTTTTCTTCCCCCTAAAACTTTCTCTGCAGCTTCACTTCAGTTTCGGCTTGCAAACTATACAGACGTCTTCTGACTAGTTCTTCTTCGATTGAATAAAGAACAGATACGTTGCATTCTTGTGCGTTATTTCTATATTATAAATACCCATTTCCATTATTTCTTTTTATAATCAACGATTGACGATGAACCTCATCAATCGACTGAATAAATTGTCAATTTTTCAACGATTGCCTTTTTTAATCGTACACATTAATCAGTCAATCTTGATTAAAATTTTAATCGATCATAACTCTCATCATAAATGACCCCAACTCTGTCATAAATGCATACAATCCACAGTCTACTAATAAAATTTTGATTTCCGGCCACTTTTTGGGAGCTGCTGGCTCGCTATGCGTCGAAAGAACAGAGTAGAAAAACAAAGAGGGAGAAAGACGTCGAGGGAGGGAAAGTGTAGGGTGGAAAGTATCCCATTAACGTATGCGAGCTCGCACACATGCTCCGTCACCGATCGCGAACGTGCCCGGCCCGTGGCTACAGATACAATGTGAAACGTGGGTGCAACACAATGACGACGAGAACGCAGCGACAAGAACTTCTCGACCGGTATTCATACGTAGACGGGCCATTGTCTCGAGTTGTTCGTGGGTAAAAGACACCACGCGTAACTTCGTACCTCGAGATACAACCCCCCCGTACCCGTAGCTCGCGCATTTTCCATGGAATTTGTCGGTCCTCGGCCATCGTTCGCCCCCTAACCGAACAACCCCCTTGCCACCCGCGCTCTTTCAGCCGACGACGCGACGCGCGACGTTTCGCTTCGGCTGCCAGCGTCGCTGGAATACAGACGTAGACGGCGACCGTCTTTGATGCGACCGAGACGTTTTTATTTCCTCCTGGTGCTCGGAACGTGGAAGAGTTTTACAAAGAGACACTCCGAAGACACGGTTCTGTAGCGTCGCGTCGCTCCACCCCGCTGATAAGTTTGCACGCAGATGGGGATCTTCAGCTCGTGGTAGATTGTTAGAGATTTTCTTTATCCTTTGTTGTCGGCACGCTATGAAATGCCGCGTCCCCCCCTTCACAATGAGTCAAAATAACATTGACACACTTCCTAAAGCACCTTTTCAGTATTTAACGATTTCGATTTGTTTTAGAAATTCATTACTTAAGGGGCTTGTTCACGGTAGGGATGTCGATTTTTAATCGATTATTTAAAAAATCGATTATTTTCATAAAATAAATCGATTTTTAGAATCGATTCTTTAATATCCGATTTTTACAAATAATCGATTCTAAAATTATAAAAATAATCGATTTTTATGGCAAATTGTATGAGTGTACGTGGAGACCGTGGAGTGTTTACTGTGGAGACTGTATAAAGAGATCCAACTAGCATCCAAAGTAACTGTATACAGGGTGTCCCAAAATTCGTGAAGTTCCCGAAAGGGGTTGGTTCCTGAGACCATTTCAAGCGACATTTTCCTTTGCAAAAATGTTATCCGCGGCTTTGTTTAGGAGTTATTAACGAAAAACACGGACCAATCGGAGCGCGACCTAGACGCGAGTTGCCACAATCGGCCCGGCGCGCCAACTGTCTATTGGCCGACTGTGGCAACTCGCGTCCAAGTCGCGCTCTGATTGGTCCGTGTTTTTCGTTAATAACTCCTAAACAAAGCCGCGGATAACATTTTTGCAAAGGAAAATGTCGCTTGAAATGGTCTCAGGAACCAACCCCTTTCGGGAACTTCACGAATTTTGGGACACCCTGTATAAATGTTCCTAAAACGCGACAATTCTACTGCGCATAATGTTTCTAACGGAACTCGTTCATTGGCTAATTCCCTACTCGTACTCGGCCGACCACGCGACCATTGGCTGGCGCGCAACGACATACGCGAAACAAGTACGTAATAAATTTTTCAACTTCTTCGATGTTCATATACTCAATTTTGCTTTAAATAAATGCGTAAAGATCCGCAGTCTAATAATTATTATTTCTTTATTTCTTTAATAAAAGATTCCAACAAAATTTTGATCTTCGTTTTTTTTATCATTTTTAGACATTCCTAAAAAGATCGATTATTCAAGACATCGATTATTTTGGAAACGATTTTTTAGTGGATCGATTCTTGAAGCTTCGATTATAATCGATTCAGAAAAATCGATCTTTTTGAAAATAATCGGCATCCCTAGTTCACGGCCAATTGTTGAAATTTGAATAATGTTAAGGGGGATCTATACCCTCAGATTTTGGGGTATTTATCAATGTTATCAACCTCTGTGCAGAAAAAAACTGCATAATGAACACGAGATGGAGTTGCTTGCTATTTCCATATTCTATTCAGCTCGTCGCGAATGCCGTTATACAGGGCAGATCGCACTAATATTAGTGTCACCGATGAGAATATGTACCTCGTCTGTGTCAGTTTTGCTATGATTCCACATTGACAGCAGTGCAGCAGTGAAATGTTGCACAATATCGCAGCACTGATTGACAGTCCTTCTGACTAGACACCATCTCGTCTAAACTACCTGAAATAAAATTGGCTCTAGATTGGCTCTACATCAGAGAGGACCTCTGTCTTCATGAACGTAATATGGGGAAATCTCTGCTATGTGAATGAAATCACGCGCATCGATTTTTTGTCCTTATACGAGCATATTTTGAGCTACACAGTAGTTCATTTGATAGAGGAAGGTTCATCACGGCGCGCCCTGCTCATCATATCAGTCAAAAAAGTCTCTTTGAGACAGAAAAATACATTGAAATCTGCGGTTATTTTTCTAGATTTTTTCTCTACTTTAGGCACTCATATTATTAGATATAAACATAATCTCGTTAAATCAATAGCAGAGCGCGCGGTATTTAACCTTCCTCTATAGAATGAGCCCTCACCCAGCCATAAATCGGTTCAAATAAGGACAAAAAATCGATGCGCGTAAACCCATGTTTGAACCCAAAATCTAGTACGATTCTAGTTCCTTTCTAGTTACAATCCGAGGGTATAGATCCCCCTTAAATCTCGCGCTCACAATATATCGTGCGAACTTGTCGCGATCGATGCGGGATCGATTCCACTAACATTACTAACATTTGGTCGCAACCAGCGTGCTCACTCGCTCCTGTGGAAGTGCGCTTCACTTCCGTGTGGATTATCGAACTGTATACTTCTCTTCCGACAAACTGTATAACCTTTTGTATTACTACAAGTTTACTATTATCACTATATTTATACATTATAATTATTAAAGTTTATTTCTCAAGACCAATCATGTTGCGCAACATGATTGATTGTGAATGATAATAGTGATTGACTAATTGCGCAACCTATTGTTGTGTAAAATCAGAATTTCCTGATATTTTGTGCACAACAAACGGTATGCGTTTGTACTGTGAATGGCAGTGTTGCATAAATATTGTCAGTAGGGTTTGGGATCAAGTACCTCGCAAACAGGTTCAAACTTTGATTGATTGATAATAATTTTGAGTTTTAACGATCGTAAATTGTTGTTTATGCACAAGTGTTGTTTATGAACAAAAGATACAAAAATTAGCAATTTTGCAGAATTGTAATTTCAACGTTTCGGTTCGGTTTTGAACCATCATCAAGAAAAGTCCGCGTCTGTGGAATTTAATAGACACTGTTATTCATTAACACAGGAAATTTTATGGTTTAGACAAGAGGTAATATACATACTTGCTAATTGTGAAAAAACACAGAATGAAGAGCGTAAAAGAAATGGTACTTGTCAGTAAGAAGGTTTAAACTGTACTAGACTGTAACCGTTGTGACAAAGTCAAGGCGGAAAACAGAGAAACATCGTAGATCTAACTAGCCAATCCGATGTCAAGGATCAAGAGACACCAAATCAATGTTTGGCGCTAAATTCAAATTTTAAATATTCATCAACAAACTTCCAACCAATGTATTACCAAAAATTGGTAGAAAAATTAGCAATCATTTTATGTGTGAAATTTCACATAACAATGTTAATGTGTTTAACCATATTTATAAAAACTGGAAGTCATTAGTTAGATTATTATAGATTATTATACATTATTGATTGATTGAATTCGAATTCTCTATAAGTAAATTTAAGAAAAATGTTCTCGGCGCACAGATTCGATCAAATACTACACATTACATAACTAATATTTGTAACACTCTTTGGATTACGCATAGCTTTCTTTTGTGTTTTTCTATTGGAGGAACTGAAGGTGGTGTTTCGTCCTAGACCCGCTAGAGGACTCATTAGTAAGGCTATCTAGCGGGCCCTGCCTTAGACACACACGTGCCAGTAAACTTTTTAAGGAAAGTTATTAATACACTGATTGGTGACATTTCAGTAACTTGCGAGAAAGTGTTCGACAATTTGTCCATCTTGCGGACGGAGTCGTAACCAAGTCTTTCTCGAACTGTAAATTTTTCGCCATCTAAGTTAAATGAAGAATTGTTCTCGATCTCTATAAGTACTTCGAAAAACAGAAATAGTACTCCTAAGTATACTCGAACCTATGCCAGACAGTTTCGAACCTTTTACAAGCACTTTGGTAAACGGAAATAATACTTGCAAGTATATTCGAATCTTGGTCGAACGGATTCGAAACTTTTATGAATATCGTACCGGAAATTCTCTGATTTTTCTAATCATTATTTTTTTAACTTTAAAATCAATTATGTTGTCCTCTGATGCATTCTTTTCTATTCTAAAGCTGAATCTATCCCTCGAGCACGGGATGCCTTGACTGATGTAGACACTAATTATATTAATAATGATAATTCATCTACAACATGTGATAGTTCACAGACGCAGATGTCCGTAAATCGACACAATAGCGAATTATCAATTTGGTTATCCTTTGACAATGAAATAGCAATTACAAATAATACGATACCTAGCTCATCGTCTGCTGTGTTAGAAGTGGAAAATTATCTAAAATCACAATATTTATTTGAAATGAAGTACCCCATTTTATAAAAAATTGCACGTGATTATCTTTCTGTAATGGCCACTTCTGTACCTTCAGAAAGAGTGTTTTCAAAAGCAGGGAATATCGTGGATAAAAAAAGAAGTAGGATAAAACCAAGTATTGTAAATGAAATATTACTCTTAAATAGTTACGAATTTAATAAAGAAACTGCTTAAAACCTACTATGCAGTTCTGATTTCCAAGATTCGAGTACTACTTCGAAAGATTCGATTCCTTTCAACATCGAAGTACTTATAAGTACCTTTTCGATACTTGTAAGTACTCATTCCGAGGTTCGATGTCAGTTCGTATAAAATGAGTACTTTTCAAATATAATAATTCAAACATTATTGCTTTTAAATAAATAAGAAATTATTCTCGATCGTACATTTTTAAATAAATTTGGGGTTATGTTCGCGGCGCACCAGTTCGATCAAAATTTTGAATAATTTCTTATTTATTTAAAAGCAATAATGTTTGAATTTTGATCGAACTGGTGCGCCGCGAACATAACCCCAAATTTATTATTGCTTTTAAGTCGTAATCGAAACCCATGAAATGAAACTCGGTTATTGAAATTGACTCGGATTCGTGAGTACATATTGCACTTGATCCCGTCCCTAATTGTCAGACGAATCTCATCGCTACGGAGTGAAAAACTGAACGATTGCTCAAATTATGTGTCGACGTGAATACAATTTGGATTTGCGTAACATCATGCTGCACAATAATTGTTCGGCAACATGATTGATAGTGAATAGGCCCCTTTACCTACAAGAATAGGAAACGGTCCGAAATATCTTGCCCGACGTTATTCTTTACGCTCTCGTAATAACTTTCAAGCCGATTTAGCGTCTGGTGAATTTTTTCTCGCGGTTTCCCCGTTGCATATTGGCTTTTAATCGTGCCTGGCCGGACGCCAGCTTGTACAGATATCAAATGGCATCATGCGCGCGGGCGAAGGTAATTTTAAGTGGCCCCGGAGTAATTAATTCGGAAAAGAAAAGGTAATTAAGTGATATGCACCTGTTGGTAGTATCCCGGCGGCCGCTTGTTGCGAGTGTCGAATACATATTTCGTCGAACGGCGTCGAAGTATGTGCCAGCCTCGAAATGATTATTTTCCATTCCGGGTCGCCGATATTGTTTCGTTCGTACTTGGACAGGGTACATGAGTTTTTACGCGACACCACAAACAACCACGTACTCCCACAGGATAAACGTTATGTTCCCTCGTATCGCCGATAGATCGCATCGCTATTGTTCCATTGTTCCGAGCCATGCACGAATTAATGTTCACCTATTGAATTATTGATGAACGAACGGGTGGAATGTTCTGGCCGCATTTAAAAAAAAAATGGAAACGCGAATTATGGAAAAATACGGCGAGCACTAATTTTCCTGTTCAACGTTTACGAGCATTAGCCAGGCAGATTTTATGCATGCACGCCCCTCGAAACGTGTTACAGAACATTCGAAAAGCATTAGCAGCTTTTTATTCGCCGATTTATATTGGGGCGACTCGCGACTCGGACTTGTTTCCAAGCACTTTTACCCTAGCACGGCATTACGGATTTCGAGCAATTGTAACGCGGTTTCGTGTCGATACCCCGCGCGAATATATCAGGAAAAGTGTGTTACGTGCGGGTCGGTCGAGATATCGAGTTCGCGTCAAAAATTTGATAGTCTAATAAACTCTGTTCGTGACACGAACCTGTTAAATGAATTGTATCGCTGTTACCAGGCTGGAGAAACGTTCCGGTATATCTGGATTTATTCCGATCGCTTTCCAACTTGTACAGGGTGATTCATTACTAGACTCCGGATTTTACCACGTTTTTATTAGCTCGCTTTCTTGTCTGTCTGTTTGTTCGGTAGAAATTTTGCAATTGATTTTAAACTAACTTCCCGATGAGCTAGAGACTTGAAATTTTAAACATAGCTCAGAACTGGATGACAATGCAATATTAAAAAAAAATTTTTTAAAAAAGCAGATGCGTTCGGGAGATATAAATTATTAATAATTTGAACCTTTGCACCCCCCGCTGCGTGACGTAGTACGTCCTCGCGTTCAGCGTCCCCACTCTACTACGTGTTCCCACTCTGACTCATCCCCACTCCACTGACCAGCTTCGCACCGAAGGAGCTCAGTGTGCGTCAGTGTGCGTTCGAGCTCCGTGCGGTGTTTACAAAGTTACTACGTATTATTATAGTATAATGTTTGTTTACCAAGCGAAAGAACAGTTACATCGAAATTCTCCGTCGAACCTTTATCTTTGACATTTTACCACGGCGTTCATTTTCGATATGACGCGTCGCAATACCGTCTGAAATGTACTACACGTCTCTGTTATAATCTCATCAAAATGTTCAAAATCGATTGTAAAATTTCACACATATAAGGCTAAAAAGCAGAAAATAATTATTTAAATAAAAATAAATTTTTAAAAAATACCATGTTTTTAAAACGGACTAAAAAGTATAAAATGAAATTTTTAAAAACGCCACGTTTAAAAACGGACTAAAAAGTATAAAATAATTTTTTCTAGCCCCATCCAGATTCCTAACCCCGTACAGATAGTCCTGAAAATTTGTGATTGTGAATTTTGAGTAGCTATGGAAATACTTGTAAGATTTAGAACGAAAAACGTGGGGCGCATGCAATAGATAATTGATGCATGAACACCTAAATCACTAACAATTTTATTGCACTGCAAATGATATGAACTGTTTTGCGAGTTTTTTCAATGGCAGCTACTCTCTACACTCCTTACTATATATTATCTTGCGCCCCACGTTTTGCGTTTTAAATCTTACAAGTATTTTCATAGCGATGCAAAATTCACAATCACTAATTTTCAGGACTATCTGTACGGCGTTAGGAATCTGTATGGGGCTGGAAAAAATTATTTTGTACTTTCTAGTCCATTTTTTAAACGTGGTATTTTTTAAAAATTTATTTTTATTTAAATAATTTATGCATAATGAAAAATTTGTGCAGCAATTGCAAGGCACAGGGGCTATATATCAATTTATATTTTTCATTAATCATTTTAATGTAGTGAAAATAATATATTATAATATTCTTAGAGTTTTTGAATCTGATCACTAGACTGCGGATTTTATGCATTTATAACCAAAATGGCTGAGTCCAATTTAAAAAAGTTTACAGATGAAGAGACTTTCGAAACACCAATGTATTATTTCCAGCCCACTAAAATAATTAAAGAAGGAAAGAACTTTTTCCTCGGCCCCCCCTTTTTCTTAAAATTGATGCACACAAATTTTATTGTGATAAGGATCCGCACTCTACTGATCACTGTTTTAAATGTCATTTACTCATTTTTGTGTGTTATAAATGCATGAAATCCGGAGTCTATTCATTACAATTCGCCGATGGGATAAAAATTTTTCTTCGGGTGATCGGAGCTTTTTCAAATGTGGAAGTACATATGTATTCAACCACCTATAATGCTATGACCTTCGTGAGACCTTGAGCACAAAAATTCACAAATACTATCCATCTGAACCATTCAATACCGCTCGAACAAGCATTTTGACTTTCATGTTCTCGGGTCGAGTAACCTCATATTTCGCACGATCCTGAGTTATGGTAAATTCTTGGATCCTCTCTCTCTCTCTCTCTATTGGTCTCTACCTGTTGAAAACAAACTTTCAGTGACGAGGAAAGCCGAGTACGTAAGGTCAAGAGTAAACTCAACCAACATTGTTGCACACCCGAATAGTCACGTTAAAGGGTTTAAATTTCAGCAAGCCCATTTCCATAACTTTATTCGCAATTTCGAGCAGACCTGCCGGAGGGTCTGTGCTTTTAGAAACAAAATGCTAGATTCATAAATACTTGCAGAAAGATTGTATCGTATATTGTTAGTCCAGTAAACGAAGTATCCAAAGCAAGTACCCAATAAGTAAAGCTATGGATTCACCGGATATCTTCAATATTTCCTTCTTACAGTTTTAATGAAAAGGTCACGGAACGACCTATATATCCTATCCAGAAACCAATACACCTTATGAATATCGTAAGTCGCTGGTTTCCTGCATACACGCGTGCTCGTGAGCGATTGAACAGTGTTTTAACGAAGGGAGTTCCGAAGCAATGACCTGTACTAATAAATGTCAGGCAACGCTCTTGAATCTACGCGGACGAGTAACTGGCCTAAGGTTAACTGCTATGTACAAGAATGGCTTCAGCGAAGTTGCTGTAGTGTACGTGCGGCTAACGTTCATTCTTGCACGAGCGAGCATGTAATCCGTATCGTTTCTAGTGTGCATTTTGCCACCTGAAAAATAACCATTTTCATGGAACAGTTTTATTTAAGGTGGAGTGGGCTAAGTCCGCCCTAGTTTTTGCAAAGTTGGACTTTGAACTGATGTATTTTCAGTCGGGTATGTAAAAACTTAACGTTCCTGGTATCAAACTCTTGCCACAGTTATTACTGATGAATTAGTATTATGTAAGATTCTGATTTAGCTTGAAAATTATCATTTTGATAGGATATTGCACAAAGTGTCAACCAGAGTTGGGCAAAAATTTTATTTAAATAAAAATTTCGAATAAAGTAGGTTTTTTCCAAGTGGGTTTTAAACCCACTTTATTCGAAATTTTTATTTAAATAAACTTTTTGCCCAACTCTGGTGTCAACTAGGACGCACTTGCCCCGAAAATGGGGCAAGTCCGTCTCTGAGAGTTAAAAATGCTTCCTTTCTTTCTGAACTAAAATGTTTCTTATTGCATTAAATTATATTGCTTAGTTTTATAGTTATCCATTTTTAAACAAACAAGTACTTTTATGCTGAATTATGAAAGAGGATACAGTGATATTAAAACAAAGTTTAAAAGTGCTTTCGAACCTTCTTTCAAGTGCTACGGGGCAAGAAAAGAATTATTATCAAGCCTGCTACAAAATGCTTTTTATTGCATTAAATATATATTGTTTAGTTTTATAGTTACCCATACAGTACGGACTTACCCCACTGTGATAGTACGGACTTGCCCCGTGTAGTAATATCTACGGGGCAAGATCATCTTAGTGTCTTTCTCAACAAATTTAAAAAAATACAATAAAAACGGTTTATTTAATGCAAACCTACATAAATATTTGTTGTACTTGCCAGAATAACAACACAGAATATATTAATAACTTGTAAACTATTGCACGTTCAGTAACCTCAAAGTTGTACGTGTACCTCGCACGTGACTGTTTGGCATTGGTTGATTTAAGCGAGGAAAACACCTTTATTCTTGGGCGGCATCTATGTAGAATAGTTCATACTAACTTATACTACATTAATAAATACAAGCTAGAGAAATTTCGTTCCTATTATAATAAAAATAACCGATTACCTCACTCCACCTTATAAGAAATATCTTTATTTTACTGACCAGAACCGACCCGACCCAGCGCGCACCGCTAGTATTCGTTGCTCCACATTGTTCGTCGACATTCGTTAAAACGCAATCAATTGAATAAATATCGCTGAAGTTACCGGCGTAATATGATAATTATAATATCGAGGACACTCCCTTTGCCGTCGATACGGGAGCAGTCGGTCAAGTGCTTTTTATATGTCGTTACCAATGCTTTCCTCCGGAAGAAATTGAATTCCCTGCTCATGTTCGAATAGTTTGATCGATGTGAATGTGTGTGTGTGCGCCTTTGGAGTGGCCGCTAGTCCGTGCGCGCGTGTGTGGACGTAGAACTATCTACCTGTCTACGCGTTCAGCAAATGCATATATGGAAGCCGTTTCAAGGCGAGCTCATTGTCAGCGAAGTGTCACACGTGAATTGCGGCGAATTGATTTATTCAGATAGCAGTTGTTCAATAGAAAATCGCGGGACGACCAAATCGAATTCGTCGGGAGCGCTGCCTTCAATTTCCGCGTATATGTTTACGGCTGCAGGATGCATTTAAAGGAGGCTGCCATTTCTGAAGCTGTACGATCGTTAGAGGCTAAACTTCACCTTAGAGGTTCACAGATTTTCGACTTCTTTTTATGTGATTCTGTAGATTTTGACGAGGATATTCCGGCAATCCGAGTTTTAACGTTAGGAATGCAGTGGTTCAAAAGTTGAGCAATTTTAAGCGTTTCTAAGGGCGATGATTTATAATTACTACCTCTGTCCCTTAAAAATAGTAGCAGTTGATGAATTTAATTTGTCTTATAACAATAGTAGCAAAAGAAATTAAATATAGAACGCAAGATTTGTTATAAAAAAACTAGGTTACATTAACCACAAATTAACACTAGAACTACCGGATGAGTCAAAATGACTTGCTCCTGATTTTTTCTATTAGCAAAATTAAAATTATGAATATGTTTTTCTGAGAAATTGTTTTAGTCAACTTCTGTATTGAAGTACATATTTAAACAAAACTGGTACAAAATCTAAACAAACGCAATTTTGTCATTATTATGAGGCTCGTATCCAGTGTTAAAAATATTACTCCTAATTTTTATTTTGAGTTCTCAGATAGTTTCTGGATTTTTCAATAATTTCGTTACTGCATTTTAAACTTGTAGGTAGGATCCCTTGGCTGCGAAGCTTTGCTTAAAATGATTGGAGCCATCGTTCTTCATTGCTTCCAGCATAACTTGTTTTTTCATCTTCCTTTTACAATGGGTTGATATTCGACTGAAATCAAACAATTGATTTCGATCAGCGAATGAAATTCGAAAAATAGTTATAATTCGTAATAATTAGGTTAACCTAACAATTGAAAGATGTGTCAAAACGAATGACAGATGTCATGAAACATTGATTTTGATTGAAGGCTTCGCAATTTTGCGCTACAACATAACTTACAGCTGCACTCGTCAATAATTCCCGTTTAAATATTCACTAGCCACTATTATTATAGGACAGATGGAGTTGTGAAATTGTGCGTCTTCTCAGTTGTCGAACGTTCGAAACAAAAAATATAAACAGACCACGGATCGAGGATAGCGAGTGGCGAGCGAATGCGAAGACGGTTTGTTTACGTTTTTTCGCGAGAACAAATCCGGCGTGTGAGTATGTGTGTGTTTGAGTGTGCGGCCGCAGGAGTTCGGTCGAGGCGTCCTAGACGCCAGTCTATCGTTGATTGAACTCGGCACGGAACCATACATTTTGATCCTCAATAAAGAGTACACTGAGAAAGAAAGTAGTTACTTCAATAACACGCGTGTTATTGTAATTTTTTACTTCGATGAATATCAATGTATTCTTTTCAATAGTATGAAATTTAGAAGCAAATCGTGATGTATTTGAATTGTCTATCATGAGATGATTGAAAATATTATTTGATTCAATACCGTATATTATTATTCGTAATATTTCTTTTTTTCCTTCAATCAGATATGTTGTTAAAAAAATTTGGGAATTGGTTTGAGGCCATATCTTGTTTTTTTGAAAACATTGATGGTCAAGCTATTGGCTTATATGATTCGCGGAAATGAGCTTTGCTATTGAAATTCAATAGTATTAAATATTAAAATAAGTTCATATGATATTGGCACTATTCAATAGTACATCTTATTGAATCAACATATATTTTTTTTGTTCCGATAGGATTTTTTTCTCAGTGTATATGTTAAAATTCCTCTACGTATTCGTAATAGTGTTTTATTCGGTAATCCAGCTCATTTTGGTTCTAATTGAACAGGAGTATACAGGGAGGTCCGTTTAAGTACGAACACCTATATACCTCGGTTATTATTAGTCGTACAAAAAATCTCCACAGAATAAAGTTGTACTGTTTCAAGGGGCAAATTTGATGATGGTAAACATTTCTTCTTAAGGTCATTTTTTTACAAGATTTCAAGGTCATTGATATTTTTTTAAAATGGAATGAGGTATTTTTTAGTACATCAATCGATGCAGCTGGACATTCGTTATAAAAAAGTACTAACTCATGTATGTCGAAAAGTTAGTAGTTCAAGAGATATTTCAATTTAAATAACTCATGAACTACTAACTTTTCGACATACATGGGTTAGTACTTTTTTATAACGAATGTCCAGCTGCATCGATTGATGTATTAAAAAATACCTCATTCCATTCAAAAAAAATATCAATGACCTTGAAGTCTTGTAAAAAAATGACCTTGAGAAAAAATTTTTACCATTATCAAATTCGCCCCTTGAAACAGTACAACTTTATTCTGTGGAGATTTTTTGTACGACTAATAATAACCGAGATATATAGGTGTTCGTACTTAAACGGACCTCCCTGTATAATAAGAGTCACGATGCTCAGGGGCACATTCGGTTTGAGATTTGTCAGAAATGAACAGTGTCTTTCAGGATTGAATATTCGCGACGTTCTGTAGATAGCATGGAGGTATAGCGATCTACAATTATATTTGCATCGTATGCTTAATTGTCCTCAAGATTCTGGGACACTGTGGAAATTGCTGCTGATTTGCTAGTCTTTGAGCTCCAATTTAATTGCTATTCGCAATGCATATTTCATTACCGTGAAATGTAAGCAATACCTAACTTTCCTACGTAGTGTCTCAGTCTTTCGCACAATAAATACTACAACAATAGCTTGATGAATGAATTCTTTCATTTTATCCCGCGTCGTCGGAGGAAGCATTCCACATACTTGGTAATTTTGCTGGTGAAACGCATTAGAGAGCAAAATAGATCTATCCGCGAGCCAATTTGAATCGCGAAGCGGCACAGAGAAGTTTACATAAACATAATTACTCGTGCATCCGCACAATTTGTCAACACTGCTGTTCCGCCCACAAGCTCATTCACCGGCCGAATGAAATTACCTATCAGCCAGTGTACGTTAAAACAAATAAGTGGCATAACCTACTTTTGTTTTAATTATTTCGAAAGTCCCGTCAGGCTGCGTGTGCTTTTAATCGAGAGCCAGCGCGGTTTCATTTCATTTATGTACATGCTCCACCTTGGACGCAAGTTGATTCGCGTTGATTTAGCGAGATTAAGTGGCCCGCGAACTGTTAATATTGTCTGCGGACAGGCTCCGTTGATGGCTCCGAGATACGCTACGGGACAAGAAGCACGCAGTAAGATCCACACGATTTTCATTTCGTTTTCACATCGCGACTGAAATTTATTTCTACACGCCATTTCGGGATTCAAGTGTTCATTCGATACAAGACGACGAAGACGTTTCTTTCAAAATAAGAAAATCGCTATTCCTTCGAGAAGAGAAGCTTGAAGTTTTAAAATAAGTCCAAATTTATTATTAGGTCGTTGCATATGAGATGTCCGATTTTAGAATGCAACTCTTAGAAAATGTTTCGATGCTGTTACAATCTGTAGGTTTATTATACATGAAACTTTGAGGTACAATGCTAATCCAATCACTAAACGTACCACGACCGGTCAAAGGACCGGTTCTAGATTTTTTATTTCACAATTAATGAAATTATAAAGATGCTTTCATAAGAATCGTCCCCTAGCAGCACAAGATATTGTATACACATTCATATAATATCAAAAAGAGATTCAATCTGTTTTTAATATTCAAATATACATACAATATTTATTTTACATTAAGTATCAAATATTCTTTTTTATCCTAACTTATAAGTTAGGAAGAAATATTTTTCTCATATTAAAAAGTGTGGCTTAAAAAATATTTATCCAATATTTTTGTGCTACTGGGGTCATTTTCATAAGGAAACAATAAGAATCGCGCAGTCTAAATAAATTAATTCCTGTAATTTTTCTAAGGCAATCGGGTGCCTGTTACTTTTATAGTTTTATATTTAATATTTACTGTATAATTTTACTTCTAAATCAAGTTTATTTCAACGTCAACCAATGGGACTGTCGTGTGTTCCTTTTATATGTCTGAGAAAATAACTTATTGACGATAGCACTATGTCATTTTTGGTGAAAATCTGGTGATTAACCCTCATCCGTCCCTCGTGTCAATTTGACACAGTTTTCGCGAATTAAGGGGTACTGTTCTGTTACTTGTCGGTAAATTTGCCCGAAAGTTTGTGACTTTTACTTTTTTAATGCGAAACACATATACCTAGCATTATTCATGGAAAATAATAATGTCAAAACTGCAAGTCGAATTTGTTACGAAAGAGTCCCTGTGTGTCAATATGACACATGTACTCTTACGTACTGTCGCGGAGTTTTTCAATCACCATTATTTCAATGAGAAATTTATACGGCATTCGGAAATTGAAGGAAAATTGATTTTTTCTAAATTAGAAGAAAACGTATTACTCATGTAGTATGGAAATTTACACGGGACGCGATCGAAACTACCACACAGAAGTAAAGCAGGGTCAACGCGTAGTGCTACAATTAGTTGAAGGTTTGGGTGGACGCAATGTTATGTGTGACAATTTTTTTACTTCACACGAATTAGTAATTATATTACAAAAACAAAAGATGACGCTTGTAGGGACCATACGAAAAAATAGAAAAGAAATTCCACAAATTTTACTCGATACGAAGAAGAAGCCACTTCATCATTCGGAGTTTGTTTTTGAACACATACTAAAAGGTACAATGGTGTCTTATGTGACAAAAAGAAGACGATTTATTATTCTACTTAGTACATACCATACGTCAAAGCAAATGAGTAGTTAAGTAGATAAAAAATCCTGAAATAATAAAGTATTATAACGCTACGAAAGGAGGCGTCGCGTCGATGTCCTCGATGATATGGAGATGGTGGGCACATACAGATGTAAGCGCGAAACAAATAGATGACCAATGGCAATTGTTGCTAATATGTTAGATATATCAGCATGCAATGCTTTTATAATATTTCCTTCACTCAATGCAACGTGGAATAAAAATAAAAAATATCGTCGACGCCTTTTTTTTATTGAAATTGGACATTCTTTGGTGCATTCGTATATGTATTACGTTTCGCACACATCTACCGCGAGGATCTAATGCGACTGCACTTGTTGTACAAATAAAGGGTATACCAACAGTGATTGTACCGTCTTGTAGTAATCGTATAATGCATACTCCACCAACAAAAAAACGAGCCCGGTGTCACATATGTGAGAAATGACCGAATGCTAATATACATAGTGCCCGATGTGATTTGTCCAAACAAGCAATATGTCCCACACATCGCTTTATTTTATGCGAAAATTGTGCAAAAACTAAGATGCAGATGTTAACGCATCCATTTGAATACAAAAATATCGAAAAATAACTTTCTATCTTGTTATTTCGTCGATATTTTACCACTGTGTCAATTTGACACCGAGGGACAGATTCAGTTCGCGAAATGAGGGACGGATGAGGGTTAATTAACGTACTAGTCGGTGATGGTAAAAGAACTACAAAATCAAGATTCTTCTAAATAAAAATCGTGAATGATCATAATTCAGTAAATACTCTATGAACGCAAAAGCCTCGGGGGGATTCGTTTGCATTTATCGTAGACGGACACTATTTTTATAAGCTTCAAAGTCCGAGCCGAACGTAGAAGAGCACAACCGCGACTCTCCGCGTTCCTTTCTTTTCCATACGCTGTCCTTCCTTGCGACCGAAACGGTCATCGTCAATTAAACCACTAAATACAGTTGAAATTATATCGTGTTTGGTTTTATTTTAACCAGAAAAATGCCACAAATATATTGGTGAAAGTTTCATAAAGAAATAAACTTTGAACTGTGCCAACGACTGCGACGTGTACAGCCTTTTCGCGTTTATAGATGATTTACTATAGAAGAAACTTAAAATTTGTAGATAGAATACATTGGGTACAAAATTGCGATTGTTTAATGTCACTGCTAAAAATCGGACATTTCATATGCAACAATTTAATATTATAGTTATTAGTGAGCTCCGCCGTAAAGAGGGGATGACTGATTTCCACGTGTTTCTGATTTCAGTGAAGAAGGCGCGGTTCGTCGGCGAGGAAGGTTCGTATTCAACGTGCTCCGGAAGAAAACAGAAGAAAGCTAGTTGGCGGAGGTTACCAGAGGAAGGAACCACGACTGAGTTCCTCGGCTGGTCCTCGGAGAAAAGCTTCGACGAGCTGGGCGCGGAGACGCGACTGCCGCGAGAAACAGCGCCGTAGGATCTGTTCCGGTCCCGTTGTCCGACCGTTCCGAAAATTCGGATCGAGCCGATATATTTTCGCGAAAAACGCCGTGCAACGTCGTCTTTACTCACGCTCCAGTTCTGAGGCCCGCACAAAATTTGTTACACTCCGGCTGGAACGGTTCCAAGCGAAAGGTTGTGTGACTCTTCAGCCGGAATATCGTGATGTTCTGCTCATGCCGAAATTATTTTTCCGCGGCGGGGATCCTCGCGACTCGACGCGACGCGGTGACGTGACGAACACCGTAGAAACACTTCGCGTAACCTTCCACATTTCCGGGAATATATCTGTCCCGCTTTGTCTTAGAAACACGCGAACCGTGCTATCAACTTGTCTCCGGAAACGTACTCTCAGCTCCCTGTATCGCAAGTCACAATATATGGAGTAAACTTCACCTTAGAAACCCAGATGTATTTAACATTTTTTGCATAACCGTGTAGATTTTCACGAGAAAATTACAAAAATCCAAGTTTTCATGTTAGGAACGCACTGGTTCGAAAGTTGTGCAAATATTCTGAACCAACGAATGATATTGATATTAAAAATTACAGATAGTATTATCGTGTATTAGCAGAAAAAAGCGGATTCATTTCTTCTACAGTGTTCGCTTAAAAATTCCGCTCGCGAAGGGATAGAAAAAGTGCATAAACCAGGGTAGTTTCATTGTAGATTCTCCGTCAGCCATCGTTGAACTTTCTCAGTGCCCAGGTGGAAGCTTCAGGAGATTATTCAAACTAGCGCGAGAAGACATTACGGCGCTTTTTGCTGCACTTATTTCACGAAAAACTTTAAACGTTCTCGCAACCGTCGGCACGGTTGATATGCATCTTAAAACGTTCGTTTCACGCGTGTCACGCGACTAACGTTCGAGGCGTTTCATTCGAGCGTCGCCGCGACGCGTCGTCGAGTCGGCCCGTTCTGAACGCGAGTGAATTTATTATAGCGAGTTCAAATTTTGCTGATTTGCATTCGACTATTTCTCACTTTCGTGCCGCCCTCGTTATCACCCTCGAGCAGCTTACATCCGCCGGAAATATTGCGCGTTTCTTTCGGCCGTTCTCTCGCCGGCTTTTTCCACCCCTCTGCCCCGCACCCCATCCCCGGGTTTCCTTTTTGTTTCAACGATGGAACAACGGCGCCGGACGCCGGACTAAAATTAACTGTTTGCTATTTGCTCGCAACCCACGCACGGGACTCTAGCCCTCTATTATTTAACACCTGATAACTTGCGCCGCCGAGCGCCGGCTTTTATATGAGATGCGAGCGTTTAAACTTTCCAGATCACAGTCATTTTCCGTCACGTCCCGACGGTCTACCTTCGCGTTTTACCACCGCGCCTCCCCTCCCCAAGCTACTTCTGACATCCGTGCACATGCATATTCGCATTGCCGGTCTTGTTTCATTCCAACAAACGGGACAAGAGTGCACGCAGAAAGAGAACTGTAGATATGAGCACCGTTTATCTTGAAAGTGGCCTAAGTCCATTCCCGAGAAAAATCAAGCTAGCAATTTTAATATTTACATTTCTACGGTATTTTTTTATTCTGAAGCAAATTGCTAGTGATATATTTAAGATCACAAAGTTTTTGTAAAAAGGAAATTAACTGGTTAATAGAATGACGCACATTTTTATGTTGAAAGTGGCCTAAGTCCATTCTCGAGAAAAATCAAGCTAGCAATTTTAATATTTACATTTCTACGGTATCTTTTTATTCTGAAGCAAATTGCTACTGATATAGTTAAGATCACAAAGTTTTTGTAAAAAGGAAATTAGCTGGTTAATAGGAATGGTACTTTTTATTTTGAAAGTGGCCTAAGTCCATTCTCGAGAAAAATCAAGCTAGCAATTTTAATATTTACATTTCTACGGTATCTTTTTGTTCTGAAGCAAATTGCAAGTAATATATTTAAGATCACAAAGTATTTGTAAAAAGGAAATTATCTGGTTAATAGAATGACACAAATTTTTATTTTGAAAGTGGCCTAAGTTCATTTTCCAGAGAAACCAAGCTAGCAATTTTAATATTTACATTTCTACGGTATCTTTTTATTCTAGAGCAAATTGCTACTGATATATTTAAGGCCACAAAGTTTTTGTAAAAAGGAAAGTAGCTGGTTAATAGAATGATACAAATTTTTATTTTGGGAGTGGCCTAAGTCCATTCTCGGGAAAAATCAAGCTAGCAATTTTAATATTTACATTTCTACGGTATCTTTTTATTCTAGAGCAAATTGCAACTAATATATTTCACATCACAAAGTTTTTGTAAAAAGTAAATTAGATGGTGAATAGAATGATACTTTTTATTTTAAAAGTGTCCTAAGGCCATTTGTCAGTGCCGGAAAGGTAATAACTTTATTTTAAATGAAATGAAACAAGAGGATTTCACATCAACAAGATTTTTGGAGGATCAATTTTTAAAAGGGTAAAGAATTCTATCGGAGAAACATTAAATTGGATAAAAATATGCTAGACAAATTACAACAACGAAATACAAGGATATGATGGACTTACTACGATATACACTGCCCAAAATTACCATAAAGCCACCTGATTTTTTGGTGAAATCTTATAATTATGTCATAGTAATACCAAGCTGATGCACGATAGCAATTTAGGATTAATAGAAGAAACCATTTACATGATAACATTCATAGATATATTGTTTATTTACAGAAAAACGTAAAGTTTTATATAGTTTAACAAAAAACGAACTGCGAAATTTCTATAAAGTCACACGTTTTTTAAGTAGATAACATCAAGATTATCGAAAATTTCTTCTATATTTACAAATTAATACTTAGTATAATTGCCATTTCTTCGAATAACGTCGAAAATTCGATTAGGCATTGATGAAATCAAAGTACGAAGAGTTTCTGCTTCGATGGATGTCCACGCTTCGTTCACCGCAATGCATAACTTAGAAACAGAGTTGTATACTGTTTACAATTGCCATATACTTTTCTTGCAAGTATATTTTTGTTTAAATTTAACTCTCTTAAGTACACTTGAGGAGTGTGATACATTGGTATCCTACATGCATATATTTTTATTTTTAAATGGACATATTTATTGTTAAATGGACTTAGGCCACTTTCAAAATAAACGGCTCATATATTGGTGGAGTTAACAACAACTTTGTTCTCGCAGTGATTGGAACAGATTATTATTTGTTCTTGTTGAGAGAATTAAAGGAATGCAAATGGAATAGAAGGTGTGTCTAACTACGTGTCATTAAATTGTTCGATCCGGGACACTGTGCGGCTATACGCGAATCATTATTCTCCGTGAACGTCGACCGCGAAAAATCGCTGCTCAACGTTCGCAGTCAGCGTTTTCCTTGCGCTCGCCGTCCCCGTTTAAAGGAACGCGAATTTCCGATCGTAATCGTAGATTCAGACCACCTTTTTGTAGTATCGATTCGTTTTATTACTGCCCGCTCTTCATAAATAGCGGACATATAGTACAGCCTCGTCCAATTCTCCGCCACATTCCCGCCCATAAATCAGCAGCCACTTGAATCAGTAAACCTTGAATAACGTGTATCGAAACTCTTGAAATTTTATAGTGGAATTAAGCAGTACTCACTAATTCTCCATATTTCCGAACGAATGTAAAGCTTTCTCTGGGTAGGAAGCAATTGAAGTATTCTTCAAAAATAATGACCTCTTCGAAAACTGTATTCAACCCTTCTAAAGGGATTTTTTAAATTGTAATTTTCAAAAATATAAAACTTCGGAAATACTACTTTCTCGACGAGAAAAGGGAGCTGATGAATTTGCCTTTAATTACAGTCGGATCGATGTTAAAAAGTCGACTCGTGACTCCTGGCCCCGTCAGTTGCTCCCGAGAGTAAAAGTAACTTGTGGACACTAACTTGGCTACTCTTTGATTCTTTACCGTTCAATAGTCGTCTGAATCCTCGGGAGTGAAGTTCTAGAAACCGAACCGTAAAGTGAACATCAAGCGTAACAACTGTTCTTCAGAGTTGCTTTCACGTGGACACGTAGCCTAACTTTTAACTTAGAATCGATGAAACGATTGAATGAACATGCCAATAATGAAATGACCATTAAGCTATTCGCAAATAAATAAAAAGAAATTTTTAAAAAATACCACGTTTATAAAACGGACTAAAAAGTATAAAATAAAATTTTTTAAAAATACCACGTTTAAAAAATGGACTAGAAAGTATAAAATAATTTTTTCTAGCCCCATACAGATTCCTAACCCCGTACAGATAGTCCTGAAAATTTGTGATTGTGATTTTGAATAGCTATGAAAATACTTGTCAGATTTAAAACGAAAAACGTGGGGCGCAAGATAATACACAGTAAGGAGTGTAGAGAGTAGCTGCCATTGAGAAAACTCGCAAAACAGTTCATATCATTTGCAGTGCAATAAAATTGTTAGTGATTTAGGTGTTCATGCATCAATTATCTATTGCACGCGCCCCACATTTTTCGTTTTAAATCTTACAAGTATTTCCATAGCTATTCAAAATTCACATCACAAATTTTCAGGACTATCTGTACGGGATTAGGAATCTGTATGGGGCTAGAAAAATTATTTTATACTTTTTAGTCCGTTTTTAAACGTGGCGTTTTTTAAAATTTTATTTTATACTTCTTAGTCCGTTTTAAAAACGTGGTATTTTTTAAAAACTTATTTTTATTTAAATAATTATTTTCTGCTTTTTAGCCTTATGTGTGTGAAATTTTACAATCGATTTTGAACATTTTGATGAGATTATGACAGAGACATGTAGTAAATTTCAGACGGTATTGCGCCGCGTCATATCGAAAACGAACGCCGTGTTAAAATGTCAAAGATAAAGGTTCGACGGAGAATTTCGATGTAACTGTTCTTTCGCTTGGTAAACAAACATTATACTATAATAATACGTAGTAACTTTGTAAACACCGCACGGAGCTCGAACGCACACTGACGCACACTGAGCTCCTTCGGTGCGAAGCTGGTCAGTGGAGTGGGGATGAGTCAGAGTGGGAACACGTAGTAGAGTGGGGACGCTGAACGCGAAGACGTACTACGTCACGCGACGGGGGGTGCAACGGTTCAAATTATTAATAATTTATATCTCCTGAACGCATAGGCTTTTTTAAAAAAATTTTTTTAAATATTGCATTGTCATCTAGTTCTGAGCTATGTTAAAAATGCATGTCTCTAGCTCATCGGGAAGTTAGTTTAAAATCAATTGCAAAATTTGTACCGAGCAAACAGACAGACAAGAAAGCGAGCTAATAAAACGTGGTAAAATAGATGAAAATATTGCGTGGGATAGACATCGGTTGATAAATGTTTCCCGACGACACAGTTTGTTAGTCCGGGCCGAGCCGAGTTTCGAAGGATTATTGGAAAATATTTCCACGATAATTGTCCGTTTCCGTCTAATTATGTGCAGAAGAACACTCCAAACCGCTCGAACTTTCTATAAATAACGTTTAATTGTCCGCGAAACGACGCCGCATCGTATGAATGCGGTCATATTTGATTTCTACCCTTGATTCCCTTGTTCTGGCGAGACTGCTCTGACTTCGGGAACGCCCTGTATGAAAATCACGGTTCTGCCGAATCCGACTCGCACGAAGCCATGGGCGAGAGCAAACGAATGTTCGCCCACTTAATTTCCACGCGGCCGTGGAGCTGAAATGTCAAAGAGCCCCGGCTCCCGTGTCCCATTGGAAAGGTGACCGTCATCCTACGCGGTGTGTAGGGAGAGCTTCTCTGACCACGTTGAAAAACGAGCGCGGCGCGTCCCGTCTGGAGTTACATTTAATTCCGCCATTGGCACGGAACAAATCCCGGCAGATCCGATCGTAAATAATTTTTCGACGGCTGCGGCGGCGACTGATGCTCCGGCGATCCTGACCCCGCGTATTCGTCAACGTCGACATTCTCATTTTCCGTCGGGCAGATTCCTTTTACGAGCGGCGTCGCTATATTTCCCAGCGTAAATTCTTATAAAAATGACGGCGCGTCTTCCCGCCGTCCTCTCCCCAATGAATCGAAGCCAGCTAACCCTCGGCGATCAGCCGTGCCCAGCTCGTGAAAGCGAAACAATCGGAATCGCAACGGCGTTTACCCGACTGATACCGATCGACAACGATTTCCAGCGGCGCAGTTCAACTCCTACGTAACACTGAAGCTGCAGAACGTCAAGTCTACGACAGTCACTGTGAAAGGGGCCAATCCATGCTGGGAGCAAGACTTTCTTTTGTAAGTATACCCTCGCGATCTCATTGTGTACCAAGGGCGAGAGCGGTTCCTCGACGGATAAGTGCACGCCGATCCTTCCCGAAGTTCCAGGGCGTACAGCGCTAGCGGGACTTCGAAAAATCTTTCTAAAAATTCAGTATCAGGTGTGCAGATAAGTTCCTTCGTTTTTTTTTCTACGATCATAACTTCTGACTGAATTCGAATTACAGTAATTCTTCAATCGGTGTCCAACAGCCGTGTTTTGCACGGACGGCGATGGTTTAGGGGACACTATTTTTTTATGACTGCGCTCACCGCGCCGGGACTTCAATCGAAAAGCCGAACATAGAGCAGGACAGAAGGAAATACTCACAATGTAACACCAATATAAAATCTTTTTTATTATTACTTATTTTTTTATGAAACTTTCACCAATATATTTGTGGCATTTTTCTGGTTAAAATAATACCAAACACCTTGTAATTTCAACTATTTTTACTGGTTTAATCAACGATGAAAGTTTCGAACGCAACGAAGAACAGCGTATGGGAACTAAAGAGACGCGGACAGTCGCCGGCACAGTTCAAAGGCCCCGCGTTGTCGCTGTTCTTCCTTGCGCCCGAAACTTTCACCGTCGATTAAACCACTAAATACTATCGAAATTATATCGTGTTTGGTGTCATTTTCATCAGAGGAGTGTCAGAAGTAAGTTAACGTAATATAACAGACAAGATTTTATTACATTATTATTATTGAATTTGGAAAGAAGAAGGGGAAAGAACTTATTTGCACACCGAATACAACATTTCTGGAACACCCCGTATAAATAGGGACTCTTAGCCAGCAGAATGGGATAGCGCGATTAGCTAATTGCAAGCTATGTCTCGCGTTTGATTCTTTTTGCCTTATCCCTTCCCTGATATTCTCCACTACCCTCGTTCCTATCGATTTACCCGGCTCTTCGCATCGTCGACGGCGAAAGCGGTCTCGTTTTTGCCGCGGGTATAATTACGAACTTAATAATAATTTCGTCGGCGACCTTTTAATTGCTTCACCGTGTCGTTGCTTCGCGCTGTACCAATCATGTCGATACACCAGCGCGCGCTGGAACGCTCGAGGTTGCTCGGGATTTTCACTGTTCGCGATGTAAAACAAGAGACAACTGTTCGGTTCAATCGAGAATTGAAAAATCTCCAGCGAAAGTGACGTGATTTTTCGACGACCAATATTAGCGCTGGAAATATGCACGTTTAAGAGTCCGTGTTTCATCAGGAGACGATTAATTTTATCCCGGGCGACATTTTTAATCACACTCTCGAGCGTTCCCTGTGTTATAAGGAAAAAAAATAAGAGCACGTCATGTGCTCGAGATGAAGAACATGTTATTGATCGAGCCTGGAAAATATATAAGGCGGACAATCGCGGGAATCCCGCCGGAAGAAAATAGGAGAATTTTGGATCTTAGCTTTCTGAAATATCCCTACCGGCGCCGCTAAATCCTCACTTGCCAAGTTGCGAACCTTTAACCTACTTTCCCTTTGACGCGCGGCTACGTGTGCCCGTGCCGCTTTTAAATCGTATTTATTTAACTCCTCTGACGAAATAACTGCCTAAAAATACAGACACGAGGATGTACCGATCAATTTCCTTCTATTTAGAGTAATCGCGTCAACTATGTAAATTCTGACAAGTGTCTGTTCTTAAAACCGCCACCGAGTAAAAATACCTCGGAAGGGATCTTCTACTAGAACAGTGATATCGATTAGCAACCACTGTTAACCCCCGAACGGTCGCGTAAATGACTATTGTCATCCGTACGAACTCAACTGTCAATCATCTCTAGTGTTTGTTGAGTGGATTGTGTATCTTTTTAACGCATTGAATTGTTAACACATCCTTCTAACCCTTTGCACTCGGAGCTATTTTAATTCGCAAATTAATCATTTCTTCCGATGTGGAATAATTCCAATCTACATATTGGACCGTTTATTTTGAAAGTGGTGTAAGTCCATTTTCTCTTGTTTTTTTAAATTTTATTTACATTAAATTAAGCATGAATTACGTGATATCTCATTTTTTTCAAAAATGGACTTACATCACTTTCAAAATAAACGGTCCAATATATTGGGTTCTGTAATAAATTCCCGAGTTTTTCGTATTTTATTCTTTTCCCGCAATTTTGTGTTTTGTTAGGTAAATTATATACAGGGTTTCTCAAAATTCCTTCAACATCTGGAAATGGGAGGTTCCTGAGATCATTTGAAGCAACATTTTCCTTTGCAAAAATGGTGCCTGCGCCTTTTTTACAGAGTTATTATGAAAAAACACGGACCAATCAGAGCGCGACCTAGACGCGCGTTGGCACAGTCGACTCTGCGCGCCAACTGTCATTTGGCCGACTGCGCCAACACGCGTCTAGGTCGCGTTCTGATTGGTCCGTGTTTTTCGTTAATAACCCCTTAACAAAGCCGTGAGCGCCATTTTTGCAAAGGAAAATGTTGCTTCAATTGATCTCAGGAACCTCCCATTTCCGGATGATGAAGGAATTTTCAGACACCCTGTATATGCATTCGCAAGTCTTTTCTTGCTATACAATCCTATCTGCTTCAATTTTTTGAATTAATTAATTTTAATCAATTCTCAGGCTTTTTCAATGGAAGCTCCAGGAGGCAGAAAAATTCATTTTCGACGTCTGCTCGACATCTCACTCAAGTTTTGTGGCACCCAAGCTCCAAGTTTTTGAGTAAAGCCCGTGGAGTGAAGATGGGTAGCGATGGTAAGTGATAGACCATCGCTAATCTCTCCATGGGCTTTACTCAAAAACGTGGAGCTTGATGCCTCACAACTTGAGTGAGATGTCGAGCAGATGTCGAAAACGAATTTTTTTCCTCCTGGAACTTCCATTGAAAAGCGTGAAAATTGATTAAAATTAGGGTAAACTGTACTCTACTGCTGGCACTGCAGTAGTTATCGACACTTTTGATTTAAACGGCAAATATTAAGAATTCCTCGTATAGAAAATCATTTTATATTGCTTCTTATTTATATTTCAAAGCAACGTGGTAAACTTTCACAACAGAGTTCCACATACGACTATTACCAAAATACCACTGAATATAATTTATAATAAAAGATTTATGGCTCGTAAAGTTGTTTGATTTTGCTCAAAAATCTCTATTAGCTTATAATTATAGAAAGTTCAGCTCGTTTAAACATTTCAAAAAAAGATAAGAAGATTTTTACTACGATTTTGTCTTAGGGTGCCAGTTATTGTACAGTTTACCCTAATTAAATCGAAAAATTGAAGCAGACACTTTACCTAATACATATACTTTACCTAACAAAACACAAAATTGTGGGAAAAAAATAAAATACAAAAAACGGGGGATTTATTACACAACCCAATACAATACTTGGCTGCTCTTTACTTTACCGGACTCGAAATTTGTGCCTTTCTCCTATAAATTATGATATATTTGGTATTGATTCAGTAGATTTGTACCCGGGGCGGCAGCAGATCGAAGTTTCTATCCTGTAGGACCAATGGTTCAGGAGTTATGCTTGTTTAAAGTTGAGCAATCTGCAGTGTTTGTGACAGGTAAGGGCGCCGCCATATTGGTAGTGACGCGGCGCTAAGGTGAAGTGCCCTATGTCTGGACAGTCCAAAAGTGATACCTAAATCTGGACAATTGAATTTTCATAGTAAAATCAGCAATTAAGAGATTAAATAATTATATTATATATTCTGAGGCCTTAGCTACAAGTAGGTGTGAATATTATTTCATTAAGACATCAATTGAAATTTAAAAATGAATTCAAAGTTCATCTGAAAACAGTATACAAAATAGTCTATTTACATGCGAATCATGTGCATTTATAGTTCGAACTTTTGTTAGAAAAAAAGATATAATTTAAGCCCTCAGACAAAAAATAATTATCACGCATAATAATATTGATATTTTAAAATAAATTGGCAGTCAAGCTTAACGTAAATAATAATTATTAATCGAAATATTAGATGTCCAAGATTAGGACTGTTTTCAAATATAAGTACTCCATACTGGGACGCGATGACAGCAGCTGTCCCACTCTAAGCTCATACGCAATGTGCTTACGCCTGAAGCCGGACACGTGTTTGCGAATAAAATCAACGCAGTGTTTGCAAATTATTTAACTACATGTACATATAATTAGTCTTCTATTAGCTTGAATAACGTATGTAGAAAATGTATTCCGGTTGTGACGTTAATAATACTTTATGTTTACATCTTAAATCTATCAGTATTACTACCTAACCTTAAAAGTTGTATTATGACAAGTTTTATTGAAACAGTAAATGAAAATAAATATATATTTGGTTAAATAATACAATACTATAATCTATGATAAGAATACTACATATTACGCAAAGCATCTTCTATTCGTCATGCGCAACAGCGCCACCAACCAACGTTTTAGGTTATGTTCGCTCGATCAACTCGTAAATTGAATTTGTCCCGATATAGGCTTCACTTCTGTCCAGGTACTAGCTTAGATTGGATTTAATATGTCCAACTATAGGTTTGAATGAGAAGGGCACAAATTTTGATTCCGGTAAAGTAAAGTTTACCCCAATACTTAAATGTTAGCAATTTTTAGCGGCGACTCTGGGTCACCGCTCGAGTGCTAAGGGTTGAAGGGCGTCGCCAGCCAATTTCAACGTATCATTCGATCGTAAAATGTATTGTCTTATCCGTCTGTTATTTAGCGAAACGAACGACATGAACACGGGCCTGCTGGTCGAGGTCTGGTGCAAGGGTCTCCTGTGGGATCGTTTCTTGGGCTACTTCTACGTCCCCCTGTCGGAAGTATCGTACATGAACGAGGTAACGTCTAAGCAGTCCTACAATGCATCCAGCACGGTATCGTCCGGTGAACAAGAACAACAACAGCGACACATTCCCCCTGACAGCATGCGCGACACGAACAGCAACACACAGCCACCAGATATCACCAACACGGTACACTAATTGATACATGCACCTATCAAGATCTATGTCTTAGCGCCCCTCCCTTCCCCTCCCCGCCGCTTTACGGATTAATTTCAGCAATGCATTCACCCGCGTTCCCGTACTTCCGAACGTTTCTCTGATAAACTCTCGATTATCCCAGGACAAGAGGGGTTTCTATTATTCAGGTACGTCGATTAACCAGTCCCGATATTCTAAGCGTACATGCGGTACGTTCATCGTGATAGACTGAAACCTATCGTGCACGTTCGCATTGAATACATTAAGTGACCCTTGTTTCCCTGTGCCGATCCGGTCGACGCCGACTTGATAAAGAGGGATAAATATGGGAAACCAATACGGTCAGCTACTGCTGTTTCTAACATCGCCACAAAACGCTGTCCAGTCGGCAAACCTCTGTCCTTGTCACGGAATTTGGCTAAACTTCACCTCGCAGGACCACAGATTTTGGACCTTCTTTTACACAACCCCGTAGACTTTGACGAGAAAATGTCGAAAATCCAAGCTTTAACGTTCAGAATAAATTTTGAAAACCAGTAAATTCCCATCGTAAGAACTTGAATCATTGGCATTTTCTCATAAAAATCTTCAGGATCATATGAAAGAATCGCGATCCCATATTTCAAGCGATAATTAGCGTAATAAGCAACAGCCGAAAGGAATAACGGGGCTTTATCGGAGCTGGAATCTTTTCAAGAAGTTGCCCACTTTCCGTGTAACCATCCAATAAACAGTAAATTTAAGGTAACAGCGCTCGCGTTCTGAATTTAGTTCGGGTATTCGGGAATCATGGTATTCTAAGTATTCGCATGAACGTATCGTTGATATCCGAGCGAGCGTTTCGCAGATACAGCGATGCTTAAGCTTTCCGAAGGAACAGTATCTTACAATCAATCTGGATCTAGCTCTAAGCAACTATAAAACGCGAGCACGTCTGCCTGTTTTACATTTCGCTGGTAACGCGATACACCTCGGGGCAAGCATGGCACAGTTCGGCGAAGAAGTACTGATAAGATAGATATACCAGCCACGAATAAGTAATTTCGATGTTTTAAAAGAAAGATAATTGTTAAAGTCAGCGAGGTGCACGTCGAATTGATTTGAAAGTTCCCGCGCTACTTCACTTATTGTTAGAGTATTGTGGCTAGTGGCCACGCCACTTCACGGCGCTGCGAGCGCAGCGTGGACTTTGTTTCGTGAAGTTACATTAGTGTTTCAAATTAATTGGCAGTCCTTGCGAAAGTGAAAATTTCAGAAAATTATGGACATTCCGTGGACAAGGGATTATGAAGTGTTAAATAAACAGAGGGAAATGTCGAGAGCAATGGTCAGCTTAAAGTAAGTGCTTAAGTCAAACTTAATATTACAATTTAACCTTGCAATAACATCGTGGTGCCCCAACAAAGTTTCTATACACTAACTTCGTTGGATCGTTTGGGCATTTCAGTCTTAAATAACCTATTTAACAATCGTCTTGGCAAATTTTTATGGAATCATAACTTTTAATTACTCGCGTATAGTATTTGCAATCTGACAGCTTGAAATTCAGTGTTCCAAGCGTAAACAAAGGTGTCGACTACAGTAGCAAATATTTATTTCGCACTAAGGTAGCCATTTTATCGAATGAAAATGTATTTATGTTGGAACGATATGAGCTAAGAATATATGAGCTAATTATGATTACATTTACTTTAATGGTTTAAGGTGTTCATTAACAAAAGTGGACATGCACACCGCGATCGTTAGTTTTCTAACAATTTTCCCGTAAATAGTATGGGATCGCGCTCCGTCGAGCTTTAGTTTCTAAAGAGAGAACAAAAAGTGTCGCGAAATAGGGGTGCGGAAAGTGTGACGCTATGATGATATTTACGGGTTTACGTCCATCTAGAAACGACGAAAATAGGATTGTATTTGATATTTTTCACGTTTAAAACTGTCAGTTATTGAACAACTTCTACTATTATTAACACGTGTCGGTTTTAACTTCTTATACATCTCGGTAAAAATAATTAACGAACAATATGTACAGTGAGGGTCAAAAGTGAGTATACACCTCGAGAACATGGCGCATTTACTTAACAATTATTAGATATGCGTTACATTAATGGAAATGTTATTTGAAAAAGATAAAATGTGGATTGATGATAATTAAATGTAGAAAACGTAATTCGAATCTAATAAATAATATTTGATATACAACATAAAATAGTTGAGGATGTGTAAAAATATGAATCAAAAGTGAGTGTACACAACTAATTATGAATGATTTATCTTCATTTATAAATCAAATTAAGTACATTTAATACTTTGTTGGTCCACCTTTAGCTTTAATTACGGCAACTTATCGTTTTGGCATGGATTCAACCAACTTACGTGTTGTTGAAACAGAAATATCATTCCATACTTGTAGTAGATCGATTTTAAGGTTTTCCTTGTTCGTAATTTTTATTTTGCGTAAGATCAAATCTAATACTTCCCACAAATTCTCTGTTACATTAAGGTCTGGGGATTGCGGTGGAGAATTCAGTTGATTTGAAGCATTTTGTTGCAACCAATCCTTAACAATCTTTTATAATTTTTGGAAAATCTTTTTTGCACATCATTCCGTAAACCAATGCCTCGAATTAATTATAAAATCTAAATAAAATAAAATTTTAAAAAATACGATTAAAAAACGGACTCTTTCCTTCTTTAATTAATTTAGTGGGCTGAAAATAATACATTGGCGTTTCGAAAGTCTCTTCATCTGTAAACTTTTTCAAATTGGACTCAGCCATTTTTGTTATAAATGTATAAAATCCGTAGTCCAGTGATCAGATTAAAAAATCCTAAGAATATTATAATATATTATTTTCACTACATTAAAATGATTAATGAAAAATATAAATTGATATATAGCCCCTGTGCCTTGCAATTGCTGCACAAATTTTTCATTATGCATAAATTATTTAAATAAAAATAAATTTTTAAAAAACACCACGTTTAAAAAATGGACTAGAAAGTATAAAATAATTTTTCTAGCCCCATACAGATTCCCAACCCCGTACAGATAGTCCTGAAAATTTGTGATTGTGATTTTGAATAGCTATGAAAATACTTGTAAGATTTAAAACGAAAAACGTGGGGCGCAAGATAATACATAGTATGGAGTGTAGAGAGTAGCTGCCGCTGAGGAAACTCGCAAAACAGTTCATATCATTTGCAGTGCAATAAAATTGTTAGTGATTTAGGTGTTCATGCATCAATTATCTATTGCATGCGCCCCACGTTTTTCGTTTTAAATCTTACAAGTATTTCCATAGCTACTCAAAATTCACAATCACAAATTTTCAGGACTATCTGTACGGGGTTAGGAATCTGTATGGGGCTAGAAAAAATTATTTTATACTTTTTAGTCCGTTTTTAAACGTGGCGTTTTTTTAAATTTTATTTTATACTTTTTAGTCCGTTTTAAAAACGTGGTATTTTTTAAAAATTTATTTTTATTTAAATAATTATTTTTTGCTTTTTAGCCTTATATGTGTGAAATTTCACAATCGATTTTGAACATTTTGATGAGATTATAATAGAGACATGTAGTAAATTTCAGACGGTATTGCGACGCGTCATATCGAAAACGAACGCCGTGGTAAAATGTCAAAGATAAAGATCGACGGAGAATTTCGGTGTAACTGTTCTTTCGCTTGGTAAACAAACATTGTACTATAATAATACGTAGTAACTTTGTAAACACCGCACGGAGCTCGAACGCACACTCACGCACACTGAGCTCCTTCGGTGCGAAGCGGGTCAGTGGAGTGGGTCTGAGTCAGAGTGGGAACACGTAGTAGAGTGGGGACGCTGAACGCGAAGACGTACTACGTCACGCGGCGGGGGGTGCAAAGGTTCAAATTATTAATAATTTATATCTCCTGAACGCATAGGCTTTTTTAAAAAATTCTTTTTAAATAGTGCATTGTCATCCAGTTCTGAGCTATGTTTAAAATTTCAAGTCTCTAGCTCATCGGGAAGTTAGTTTAAAATCAATTGCAAAATTTGTACCGAACAAACAGACAGACAAGAAAGCGAGCTAATAAAAACGTGGTGAAAAAACCAGGTCGATTGGTACAATCATAAAAAGGTTATTCTATTTTAAAGCACGTACGAATACTTTTTACACCCACTTGATGTGTATGATTTTATGTTTGATTGGTCGATTAAACCATTCAGACTCGTTGCCATTTAATAGGTAGCTCGAGGGCGTCATTAAAGTTTGTTCCCGTAATATTCCCAGCAACAATAACGTGTCTAATGTGTACTAAATCACAGAACGACAGAATCATCAGAGTTACTCTCGAAATCTAGATAATACTTCGAAACTCGTCTACAGTCGTTCGCGTAAAGTCTTCAGTCCTTAATAACACGGCAATATGCGCTTTTCGTTGCTGGTATATTCGAGCGAATAATAAACTCATTCCACAACAGTCCAAAGCTTCAACGATAAAACATCAAGGCATGAAAATGCTTACGTTTCAGTCGGGATCGCTAAAGACGCGAAACATTGTTAATAAAATATAGTAACAAAATCTTTTGGCGTTCGTTATCGCACATCCGATCGCGTGTAGCTGTATACCGTACAATTTGCGCTTATCACTCACGGGGCTGTTGTCGTCGACACGTGAACGCTGCCGCTGGTTTTTACATGTAAGTCGTTTATCTGATAACCCAGCACATTCTGTGTGACCTTACCGGCAGAGAATTTCTGTGCAACACATTTTACGAGACCCGGCCGTAAATTTGCGGTTACATTCGCTGCATAAAATTAATAAGAAAACTTCGACTAAATGTTTTGCGCTATCTGACCCCGTTTTCGAATTAGGCCGCCCTTCGTACCTCTCGCTTTAAAACTTAACGATCCCGTTTAATATTTTCTTAATGGATATATGCGCGCAGATTCAGTTACTTAATTCGCCTAACGCAACATGCACACCGCCGGTTTTACCGGCCGAACGCCTTAAATATACATATACGGTCGGTGCGAAAATTCTTTCGACACTCTTAAAAACGACGATAACTTTTTTACAACGTGTTTACTGCTCCACCGAGGAAAGTTCTGTTGTGCGAAGCTGGGCCACGCAAAATGAGACTGAAACGAGTATGTTTACACGCGGAACGAGCCCGAATCAATTGGCGGCAGTCGTACCGGTCGATGGAAGTGTGTAACGAGTTCGGGTTAGCTTCAATGATGCCGTCGAATGCGCCGGATTGGTCTGTGCATCGGTCCAAACTGGTCGATATTGCGATTACCGGCGGACAGTGTGTTTGTCTCGTCCGTGATCACCGTCGGGCCAGGAAATAAAATGTAATATCTTGAAACTTCCCGTTCCACGGACACGTCGGGAATTAATTTAATCGCCTGGCGGGGCTAACCTTGCCGAGCGAACATTTAACCGCACGTCCAATGGCGCCGCACACCAGCACAACAGTCTAGCTGGACAGAATTGAATTTTGATAATCTGTCCGGACGTGTGATATCACGTTAGAAATCAATAGCCGCGAGTCCGATTTCATTAGAAAATCACTGTCGGGCAAAGTTGCGTAGAAAATGTTTGGAAAATTCGCATTGCGCAGCCGTTCGAAGAGTTTCGCGGGATCCTTTGCCCTTTCGAGAATCAGAGCGGCTGATCACGTTACCCCTGATACGGGTTCAAGCGATCGGCTTATTCGCGGCTCGCGTTCATGCTCGTGACAGAAACGCAGGAACTCCGATAGCGGACAGCTTGCTGGCCATCATAATCGATCCCTGGATTAGATTCGCTTCATGTTAATGCTGAGCGGTCTGATCGGTTGTCACTCGAGGCGCTCTTCCCTCGCGATTTCTTCGCCAGTGTTGAAAAACGAGTTCCTGTTACGATATGCTGGTTAGGAGAATACTCTCCGAGATGCTGGGGCGTCACGAATCCGAGTGTAAAAGCGAGCAGAGACAGACCTCGGCAAGATCCTCGTCGATCAATAACGTTACTGCCCCGAAGAAAGAGAATAATTCAACCGGTCTCATACTTTTGCCCGGCAGAATGCGGAAAATCGGTCGCGGAGCGAACGATTGAAGTTTCACGAGCGAACTAGAAGTCAAACTCGTAAAAGAACGAGATGTCTGAACGTGGATGGTCCTTCTCGCAGTCAAAGGAACCGCCTCTCATTGTCCCAACCGAATATCGGGGCCATTCATCCACGATCGATCCGACGTTCGAAAGGAAAACCGGGGGTCTCCGCGGCGAGGAACCGAAACGCGGAATAATTATCCTCTCCCACCCCCAACATCCCCGTGAAAATTGCGAAAACCGTGTCTGACGTCGGCCTCGATTATTCCCCACGATTCCATCCGCCCGCGACGGATTTACAATTCATATTATGGTAATTCCCCGGTGTTAATAATTAACGACGAACGTTAATACCGGTCCGAGATGTAATTTTACATATCGTTTGCTCTGACCGGCTGTTACTTCGCCCCGGAAGAGTCATTGCACACTCCGCGACAGTTCGAGAGTCGATGACGTACTCTGCCGCTCAGAAGTATGTGGACACTTCCATAATTCTTATAACTACCAGAAAAAAGTTATGATATCTTTGGTAAAAAAAAAGCCACCTATATTTCGACGTATTTTTTTTTAATATGTCAAGTTTACTATTTTTCTCATCTACAATTATATTTAGTTGATGCTAATCGTAAATCTTTGAGTATCTGCTCGGAAATGTTCACCTTTTGGGTGTGTATACATTTTTTGCTGCACGAAGCGAAGCTTAAGTGCGAAATTTCAATAAAGCCACTTAGTTTGTGCTTAGATTTCTGAGTGAATAAGTCCCGCTAGGTACAATAGAAGAAGTGTAACTACAATTGAAGAGTAAGGATTTGCGTAAAAATAGATCTGTAAATTTATTGAAATCGTAAAATGTTATATTTTAATTTCTCATTAGTAAAATGCCACGAGGACAATTGTTGACCAGTGGAGAAAAGGCATCCATTGATGCTTATAGGGATATGGGATGTTCTAATTGCATAAGTGCAAAAAAAAATTAATCGATCACGTACCGTTGTAAATAATTACGTCAATTTGGGAAAAGATTACGGCAAAAACCTCCCCAAAGAGGGAAATCAAATGCTGAGCAAGAGACAGCATTCGTTGTTAATGACATCTGCATCAAAAGAATTGAGAAGTGCAGCACAACTTCGCGTTCAATTAGATTTGTCAGTAACTACGAGACGCGTGCAACAAATTTTAAAAAGTTCCAACCGATTTCACTGGACAAAAATGGTGCAGAAACTAGCACTCAAAGCAGAACGTAAATAGGCTCGTCTTGATTTTGCAAAAACACACATGTCCTGGTCCAAAGAATGGGAATTTGTTAATTTTTATGATGAAAAGAAATTCAATTTAAACGGGCCAGATGGTTTTAAATATTAATGGCACGATTTAAGGAAATAAAAAGACATAACAATGAGTCGCAACTTTGGTGGTGGTACATTAATGATCTGGGCTGCAGTTAGAGCTGACGCCAAGACACCAATCTGTCGCATTACTCCTAAAATGAATTCTGAAAAATATACAGAATTATTAGACACAATTTGAATACCATTTATTAAAGATATTAGACACGATAACTTCATTTATCAGCACGAAAGCGCTGCCATCCACACATCAAATTGCACGAAGCAGTGGTTAGGTCAAAAGAATATCAGGGTTTTGACATGGCCAGCTCATTCCCCAGATTTAAACCCAATAGAAAATCTTCGGGGGATACTCGCAAGGAAAGTTTATGGCAATTGCGAGCTACACAGTACTATTAATGAATTATGGAAAGCGGTGAACAAAGCATGAGCATCTATTCAAGAAGACACACTTCAAAGTTTGATTTCGTCAATGCCCCATCGTATTTTCGAAGATATTCGAAGAAATGGCAGTTACTAATTATTAATATAGAAATAAGAAAGAACTTATTGTTCATTTTGAACCTACATATTTAAAAAATATGTGGCTTTATAGAAATTTCGCAGTTTATTTTATGTAAAATTATATATTTACGTTTATTTTTCAAAATAAATATTATTTCTATTATTTCAATCGATATATATGTGGTTTTGATACGCCTAAAATGAAATCATACTCAAATTGATCATAAGTACAGAATAATTATAAGATATTACCAAAAAGCGTGGTGGCTTTATGGAAATTTCGGGCACTGTATATCACAAATTTCATGAACATGGTAAGTGTCCACATACTTTTGAGCGGCAGTGTACAATCGACTACCCCCACCCGGCCCGCAAGGCAAGTAAGGACTAAATCGACCTTTATTTGTGGTTCTACCCGAAAAATTCCAGATTTGTCGCGACGGCCCTGCATCCACGAGGGTCGAGAAACTCGGGCGATATCGATTTCCATATAAAGGCGACCGTTACTTAGACGTCGTCTGACAAATTGACCCTGTTGAGCAATTTTGCGCGGCGAATGATACGTTCGTTACGTAGGCGTGCGCCGTCGTTGTTTCCAGCACGTCTTTTACTCTTTACGGCGTCCGGCTGAAATATCGCGTTCCTTTGTCATAATCATAAATCCGTTCGCGATATTTTTTATTGGCTCCTTACGGATGAAAAATATCCTCTCCTCGCGATCGTTCTTCCAAGAGTATACTTGTAACACCATCTCGCACACTCGATTCGAGATATTCGTGCCGTTGATTTGAGCAATTTGTCGCGGCAGATTAAGAGGGTGGACTCGTTGCTGGGATTGCAAGGGTGCGGGATGCGTTTTTTCATTTTTCGATAATGAAAAGATGGGGTTTTTCCAGTAGTCAAAAGTACTACATAAAAGATTAATCTAGGCCGCGATCGCTCTCCAAAGTCCTATTTTTACCACGCTTATATTAACTTGCCGTGTTGTTGTTGTATGCGTAAAATCTTGTAATCGAATTTTAAACCTCTTCCCATAGTCCAATCTTGCTGAAATGTTGTTTACACACTTGCTTCCGGTGACAATATAAGTAGAAAATAAAATATGTAAAAAAACTTTTTAGAAACCACGCATATACGGGGCGAGTCGCCTAACGTTGCCACCTCAAATATCTTTGTCGTTTTTAAAGATGTGTCAAATGTCAGAAGGACAAAGTTGAATGGTAAAATGGGGCTCATAAGGTACCAAAAATTTTTGTTTTTATGTAATGTTTTTTAGAGATATGATGGTCAATTTCATCTTTTTAAATGGAATGTCCTATTTTTTATACCATAGATCGATAGTGTATCAAATTCTGAGTATAAAAGCGTTGACCTTCATGTGCCCTAACCCTAATAGTTACGTAGATATTATCGAAACAATTTTCTGTTTTCTTTATGAACATATCAAAATTTCTTCTGTTATAAAATTAGTGTCGGAATAGATAGAAAAATGTAATATAAATTGAAATAAAATCATGACGTTAGTGACTATAAAAATTAAAGCGTGGAGCGTCTACGAAGATTACGTCAATATAGTTTAGCGCTCCACGCTTTTATTTTTATAGTCACTAATTGTCACTGATTTCATTAAAATTTGTATCAAATCTCTCTATCAATTGCAACAGTAATTTTATAATAGAAGAAATTTTTAATTGCTTCTAATTCTAATTGCTTCTAATTGCTTAAAATTTTGTGGAAAAATATTATTAATCATTTAGCTATTTTATGGAGAACCAGGAAAAAAATTATTTTTTCCTTAGTGCATTGTAATATAAGCATAGTTTTTAAAAACCCTTTTTAAATATATTTTTACGTTTGCGAGGCGTAATTTGCATTATTCGGCAGCGTGTAGCTGTCCAGCTTCATGAAAATAGTTACATGCGCAGCTTTATGCTTCCGAATAATGCAAATTACGCCTCGTAAACGTAAGAATAGGACTTTTTATTGCTATCGCGGCCTAGATTGATCTTTTATCTAGCGCTTTTGACGACTGAAAAAGCCGAACTTTGCATTATCGAGAAATGGGAAGGCGCATCCCGCGCCCTTGCAATCCTGGAAAAACGAGTCTACCCCGTTAATTCGACAGTTTGTGTACTTGTTAAAATGTTTGAATTCCCACAGTGGTTTCATTCGCACGCGATCTTTCATCAAGACGTCCGTCTCCGCTGAAACATTTGCAGATTTCTTCGCGGCGACGTCTTTGAAACAAAAGATGGGAAAACTGCGACGTAATTAAGATCCCTTGCATCTGGAATGTGCAGACTGTTCCCGGAGATTCTCGAACCACGGGACTATTTCTCCCGAGCAGAATCTCCACCTAGAAATTCCTTTATCTTCCATTCTTTCTTCATTTGCGAGACACGGTCCACTGCGTCCTCATACGGCGATAAAGGGGAATTTATGCTAATTAAATTGGACGGCTTCTTTATCAAAGGGAGGCGGTGGAAGGAAAGGAGACCGTGACGAACGGTGGAGCTGACAGTACGTTTTATTTAAGCAATCCAAAGTGGCTTAACTGCTCCGAGATGCGCGTCTTTTGTGCAAGAAATATCCACTCCGTCTGAGAACCCTGGTGCAAGCATGGATTAGTATTTAGAAAAGTTACGTTCGAAGCTTTCGATTGTTGTTCTTCTCATTGTTCGGCTAACGAAAAATTTGTTCACGCGTGAATACGCTTGTCTTTCCTGTTTAATATTCATATGAAATATCATCGTATGCGACCGTTCATTTTTCTACTGTTGTATACAAATGGTGCCCATCGGCAGAAATCGTTCGATAAAAGTACTTTTAGACAGACTTCGCGTTTCGCAGTGTCATGCATGCATGAATATTCATAAATCCATTCTCGAGTGGTTAAACCGTAACGGTGTCACCGCCTTCGCGTGATTCGATGAGTATTTTTAAAGCGGGAGCCGACTTGAATGGCAGGTTCGAGGGGTCGATACGACGTTTCTTTAGATATTGGGTCATTGCGGGAGTCCCGACTTACGTTTTATTTTTAATTTCATCTTTATTACGAAGATCAGTCGATTAAGTAGTTATCATTGTGTTTTTGCCAACCTTCTGATAGCGTTCGTACGACCTTTTTAGAAAGACCGGGCTTCGTGAATGTTAAACGGCTCCATAAGAACCGGGATAGAAAGGCGCTGGAATCTGGGGGATCGAGGGTGCCGCGCGAGGGCGTGTAACGAGGAAAGTGAAAACCGAACGGCCCTGTTTGTTTTTTCCGCACGAAGTGCACCAAGTGCATCTTATCTTTCGACGGAGGGTCGAACAAATTAAATTAGAGGGCAGCCTTACCTCGGATAGGGGTGCAATTCAGTCACGTGCGATAGAGCTACCCCTTCCACGGACTCGAATACTCGCGTCGCTCTTTGGCTAGCCTCTCCCCCACCCTTTCTCTCTCTCTCTCCTGCGCGCGGATTCGTCGTAATCTCCTTGTAAGCGATCAAGCAAACGATAGACCTTAATCTTACGACACACATTCTCCCTCTACCATTGCTATCAATACTTCTTCCATCAAACGTCAGACGCTCTGTGCTTATACAGGGTGTTAAATTGAAACGTGAACGGCGGAGGGCGGTCTCGATATATTGGAAATCAATCTTTAAATGTTTTCGGCGCTACGGTTCGATCTTTTGTTAAGAACAGAGCAATTTTGCTAATTTAGTCGAACATAATCAACGTTTCGATCCTAGTTTGGATCTCTTTCAAGATTCATTTGAATTGCGTCTGTAAAATAAATATGTTATAATTATGTTGAAGAACAGAAATTGTTGAGTGAATTATTATTATTGAGTGATTGAATGTAAGCAAATATTGTTCATAATAAATAATTATTAATTATGCGAACCGTGGAACATGCACGAGAGTGTGCGTTAATAGTAGTAAAATATATAAAAAAACTGTTTAAAAACCACGCTTATATTAATATGCACTAAAAAGTGCACTAAAAAGGAGAAAATCATTTTTTTAGACATTAGTGTCTATAAAATGCACTAAAAAGGACGAAATAATTTTGTAGACATTAGTGACTATAAATAAAAGCGTGGAGTGCCTACGAAGATTGCGTCAATGAATATTTTAGCGCTCCACGCTTTTATTTATAGTCACTAATGTCTACAAAATTATTTTCTCCTTTTCAGTGTATTTTATAGTCACTAATGTCTAAAATAATTATTTTCTCCTTTTTAGTGCACTTTTTAGTGCATATTAATATAAGCGTGGTTCTTAAAAAGTTTCTTTATATATTTTTTTATTTTCTACTTTTTAGTCTTTACATATCTTGTAATCGATTTTAATTACCACTTCAACCTGTAAATTCAACCATCTTTTGTAAAAGGAAAAATATTGTGTCATGGCGGCTGCAAATTGAAATTTCCATTCTGTAGGATTTTTGACAGGTAAAGGCGCCGCCATATTGGTTTGTAGCTGAAATCGGGCAAATACCCCACTGTGGGGCGTTTCGTGAACATTGATTAAATTAGTGAAAGTTATTGTGCCGAGCATGTGTGGAGTCTTGCGATTAATCCTGTAACTATGTTTTTTTCTATCTATCGTATTTGCTGATAATAAATCTTTAAATGTTTTCGGCGCTACTGTTCGATCTTTTGTTAAGGACAAAGCAATTTTGCTAATTTAGTCAGACATAATCAACGTTTCGATCCTAGTTTGGATCTTTTTCAAGATTAATTTGAATTGCGTCTGTAAAATAAATATGTTATAATAATGTTGAAGAACAGAAATTATCGAGTGAATTATTATTATTGAGTGATTGAATGTAAACAAATATTGTTCATAAAGACACGCTCACTTGCTTTGGGGAACTAAATATATGATAAATGTGCGACACGCGTGTTGCGTGCGTCGAACATGCTTGTTGTCAAGATACTGATGTACGTACGTATTTGAACTCGATCTAGGTTATATCAATCGATACAAGGCGGTAAATTTGAAAAGTCATAATATGTTCTTAAATCCACTCTTACGGATATACCTTGATGGTAAATCGTTATTGACATTCTACTTTTGTTGGAATCAATTACATACATTTGTATGTGAGAAAGTAATCGTGACAAAAGTAAGGCTTATTGGAAAATTCATCATAAGACGTTACTGGTTCAGTAATGTTGCGTAATATTCATGTATCTTAGGTGTTTCATACCTAAGGTTAACGCTGCGATGTTTAATCGTATGAATGGTTTCCAATAATAACCTTTGTTGTAAATTTTGTTCTTTGTCAATGATTTTGACATTTTCAAAATCAAATCTATGATCCATTTCAAGCGAATGTTTCGTCAAAGCTGTATGTTGTGGCGGATGTAAGAAAATATTATGTTTATGTTCTGTGATACGAGTTTTCAAATTTCTGGACGTTTGTCCAATATATACTTGACTACATCCCAGGCAAGATATTGAATATATAATATTGCAACTTTCTAAATGTGGTAGTTTGTCTTTAATAGGTGGAAATAAGGTTTTAAGATAATTTGGAATTCTGAAGATTGTATGAATTCCTACTCTTCGAAAGATCCTTTTTACGTCGTTAGAGATGTTCTCAACATAAGGTATAACAACAGTATTTTTCCAATTGATTGGACCAGTTCTTTTGAATCTATCCTCTTTTCGTTTTTCAACTAACAGGGGATGATGTAATTCAAAAATACGTTCTTCGATGATGTTTGACGTAAAGTTTTCTGGGTAACTGTAACTGTAGAAAGTACGTAAATATTGTTCGAAGCAAACCGCCGAGGGAACATTGTTCTCGGTTAATATTGTTGACGGTCGACTCTGGCATTAATCTTGGTTTAGATGAACTCTTGTCCATCGAAACAGATCGGTGAAACCTGTGTCGGTGGTGTATTCAACGTAACCTGATCCGCCGGGGATCGATTTGTTTCGTGTAACGAAATTATACGCTTTTGAACAAGATCGATCGAAAGAGATCAAAACTAATATACGTATAAAAATCTATGACGTACATATAATACACGAACGCGCGCGTATTCCAATGTAATCAACCGCACGGGGTAAAAACGTTTTCCAGTCCGCGTTTTCCATCGCGCAACCTTTCATCCCTTTGTGCGTGCGACAAACGGAAGCGTCGAAATCAATAGGAACATTTGATGACCGAACGTCGACGAAATGCTACCGCCCACCGAATATCGTAATTTTTCGTTTACACGAGCGGAACGCGATGGCACACATATTCGACACCCCCGAACAAAGTTCACCGGTGGGTACGAAACGAAATTGAAAAAAAATGACGAATAACAGCAGCTCCTTTCCGGAGGTACGGGGGGAGGAGGAAGTGCTTTGTCGCTGCATTTACCAGAAACTCCGCGGAGAACGGGGTAAATTGAATTACGAGGTGGCGTAGGGTGACGTATTCTCGGCGGGACAAATATAGCGACTATCGTTGGGTCCTCTAGTAGTTTCGCCAGTGATACCCTCGTTAGATAGAGCCGGCTGAAACAGTAACGGAGCAATCTTAATTATAGCCGACGTTTCTTCTGTTCTGGACCGCGGTAAATTGAATAACGAGCTGGTGGTAATAACTGCTCTATTGATTTCGAAAGTGCCGCAATTAAAGTTTCATACCTTTTAGTAGCCGTGTAAGCAGGTATGAAACTTTAATTGTTTATATCTTTAAAGCTACCCTAGTAGCACAAAAATATTGGACAAATATTTTTTAAGCCACACTGTTTAATATGAGAAAAATATTTCTTCCTATCTTATAAGTTAGGATAAAAAAGAATATTTGGTACTTAATGTAAAATAAATATTGTATGTATATTTGAATATTAAAAACAGATTGAATCTCTTTTTGATATTATATGAATGTGTATACAATATCTTGTGCTGCTAGGGTATTGCCTTGTAAGTATTAAAACTTCCCTTGTAAGTATGTATAATACAAATAATAATAAGAAGAAAATGAAATTGACCTTCGTGTGACCTTCACGCGCGAGAGTGCGAAGTCGTGTCCGCATCGGACGATACGAAGTTCATTTTATTCAGTAGTGTTCGGTGACTTTCGCACGAACGATCACCTGGATCTCGGTCGAGCGAGGATTTCGATTACCACCTGTATTTGTTCGACGGAGAATTCGTTCGGGAGGGTTCCGTTCCTTTGGTTTCCTCGGCACTCGAGTCAACTCGAAGTCGGTGCCAGCAGAAGCTATCCGTGTGCTATACGGCAGCCGTTTTTCCCTCGACCACCCGATCCATCGCGGTTCCATCAGCATCGCCGCTGACAATCCCCGAGTCTCCTCCGGCGGTGACGTCACTTGGCGCATAGCCAGCACAGAACGCTCAATGAAACAGTCGGGGAAGCCAAGGCGACGTGGTTGACGTAGCTTTACGACGGTGTTATGCTGCGTGCACACATTCGAGCCGTACTGTGGCAACGACCTTGACGAAAGATTTCCTGGATTTGTTAGCACGCGTACCAAGCATTCACCAATGTAGGCTAACGGGGAATAGGGTCTCCTTATACGGTACACGGAATTTCTATATGAACGCTACCAACCATTTATACAGAGCTTCTCGTTGGAATTTAACATTTTCTGCTTAACAAGTGACGGAAGTAGTATGTAGTGACTGGAGGAAGTATAGCGTTATTTTTAGAGAAGGACTACCATGCTCTTGACCATCTTCTGCTACAAAATCTACAATTTATTTGGTTCAGATTCTGATCAACCATTTATGATTATGGTGTCTCGTCGGAATTCACTATTTTCTGCTTAACAAATTACTGAAATAGTAATTATTCCCTGTGAAGAAGTATGGCGTTGTTTTCAGAGAGGGACTCCCATGCTCTTGACCATCTTCTGCTAAAAAATCTACAATTTATTTGATCCAGATTCTGACCAAGCATTTATGACTTATGGTGTCTCGTTGGAATTCAATATTTTCTGCTTAACAAATTACTGAAATAGTAGTTATTTCCTGTGAAGAAGTATAGCGTTGTTTTTAGAGAAGGACTCTCATGCTCTTGACCATCTTCTGCTACAAAATCTACAATTTATTTGGTCCAGATTCTGATCAACCATTTATGATTATGGTGTCTCGTCGGAATTCACTATTTTCTGCTTAACAAATTACTGAAATAGTAGTTATTCCCTGTGGAGAAGTATAGCGTTGTTTTCAGGGAAGAACTCCCATGCTCTTGACCATCTTCTGCTAGAAAATCTACAATTTATTTGATCCAGATTCTGATAAAGCATTTATGATTTATGGTGTCCCGTTGGAATTCAATATTTTCTGCATAACAAATTACTGAAATAGTAGTTATTTCCTGTGAAGAAGTATAGCGTTGTTTTTAGAGAAGGACTCTCATGCTCTTGACCATCTTCTGCTACAAAATCTACAATTTATTTGATCCAGATTCTGATAAAGCATTTATGATTCATGGTGTGTCGTTGGAATTCAATATTTTCTGCATATCAAATTACTGAAATAGTAGTTATTTCCTGTGAAGAAGTATAGCGTTGTTTTTAGAGAAGGACTCTCATGCTCTTGACCATCTTCTGCTACAAAATCTACAATTTATTTGATCCAGATTTTGATCAACTATTTATGATTTATGGTGTCTCGTCGGAATTCACTATTTTCTGCTTAACAAATTACTGAAATAGTAGTTATTCCCTGTGAAGAAGTATAGCGCTTTTTTCAGGGAAGGACTCCCATGCTCTTGACCATCTTCTGCTACAAAATCTACAATTTATTTGATCCAGATTCTGATCAAGCATTTATGATTTATGGTGCCTCGTTGGAATTCAATATTTTCTGCTTAACAAATTACTGAAATAGTAGTTATTCCCTGTGAAGAAGTATAGCGTTGTTTTCAGGGAAAAACTCCCATGCTCTTGACCATCTACTGCTACAAAATCTACAATTTATTTGATCCAGATTCTGATCAGGCATTTATGATTTATGGTGTCTCGTTGGAATTCAATATTTTCTGCATAACAAATTACTGAAATAGTAGTTATTCCATGTGAAGAAGTATAGCGTTGTTTTTAGAGAAGGACACCCATGCTCTTGACCATCTTCTGCTACAAAATCTACAATTTATTTTATCCAGATTCTGATCAACCATTTATGATTATGGTGTCTCGTTGGAATTCAATATTTTCTGCTTATCAAATTACTGAATTAGTAGTTATTCCCTGTGAAGAAATACAGCGTTGTTTTTAGAGAAGGACTCCCATGCTCTTGGCCATCTTCTGCTCAAAATCTACAATTTATTTGATCCAGATTCTGATTAACCATTTACGATTTATGGTGTCTCGTTGGAATTCAATATTTTCTGCTTAACAAATTACTGAAATAGTAGTTATTTCCTGTGAAGAAGTATAGCGTTGTTTTTAGAGAAGGACTCTCATGCTCTTGACCATCTTCTGCTACAAAATCTACAATTTATTTGATCCAGATTTTGATCAACTATTTATGATTATGGTGTCTCGTCGGAATTCACTATTTTCTGCTTAACAAATTACTGAAATAGTAGTTATTCCCTGTGGAGAAGTATAGCGTTGTTTTCAGGGAAGAACTCCCATGCTCTTGACCATCTTCTGCTAGAAAATCTACAATTTATTTGATCCAGATTCTGATAAAGCATTTATGATTTATGGTGTCCCGTTGGAATTCAATATTTTCTGCATAACAAATTACTGAAATAGTAGTTATTTCCTGTGAAGAAGTATAGCGTTGTTTTTAGAGAAGGACTCTCATGCTCTTGACCATCTTCTGCTACAAAATCTACAATTTATTTGATCCAGATTCTGATAAAGCATTTATGATTCATGGTGTGTCGTTGGAATTCAATATTTTCTGCATATCAAATTACTGAAATAGTAGTTATTTCCTGTGAAGAAGTATAGCGTTGTTTTTAGAGAAGGACTCTCATGCTCTTGACCATCTTCTGCTACAAAATCTACAATTTATTTGATCCAGATTTTGATCAACTATTTATGATTTATGGTGTCTCGTCGGAATTCACTATTTTCTGCTTAACAAATTACTGAAATAGTAGTTATTCCCTGTGAAGAAGTATAGCGCTTTTTTCAGGGAAGGACTCCCATGCTCTTGACCATCTTCTGCTACAAAATCTACAATTTATTTGATCCAGATTCTGATCAAGCATTTATGATTTATGGTGCCTCGTTGGAATTCAATATTTTCTGCTTAACAAATTACTGAAATAGTAGTTATTCCCTGTGAAGAAGTATAGCGTTGTTTTCAGGGAAAAACTCCCATGCTCTTGACCATCTACTGCTACAAAATCTACAATTTATTTGATCCAGATTCTGATCAGGCATTTATGATTTATGGTGTCTCGTTGGAATTCAATATTTTCTGCATAACAAATTACTGAAATAGTAGTTATTCCATGTGAAGAAGTATAGCGTTGTTTTTAGAGAAGGACACCCATGCTCTTGACCATCTTCTGCTACAAAATCTACAATTTATTTTATCCAGATTCTGATCAACCATTTATGATTATGGTGTCTCGTTGGAATTCAATATTTTCTGCTTATCAAATTACTGAATTAGTAGTTATTCCCTGTGAAGAAATACAGCGTTGTTTTTAGAGAAGGACTCCCATGCTCTTGGCCATCTTCTGCTCAAAATCTACAATTTATTTGATCCAGATTCTGATTAACCATTTACGATTTATGGTGTCTCGTTGGAATTCAATATTTTCTGCTTAACAAATTACTGAAATAGTAGTTATTTCCTGTGAAGAAGTATAGCGTTGTTTTTAGAGAAGGACTCTCATGCTCTTGACCATCTTCTGCTACAAAATCTACAATTTATTTGATCCAGATTTTGATCAACTATTTATGATTATGGTGTCTCGTCGGAATTCACTATTTTCTGCTTAACAAATTACTGAAATAGTAGTTATTCCCTGTGGAGAAGTATAGCGTTGTTTTCAGGGAAGAACTCCCATGCTCTTGACCATCTTCTGCTAGAAAATCTACAATTTATTTGATCCAGATTCTGATAAAGCATTTATGATTTATGGTGTCCCGTTGGAATTCAATATTTTCTGCATAACAAATTACTGAAATATTAGTTATTCCCTGTGAAGAAGTATAGCGTTGTTTTTAGAGAAGGACTCCCATGCTCATGACCCAATGCTTGATCCAGATTTTGATCAAGCATTTATGATTTCTGGTGTCTCGTTGGAATTCAATATTTTCTGCTTAACAAATTACCGAAATAGTAATTATTCCTTGTGAAGAAGTATAGCGTTGTTTTTAGAGAAGGACTCCCATGCTCTTGACCATCTTCTGCTACAAAATCTATAATTTATTTGGTCCAGATTCTGATCAACCATTTATGATTATGGTGTCTCGTCGGAATTCAATATTTTCTGCTTAACAAATTACTGAAATAGTAGTTATTCCCTGTGAAGAAGTATAGCGTTGTTTTCAGGGAAGAACTCCCATGCTCTTGACCATCTTCTGCTACAAAATCTAAAATTTATTTGATCCAGATTCTGATCAAGCATTTATGATTTATGGCGTCTCGTTGGAATTCAATATTTTCTGCTTAACAAATTACTGAAATAGTAGTTATTCCCTGTGAAGAAGTATAGCGTTGTTTTCAGGGAAGGACACCCATGCTCTTGACCATCTTCTGCTCAAAATCTACAATTTATTTGGTCCAGATTCTGATCAACGATTTATGATTATGGTGTCTCGTCGGAATTCACTATTTTCTGCTTAATAAATTACTGAAATAGTAGTTATTCCCTGTGGAGAAGTATAGCGTTGTTTTCAGGGAAGAACTCCCATGCTCTTGACCATCTTCTGCTAGAAAATCTACAATTTATTTGATCCAGATTCTGATAAAGCATTTATGATTTATGGTGTCCCGTTGGAATTCAATATTTTCTGCATAACAAATTACTGAAATATTAGTTATTCCCTGTGAAGAAGTATAGCGTTGTTTTTAGAGAAGGACTCCCATGCTCATGACCCAATGCTTGATCCAGATTTTGATCAAGCATTTATGATTTCTGGTGTCTCGTTGGAATTCAATATTTTCTGCTTAACAAATTACCGAAATAGTAATTATTCCTTGTGAAGAAGTATAGCGTTGTTTTTAGAGAAGGACTCCCATGCTCTTGACCATCTTCTGCTACAAAATCTATAATTTATTTGGTCCAGATTCTGATCAACCATTTATGATTATGGTGTCTCGTCGGAATTCAATATTTTCTGCTTAACAAATTACTGAAATAGTAGTTATTCACTGTGAAGAAGTATAGCGTTGTTTTCAGGGAAAAACTCCCATGCTCTTGACCATCTTCTGCTACAAAATCTAAAATTTATTTGATCCAGATTCTGATCAAGCATTTATGATTTATGGCGTCTCGTTGGAATTCAATATTTTCTGCTTAACAAATTACTGAAATAGTAGTTATTCCCTGTGAAGAAGTATAGCGTTGTTTTCAGGGAAGGACACCCATGCTCTTGACCATCTTCTGCTCAAAATCTACAATTTATTTGGTCCAGATTCTGATCAACGATTTATGATTATGGTGTCTCGTCGGAATTCACTATTTTCTGCTTAATAAATTACTGAAATAGTAGTTATTCCCTGTGGAGAAGTATAGCGTTGTTTTCAGGGAAGAACTCCCATGCTCTTGACCATCTTCTGCTAGAAAATCTACAATTTATTTGATCCAGATTCTGATAAAGCATTTATGATTTATGGTGTCCCGTTGGAATTCAATATTTTCTGCATAACAAATTACTGAAATATTAGTTATTCCCTGTGAAGAAGTATAGCGTTGTTTTTAGAGAAGGACTCCCATGCTCATGACCCAATGCTTGATCCAGATTTTGATCAAGCATTTATGATTTCTGGTGTCTCGTTGGAATTCAATATTTTCTGCTTAACAAATTACCGAAATAGTAATTATTCCTTGTGAAGAAGTATAGCGTTGTTTTTAGAGAAGGACTCCCATGCTCTTGACCATCTTCTGCTACAAAATCTATAATTTATTTGGTCCAGATTCTGATCAACCATTTATGATTATGGTGTCTCGTCGGAATTCAATATTTTCTGCTTAACAAATTACTGAAATAGTAGTTATTCCCTGTGAAGAAGTATAGCGTTGTTTTCAGGGAAGAACTCCCATGCTCTTGACCATCTTCTGCTACAAAATCTAAAATTTATTTGATCCAGATTCTGATCAAGCATTTATGATTTATGGCGTCTCGTTGGAATTCAATATTTTCTGCTTAACAAATTACTGAAATAGTAGTTATTCCCTGTGAAGAAGTATAGCGTTGTTTTCAGGGAAGGACACCCATGCTCTTGACCATCTTCTGCTCAAAATCTACAATTTATTTGGTCCAGATTCTGATCAACGATTTATGATTATGGTGTCTCGTCGGAATTCACTATTTTCTGCTTAATAAATTACTGAAATAGTAGTTATTCCATGTGAAGAAGTATAGCGTTGTTTTCAGGGAAAAACTCCCATGCTCTTGACCATCTTCTGCTACAAAATCTACAATTTATTTGATCCAGATTCTGATCAAGCATTTATGATTTATGGTGTCTCGTTGGAATTCAATATTTTCTGCTTAACAAATTACTGAAATAGTAGTTATTCCCTGTGAAGAAGTATTTGCGTTGTTTTTAGAGATGGACTGCCATGCTCTTGACCATCTTCTGCTACAAAATCTACAATTATTTGATCCAAATTCTGATCATCCACAGCCTTCCTTAATCACAACGTATAGCTAAGTCGTTAGAGTGCTTTCGCGTAATCTTCTGGGATTTCGATGTCTTATGCAACGATTTTCCATTCCTAATTTCTACCTTTCAGTATAAACTTCAATTTCCTTTCGTGAAGTACACTTTGACACCGCTTCGAAAGCCCTGGAAAGATCCCGGACACGACAAATATACTGTGTTAAAATGTAGGTTAATAATAGAATCCTGCGAGTTTAAGATTCAGAAAATAATCACGCAAAGGTGTTTTCACACAACTCGGCGGTTACCGCTCACGGACTTCGCGTGTTCTCGGTTGCCATTAAATAAAAAAAGGAGGAAACCACTGTTTTCGCGACTCCGCCGTTTCGTCGAGGATTTCGCGAGGTCGCGCGAGCACAGGGCCGTCGAGATAAATCCGGAATTTTTTTCGGGCAGTTCCACGAATCAGATGCAGGTAGGGCAAATATATAAACAAATCAGTTGTTGATAAGGTATCTCAGTATGAACAGGGTTCGTGTGCAAGCTCGAGAAGCTCTTGGCAGCTGGTGGAGGTTAGATCGAGTAATTCAATTCTTTATACCATTCACTAGCTTTGTGCAAACCGGTGGAGGAATATATTGACGTTTACCTGGAATTTGAACTGTTTTTCTTTATACAACGACTTTCCCGGATTTACCTCGACAACCCTGTGTGATCCTTTCCACTAGCTTCTCGGCACGCCCGTGATCGTGGCCACGGAAACAGGATTGATGAATCACAGGCAAACTCGTTCTTTCATGTTTCTGGACGATCGATCGGAGTAGCACGGTCGCTTCAGCGTAAGCGACTCTGACAATGAGACGAACGACCAGGCTGTACAGGCTGCACCAAAAATTCTGGCGCTTTCCATTTTTCAGAAACGGTGGGACATATTTTTAGATCATGTAACAACATGTTCTTCAAAATAAAATACAAATGTACGACACAGTAGCCAGAATAAATGAATAAACGACGGATAATATTTACATTTCATTTTTATGCGGATTGCTTGTAAACAAATGGATTACTGTGCTCGATAGTTGTGTATTTAACTATTGGGTTGGCAAGAAAGTAACTTCGGTATTTTAAGGTTAAGTAGAACCCAATTTTGTTATTCAAGCGATGAACTTTAATCAATAAAATATTTTCTTATTTACTCTTTTTGGAAAAAGATCATCGAACAAAATGGAAAATATCTTATTTATTAATGTTCATTGCTTGAATAAAAAAATTACTTTCTTGCCAACCCAATATTTAACGATAAAGGGAATTCGTTGTATCGTTGATACAATCGAGCCTCGATAACTAATTTAATCATTAATTCAATGGAACATTAAATACGTGGTTTACATAATTACGATTGTAAACCGGTGAAATTTGATTGACCAATTCAATTTTAATTGGCGAGCGTTAATTGCATTAAACATCGTCTAACTCTGCGGCATCTCGAACGATTCCAAGCAGAGAAAGAAAGTTTCCTCGCAGAAGGAGTTCAGCAATATTGCGTTAGAGTCTGATGTATTAGCAGATTTTCTCGTCTGAAAAATTGCATTCCTTCGAATCAGCTCTCCCTTACACAACGTTGCACAATATATAATACACTCTCTGCTCTCTACACGCTGAAAATGTGAGCTGGATTTATACATGGCAACGTAGAGAAGGAAAGGGATAGATGCAACAAGAACGACAATAACGAAGGAAGAAGAAACGTTGAAAATTTAATAACTAGTCTGCAGATTTTAGAGCACTGCAAAAATTTAAAAAATTTCAAGATATTATTGTCAACCTGTCAAAAGTGCATTTTGAAAATCAAATGTGCCGCATGAGGATTCGCAGTGTAATAACATTAATGCGTTACCTCGACTCGATAAAAACATCAGCCAAAATAGCAAACGTCGCGCACGCCATGCTCGCAATGCAATTAATGAAATGTGATGCAATGCAGTGCAACGGACAAGACGGCGGATTTTCACTGGAAATCCTGGCCAGTGAGATAGCATCTTCCGGCTCCTCAGAAGAACCAACTCGCGCTTCAAGATTCATAGAATCACGGTTCCAACGTCCGAACAAGATGGTGCATGGAATTTTCATGCAACCGCGGGACATCCTAACCGTGTAAAAGTTGGGAAGCGACAGCAAATGAGAAAGTTGCGGCTGCGAGGGAGCGAAAGAGGAGCAGGAGGAAGACTGGTCGGAAGACTTGCGTAAACAGCAACAGCGACGATGAGGAAAAACAGGAAGTAGTCGAAAGAATCGTGTAAACAGCAATGATGAACTTGATGGACTTCGGATCTGCTGTCCATATCATCAAAATAATTATTAATTATGCGAACCGTGGAACATGCAGGAGAGTGTGCGTTAATAGTAGCAAAATATATAAAAAAACTTTTTAAAAACCACGCTTATATTGATATGCACTAAAAAGTGCACTAAAAAGGAGAAAATCATTTTTTTAGACATTAGTGACTATAAAATGCACTGAAAAGGAGAAAATAATTTTGTAGACATTAGTGACTATAAATAAAAGCGTGGAGCGCCTACGAAGATTGCGTCAATAAATATTTTAGAGCTCCACGCTTTTATTTATAGTCACTAATGTCTACAAAATTATTTTCTCCTTTTTAGTGCATTTTATAGTCACTAATGTATAAAAAAATTATTTTCTCCTTTTTAGTGCACTTTTTAGTGCATATTAATATAAGCGTGGTTTTTAAAAAGTTTTTTTTATATATTTTTTTATTTTCTACTTTTTAGTCTTTACATATCTTGTAATCGATTTTAATTACCACTTCAACCTGTAAATTCAACCATCTTTTGTAAAAGGAAAAATATTGTGTCATGGCGGCTGCAAATTGAAATTTCCATTCTGTAGGATTTTTGATAGGTAAGGGCGCCGCCATATTGGTTTGTAGCGACGACCGCGAGCCACTTACCGAGCAGAATCGCCGGTCCTTGTCGCCCTCCACCCGACCTAATCCTCACCAACTCAGTAAGTAAACTGAGCTCCTACGATGCGAAGTGGGCCAGTGGAGTGGGGATGAGTCGGAGTGGGAACACGTAGTGGAGTAGGTTAGCGCAGGCGCGCGGAATGGGGATCGCTGGCCGCGATGGCGTACTACTGAGCGTTGCGCGGGGAGGTGTAACGGTTAAATTTTTAATAGTTTATATCTCCTAAACGCATAGTTTTTTTTTTAAATTTGTTTTTTCATATTGCATTGTCACCCAGTTCTGAGCTATGTTGAAAGTTTCAAGTCTCTAGCTTATCGGGAAGTTGTTTAAAATTCGATTACAAGATTTGACGCATACAACGACAACATAGACAACATCGACAACTTCAACTACATTTTCAACTTCAATTTCAACTCTTCCATTTCAACTTCAATTTCTATTCTTCCCTTTCAACTTCAATTTCTACTCATCCATTTCAACTTCAATTTTTCAATTTTATCTTCAATTTCAATATCAACTCTTCAACTTCATTTTCAATTTCAACTTCAATTTCAATATCAACTCTTCAACTTCATTTTCAACTCCAATTTCAACTCTTCCATTTCAAATTCAATTTCTACTCTTCCATTATCTTCCAAGTTAAAATTGAAATTGAAAATGAAGTTGAAGAATTGATATTGAAATTGAAGTGGAAGGGTTGGTATTGAAATTATAGTTGATATTAATGAAATGAAATTGAAAAATTGAAGTTGAAATGGAAGAGTAGAAATTGAAGTTGAAATGGAAGAGTAGAAATTGAAGTTGAAATGGAAGAATAGAAATTGAAGTTGAAATTTAAGAGTTGAAATTCAAGTTGAAATTTAAGAGTTGAAATTCAAGTTGAAAATGAAGTTGAAGAGTTGATATTGAAATTGAAGTTGAAATTGTAAAATTGAAGTTGAAATGGAAGAGTAGAAATTGAAGTTGAAATGGAAGAATAGAAATTGAAGTTGAAAATGAAGTTGAAGAGTTGATATTGAAATTGAAGTTGAAATTGTAAAATTGAAGTTGAAATGGAAGAGTAGAAATTGAAGTTGAAATGGAAGAATAGAAATTGAAGTTGAAATTTAAGAGTTGAAATTGAAGTTGAAAATGAAGTTGAAGAGTTGATATTGAAATTGAAGTTGAAATTGTAAAATTGAAGTTGAAATGGAAGAGTAGAAATTGAAGTTGAAATGGAAGAATAGAAATTGAAGTTGAATTTTAAGAGTTGAATTTTAAGAGTTGAAATTGAAGTTGAAAATGAAGTTGAAAATGAAGTTGAAGAGTTGATATTGAAATTGAAGTTGAAATTGTAAAATTGAAGTTGAAATGGAAGAATAGAAATTGAAGTTGAAATTGAAGTTGAAAATGAAGTTGAAGAGTTGATATTGAAATTGAAGTTGAAATTGTAAAATTGAAGTTGAAATGGAAGAGTAGAAATTGAAGTTGAAATGGAAGAGTTGAAATTGAAGTTGAAATGGAAGAGTTGAAATTGAAGTTGAAGAGTTGATATTGAAGTTGAAAATGAAGGTTGAAGAGTTGACATTGAAATTGATGTTAGCGTTTACGTACTTGTGTAACGTCTTACTACGACAATAATGGTGTTTTAGAGTTATTGAAATCGAAATATCTCGTGAACTACCAACTTCTCTACATACATAGGTCAGTACTTTTTTATAACGAATGTCCAGCTGCATCGATTGATGTATTAAAAAATACCTCATTCCATTTAAAAAAATATCGATGACCTTGAAATCTTGTAAAAAAATGACCTTGAAAATTTTTTCCCTCACGCCGTTACATGTGGCCCTTCGAACAGTGTACCTTTGTCCTAAGAAGTTTTTTTGTACAACGAAAAATAACGGAGATATTTAGGTGTTCTGTTTCTTCGGACTCACTCTGTGTTAGCGTTGATGTGTGTAGCCAATTTACAATTTATGGAATCGACCCGACTGTCGGGTAGCCGAAAGTATTCGGGTTCTCGCAGAGCTCTGTGAAGGAGCGAGGTTGAAAAAGAACGATCGTCGAAGGAGGACGCGGCGGCAGGATAAACACGGTAGGGTAGTAACCGGGGAATGGAAGTGGAGAGAAGTAAACGCTGAGGAATGAAGTTGGATGCCGGGAGCCGAGAGGCCAGGTTGGTTTTCCTGTTGCGAGGACAATCTGGGTCAAGCCTGGCTTAAAATATTCATAAAGCTGCACGCGAGATCCGCGTACGACCGGTTCGATTCACATTAGAAATGCGCTGACTGGGGTATGTCAAGTAACTCTAGAGGGATGACGATGAGACACCGCCGCTGATTCGTCCTTATGTGTGCTGGTGATCCGCGGTGACTGGTGTGTTCGCGCGCACACCCACTCGCCTCTGACAGAAGCTTGACAAAGCCCTTACCGACACCCGCCGCCAACCACCGCCTCTATTTTCCTGTCCCGCTCGCGATGACGGTCTGCCATTTCTGGCTGTTTCGGGGCTACACACGTCCCGGCCATGACGAAATCCTTGATTCTGGCCTGACTGCGGCCACGAAGAAAGCTGCTCCGCTCTCGCCGGTAACGAGGGATTTCACCGCGGAGCGTGTCACGTCCCGGAAATGAAAATCCAACCGCGGCTGGCATCCCCTCGCTAAAGAAATTCCGGCCGCTTCCATCCCCTCACCCGCCGGCGAACCCCTGGCTTCGTACACGTCGCGCCGAAATATTTCCCAGGATACCCCAGGAACAATATCTGCCTCCTACGGGCCGCGCAACGCTCCTCAAATTTCTTGCGATAAATTCGGCTACGAGCGGCGCCTCGATCCAACCCTGTTTTGCACTCCCGGATAGTTTACTCTACTCTAGAACGGGTAGACAGCTTCGTAACAGATATCGAGCAGTAGCGCCGAATAAAACCCGTAGAAAACGAACCACAGAAAGGACGCTCTCCAGTGCTCGAGCACCACGGTTATTTAAATCATTACCGAATAAGGAACCGGCTAATTATACGCAGCTGACCTACTGCTATGGCAGAAGTAATGCCCGAGAAGTGATTCGATAAGGTGATCGATCCCCCAGAGGTTCGAGTTTTCGTCGAAGAAGATTACCTTTCGGAATTTGCATTTTCATTAACGGCTTAAATCTCGCTCGAGAGTGCTCTGTCAACAATGTCTTCATCCTTATCAATGGGAGAGGGGACATTCGACTGGTCTTTTTCGGTATTCGAGCTGTGGTCGAAAAGAGAAATTAGTTTTCTTACTTACGTTCTTAACATTGATATATTGCTCTCCGCTGTCAGGATAATGTACGTGGCAATGATACATTTAGATTTATTTCCCAGCAGATAGCGACGCCCGCATCGTGAACCCAGGGTTTAACTTTTCTTCTAACGGGCTGTGGATATGTGTGTCCGGCCAATATCACTACAGGGTGTCCCAAAATTCGTGAAAGTCCCGGAAATGGGAGGTTCCTGACGTCATTTGAAGCGACATTTTCCTTTGTAAAAATGTTATCCGCGGCTTCGTTTAGGAGTTATTAACGAAAAACGCGGACCAATCAGAGCGCGACCTAGACGCGAGTTGACACAGTCGACCAATAGACAGTTGGCGCGCCGCACAGTGGTCCAAATCGAGAAATTCAGTGACTTTTGGCCCAAAAACGAACTTTCTTGTGTCGATACCTGATCAATGAACATTGCTTCCCAAATGTCCATAGACCTCGGGAATGGAGAAATTAGTACAATTTATTAAATATTATAGTTGTAATAAATGTTGAAAGTTGGACATTTTAAGAAGAGTATTTTTCACGAGAAAAATTGCTTCACTTTGATGCGATGCCCTGACGTTCCTATTTAATATTTTCTCGCGCTTTTTTTTTAAATAAAAGAGCAGATTTTTGCGATAAGAAATCGTATCTTACATTATTAATTAGTCTGCATAATATATTAAAAGTTAATGCTGGACTAAATGGAGAAAATTTAAAAAATTTTTTATAATCGGTAAGGGATATCTTTAAAGGCCCAGGAAGTCCCAGTTTCTAACAAATTGGACTATTTTCAGTACACCTTCCTCTATATGATAGCATAAAAATTATTTCCGCACTCTTCCGCCTTTGCAAATTATAGCAGTTTAAAGCTGTCAATGTTACGTCGCGCCGCGTCCCCTTACGTTTTACGGACTACACTTGTATTCTCCGACCACACTTCCAAAGCGATACGGAATTCTTTTCAACGAACTGTTTGGATTGGAGTTACTTGAAATGTTTATGCTATGGTGTAGATAAGGCTTCAAATGAGTCTTCGACTTTCAGTCTGCATTTAGTTTCGACAGAACCATTCGAGCTGCCACAGTGAGATCTCTCAGAGCATTTTTCCGCTGTTGATTTTTATTTTATTTATTTTATTTCGTTTTAATCATTTTATGTTTTGTGTTAATAGTTCGTAGTGTTTTAATTTACTTTATAAACTAAACTTAAGTTTTATTAGTGTTTTTATTGTGTGTGATTTAAATTTTAATTATATTTTTTAGTGTTTTTAGTATAATTTGTATATTATATGGATACAAATGGTTTCTTGTTTAGTATATTATATGGAATCATTAATAATTAAATAATAGAAAAGGCAGGCTTTGAAATGGATCGACTATAAAAAATAATGCTAGACAAAACCATTTGAGAACGAAGACCGACAAAGTATAAACAAATATTATTTTTTTATATTTCATGTTCTTCGTTGTATGCTATTATTATTATATTATGAAACCATTATTGTTATCACATTTTTATCACAAAAGATTTACAAAAATGTTACCAAATTATTTTATATTATATACAATATTACAAATATTATCAATTATTATAAAAAATATCTTTTGACACAGTTATGTGACGTTTTTACCTTACCCGACTCCTCAAATTTACATTTAACCCATTTCATTAAACATTGCATGTGTGAAACATAAATATAAAATACACACTTAGAAAGAAAAAAATGGTTTGGAAGATTGTATTTAAACAATTTTTTTTAGAGAAAAATATCAATAAAAATTAATTAAAAATTATTGTTTCAACAAATAAAAAAAATATTAATTTCTCTTTAGTTGAAATTGACTATTTTTTAAATGAAATTTAGTGCAAATTTCATACCGATATCTCTTATAGTACAAAAGTTATAACAAAAAGTCACTGAATTTCTCGATTTGGACCACTGTGCGTCGGGCCGACTGTGCTAACTCGCGTCTAGGTCGCGCTCTGATTGGTCCGTGTTTTTCGTTAATAACTCCTAAACAAAGCCGCGGATAACATTTTTGCAAAGGAAAATGTCGCTTCAAATGGTCTCAGGAACCTCCCATTTCCGGGACTTTCACGAATTTTGGGACACCCTGTATATTGAGCGAGAAGAGTTCACGTAAATCCTCGATTATATCGCTTTCGTTTAAAATATCAGAAACATTCGATAAATTAAAAAATTGACTACTTCCAACTCAATAAATCGCTTCGTCCCACTGTGGCCTCGTAGGGAAAGGTGGACCGGTTGGCCCTAAATCGTTCCCCTAATCCTCGAGGAATCACGCCCGACTACGGCTGCCAGGGTGAATGGAGTTATCAAGTGGTTCGTTTCGGTGGATTTTCATTTGTAGCCGGCAAACCAGGGTTCGGTTACCTGTTTGCTCGTCACCGGGGCTTCGCGTGCCGTCGTCACTGCGCAAATTGTTGACTCGAGGAATTGATGAACGAGCCCGGACCGAGTCCCGGGATCGTTCCCTTCTTTCCCTTTTATTCGATGTTCCACGCTCTCTCGTGCGATCCTCCCTTGACGTCGAGGACGCGCGGCCCCACCGCGAACGCGTATTTGATCGGCGAATCTCGGTTGATCTTGACCCATCTATCTTTGGCGATGTCGATCCCGCGGCGCCGTCGAGTGACAGGTGTTTAAACAATTAAGCGGACGGGTCTGTTTGTCTTAATGGGCTGGCAAACTCGTTACTGTCACCGCGTGACCGATGGCAGCGCCGGCGAGTGGTTCGTTCAACGATTCTAGCGAAAAGAAATCTCCTTCCTTTTGCAGTATGTTTTTCGGCCCAATCATCGATGCTGAAACGATGGAATTCGTCGCCTGAGGCGCGTTATCGGTCGTTTCTCGATCATTTGCATTTTGCGTCAAACCCCGGCGAAATAATGCCTGCACGCAAGGAGAAACAGCGGTGCACATGTCAGACGGATCGTCGGTCTTGTCGTCTGTAACAAATGTGCCTGTAAGTAGATGCAGGCCTGCAAACGTCAGACGTTAGGAGCTTGTGACTTCGGGTGCGCGTGATGAATATACACACGTATTCCACTTAAATAGCCGAACGGCATCCTCGTGACACTATATTTACGGCGACGCAATTTCCACCCTGAGGATTGCTAACTGATTATTCACTGACAACAGCTCTCGACTTCCTTCGGCTGTTTTTAACCGACTTGGAAAAAGGAGGAGGTTACTCAATTCGATCTGTGTGTGCCTTCTTCTTGTATCGCTTTTTAACTTTCCGATTTTATAGGGAAGTTATTGTAATGTCCCCGAGAATCGAAAATCGAGTTTTTAGCAGATCTTCACGTTTCATGGTCATTGGAGTCATTTTAGACTATTTTTTGCAAAATGTTCGTATGTGTGTTGTGCGCGTATGTATGTCCGTTTGTATGGTATCAATTTTTTCGTTAACGTTTTCAGAAAAAGTAACAACGCGATCAGAATGATGAATGATGCCATCGATGTGCCCCGCTGTAACTTAGAGCTGATTAGATTTTGGTCCTATTCAATTAGATTGGAGGAGATATTAATTATTATTAAGTGTCCGCATTTAGGTGGACCACCCTGTATAAGTATATTTATAATCCTCAGTTATTGTTGTGAAAGTAATCGAGGTCGTGACTCTGAATCTGGATTTGCTATCTGTTTCAAAGCATTCAATACGGTTTCTTTGATAAAAGTACGTTTTTCTTCATTTATGTCTTTCGGTATCCATCGTAATTTCCATTTTGGATGGCTAACAGTAGCAATTACATAGTCGCTTGCGTGTTCAGAAAAATCGAATAAATCACGAAATCGAGATTTTAAACTCGGTAGTAAATGAAGCTTCAAAGGTTCGCAATATCTATTGAATGCGAACCATTATTTTGAGCAATAATATTTAAAATTCAAATTGAAAATAAATACAAAACCTAAATATCTTCAATATTCTTAAAATAAAATACTATTTTCAAAAATTACTGCATCAAATAAAATATTTTATTTTCAAAATGCCAATGGTCGTCTGTTCGCCAATATAGACAGTTTAAAAGAAGAAATTAAACGCTGCTGGGAAGAAATTCCTGATACCACTATTACCAATCTTGTAAATTCAATGGTCAATCGAATTTTCGCTTTAATCCAAAATAATGGCGACCATACAAAATATTAAGTTTGTAATGTTCATATATTTATAATTTTAAATTGTTTTCTTTACTTGTGTCGTTTAAACGAATTTCGCACATAAAATATGATTTTGCAAAAATATCACATGAAATTTAACTCAACGTTCCGGTCTCAATTTACACCATTATCAAGAATAGAAAATTTCAGTATTGCGTCTGTAAGAATTAATCAAAGACATTTTTAAATGGTTAGGCAAACGTGTTTTCACACAAGCAGAAAATAAAAAAGGGATATGAACTCAAAAAGTGTGTAAAAACTCATATGCTTATAAAGAAAAAGTATCAATTTAAATTCTTAAAGGTTATGGAACAACTTGAAAATGGTCTAAATTGGGACCGAAACGTTGAGTTAAATTTCATGTGATATTTTTGCAAATTTGCTTATTTTCCAATTGATCAAACCAGTACGCCGATAACGTTAATTGTAGTTTAAACAATTGTCGATCGAGATTCAGAGAACTGTTAAAATATGGTTTTGTTTGTAAAAATTCTTACACAGAAATTAATTTCCATTTTGCATGGCTAACAGTAGCAATTATATAGTCGCTTGTCTGTTCAGAAAAGTCGAATAAATCACGAAATCGAGATTTTAAACTCGGTAGTAAATGAAGTTTCAAAGGTTCGCAATATCTATTGAATGCGAACCATTATTTTGAGCAATAATATTTGAAATTCAAATTGAAAATAAATGCAAAGCCTAAATATTTTCAACATTCTTAAAATAAAATACTATTTTCAAAAATTACTGCATCAAATAAAATATTTTATTTCCAAAATGCCAATGGTCGTCTGTTCGCCAATATAGACAGTTTAAAAGAAGAAATTAAACGCTGCTGGGAAGAAATTCCTAATACCACTATTACCAATCTTGTAAATTCAATGGCCAATCGAATTTTCGCTTTAATCCAAAATAATGGCGACCATACAAAATATTAAGTTTGTAATGTTCATATATTTTTAATTTTAAATTGTTTTCTTTACATGTGGCGTTTAAACGAATTTCGCACATAAAATATGATTTTGCAAAAATATCACATGAAATTTAACTCAACGTTCCGGTCTCAATTTACACCATTATCAAGAATAGAACATTTCAGTATTGCGTCTGTAAGAATTAATCAAAGACATTTTTAAATGGTTAGGCAAACGTGTTTTCACACAAGCAGAAAATAAAAAAGGGATATGAACTCAAAAAGTGTGTAAAAACTCATATGCTTATAAAGAAAAAGTATCAATTTAAATTCTTAAAGGTTATGGAACAACTTGAAAATGGTCTAAATTGGGACCGAAACGTTGAGTTAAATTTCATGTGATATTTTTGCAAATTTGCTTATTTTCCAATTGATCAAACCAGTACGCCGATAACGTTAATTGTAGTTTAAACAATTGTCGATCGAGATTCAGAGAACTGTTAAAATATGGTTTTGTTTGTAAAAATTCTTACACAGAAATTAATTTCCATTTTGCATGGCTAACAGTAGCAATTATATAGTCGCTTGCGTGTTCAGAAAAGTCGAATAAATCACGAAATCGAGATTTTAAACTCGGTAGTAAATGAAGTTTCAAAGGTTCGCAATATCTATTGAATGCGAACCATTATTTTGAGCAATAATATTTGAAATTCAAATTGAAAATAAATGCAAAGCCTAAATATTTTCAACATTCTTAAAATAAAATACTATTTTCAAAAAATACTGCATCAAATAAAATATTTTATTTCCAAAATGCCAATGGTCGTCTGTTCGCCAATATAGACAGTTTAAAAGAAGAAATTAAACGCTGCTGGGAAGAAATTCCTGATACCACTATTACCAATCTTGTAAATTCAATGGCCAATCGAATTTTCGCTTTAATCCAAAATAATGGCGACCATACAAAATATTAAGTTTGTAATGTTCCTATATTTTTAATTTTAAATTGTTTTCTTTACATGTGGCGTTTAAACGAATTTCGCACATAAAAGATGATTTTGCAAAAATATCACATGAAATTTAATTCAACGTTCCGGTCTCAATTTACACCATTATCAAGAATAGAACATTTCAGTATTGCGTCTGTAAGAATTAATCAAAGACATTTTTAAATGGTTAGGCAAACGTGTTTTCACACAAGCAGAATGTAAAAAAGGGATTTGAACTCAAAAAGTGTGTAAAAACTCATATGCTTATAAAGAAAAAGTATTAATTTAAATTCTTAAAGGTTATGGAACAACTTGAAAATGGTCTAAATTGGGACCGAAACGTTGAGTTAAATTTCATGTGATATTTTTGCAAATTTGCTTATTTTCCAATTGATCGAACCAGTACGCCGATAACGTTAATTGTAGTTTAAACAATTGTCGATCGAGATTCAGAGAACTGTTAAAATATGGTTTTGTTTGTAAAGATTCTTACACAGAAGTTTTGGTAAATATATCTGTACAAATATTATAGTATATAAATATATTTACAATCCTCAGTTATTGTTAAACGTTTCTTATTAAAATTTTGAACCTTTAGCCCCAAAACCCTTATTTTTGTATGTGCGTTTAAACGAATCTCGCTCGCTGCATCTTTAAAAGGTCTAGTCCCACATGTGCAATAGTTGTTCTGAAAAAAATGCTTAAAAATCACTTGTTTTCACTGGCGTTACACGAGAAGCCGCCCTTAATGTCGTTCCGCTTCTATCGCGTTCCACCCTCTCCGCGTCGCACTTGTATCTTCTTCTTCTTCGTCTTTTTCTTTTTCTTTTTGCAAGCGTCTCGTTGTCGTCGTGCCGGCGCAAAGATTCGCGAGGGAGGCCGGGACAAAAAGAGAATTACAGCGACGACGGAGGGCGACGCTGCCGGATACTCGCGAGCGGGACAAGACGCCCCCGCAATTAAGCGACCGACGACACAATGACACTTCACCAGCCTAGAAATGATTACGAACGCGGGCGCGGATTCGCCGCGCAAGGCCAACGGATGCGACGATTCCCGTCTCCTTTCGAGAAGTCCCATTCGAGTGCATTAAGGGGCCAGTCTCGTGTAAACGCTGCAAAAGTGAACTATTTTCATGAATTTTACACGATTGCACTTTCCGCGCTACAAATCCTGCAGCTTTACCAATTTCCAAATCAAACATTGGGAAAGTATACAGCGCGGTATATTCGAAAATACAACGAACGGTTTTTCTCATTAAATCAAAACGCTTACAACGGACAAACATGTTACCACGAACGCGGGAAATAAAGTTCAGACTGGAACGGACATGTTTGGATTTGTTTTTCAAAAGGCCTTTATCCGATGAACCCGCCGCAGGACACGGAGTTGAATTTATCGACTGTTCTCTGCTCTGCTTTTTATAATTTTGTTGAAAATTTCCACGGCTGTGCGAAACATACAATTCCAATGTAAATCGAGGTCGTGCATTTTCGAGAACGTTACTTCGACTGAAAGTGATCAATTATGTATAAGTATGTTTTAGTGCATTTTTTTAGCGCGTTTTTTTCGAAGTCGGTTTAATTTTTTTATTTCACACTTTTTAGTGGAACGAACAGGATTTGTAGAACACCGTAGGATGGTTTTTCGGTCTTATTGGTTATTCGCAATAAAAACCGCAAAGAATGAATAAATGCATAATTTATTTCAAGGTACCAATCGGGAGACATACCCTACAAAATGCAGAATGTTTCGTTGCGAATTACAAATATCTGAATGTATTTTTCAAAAAACCGTATTATGTATCAAAAAACATCGATGACCCTGATAACTACGAAAAAAAATGACCTTCGGAAAAAATATTCTTGCCAGATATTTGGTCCATTGACACCATGCACATTACGTAACAAATATTCTTTGCATCAGAATAACCTGAAGAGATATGTAGGTGGCCTTTACCTAGCAATATTCGAAGATGAAGGTCATTTCAAGGTCATGTTATTATAAATATCTGAATGTCTTTTTCGATCAGTAACGCGATGCAATAAAAGAAAAATGTAGTTACGTATCAAAAAACATCGATGTCCTTGATAACTCCGAAAAAAATGACCTTCGGAAAAAATATTCTTTCCAGATAGTTGGTCCATTGACATCATGCACATTACGTAACAAATATTCTTTGCATCAGAATAACCTGAAGAGATATGTAGCTGGCCTTTACCTTGCAATTTTCGAAGATGAAGGTCATTTCAAGGTCATGTTATTATAAATATCTGAATGTATTTTTCGATGAGTTACACGATGCAATAAAAGAAAAATGTGGTCATGTATCAAAAAACATCGATGACCTTGATAACTCTGAAAAAATGACCTTCGGAAAAAATATTCCTGCCAGATATTTGGTCCATTGACACCATGTACGTTACGTAACAAATATTTTTTTCATCAGAATAATCTGAACAGATATGTAGGTGGCCTTTACCTAGCAATTTTCGAAGATGAAGGTCATTTCAAGGTCACATTATTATAAATATCTGAATGTATTTTTCGATCAGTTGCACGACGCAATAAAAGAAAAATGTAGTTATGAATCAAAAAACATCGATGACCTTGATAACTCCGAAAAAAATGACCTTCGGAAAAAATATTCGTGCCAGATATTTGGTCCATTGACACCATGCACATTACGTAACAAATATTCTTTGCATCAGAATAACCTGAAGAGATATGTAGCTGGCCTTTACCTTGCAATTTTCGAAGATGAAGGTCATTTCAAGGTCATGTTATTATAAATATCTGAATGTATTTTTCGACCAGTTACACGATGCAATAAAAGAAAAATGTGGTCATGTATCAAAAACATCGATGACCTTGATCATTCCGAAAAAATGACCTTCGGAAAAAATATTCTTGCCAGATATTTGGTCCACTGACACCATGCACATTACGTAACAAATATTCTTTGCATCAGAATAACCTGAAGAGATATGTAGCTGGCCTTTACCTTGCAATTTTCGAAGATGAAGGTCATTTCAAGGTCATGTTATTATAAATATCTGAATGTATTTTTCGACCAGTTACACGATGCAATAAAAGAAAAATGTGGTCATGTATCAAAAACATCGATGACCTTGATCATTCCGAAAAAATGACCTTCGGAAAAAATATTCTTGCCAGATATTTGGTCCACTGACACCATGCACATTACGTAACAAATATTCTTTGCATCAGAATAACCTGAAGAGATATGTAGGTGGCCTTTACCTAGCAATTTTCGAAGATCAAGGTCATTTCAAGGTCATGTTATTATAAATATCTGAATGTATTTTTCGACCAGTTACACGATGCAATAAAAGAAAAATGTGGTCATGTATCAAAAACATCGATGACCTTGATCATTCCGAAAAAATGACCTTCGGAAAAAATATTCCTGCCAGATATTTGGTCCATTGACACCATGCACATTACGTAACAAATATTCTTTGCATCAGAATAACCTGAAGAGATATGTAGCTGGTCTTTACCTTGCAATTTTCGAAGATGAAGGTCATTTCAAGGTCATGTTATTATAAATATCTGAATGTATTTTTCGATCAGTTGCACGATGCAATAAAAGAAAAATGTAGTTATGCATAAAAAAACATCGATGACCTTGATAACTCTGAAAAAATGACCTTCGGAAAAAATATTCTTTCCAGATAGTTGGTCCATTGACATCATGCACATTACGTAACAAATATTTTTTGCATCAGAATAACCTGAAGAGATATGTAGGTGGCCTTTACCTTGCAATTTTCAAAGATGAAGGTCATTTCAAGGTCAAGTTATTATAAATATCTGAATGTATTTTTCGATCAGTTACACGATGCAATAAAAGAAAAATGTGGTCATGTATCAAAAAACATCGATGACCTTGATAACTCTGAAAAAAATGACCTTCGGAAAAAATATTCTTTCCAGATAGTTGGTCCATTGACATCATGCACATTACGTAACAAATATTTTTTGCATCAGAATAACCTGAAGAGATATGTAGGTGGCCTTTACCTAGCAATTTTCGAAGATGAAGGTCATTTCAAGGTCATGTTATTATACGTATCTGAATGTATTTTTCGATGAGTTACACGATGCAATAGAAGAAAAATGTGGTCATGTATCAAAAAACATCGATGACCTTGATAACTCTGAAAAAATGACCTTAGGAGAAAATATTCTTGCCAGATATTTCGTCCATTGACACCATGCACATTACGTAACAAATATTCTATGCATCAGAATAACCTGAAGAGATATGTAGGTGGCCTTTACCTAGCAATTTTCGAAGATGAAGGTCATTTCAAGGTCATGTTATTATAAATATCTGAATGTATTTTTCGATCAGTTACACGACGCAATAAAAGAAAAATGTAGTTATGTATCAAAAAACATCGGTGACCTTGATAACTCTGAAAAAATGACCTTCGGAAAAAAATATTGTTTGCAATATAATGGTTCCCTCAAACCTTTCAAATAGTATACAAAATATTGTTTGTACCCCCACAATTGGAGGAGATATTTAAGTGGCCGTATTTAGGTGGACCACCTTGTATACTATAATATTTATAGAGATATATTTACCAGACAATCTTTCAGGAAATAAAACACTGCGTTTAAACGAATTTCGCACTTGTAATCGCTGTTTTAACGCGTTTCGCTCTGCGACATACTCTGGCATGTAAATTCGGCACATTTCGAAGCATAGATGTTGAAAGTAAAGGCGTTTAGCAACGTAAATAATCTGTCCTTTTCTTCTAAAGAAGCATGAAAATCTGTAAATTTTAAAGTGCGTTTAAACGAGTTTCGCCCACTAGTCTTGAGGTACAACAAGTTTCTTTTTAAGTTCAGTTCTTCTTCTTATTTATTGTTGTCGTTATAGAACCGTTCGTGCCCTTTGAGAGCGCATTATGGTGCCGTTTCCATGGCGAGCAGTCGCCGAGGAGGATAGTGTGGGAGTAAGAGGCAGATTCGAAAGTGTAGGCGTGGACATGTTCCAGCTTAAAAGTCACTTGCGTATTCCTAAGCTGCTTCCTGCGAATTTCTACGTGGGCTACGGGGTTTACCAAGAACGTCCACTTTGTGATATCCACTTGATATTAATCCCCTCTACGTGGAATTTTGTCCCCATTCTTACTTCCTTTTCTACGACGACAATCCCACTCCACTTCGGTACTGGCAGAGCCAATTCGATCTGGTCATAGAAGTTTCCTAGAATTTGTGTATTGTTACGGATAGAGAATATATTCCGCTCGTTTTCTCACAGGAATCTCTTCCAGATCGTCTCTGGCAGGAAGCTGAAGTTGAACCCTTTGATTTAGGACCGAGTTCTGGCTCCGATCTCATTAGAGGTGACAAAAATGAGAGTCTGGCCCTCAGCCCTAATCTCTAAGCGCGATTAGATTATGAACAGAGTATTCCATTCATTGTAGGGTATATAAACCCTTAGATTCTTACTCTCGTGGGTTAGTACTTCGGTAGACACGTATCGCGTCACGTCGTGCTGCAATTTGGAAAAAGCAACTTCTAGTGAGATCAGGCTAAAGTACCTTTCAGATCAAAGTTTGTTAAAGTTGTTTCCGAGTCCCCCGCATTGCCAGTGCGTCAAAAACGAGCATCGTAGTTAGGTAAATTCCTTTTTCTACATTCTATATCTTTCTTTACATTCCAATCGCGACAATTACACACTTGTATTACAGATCTTTATAATTAGAATATATTTGTGTTGCGTGGAAATTAGATCAAGATTATTGAACCCATTACTATTGTCCCAAATCCTAATATAGTAATTGAACGTTCCCACTCGATACAACCTTACCGCTCGGGTTGTATCAATTAGATTATATTAGTTACGAGGCCTACTAACTATCCTAGCGACTCCCTGATTTCGCATCAGGTTCGTTCGCTACTTACCAATTATCCAAATAGAGATTTTTCCTACCTAGTGGCCCCCCAATTTCGCATTAGGTTCGTCCACGAAACCTATACCATCCTAGCGGCTCCCTGATTTCGCATCAGGTTCGTCCGCATCCTAACAGCTCCCTGATTTCGCATCAGGTTCGTCTGTGCTTTTATCCAACTTCCCAGCGGCTCCCCAATTTCGCATTGGGTTCGTCCGCGTGCCTTAACTGACAAATTGATACCATATTCCTGGGTTTATAACCCTTCGCCGGCCACTCGTGCTGCTCGCGGCCCTGACTCGTAACAGTACAGGGTGGTCTTTTTATCTGAAGACATTGAAATATCTCGAGAACTATGTATCGGATCAAAACAAGTGGGCAATGAAAGTTGTTCGTCGCGAAGGGGCACATCCAATGATACCAAACTGGACCCCCCACCGCCACCCCCTGGGGGTGGGGGTGGGAGAAGATAAAAAACTTAAATGGGAACCCCCATTTTTCATTGCAGATTTGGATTCTCCAGAAAAAATACACAAATTTTACCTAGGAGTTTTTGCATTTTGGTTCACAGATGGCGCTGTAATGGACAAAAATCAAAATGGACAAAGTCGTTGAAAATTGGGCATATCTCGAGAAATACACATCAGATCAGAAAAATAAAAGTAGACGTATTTGATATTTTTAAGAATGCTATTCAATAACACCATAATTGACCCCCCACCCCCACTTCCTGAGGATTGATAAACAAACCAATGAATTTTTCCAACTGCTTTCGATTGCAGCGACACCTGTGAAAGAAATTACACCAATAACATCAAATCAATGGAGAACCAAGATTTGCTATACAAAAGTTTCCCATTGAAGATTTTGAAATAGTTCCCTCTCCCACCCTCAGGAAGTGGGGGTGGGGGTTAATTGTGGTGTTATTGAATAGCATTCTTAAAAATATCAAATACGTCTACTTTTATTTTTCTGATCTGATGTGTATTTCTCGAGATATGCCCAATTTTCAACGACTTTTTCCATTTTGATTTTTGTCCATTACAGCGCCATCTGTGAACCAAAATGCAAAGGCTCCTAGGTAAAATTTGTGTATTTTTTCTGGAGAATCCAAATCTGCAATGAAAAATGGGGGTTCCCATTTAAGTTTTTTATCTTCTCCCACCCCACCCCCAGGGGGTGGCGGTGGGGGGTCCAGTTTGGTATCATTGGATGTCCCCCTTCGCGACGAACAACTTTCATTGCCCACTTGTTTTGATCCGATACATAGTTCTCGAGATATTTCAATGTCTTCAGATAAAAAGACCATCCTGTATATTGCGGAGCACCAGTCGGAATCAAGTAAATCAAAGGATGCCAGGAACGTCAAAGAAATATTTGCTGCCGGCATGTATCTTTTAATTAGCTTTCGCACTGTATTATACAATGCAATGTATATGTACGTTACCGCGGCGCGCACGATCGTTTGATTCCGGGTTGACACTGAACCGACGATGCAATCTCGCGATTATTTCGAACGATTGTACCATCATATGGGCCAGATAATACGGATATCCGCATTATTGAACCGACGTGGATATTTGTGCAGTACGAATAAACGGATCCGGGACTTGTTTGCATTCATTCGCGTCATATTTCATGAGGCTTTCTCGTTAGGGGCGACCGATTTCGCTCGACTCCTCCTCGTCCGCTTGTATTAGGCTGTTGCATATGAAATGTCCGATTTCAGAGAACTTTTTCATCGAGCAATGCACAAATCTAGTTTCTGATATCTTCTATTTTAATTTGGATGTATCATTAACTTTGAAAGTACATTGGCAACAGTTCGCTGCAGAAATCGGAGCAAATGTCACTCAGTCGTGCAGAAGCATTACTGATTGATGTCGCCGCGATGCAATCAGTGACTTTTCCTGTTTTAGATCAGCCAGTGCAAACACTGCACTAAATCGATCTTTATAATCGTTCGAGCGCAAACGCGTGAAATAGATATTTTTAAAATACACACGCGCTATTCTCTTTGGTATTTGCCTTCGCGTCGGCGGACTCGATTTACGCAATTTCCCACCGCGTAAAAAGATCAAGCGGAACGAACGCTTTGTGTAAATCGACGGAACAGCGTACGGGGCGTCAAAAAAGTAACGGCCGCATGCACCAGCGGTGAAAAGAAATACCAAGTTATTATTATTAATAATTGACGAGAAGTTTCGCAGTTTTAACACGTTTTTATTAGCTCGCTTTGTTATCTGTCTATTTGTCTGTTCGGTAGAAAGGCTATAGCCGGGTTTGATAGTGAAATTCGCCCCCGGCGGGATTTTAATCGTGCTTGGACCATTCGATCCCAAAAAGACCCCTCTCTGCCAAGTTTCAGCCCCCTATCTCATCTGTAAGGGTAGTTATTGAGAAAAAACGAAAAATCAGTTTTCGGCCCATTTTCCCTATTTATTGACAATTAAAAATTCTGAAAAAAATCTGACACATTTCGGATACCGAGCCACATATTAGGTATCATTTCCAGATTTTTTCGCTGCAAGCTCTGCTTGTAAAAAATGAAAAAAATCGAAAAAATGCAAGTTTTATATAGAAACCTAAAAGGTGCTACTCCAGATTTGATTTAGCAATGAGGTATTACACATAATATAGGTATATCACATAATATATTTATATGATTCAGAAAATATAAGTATAACTTAGGAAAAACGCCGAAAAAAGCGGTTTTTATTTTTTTTAACTATGACGCACCACTCACAAAAATCTGAAAAAAATTGAGCATAATACTTACGGTATTACCTCATTGCTAAATTAAATCTGGAGTAGCACCTTTTAGATTTCTATATAAAACCTGCATTTTTTCGATTTTTTTCGTGTTTTTCATTTTTTACAAGCAGAGCTTGCAGCGAAAAAATCTGGAAATGATACCTAATATGTGGCTCGGTATCCGAAATGTGTCAGATTTTTTTCAGAATTTTTAATTGTCAATAAATAGGGAAAATGGGCCGAAAACTGATTTTTCGTTTTTTGTCAATAACTATCCTTACAGATGAGATAGGGGGCTGAAACTTGGCAGAGAGGGGTCTTTTTGGGTAGGCTATCGAATGGTCCCAGCACGATTAAAATCCCGCCGGGGACGAATTTCACTATCAAACCCGGCTATAGCCTTTTGAAATTGATTTTAAACTAACTTCCCCATGAGCTAGAGACTTGAAACTTTAAACATAGCTCTTGCTTGTAAGTGAGTTATCTATTTAAAATTGATAACTAAGAAGGATCTGGCATTAATTTGTTTTGATATCGAAATAAAAATCTTATAAAATTAATTTTGCTTGCTTCTTTATTCTATTTTCCATGAGAATAAAAATTTAGCAGATTTATATATGTATTATTGGTCGATAGGTATAACAATTTTCTATTTCAGATATGATCAGGTGAGAAACTGAAATAAACCTGAAATTTACCACATGTCTCTATCATAATCTCATCAAAATGTGTTTAAAATCGATTGAAAAATTTCACACACACAAGACTAAAAAGCAGAACATAATTATTCAAATGAAAAAAGTGTTTAATATACCACGTTTTTAAGGCGGACTAAAAAGTATAAAATAATTTTTCCTAGCCCCATACAGATTCCTAACCCCGGACAGATAATCCTGAAAATTTGTGATTGTGAATTTTGAATAGCTATGAAAATACTTGTAAGATTTAAAACGAAAAAACGTGGGGCGCATGCAATAGATAATTGATGCATGGACACCTAAATCACTGACAATTTTATTACACTGCAAATGATATGAACTGTTGTGTGAGTTTTTCTCAACGGCAGCTACTCTCTGCACTCCTTACTATTATCTCGCGTCCCACGATTTTCGTTTTAAATCTTGCAAGTATTTTCGTAGCTATTCAAAATTCACAATCACAAATTTTCAGGACTATCTGTACGGGGTTAGGAATCTGCATGGAGCTAGGAAAAATTATTTTATACTTTTTAGTCCGTCTAAAAACCGTGGTATATTAAACACTTTTTTAAATTTAAATAATTTCAATTCTCTTCGTCGACACCTGCAACGTTGGAATGCTACAAAAGGCTTGACGATAAAGGAGCCTCATTTGTAACAGATACTCTGGTTAATGACCTAGTTAGGACAGTACAGAGATATTCCGAGAAGACGTTAATTTTGCGGCACATGTACCACATCTAAAAATATCTGCACTCGCTTGCAAAATTAAAGGGATGCTCGATTCCCACCGAGAAACATTCTCGAGCATGATCCTCCGCCACGTAGAAAGTCTATTTTCGTTTCTGTCTATTTCCGAATGTTTCTCCGTTCGACATTTATTCACAAATATGTTTTGGGAACACGATACATTAACGTATTAAAACCTTGACTAACGAGATCCTTTAAAAAATCAATTTCTCTCCGTAAGGCAGTCGTCAATATTTATTTTGCGCAGCGTCGCGAAGTATGCAGCCCATTAAGTTGCACTCGAACGCGAAGAAACTCGATCTTCGTTGCCAAGAGAAAGGCCATTAAAGACACTCAAGAATCCACAGTGGATCGACGGGGACAGCTTGATGATATTCGAAACGGGCATTTATTCACCGCCAACCTAATAAAGTCGCAAGTTCGTTTCCGACCGGTGATCACTGGAATGACCGACATTCCCGGCAGAAGGGAAACCCGAAGGACAGGGGCGGCATGGAACGAAAACCCGTCCCACTTAATTCTACGCGATTATGGTGGGGTATCAAGGTGATGGGAATTAGGTTAGCGGCGACGGGGACCGTCGTGCGTCATGCTGGCCCCTAGCATCCCCTTTCCGGTTTCAATCAGCGCGTGCTACCCTCGCAGCCGATCTCAATTATCCTCTGCGACCACGTGCGAAGGAATAAGAGAGGCCTGTCGGACGAGAATGGGAGACGAGAGCCACGAGGGAGGCGCAACTGCCTACCGGTGCATATCGCGGGAAAACGAACCGGCGCGGATCGATATTGCCCACTTACGAAACCAATATGTCATTGCAAAAGTCTTGATACGTTTCTGACAGACGCACAGTGGCCGATTTACTCCAAAACGTGGCCAAAGATCACAAAAATGAATTTTCGAATCAAGAGTTTTGTTACGTGGGTTGGCTAACCTGATAGTTGGGCTATTGGATGGTTAATAGGAAAAGGGCCTGACCTTTCCACCTGAGCGAGAAATTCAGTCTGAAAGTGACCATCGTTCAAGTTGCAGCTACGCACAGTAAATCGTTGAGTGAGAAGAGAGCACAGAAGTGAATATATTTGAATTATAAATGTGAATTATAAACGCTTCAAAATTTGATATATGTATTCAGGAAAAAGTGGTTGAAAGTTAACAGAACCGAAGTAAGAGATTTCACCAACAGTTCGACCAATGGCTGAACGGTTCCCTGACATTTGATCTAATTTATAACCTTCCATTCTTCAAAACACATATTCAGAACAAGAATTTCTTCTTCTACAATTTAATAATTAGCCGGGTACTTTTGTTCTTTATATAATTTGATATTAGATTCACATTTAACAAGACAAAAAATCTTGCGGTATCAAATTTCAGCTGTATTTGATACTTTCTTACTACGTACATCCGCCATATTGGTTCCGCCATTTTGTTTTCTGTTCTTTTAATTTCAGTTTTATAATTAACAACTTCAGGAACCCCAAAATACCAAGTTTTGTCCCATTCTGACAGTTTTCATAGGTTCAATCTTGATTTTACAGCCGCGATTTTACTTTTTTGCGATTTTGATTTTAGATTCGTAATCAGCGACCTCGCAAACCCCGAGATACCTAGTTTCGTATAAATCAAAGAAAGATTTGATTTTTGGCCACGTTTTGGAGTAAATCGACCACTGTGAGACGGTGTTATTCCTGCAACAGTGGAATTGCGTTGAAGAAATCGTCGTTTCGAGCAACTTTTTCCTTTGCGAAAAACACGGACCAATCAGAGCTCAGCTACAACAGGCCCCACTTTCGAAGAACAGCCATTTTTTCGAGGAAGACATTTTGATTAGCGCGCGAGAATCAGACGATTCTTCTTCAGTCTTTCAGTAATAGGTTTCGCTGCTCTTCATTTTCGACCAGAGGCCCGAGCAACGTTCTCATCCGCTTGTCCTTCTCGCGTTCAATTTAGAAAATTAAATTCTACGCCGGGGTTCAGATACCTGCAAGAAAAATCGATAGCAACGAGCTCTTCTCTGTTTTTATGCCGCGCTGAAGAGGCGGACAGGATTCGCTGCCGTTTCAACGGTCAATAGACGTTAATGGGAAGGGCCGGGGCGATTGTTAGCGAGAGATTCTCTGTTTTCTTACCAATTTCCGTGTCCCCACCCGCCAGAAAGTTGGCGGAAGCAAAAATTCCGTAATTGGGGATAACTCCCCAAGCAATAATAATAATCCCGAATTGGCCTTCCCCGCGCCGAATGGTACTATGCTTCGACCATTTTCGTCTCCTCTTCGCGATGCAACTTTATTGCGTGCGGTTCGCAAAATAATTCCCCGAGGAATGTTGCGTCCAATGAAATTACGCTCGAATCATTATTAAAACACGCTGTTGCAGCTGCAAATGGAATATACACTGGTGGACAAAATGATAAGGCACCGTTGTACACACACAACATTTTATATACAGTGGGTAACGAAAGTATTCGAACGTCCTTTAAAACAGAATAACTGTTTTATGATTGTACCAAACGACCTGATTTTTTATAATCAATTAGAAGTAAGGTGAAGTGCCCTAAGTCTGGACAGTCCAAAAGTGATACCTAAATCTGGACAATTGAATTTTCATAGTAAAATCAGTAATTAAGAGATTAAACTAGAGGGCTATTGTTGCTCGCTCGCTTCGCTCGCTCGCGAGTAGGGTTGTTGTTGCTCGCTCGCTTCGCGAGCTCGCGGGCAGGACTGCTCTTGCGAGAATGTTAGTGGTATGCATGGCTAGTAGGGCCCACAGCTATTAATGTCTTTCATTTTGTGTGTGACTCTCCACGAGCCACACAAAGAACTTCCCGATTCGTTAGTTGCTGTATATTATTATTATTATTTATTAAGTGTACGTTTTAAGAAGATTATACGTTTTCAGGGAAATTCAATAGTTTTCTACTTATCAAAATGTTTGCTATATGGCGTCGCATTAAACCAATATCGTATGCTCGTTACTCGCTTGGTTCCTTGTTATAGCATACTAATGTTGCAAAATAAATTGTCTTAATTAGTTTTTCGCAAACGATACAACTCATCATTATCCGGGTTTGCAGTATTGATCTTGGTTTTCTTCGATACTATTAATTTAAATTTTCTCAAAATATATAAACCGCTCAATTTTGAAACTCTGCTCAGTGCTACATACAACATTTGTAAAGTTCGTATTTCTGATGTTTTAAAATCCATACATACTTTCTCGTATGTTTGTCCCTGACTTTTATGAATCGCAATCGCTTCAGCAGGAACCACTGGAAATTGACTACGTGTAATTTGTTATTTTCCTTCACTCGAAATATTTACTTGATTCGATATTTTTTTATTATTGGTGTTAAATTTTTATTTATATTTGCATTTTTCATATAATCACGATAACGAGTTCTTACTTTCACTCCTACTCTGGCCAATTGAAAATCTAACCACAATATAGACGGAATTTTAGTATTTTCTTGAAAAGTAATAAATTTTAATATTCCGCATGCTCCATTAACCAATTCGTCTTCAACGTCAATGTTATTAATTATCATATATTTTATATTAATTTTCAATTTAATCTCAGTTAACAATTCGTTTTGAACTCATTGTTTATTTAAAGATTGTAATATAAATGTTTTTGTACTTTCATCGATATTCTTTGAAAATGTATTCTCGGCGATGATTAACTCACTCTTGCATTGGAATAATTTTCGATTATTGTAAGCGGTTACATTAGCATTAGTTGCATAATTGGAAAAAACATTTTTTTTTAATTAAAAAAAAACAAGAAAATTTTTTTTTTAATTTTATAAAAAATTTTTTTTTTAATTTTATAAAAAAAAATTTTTTTTAATATATATATATATAGTTACGTTTACTTCTTCGGTGGATACGCCTTTCGTATAAATTGCAATGTTTAATCAACTCCTTTCGAAAAAAACTAAAAAACTACTTGACCAAAATGGACCAAAATCTAATCAGCTCTAAGTTACAGCGGGGCACATCGATTGCATCATTCATCATTCCGATCGCGTTGTTACTTTTTCTGAAAACGTTAACGAAAAATTTGATACCATAGAAACGGACATACGTACACACACACACATACCGACATTTTGATAAAAATAGTCTAAAATGACTCCAATGACCATGAAACGTGAAGATCTGCTAAAAATTCGATTTTCGATTTTCGGGGTAATTACAATAACTTCCCTATAAAATCGGGAAGTTAATAATTATATTATATATTCTGAGGCCTTAGCTACAAGTAGGAGTGAATATTATTTCATTAAGACATCAATTGAAATTTAAAAATGAATTCAAAGTTCATCTGAAAACAGTATACAAAATAGTCTATTTACATGCGAATCATGTGCATTTATAGTTCGAACTTTTGTTAGAAAAAAGGATTTAATTTAAGCCCTCAGACAAAAAATAATTATCACGCATAATAATATTGATATTTTAAAATAAATTGGCAATCAAACTTAACGTAAATAATAATTATTAATCCAAATATTAGATGTCCAAGATTAGGACTGTTTTCAAATATAAGTACTCCATACTGGGACGCGATGACGGTAGCTGTCCCACTCTAAGCTTATACGCAATGTGCTTACGCCTGAAGCCGGACACGTGTTTGTGAATAAAATCAACGCATTGTTTGCAAATTATTTAACTACATGTACGTATAATTAGTCTTCTGTTAGCTTGAATAACGTATGTAGAAAATGTATTCAGGTTGTGACGTTAATAATACTTTATGTTTACATCTTAAATCTATCAGTATTACTACCTAACCTTAAAAGTTGTATTATGACAAGTTTTATTAAAACAGTAAATGAAAATAAATATATATTTGGTTAAATAATACAATACTATAATCTGTGATAAGAATACTACATATTACGCAAAGCATCTTCTATTCGTCATGCGCAACAGCGCCTCCAACCAACGTTTTAGGTTATGTTCGCTCGATCAACTCGTAAATTGAATTTGTCCCGATATAGGCTTTACTTCTGTCCAGGTACTAGCTTAGATTGGATTTAATATGTCCAACTATAGGTTTGAATTATTCTTGTTAATACAATTAAGATATTAACCTAAACAATGATTCTTTATTTTAAATTACTTTACAAACTCTGAACTGTATGTTAAAACTCTTAAGAAATTGTTTTTGTTTATTTAAAGTGATAAAATTTAAAATAGAAAAACATGCTGTCCAGGCATAGGGCACTTCACCTTAGTGGTTTATGAAATGATGGGCAAAAAAGATTTTTCAAAAATTATAATTTACAAGGTTACATGCAAAAATAAAACAGGCATTTCTTAAAACTCTTTTATTTGGGCCCTTAATGAAAATTGAAATATATGTTTTGTAGATCTATGTTAGTTTACATAGTACTGTATACATAGTATACGTACTGAAAATTTCATTGAAATCGGTTAATTGGTTCACGAGTTATAAACGATCAAAAGTGGTAAAGGTCGAAAATCTTGAAAAGTTTCAATTTTTACCATTTTTGATCGATTATAACTCGTAAACCAATTAACCAATTTCAATGAAACTTTCAGATCGTATATAATTTATACGAGTTGACCAAACACATCTTTTAAATTTTCGTTACTGGCCCAGCTAAAAAAGTTGACAAAACCAATATTTACTATTGTTTTTCACAATTCCGAGCAAATACATTTTTTCAACATATTTTTTAGACATTTACTAAACTAATTCTTCTAGTCTTACAGAGAAATTGAAGTCGTTTGGTCCGTTCATAAAGAAGTTATTCTGATTTGAAGTGTGTGTGATGTACAAAAGAATGTTCATTGCTAAAAACCTTGAGGTGCCTTAACATTTTGACCACCAATGTAAACCATGTGTTAAAGGATGTTCTGGAGGTATAATGGGCGACAAAAGTACAAGAAATTCGAAATCCATCAATATATAATAGAAAGCCATTTATGAGTATATTTTGAGTTTGATTCATTAAACTTTTGCGAATACTGTACCCTCTGTAGCTATATTCAGTGGTCTACACTTGTCGCGTATCCATGCTAGTGAGAGACAACACGATAAATTTAACGTTTTGTAACAGTTTATATTTTTTTTGCACTGTAACTGTTTAGTGAATCCTAATAAATTTTGAATATAATTAATTACATAATTTTGACTACATATAAAAAGAAACTGGAGTTCCTAGTTGCGTTTTTTCAAGGTTTAAATAGGGTTTGAAGTGGAATTTTATGAATTCTCCATAAGAAGACGTGTTAAAATGTGCAAACTTTATGTTGCTATAATTCTTAAACGATGCAGTAAATCGAACCCAAACTTTGGTAATTGCATTAATTTAGTAAGAATTATATCTTGTCAAATTTTCAAAAATTTTGTTGCGTTTTTATATACCTCCAGAACATCCTTAAATTCCGACCAACTGCAGTTTCTGAAAAATTTTGGAATCCTTTTTTATCAGCTTCTTAAGAGTATCCGAATATTAAAGGAAGTTTGAATTAGTTTCGACACTACTCTACTGTATCTGTTTCGACTCGCCAAGTTGGCGGACGTTTCTCGCGCGATTTTCCACGGTTTTCGTTGCAAATGAGAAGTCTTGTTGATGGCGAGCGGCAAGTACAAGTACGCGTAAGTCTCATTATCGGGGACTCTCATTAGCAGCGGGTGCTGCGAGTGTAAAATAACACGAGGGAAACTTTCTGTTCGCTGGCGCAGAACGATAGTCACACGAGCTCGCGTGACACGCAAGAATTGTGCAGCACGATAGTCTTTAATAGTCGGGACAAATACGTTTCGTTTCCTGTTTTCCTCTGTTTCGTGGGAAAAGTAGGTCATCGACGTGTCCAATGTATTGTAAAATGTGCACGCGTTGTAACGTGCTGTCGACCGACACTGCGCATGGCGCTATATAGTCCTTTTCATTACGATAATTCAGCCGGGACCTGTTCGGAGCAATTTAATAATCGCGAGGCAGCAAATTGTTCTCCCATTATGCAGACGTACTCGATCATTTACTTGCACTATTTCTGTAAGCATCCTACGAATTCTAACAATGTTTTTAAACGTTCTTTCAAACATCTATCTCATAATTCGTATGCTCGAGTCTTGGTAATTTTGATTTCAAGAAGAGATTCCAAGCGATCTTTGAATATTGGAATAGGTTGTCGAAAAAAATGGGTTCTGCGCGTAAAAATCCAAATTAACGGGAACAAAGGTCTCGCTCGAGCGTGATTGATTCGATCGTTCAGCCGTCATCAAGCGTTTAAGCCGCAAATCCGCTGAAGCTTGAGGTTGCGCTTTTTTTTTTGGAACGGCCAAATATATGGAGGTTTTACAGCGCCGCCGAATCCAATCGGGCAATCTATTGAATTTTTCACGGTTCTGTAATCACACATAACAATCCATTTAATTTGATAGCGATCGCGCTCCGATTGCGGTTAATTTTAATGTTCTGTTCGCGTTCCAACGTTGGCCTGATGTTCGCGACTAATTGCCACCACGGAAGAGCGATTCGATTCGTTGCGGTGGATTTCTCTGGCCCCGGTGTCCCGATCAAGTTTTCGAGCATACGGTTCAAAAATTATTTTGCTTCCCTGCCGCGTAAAATCGCGTCGAACATTATTCTACTTTCCTATTTTTAATCGACTTCGAAAAAGGAGGAAGTTACTCAATTCGATCTGTATGTCCCATTTTTTAACTTCCCGAATTTATAGGGAAGTTATTGTAATGATCTCGAAAATCGAAAATTGATTTTTTAGCAGATCTTCACGTTTCATGGTCATGGGAGTCATTTTAGACTATTTTTAGTAAAATGTTTGTATATGTGTGTGTGTGCGTATGTATGTTTGTATGGTATCAAATTTTTCGTTAACGTTTTCTGAAAAAGTAACAACGCGATCAGAATGATGAATGATGCAATCGATGTGCCCCGCTGTAACTTAGAGCTGATTAGATTTTGGTCCAGTAGTTTTTTAGTTTTTTAGTTTTTTTCGAAAGGAGTTGATTCAACAATGCAATTTATACGAGAGGACGGAAATTTTCCACCGAAGAAACAAATGTAATTACATAAAAATTTTTTTTTAATTTTTTAAATATTTTTTTTCAATTTAAAAAATTTTATTTTATTTCATTTTTTGTTACCGCTTAAAATAATCGAAAATTATCGCAATGCAAGAGTGAGTTTATCATCTCTACTCCCGAGAATACATTTTGGGAGAATATCGATGGAAGTACAAAAAAAAATTTATATTACAATCTTTGAAAAAACAATCAGTTCAAAACGAATTATTAACTGAGATTAAATTGAAAATTAATATAAAATATATGATAATTATTAATAACATTGATGTTGAAGACGGATTGGTTAATGGAGCATGCGGAATATTAAAATTTATTATTACTTTTCAAGAAAATACTAAAATTCCGTCTATATTGTGGTTAGATTTTCAATTGGCCAGAGTAGGAGTGAAAGTAAGAACTCGCCATATAACAAACATTTTGATAAGTAGAAAACTATTGAATTTCCCTGAAAACGTATAATCTTCTTAAAACGTACACTTAACCCGGGAGTACGCGCGCCACTAGCACTTACGTTAGTAGGCGCGCGTCGGTCATTTCGACCGATGCTAATATAATGAGAAATAATTGAATAAAATGACTAATATAGTATAAATAATGTGTAATATTGTATTTTAATTGTTTCAGAATTGTTTTACACAAACAATAACCATTTTTATTATAAAATAAATGGTCACCTGGTAACGAAATAACTAAAATATGAAATAGATAAATTAAATAAAATATTAAGTAACCATATAATATAAAATTTAAAATAAATGAATAAATTATAACTTGATTTTTATTTTTTCATAACACCAATAATTTAACCTATTTTGTATCTATTTTTCACAAAATGTACTTGTAAATTTTCGATTTTGTAAATATATTAAATTTTTATGTTTTCTTCAGATTAGAAATGTATCTTGAAAATAACGAATAAGTACTTACGTTTTCTTCATTGGAAATATACTTATGTCACCTCTGAATCAGATATTTCTATATCTCAACAATCAATTTCCGAATCAGTATTGTGATCGGATTCTATAACATAATCGGAATCTTTTGCCGAATCACTGACCTCGTCTTCAATGTCTTCAAAATATCCGAAATTAGCCATCATTATCACACAGTATGCGTCAAACTTGATGGACGAAATCAGACTGACGTTAGTAGGCGCGCTATGGTCGAATAGATCGACGCGTAGCGGTAGTATGTTTTAAAACGAACACGACTGCACTAAGTATCGCCACATAAGATAAACAAGTCGAGACCCCCTTCAAACGAGAATAGCTCGACGGAAAAAATCAAAAGTCAAAGACTTGGATCGTATTTCAATATATACGAAATCGTCGGTCAAAAAGACCAACGCGCGCGTACTCCCGGGTTAATAATGATAATAACATACTGCAACTAACGAGTCGGGAAGTTCTTTGTATGACTCTTGGAGAGTTATACACCAAATAAAAAACATTAATAGTTGTAGGCCCTACTAGCCATGCCTACCACTAACCCTCTCGCAAGAGCAGTCCTACCCGCGAGTTCGTGAACCGAGCGAGCAAAACAACCCTACTCGCGAGCGAGCGAAGCGTGCGAGCAACAATAACCCTCTAGTTTCTGTGTATATTCACCGATTACGCCGGAATGGATGGACCAATCGGAACGAAACCTTCTGCATCTTGTAGAGTATGTCTCCCGATTGGGCCCTTGAAAACAAATTTTGCATTTTTTTAATTCTTTGCGGTTTTTATTGCAAATTACCAATAAGACCGAAAAACCCATCCTACGGTGTTCTACAAATTCTGCTCGTTCCACTAAAAAGCGCGAAATAAAATAATGTTATATTTAAGGATGTTCTGGAGGTATATCAAAACGCAACAAAATTTTTGAAAATTTGACAAGATATACTAAATTAATGCAATTACCAAAGTTTGGGTTCGATTCACTGCACCGTTTAAGAATTATAGCAACTTAAAGTTTGCACATTTTAACACGTCTTCTTATGGAGAATTCATAAAATTCCACTTCAAACCCTATTTAAACCTTGAAAAAACGCAACTAGGAACTCCAGTTTCTTTTTATATGTAGTCAAAATCATGTAATTAATTATATTCAAAATTTATTAGGATTCACTAAACAGTTACAGAGCAAAAAAATTATAAACTGTTACAAAACGTTAAATTTATCGTGTTGTCTCTCACTAGCATGGATACGCGACAAGTGTAGACTGCTGAATATAGCTACAGAGGGTACAGTATTCGCAAAAGTTTAATGCAAAATATACTCATGAATGGCTTTCATTGCCAATATATTGATGGGTTTCGAATTTCTTATACTTTTGTCTCCCATTGTACCTCCAGAACATCCTTAAGTTCGTGTGTATTCACATAACTTAAATGGAAATTATTTGATACTTCTTAGTGCATTTTTTTAGTGCGTTTTTTCAAAGTCGATTTAATTTCTTCTCGTTTTGTTTTCCATCTTGATATCTCAAAAGGCGTTTACCCGCCTTGTTGCTCAGCTCGGATTTGGGAAAGTTATTCACCACAAGCCCGCGAGACTATCGCGTGTACGTCGGCCAAAAATCAACAGCGGGAGGAATGCATTCCGTCCGAAGACAACAGGTGCAAGCAGGTGTCTTTATCTGTAGAAGCGGCGCGATAAATGGGAACCGACTTCGTAATAATACAATTCGGCTCGGACGCACGTTTCTCCTGCTCCCATTACACATCCGCGCCACGTTACTTCTGCCCGCACTCGCGCACGACAATCTCCCCGCGAGGAGATTCCGCGTCGCTTAACTTTCCTCTACTTCGTAGCCGTAAGTGTGTCGAGACGATATCGACGCTTCGATCATGCTTCGGAGCGCGAAACTTTAATTCGAACTTGCACATCGTGCACCGGTGGAAATCCACTTGGAAACCATTGATTTTGATATCGAATGCCGCAGCGCCGGTGTGTACTGCAAGCGGTTGCAATTATTAGATACGGGACTTGGCCGAATTTATGTGACCGACGTTCCCTCGTCGAAACCATTCTTTGCGCGGCGCGCGGGATTAATGCGAGCCGCGGACGCAGCGGCGCGGATTAGTAATGGCCTATGTACCCGGCGCGGGTAAAGGCACATAACACGCGTACATAAATTCTGGAAAGGTCGCTTTCCATGCTACCGACGTCCCGCGCCCTCAGAAATGAGCTGCGAAGCATGGCTATCAAAGTGCACGGCCGGCTGTTTGCAAATGGCATGCCGTAATTAAAGCAATTCTCTTTTATTCGTAACTGCCGTCGCGACTTACAACCGGAACGAACGTCGGATCGTATTTCTCGAGGCGGGTACGCGCCCGGCACCGAGAGCCGACGCTACGCTTCATCTTAATTATTTACAGTCAGATTCCATCGACAAATTAGCTGCAATACCACCATGAACCAACCCTTCGAGCTCGAGAGCTAGTCGGCCCTGATAACTTGCTTTATGTCTGCTAACGATCCTCGGGTTTACTAGCCGACCGTCACTTCCTGCTGTTTCCGGGGTTAGGTTTCAGAGGAGATCTGTTTGACCGATTACGTGCAAGGTCAAATTGGCATATCGTTGCATCGTAATCAACTGATTGAGAGGATAGGAAGTCCGAAAGAAAACGTGATAGTATTTCCTGATCGAAATACAGTGGCCGACATAATGATAGGTGCATATCACTTTATTACCACGTTTTTATTAGGTCGCTTTCTTGTATGTATGTTCGTCTGTTCGGTACAAAGGGTATAGCCGGATAAGCATGGGCCAGCGGCCCCCGCTCCGATTTTCCTGATTCCTGTCTTAAAACATCGTTTTATGTCTAAAAAAAACATTGTGTAAAATTTCAAATGTCTACCCCCACCGATAGGGGTGATATTGAGGTAAATTCCCCCGCACTTAAGGATGTTCTGGAGGTATATAAAAACGCAACAAAATTTTTGAAAATTTGGCAAGATATAATTCTTACTAAATTAATGCAATTACCAAAGTTTGGATTCGATTCACTGCACCGTTTAAGAATTATAGCAACTTAAAGTTTGCACATTTTAACACGTCTTCTTATGGAGAATTCATAAAATTCCACTTCAAACTCTATTTAAACCTTGAAAAAACGCAACTAGAAACTTCAGTTTTTTTTTATTTGTAGTAAAAATTATATAATTAATTATGTTCAAAATTTATTAGGATTCACTAAACGGTTACAGGGCAAAAAAATGATAAACTGTTACAAAACGTCAAATTTATCGTGTTGTCTCTTACTAGCATGGAAACGCGACAAGTGTAGACCACTGAATTAGTTACAGAGGGTACAGTATTCGCAAAAGTTTCATGCAAAATATACTCATGAATGGCTTTCATTGCCAATATATTGATGGATTTCGAATTTCTTGTACTTTTCTCTCCCATTGTACCTCCAGAACATCCTTAAATGCAATTTGCGCTAAAACGAGAAAAGATATCGACATGGGATAAACGGCAAATAAAAGATATAGATACACTCTATATTTCAGATTTTTTTCAGAATTTTTTGCTAATTGTTTATAGTTGAAAATAATTAATTAATTTTTTGGGAATTTTTTTAACTATCTTCCCCTAGGTATCTTCACCTACCAAAAAATTCTAAAATATTGCTATGATTCTAACCTATTTTGTAAAAAAATCTCAGAAGTGTCCGTTTGGTGGAACAGTGTCAAAAAAAAATAAAGTATGCCGGCGAACGCTCGGTTTGATCAGTAACGACGCAGCGACCGCTTCCCCTTGCGGCGGCTAGTGACGGGAGCGAACGGAAAGTCGGCGCTTGTATGGAAAAGCTGATACATGTAAAAATGCGACTAAATCTTCTAATACATGATTACAGTTAGAAGTCTAAACAATTATATTCTAGGCAATACAAATCGTTTAGTATATAAATACATATAAAAAAAAAGAAAAAAACAAGAAAAGCGCCGACTTCCCGTTCGCTCCCGTCACTAGCCGCCGCAAGGGGAATCGGTCGCTGCGTCGTTACTGATCAAACCGAGCGTTCGCCGGCATACTTTATTTTTTGTGACACTGTTCCACCAAACGGACACTTCTGAGATTTTTTTACAAAATAGGTTAGAATCATAGCAATATTTTAGAATTTTTTGGTAGGTGTCAACCTAGGGGAAGATAGTTAAAAAAATTCCCAAAAAATTAATTAATTATTTTCAACTATAAATAATTAGCAAAAAATTCTGAAAAAAATCTGAAATATAGAGTGTATCTATATCTTTTATTTCCCGTTTATCCCATGTCGATATCTTTTCTCGTTTTAGCGCAAATTGCATTTAAGTGCGGGGGAATTTACCTCAATATCACCCCTATCGGTGGGGGTAGACATTTGAAATTTTATACAATGTTTTTTTAGACATAAAACGATGTTTTAAGACAGGAATCAGGAAAATCGGAGATGGGGCCGCTGGGCCATGCTTATCCGGCTATACCCTTTACAATTGATTTTAAACTAACTTCCCGATGAGCTAGAGACTTGAAATTTTAAACATTGCTCAGTACTGGATGACAATGCAATATTAAAAAAAAATTTTTAAAAAAGCCTAGGCATTTAGGAAAATATAAACTATTAAATTTAACCGTTACACCTCCCCGCGCGACGCTCGAGAGTAACTAACATTCAAAAAGACAGTCCTTTTTAAATATTAGTTGATTATTGCCCTACTCTAGTGAGAAGTAAACGTTAAACAGGCTATTTGTTTTATAATTAAATGTATACGTAATTATGGGTCATTCCATGCCGAATCGATCACTTTTTGCAGGCACCATCGCCGATTTTGTTCTAAATGAAAGATGTTGCAGTCCATGTGAAATTAGGGGGGGTTTAAGTCATCATTTTGCCGGTTTCGAATTTTTTTAGAAATGACAGGCCTTCAAATTTTTCAATTTTTGCCCACTTAAAACGGGCCTCACTTACGAATTTTTATCTCAAGAACCGTTTGTCCGATTGAGCTACATATTTTTTGTTTTATTCGGAAAGGATTGGGCTATTGCAGAATAATTTTTTCAACCTCGAAAATCAACTTTATTATTACAAAAATTTGTATGTGTTCTATGTACTAATTACATTGTGACGAATCACTTACTAATAAATAAAAGGTAGAAATGTTATATCATAAAAATGATATGAACCTATCATTATTTCAGCCACTGTATTAGATAAGATGTGCATTCTAAAGTCAGACATTTCATATGCACCAGTCTAACACACCTCCCGTACGAAGAAGACGAAATTACGCGAAACAGTGTTCGAAACGTTCTTCCCGAAATAATTTGCCCGTGATTACCGAGTCATCCGAGCGACAGCGAGTCCGTGATGCAGAGGAAAACTTGCGTGCGCTTCCGCGCGGCTGGATCGTCAGCCGTGTTCCCGTCTGGATTAGTGATTCGCGTTTATGCGTTTAATACAATACGAGACGTGCCTATAATATAGAAACGCTGGTCGGTACGCGAGCATTACGACCGTGCTGAATTCCGCTAATGTTCCATCTAAATTCTAAGCCTCGTTTCAACCGGCGAATCGGTATGCGGTCCGATGCTCGCCGGCGAATATCAATCGATCCGGGAACAGTATCTTATTTGCTATCGCTTAAATAATCCTCTGAATAAATTAGTCATTTCACGCGTCCGTCCCTTGCAATCGATGCGGAGAATTTTTATTTTCTACAAAGACATAATAATTAATCAAATCGTCAGCTGTTCAAGGGCTCCGACAATTACGTCTTCCGTTCACCGAAATATCAACCGAATATTTATTCGCGCGGTTCGAGGAGGATCTCCCGAGGAAATTTTCGCAGCACAATAAGTCGGAATTGAGTCGACAGGGAGCTTGATTACGCGAAATTTGCCTCTCCTTGTGTTTAATCCGTCCAATTAGTTCCGTAATGGTACGGGCGCGGTTTCGCCGGTAACTTCTTGTTACTAATGTTTGGTGTTTCTGATTTTCGTTTCAGGAGGGCGCCGGAGAATGGGTCAGCCTCGATCTGGAGCTCGAGATGAGGGGCGCTGACATCGTCGGTACAAAAAAGCCAACTGGACACTCGCTTCTCATAGACTGTCGTTTGGAGCTTCCCTTCGGTAAGTCAGCAGAAAATTCGCCCTTATTCGATTCGGTAGACCGGCGCGGCGAAGCATGATTGTCAAATGTAAGCGTACACGTTCGCGAACCCTATGTCTACCCGCATCGTAATGGTAAATGAATAGAAACAATTTTCTCGTCGGGTACACCGTTTGCTCGCCGGAGATCTGTAGAAAAATGTTTCCACAAACTTCACCTCGATCGCGACGTTCAAGGAATTTCACCTTGAAAATCATGCTCGAGGTCAATTTTGCGGTTTCTTTTATTTAATAGACCTCCGCCTATCGAATTATACAAGGGAGTCGGGAAAGTAATATTGATCAAAAAGTTGCGAACCGGAGAAAGCTTTCATTGGACGCCACAGTAAAATGGTAATTCAACTTTCCCCGTTATCTCCGCGTGGGACGAGAATGATTGTCCTCGCGTCGTATTATCGAATACAATGGATCGCAGATAGTATGCAATGAAAATGAAAACCGTGATATTCCGAGTGTTTATCGGGGCCGCCTTATTACCTCGGCGTCGATTCAATATTTATTATTTCAATCGCGCGGCGAGAAACAGTTGAATCAACTCGCAGGAATCGAATATTGCTCGTAAATGCGGAACGCTCGTCAAGATGGCGTTCTGCAATTCAAATCGAAGTGCGGATGAATTGCATTTCATGGGTTCGCTTGTATTGATCGAGAACGGTGTTTGAAGACTAGACTTTATTACTCTCGCGTTTTATCGAGCGATTGGACAACGCGATTTCTTTCCACTTAGTTCCGAGTACATTCGGAAATTATTTCTATTCATTTATCCACCCAACCCCACAAGAAACCCTTAACGAACCGTGATCATGGTGCACGCAATGAGCGCCATGCTTTCCTCATGAATTTAACTAACGCTGGCGCGGAACAAGTAGACGGCTCTTTACTGCGCGAGATATCTGAGAGCGTGGAGCGATTACCAAAAGCGTCACAATCGAAATCTAGAAGAATTTATGGGTCTTCTACCTTCAAACATTGCAACACTCTCTCGATAACAATGGCAATTAATGACAAATTGAAATGTACGAGTGTTTCCGAGAGATCTTACTCTCTTTCAAGCAGGATGTTTTATCGTGGACACAAAGTCTGACTACCGTTTCACTTCGGCATCAGAAATCATTCTCATTTTACTCTTCTACCCTTCAATCGCTAGCGTTCGAAAATTGTTATCGTACAAATTCTTCAGGCAACAACGAAATTGTTTTATCCAACAACAAACGAACGCGATTCTTTTGTAAAGTGAAATTTATGGGTTCGTTGTCCATTGGTCGCCGAGTACAACGGCACACATCCGCGGAATTAAATCCCTCGACGTATTAGCAGTAATCTGACCGAACGCGAGCGTGTTTCAGGATTACATTCGTGTGCGAGGTAAATACAGGTAATATTTAATGGATATAATTCATTTCTTATGGCAAATAATATAAAAAGCGCAGACTGGCGCGCATGCGAACAGATTGGAACCGCGCTCGAGCTTCGATCATCGGGTATCAGACGCAGCAGAGTCTACGAGATCGTCGATGGTGTTAAATCGCTGGAAGAAGTGGGTAGACAAAGGTTAAACGGGGGGAAAAAGAATGCGGTTGCACGGCGAAGCCGAAGTTGAAACTGGGCATGCGTCTACTGCGGTGGATCCAAGGGGGTCGAGTGAAATTGCCTGGCAGTAACCAGGGCCACTCGTGTAATCGAGGCGATAATGAAATGCCAGTAGATCGTGCCCCGTTCCCTGCGATCGACGTAGATCCACTCGAGAAAAAATGAAGACAGAACGCTCGCCGTTCCTGCGCCTCCTCTACTACGTTCGAGTGGTTCGAACTTTTAATTGAGTACGTCTAGAAACTTGTCGAGGCTTTGGCATGGCGCCTGTACCGTTCTACCGTCACACAATACACCAGAATCCCAAAAAGTTCGACCGAACTCGCATCTCCGCTAGTTTTGGACCATTAACACACTACCAGCTATGTACTTTCTAATTTTTAAAGGCCTACTTCGATAAATATACTGCTTCGTTTTATACAGTGAGCGAAATTCGTTTAAACGCGCGTACTAAAATAAGGATTGTGGGCTAAAGGTTCAAAATTTTAATAAGAAACGTTTAACAATAACTGAGGATTGTAAATATATTTATATACTAGAATGTTTGTACAGATATATTTACCAAAACTTCTGTGTAAGAATTTTTACAATCAAAACCATATTTTAACAGTTCTCTGAATCTTGATCGACAATTGTTTAAACTACAATTAATGTTATCGGCGCACTGGTTCGATCAATTGGAAAATACGCAAATTTGCAAAAATATCACATGAAATTTAATTCAACGTTTCGGTCTCAATTTAGACCATTTTCAAGTTGTTCCTTAACCTTTAAGAATTTAAATTAATACTTTTTCTTTATAAGCATGTGAGTTTTTACACACTTTTTGAGTTCAAATCCCTTTTTTACATTCTGCTTGTGTGAAAACACATTGCCTAACCATTTAAAAATGTGTTTGATTAATTCTTACAGACGCAATACTGAAATTTTCTATTCTTGATAATGGTGTAAATTGAGACCGGAACGTTGAATTAAATTTCATGTGATATTTTTGCAAAATCATATTTTATGTGCGAAATTCGTTTAAACGCCACATGTAAAGAAAACAATTTAAAATTAAAAATATATGAACATTACAAACTTAATATTTTGTATGGTCGCCATTATTTTGAATTAAAGCGAAAATTCGATTGACCACTGAATTTAAAAGATTGGTAATAGTGGTATTAGGAATTTCTTCCCAGCAGCGTTTAATTTCTTCTTTTAAACTGTCTATATTGGCGAACAGACGACCATTGGCATTTTGAAAATAAAATATTTTATTTGATGCAGTAATTTTTGAAAATAGTATTTTATTTTAAGAATATTGAAAATATTTAGGCTTTGTATTTATTTTCAATTTGAATTTTAAATATTATTGCTCAAAATAATGGTTCGCATTCAATAGATATTGCGAACCTTTGAAACCTCATTTACTACCGAGTTTAAAATCTCGATTTCGTGATTTATTCGACTTTTCTGAACACGCAAGCGACTATATAATTGTTACTGTTAGCCATCCAAAATGGAAATTACGATGGATTCCGAAAGACTTAAATGAAGAAAAACGTACTTTTATCAAAGAAACCGTATTAAATGCTTTGAAACAGATAGCAAATCCAGATTCAGAGTCACGACCTCAATTACTTTCACAAAACAAAGAAGTAGATGACTTTTTCCTTTATGGAAAAAGAAACAAATGATATCAGTCATACAAACATTGTAGAATTAGAATTATTTCAATATTTGAGCGATGGTGATACACGAATTGAAAGTATTGCAAAGTACAAATACATGAAAACATTATTTTTAAAATACAACACAGCTATTCCGTCCTCTGCCCCAGTTGAGAGACTTTTTAGCTTTGCTGGACTGATTCTGTGTCCTCGAAGGAGCACCCTAACAGATTCCAATTTGGAACGCTGCACCTTGTTGTACTTATGCGAATAGCAGCAGTCAAACATAAAATTAAAACGAAAATGTGGCAAATGATATAGTTTCTTATATTAAGTACCATTTCTTCTTTAAATTATTGCTAAAATAAGAAATATTAAATAAGTAATGTGATTTCTGAAAGTATTAGGTATAACGACGCCAAAAATAAAATAGTCTATTTTGTGTTTCAGATTATTAAAATAGAAATATTTTACTTTGTGTTTCAGATTATTAAACTAGAAATATTTTCGTGGATGAAATTGTTAAAATACAAATATTTCATTTTGAGGTTCAGATTGTTCAAATAGAAATATTTTATTTCGAGATTCAGATTGTTCAAATAGAAATATTTTATTTCGAGGTTCAGATTGTTCAAATAGAAATATTTTATTTCGAGGTTCAGATTGTTCAAATAAAACACCATTTTCTTCAAGCAAAATAAAATCTAAAATATTAAATAGTATTTCAAATACTTTTTTCGCCAAATAATGCCCACCTCTGAATAAAACATTATCGAAACTCACGCGGGAGCTGCCCGCTTCTGCTGCGCACGCATCAGATCGTACAAACGCATGAAGTATGCGTGACTCTACATCACTCCAACAAAGTATATTTTATAAAGTACTAACTTCTCAGATATTCCTTGAAATTTATTCTCTGCTCAGCATCGCGCATGGTTGTAAATATAGGAAATCATAGATTATCGTCTTTCAGCGCAGTCGGAATTCCAACCCGCACTGAAAAATAGCTTTACATTTTCCGTCGTGAGCATTCGCTGATTTATTGACGAGGCTGTTCATACGTGCTTCGAGAAGCGCCTCGTACTTCGTGCTTCGAGGTTCGTATTGCGGCACACCTCGGCAGCAAAGTACGGACAGAGATGCCGCTACAAGAAGCTCGAATGGGTTTCTAAGAAAATAAAAGTATCCGAGAAGTTTTGTTCCCAGCGTTGCTCGCGTCTCCAGTAACAATCTAACTTCGCGCTGTTCACTGAAAAATTAACGTAAAAAGGAAGCGGTTCTCCGGCTACTCGGTTTTTCACTTCTCACGTATCGCGCTTTATCCGCCGCATTAAATCAGCTGTCGCTGGGAATTCGAGGGCCGTTTCGTTAGGCGCGCATCAATTTTTCAAAACCGCGTCGTTCTTCGGTCTATTCGATCGGCAAAGGGGCGTTTCGTGAACATTGATTAAATTAGTGAAAGTTATTGTGCCGAGCATGTGTGGAGTCTTGCGATTAATCCTGTAACTATGTTTTTTTCTATCGATTGTATTTGCTGATAATAAATCTTTAAATGTCTTCGGCGCTACGGTTCGATCTTTTGTTAAGAACAAAGCAATTTTGCTAATTTAGTCAAACATAATCAACGTTTCGATCCTAGTTTGGATCTTTTTCAAGATTCATTTGAATTGCGTCTGTAAAATAAATATGTTACAATAATGTTGAAGAACAGAAATTATTGAGTTAATTATTATTATTGAGTGATTGAATGTAAACAAATATTGTTCATAAAGACATGCTCACTTGCTTTGGTGAACTAAATATATGATAAATGTGCGACACGTGTGTTGCGTGCGTCGAACATGCTTGTTGTCAAGATACTGATGTACGTACGTATTTGAACTCGATCTAGGTTATATCAATCGATACAATGCGGTAAATTTGAAAAGTCATAATATGTTCTTAAATCCACTCTTACGGATATACCTTGATGGTAAATCGTTATTGACATTCTACTTTTGTTGGAATCAATTACATACATTTGTATGTGAGAAAGTAATCGTGACAAAAGTAAGGTTTATTGGAAAATTCATCATAAGACATTACTGGTTCTGTAATGTTGCGTAATATTCATGTATCTTAGGTGTTTCATACCTAAGGTTAACGCTGCGATGTTTAATCATATGAATGGTTTCCAATAATAACCTTTGTTGTAAATTTTGTTCTTTGTCAATGGTTTTGACATTTTCAAAATCAAATCTATGATCCATTTCAAGCGAATGTTTCGTCAAAGCTGTATGTTGTGGTGGATGTAAGAAAATATTATGTTTATGTTCTGTGATACGAGTTTTCAAATTTCTGGACGTTTGTCCAATATATACTTGACTACATCCCAGGCAAGATATTGAATACATAATATTGCAACTTTCTAAATGTGGTAGTTTGTCTTTAATAGGTGGAAATAAGGTTTTAAGATAATTTGGAACTCTGAAGATTGTATGAATTCCTACTCTTCGAAAGATCCTTTTTATGTCGTTAGAGATGTTCTCAACACAAGGTATAACAACAGTATTTTTCCAATTGATTGGACCAGTTCTTTTGAATCTACCCTCTTTTCGTTTTTCAACTACCAGGGGATGATATAATTCAAAAATACGTTCTTCGATGATGTTTGACGTAAAGTTTTCTGGATAACTGTAACTGCAGAAAGTACGTAAATATTGTGCGAAGCAAACCGCCGAGGGAACATTGTTCTCGGTTAATATTGTTGACGGTCGACTCTGGTATTAATCTTGGTTTAGATGAACTCTTGTCCATCGAAACAGATCGGTGAAACCTGTGTCGGTGGTGTATTCAACGTAACCTGATCCGCCGGGGATCGATTTGCTTGTACTTTGATTATCTGACGAGTTGTTTCCGCATCGCTTGTTTCCGTGAATGTAGACACAAGGTATCACACCTACCTCAAACATCTCCCTTATGTATGATAATACAAGAAAGTCCCGGAGGAATACACGACTTGGTCCTAGGATATCCTGATCAGCGTGCCAATTGTTAGGGATGGGATCAAGGACCTCGGAAACAGGTTCGAACTTTGATTGATTGTATTCGAACTCTCTATAAGTACTTCGAAAAACAGAAATAGGACTCCAAAGTATACTCGAACCTATGCCAGACAGTTTCGAACCTTTTACAAGCACTTTGGTAAACGGAAATAATACTTGCAAGTATATTCGAATCTTGGTCGAACGGATTCGAAACTTTTATGAATATCGTACCGGAAATTCTCTGATTTTTCTAATCATTATTTTTTTACCTTTAAAATCAATTATGTTGTCCTCTGATGCATTCTTTTCTATTCTAAAGCTGAATCTATCTCTCGAGCACGGGATGCCTTGACTGATGTAGCCACTGATTATATTAATAATGATAATTCATCTACAACATGTGATAGTTCACAGACGCAGATGTCCGTAAATCGGCACAATAGCGAATTATCAATTTGGTTATCCTTTGACAATGAAATAGCAATTACAAATAATACGATACCTAGCTCATCGTCTGCTGTGTTAGAAGTGGAAAATTATCTAAAATCACAATATTTATTTCGCCGTGGAAATTCAATGAAGTACCCCATTTTATCAAAAATTGCACCTGATTATCTTTCTGTAATGGCCACTTCTGTACCTTCAGAAAGAGTGTTTTCAAACGCAGGGAATATCGTGGATGAAAAAAGAAGTAGGATAAAACCAAGTATTGTAAATGAAATATTATTCTTAAATAGTTACGAATTTAATGAAGAAAGTGCCTAAAACGTACTATGCAGTTCTGATTTCCGAGATTCGAGTACTACTTGCGAAAGATTCGATTCCTTTCCACATCGAAGTACTTATATGTATCTTTTCGAAGCTTGTAAGTACTCATTCCGAGGTTCGATATCAGTTTGTCTAAAATGAATACTTTTCAAATATAATAATTCAAACATTATTGCTTTTAAGTCGTAATCGAAACTCATGAAATGAAACTTATAACTGTATTTGGGAAAGTCTACAGAATCTTTCGCTGTACAGAACAATTCAATATCTTTTATAATAACATCACAATATTTGTTCAAAGTTGAGAAATATGTCTTTTCTTAAAATTCAATTTTCTCAAAAACTGTACGTCTAAGAGAAAAATTAAGGACAGATTCGGAATCAGCGCGAAAAACACTATAACAATCGCATAGTGGGAATCGAAATACAAAAAGAAAGTTGAAATTTGTTGGACAGTGTAATACGATACCTAGCTCATCGTCTGCTGTGTTAGAAATGGAAAATTATCTAAAATCACAATATTTATTTCGCCGTGGAAATTCAATGAAGTATCCCATTTTATCAAAAATTGCACGTGATTATCTTTCTATAATGGCCACTTCTGTACCTTCAGAAAGAGTGTTTTCAAAAGCAGGGAATATCGTGGATGAAAAAAGAAGTAGGATAAAACCAAGTATTGTAAATGAAATATTATTCTTAAATAGTTACGAATTTAATAAAGAAAGTGCTTAAAACCTACTATGCAGTTCTGATTTCCAAGATTCGAATACTACTTGCGAAAGATTCGATTCCTTTCCACATCGAAGTACTTATAAGTATCTTTTCGAAGCTTGTAAGTACTCATTCCGAGGTTCGATATCAGTTTGTCTAAAATGAATACTTTTCAAATATAATAATTCAAACATTATTGCTTTTAAGTAGTAATCGAAACTCATGAAATGAAACTTATAACTGTATTTGGGAAAGTCTACAGAATCTTTCGCTGTACAGAACAATTCAATATCTTTTATAATAACATCACAATATTTGTTCAAAGTTGAGAAATATGTCTTTTCTTAAAATTCAATTTTCTCAAAAACTGTACGTCTAAGAGAAAAATTAAGGACAGATTCGGAATCAGCGCGAAAAACACTATAACAATCGCATAGTGGGAATCGAAATACAAAAAAAAAGTTGAAATTTGTTGGACAGTGTAATACGATACTTAGCTCATCGTCTGCTGTGTTAGAAATGGAAAATTATCTAAAATCACAATATTTATTTCGCCGTGAAAATTCAATGAAGTATCCCATTTTATCAAAAATTGCACGTGATTATCTTTCTATAATGGCCACTTCTGTACCTTCAGAAAGAGTGTTTTCAAAAGCAGGGAATATCGTGGATGAAAAAAGAAGTAGGATAAAACCAAGTATTGTAAATGAAATATTATTCTTAAATAGTTACGAATTTAATAAAGAAAGTGCTTAAAACCTACTATGCAGTTCTGATTTCCGAGATTCGAGTACTACTTGCGAAAGATTCGATTCCTTTCCACATCGAAGTACTTATAAGTATCTTTTCGAAGCTTGTAAGTACTCATTCCGAGGTTCGATATCAGTTTGTCTAAAATGAATACTTTTCAAATATAATAATTCAAACATTATTGCTTTTAAGTCGTAATCGAAACTCATGAAATGAAACTTATAACTGTATTTGGGAAAGTCTACAGAATCTTTCGCTGTACAGAACAATTCAATATCTTTTATAATAACATCACAATATTTGTTCAAAGTTGAGAAATATGTCTTTTCTTAAAATTCAATTTTCTCAAAAACTGTACGTCTAAGAGAAAAATTAAGGACAGATTCGGAATCAGCGCGAAAAACACTATAACAATCGCATAGTGGGAATCGAAATACAAAAAAAAAGTTGAAATTTGTTGGACAGTGTAATACGATACTTAGCTCATCGTCTGCTGTGTTAGAAGTGGAAAATTATCTAAAATCACAATATTTATTTCGCCGTGGAAATTCAATGAAGTACCCCATTATATCAAAAATTGCACCTGATTATCTTTCTGTAATGGCCACTTCTGTACCTTCAGAAAGAGTGTTTTCAAAAGCAGGGAATATCGTGGATGAAAAAAGAAGTAGGATAAAACCAAGTATTGTAAATGAAATATTATTCTTAAATAGTTACGAATTTAATGAAGAAAGTGCTTAAAACCTACTATGCAGTTCTGATTTCCGAGATTCGAGTACTACTTGCGAAAGATTCGATTCCTTTCCACATCGAAGTACTTATATGTATCTTTTTGAAGCTTGTAAGTACTCATTCCGAGGTTCGATATCAGTTTGTCTAAAATGAATACTTTTCAAATATAATAATTCAAACATTATTGCTTTTAAGTCGTAATCGAAACTCATGAAATGAAACTTATAACTGTATTTGGGAAAGTCTACAGAATCTTTCGCTGTACAGAACAATTCAATATCTTTTATAATAACATCACAATATTTGTTCAAAGTTGAGAAATATGTCTTTTCTTAAAATTCAATTTTCTCAAAAACTGTACGTCTAAGAGAAAAATTAAGGACAGATTCGGAATCAGCGCGAAAAACACTATAACAATCGCATAGTGGGAATCGAAATACAAAAAAAAAGTTGAAATTTGTTGGACAGTGTAATACGATACTTAGCTCATCGTCTGCTGTGTTAGAAGTGGAAAATTATCTAAAATCACAATATTTATTTCGCCGTGGAAATTCAATGAAGTACCCCATTATATCAAAAATTGCACCTGATTATCTTTCTGTAATGGCCACTTCTGTACCTTCAGAAAGAGTGTTTTCAAAAGCAGGGAATATCGTGGATGAAAAAAGAAGTAGGATAAAACCAAGTATTGTAAATGAAATATTATTCTTAAATAGTTACGAATTTAATGAAGAAAGTGCTTAAAACCTACTATGCAGTTCTGATTTCCGAGATTCGAGTACTACTTGCGAAAGATTCGATTCCTTTCCACATCGAAGTACTTATAAGTATCTTTTCGAAGCTTGTAAATACTCATTCCGAGGGTCGATATCAGTTTGTCTAAAATGAATACTTTTCAAATATAATAATTCAAACATTATTGCTTTTAAGTCGTAATCGAAACTCATGAAATGAAACTTATAACTGTATTTGGGAAAGTCTACAGAATTTTTCGCTGTACAGAACAATTCAATATCTTTTATAATAACATCACAATATTTGTTCAAAGTTGAGAAATATGTCTTTTCTTAAAATTCAATTTTCTCAAAAACTGTACGTCTAAGAGAAAAATTAAGGACAGATTCGGAATCAGCGCGAAAAACACTATAACAATCGCATAGTGGGAATCGAAATACAAAAAAAAAGTTGAAATTTGTTGGACAGTGTAATACGATACTTAGCTCATCGTCTGCTGTGTTAGAAATGGAAAATTATCTAAAATCACAATATTTATTTCGCCGTGAAAATTCAATGAAGTATCCCATTTTATCAAAAATTGCACGTGATTATCTTTCTATAATGGCCACTTCTGTACCTTCAGAAAGAGTGTTTTCAAAAGCAGGGAATATCGTGGATGAAAAAAGAAGTAGGATAAAACCAAGTATTGTAAATGAAATATTATTCTTAAATAGTTACGAATTTAATAAAGAAAGTGCTTAAAACCTACTATGCAGTTCTGATTTCCGAGATTCGAGTACTACTTGCGAAAGATTCGATTCCTTTCCACATCGAAGTACTTATAAGTATCTTTTCGAAGCCTGTAAGTACTCATTCCGAGGTTCGATATCAGTTTGTCTAAAATGAATACTTTTCAAATATAATAATTCGAACATTACTGCTTTTAAGTCGTAATCGAAACCCATGAAATGAAACTTGGTTATTGAAATTGACTCGGATTCGTGAGTACATATTGAACTTGATCCGATCCCTACCAATTGTGATAAATGAGAAATTATTCTCGATCGTACATTTTTAAATAAATTTGGGGTTATGTTCGCGGCGCAACGGTTCGATCAAATTATACACTAAATAGCAATTTTGTAGACATTTTTCAATCGTTCGATTCGCTAGATAGCCTTACTGATGAGTCCTCTAGCGGGTCTAGGACGAAACACACCACCATCTTTCTTCTTGTTCTCTTATAGAAAACAATCTATACCAAACGTGTCTCAGGACGTAATCGTTGCGCCGCGAACATAACCCCAAATTTACCTACCAATTGTACTCGAGCTTTCTTGGTTGTCCGTACCAAATGAGGAAATCTGAAAAATAATTTCCGACCCGTATCAAAAAATCGACTGTCCAGAATGATGGCCAGTGATAGGTTAGTAGCACGAAGTATGATGTAGGACTTCTCGATTTGCGCGTAAAAAATGAACGTGTGTCATCCGACCTTGTTTTTGCTGCAGTCAGTATTTCTTTTGTTCAGCAACAAGTTCGGCTTTTTCATGTCTCCAGCCCCGTATAAATACGCGGCGTGTGCAGAACGACTTCCATCGAACTTTTTTATTCCCCGGAGGACGGGCAGGGAAGGAAGTATCCGTCCGGTTCTCCGTTCCCGGAAATAGCGTACTTTCATCCATTCCCCGGTCACCGGCACATCAACGATCCATTACTATCGATCCCCGGCTCACTTGAAATAGGGTTAACGATACCCTACGATTCGACCGTGTTTCCAGCCCGTACTCGGATTCCTCCGATTCCACGAATCGCAAACGATAAGATTTCCATCGACGTCTCCGGGCAGCATTCCTTTCGCTGCTTCGAAACCGTAGACCTACCGCCTGAAAGAAGTCACGCAAAGTCGAAACAGCTTGTTCCAAATTGTTCTGCATTTAACACATTAACCCTTTGCACTCCGCACTATTTTAACTGGAAAATAAAACATATCTTCCGATCTAGAATACTTCCATTCCTTATGATTTTTGAAATTGTATGGATATGAAATTGGTAGAATATCTCATACAATACCTAAATGTTTAGTAATTGATTAGATACCGATATATTTAATAATGTAAACAATATTTTGAATAATGATACAACAATTTCTAGTGGTGCCTCAGAGGGGACAGCGGAGTGCAAAGGGTTAATATTCGGACACTTTTAGCACTATACCTACCCACACCGGTCAAAATGACCGGTTCCAGGTTTTTTATTTTACAATTAGAAAAGTGATAAAACTGATTTGTAAGAAACGTTTGTATAAATATCTTTAGTAGTGCAATCAAAATCAATCTTGCAATATGAGGGAACATGTACTATTATGTGGGGACATGTACAGTAATCGCGCGTTTACTGTCAAATAGCCGTGTTTTGCACTGGCAGTGATCGTTCAAAGACCCTATTTTTTTATGACTGCGTCTACCGCGTTAACCGCGCCGAGACTTCAATCGAAAAGCCGAACATAGAGAAGAACAAGAAGCGTGTCGCCGTCGCACAGTGGTCTGGTAGCTCGGTTTTTGTGGCCAAAATTATTGTAGCGTTATTTCAAGGTTTAATGTTATATTATTATATGTCGTTGGATTCGTCTTGATACCAGTTAGAATATTATGAAGTAAAAATTATATGTTAATGTTTAAAACATTGAGGTGACCTTCATTTTTTATAAAAAAAGTGATTTTTCTTTAACTTTTTGTATTGAAGTTTGTAGAAAAGTGAATACTGATTAACTTTCGTTGGAGTAATTTTTTTGTCAGATCATCGGAAATATTTGAAAAATCTTGTTAACAATTATCACAATGCATACTATTGTCTAGAAATCGCGGAAAAGTAGATAAGATTGAATTCTTCATAGGAATTATACGAAAACTAGTAATGGGAGGTTTTCCAGGTCTCTGACTGGCACAGAGAAAACATATACATACATTGTAATTCCAAGCTGCTATGCAAGATTCAAGTGGAACTGCGTATCCAGGCGTCGAATAATCGCGGGCCCGTATTTGTTAAAATCCGTTTATAGTTCAAGATTGCGGGAGATTGCAGTTCAAATTTACATGATCTTCTTAGTAAATGTTCAAGCTTTCATATAAAACAAGTCCGATGCTTAGCGGTCTTAAACGTTTTTGTATAATTCTTTTCAAAGTTTGAAATGCCATTAATTTCCGCTATTCGTGTATGGACTAAACAATGCTTAAAAATGGATTAAATATTTGAAATGCGCTTACTAACGTATATAAAATCATCGTTAAAATCTATTTTCTGATATTCGGTGATTGAAATCTAAAACGTTTTATTTCACTTTGAATTTTCTGACTTTGTCTTTAGAACGCTGTATCTCATCACAGACTTATCTAAAATGAATAATATTTTGGATTTGGGAGCTTTAAAAGGTTGTTACTTTATAGGAAAAAATTGTTTTTCAATGTATTAAAGTTGAAAAATTGAATTTTGGCCACGAAAACAGGGTCTTCAGACCACTGTGCGTCGCCGGCACAGTTTAAAGTATTCTCACAATGTAATGCCAGTTAAAAATACTTTATTTTTCATTACATATTTTTTATGGGACTTTCACCAACTTATTTCTGGCATTTTTCTGAATAAAATGATACCAAACACGATATAATTTCAACTGTATTTAGTGGTTTAATCGACGATAAAGTATCGAAAGCAACGAAGAACAGCGTATGGGAAATAAAGAGACGCGGACAGTCGCCGTCGCCGGCACAGTTCAAAAGCCCGCGTTGTTGCTGTCCTTCCTTGCGCCCGAAACTTTCACCGTCGATTAAACCACTAAATACAATTGAAATTATACCGTGCTTGGTGTCATTTTAATCAGAAAAGTGCCAGAAATAAGTTAGTGGAAGTCCTATAAAAAATAATGAAAATTAAGAAGTTTGAAAATTCGATTCATTCGAGTCAATGTTGTGGTGTTCAATCGTCGCCGCCATCATGTGGCGCGGCGCGGCGCACAGTGGAACTTTTCGTCCAAATCGGAGACAAAATCAAAGAACTTCCGATAGAAATGAGGTAGAGCGATGAAATTTTTTTAAAATTATAGCTGAAACTTGGCAGAATATGGGAAAAATAGGGAGATTATGGTACGACGTTTTATAAACTTGAGAAAATTCGTTATACTCTCACAATTTCAAGAAAATTGCGGTTTTTTTAATAACACGGGCGGAAAATTTTTTTTTTAACATGCTGCACATCATTTCCTGTAGATTTTTTCACGCTGATTTTAAATCTGGTCTCAAAATTTGTCTACGACCTCAGGATTTTACAAGAAATCGATTTTTGTGAACGAATTGTTTAACGAATGTTCTCAAGGTTATAAAACGTTCGTACCATAATCTCCCTATTTTTCCCATATTCTGACAAGTTTCAGCTTTAATTTTAAAAAAATTTCATCGCTCTACCTCATTTTTATCGAAAGTTCTTTGATTTTGTCTCCGATTTGGACGAAAAGTTCCACTGTGCGGCGTTGCGTTGGCCGGCAGTGGAATGGGCAAGCACTTGACAGTGATCGCACAGACACCCCTGACAGTAAACGCGCGATTACTGTACCAGTTTCTTTTGAGGCTCCGTTGGTTTAGTGTTAACAGGACTATAACCTTTTTTAATATTCGACTTATTTTGATTTGTCTTAGAAGTTAGAATAATTTGTTTACGGTACGATGTGAGGAAAACGTTTTGGAAAAATTGTTCGCGTTCTGACTCACGGTGAGCGGCACTCGGCGAAATTCCATTAAACTAGTTTTCGCGGATCGGGACACCGGAGGAACGCTCCGAGAGGAAACTGAGAAAGAGGGGAGAAGCCGGAAAGGAGTTACCCACCGAAATGTCGGGAAAGGGGTGGGGGAGAGTAAAAAAAATAGAGAAGGAGCGGTTGCTGAAACGTCAGCTTTCGTTTGCCGGTAGGTTTATTATAAACGGCCTCGTTTTCCTCGTTTCGCAACACGGTCAAGTGGAGCATCGCGTGGCGAAAAATAATTTGCGCCTTTGCGTCAAGGAACTCGGCTAACCGAACCGGATTCTCTGGAACGGAAAAATTCGCCCGTCGAAACAGACGTTTTCCCCGAATCACGTGCGCAGGAAACGCGGCCGGTACGGATTTTCGAGACACCAGGGGCGCCAATTACGCTGAGATCGATTCCCTGATAATGCTCTCGCGAATTTTAAACTCGAATCGTCGGAGCTGATCTTCGTTTCACAAAAGTTATCCTGGCCGTGAATAGCTGTAGTTGAAAATTCCCGTTGTTTTTCGAACACACTTATTTCTGTAATAGAAAATAAGGCCTGCGATATAGGGTGTCTCAAAATGACCTGACATTTTAAATTGCGCGCCATTTTTTGGGGAATTACACGATCGAGCAACGCATAGAAATTGGGAAAATTCACTACAAAAGTGGTGAAAATTTTGCAAAGACGGTTTGAAAAGTCTTTTGGTCACCATAACGCACCATCTCGCAACACTGTGGTGCATTCAATCACAGAATTTGACAGTTTTGTTTATTTACGTAGCTACTAAGTTGAAAATGCCCCGCTTCAACGTAGCTACTAAGTTGAAAATGCAAGTCGTCGATATTTTTTTGTAGGACATCCTGTATATTTTCTTCGATATTCTAGTAGAGCATGAAAAGACGAGTCCAACGAGTACCATGACCATACCATTACGATCATTCGTTCTCGAGATATCTGTGTTAGGTACTTAGCAGTCAGACAGGAATACCTCGAGAACGAATGATCGTAATGCTATGGTCATGGTACTCGTTGGACTCGTCACTTTATGCTCTACAAGACTATCGAAGAAAATTCATAAAATTTCTTACAATAAAATATCAACGACCTAATGAACCAGTGCGGACTATTCGAATCGTCTCTGAAAAATTTTCACCATTTTTTGTAGTGAATTTTCACCATTTCTATGCGTTGCTCGATCGTGTAATTCTCCATGACTAAACGACATTACTTCCTGATGCCAGTTGTGAAAGATTAGTACTCTATAAAGGTGAAAATTTCTCGATCGAAAAATGAATATAAAATTTATTTGATTTCGGCGCAAGGTTCGATCATTAATACCACACATTAGTACTCTATGTTCGCCACAAAAAAAATGGGTCATTTTGAGACACTCTGTACTATGACCTTCGCGTGACCTTGAGTACAAAATATCCAGAATAAGGTCTCTCCCTTCCCGTGAGCCTCGCAATCCGATTTCCACGTCGCCGGCAAGATCGCTTATCGCGGCAGCAGCGGCCGGTGGCCGACAATAGGCGAAATCCGTCAAACCAAAAGTCGCTTATGCAAACTTATTTCCTCGCGGCGCTCGGTCAGCCGAGTACCTCGCCGTTCTGAATCGCAATTCACTTATCCGAGACATGCAGGACCGTATCGACGGCATCGGCGTTACTCTCCTCGCCTCCATCCTTCGCAGGATAAGATCGCTCGCGAAAGAACCAAACGGCGACCTACCACTTTCAACCCTCTTTCCCCGTCCTTCCTGTTCCTTCTCTTTGCTTCTTCACCGTTCCGCCCATCTTTCCTCTTCAGCGCGAGAGAACACTGTTTATCGTGGAAAGTATCGACATGTTCCGGGAGGACGCGATCGCGACGTTCGGGAAAACGAGATCGACTATCGGCGCTCGCTCCTCGCTAAACAGAATGTTTAATCGCATCATCGCCGGTCGGATAAGACCAGGCTCTTGAGTGAAAAATTGCGAGCCACGCGATCGAATTATTCCCGCGGAGCTTTCCGTTCAATTGGAATCAAAGATCGCTCGTCGAGATACGCCGAACCCGATCCTGATTCTACGACTGACGATTTTTTCTGGTCTCACACCCCGAAATTGTGAGACCCGGTGCACAGTGCGGCCGATCGCCGATCTAACTGTTCAAAAGTCCCAAAATGAAAATTAGACTTTGGGCACCAACGTTTGTGTAACGTTTAATTACATGTTTGAGAGCTAGAAGCATAACAAAGATTTGGCTAAAGGGACCTTGAGCTGGTTTTAACCCTCATCCGTCCCTCATTCACGAACTGAATCTGACCCTCGGTGTCGAATTGATACAGTAATAAAAGATCGATGAAACAACAAGGTAAACAGTTAGGGCCTCCACACACGGGTCGATCGGCGATTCGGTCGACGCGATTTCAGTCGCATGCGATTCCTCCCTCCACGTGACTTCCAATGCAAATGAATGGAGAGCCACACACGGGTCGATTCGTGGTCGACTGAAATCGGCTCGACTGAAATCGCCGCGATTGTAATCGCGTGCGATCGGAAGCGAAGTTCGTCCACACACGAGTCGATCGGCGATTCGGTCGACGCGATTCCAGTCGCATGCGATTTCTCCCTCCACGTGACTTCCAATGCAAATGAATGGAGAGCCATACACGGGTCGATTCGTGGTCGACTGAAATCGACTCGACTGAAATCGCCGCGATTCTAATCGCGTGCGATCGGAAACGAAGTTGGAAAATCGCGTGGATCGTACGATTCGCGCGACTCCACAGCAGACGATTTTTTCACTCTCTTAAATCGCATTTCTGAGTTAAAAAAATTGCTTAATTCGATGTAGTATTACTAATTAGAGCTTAATATACCCCCACGGTAAAACCTGCAAGTCTAGCTTTCCTTCTAGCAGCAAAAACGTCGAAGCAGTTTGGTTTTTATTGTTTTTGACAATGATCTCCCACAACAAAAAATCTGAAAAAAATCGAGGATACCGCTTTTGATGGCAGCTTATTCGGGCACTATTAATAGCATGTTTTCATATTTTTGAGTGAAAATGTGAAAACGCGATTCTTGATGTTTGAAAAACACAAATTGACTACAATCGACCCGTGTGCAAATATATAGTATATGACGTAAAGTATATGACGATCAAGACGTACGAACTTCACGACGCGATTACAATCGACTCGTGTGTGGACGGCATTCGCGTCTGTTGCATGAATCGTACGACGATCAGGACGTAAAAACTGCACGACGCGATTACAATCGACCCGTGTGTGGACGGCAATCGCGTCCGTCGCATGAATCGTATTTGACGAGCAAGACGTACGAACTTCACGACGCGATTTCAATCGACCCGTGTGTGGAGGGCCTTAGTTTTCGAAGTTTTGTTGTTCAAATCGATGAGTTAACATTTATATCTTAGGTTTTTCGGCTATGTTTCGTATTAGGAAAATAAAAGACACGAAGTCTCGAATAAATGTATCTGCAAATAACAGAACAGTATAAGTTATTTCGTTAAAACTGTGTCAAATTGACACGAGGGACGGATGAGGGTTAAGTAAAAAACGAAGCGCCTGCCAATCCTTCCGGTCGTTATCAGAGTATTAGTGAAATCTTTACTTTTAGTAGTGTTCCCTTAAACGTTGAGTAATAAAACCTTTCCCACGAGCTATGGAGTACATAAAGGAACGTTAGTATTATATTATATTACCATCCATTATTTTATTTAGTGGAGTAATTTCTTTGATAATTACAGTCCTTTTCAAACTTTGGGATTGTGTAACTTGCGTCAAACCTAACCTAACCTCAAAACATGATTGCTCATTCTTTGTGGATTATTTCGTTATTATATTTTACCAGTTTCATATCCATATACAGTGGGTGTACAAAGTATTCGTACACCTTTTAAAAACTAATAACTTTTTTATAATTGTACCAAACGACCTGATTTTTTATAATCAATTAGAAGCATTAGTTTACAAACTGATATGCGAAAAAGATTTTCCAAAAATTACAATTTACAAGGTTGCAGGTAAAAATAAAAAAGGCATTTTTTAAAACTTTTTTATTTGGGCCCTTAATGAAAATTGAAAACATATGTTTTCTAGATCCATGTTCATTATACACATGTTGGAAATTTCATCGAAATCGATTGACGCAGGAAAAAACAACAGGCGTCGAAAGATGTACGATTCTGTGGATTTTAAGCAGAAACTGATCAAAAGTCGTGGAAAACTACGATTTTCACCATTTTTAACCGCTTGTAGCTCGTGTGTATGTTAATCGATTTCAATGAAATTTTCCACATGTGTATGACTAACATAGATCTACAAAACATACATTTTAAATTTTCATTAAGGACCCAAATAAAAAAGTTTTAAAAAATGCCTTAATTATTTTTGCATTTAACCTTGTAAGTTATATTTTTTGGAAAATCTTTTTTGTATATCAATTCGTAAACCAATGCTTCTAATTGATTATAAAAAATCAGGTTGTTTGGTACAATTATAAAAATGTTATTAGTTTTTAAAAAGTGTACGAATACTTTGTACACCCACTGTAGGTCCATAATTTGACAATAAGGAATTTTTCAATTTCTATGTCAAAGAACATGTAATGACCGTAATGTCTGGTTTTTCTCTTTTTATAATTGTATTTTCTTTTATAATAATAAAGTTATTAAATTTTTGTTGTTAAATAAAGTTATGGGGTGAGAGGAGGGGTGAAAGACCGTACTTGTTCTGTCGCGAAACCAGTGTCTTGATCGCGCTGGTTTTCTGAATTTTGAACAACTAGATCGGCGATCGGCCGCACTGTGCGGTGGGAGAATAACGTCTGGAAAATTTGGAAGGAGAAAATTAGAGATACACGAACAGACAGTATCTATAGCCCGATCGTCACATGTCACGCAAATTGAACTTCTATTGTCTTTCTAAGTTTTCTATTCTCTGCGTAGTATGCACTTCATTTTCGCACCGTCCCGTGCGATTGTCGCATAAATTATGTAAGCAGTTTCTTTAAGGCTTCGAACAAACAAACAAACAGAACGACAACCTTCGCGGAACTTAATACTTTGTTATTCCAGAGGAGGGAAGAGAAGTTATAGTTACGGCTGTGAACGACTTCATAATCTCCGACGAACTTCGAAACGATTGCTTTATACAGGATTGTCAGGTCATGCTATTCACGATCGTAAGATACCCGGTTTGTTTAAAATGTTTCTCAGACGAACGATGAAACATCTACTCCACAGTGGTAGGAACATTGTCTGTCCAAATCGGATAAATGAGCTGTTATTTTTGAAAGTGGTGTAATTCCATTTTTTCGTACATCGAGATGTCTAAGGGTTTGCGTTTGAATTAATTTAAAAATATTGGTGTAAACTATAAACCTGTTAAATTTTATTATGCAGTTATAATTACTAAAATTGTTACAGAAAATACAAGATTTTTTAGCTCCACATGGACTTATACCACTTTCAATAATAACATATAAGAAATAAGAACAAGAGGAAATTTAAGTCCATATTTTTATAGACATTGGCTCTACTCAAATGGATTTTTAATGTAAAAAATAATAATTAAAATGAAGACATGTAAATGCACGAATAATATAGTTTGTTAAGAATTAATTTCAGTTATATTAAAAAAGAAGATATAAATAAACAAGTGTAAAATGTAATCACTTCGATAAGATAACTAAAAATTAAAAAAAAAATTTATATTTTAAGCTTATTTCTCCTTTACAGTTAGCATAGTGAAGTATTCGTGGTAAATAGGTGGTATCTAAGGCAGTAAACTCATCATATCTCTCTTTGTATAGGTCTTCACATTTTATACAGTGGCAACAGTAATTTTGCTGAGATGTTTGGGTCTTCCTTGTTTTCCAAATAAAAAAATTACTTTAAATGGAGCATTTTCTCCCATAATAGTCTTGTAAAAAATGTTGTGCGGTTCATCTAGCATATTAAACCCCATCCAGCATATTTTCAGCCATTTTATAATTTCGTCCGTATTTTTTTCCTGTTTGATATTGCCTCTTCTAGAGATTTGGTTGAGACAGAATCTTCTCGTTTCGTTTCATACAAAATGAAGCTATTTTTTCGGCAATTCTTTATTGTATTATACACCTGCAATCCTTATTTTCGAATTTCTTTGCAGGAATGATATCTTTCGCCTCTATTTCTTCTGACTTTCCTAGTCTTCTGACCATTATTTTCATAATATGATCGAGAAAATTAGTAACGTCGTCTTCGTCAGTGGTTGAATCTGTTAATTCCAAAATTCTAATCCTCTTCTTAGTTTGGAGCAATCTTGAATAAATATTGCTCAAACTGATTTCATCATCTGAATCACAATTTCGTCTTCTTTTGCAAATATTCATGGGTCTTATTTCTATTATTATAGATAAAAAAAACTCCATTATTTCGGCGAAAAAATTTATCACTCTTACTTACCAACATCACTATCAGACCAAATTGAGATGTTATCGTCTTTTTGATAGATATGTGAACTTATTGTAATGACTGTATGAAATATTATTTATCTAAAACTTTGATTCTCTGCTTTGATAACAATTACATTTAAGTAATACTCACGCTGCGATCGATTAGTATAAGAAACACAAATCAGAGGTAGTAGGACTTCCGAAAGAATACTAAACAAAATCAGTGAAATTACTTCTCACCACATCATCATGGCAATAATACTGTTATCTTGTTTACGATGCTGTTTTTTAAGGCACTAGCTAATATCTGCTAAAGGGCAGTGCACACCGATGTCGTAATAATCAGTAATAATTGCAATTAGAAAGTTGTTATAACTATGATTATTAGAAACGGACTTAATCCACTTTCAAAAGAAATATTTTTGCGATAACATTTTATAGCTAAAATTCTTTTCATTACTTTATCAAGAAATCATGCTCCATTGAATGTATGATTATAAACATAAAAAGAGGACATCTATATCTTACTAAAATTACCATTAACTCATTTTTTCCCAAAAGTGGACTTATACCACTTAAAAAAAAAGGCACGAATGATTAACATAGAAAAACGCTTTTGGTGACCGCTCTCGCGCCAGAGATCTCGAACGTTCAAGAGCCGAGAGAAAAAAAAATACCGAAATAAATTAGGACATGATCGCGACTCGGATCATGCATGGCCGATCTACAGTCTGATCAGTCTCTGACCAATCAGGAAAGTGCGAACAACGAACGAGATGGAAAGCCCTGCTAACGAGTGAAACGGCAATGCAGTTGCGAGCAGCCCGGCCCATGTGTGGCTCAGGTACCCTCGTCAAGATCCTTGGTCCTGATCGTAGGACCGTCCTGATTTCAGGATCGTCCTTGATCCCCGAGATCTTCGTTTCGCTTAATATCCTGGTTTTCTGACCAATGCATCTGACTCTTTTCCACGTGATCGTGGATTTCTCGTCGATCGTGCGGGTCGCGACTATCGCGAGTTCCAATCACTTTATTATTTGGGAAGTCTCAAAAATATATATTTTGCGGTTTATTTATTTTTCAAAGAGAAAATGTGTATTGTTCACTTGGCGAGCAGTAGAGTCGAATAGGGGTGTGCGAGTGCTCGAATTTCGAGTCGAGTCATTACTCGGCCTGTCGAGCCGAGCGTTTGAATTTTCCGAGCTACTTGAAATCGACGAACTGTTTGAAAAAATGCGAGCTACTTGAAAAAATCAAACGGCTCGAATATTCGAGCCCTCGTATCACTTCGATCTACTTGAAAATGAATTTTTAGCTCGAACTTTTCCAATTAGGGTAAACTGTACAATGATTGGCACCTTAAGCCAAAATCTTAGTAAAAATCTTTTTATCTCTTTTTGTAATGTTTAATGTTTGTAATTTTTCCAATTAGGGTAAACTGTACAATGATTGGCACCTTAAGCCAAAATCTTAGTAAAAATCTTTTTATCTCTTTTTGTAATGTTTAATGTTTGTAATTTTTCCAATTAGGGTAAACTGTACAATGATTGGCACCTTAAGCCAAAATCTTAGTAAAAATCTTTTCATCTCTTTTTGTAATGTTTAAACGAGCTTAACTTGCTATTATTATAAGCTAATAGACATTTTCCTACAAAATCAAACAGTTTTTAGAGTCCTAAATCTTTTATTATAAAATATATTCATTGAATAACAATCGTAAGACAAATAGTACAGTCGTTGGCACATTTGGTACAGTTATTGGCACAGCATGTATCAGTTATTGGCACTGAAGAACTGAATAGGAATTATTAACGAAATGAAGATAAATAATGGAAATAGTTTGTACTGTATGCAGGTTTAAATTCTGCATAATGTATCATTTACGTGTGAACTAATATCGTCAGCTTAATATGTAGAAATAACTTAAGAGACGAAGATAATGCTCAAAGAAAAAACAGAGAAATATTTTAAGGTTCACATGAATCATCCGATTCAACTCTTCCTTTTGTGGTGGATCTTCCTCTTGTGTAAATTTGAAATAATTTATTTTTGTTTATTTAAGAGAAGATCTTTATATGATGTACATGGTGGAACAATCACTTCGAATACGATCTTTGGCTTCTTTCTTTCTACTGCAGCTTTTCCTAAATACACAAACAGATAAAACAAATTAAAAATGCTAACAGCTTCAAGTAACGACTACGAAATTCTCGTCGCATATAAGAATATGAGTGATTTGCACAAGTAGGTAAATAAATAGTACAACGATTGACTCTCTGATGTCCATTGCAATGATTGGCACCTTATTATCCTATAGTGATTGACCCCTTCAATGTACAATGATTGGCAGTGCCAACAATTGATAATAAGACTTCTTTCAATGAATTAAAGTCATATTTCTAATTTGTTTTAATGATTCAAAGCATTAATCTTTCGAATGTTAAAAAAAATCCAAAACTGTGTATCTAGTAATTGGCATAGGTGCCAATTAATTAAACTTCCATACAAATAAATGAACCATTCGTTGGCGCCTGAAAATTTGAGGTTATGTCTGGTAAACAGTAAGAAGTAAACGTTAAATAGGTTATTTGATTTATAATTAATCATATACGCACTTATTACATCTGTAGTACAGTCCGAAATTAAGTTATACAGCGATAAAGTATACTTACTCGTAACGAAAATTTTAACGAAACACTATTTCCACTGCACTGTGCTCATCCGTCGGTCTTACTGATTGTCCTCCAGCGTTGCTAACAGTCATATGTGAAACTCTGTTATGAAAACTTACAACGTTGCTTCGAAATATAAATAAGAAGCAATATAAAATGATTTTCTATAGCAGGAATTCTTAATATTCGCCGTTTAAATAAAAAGTGCCAATAACTACAGTACAGTTTACCCTACTCGGATACAGTAAAGTCGCGATTCTTGTCAAACAGCCTCCGTTTGTTTGTCGCACAGTAACCAGGAAGCTAAAGATCTGTTCGAGCTGAAAATTCAGTTTCGAGTAGATCAAAGTTTTACGAGGGCTCGAATATTCGAGCCGATTTTTCAAGTAGCTCGCATTTTTTTCCAAACAGTTCGTCGATTTCAATTAGCTCGGAAAAATCCAACGCTCGGCTCGGCTCGAGCAATCGAATCGAGTTTAGCTCAGCTCGTAAATTACGGGTACTCGCACACTCCCCAGAGTCGAAACCAAGAAGGAGGTCAGGTTCGAGGGAGGAAGCGACCAGATATTTTTTTTCGGGGCGGCCGCGCATAGAAATCTCTGCACGCTTTCCCATTAGACACACACTTCGCATCCGTTGACACGTTTCTCTTTCCGACTTTATCGTTTATCATGGGACATTCCGGTATAACGAGGGAATACTCTACCGCGGAACGCGCGAAGCGTGTTGAAACTTTCCGGAATCGCGTACGTGTTCCCCGAGTCTGCGGAGATATCGTAGTTCCCCGACGTTATCCGCGTACCCAGCTTTATTCCGGATTTAGCTCGATGAAAGTTTCGGGAACCGAGTCACGCGTTCACGATCCACGAGAAATAGAATCCACGCTGTTTGTACGTAATTAGCGATTATGAACCCCTTCTTGCTCGTCAGCCACTGCACCTGAGATTTCTACTGTGATTTCGACTTCTACACCTTCTTTCTCTTTTTCTATCTGTCTCGTTTTCTCTGTCTTTTTCTCTCTGTCATTCTCTTCTACCACCCTAACCCATTTTCCCTCTCTCCCTGCTATTTTAGATGCATCGCGGTGCATCGACGATCGGTTAGTTCGCCGGATATCGAAAACCATCTTCAGATATTCCGGACGCCGAAGGAGCCCATCATCGTTAATCATGCCAGCACAAAAATATTACTGTTCCCACTGTCGAGGCTTTCGGGTGTAAAAAGTTTTGCTACCATCCTCCTATAACCTACTATACTCGTGACACTGATTCCATATACAGGGTGTCCCCAAATTCGTGAAAATCCCGGAAATGGGAGGCTCCTGAGACCATTTGAAGCGACATTTTCCTTTGCAAAAATGTTATCCGCGGCTTTGTTTAGGAGTTAGTAACGAAAAACACGGACCAATCAGAGCGCGACCTAGACGCGAGTTGACACAGTCGGCCAATAGACGGAAATGGGAGGTTCCTGACGTTATTTGAAGCGACATTTTCCTTAGCAAAAATGTTATGCGTGGCTTTGTTTACGAGTTATTAGCGAAAAACGCGGACCAATCAGAGCGCGACCTAGACGCGAGTTTGCATAGTCGGCCAATAGACAGTTGGCGCGCCGGGCCGACTGTGCCAACTCGCGTCTAGGTAGGCGCTCTGATTGGTCCGCGTTTTTCGTTAATAACTCGTAAACAAAGCCGCGCATAACATTTTTGCTAAGGAAAATGTCGCTTCAAATAACGTCAGGAACCTCCCATTTCCGTCTATTGGCCGACTGTGTCAACTCGCGCCTAGGTCGCGCTCTGATTGGTCCGCGTTTTTCGTTAATAACTCGTAAACAAAGCCGCGCATAACATTTTTTCTAAGGAAACTGTCGCTTCAAATGACGTCAAGAACCTCCCATTTCCGTCTATTGGCCGACTGTGTCAACTCGCGCCTAGGTCGCGCTCTGATTGGTCCGTGTTTTTCGTTAATAACTCCTAAACAAAGCCGCGGATAACATTTTTGCAAAGGAAAATGTCGCTTCAAATGACGCCAGGAACCTCCCATTTCCGTCTATTGGCCGACTGTGTCAACTCGTGTCTAGGTCGCGCTCTGATTGGTCCGTGTTTTTCGTTAATAACTCCTAAACAAAGCCGCGGATAACATTTTTGCAAAGGAAAATGTCGTTTCAAATGGTCTCAGGAACCTCCCATTTCCGGGATTTTCACGAATTTTGGGACACCCTGTAGGGTAATTAATATACCATTTTCTAAACTTCCCAAAAATTGTACTTTCTGTCTAAAGGTGTGTTTTCCTTTGCGCATCTGGACGCAGCGTTTTGTTATCCATACTCCATTCGTCGTAGTTGTGTCTATGTTGTGCCTCTGGACGCACAAGTTTGCGTTCCTATGATGCGATTTGGTATGTCTTTCTTCGTTTTTCACTGGCGAAGGAAAGCGAAAGGGCATCGCCCAAACTGAACACATGCGTCGATCGATTTACGATATGTGTTCGGCGCACAAGTTTGCCTTTGTATTTTCGCTTCGAGACCTCTGAATGTTGCGCCAGACCCAACCGCACGCGTTTTTTCCACGTTTTTATTTACTCACTGCTTCCGAGGCAGTCCAGACGCAGAGCCATGCGTTTGTCGACTCAATGCTTCAGGATACTTTTCGGACTACTGTTTCGGATTTTGTTCAAATTTGGATACGTTGTAATCTGTAATGATGTGGAAACGTATCTGAAAGAATTTTTCAAAATTTTAAAAATTGTTGGTTTCACAGACGTGTAATAAAATAAAGTGTCAAGATTTTTTCTATTAAATTATAATAGCTGAACTATTATAGCAAATCGAGGAGAATGAGTTTTTAAGAGCTTATAGTGAAAACATAAGAGTATCCACTCAAAATGTTGTTATTTGAAAAAAAATGTTTTTTCGCCATTTATTTTGCAATTGTTTCAAACAAATGCCGTGTTTTCATAGCGAGCCACTTCTTAAGAAATTGAAAAAAATGCGGATACAGGCCCAAATGGACGTTTGAAAATGAAGTTGAAGAGTTGATATCGAAATTAAAGTCGAAATGGAAAAATTGATGTTGAAATTGAAATTGAAGAGTTGAAATTAACAAATTGAAATTGAAAAATTGACGTTGAAAATGAAATTGAAGATTTGAAGTTGAAAAATTGAAGTTGAAGGGTTGATATTGAAATTGAAGTTGAAATGGAAAATGAAGTTGAAATGGAAGAGTTGAAATTGAAGCTGAAATGGGAGAGTTAAAATTGAAGTTGAAATTAAAGTGAAATGGAAAAATTGAAATTGAAAATGCAGTTGAAGAGTTGATATCGAAATTAAAGTCGAAATGGAAAAATTGATGTTGAAATTGAAATCGAAGAGTTGAAATTAACAAATTGAAATTGAAAAATTGACGTTGAAAATGAAATTGAAGATTTGAAGTTGAAAAATTGAAGTTGAAGGGTTGATATTGAAATTGAAGTTGAAATGGAAAATGAAGTTGAAATGGAAGAGTTGAAATTGAAGCTGAAATGGGAGAGTTAACATTGAAGTTGAAATTAAAGTGAAATGGAAAAATTGAAATTGAAAATGAAGTTGAAGAGTTGACATCGACATTAAAGTCGAAATGGAAAAATTGACGTTGAAATTGAAATTTAAGAGTTGAAATTAACAAATTGAAATTGAAAAATTGACGTCGAAATTGAAATTGAAGATTTGAAGTTGAAAAATTGAAGTTGAAGGGTTGATATTGAAATTGAAGTTGAAATGGAAAATGAAGTTGAAATGGAAGAGTTGAAATTGAAGCTGAAATGGGAGAGTTAACATTGAAGTTGAAATTAAAGTGAAATGGAAAAATTGAAATTGAAAATGAAGTTGAAGAGTTGACATCGACATTAAAGTCGAAATGGAAAAATTGATGTTGAAATTGAAATTTAAGAGTTGAAATTAACAAATTGAAATTGAAAAATTGACGTCGAAATTGAAATTGAAGATTTGTAGTTGAAAAATTGAAGTTGAAGGGTTGATATTGAAATTGAAGTTGAAATGGAAAATGAAGTTGAAATGGAAGAGTTGAAATTGAAGCTGAAATGGGAGAGTTAACATTGAAGTTGAAATTAAAGTGAAATGGAAAAATTTAAATTGAAAATGAAGTTGAAGAGTTGATATCGAAATTAAAGTCGAAATGGAAAAAATGACGTTGAAATTGAAATTGAAGAGTTGAAATTAACAAATTCAAATTGAAAAATTGACGTCGAAATTGAAATTGAAGATTTGTAGTTGAAAAATTGAAGTTGAAGGGTTGATATTGAAATTGAAGTTGAAATGGAAGAGTTAAAATTGAAGTTGAAAATGAAGTTGAAGAGTTGATATTGAAATTGAAAAATCGACATTGAAATTGAAATTGATGTTAGCGTTTACTTACTTGTGTAACGTCTTAGTACGACAGTAATGGTGTTTTACAGTTATTTAAATCGAAATATCTCGTGAACTACTAACTTTTCGACATACATAGATTAGTACTTTTTTTATAACGAATGTCCAGCTGCATCGATTGATGTATTAAAAAATACCTCATTCCATTTAAAAAAATATCGATGACCTTGAAATCTCATAAAAAAGTTACCTTGAAAATTTTTTCCTTTACACCGTTACATGTGACCCTTCAAACAGTGTCACTTCGTCCTAAGAAGTTTTCTTGTACAACGGAAGGTAACGGAGATATTTAGGTGTTCTGTTTCTGCGGAATCACCCTGTATATATCGATAGATTTAATAAAGAGGAGGTAGTTTCCAATGTCGTCTTTGCCTAGATTTGTCTTGAGGTCATTCTCGATGGAAAATCTTGATCATTGTGAAGAGAATTTAGAACATTCGAGTAGGATATGTTGGATGTTATTGGTCACGGCGCATGTTGTGCACTCTGGTGGGCAACGCGATATTGTTTCTTGGCGTAGACGCAGTGGCTCGCGTCTAGACGCAGTTCCGATGAATTATGACGAATGGAGTACAAAATGCGCTGGGAGAACAAAACGCTGCGTCCAGACGCGCAAAGGAAAACACACCTTAAAAGAGTTTATTGTTTTAATCGGCGGCTTACTTCGAATCAATCAAAAGTTTCGATAATAGAACCAGTTTATCCGAAGAGGACACGCGAATAAACAAAAGTTCGTCGAGTACGCTGTACGCGATAAAAGGCTGGCGAATTGCAGATAGAACGTTTCGTCGTTTATCGCGCTCGAACTGAACGATCGTCCGGTGTCTCACAAAAAAGGGGACACACACCGATCCTACACAGCGTTTCTCCTAAACGAGCTCCCTTCTTTTCCGAGACACCTGTGTGATCACTGTGTGAATTCGATCAAACGAGCTGACATGTTCCCTCGATGTTCCGCTTCCACGGCGGGGATGGAGACCGCGAGAACTCGGGGATGATCGAGAAATAAGTATATTTTATCCGGGAAATTGTCGCGAACACGAAAACTTCATAAAAACCCAATTATAATTATTAGACTGCGGATCTCTATGCGAAATAAAAATTTCTTAGCTGAATTGCAGCAAACTGGAGTGAAATAGAAAATTGTCTTCTCTATTGTATTTAGTAGGTTGAGAATAATGTAATAGTATGTTTAAATTTAAATTAGACCTATTCCTTTTCGTCATAAATGCATCAAATCCGCAGTCTAATAATTATAGATCGAGGCATTATCCCTGTACGCAGTATCCCGACGCAGTACCATTAAATTGAACCTCCCCTCTTCTGTCTTCCATCCTCTGTCTTTTTCCGCCTTTCTCTCTCTTTCTCTCTCTCTCTTTTAATCAGACGTCATCACAGGATCCTGGTGCGTAGTTTCCCGTTCCCTCTCCCGTCCTCTTTCTCGCTGTTTCTTCGCAACCCGCAAACAGATAGCGTTTGCAAGCTGCTCGGGCTAAAATTCTTGCTTCTCCGACCCTCCCGTATTCGAAAGTTTATTAAAGCACAACACAGCGGTCGCAGTAGTAACCGAACTGTTGCGCGCCTTTTTCAGAACGAAGCACCGTGTTGTTGAGTGAAGCACGTAGTGAAAGAGAACTTCGTTTGACCCCTTCTCTAGGAGTTTCTTATAGGGTAGTAGTGTGTTGCGACGAGGCGAAACGCGTGCCCCCGCGATTAATCGAGTCGGAACACGGGCGAATGAAGACGCTCCGTTCAATTGGTCGATATTACCGGCCGAATCGACGAACCGGGCCGAAGCTCTTCGAGTTCTCCACCCATTCAGGCATAAATTTGTGTTTACAGCACTGATCTGTTTCACCTTCGGAGCACCGTAATCGCACGTGCACGCAGTGGCGCGGCGATAGCACAAGAGGGACGGGGAGGGGAATCTTAATTCGGAAAAAAAAAACGAAAGAGAAAGAAACAAAATCGCTGTTGCTCCAGCGAGAGAGCATCGGTCTTATTCGAATGTCTTGTTCCGATGCGGTGAATACGAATGAGGGTACCTGCAGATGCATCGAGCTATGGCTGCGACACTGTAATCAATTATCAATTGTCCGTAGACGTTCTGTCTCCTTTTCTATTCCTACGATTTTCTTTTTCATGCTCCTCTGTTTGCTACACGACTACATTGACATGCAACGATTGTTTTCATCGCAAATCGTGCCGCGACTCACTCGACCAGCCGCGATACTGTTTACGCTGGTATCCGGCTGATCAAGGTTCCCATTCGTGCTCTTCAGTATCGTTCGATCGATTCAATTAGTATTACGTACCCCTTAGATAGATACCCCAAATCACGCATGACCTAGCATCGTGAAGTGTGTATTTGTCCGCCAGTGCGCGCGCGGCTTCCGGCGAGAACGCTCGCGGGTCTCGTCGTCATGCTCGAATCGCCGATGAACGTCGACGTGGCCTAATCGCCGAGACGTACACGTTGCTTGAAAGTCGGAATCGAAACCGGGAGTTCGAAGAACGGCGACGAAAAACATATTCTTCACCTTGAAATTCGATGTCGATTTTTTTCGTGCTGCATGCGTAAGGTTTGTATGCGAGTTCGGCGCGCAAAGGAACAAAAGTTTGTCCGAAAACTGGCGTTCCCGAGGCTTTACGCCGCGTTACTCTCTATTGAGTGGCCGAACAAAAACCACAACTCCTTCAGGTCCTAATTAGGATGCCGGAGGTTTCCCTCGCCGCGAAAACGCGTGGGCATTCTCAATTTTTCGTCCGCGAGGTGAAAGCCACCCGGTAGACTGGTTGGTTAGTCAAGTCATACGTATAGCAGAAGGGAACCAGGGTTTTAATTAATTTCTCTGTTCCTCCGAGCTGCTCAAGAAACTGCTCACGTTAGTCGGTAAGGCGCCTTTGCTATTAAAAATACTAGAAATATTGCTAAGGGTTGTTTTCGATGGGAATCTACACGAAATGTCTGTCATCGAGCATTTTCGAGGAACAGGCGTGTCACGAAAAATCTGCTCATTGTTCTTGCGTGCCGAGTTTTCACCGGGGGTGGCACAGGGCGCACCCTCCGTAACGAGTTAAACGAGTTGCCCGCTCGTGGGGGTTGTTTTCGTTTGCGGGGAGCGTGCGCCTTCTTCTCAACGGCCTGGCCTAATTTTCCTTGTTGACGACAAAGTTGCCCCTGCAAAAATAGACTAATTACACGCCTTTGGTCGTGCGGCCACCCCGAACGGCGGGATTGGCGCTGGAAAGACGGCAGCCGGTGACTGGCGGAACGAAACCGATTTTTCGTGGATTTGAAATTTTTTCGAACTTGATGAATTGATCGACGCGAATAATGATCCATTCACGCGTTTGTAATCCTCGTTTGAAGACCGTGTGAATCCGACGTTAGCAAATATAATTGACAAGCGGTTCTATCCGCATCGGGAAGCCGGCACGTGGAGTCCTTCGAGTGAAACAATACTTCTTCCTCGTGTCGTCGTAAGAACAAAAGTGCCGGCGAACGTTGTTCCGCGTTGCCAGCGACATGCGCGACAAGACCAGACAAAGAAAAATGGAAAGAAAAAGCCGCGGTCCTGAGAAAAACAGCTTCGCCGGTGAAGGACGCACGGGGATGCTTCCTATTGTTCCCGATTGCAAACTTTGTCAATATATCGACGGGCAACTGTTACCGTTCGACCATTACCGGCCCGGCTACTTACGTCGCGTCTATTCCCGAGGATCAATCGCGGACCACTAAATACAGCGGCTCGGGAAAGTATTCGAACGCCCTTTAAAACCGTATAACTTTTCTTTCTGTGCCACCTTGCGCCAGGATTAAAATTTGTTCGATTCTAAACAAAAGTTTCTCGTACTCCTTTATCACCCTTTCAACTTTGATATCCGCTCGCGATGGCCGGGGGTCGAAGAAACGCTTCAAGTGCAGCCGGCAGAGGGATTTTCTTCTTCTTTCTTTACTTTAAAGAGACATCCCTCGGTGGCAGGGTGGAGGACCTCGATGCACTTGGCGCGGGGGTGGCAAACCCTTGCCAACCAACCGGAGGGGGACCGGTGGGGTAGTCTCAAAGAAAAGAACTACTCGTCGAGACGCTCTCCTGCCAGGGCTTGACCCTTTTTTTAATTGCATCCAGACCAAAGTTAGAAACAGCGGACGCTGGCTTCCACCGAACCGCACCGCGCCGCGCCACCCGGCGTCGACAACGAGAAAGAATAAGGCGGAAAGACGTCGCGCCGTTCCCTCGACGAGATTATACCGCGAAACGTACGTGTCTCCAGCACTGGAGGGGAAAAAACCGGTGGAATGCAAAATATGTGGGTCAGGGTCGCGCTCTCGAGAGCATCGAGTTCGTTTCCTTTCTTCGTTCGCAGGCGGCTCTTTTCGCACTTCGGAGCCGAGTTTAATGGCTTCCGTGTACACCCCGTGACGAGACAATAGGAATTGGACATTAAGAACGTATTTTCTCTGGGCCTAATACAGTTTTCGTTCGATACGGGATGACGATGTTTCTTTCATATTCTTTTGAAGGTTTTCTTTATTTTTCATTCTTATACGAAACGTTTGTAGAACTCTTATCAACAGGGACCCTAACTGTTATAACCAAAAAGAAAAATAGTTATGGAATAACAAGTATTTCATCGACTAAAATCGGATTGGTTACGAATAAGGATTATAAGTAACCGAAAATTTTGTCTCTTGTTGGTAAATATCGTTGGGAGAAATTCATTTCGATCATTTATAACAGTTATCGATGAGAAAAATCTATTTCGATCGCTCACAATAGTTGTCGATGAGAGAGGAATTTATTTCGATCGCTCATAACAGTTATTGATACGAGAAATTTATTTCGATCGCTCATAACTAGACTGCGGATCTTTATGCAAAATAAAAATATTCTGCATTGATTGCCAAAAGCAGGAATAAAATAAAAATTATTTATATAAAAATAAATTTTTTAAAAATACCACGTTTTTAAAACGGACTAGAAAGTATAAAATAAAAATTTTAAAAACGCCACGTTTAAAAAACGGACTAAAAAGTATAAAATAATTTTTTCTAGCCCCATACAGATTCCTAACCCCGTACAGATAGTCCTGAAAATTTGTGATTGTGAATTTTGAATAGCTATGAAAATACTTGTACGATTTAAAACGAAGAACGTGGGGCGCAAGATAATACATAGTAAGGAGTGTAGAGAGTAGCTGCCGCTGAGAAAACTCGCAAAACAGTTCATATCATTTGCAGTGCAATAAAATTGTTAGTGATTTAGGTGTTCATGCATCAATTATCTATTGCATGCGCCCCACGTTTTTCGTTTTAAATCTTAGAAGTATTTTCATAGCTACCAAAAATTCACAATCACAAATTTTCAGGGCTATCTGTAAGGGGTTAGGAATCTGTATGGGGCTAAAAAAAATTATTTTATACTTTTTAGTCCATTTTTAAACGTGGCGTTTTTAAAAATTTTATTTTATACTTTTTAGTCCGTTTTAAAAACGTGGTATTTTTTAAAAATTTATTTTTATTTAAATAATTATTTCCTGCTTTTTAGCCTTATATGTGTGAAATTTTACAATCGATTTTGAACATTTTGATGAGATTATAACAGAGACATGTAGTAAATTTCAGACGGTATTGCGACGCGTCATATCGAAAACGAACGCCGTGGTAAAATGTCAAAGATAAAGGTTCGACGGAGAATTTCGGTGTAACTGTTCTTTCGCTTGGTAAACAAACATGATACTATAATAATACGTAGTAACTTTGTAGACACCGCACGGAGCTCGAACGCACACTGACGCACACTGAGTTCCTTCGGTGCGAAGCGGGTCAGTGGAGTGGGGATGAGTCAGAGTGGGAGCACGTAGTAGAGTGGAGACGCTGAACGCGAAGACGTACTACGTCACGTGGCGGGGGTGCAAAGGTTCAAATTATTAATAATTTATATCTCCTGAACGCATAGGCTTTTTTAAAAAATTTTTTTTAAATATTGCATTGTCATCCAGTTCTGAGCTATATTTAAAATTTACAGTCTCTAGCTCATCGGGAAGTTAGTTTAAAATCAATTGCAAAATTTGTACCGAACAAACAGACAGACAATAAAGCGAGCTAATAAAAACGTGGTAAAATTGATTTCATCCCTTAATGACTTTGTTACGTTAAAACCAACATTACAATACTCTTGAATTTTTCTAATCTATTACTGTTTTATATTGCACCCACAGAGTGGAGCAGAGTCGTCGGTGAACAAAGACAGTCAACAAACAGATTTTGTGTTGTTCTTATGGTCTGTTGACTCGTCTTGTTGTACGAAATCTTCTCAATGAATTTCACAGGCTTGCTCCATCTGAATAAGAGTAGACAACTCAATAATTAAATAAACAATCGAAATGAATTTTCTCTTCAATAATTATTATGAATAAGTGAAAAGAAATTCGATCATCGATAACTGTTATGAGCAATCGAAATAAATCTCTCTCATGGATAACTGTTATGAGCGATCGAAATCAATTTCTCTCATGGATAACTGTTATAAGCGATCGAAATCAATTTCTCTCATCGATAACTGTTATGAGCGATCGAAATGAACTTCGACCTTGAGTCTTTCCTCATCGATAACAGTTGTCGAGGAGGATCCAATTTTGTGGACACTAATAACTGTTACTTGTAACAGAAAAGTATAAAAATCAATAATATTTAATCATTCTGTTCTTCGAATTTTTATATTTGGTGTAGATAAAATCTTTAAATTTTGTGTAGATTATCTTAAATTTGAAGGATGAACTTTAGAAAACCCCTCTTCCTTTCGACATGTGACATACGTTATTCTATTCGTTTTGACATGCTGAACACAAAATGTACGTGTCATTTTTGGCTGAAATGAATAGTTTTCGAGATATTCGTGAAAAACTGCAGTCACTCCACATTGAATTTTGTGTATACGTGCACGTCCGTGCTGTGCGTGTGCGTCAGCACGATGCGACCATTCGTCAACTGTTTTTACAAATATATTACTACAAAAATAAAAAAAGAATGTAAAATTAAAAATTAAAAATTAAAAAAAAAATAAAAATTTTTTTTTTTTAATTTAAAATTCAATGTGTAGTAACTGCAGTTTTTCTCGAATATCTGGAAAATTATTCGTTTCAGCCAAAAATGACACATACATTTTGTGTTCAACATGTCAAAACGAATAGAATGACGTATGTCACATGTCGAAAGGAAGGGGATGGGGGTGTTTCTAAAGTCTTACCAATTTGAATAATAATCAACTTTTTATTAACGATTTTTGTCGTAGAAAATTTTCGAATAACGAATAAAGGATTTTACAATGTTCTTTTTGGTCCCTGCTTATCAATGATTTCTGCCGTCCAGAAATTGAATCCGGGAATTCAGGCCGCGTTTCGCGTAATTTTCCGAGTGTTACATGTCGCGAAACGTTGCCGGGAAAATTGCGAGTTTGTGATTACAGCGCCTAGACTTTCTGAATGAGTGGTTTATCGATCCAGTCGAATGACAAGTGAGCCCGAATGCCAACAATAAAAGTAATATTCGCGTGACTGGAACGCATTCGATGTCGCAAAACACACACACGTACACACACGCATGCCCGGCGAACCATTTCTCTGTGGGGAGTTCAATTTACCAAGTAAAGTATTAATAAATAGGCACGAGCCCATTAAACGATATTTATTCTCTAATTTACGGTTCGAGAAATCTCCGTGGCAATTGCTCGAATATACAGCGAGTCATCGCGCCGTGACTTTAATATTTTCCTAAGTACACCATTACGAGAAACTTTGTGCTCCCTTCGTAATTTATTTATGCAACGCGATGGGCCCATTAGGAACGAAACAAGAACACAGGGAGGAAAACAATTACTGCGTATTACGCCACAAAGAGTGCTTGATAAATACATTATTTACTGTGAACGTTCTTTCGCGATGCTGAATTATTTAATAATAGTTTTCATAAAGGTCATATTATCTGCGACGTTAAGAAATTAGACGGCGATAGGTTTTTCTAGGTGCTCGAAATTACCAAGAATAATTTAATTGTTCTTCCTCCACGTAATATTTCAAGAATTTCACCGTTTGGACGTTAGATTGATTCCCCGCGACCCTTTGATTGCAATCTTTCTCGACGGCCGCCTTTCTGCGAACAGAGGATCGTAGGATGATCGATATTCCGCCCTCGGGAATAAATGGTTCGAATAAATTTTTCACACGGTTTTCTCCCTACTACTCAGCATCTATCAATCAGAGGAATAGTAAACAAACTGGGTCAGCAACGAAAATAATTCGAAACGCAGAACCTTAATACTCTCGTTGAAAGTTTCACGAGGATGGAAGCCGGACTGTGCCACTTCATAATTTACGTATGACCGTGGAAAAAGTTGGAATACAGGCTGATTCAGCTAACCGTCCCGCCCAAATTATTTTCTAAACTATTCGTTATCGCTTGGCGATTAAGGGGGATCTATACCCAATGAAGTAACTAGAAAGGAACTAGAATCTTACTAGATTTTGGGTCGAAACATGGGTTTACGCGCGGCGATTTTTTGTCCTTATTTGAGCGGATTCTGGACTGGGTGAGGACTCATTCTATAAAGGAAGGTTAAATCCAGCGCGCTCTGCTATTGATTTAACGAGATTATGTTTATATCTAATAATATGAGTGCCCAAAGTAGAGAAAAAATCTAGAAAAATAACCGCAGATTTCAATGTATTTTCCTGTCTCAAAGAGATTTTTCTGACTGATATGATGAGCAGAGCGCGCCGTGATGAACCTTCCTCTATCAAATGAGCCTTTGTGTAGCTCAAAATATGCTCGTATAAGGACAAAAAATCGCCGCGCGTGATTTCATTCACGTTAGCAGAGATTTCCCCATATTACGTTCATGAAGACAGAGGTTATCTCTGATGTAGAGCCAATCTAGAGCCAATTTCATTTCAGTTAGTTTACACGAGATGGTGCCTAGTCAGAAGGACTGTCAATCAGTGCTGCGATATTGTGCAACATTTCACTGCTGCACTGTTGTCAATGTGGAATCATAGCAAAACTGACACAGACGAGGTACATATTCTCATCGGTGGCACTAATATTAGTGCGACCTGCCCTGTATAACGGCATTCGCGACGAGATGAATAGAATATGGAAATAGCAAGCAACTCCATCTCGTGTTCATTATGCAGTTGCGTGTTTATCAATGTTACCAAACTTTTTTTCTGCACAGAGGTTTGATAAATACCCCAAAATCCGAGGGTATAGATCCCCCTTAAAACAAAAATTCAGAGGAGAGTTGCGAAGCGATTTTGTTAGGCTATACTTTCGAGTCGATTTCGAGCCCAGGGCTCGATTAACGCGTCGGGCACGGTTCACCGGACGTTAATCGTAAATCTTTCAAGCAACGTGTACGTGAATTCGTTGATCGCTCGCGTCTAATGGACAACGAGCGCGTAACACGGGTTTCCTTTTAAGAGCTCGCATATCGGCTCGATCGGAGGTAGAAAAACTTCGACGACGATGCCGCCGGTAAGCTCATTAGACACCGTAGAGACGCGAAACGCTAGATCCGGACCGGGCGGCCATTTTACCATTCGAGTGTCCGCGAGACTGGAATAGAAAAAAGATATATGTAAAAATAAAAAAGAATAGCAAAAAAGAAAGAAAGTCTCGGAGAGAAAAGAAAAGCAACGAAAGAAATGAAAAGCGACCGTTAACCGATGTGGATTAGAGGAGACGGTAGAGACGGTGCATTGTCGAGACACACGATTAACCATATCCCCACCGATGTCTATCTTTCCGAAAGACCCCGAGAACACGGAAGCGGCGGATCTGCAGAGGAAGCTGGAAATGCTGAACAACATGATGGACCAGGAAGCACGAGCCGAACAGGCACGACGACAGATATTGTACAATATAGGCCACTGTAAGTACACGCCAAGTTACAGTTTAAGTGGCTGCTGTTTTATTCGAATACTCTCTAACACGAGAGGAACGACCCAATCAATTGCTACTCGGCCACTCGTGCGCGCCGTAGCTCGCGTGAACAATTTTTCGGTTCCCTTTCTTCCGCCATGCGTCGCACAGTGGTCTGCAGACCCTGTTTTCGTGGCCAAAATTCAATTCTTCAACTTTAATACATTGCAAAACAATTTTTTCCTATAAAGTAACAACCTTTTAAAGCTCCCAAATCCAAAATATTATTCATTTTAGATAATTCTGTGATGAGATACAGCGTTCTAAAGACAAAGTCAGAAAATTCAAAGTGAAATAAAACGTTTTAGATTTCAATCACCGAATATCAGAAAATAGATTTTAACGATGATTTTATATACGTTAGTAAACGCATTTCAAATATTTAATCCATTTTTAAGCATTGTTTAGTCCATACACGAATAGCGGAAATTAATGGCATTTCAAACTTTGAAAAGAATTATACAAAAACGTTTAAGACCGCTAAGCATCGGAATTGTTTTATATGAAAGCTTGAACATTTACTAAGAAGATCATGTAAATTTGAACTGCAATCTCCCGCAATCTTGAACTATAAACGGATTTTAACAAATACGGGCCCGCGATTATTCGACGCCTGGATACGCAGTTCCACTTGAATCTTGCATAGCAGCTTGGAATTACAATGTACAGTGAGTCACAAAATTATTCGCTCACTCGATAATGCGGCAAAGATATACGAAATAATCAGACAACGCAGGGTATTTTTCAATTTTTTATTTGGATATACATCGTTCAAAGTTTAATTCAACAGAATCGTAAAACAAAATTGCGAAATTTTCATTTAATATTAGAGAAATATGAGTTTAAAGAAATCTTGACGGTTTTTCACGCCGCAAAATTATTCGCTCATTTTAGATTAACTATTATTATAACAATATTAATATTTGGTGGGATATCCTTTTTGTCTTATGACTTCTGCGAGACGTTTGGGCATTGATTCTACTAATGTTTCCAAATATTTTTTGTCTATTTTTGGCCATTCCTCCTGTAATCTGCTTTGTAACTCTTTTTTATTAGTAATTGAATGTTTACGAATTTTTGTGTCCAGCATGTTCCATACCATCTCGATAGGATTCAAGTCGGGAGATTGAGGCGGGGTTTGCATTATTTTGGGACAGTTATACAGTAACCATTCCTGTACCAATCTCGATTTATGTTTGGGGTCGTTGTCCTGGTAGAAGTGAAACACTTCTCAAATCCCCATTACTTCCGCGCTTGGCTTCAAATTTTTTTTTAGGATATCCATGTACATTACTTTATCCATGGTAGCCTCAATCATCTGCAATTTCCCAACACCGTGATAACTAATGCAACCCCAAACCATAACATGACCACCTCCATGCTTGACTGTGCTACACAGGTTTTTGAGATCCATCTCCGCGTTTGATTTTCGCCAAACTTTTTGATGACCGTCAGAACCCCAAATATTAAATTTACTCTCGTCGCAAAATATCACATTGTGCCAAAATTCAGGGGGCTTTGTGATGTATTTTTTTGCGAATTCTACCCTTTTCTTCCTATTAATTTCGCTTACGTAAGGCTTCCTGCTTGCTACGCGGCCGTTGTACCCGTTCTTTCGCAACACTCTTCGTACTGTTTCATCAGAAACTTCTTCTTCACTAAAATTTTTCAAACTTGTATTGATTTTGGGAGCACTTATTTTCGGATTTTCTTTAACTTCTCTCACAACAAAACGCTCTTCCGAGGAATTCAATATCTTTTTCCTACCACGGCCAGCTTTGTTTATTATTCGTCCTTCTTCTTCGTACCGTTTTATAATATAACGTACTGTTGAATAACTTCTACAAACGATATTTCCAATTTCTCTGATGGATTTTCCACTTTCCCAATGAAAAATTATAACTTCCCTAATCTCTAGACTAGTTTCTTTACTTTTTCTACCCATTGTAACGAATTCTTGAAAATCAAAGAAATAGATGAAAATAGATCCTTACTGAGCGAATGTTTACGTTATACTGACTCTCTTTAGCAACTATCAGAAACAAATGCCTGTCAGAGTTTGTAAATTGCATTTGTTTCAGTGGATTTCGTGGCGTGAGCGAATAATTTTGTGGCGTGAAAAACGGTCAAGATTTCTTAAAACTCACATTTCTCTAATAATAAATGAAAATTTCGCAATTTTCTTTTACGATTCTGTTGAATTAAACTTTGAGCTATGTATATCCAAATAAAAAATTGAAAAATACCCTGCGTTGTCAGATTATTTCGTATATCTTTGCCGCATTACCGAGTGAGCGAATAATTTTGTGACTCACTGTATGTATATGTTTTCTCTGTGCCAGTCAGAGACCTGGAAAACCTCCCATTACTAGTTTTCGTATAATTCCTATGAAGAATTCAATCTTATCTACTTTTCCGCGATTTCTAGACAATAGTATGCATTGTGATAATTGTTAACAAGATTTTTCAAATATTTCCGATGATCTGACAAAAAAATTACTCCAACGAAAGTTAATCAGTATTCACTTTTCTACAAACTTCAATACAAAAAGTTAAAGAAAAATCACTTTTCTTATAAAAAATGAAGGTCAACTCAATGTTTTAAATATTAACATTTATTTTTTACTTCGTAATATTCTAACTGGTATCAAGACGAATCCAACGACATATAATAATATAACATTAAACCTTGAAATAACGCTACAATAGTTTTGGCCACAAAAACCGAGCTACCAGACCACTGTGCGTCGGCGCCATACGCGCGAGTTGCTCGAAGCAATGAGAATTTTCTTACCAATCGTTCATGGACTGGAACACAGAATTTTTAGAATTACGGTATTCTTGTTAGAGATCTCAAGGTCCTTACTTTTTTTTAAACGGGGCCATCGTTAGGAATTCAGGATCACAGATAAATAAAAGCGATGGTATTGCAATAGTTGTCTAAATTAGACACAGGCAATTTATTGTCTACAAAAATAGGGTTCTTTTCCATACGTGAATGACCATATATAGAATAAAGACTCTTTTTAAGGAAATTCTCATTACGAATATCTCGCATTTGAGAAGTATTCACGCTTTTCTTTTTATTGCGACAGGCTTCGGTATTTTCAATTCCTCGCCCAGCCTTTTCGTTTGACGAGGAGTACGCGTAAAGTTAGAAATGCCACTTGCGCGAGCTGGAACATACAACTTGCAATTAAAATCCTCGAGGCAACAATGGAGTACTAAATTGCCACATAAAGGCGGTCCGCAAAACGGTCGTTTGGGAATCGCGTAAAGCACCAAACAATCTGAAATCTCCGGGAAACAGGAGATTTTCTTTCTTTGGCTGCGTTATTTTCGAATATCTTGATTCGCTCTTATCAAACGTTAATTTTAGCGTGAAACATTCAAATGGCGCACGAGAATATCGCAGGGGTGCGTGCGAGAGAGCTGTTAATACGTCTTATGTTGCTTTTACGAAGAAGTGTAGCCGCGGCACCGAATGAATATATTCATGGCGTAGCAATAATTACTTCACTGTTCCTCTGCGGCGCGTTTTCTTCGCGTTTTCCAGAACAATCTCGCTGGCCGGCTACACCCCGCGGCAAAACTGGAAGACACATCAGAAAATTAATGAAAAGTCTATTCTAGTAACAACCTCTATAAGTGTCCCAAAAATCGGTGGATTTCCTTGAAAGCGGTTATTTTAAGTAACTTTTTCCTTAAACATAGAAGAACGTTCTTACTACAACTATTTCATTAATCTGCTTACACGTCTCGTAGTTTTGTCGCACGGTGTATTTTCGTGCCGGCGATCGACGCGACGCACAGTGGGGTATTTGCCCGATTTCAGCGGCCACAGCTAGTTCAAAATTCGCTTAATATTGAAACTGCTGTAACTTTGCCAAAATTTATCCAAATTTGGTGAAAAAACAACCATTTTAAAGCTTGAGAATTCTACTTTTTGTACTGTATGCCGTTTTTACTAAAACGGATGTTTCAAATGCAAAATTTGTCCATAAAGAGAAGCGTATCAGATTGTAAAGTTTGTAGCTATTTTTCAATCAAGTACTGCGGATTATAACCAATATTTTAACGTTATTCGTCTATTTTATGTACACTATCAGAAAGTGTAATCATTTACAATTAAAATATCTTTTTAAAATAGTTATTACAAAGAATAATCTCCGTTATTTATAATAGTACGGAAAAATGTTATGAACAAAATTTGCACGTTTCAGAGGGGGGCATGTTGTGGCACAAACATTTTCTGCGTGGGTGGAGGCATAGAGGAGATTTCAAGGTCACCTTGATTTTTTTAAGCAGAATGTACATTTTCTATACCATAGATCGATAGAGTATCAAATTCTGAGTATAAAAGTGTTGACCTTCGTATGTCCTAAACCTAATAGTTAACGAGATATTATCAAAAGAAGACAGAAAATTATTTCGATAATATCTCGTTAATTATTAGATTTAAGACATGTGGAGGTCAATACATTTTTACTCAGAATTCGATAGTCTATCGATTCATAATACAAAAAGTAGGTCTTTCGATTTAAAAAAATCGAGGTCACCTTGAAATCTCCTCTATGCCTCCACCCACGCAGAAAATGTTTATGCCACAACATGTCCCCCTCTGTACCGTGCAAATTTTGTTCATAACATTTTTTCATATTATTACAAATAACGGCAATATTCAAAGTGGACATAGTTATTTCACCACCCTGTATATTTTTTAAATTTCACGTGTGTATTGTTTTCTTATTTTAGTGTATATTGTGTGTTTATTATTATTATTTAGTATTTACTTAAGTAAATACGAAAATATAGCGAATGCGAACATGCAGGATGTGAGAAATGCGGCGATTTTCGCGCCCGCGCGATGGCCATTTTTCCGTAAATCAACTATAAAACACGGAGTCAGTCGTAGTCAGATCCAATTTTTCTTGCATCTTAATCAGAAAACTTCAAAGAATACAATGGCACAGAAAAGAACACCGGGACGCACCCGGAAGCATAACGAAATCATTACCAAAGTCTTAGAATCATCAAGAAAGTGACTCATCCTAGATTATCTTTAAATATTAATAATTACAAACATGTATATGGTACAAAAGTGAATTTCTCTTAAAAGTATACCCTATACTTAGCTAAAAAAACTTCTATAAAACAAAAATCTGTTAGTGTATGTAAATAAGGTAGCAATTGCTAATAGGTGAATTCGTTGGGAAATGAAAGCGGGTTAACGGAACTTCAACTTCCGACAAATGTCAGTGCTTAATGGATACATGAATGGGAAAACGAATGATGGGAGATTGTTCCTCAGACATTCAACTAACTCAAGCCACAAAAATTTTACAATTTATGTAAAATTTTGAATTTTGACCGCTGAAATCGGGCAAATACCCCACTGTGCGACGCGGCTGGTTCTCCTTAAACATGGAAGAACGTTCTTATTACAACTTTTTCATTAATCTGCTACACGTCTCGTAGTTTTGTCGCACGGTGTATTTTCGTGCCGGCGATCGACGCGACGCGGCTGGTTTTCCGCGTACCGGATCGATTTTCGTAGCCGCGCTACAATTTTTTTGTCGACTATCAACGCGAACGGTGAGCATAATGGCGCTCCGAGCGATTGCAATTGCATTATCCACGGATTACGGACATTTTCATCCGACGAATCGCAACACGAAACGCCGCTTCTATTGTCGTTATCGACCGACGAATGATTACCTGTTGGTAACTTATCCCTTACAAGTTCCACCCACTACCCTAAAGATCTCTCGTCATCAACGATCACTACGCCCTTAGCATGGTAACAGTTCGACAGTGCTCCCTCTTGTTTCCGCAACGAACGAATCTCATCGATCTACTTCTTTAGTTCTTTATTTATTCACCCCGTTCGTACGATACATCTCCATTATCCCCCTCGTCGAAAATTTTCAATTTCCCCCATCGACGAGTATTATGCCTAGATGTAATCAAACTCGCATGGACATTAACTATTTCTGTCTGTACCCCGCTGTTGCACTCTGTTTCTGTTCTCGGATTTTCCAATATCGACCAATTCTCCAGTACCGGGAACGACAAGCATTCCGAGCCCGCGAATCCGGACGATGATGTTCGCAACGATAGAAAGACGTCGTTGCGTCCCTCTGTTCTGTTACCTGTCCGGGTTAAACTTCGCCTTACGGCGAAGAATGTAATCCTGCACATTTCCTCGTGAAAATCTGCAGGTTTATACAGGGTGGTCTTTTTATCTGAAGACATTGAAATATCTCGAGAACTATGTATCGGATCAAAACAAGTGGGCAATGAAAGTTGTTCGTCGCGAAGGGGGACATCCAATGATACCAAACTGGACCCCCCACCGCCACCCCCTGGGGGTGGGGGTGGGAGAAGATAAAAAACTTAAATGGGAACCCCCATTTTTCATTGCAGATTTGGATTCTCCAGAAAAAAATACACAAATGTTACCTAGGAGTTTTTGCATTTTGGTTCACAGATGGCGCTGTAATGGACAAAAATCAAAATGGAAAAAGTCGTTGAAAATTGGGCATATCTCGAGAAATACACATCAGATCGGAAAAATAAAAGTAGACGTATTTGATATTTTTAAGAATGCTATTCAATAACACCATAATTGACCCCCACCCCCACTTCCTGAGGATTGATAAACAAACCAATGAATTTTTCCAACTGCTTTCGATTGCGGCGACATCTGTGAAAGAAATTACACCAATAATATCAAATCAATGGAGAACCAAGGTTTGCTATAAAAAAGGGTTTCCCATTGAAGATTTTGAAATAGTTCCCTCTCCCACCCTCAGGAAGTGGGGGTGGGGGGACAATTATGGTGTTATTGAATAGCATTCTTAAAAATATCAAATACGTCTACTTTTATTTTTCCGATCTGATGTGTATTTCTCGAGATATGCCCAATTTTCAACGACTTTTTCCATTTTGATTTTTGTCCATTACAGCGCCATCTGTGAACCAAAATGCAAAAACTCCTAGGTAAAATTTGTGTATTTTTTTCTGGAGAATCCAAATCTGCAATGAAAAATGGGGGTTCCCATTTAAGTTTTTTATCTTCTCCCACCCCCACCCCCAGGGGGTGGCGGTGGGGGGTCCAGTTTGGTATCATTGGATGTCCCCCTTCGCGACGAACAACTTTCATTGCCCACTTGTTTTGACCCGATACATAGTTCTCGAGATATTTCAATGTCTTCAGATAAAAAGACCACCCTGTATAAAAGAAAGTCGGAAGGTGAAGCTTAGCCCTTGTTCGCGTTACCAGGCAGATATAGGGAACTAACGAATGAGAACGAAATATCGGGGCCAGTGATCTTTAGCGAACATTTCCTTCGTCTCGAGTATGTTCGATTTGTTAGGGCGAGTGAGGGAAAACGATCTTGTAAGCAAGATGACATCTCGTCGATAACACCAGTTAGCCAATTCTTTTTCCTTCGGCGGGGAGATATTCCTCCCGGGAGATTTGTTACCGTAATAACGTGAAATTTTAATTGGCTTTCAGCCGGTTACTCGGAGGATTCAGACTATACGTCGGACCTGAATTATCCAGTAGGCGGACAAGGTGCAAACAGCTCAGCTTCGCAGTTTCGTACAGCTGCCAACCAATTGGCCACCCCTCAAAGATCCCTCGAGACCTCGAGAGAAAATAGCTACGAGAGGGACGACCATCAGGTATTAATTCATCGATGATTCCTTTATTTTGTAATCAGCGGGACATCGAGCACCGAGGAGCGACCGGGTCGACGACTTTTATTAATAACGCTGTTGCGAACCTTCGGGTGCGTTCACCCCTCTGCACGTTTCAACCCTTAAACGTACTCTCGGCGTGAACTTGAAAAATTCCAGAACCAGATCAATTTTCTTATCATTCTTTGTTATCTATGAAAATATACAGGGTGTTAACGCTATTACTAGCCAGCGTTTTTCTTGTGAATAGCAAATATTAGAAAAAAATGTAAAAGGAAAAAGTAGTGCTGTTTTTTGTATGCAACACAATGGCGTATGTAACTTTTTTGTGTTTATACTATTTTGTTAGATATGAAGGTCACCTTCATTTTTTTAAATGGAATGAGGTATTTTTTAATACATTAATCGATGCAGCGGGACATTCGTTATGAAAAAGTACTGACCCATGTATACCGAAAAGTTAGTAGTTCAGGAAATATTTCAATTTTAATAACTCTAAAACACCATTACTGTCGTTAAGACGTTACACAAGTAAGTAGACGCTGACATCAATTTCAATTTCAACTTCAATTTCAATATCAACCCTTCAACTTCAATTTCAATATCAACTCTTCAATTTCAATTTCAATATCAACTCTTCAACTTCATTTTCAACTTTAATTTCAACTCTTCCATTTTAACTTTAATTTCAACATCAATTTCAACTCTTCCATTTCAACTTCAATTTCTATTCTTCCATTTCAGCTTCAATTTCTACTCTTCCATTTCAACTTTAATTTTTCAATTTCATTTCGTTAATATCAACTTCAACTTCAACTCTTCAATTTCAATTTTTCAATTTCAACTTTAATTTCAATATCAACCCTTCTATTTCAACTTCAACTCTTCAATTTCAATTTTAACATCAATTTTTCCATTTCAACTTCAATTTCATTATCAACTCTTCAACTTCATTTTCAATTAAAATTTTTCCATTTCAACTTTAATTTTTCAATTTCATTTCGTTAATATCAACTTCAACTGCAACTCTTCAATTTCAACTTTAATTGCAATATCAACCCTTCTATTTCAACTTCAACTCTTCAATTTCAATTTTAACATCAATTTTTCCATTTCAACTTTAATTTCATTATCAACTCTTCAACTTCATTTTCAATTTAAATTTTTCCATTTCAACTTTAATTTTTCAATTTCATTTCGTTAATATCAACTTCAACTGCAACTCTTCAATTTCAACTTTAATTTCAATATCAACCCTTCTATTTCAACTTCAACTCTTCAATTTAAATTTTAACATCAATTTTTCCATTTCAACTTCAATTTCATTATCAACTCTTCAACTTCATTTTCAATTTAAATTTTTCCATTTCAACTTTAATATCAACTTCAATTTTAACTCTTCCATATCAAATTCAATTACAACTCTTCCATTTCAACTTCAATTACTATTCTTCCATTTCAACTTCAATTTCTACTCTTCCATTTCAACTTCAATTTTTCAATTTCACTTCGTTAATTTCAACTCTTCAATTTCAACGTCAATTTTTCAATTTCAACTTTAATTTCAATATCAACTCTTCAATTTCAATTGTAACATCAATTTTTCCATTTCAACTCTTCAACTTCATTTTCAATTTAAATTTTTCCATTTCAATTTTAATTTCAACTTTAATATCAACTACAATTTTAACTCTTCCATATCAACTTCAATTTCACTTCGTTAATTTCAACTCTTCAATTTCAACGTCAATTTTTCAATTTCAATTTCAACTCTTCAATTTACACAAGTAAGTAAAGGCTAACGTCTTAGTATGACAGTAATGGTGTTTTGGAGTTATTTAAATTGAAATGTCTCCTGAACTACTAACTTTTCGACACACATAGGTCAGTACTTTTTCATAACGAATGTCCAGCTGCATCGATTGATGTATTAAAAAATACCTCATTCCATTTAAAAAAATGAAGATGACCTTCATATCTAACAAAATAGTATAAACACAAAAAAGTTAGATACGCCATTGTGTTGCATACAAAAAACAGCACTACTTTTTCCTTTTACATTTTTTTCTAATATTTGCTATTTACAAGAAAAACGCTGGCTAGTATAGCGTGAACACCCTGTATAAGGTGGAGTGGGGTCATCCGTCGTAGTTTTTGCAAAGTTGGACTTTAAACTGATGTATTTTCAGTCTGGTATTGTAAAAACTTAACGTTCTTGGTATCAAACTCTTGCCACAGTTATCGCTGATGAATTAGTATTACGTAGGATTCTAATTTTGCTTGAAAATTATCATTTTGATAGGATATTGGACAAAGTGTCAACTAGGACGCACTTGCCCCGAAAATGGGGCAAGTCCGTCTCTGAGAGCTAAAAATGCTTTCGAATCTTGTTTCAAATGCTACGGCTCAAGAAAAGAATAATTAACAAGTCTGCTTTAAAATGCTTCCTATTGCATTAAATTATATTGTTTAGTTTTATAGTTATCCATTTTTAAACAAACACCTACTTTTATGCTGAAATATGAGAGGGGATACAGTGATATTAAAACAAAGTTTAAAAGTGCTTTCGAACCTTGTTTCAAGTGCCACGGGGCAAGAAAAGAATGATTAACAAGCCTGCTTTAAAACGCTTACAGTACGGACTTACCCCACCGTGATAGTACGGACTTGCCCCGTGTAGCAATATTTACGGGGCAAGATCATCTTAGTCTCTTTCTCAATAAATTTTAAAAAATACAATAAAAACGATTTATTTCATGTAAACCTACATCAATGTTTGTTGCACTATTGTAAACTATTGCACGTTCAGGGTAACCTCAAAGTTGTACGTGTACCTCGCACGTGACTGTTTGGCATTGGTTGATTTAAGCGAGGAAAACACGTGAAAAAATATGTGGAATAGTTCATACTAACTTATACTACATTAATAAATACAAGCTAGAGAAATTTCGTGCATATTATAACAAAAATAATCAACTAACGGACTTGCCCCGTAGACGGACTTACCCCATTCCACCTTAAATGCATTTCTCTGAAGTTCTACACTTCTTTTCCTAGAGATTCTAAACACAGCTCCAATCCGTAGTAAACACAACGACGCGGTAAACACAGCTTGTGCAAACAGATGAGACACGTAAATATCACCGTTCTGCTCGGTGTTTCAAATTTATTGTTATAACCTTTAAATAAAGCATATGCGTCCACACGTGTACGTAATATTTTTCCTCACTTTTATTTGTGCAATATATTGGCATTGTTTGCTTTTCTGTCGGCACCAGTTTCTGAAAATAGAAAATAGAAAATATTGATATTGCACGACGATTCGGAGTTTACTAAAAATTGTTAGGAAAACGAGGGGATGCTCTTTACTTTACCGGACTCAAAATTTGTGCCTTTCTCCTGCGAATTATGATGTATTTGGTATGTAATGCGGTAGATTTGTACCCGGCGCGGATGCAGATCGAAGTTTCGAACCTCTAGGACCAATAGTTGAGGAGTTATGGTCGCTTAAAGTTGAGTATTTTTCAATGTTTTTGACAGGTAAGGGCTCCGCCATATTGGTTTGTAGTGACGGTCGCACGCCGCTTACTGAATTGGTTATGATTAGGTCGAGCGGGGATGGCGGGCGGCAAGGTAGGCGGCTCGCGGTCGTCACTACAAACCAATATGGCGGGGCGCTTACCTGTCCGAAACACTGCAGATTACTCAACTTTAAACAAGCATAACTCCTGAACCATTGATCCTAGAGGATCGAAACTTCGATCTGCAGTCGCGCCGGGTACAAACCTACTGGATTACATACCAAATACATCAAAATTCGTAGGGGAAAGGTACCACATTTGAGTCCAGAAAAGTAAAGTTTACCCAAACGAGGGACACCCTGCATAATCGTATCTTCGGAATGATGAATTCTTCTTGTCGATAGCAGAAGTTTAAAATTCCTCGGGATGAGGTGTTCGCAGAATCGTAGAAGTTTCTGAACGAACAGAAAGTAATTGGAAAATGTGTGATTAGATTCCAGCGACGGTCGGGGGAAGACTGGCACCGAGTGGTTACGGAAGTTATGGTGGATCTGGTCACAGTCCTCGTTATGACGAACCGTATCCCGAAGAGGGTCCACCGCAAAGGTATTCTCAGTCTCAGCACCCTTCAGAATCTTCCGAGCCACTCTTCTACAATAGTAGACCAAGACACTATAAGGAATACAGGTATTTGACATTTACCAACCTTAAGAACACCAAGTACACACAGAAAAGATCAGCGTAGATTCGCACACGTTACAAAGAGAAAGAAACAATTATTCTGTCACAATGGAGACATTGATACTCTCTTTTAACATTCTCTCTCTCTCTCTTTCTCGCTGTCACTTCTTTCTTTGCATCGCGAAACTGTCGGCCAGGTTTACAGTCTCTCTCATGATCGATGGCACGCGATTTAAGTCGGAACAACATTTTTATTTAACATTGATAAAGAAGTTATTCTGATTTGAAGTGTGCGCGATCGATTATGAAACTGATTGTAGTCCCTGCGATGAACGCAGGGCCTGCAACATTTTTCTTCTTGTTTTCGATGCTTTTTACGAGTTACGATATTGAATTGCAATGTCTGTTGCACTGCCCTGATCGCGGATCGCGACCTACTTGACGAAAATTGTTTATGGTTTTTTGCTTGATTCAGACGACGGAAGCACACGTGGGATTACGAGGACAGGTACGAATAAGTACCCCACCAGCTTCGTGAGAAAGTTCTACGATTTTTTCATCGCATTGCTCAAGTTTAGATCACACGTTTCATCCTGCATTTTGTTCATTAGCGTGCCACACCTAGCCCGATCTTGTGTCTTGGTGCACTCTCGAAGTAGACTTTACATGCAGTTTCAAACACACGCTGAACACACCAACTTTTTGTCAGAGATTTCGTAAAGGAAGCAGTAGTATTACAAAGTTGAAACATCCTACATAATTCAATTCAGAGATGACAGATTCGAACGTGGTAAATATAGGATCTTGTAATCGAGAGTTTCGTTCTCGCACTAGTCTAATTAAATGCTCGTCTATCGATTGTGGGTTAGTCCTAATCAAGTTTATCAGCCTCGGTTTGATGCGGTTAGTCCTTGAATCGACTTGATTTGCATTCGTCGGCTCTGAATTACCCCAATCCGAGCCTTTCCACGGCGAATTACCTGAATTTAGTGATGTCGGTCCTATATTGTATAGATTTGAATCTGTCATTGATGGATTGGACGGAGTCCATCGATTCCGACCAAACTCTCTACATTCGATTGATCTATCTCGACTGTGCGCGAACGCGAAACAGAGACAGAGCTTCCAGCACTCCTCTCTAATTTCGGAGCGGAGAGAATGATACAGGAATATCTCGATGTATGAAGAAGAGGTTCATAACTGAAGTTACCTAACTGACTCTCCTAAATGACGTTACGGTGCCGAAGTATTCCACAGGGACCATAACTGTTATAACCAAAAAGAAAAAAAATCATAGAATAACAAGTATGTCATCGTCTGAAATCGTGTTGGTTACAAATAAGGATTATAGTAACCGGAAATTTTTTCTCTTGTTGGTAAATGTTATCGTCGGGAGAAATTAATTTCGATCTTTTACAACAGTTATCAATGAGAGAAATGTATTTCGATCGCTCATAATAGTTGTCGATGCGAGGAATTTACTTCAATCGCTCATAATAGGCATCGATGAAGAAAAACTGTTTCGATTGCTCATAATAGTTATGAACGAGAAAAATGTATTTCGATCGCTCATAACAGTAATCAACGAGAGAAGTGTATTTCGATCGCTCATAACAGTTGTCGATGGGAGAAGTTTATTTCGGTCGCTCATAATAGTTGTCGATGAGAGCAATTTACTTCAATCGCTCATAATAGTTATCGATGAAGAAAAACTGTTTCGATTGCTCATAACAGTTATCAATAAGAAAAATTTATTTCGATCGCTCATAACAGTTATTAATGAGAGAAATGTCTTTCGATCGCTCATAACAGTTATAGATGGGAGAAGTTTATTTCGGTCACTCATAATAGTTGTCGATGAGAGGAATCTACTTCAATCGCTCATAATAGTTATCGAAGAAAAACTGTTTCGATTGCTCATAACAGTTATCAATGTGAGAAATTTATTTCGATCGCTCATAACAGTTATAGATGAGAGTTTATTTCAATCGTTCATAACAGTTATCAATGAGAGAAGTTCATTTCGATCGCTCATCGATATTGTTCTCTCATCGATAACTGTTATGAGCGATAGAAATAAATTTCTCTTATTGATAACTGTTACGAGCGATAGAAACAAATTTCTCTCATTGATAACTGTTATGAGCGATAGAAATAAATTTCTCTCATCGATAACTGCTTTTGAAGTTCATTTGAAGTTCATTTTTATCGCTCATAGCAGTTATCAATGAAGAAACACTTTTTGGATCGGTCAAAGCAGTTATCTATGAGAGAAATTATTTCTATCGCTCATAACTGTTATCGATGAGAAAAGTTCATTTCTATCGCTCATAACTGTTATCAATGAGAGAAATTTATTTCTATCGCTCATAACAGTTATCAATGAGAGAAATTTATTTCTATCGCTCATAACAGTTATGGATGAGAGTTTATTCCAATCATTCATAACAGTTATCAATGAGGGAAGTTCATTTCGATCGCTCATCGATATTGTTCTCTCATCGATAACTGTTATGAGCGATAGAAATAAATTTCTCTTATTGATAACTGTTACGAGCGATAGAAACAAATTTCTCTCGTTGATAACTGTTATGAGCGATAGAAATAAATTTCTCTCATCGATAACTGCTTTTGAAGTTCATTTGAAGTTCATTTTTATCGCTCATAACAGTTATCAATGAAGAAACACTTTTTGGATCGGTCAAAGCAGTTATCTATGAGAGAAATTATTTCTATCGCTCATAACTGTTATCGATGAGAAAAGTTCATTTCTATCGCTCATAACTGTTATCAATGAAGAAAAACTGTTTCGATTGCTCAAAGCAGTTATCAATGAGAGAAATTTATTTCTATCGCTCATAACAGTTATCAATGAGAGAAATTTATTTCTATCGCTCATAACAGTTATCAATGAGAGAAATTTATTTCTATCGCTCATAACAGTTATCAATGAGAGAAATTTATTTCTATCGCTTATAACAGTTATGGATGAGAGTTTATTTCAATCGTTCATAACAGTTATCAATGAGAGAAGTTCATTTCGATCGCTCATCGATATTGTTCTCTCATCGATAACTGTTATGAGCGATAGAAATAAATTTCTCTTATTGATAACTGTTATGAGCGATAGAAACAAATTTCTCTCATTGATAACTGCTTTGAGCAATCGAATCAGTTTTTCTTCAATGATAACAGTTATGAGCGATAGAAATGAACTTCTCTCATCCATAACTGTTATGAGCGATAGAAATAAATTTCTCTCATCGATAACTGTTATGAACGATAGAAATAAATGTCTCTCATCGATAACTGCTTTGAGCAATCCAAAAAGTGTTTCTTCATCGATAACTGTTATGAGCGATAGAAATGAATTTCTCTCATCGACAACTGTTATAAGCGATAGAAATAAATTTCTCTCATAGATAACTGCTTTGAGCAATCCAAAAAGTGTTTCTTCATTGATAACTGTTATGAGCGATAGAAATAAATTTCTCTTATTGATAACTGTTATGAGCGATAGAAATAAATTTCCCTTATTGATAACTGTTATGAGCGATAGAAATAAATTTCTCTCATTGATAACTGCTTTGAGCAATCGAATCAGTTTTTCTTCAATGATAACAGTTATGAGCGATAGAAATGAACTTTTCTCATCGATAACAGTTATGAGCGATAGAAATAAATGTCTCTGATTGATAACTGCTTTGAGCAATCCAAACAGTTTTTCTTCATCGATAACAGTTATGAGCGGTAGAAATGTATTTCTCTCATCGATAACTGTTATGAGCGATAGAAATAAATTTCTCTCATTGATAATTGTTATGAGCGATAGAAATAAATTTCCGTCATTGATAACTGCTTTGAGCAATCGAAACAGTTTTTCTTCGTCGATAACAGTTATCAAAGAGGATCCAATTTTTTGACCACTAATATTTTGTTCTTCGAATTTTTATATTTCGCGTACATTATCTTAAATTTCAATAATAGTCAACTATTTATCAATGGTTTTTATCGTAGAAAATTTTAGAATAACTGTTATTTTGGGTCCCTGGTATTCCCATATATCGAGAGATTACTGTATCCTTGTTAATTTTCCCGGAGCAAGAACAATCACTTGAAAATATTGTAAAGTTACATCGAAGTCGGCGTCAATCGACGACATTCCTCGATGGACCGTCTAGACGTCTATCACTGCTGGCTCGTTTCGTCTTCGTATTTTTGAGCGAAGCCACAAAGCAAACAGAGAGAGATCATTCACAGGCATTTGAGCTTTGAGGAAAGTAGAACGACGCCATTAAAATAATAGCTCGTGTTCGCCGGATCAAAGGGAATGCACTGAACATTCACGGATAGTTGCATGGTGCAGTCACTGTCGCCGCAGCGTTCACGGGGATCCATACGAGTGACTTTTTTAATCAACCGTATCACGTTTTCTAGCGAACATCTTCATTTATCTCGGATCATTTCATCTACGCTTTTGTGACTCGTACTCGATCGCTATCGCTATATCTCAACTGTGTTCCATCGTTTCAGCCAAGACGGCTGGTACAGCGAGGGCTACGACTATCATGGCACGAGAGTCGACGAGACGAGGATCTACAGCGACACCGAGTACTATCCTAGCACCACGACGAGCTCTTCTAGACGAAGAGGTACGGTATTGCTTCACATTACATAAAATAAAAACAGCGGAGAAAAATACGCAATTAACATAACCATAAATCTTCTGTATGCACACAGGTCCCCACAGACGGCCGTCTCTGGAAAGACAGATGACTTTATACGATGATCATTCTTACTACGCAGACGGGTACAGTAGCGACGGCAGGGTGGGCAAGATGAGCGCCACCTATCCGGAAAGCCAAACGGACATCAGATACAATGAGTACTACGATAGCATCACGGGATATACTTATCAAAATGAAAGGTGAGCGCTATTGCTTTTACATCTGAAAGAAATTCTTGAAAATCTCCTAATCTCTAATTTCTGTATCCTGTTTGCCGTTAGGTATGGCCAAGACGACGAAGACAGACAATGGGACAGTGGAGGGAAGTGGTATTTAGGAACTAGTACCTATTACGAGAACAAACGGAATAGAAAAACGCTTCCACAGAGGCCTGCATCTAGCATCGGAATCCATCGACCCGATTACAGACCAACAGTCACCAGACAACGGAGTTACGAATCGGACGAACTCAATTACAGGTATCTGTCCTACGCAATATTTCATTACCCTAATTCAGAATCGTTCGAATGACGTCTAACAGCGATTTGATCGTTTAGCAGTAGCCACAGTCGTCGTTGGAAGCCGCTTCAGCCGCAACAACGGCCACCGTCCCGTCAGGAAGGAACGGGGAAGAAGTTGCCGCCGACGCCGACGAAGCCGAGCAATGTGATCGTGAATCGTAAGCTTGCCTCCCTACCTGCCACGCCGAGCAGGCAACTGCCAAAGACTAGAACGCCCTCCGAGGAGAGCTACTACAAGTCTGATTACAACGAGGACTATAATTACGCTTATCGCAGCCAAGACAACTTACCTCAGGAAACCTACATTGACAGCGTGCACACCGAGCAGAGCGGTTACAGCCAGCGCCCGATATATGATTTGCAGGCGCACCGGTCTGCCAAGAGCCAGTACCCGGACGAGAGCCAATACGGGCCAAGTTACGTGGCTCCTGTCGAGGATCAGTATGGTCGTCCGTATCAGGAACCGCCGATGCATGATACGTATGACCAGACGTACGCCGGCGAGTACCAAACGCCTTACGTTCAGCCGAACACTGAAGTCTACCCAGACACGTATCAGGACATGACATATCCGAACACCAGCCAGCCGAACGAACAGTATACTAGCCAGTTGAACGATCAGTACGCGAAACCGGGAGTCCAGGACAATTATCCGGCGGCGGGCTACGAGCAGAACAACGTCCAGTATCAAGAGCCAAAGACGAAGCCATACACATATAAGGAGGACACTTATCAGGCGCCATACGAGGACTACAGCGCGTCCGTGCCGTCGAGCGTGTACGATCAGAACAACGTGACGAACACGTACAACCAGTACCCCGCGGACAATTACGACTCGCAGTATAACATCAACACGTCGACCGGTTATCAGAACACATATCCGGACACCTACAACCAGCAGGATACCTACGTCCAACAGGATGGGTACAACCAGCAGGAGGCTTACAAAGATACTTACAATCAGCAAGAGGCTTACAAGGACACGTACAATCAGCAAGAGGTTTACAAAGATACCTACAATCAGCAGGAGCCTTATAAAGAACCTTACAATCAACAGGAACCTTATAAGGATACGAATAATCAGCAAGAGGCGTACAAGGATACGTATAATCAGCAAGAGCCCTACAAGGATACGTATAATCAGCAAGAGCCCTACAAGGATACGTATAATCAGCAAGAGCCGTACAAGGATACGTATAATCAGCAAGAGCCGTTCAAAGACACTTACAACCAGCAGGAGGTTTATAAGGATACCTACAACCAGCAGGAAGTTTACAAGGATACTTACAACCAGCAGGAGGTTTACAAGGATACTTACAACCAGCAGGAGGTTTATAAGGACACTTACAACCAGCAGGAAGTATATAAAGACACTTACAACCAGCAGGATGCTTACAAGGATACATACAACCAGCAGGAAGTGTACAAAGACACTTACAATCAGCAGGAGACTTATGATAGCTACAACCAGCAAGACACGTATAAAGAGGCTTACAGCAAACAGGAAACTTACGGCCAGCAAGAAGTGTATAAGGATACTTACGAGCAACCGGAGGTGTACAAGGATACGTATAACCAGCAAGATACTTATAAAGATTCCTATAATCAGCAGGATGCCTACAAGGACACTTACAACCAGCAGGATGCGTACAAAGACACGTACAACCAACAGGACGGCTACCCACAAGAAGAGGCGTACAAGCAGGTGCCTGTCACGTCTCAGAGCAGTTACGAGGAGAGTTACGGTGATGGCAAGGACTACGTTGACTACCAGACGCCGTACAGCGAAGCGGACAGCGGTACCACGACTTATACGAGCGACTATCACGGAACTAGCACGGAGAGGAGACTGAGCGAGGTGCCGGAGTTGTCGGTGACCACGCCGAGGGGTCAGACCAGAGCTAATGGCTACCATTCCGGCGACTCGGACTACTATTACACTTCCCAGGAGAGCCAGGACATGTCGCCGGCTAGCCAAACCAAGAAGAAGCTCACGAAGGAGCCGAGCCCGCTGATCCAACAGCACACCTTGGATTCCAGGGAGGACGAATTCATCGAGCCCACCGTTGATACTGCCATCCAGCAGAAGAAAGGAATCGTCGACTATCCAGCGGTCAGCGACTCCACTCCTATTGGTCTCGGTTTGATCGAGCCCCCGGTGACCTCTGCGGTGCAGCCAGCGACCACCATGATGAACCACGTGCCGGCGAATCACTCCACCAGAGTGACGATACAGGCCATGGTGCACTCGACCACCCCGGCGAACGGCAAACGACTGACCAGAGCGGACTCCTATCAGGAGGAGGTGATCGAGGACGAAGAGTACCCGGATATTTTACCCAAGGAGCCGCAGAGGAAGGACTCCCAGCTGTCTCATCAAAGCCAGCTCAGTCAGCACTCGCAGATCAGCCAGCACTCGCAGAAACGGAAACTTACTAGAGGAGATTCCTACGCTTCCGATCACTTCCCCGATGAAGCCTACGGTAGGAGGGACTCGTATGGACAACAAGCCAGGAAGGACTCGTTCTCCTCCGCCACGCAGGAAGGATTCAAACCGCCTTTGACCAGGACCGACTCGTATCAGAGCAGAGGCAGCTACGCCGGCAGGACTGATAGCTACCAGCGGGGATACTTCAAAGACCAGGAGACCATCGATGAGCCGGAGATTCCTCTCAGCGCCGCGGGTCCCGATGACTATACCATCCGAGAGGATACCTCTATCGAGAGGTAATACTCACTCTTTTCGTATGAATTTTAAGATTGCGAAAGTCAGCCAAGTAGGACTTACCTCTTTGCAAAACACTTCTTCTGCCCTAGAATATTTTTATTTTAAAGTTCCCACATGAAATTATTAATAGTTACTGATATAATTAGACTGCGGATGCTTTATGCAAAATAGAACATGTCCGCATTGATAGCAGGACGCAGGAGCCAAATAAAAATTGTATTCCTCTTTTAATTATTCTATTTAGCTGAAAGTAATAAATTGGTGGCCTTAAATATTTTTAACATGTCCACTGCTATAAATTGTACGTACTCTCTTCTGTCATAAATGTATAAAATCCGCAGTCTACTGATAATCTTTCTCTGTCCTATGAATTTCTGTGAAACATGTCGAACGGCACATTGAAACGAGTCAACTGTTTGCTTTCAAAGATACGAACGGGAGGACGAAACGATACTTCGTGGGTCTCGAGAGGGCTCGTTAGTGGACACGTTTAAGACTACACCGCCAATGTCACACACAGACAGCCCCCGAGGTAAGATGATAGTCGTTGCGTATGATGTGTCTGATTTATTACATTCGGAAGCGAGTAATACTTCAGCCATATAACATATGTAATTATAGTAACATAATAAACCCGTAGATACGTATGTACATCTCTGATACATTGATTTACCGTTTGCGAACAGGGAGCATATCGAAGCAAGCTTCGTTGGAAGAAAGTGTTCAAATGGACACTCCACCGAGGAGTCCACCCGAGCAACCTCCAGACGAAGAATTACTGGATATGGTTGGCGTTGTACCAGTGCCTACGCAGCTGAAGGAACGACCGGAGATGACGGCGAAGCAACGGTGGCATTGGGCGTACAATCAAATTGTCATGCAGCTGCGGGTGAGTAATAAATGCAAATGAAATTTCATTTTATAGTTTGCCGAGCCGCCGATGTTTTCATCGAGGAACACGAGAGCGAACGAATTTACTGCACGCATTTATGCAAATCCGATGGCTCGTAGCCGGCATTCATGGTAGAACCTTCTGGCGGAAATGTGCAGAGCTTACAATTCGCTAGACCTTCGTAACTAGCGAATTAAATAGGAAAAACGTTTGTCAACGACCTCACGGAGGCGACCTTCCGAAAAATGCAGTGTCGGATGCCGGCGACCCGCATTTCTCCGCCAGTCCTTCGCAGATACAACGCTGGCCTTGTCAATCATTACCTTCACGGTATATCGATTCGCCACGTACAGTTGTCACGGTAGAAACTGCACCTACGGGCTCGTCTGTTATCACCTGCACAACGTGTCATTCATCGCCGGCAGTAAAGTCGCTGTATGAAGTCCGTTGATCTCTCTGTAACGAAACATACGTGTACGGAGATGATGGATTATTATTGGAAACATTCGTAGTATATACTGGGATTGGCAAGAAGGTAATTTCGGTATTTTAAGGGGAAATAAAACCGAATTTCTTTATTCAAGCGATGAACTTTAATCGATCAAATATTCTCTTATTTATTCCTCTTGGCAAAAGATTGTCGAACAAAAGGGAAAATATCTTATTCATTAAAGTTCAATGCTTGAATAAAAGAATTTGGCTCTATTTTACCTTTACACATTACCGACCGGTGATTATTTCACAATTTTGAGAAATTTATGGCTCATGGCTAAACACTTTTTAATGGAACCTTCAATAGTGACAGCAATTTTCGTTGTGAACTAACAAGTCACCCTCAATAACGTCATCTAATACTTTCAAGTACGATTGTAAAGTGAAAGAAAATTTCTATGCTTTCTTTTGGTACAGCAGAATTATTAAAAGCCTCCCTAGCAGCACAAGATATCGTATACACATTCATATAATATCAAAAAGAGATTCAATCTGTTTTTAATATTCAAACATACATACAATATTTATTTTACATTAAGTACCAAATATTCTTTTTTATATAAGTTAGGAAGAAATATTTTTCTCATATGAAAAAGTGTGGCTTAAAAAATATTTATCCAATATTTATATCAGATTCAATCTGTTTTTAATATTCAAATATACATACAATATTTATTTTATATTAAGTACAAAATATTCTTTTTTATCCTAACTTATAAGATAGGAAGAAATATTTTTCTCATATGAAAAAGTGTGGCTTAAAAAATATTTATCCAATATTTTTGTGCTACTAGGGCTATTAATAGACTTTCGGCAGGTAAAACGTTGAAATACCGAAATTACTTCCTCGCCAACCGAATATTTAGGTTTAGTACGTTTAGGATTCACCGAAAATGGGGATTTTATAGTACGCTACTTGAAAAGGACTTGAAAAGGTCACGCTGACTTATTTGGTAGTTGAATTAACCCAGTTAACACGCAGACCGATTACCTGAATAATTCCGGCAGCATTAAAGTTTCATTCGATTTCGCCAATCGATCGAATATACGCCGGGTTAACGAACGATTGTTGTTGCATCGAACACGGTACATCCTGGCAGAGCATTAGTCACTAACTATTACCCTCGTCCTAGAAAACCGCAGCGTACGAGCTTATAAATAACGTATAATACATCGCGGTATCGCGTTGGAGAATAAAGGTTCCGTTGTTATCTTTATGAGCCATTGGCGTTGTACATGCAATGAATGTTCATTAAAGTTGCATTCTGAACTGCTGGGGAAAAATACGAGATTACGTATGGGCTCGCGGGAGCATTAATGACGAAAATTCGATCATTCCCATCGCTATTGGTGAGATAGGATTGGTTTGGATCGTTCCGACGCGGCTCGTTCTCGTCCGGCGAGGAAAGGGAGACGAAAAAAATTGTATAATTCGGAAATCAAGGAGAGGGCTGCCGGGCGAATAAAGTGGGCGTTATCGGGCCTCGTCTCGTCACCTTGAAAATGGCGCGTCGTAACGACGAGTGGCGGATTAACAGAGGCCGACACGGAACTTCCATTAACGCAAGCTTGTCGCCCAATTGCGACGCCCTAAGTACGCACCTGGCGCGCCCCTGGGAGCCGTCCCAGTCGATTAACAACGGAGGAACTCGCCCCTGAGATGGAAAATGTAAATTCGTTCGATCCCAACCCGTGCGGGAATTATCGGCAATGCATATACAGTCGGGGACAATATTAAGTGGACAGCCTCTGAGAACCAATAACCTTTTAAAAATCGGACCGTAAAACTTGAGCCTTTCAGGGATGTTAGAGGGTTTAGTAAGTAATGTGTAGAAACTGTTTCTTTATGTTTTCGATCGTATATTGTTGTTCGAAACGATATTATTAATGATTTCGGCGCACTGGTTCGATCAAGTATTAAGAATAAACAGTATTTGCAAATTTTCACAAGCTCCCTATTTCAACGTTTCGATCTTTATTTAGATCATTATCAAGAAATCTTTAAAGAATTGCGTCTGTAAAATAATAATTGATGCAAGAAAACTTTCCAGTTTATGTGGATTTAAACTAATGTGAGAAAAAAGCTACTTACTTGCTTAGTGCAAAATAAAGTAATAATTCATATTGTAAAGTTTTAGAGAAACTATACTTGTATATATACTTGTATACTTGAATCAATAAGACATATAGAAACGAAACTAACTTCATATCGATCGTTAATACGTAGATCGAAATTTGGCGCTAAATTCAAAATCACACATAGCCAATATACAGGGTGAGTCCGAAGAAACAGAACACCTAAATATCTGCGTTACTTTTCGTTGTAGAAAAAAACTTCTTAGGACAAAGTTACACTGTTTGAAGGGCCACATATAACGATGTAAGGGAAACAATTTTCGAGGTAGTTTTTTTATGAGATTTCAAGGTCACCGATATTTTTTATAATGCAATGAGGTATTTTTTAATACATCAATCGATGCAACTGGACGTTCGTTATAAAAAAGTACTAACCTATGTATGTCGAAAAGTTAGTAGGTCACGAGATATTTTAATTTAAATAACTCAAAAACACCATTACTGTCGTACTAAGACGTTAGCGTTTACTTGCTAGTGTAAATTGAAGAGTTGAAATTGAAATTGAAAAATTGACGTTGAAAATGAAATTGAAGATTTGAAATTAACGAACTGAAATTGAAAAATTGAAGTTGGAATTGAAAAATTGACCTTGAAATTGAAAAGTGAAGTTGAAATCGAAGTTGAAGGGTTGATATTGAAATTGAAGTTGAAATTGAAAAATTGACGTTGAAATTGAAGAGTTGAAATTAACGAAGTGAAATTGAAATCTTGAAGTTGAAATGGAAGAATAGAAATTGAAGTTGAAATGGAAGAGTTGAAATTGAAGTTGAAATGGGAGAGTTAACATTGAAGTTGAAATTAAAGTTGAAATGGAAAAATTGAAGTTGAATATGAATTGAAGAGTTGAAATTGAAATTGAAGTTGAAGAGTTGAAATTGAAATTGAAGTTGAAGGTTTGATATTGAAACTGAAGTTGCTATTAACGAAATGGAATTGAAAAATTGTAGTTGAAATGGAAGAGTAGAAATTGAAGTTGAAATGCAAGAGTTGAAATTGAAGTTGAAAATGAAGTTGAAGAGTTGATGTTGAAATTGAAGTTGAAATGGAAAAATTGACGTTGAAATTGAAGAGTTGAAATTAACGAAGTGAAATTGAAATCTTGAAGTTGAAATGGAAGAGTACAAAATTGAAGTTGAAATGAAAGAGTAGAAATTGAAGTTGAAATGGAAGAGTTGAAATTGAAGTTGAAATGGGAAAGTTAACATTGAAGTTGAAATTAAAGTTGAAATGGAAAAATTGAAGTTGAAGATGAATTGAAGAGTTGAAATTGAAATTGAAGTTGAAGGGTTGATATTGAAATTGACGTTGAAAATGAAATTGAAGATTTGAAATTAACGAACTGAAATAGAAAAATTGAAGTTGGAATTGAAAAATTGACGTTGAAATTGAAAAAGTGAAGTTGAAATCGAAGTTGAAGGGTTGATATTGAAATTGAAGTTGAAGGGTTGATATTGAAATTGAAGTTGAAATTGAAAAATTGACGTTGAAATTGAAGAGTTGAAATCAACGAAGTGAAATTGAAATCTTGAAGTTGAAATGTATGAGTAGAAATGGAAGTTGAAATGAAAGAGTAGAAATTGAAGTTGAAATTAAAGTTGAAATGGAAAAATTGAAGTTGAATATGAATTGAAGAGTTGAAATTGACGAGTTGAAATTGAAATTGAAGTTGAAGGGTTGATATTGAAATTGAAGTTGAACGGTTGATGTTGAAATTGAAAAATTGACGTTGAAATTGAAGAGTTGAAATTAACGAAGTGAAATTGAAAACTTAAAGTTGAAATGGAAGAGTAGAAATTGAAGTTGAAATGGAAGCCTAGAAATTGAAGTTGAAATTGAAGTTGAAATGGGAGAGTTAACATTGAAGTTGAAATTGAAGTTGAAATGGAAGAATAGAAATTGAAGTTGAAATGCAAGAGTTGAAATTGAAGTTGAAAATGAAGTTGAAGAGTTGATATTGAAATTGAAGTTGAAATTGAAAAATTGACATTGAAATTGATGTTAGCGTTTACTTACTTGTGTAACGTCTTAGTACGACAGTAATGGTGTTTTAGAGTTATTAAAATTGGAATATCTCCTGAACTACTAACTCTTCGACATACATAGGTTAGTACCTTTTTGTAACGAACATCCAGTTGCATCGATTGATCTGCTTTAATTATGCTAACATCGAGGAAACTCAGGCTTAAATCTTTTTCAATTTCATGAGTGAACTGTATTCTCTCATGGAATTCATTAAAGGTGTCCAACACAATTTGTAAATGCTCAATTTTCAAACATGTAATAATATCATCAACATACCTTTTATAAAACGTCAACTCAAAAGGCAATTTTGAAATGGAAACCTCCTCTAGTTTCTCCATCACCAAGTTTTTAGAGAAACTTGAAAATTTAAATTTAAAAAATTTAAAGAAAGAAACCCTTCTACTATAGTAGCAGAGCTATGATATTTCGAGGGAAATAAAGATGCCATTATTCTAAAGCGTGACCGTGCCAAGTGTTCTAACCTCAAAAATTCTATAAATATTTAAAGATCCGCAGTCCGTTAGATATGTACATTACGAGACGATAAGCAAACTGCGCACCCTTCGTTCATCTATAACAAATTTCGTGGAGATACAATACAGATTCGTATTTTTAATATTTGTTTGATTTTATAATTCAAATTTCCATAAATTTCCACTTCGACTTTTTCCACGACCCGTTTATTCGAACAGCTTGAGCCGTCGGCTCTTAGTTAGTTGTAGCAGGAGAGTGAAGCGATTTGCAAGAAGTCACGAACGTCACGGCCCGTTACCTTTATACTTTATTCTTCCCGATTCCCTAAAATGGCTCTTGCGGGTTCTTATCGCTTCCAGACACCGTTCTCCCAGCGTTATTTTATGTTTGACGAATTCTCTGTACGGCACTGTTTTATCGTTCCCGTAAAGATGCACTTTCCTCCGCTCAGCTTCTGCTTAGCTTGCACTTATTTGCGATACCCTGGGGCTCTTGCCAGGACGCTTCGTGTTTGATCTCTCCGATCCTCTCACGACGGGAATACGTGATACTTCACCAGAGGAAAAAGTCTTCTACATCGTGCTGCATGGATGACTTCTTACCATAACTTTTCATGTCTGAAAGTAAAGCGGAGAGACGGATTCGAATCAATCGGCGAGGAAGAATTGATACAGTTCAAGATTGGGTAAAATACCATTTCGAATGGCAAATATTTCCACAGGGAAGAAGGAATACATTGTTTCAGAGAAATGTCAATCTTAAGATGACGCTGAAATACTTGCGAACATTCTTGGCCACCGCGATCGATAAGCTCGATCGATGAGACGGGAGATTGCCGAGAATAAATATGGCTGATTTGTCGTCAGAACCCAAAAGTGACCTGCCCTTTTTCATCCGTGAATGCGCAAAGGGTTCTCCTTACACATGGCGCTCCATGGTGACAAACTGTCGGCGATCGGCGAGCGTGCTAGCGAGCAAACGAAACTCGCTCGACGAAAAGACCGTTCGCGTATTCGGGACACGTTCCCTTGGCCCATCGAAATCGCTCAGGCGATGATGGGACCTCGTAGGGCCGCAATCTATGTAGGCCAGTGTGCCCGGCCGCAATCGGAAGCCCGTATGCGGCTGGCGGATCGTCGAGTTAGTGGTATCACCTTCGCCGTCAAGGTCCCGCCTCCCGCCATTTCGTTATCACCCGGCAGCCACTTGTCATTACGCACGAACTTGGCATCCTTCGGTATCGTATTAGTTCACTGGACGCCGGCCACGTGAAACGATCGACTCGGAAGAGAGCTACGGCTTTCTACCGTGGAAAGAGCAGCGATCTCCATCTCCCTCTCTCTCTCTCTTCTCTCCCTTGGGGACTTCGTGGTACAGCCTACCCCTGCTCGTTCCGCTCGTGATCCTCGGGGGTCCGCCAGCCGTGCGGAGAGGAATCCGCTCGTCGATCCAGGGCGAAAGCAGAGAAAGCCGAGGCGACGCTTATCGATCGTTATTAGGCTTTTATTAGACGGAAGTGTTGTCGATGCCGAGCAAAGGGTACATCTTTACGGGGGGTCGTGTTAACTTAAGTGAAAATATCACCGAGAGGTCCGTCAGGGGCTGTGACCACCTCCTTTCCCTTAATTCCCGCACGATCTGTCAGAGAGTCCGATCCCGGTGCTGCTCGAGGCAACACGCCTCTCTTCTTTCGCTCCTCCGGCACGTCGTGCACATTCGATTTGTACAACTCGGAACGAGACTGTCCGCGATCTCCAGTGTGCTGAACAGTGATCTCTTCGGATAGTGCATCGGAGTTCGAAGCTGAAAAACCCGGAGAGTTATTGCATGATTGTAACAGAACAGGAATTGCAAATTGCGACTTCCGAAGTTCGATAACAGGCCGGGCGGAAGTGTTCACCGGACGCCGCGGTGTCGTGCGGATGATGCTATCTCGCTGGTAGTCGCTAATGCGAACGGAGATCGCGATACTCGTTGTGGAACGATGTTGGTGTCGCGGCGTTTCTGACGAACGAACCCGGTGTCTTCGGGATAGAGTAGACGCAGGACCAAGGGGCGATGGAGGCGCGAGAGAAGTCGCTCGAATGGGCGTTGCTCTTCCCGCTGAAGGCAGGCCTGTTCGCCATGAAGTGGTCGCTGTCCTCGAGGAGCGTGAACCGCGAGAAAGAGAGGATCGCGAAGAGCAACCAGCTGCTGCCGAACACCAGGATGCGCCGCGGATCCTCGTTGTCCGACCTGGACAAGCTCCAGAGCAAGCCGATCCTGCCGGACGTGGTCCGGTCGACGGAGAAGTGCTCCGAATCGCTTCCTCATTCGCCGGCGCTGTCCAGGACGAACCTGCAGCTGGGGAGTCCTTGCGTGAGGGGCAGCATAGGCGACTTGATCAACATGAAGATGTACGGCGCGTCCACGTGGAGCGTTCGCAGCGAAAGCTTGATCGCCAGAGCTGTGCCGCTCAGCACCGTTACTCCCAGGCACAGTCCTCCGCTCGAGAAGAGCGTCGAGGATCTGGAGGATGAGTCGCAGGACGAGTGGCACCCACCTGGCAAGCCACTAACCTGCGCACAGAGGACCCAGCGCCTCAGCAAGCTCATCAAGAAGCAGAGACGCATGATGGTCTTCAGCCCGAAAACTCTGAAACGGGATGCCGTAAGTTGGAGAAGAGCTAATAAACGACTCGGCCATTTTTTAACAAATAGCACCGACCCACGGTGGTCCAAACTCCGATTTAGGAGTGCAAAAGTCAAAAGAGCAAACATGAGACATTTAATACTGTTTCTTACATCGACACACATGTCTGTGGAAGCTGAAATCGACAATTTTACTTTTCAAATCAATTACACTGTCCAACAACAAATTTGTTCCACAACTACTGTTGGGTGGTTCTTGTAGAGTTTCTCGCGCTGATTCCGAATCTGTTTTTAATTTTTTTCCTATGCGCACAGTTTTTGAGAAACGTGACTTTGAAAAAAAAACATATTTTTCAACTTTAATCAAATATTGTGGTGTTATTATAAAAGATATTGAATTGTTCTTTATAGAAAAAGATGCTGTAGACTTTTTTTTAAACATCTTTATACAATCATTAAAGGCGTAGAGACACCACTTTTGCACCAATTTTTGAGGATATTTTTCAATTTATCTCAAGAAATAAAGGTCCAGCGGAAAATCGAACTATACCACGCGATAGAGCAGACTTTTATCTTGAGAAACCCCCCTTTGAAGATTAAAACGTCGACGTTTTTTTCGAGCCAGAAAGCAAAATCTCTTCGCCCGACATGAGTTGCGACCAGTGGCGCTCACCACTAGAACGGTCATTCGTCGCTGCGCCGCACAGTGGAACTTTTCGTCCAAATCGGAAACAAAATCAAAGAACTTTCGATAGAAATGAGGTAGAGCGATGAAATTTTTTTAAAATTATAGCTGGAACTTGGCAGAATATGGGAAAAATAGGGAGATTATGGTACGAACGATTTATAAACTTGAGAAAATTCGTTAAACTCTTACAATTTCAAGAAAATTGCGGTTTTTTCAATAACACGGGCGGAAAATTTTTTTTTTAACATGCTGCACATCATTTCCTGTAGATTTTTTCACGCTGATTTTAAATCTGGTCTCAAAATTGGTCTACGACCTCAGGATTTTACAAGAAATCGATTTTTGTGAACGAATTGTTTAACGAATTTTCTCAAGGATATAAAACGTTCGTACCATAATCTTCCCATTTTTCCCATATTCTGCCAAGTTTCAGCTTTAATTTAAAAAAATTTTCATCGCTCTACCTCATTTCTATCGAAAGTTCTTTGATTTTGTCTGCGATTTGGACGAAAGGTTCCACTGTGCGCCGTATCTCGTCCCGAGCGTCACTGGCGGCAACTCATGTCGGGCGAAGATATTTTGCTTTCTGGTTCGAACAAAACGTCGACGATCCAAACTTGACAGGGTGGCTTTTCAAGATAAAAGTCTGCTCTATCGAGTGGTATAGTCCGATTTTCCGCTGGACCCTTATTTTTTGAGATAAATTGAAATATATCCTCAAAAATTGGTGCAAAAGTGGTGTCTCTACGCCTTTAATCATTGTTTAAACATGTTTAGACAATCATAATGTATTAATATTGGATATCACTGTATTCGGGAAAGTCTACAGAATCTTTTGCTGCAAAGAACAATTCAATATCTTTCATAATAACATCACAATATTTGTTTAAAGTCGAAAAATATGTTTTTTTTTCAAAACCATGTTCCTCAGAAACTGTGCGTATAGGGAAAAAATTAAAGACAGATTCGGAATCCAGCGCAAAAAACTCTATAAGAAGGACCCAATAGTAATTAGGGAACATAAAAAAAGTTGAAATTTGTTGGACAGTGTTATTATTAAGTGTGGCATAGGTTGAAAGTAGCAGTACGAAAAGTACATCGATACAAAGGACATCCTTTTCACCTATTATTTATTGTTTAGAACGTTAATATTGATTCCTAATTATAATAGCCGTGTTCAGAAGCATTAGGAAGATATGAAAAAAATATAAAACAATTTTTCGGAAATGTTTAAATAATGTTCCTCAAGGAAGTATTGAGAAATTTATTTTTTAAGTTTGTTGTAGGAAATACTAATGATATTTGCCCGTATTCGCGTTAATTTTTGCATGAATATTAGGAATGGAATATGTAGTTTACGCTTTCATGGGTCTCAAGGACACATCTCACACTCATAGTTCCCGTTTAAAATTAATATAAAAATTATTATAAAAACTTCTATTAATTTTTAACATAACTTTATAAAAATTTAAATTTATATAAAAACTCCACTTAGGTAATAATTGTTTTAGTAATAATTATAATGCTTATTATTATATGTAAATATTGTCTTCTTTTGACTTTTACTATTATTGTTTTTGTTGTAAATTTCATTTCTGGAAATTAACTTTTGTAAAAAAAGAATTGTATACAAGTTTCTCTTTCCTGTCATTGTAAATTGAAACTGGCATTCTAAATTGAAATACGTTGCTTCCTCTGCTATATTTTAAGAAACAAAATATTTCAATTAACTTACGGAACTCTATTAGCCTTCTTTATACTTGCCTAATGTGTATAGAATACATGTAAGACAGAATTATCGATTATTAGAAGCGTCTAGACTTTTGCACTCCTAAATGGGTCGTTTGGACCACTGTGGCGACCGTATCCTCAGTGATGCGTTCATTTTTGTATTCCGTCTATGGGGTATTTCGGGTAGCACGTGTTCCCATGGCTGCTAAAAAATAACGCGATCGATCGCGGGGAAAGGTGGGCGCCGGAGCTAAACCTAGAGGCAGCTCGTTAAACTTGAAACAGGTTCTGCAGTTGCGGGGAGAGACACTTACGGGGGTTGAAATATTCATGGTAAACCATCCTCTTTCCCTCGTTGGGTGCTCCATCGGCTGGTGGCCTGCATTCGCGTACCAGCACCCATCGTTGCGGCCGTTGTCTCGAACAACATCTACCAAATCCGAAGAAACTTGCTTACCTCGCCGGTATTTTAAATAGCATTTGTACGCGAACGACGAACCCTTAATTATGAGGAATCTGTTCCCTCCGCTAGCTTGATTTAAGTGAATATGCTAAGCGACACACTTAAAAACTTTCCGAGTTAGGAGGATGCTTCGCCGACTTCATGAATCCTTTCGGAAAGTTTCTCTTCACTGCGAAAGTAGCTGCTATAATATTATAGGATTAATTAGATGAGCACTTCTCGGTCTTCCGCGTTTCTTTTACGCCGTTTTACGGTAGGTGATACATCTGCTGAAGACTGTTTCAGAAAACTCGATGATTAACTAGTTAGCTTCATGGCTCCATTTAAAAAATCGAAGTTATACGTACAGTCCCTGCTCACTTTATTAGACTCGCCTGAAGAATTGGTGCTGTTTGAAATCCTATAAGGAATTCAACGGTGTTTCCAACCTATGGGGAGATAATGATTTTATACTACAAGGTTGCCTCATGGGTTGCCTATCCAAGTGTAAAATTTTCTTGCAAGAGCAAAAAATCCCCCTTTTACCATAGCCCGGCATCTCACCGGACATGCATCCGATTGAAAATGTCTGCGAGTGCCTGAAAAGAGAACTGGCCGAAGAAAATATAATAACAAAGACCAAGTTGATAGAGAGAATAATCTATCACTGGCACCGCGTCGCATTAAAAGAAATTGCACAAACTTGCATAGATAGCATGTCCAGAAGAGTTGCAGCTTTAAGAGCAGTTAAGGGAGGATTAACAAAATATTAGTGTTTTAAGAATTATATTGATCTATTTGTGTTTGTATCCATTGTTTTTGTAAAATAAATATATGGAAAATTCATTGGTCATCATTAAGTGATATTTGCATAAGGCTACTATACCCATTATTCATGGTAAAACTAAAAATATCATGATTATAGAGGTGAGTCTAATAAAGTGAGCAGGGACTGTACATCATTAAAGATTTTCAATTTTCAACAACAAGTGCAAGAATTTGAATCAGGTTAATCTTGTAGTTCCCGGTTCAGGAAACGTTCGATCAAGAAGCTGTGTAAATTGGACTACGAGCGAAGCGAGAAAAATATACAGCCGTCGGTGTTCTTACGTAAATAAAAAAAAGAAGAAGTAGGAAATCACAGATTTAGCACGGTTCGCGAGTACACCCTACGTGATTCATAAATAATTCCTCGGGCTTACTTCCAACGTGAAGGATCATACTTTGAAATTTTCTTTTTCCTTCGACTTTGCTTCCCGGGCTACGTATCGATACCTTTCAGCGACTTCGCTCTGTTACTTAGAGCTTCCAACCCCTCGACGTAGATTTTAGTATTCCTGGTAAATACTTCCGAATATTCCGTGTATCTATTCCCCTCGTTTCGTCTCGTTCGTAAAAATTACTTTGTTACTTTATATCATTTTCTAAGATGTACTTCAAAGTACATTTTTAAAGTTTCTTTAACACTAAACCTACCAACAGCGGTCAGAATAACTACTAAGTACTAAATAAGTAACAAATGAACAATTTAAAATTTTATTTTAAGACAACAGAATTGAAACAATTAATTAAAAAATGCTTCCAAAAAATATATATTTATTACGATGATTACACTGTCCAACAAATTTCAACTTTTTTTATGTTCCCAGATTACTATTGGGTCCTTCTTATAGAGTTTTTTGCGCTGATTCCGAATCTGTTTTTAATTTTTTTCCTATACGCACAGTTTTTGAGGAACATGGCTTTGAAAAAAAATCATATTTTTTAACTTTAAACAAATATTGTGATGTTATTATAAAAGATATTGAATTGTTCTTTGCAGCAAAAGATTCTGTGGACTTTCCCGAATACAGTGATATCCAATATTAATACACTATGATTGTTTAAACATGTTTAAACAATGATTAAAGACGGAGAGACACCATTCTTGCACCAATTTTTGAAGATATTTTTAAATCTATCTCAAAAAATAAGGGTCCAGCGGAAAATCGAACTATACCACGCGATAGAGCAGACTTTTATCTTGAAAAACCCCCCTTTGAAGTTTTCGACATCGACGTTTTTACCGAACCAGAAAGCAAAATATCTTCGCCCGACATGCGTTGCCGCCAGTGGCGCTCTGGACGAGATATGGCGCAGCGACGGGATACGGAGCGGCGAACGACCGTTGTAGTGGTGAGCGCCACTGGCGGCAAATCATGTCGGGCGAAGATATTTTGCTTTCTGGTTCGGTAAAAACGTCGATGTCGAAAACTTCAAAGGGGGGTTTTTCAAGATAAAAGTCTGCTCTACCGCGTGGTATAGTTCGATTTTCCGCTGGACCCTTATTTTTTCAGATAGATTTAAAAATATCTTCAAAAATTGGTGCAAAAATGGTGTCTCTCCGTCTTTAATCATTGTTTAAACATGTTTAAACAATCATAGTGTATTAATATTGGATATCACTGTATTCGGGAAAGTCCACAGAATCTTTTGCTGCAAAGAACAATTCAATATCTTTTATAATAACATCACAATATTTGTTCAAAGTTGAAAAATAGGTCATCTTTTCAAACTCAAATTTCTCAAAAACTGTGCGTATAGGGAAAAAATTAAAAACAGATTCGGAATCAGCGCAAAAATCTCTATAAGAAGGACCGAATAATAATCTGGGAACAAATTTGGTGTTGGACAGTGTTATCAGTATATAAAAATCATATTTTAAAGAATTTTAGTTGTAGTAAAATGTCACGATCTAGCTCACTGTTTTTCGGCCGTCCGAGGCTGTATATCGCGGTGCAGCGTTCAACTTCAAATAATTTCAATTCCGTCAATTTCCAAACGACCATTGTTTAAAAGAGAGGTCCGAAAGGGGACTCTTGGGACTGTATCCCCGTTTTTTTCAATGTTTTAAAAAGCAGCCCGCTATGAAAACACGGCATTTGTTTAAAACAATTGCAAAGAACATTTAACGATTACAATTTGAGTGGATAGTCTTATGTTTTCACTATAAGCTCCTAAAAACTCATTTTCCTCGGTTTGCTAGTTCAGCTATTATAATTTAATGGAAAAAATGTTGACGCTTTATTTTTAAGATTTTGAAAAATTCTTTGAGAAATTATTATTTCATACTTTCTAGTGCATTTTTTTAGTGCGTTCTTTCGAATCGTTTTTTCGTCTCGTTCGTAAAAATTACTTTGTTACTTTACATCATTTTCTAAGATGTACTTCAAAGTACATTTTTAAAGTTTCTTTAACACTAAACCTACCAACACCGGTCAGAATTACTACTAACTACTAAATAAGTAACAAATGAACAATTTAAAATTTTATTTTAAGACCACAGAATTGAAACAATTAATTAAAAAATGATTACAAAAAATATATATTTATTACGATGATTATCAGTATATAAAAATCATTTTTTAAAGAATTTTAGTGGAAATTTCATCCCGATTTCAAGAGTTGTAATAAAAAGAAGTTTTTCGGCCGTCCGAGGCTGTATATCGCGGTGCAGCGTTCAACTTCAAATAATTTCAATTCCGTCAATTTTCAAACGACCATTGTTTAAAAAAGAGGTCTGAAAGGGGACTCTTGGGACTGTATCCCCATTTTTTTCAATGTTTTAAAAAGCAGCCCGCTATGAAAACACGGCATTTGTTTAAAACAATTGCAAAGAACATTTAACGATTACAATTTGAGTGGATAGTCTTATGTTTTCACTATAAGCTCCTAAAAACTCATTTTCCTCGGTTTGCTAGTTCAGCTATTATAATTTAATGGAAAAAATGTTGACGCTTTATTTTTAAGATTTTGAAAAATTCTTTGAGAAATTATTATTTCATACTTTCTAGTGCATTTTTTTAGTGCGTTCTTTCAAATCGTTTTTTCGTCTCGTTCGTAAAAATTACTTTGTTACTTTACATCATTTTCTAAGATGTACTTCAAAGTACATTTTTAAAGTTTCTTTAACACTAAACCTACCAACACCGGTCAGAATTACTACTAAGTACTAAATAAGTAACAAATGAACAATTTAAAATTTTATTTGAAGACAACAGAATTGAAACAATTAATTAAAAAACGATTACAAAAAATATATATTTATTACGATGATTATCAGTATATAAAAATCATTTTTTAAAGAATTTTAGTGGAAATTTCATCCCGATTTCAAGACTTGTAGTAAAATGTCACGATCCAGCCCACTGTGTTTTTCGGCCGTCCGAGGCTGTATATCGCGGTGCAGCGTTCACTTCAAATAATTTTAATTCCGTCAATTTTCAAACGACCATTTTTTTTAAAAAGAGGTCCGAAAGGGGACACTTGGGGCTGTATCCCCATTTTTTTCAATGTTTTAAAAAGTGGCCCGCTATGAAAACACGGATTTAATAAATAGCGAGAAAAACATTTTTTCAAATAACATTTTGAGTGGATACTCTTATGTTTACACTATAAGCTCCTAAAACTCATTTTCCTCGGTTTGCTAGTTCAGCTATTATAATTCAATGGGAAAAATGTTGACGCATTATTTTATTACGCGTCTGTGAAACCAACAATTTTTAAGATTTTTAAAAATTATTATTTCATACTTTCTAGTGCATTTTTTAGTGCGCTTTTTCGTATCGTTTCGATATAAAATTTTTTTTGTTTCACACTTTTTAGGATGGTTTTCCGCAATAAAAACCGCAAAGAATGAAAAAATGCAAAATTTGTTTTGAAGGGACAAATCGGGTGACGTACCCTACAAAATTTAAAAGGTTTCGTCCTGATTGGTCCATCCATCTCGGAGAAGTCGGTGAACATACATGAAATAATTCATTTTTCGCAAATAAAATCGTAAGGAATAGAAAAATGCAAAATTCTTTTTTCACTGTACCACCCCGGGGACATACTCTACAAGATGCAAAAGGTTTCGTTCCGATTGATCCATCCATCTAGGCGTAATCGGTGAACCTAGAAAAAAAGCGAAAAGGACACATGCAGATCGAATTGAGTAACCTCCTCCTTTTTCGAAGTCGGCTAATCAATCTTGTCATTTTCATAAGGGGACATGAACCAGTTCCTTTTAAGGCTCGGTAGGTTTTGTGTCAACGAAGTAAGAAAATGTTTAATTGCTGTTTTATCAGAACAATTTTCACTGTCGTTGCTCGAGAAGTCTTCCCAAGGAAGAATTTCTCGTGGCGGTGCCTCGTGGACAGCTCCATTCTTCTGTAGAAAAACAAAGACGCATCGGGAAGCGGAATTTATCGTCTCGTCGGCAATACGGCAATCTCCTTCCAGCCGATAAAGCCGGAAAAATATATGCCGTTCGTGAGGTATCGCGGTTCCAGGATACCATTGTCTGTACCTACAGCTTGACTTTCCCGGGGAAAAGCTGCAACACAGCGTACGCCGTCACGGAACAACGTGTGAGAAAGTTGCCAGCCAACGATAAAGTTCGATCTCTCCCGCCACCTGTGCCCTTCCTGCGGTTCCTCGTCGAAAACGAAAAAGGAAAATCTGCGAGGCGTACACGGCACCCGCGGTTTCCGACACCCCACTTCCGGCGAGACCGTTTCCAGAGATGTTCTCTTCTTAAATTTTCAAGTCTAACACACTTTCGTTCCACTCTTCTTCGAAAAACCGAGAAACATAGGAATAATCCGCACTTTTCCAACCTTCCGAAGAAATTAAAATTCCGTAGCAATTTCTATGACCATTGTTTCAGGAATAACATTTTCCGAAACGCGCGGTGTCTGCGAAGAGCACGCAACTTCCTTTCCAAAAAAATTATTGTTACGAGTTAACATAGGAATCATAGGAATCAAAACCGAGAAACATAGGAATAATCCGCACTTTTCCAACCCCCCGAAGAAATTAAAATTCCGTAGCAATTTCTATGACCATTGTTTCAGGAATAACATTTTCCGAAACGCGCGGTGTCTGCGAAGAGCACGCAACTTCCTTTCCAAAAAAATTATTGTTACGAGTTAACATAGGAATCATAGGAATCAAAACCGAGAAACATAGGAATAATCCGCACTTTTCCAACCTTCCGAAGAAATTAAAATTCCGTAGCAATTTCTATGACCATTGTTTCTGGAATAACATTTTCCGAAACGCGCGGTGTCTGCGAAGAGCACGCAACTTCCTTTCCAAAAAAATTATTGTTACGAGTTAACATAGGAATCATAGGAATCAAAACCGAGAAACATAGGAATAATCCGCACTTTTCCAACCTTCCGAAGAAATTAAAATTCCGTAGCAATTTCTATGACCATTGTTTCAGGAATAACATTTTCCGAAACGCGCGGTGTCTGCGAAGAGCACGCAACTTCCTTTCCAAAAAAATTATTGTTACGAGTTAACATAGGAATCATAGGAATCAAAACCGAGAAACATAGGAATAATCCGCACTTTTCCAACCCCCCGAAGAAATTAAAATTCCGTAGCAATTTCTATGACCATTGTTTCAGGAATAACATTTTCCGAAACGCGCGGTGTCTGCGAAGAGCACGCAACTTCCTTTCCAAAAAAATTATTGTTACGAGTTAACATAGGAATCATAGGAATCAAAACCGAGAAACATAGGAATAATCCGCACTTTTCCAACCTTCCGAAGAAATTAAAATTCCGTAGCAATTTCTATGACCATTGTTTCTGGAATAACATTTTCCGAAACGCGCGGTGTCTGCGAAGAGCACGCAACTTCCTTTCCAAAAAAATTATTGTTACGAGTTAACATAGGAATCATAGGAATCAAAACCGAGAAACATAGGAATAATCCGCACTTTTCCAACCCCCCGAAGAAATTAAAATTCCGTAGCAATTTCTATGACCATTGTTTCAGGAATAACATTTTCCGAAACGCGCGGTGTCTGCGAAGAGCACGCAACTTCCTTTCCAAAAAAATTATTGTTACGAGTTAACATAGGAATCATAGGAATCAAAACCGAGAAACATAGGAATAATCCGCACTTTTCCAACCTTCCGAAGAAATTAAAATTCCGTAGCAATTTCTATGACCATTGTTTCAGGAATAACATTTTCCGAAACGCGCGGTGTCTGCGAAGAGCACGCAATTACCTTTTCAGAAAAATTATTGTTACGAGTTAACTCGAGCGGACTTACGCGTGTGCTTTGTTACGCGCATAGTCGAGGAAAGGGATGTCAGCTGCAGAAACCTGTGAAACGCAAACATTTGTTAATAAAAAACAATGAGTTAAAAACGTAAACGCGAGCAGAGTGGGCATCTTTTAGCTCGGTCTATGTATAAATTACTCATTTTTCCATTGTGAAAGAATTCCGAATATAACTGCAACGCGCCTGGCCTTATCTGCTATTATGTCAGCCAGTGAAGCTGGTGAAGCTTTTTGGAAATTTAGGTTACAGCATGGTGACTCGCGTATTTTCGTTTCATCAATGACGCATAAGCCTTTGTTAGCTGGAACTTCTCCATTGAAGAACGAACGCCGATTTTTGAATAATGTATTCACCGTTCCTTCAAACTTCCGGAGATTTGCGAGCCGAGCTAAAGGAGAACTGTATCGTTGTAGTTTTAATGAAAACACAGCTTAAAGAAATTTAGAGTTCTTCTTCATCGAGTTCCAGTAACCGAAATATTAACTCCAACCAGTCTCGTTAGCCACGAAGTTGATGTTCACGCTTCGAACAGCGTGTCTACAGCCAAAATCAATCTCCTCTGAAGTGTACTCGAGTGGATCAGCGTCGGGCGTGTGTATCATCATTATAGCGCCCTTACCGGACGCGTACGAAGTACTCTGAAGAGTTTTCGCATGTGAAAACGTTCGCAACAATGCCCGGCAAGTACCGGCGTGCGGTTCGCTCCGAGCCAGCGAGGGCGTAATCGAACATAGCGAACACGAACGTGTTCATGTTCACGTGAACGATGCTTCGGAGAGCCGAAGACGATGATAAGGGCCGGGTGAAACGATCGATCCCGGATTAGGTTGATTCCGTGGTCAGCTGGAGTCTCGGTTTGCACACCTCTTCAGGGCGCGGGTAATCCTACGGGTCCTTGTTAACGCCGCCGTGATTGACTTACGCCATTACCAAGATGCTGCGGCAACAAATCAGCCGATTGTTAGTCGCAAAGCTTCCCGCTTTCAACGGGATTTACTCAAATTAATATTCGCTCACCGACCAACGGCGACATTTCTCCATACATTGCCCGAAATTCCCGGGAAGGCCGACTCGGCCAACTGTGCCACCTGAACTTCTAAACTATTTGTTGCAATAAGTGAGAAATTATTATCGACCGTAAATTTGTTTAATAAATTTAGGGTGATGTTCTCGGCGTAACGGATTCGATCAAATTATAGACTAAATAGCAATCTTGTAGATTTAGTAACTTGCGAGAAAGTCGTTCAACGAATTGTCCATCTTGTGGATTTCTACAAGATTGCTATTTAGTGTATAATTTGATCGAATCCGTTGCGCCGAGAACATCACCCTAAATTTATTTGTTGCAATGGTTCAAAAAGTTGTATTTCCGTCGCGAAATAACCACAGCAGTTAAAAAAGCGACGTAAAGTGAATTTAAAAAAAAGAAATTGTATTGATTCAGAAATACCAATTTATTTTCTATTGTATCAGGTTGGCAATTAAATTCGCAACCGTTTGTTCCGTAATTCTTTTATTGTATCATTATAACCTCATTCAGTTAACCATTTCTGGCGAGTTTTACAGTAAAGTCGCGTTTACTGTCCAACAGCCTGTGTTCTGCACGGACAGTGATCGCATACCGACATTAGTTTTTTATGACCGCGTCGACCGCGCCGAGAGTTCAAAAGAAAGCCGAACGTAGAGAAGGACAGCATGACAGTGGAGTGGATAGGCACTGGACAGTGATCGCGTACCCGATCGCGGACAGTAAACGCGACTTTACTGTATATCATTGGGAAGCTCTGAATTTTGCAATTCATTTGATATAAAATACTCGTGCTTAAAAAATATATGTAAATGACTTTGTTTGAAAAAATGTGGAGGTCGCGAACTTAGTTGCCAACCTAATAGGTGACCTTTAGTGACCTTGAAGGACTTCCCTAATAGCTCATTGCAACTCGTCTTGAAATTTTGATTCTTTATCGAAATGGAAAGATAGCGTTTTGCAGCAATTTATTTTCCATTGCAGTTGACACTGACAAGTAACACTACTTAACTGAGATACTCACTGATTTGAATGAAAGGCCCTAGGGGTGTAAGCATAGTGAATTTGCCCTTGAAAGATGTCGGCACGATACTGAGAGGATTTTTAGGTACTAATGAGATAATAAGATCCTGAAAGTTTCAGATCTCTAACCCATTTGGTTTTTGAGAAAAAGCAATATATGTAAAAATCAGAAAAAATGAAAATTCTCTGAAACGCGTGAATCGATTTATTTGAATTTTGGATATGTTTTGGGGGTTGATGGTAGCTTCTAGGAAAAAAATTATGAGCTATATCGGTTGATAAAAACCTCGAAAAAAATGACGCTTTTGTTTTAATTTTGATTTTTAACTATGATACGATCCTGGCACAATTATGAAACCATTTTTTTCGAATTCCTCATCCATTTTTCTATGGATTTATGAGCTTTTAAGATTTTTAAAAAAAGTACGCCATATTGCAAAAAAATAAAAACCATTTTTTATGCAAATATTCACTTTATTTATGTATTTTATGCCTAAATCTTTATTTTTGTCGTTCATATATATCTTTTAACCTCATTTCAAATAGTCATTTCTCTACTTTTAACAATAATTTTTTTTTTTGCCTAAGTCAAACGTTAAATATTTTAAAAAATAACCCTGAAAATTCTAATGATCTTCGGGCGAAGACGCTGTTATCCGGTAAAACATCTCGAGACGTTGCGAAAGAGCGAATCGATCATTTCTTCACGTCACCATCGGCGATCCTGTTCTAAATGAAATTGTTGCTTTACAGGCCTTCGTTTTGTCCTTCCATTTGTTTTTTTTGATATTTTTTCAAGTTCAATCCCGTCATATCAATAAGAAGGTTTATAGATGTTTTATTGAGTATAAAAAAAACGCTATTGGTCCCAAAAGCATATTGAGGCATAGTTGTGAGTGTGCAAATGGTCTTAGAACAATTGGATGTTGCTCTCACGTTGCTGCTACTATTTATTACTTGTCACACGGAAGATATTTGACAAAAATTCTGAGACCTGCTGAAACACTAAGCGAATTATTTAATAGAGACAATGTTGCGCCGGTGATCGAAGATGATAGTGATGAAGACTGATAAAATATGATCATAAACTTTTTCTTCCAAATATACCTTTCAAACATTTGTTGTTATTTATTTATAATTTAGCAACTAAAATCTGTTTCTTATGTTATAAGCGCACAATGTTTAAAATATTTTAGTTAATATTCATTGATATTTTAAAATTTAATTTTTGATTTAGAAATGACTATTTGAAATGAGGTTAAAAGATATATATGAACGACAAAAATAAAGATTTAGGCATAAAATACATAAATAAAGTGAATATTTGCATAAAAAATGGTTTTTACTTTTTTGCAATATGGCGTACTTTTTTTAAAAATCTTAAAAGCTCATAAATCCATAGAAAAATGGATGAGGAATTCGAAAAAAATGGTTTCATAATTGTGCCAGGATCGTATCATAGTTAAAAATCAAAATTAAAACAAAAGCGTCATTTTTTTCGAGGTTTTTATCAACCGATATAGCTCATAATTTTTTTCCTAGAAGCTACCATCAACCCCCAAAACATATCCAAAATTCAAATAAATCGATTCACGCGTTTCAGAGAATTTTCATTTTTTCTGATTTTTACATATATTGCTTTTTCTCAAAAACCAAATGGGTTAGAGATCTGAAACTTTCAGGATCTTATTATCTCATTAGTACCTAAAAATCCTCTCAGTATCGTGCCGACATCTTTCAAGGGCAAATTCACTATGCTTACACCCCTAGGGCCTTTAACGTACTTATTAAACACCGAAAAATATTAAATACGTGTTTTTTATCTTCCCATAACGTTTGATTTTTCTTTTTTGGGAAAATAACGCAACAAATCAATTTTGGAAGACAGATTTAGAGTCATCGCATAAAGTTACTGATTATAGATACAGGATGCGCTCATGGTACGGCAACTGCTAAATCCGGCAAGTCCGGCTTATTATTTCGAAATTTAATTGACCTTGAAAATCGACCTCAAGGTCAATTTTAAGGACGTCACCAATACATCACTCTGAACTGTACAACTCTGAATCTAGCACATTTTTCAGAAACTGTATCCTTTAAGAAATAACACGGTCCAACAAATTTCAACTTTTTTGGGGGATTTCGATTCTCACTATGCAATTCTTATAGAGTTTTTTGCGCTGATTCCGAATCTGTCCTTAATTTTTCTCCTAGACGCACAGTTTTGAGAAATTTGGGTTTGAAGAAATGACATATTTTTCAACTTTGAACAAATATTGTGATGTTATTATAAAAGATATTATTCAGTTGATCTTTACAGCAAAAGATTTTCGGCTGGATTCTGCTGGATGCTGCTGGATTTCTGTTAAATTCAAAGGCAAACACAGTCAATATAGTCCTCTTTTCACTGCTCCCATACCAACATAAAGTATGGTATTTGTTAATTAACATTCAATTTAATTGCAATATACACAATATTTGTGTGTACGTGTTAATTGAAGCAAAAAAATTATGAAGCGGTATAAGGAATTGTTTAGAAAAAAACTTATAGAGAGTTCGAATTCAATCAATCAAAATTCGAGTCTGTTTGCGAGGTACTTGATCCCATTCCTAGTCAAAGCAGTCGGTATAAATGTAACTTAATTAATTCATGAATTACCAAGTTTAATGGCAGAGTGATTAGCACAAGTGACCTAGTTTTGCGCAGTAGTTTTTCCACAATGAAACCGAGGATTCGTCTGGGTACACCCTACCGATCTGCAAGCCAGATTCACCAAGAATCACCTCTACTCGACGTGGAGTCTTCGTCAATTACAACAAGGAGACTTTATATCGCGTAAAGGGCGCGTCGTCGAATTGCGAGTGGTACGGTAAAAAGGGGAAACAGTGATCCCCACCGTCGAGGGAATACGATTTCGTTCCCGTTGAATTTAATCCGGGATTTAGCTTGCATCCTTTTAGCCGTAGATGCCTGGAACGATATACCAGATAGGATCGCGAGCTGGATGGGTCCCGTTGGAAGGGTTACCCGACGGGACGGGGCGGGCCGAGGAAAATATTGTGAGAGAACGGGGAAAAAGACAGTCGTCGTCGTCTCGTTTGCCTGACGGGGTCGGATAAAGAAGAACATTTCCGTGGATCTGGACCAGAAGCAATCGGGACGATTCAACAGATATGAACATTCTCAAAGGGTACCGAGGGTTCGGGGGTCCTCCTTTAATTTCTTTCTCGCGGCGCAATCTCTTCTGTAAATACGAAATCGCCGGAGCCCCCTCTCGCAGAAATTGAAAGCAACCCCCGGCGGCGCTCTGCTTATTCGCCGGGATAAAAAAAAAGGAAAATAACCGTCGAACGATTGATATTTCGTTTCGTTCTTCGGCAAATCTCAAAGGTAAGGTGGAATTGCGACGATCGTTCGACTCCGGATGGATATCCCGGGGATGTCCTCGACGTCCTCGTGGCTGAGCTCGAATTGATTCGACTCGAAGAAATTGAATATCTTGTACAGAGGGATTCAGGGGACATAAAAATGATTAAGGGGGATCTATACCCAATGAAGTAACTAGAAAGGAACTAGAATCTTACTAGATTTTGGGTCGAAACATGGGTTTACGCGCGGCGATTTTTTGTCCTTATTTGAGCGGATTTTGGACTGGGTGAGGACTCATTCTATAGAGGAAGGTTAAATCCGGCGCGCTCTGCTATTGATTTAACGAGATTATGTTTATATCTAATAATATGAGTGCCCAAAGTAGAGAAAAAATCTAGAAAAATAACCGCAGGTTTCAATGTATTTTCCTGTCTCAAAGAGATTTTTCTGACTGATATGATGAGCAGAGCGCGCCGTGATGAACCTTCCTCTATCAAATGAGCCTTTGTGTAGCTCAAAATATGCTCGTATAAGGACAAAACATCGCCGCGCGTGATTTCATTCACATTAGCAGAGATTTCCCCATATTACGTTCATGAAGACAGAGGTTATCTCTGATGTAGAGCCAATCTAGAGCCAATTTCATTTCAGTTAGTTTACACGAGTGGTGCCTAGTCAGAAGGACTGTCAATCAGTGCTGCGATATTGTGCAACATTTCACTGCTGCACTGTTGTCAATGTGGAATCATAGCAAAACTGACACAGACGAGGTACATATTCTCATCGGTGGCACTAATATTAGTGCGACCTGCCCTGTATAACGGCATTCGCGACGAGATGAATAGAATATGGAAATAGCAAGCAACTCCATCTCGTGTTCATTATGCAGTTGCGTGTTTATCAATGTTACCAAACTTTTTTTCTGCACAGAGGTTGATAACATTGATAAATACCCCAAAATCCGAGGGTATAGATCCCCCTTAACGTGTTTAGCTATTATGAGGGTCACTCACAAGTAACACTGCCCAACTGATTTCAATGAAATTTAACGTACTTATTAAACACCGAAAAATATTAAATACGTGTTTTTTTGTTTCGGCTAAATACTCTTTTTAGGGGTAGAAAGCACCCCTCAACCTCTGGAGATGGAAACGTTTGTGGCTAATTACACTGTCCAACAGCCAAAAAGGATTTCGATCCTCACTATGCAAATCTTATATAGTTTTCTGCGCTGATTCCGAATGTGTCTTTAATTTTTCTCCTAGACGCACAATTTTTTGAAAAATTAGGGTTTGAAAAAATGACACATTTTTCAACTTTGAACAAATATTGTGATGTTATTATAAAAGATATTGAATTGATGTTTACAGCAAAAGATTCCTTAGACTTTCCCGAAACTGACTCGGATTCGTGAGTACATATTGAACATGATCCCATCCCTAGCTTTGACCTAACATACTTAAATAAGGGCAGAATATCTCACCGGATACAGTGTCAAATATTTCAGCGTTGCTGAAGGTAATTCCAAGATAACTGAGCTTGCGCAACCCGATATCGAACATAACGGCGTCTTACACGTGACATATTATTTCTATACACCCTGTACAAAGCAGATTTAATGAAACAATGATTTTTAATTTAAAATTGTGACGTAATAACTGAAGGATCATTCCATAAGAACGAAAATTGGGTCGACTTTTGCTGTGCTCGACGTTTTATCACGCTGATAATTTTGCAGCGATAAGCTAGATTAAAGTTTGTGGCGCAGTATGCTTTGCATGCCGCCGGGTATTATAAATGCATAATCATTTACAATGTATTCATTAGATTCTTCTCTCTATGCATATCTGCCCTTTGATTCGTACATACAGGTATGAAAATATTTCGCCGAATAATTGGCAGGATATTATCCTGGCATAATTGCACGCGGTATCGGATTTTATATTCGGTATTCCTGCAAAGTAAGTTAATAGCTCATCAACAGTATCAGCGTATGTTCACGTCGAATATTTTGAATTTGGAATAGAATGATGATTTCAGCGCATAGGTTCGATCAATTATAAAATTAAAGAATTCAATTTTTATAACAAATTTGCAGTTTGAAATCTCGACGTTTCGATCCTGGTGAGGATCATTTTCAAGAGATTTTTGCGTCTGAAACAAAATGTAACATTACAAAAGAAAACCATAGATAGAAAAAGAAAAAATTTTTTTTTTTAAACTGGAAAAATGAAATAATTTTTCTTACATGTAATTAACATGTAATGATAACATGTAAGAAAAATTATTTCATTTTTCCAGTTTAAAAAAAAAATTTTTTTCTTTTTCTATCTATGGTTTTCTTTTGCAATGTTACATTTTGTTTCAGACGCAAAAATCTCTTGAAAATGATCCTCACCAGGATCGAAACGTCGAGATTTCAAACTGCAAATTTGTTATAAAAATTGAATTCTTTAATTTTATAATTGATCGAAGCTATGCGCTGAAATCATCATTCTATTTAAAATCTTTTTCGATCGCAAAATTTATTCAATTTTGAATTTGGATTTGTTATCATTCTCCATCTCCGTCCCTAGTAGCACAAAAATATTGGATAAATATTTTTTAAGCCACACTTTTTCATATCAGAAAAATATTTCTTCCTAACTTATATAAAAAAGAATATTTGGTACTAAGGCCCTCCATACACGGGTCGATCGGCGATTCGGTCGACGCGATTCCAGTCGCATGCGATTCCTCCCTCCACGTGACTTCCAATGCAAATGAATGGAGAGCCACACACGGGTCGATTCGTGGTCGACTGAAATCGGCTCGACTGAAATCGCCGCGGTTGTAATCGCGTGCGATCGGAAGCGAAGTTCGTCCACACACGGGTCGATCGGCGATTCGGTCGACGCGATTCCAGTCGCATGCGATTCCTCCCTCCACGTGACTTCCAATGCAAATGAATGGAGAGCCACACACGGGTCGATTCGTGGTCGACTGAAATCGACTCGACTGAAATCGCCGCGATTCTAATCGCGTGCGATCGGAAGCGAAGTTGGAAAATCGCGGGGATCGTACGATTCGCGCGACTCCACAGGAGACAATTTTTTCACTCTCTTAAATCGCATTTCTGAGGTAAAAAAATTGCTTAATTCGATGTAGTATCACTAATTAGAGCTTAATATACCCTCACGGTAAAACCTGCAAGTCTAGCTTTCCTTCTAGCAGCAAAAACGTCGAAGCAGTTTGGTTTTTATGGTTTTTGACAATGATCTCCCACAACAAAAAATCTGAAAAAAATCGAGGACACCGCTTTTGATGGTAGCTTATTCGGGCACTATTAATAGCATGTTTTCATATTTTTGAGTGAAAACGTGAAAACGCGATTCTTGATGTTTGAAAAACACAAATTGACTACAATCGACCCGTGTGCAAATGGCAATCGCGTCCGTCACATGAATCGTATATGACGATCAAGACGTACGAACTTCACGACGCGATTACAATCGACTCGTGTGTGGACGGCATTCGCGTCTGTTGCATGAATCGTACGACGATCAAGACGTAAAAACTGCACGACGCGATTACAATCGACCCGTGTGTGGACGGCAATCGCGTCCGTCACATGAATCGTATATGACGATCAAGACGTACGCACTTCACGACGCGATTTCAATCGACCCGTGTGTGGAGGGCCTTAATGTAAAATAAATATTGTATGTATATTTGAATATTAAAAACAGATTGAATCTCTTTTTGATATTATATGAATATGTATACAATATCTTGTGCTGCTAGGGGTGTGATTTCGTATTCACATTCTTTAAAAATACTTCGTCAGCCGTTCTTTCAATTTTTCATGAGATTCTTATCGCATGCACGACGATGGGTATCTTAATTTTTAACTGCCTTCGTTAAGAATACAATTTCCACAGCTGCGAGTGTTCGCTAAGAACGAATTCGCCGTGAGAATTACACTTTCTCCGTTGAACCCAGTTTGTCATACTCATCGCCATGCCGTTTTCCAGCACATGTTTCTTGAGATATTTTCGGCGTTCTAGCCAGATTAATTTAGCCGCTCATGTTTATTCATGAGCACCGACGGAATAATTAAAACGGCCTCTCCCGCCTGTTCATATTTACAAGCCGGCACTGCTGTGTCCACCGTGCCGCGTTTAAACGCGGTTAATTGCAAATAATAATGGACCTGTCAATGCCATTTTTGTTTTCGTTTATGCAACACTCCACACTCCGCCCTCGGGCAATGCGAGCGTCGTCGACGCACCGATTCGCAAAAATTCATTGATATTCGATTTTGCAATTAGCGATTTTCTAGGTTACCAATTTTCTTCAAAGTGTTCGATTTGCGGTTTTATTCCTGTATCCGACAAGGAGACTGTCGTATATTAATATTTGGCGAGTGACGAACGTTACTGCCAAGATATCGTGATTATCAATGTTATTATTAGTACCCATAGGTCCCTGTAGAATATAATTCTAATCCCTGCTACCTTACAGACGGTTCTGACATTTGACTAATTGAATCTGTACAGAGCTCCGAATGAAACGTCTTGCGTGGCACGAGCTAGCTCGTAACGTGAATGCATGAATTCATGTGCATTTAATTATCAATCGCAAGTCAGGCCGTACAATCCAAGCTCAAAATATTATCAGAATTCTACAGAATTCGTACAATTTCTTAAAAGGACCGTTTATTTTGAAAGCAGTGTAAGTCCATTTTTGAAAAAATTAGATATCACGTAATTCGTGCTTAATTTAATGTAAATAAAATTTAAAAAAAAAACAAGAGAAAATGGACTCATACCACTTTCGAAATAAACGGTCCAAATATGATAGGACATTGAAATCAAATTTTAAAGATAATAAAATATTTTTTTTCGTTAATATGAAGTGTCTGAATATATTACTGTGCTTCGCTGTATGTATGTATTTGTTCCAACAAGTTTGTGAATTAAGCTAATCGTGACTTTGCTTTATGTTGCAGGTGAGTAACACAATCTGTCCAATATTTTCGAGATCCGTATCGATCGGTGGCGCCAGATCGGTGGTCGCAGGTGAGTCTTATCTCAGCGCGATGCTTTGCCCTTAATTACGACAGCGTACGAATGGAACATAGAGCCGTGTTATTACAATCCCGAGCGAACGTCTGCTCTGCGATAGTGTCGGGTTTACACACGGCACCTAAACGGCCTGGTTAAAACCGCGATACCGCAGGAATAACGTACTACCTCGAGCGAATCAAGTTCTCACGTATAATCACGGAATTTAAGGGCGGTCCTTTAATACCGCTAAACTGATAAGGCGAAAACAACGCCTGGACGATTCTATTCAATTCGTCCTGCGAGGATGATGGTGTACAGCAAAGCTTCACTGTCCGTGACGACAGCGTGTACATATTGTTAAGATTTATATTATTATACTTATAGCTAATTTAAGGGCGGTCCCTTAATACCGCAAAACTGATGAGGCGAAAAGAATGTGTGAACGATTTTATTCAATTCCTCCTGCGAGGATGATGGTGTACGGCAAAGCTTCACTGTCCGTGGCGATAGGATGTCCAGTTAGGAGCATAACTGATCGCACACACTTTAAATCAGAATAACTTTTTTATAAATGGGCAAAATGACTTCAATTTCTCTGTAAAGCTGGAAGGATTTCGAGTATTTGGTGGGAATTGTGAGAAACAATAGTAAAAATTGATTTTTACAACTTTTTTAGCTGGGCCAATAACGAAAATTGAAAAGATGTGTTTGGACAACTCGTATAAATTATATATGTACGTTCTGAAAATTTCATTGAAATTGGTTAATTGGTTTACGAGTTATAAACGATGAAAAGTAGTAAAAAGACCGAAGATTTGGAAAAATTGCAATTTTTACCAGTTTTGATCGTTTATAACTCGTGAACCAGTTAGCCAATTTCAATGAAATTTTCAGAGTGTATATAATTTATACGAGTTGGCAGTTTAGACCATATTAGACGACATTCGCTAAACTAATTCTTCTAGCATTACAGAGAAATTGGAGACGTTTGGTCTATTCATAAAAATGTTATTGTGATTTAAAGTGTGTATGATCAATTATGCTCCTGACTGTTGTGTATATTGGTAAGACTTCTATTATTATACTAAGAGCAAATTTAAGGGCGGTCCTTTAATACCGCAAGACTGATATGACGAAAACAACGCCTGGACGATTTTATTCAATTCCTCCTGCGAGGATGATGATGTACGGCAAAGCTTCACTGTCCGTGGCGACAGGATGTACAGTTAGGAGCATAACTGATCGCACACACTTTAAATCAGTATAACTTTTTTGTGAATCGACTAAACGACTTCCATGTCTCTGTAAGGCTAGAAGAATTCCGAGCATTTGGTCGGAATTGTGAAAAACGATAATAAACATCGATTTTTACGGCCTTTTTAGCTGGGCCAATAACGAAAATTGAAAAGATGTGTTTGGACAACTCGTATAAATTATATATGTACGTTCTGAAAATTTCATTGAAATTGGTTAATAGGTTTACGAGTTATAAACGATGAAAAGTAGTAAAAAGACCGAAGATTTGGAAAAATTGCAAATTTTACCAGTTTTGATCGTTTATAACTCGTGAACCAATTAACCAATTTCAATGAAATTTTCAGAGTGTATATAAGTTATACGATTTGACCGTTTAGACCATATTAGACGACATTCGCTAAACTAATTCTTCTAGCCTTACAGAGAAATTGAAGTCGTTTGGTCATTCATAAAAAAGTTATTGTAATTTAAAGTGTGTGTGATCAGTTATGCTCCTGACTGTTATGTATATTGGTAAGATTTCTATTATTATAATAAGAGCAAATATAAGGGCGGTCCTTTAATACCGCAAAACTGATAAGGCGAAAACAACGCCTAGACGATTCTATTCAATTCCTTCTGCGAGGATGATGGTGTACGGCAAAGCTTCACTGTCCGCGGCGACAGGATGTACAGTTAGGAGCATAACTGATCGCACACACTTTAGATCAGAATAACTTTTTTGTGAATTGATCAAACGACTTCCATGTCTCTGTAAGGCTAGAAGGATTTCGAGCATCTGGTCGGAATTGTGAAAAACAATAATAAACATCGATTTTTACGACTTTTTTAGCTGGGCCAATAACGAAAATTAAAAAGATGTGTTTGGTCGTCTCGTATAAATTATATATGTACGCTCTGAAAATTTCATTGAAATTGGTTAATTGGTTTGCGAGTTATAAACGATGAAAAGTAGTTAAAGACCAAAGATTTGGAAAAATTGCAATTTTTACCAGTTTTGATCGTTTATAACTCGTGAACAAATTAACCAATTTCAATGAAATTTTCAGAGTGTATATAATTTATACGAGTTAACCATTCAGACCATATTCGACGACATTCGCTAAACTAATTCTTCTAGCCTTACAGAGAAATTGGAGTCGTTTGGTCATTCATAAAAAAGTTATTCTGATTTAAAGTGTGTGTGATCAGTTATGCTCCTGACTGTTGTGTATATTGGTAAGATTTCTATTATTATACTAAGAGCAATACGTAGACTGTAAGAATTGTATACCTCAAGTAAATTGGGGATAGTATAACATTGTTTAGAGATAATTAACCTTAAGAAAGAAAAAACAGTGTATAATTGTCGTCTGAACCACAGTGGTAAGAATTTTACATCGAACTAATGTGTTACGAAATTCGTAGTGGAAAGTGTTGGGAAGTGTCCGGATATTAATGGCGGTGACATCGCACGTACGGACAACTTGCGAAACAGCTCGCAAACACTGTTTACAATTTCGTCCGGCCGGAATCGCGGAGTGAACGGCTGCGCGCCGCGTCGGTTTGCTCGCCGGAATATCGAGTACTCTTTCCGCAGTCGATAATTCGGGTAGCTGTAGAGCATCGGTGCGGCCGATGACGCGATTTACATTTCACGCCGATGTCCTGCGGCGTTCTCTCGACGCTAAATCGCCGTTAAATCCGGTAACGTGGTCTCGGTTTACCCCGATACGAATACCAAATATGCGCTTTTCGTGAACACCGCGGAACGCTGCTCCGGCCACTTTGCATTCCCGCTTAATTGACTGTTCGGTTTCCGCCTTTCTTCACCTCGATCACTCAAATCGAACTGCACTCTGCGCCCCTTCAAAACCCCTCCTACAGCGCCATTCTACTTTGACAAATAAGTTAATCGCGCGAGACCTGGAAAGAATCTGCGTTTAAGCAGAATAAGTAATATATACTGCGTAGAATTCTTTTAACTCGCTTGCTAAATTTAAATCTCAAATAGAACTAACAAGAGACTTTCTTCCGACTTCCGGTCTAAATTTTTAAAACTCCAGGCTTTAGTTTTTAATAAAACCAGCTGCTGTAACTTCGTTAGCCGCGCGACGCGTTCAATAAAGTGGCCGGAATTTATGTCCCACCATAATTACCGTGTGTGCCATGGGCATCGCGGAACGAGGCAAACGATGCTACGTTTATGTAAAAACAGGATTTTATACTGTGGAAAAAAGGGCTTGTAATGGAGAAAAGGTATCAGGGAGAAGCGTTGGTTTGAATTACGCAAGCCGCAATTTCGGCTGGCAAATTTCAAATTTGTTCTATTAAGAATATGACAGAAATAGGACAGAGACCACCGTATGCGCGATTACCTTCCGAATTTACTTCCTGACCGAGATTTGACGTTGTTCCATATTTTCTGCATTTATGCTACGGCTGATTCTACTAATTAGGTTGAGCTCGGAGTAAAAGGCGAGCCGACCAAGCGTGCAAGATCTAATTTGATCGTTAATCTCTCAGTCGAAGTTCTACTTTGTTGTATCGGTGTCTGGAATCTGTGGTGTAGACGGCGTTTAGCCAGCGTTTGGCAAATTGCTCAATTAACGGCAAGACTTCGGCTCACCGGACGCTCGGAGCACGATCCTGAATGAGCATGATCCAGCATGATTCAGAATAACGTATCGGTTTAATTATCGAGTCGTGTAATAAATTCTCGTGTTATTTGCATTTTATTTTTTCCCCGCAATTTTGTGTTTTGTTAGGAAAATATGCAGTTAGGAGCAAAACTGATCACACAGAATTTTAAATCAGAATAACTTTTTTATAAGTGGGCAAAATGACTTCAATTTTTCTGTAAAGCTGGAAGGATTTCGAGTATTTGGTGGTAATTGTGAGAAACAATAGTAAAAATTGATTTTTACAACTTTTTAGCTGAGCCAATAACGAAAATTGAAAAGATGTGTTTGGTCAACTCGTATAAATTATATATGTACGCTCTGAAAATTTCATTGAAATTGGTTAATTGGTTTACGAGTTATAATCGATGAAAAGTAGTAAAAAGACCGAAGGTTTGGAAAAATTGCAATTTTTACCAGTTTTGATCGTTTATAACTCGTGAACCGATTGACCAATTTCAATTAAATTTTCAGAGTGTATATAATGTATACGAGTTGACCATTCAGACCACATTAGACGACATTCACTAAATTAATTCTTCTAGCCTTACAGAGAAATTGAAGTCGTTTGGTCATTCCTAAAAAAGTTATTCTGATTTAAAGTGTGTGTGATCAGTTTTGCTCCTAACTGTATATAATATGCATTCGCGAGTCTTTTTCTTGCTCTACAAACCTATCTGCTTTAATTTTTCGAATTAATTAGGATAAACTGTACAATGATTTAAGCCAAAATCGAAGTAAAAATCTTTTTATCTTTGTTTGAAATGTTTGAACGAGCTTAACTTAACGAACTTTCTATTATTATAAGCTAATAGAGATTTTTCAGCAAAATCAAAGTTTTACGAGTCATAAATCTTTTATTATAAATTATATTCAGAGGAATAACAATCTAAGACAAATAGTACAGTCATTGGCATATTTGCTAACAGTCATATGTGGAACTCTGTTATGAGAACTTACAACGATGCTTTGAAATAGAAATAAGAAGCAATAAAAAAATGATTTTCTATACCAGGAATTCTTAATATTTGCTGTTTAAATCAGAAGTGCCAATAACTACTGCAGTGCCAGCAATCGTACAGTTTGCCCTAATTTTAATCAATTTTCAGGCTCTTTCAATGGAAGTTCCAAGAGGCAGAGAAATTCATTTTCGACATCTGCTCGACATCTCCCTCATGTTGTGTGGCACCAAGCTTAAAGATTTTGAGCGAAGTCCATGAAGCTTGATTTTGAGTGAAGTCCTGCAAGTCTTTTTTTTTTTCTTGCGCTACAAACCCATCTGCTACAATTCTTCGAATTAATTAATTTTAATCAATTTTCAGGCTCTTTCAATGGAAGTTCCAAGAGGCAGAAAAATTCATTTTCGACATCTGCTCGACATCTCACTCAAGTTGTGTGGCACCCAAGCTTCATGGACTTCACTCAAAATCTTTAAGCTTGGTGCCACACAACTTGAGTGAGATGTCGAGCAGATGTCGAAAATGAATTTTTCTGCCTCTTGGAACTTCCATTGAAAGAGCCTGAAAATTGATTAAAATTAATTAATTTGAATAATTGAAGCAGATGAGTTTGTAGAGCAAGAAAAAAAAAAGACTTGCAGGACTTCACTCAAAATCCAGATTCATGGACTTCACTCAAAATCTTTAAGCTTGGTGCCACACAACTTGAGTGAGATGTCGAGCAGATGTCGAAAATGAATTTTTCTGTCTCTTGGAACTTCCATTGAAAGAGCCTGAAAATTGATTAAAATTAATTAATTTGAATAATTGAAGCAGATGGGTTTGTAGAACAAGAAAAAAAAAGACTTGCAGGACTTCACTCAAAATCAAGCTTCACGGACTTCACTCAAAATCTTTAAGCTTGGTGCCACACAACTTGAGTGAGATGTCGAGCAGATGTCGAAAATGAATTTTTCTGCCTCTTGGAACTTCCATTGAAAGAGCCTGAAAATTGATTAAAATTAATTACTTCGAAAAATTGAAGCAGATGGGTTTGTAGAGCAAGAAAAAAAAAGACTTGCAGGACTTCACTCAAAATCCAGCTTCATGGACTTCACTCAAAATCTTTAAGCTTGGTGCCACACAACTTGAGTGAGATGTCGAGCAGATGTCGAAAATGAATTTTTCTGTCTCTTGGAACTTCCATTGAAAGAGCCTGAAAATTGATTAAAATTAATTACTTCGAAAAATTGAAGCAGATGGGTTTGTAGAGCAAGAAAAAAAAAGACTTGCAGGACTTCACTCAAAATCCAGCTTCATGGACTTCACTCAAAATCTTTAAGCTTGGTGCCACACAACTTGAGTGAGATGTCGAGCAGATGTCGAAAATGAATTTTTCTGTCTCTTGGAACTTCCATTGAAAGAGCCTGAAAATTGATTAAAATTAATTACTTCGAAAAATTGAAGCAGATGGATTTTTAGAGCAAGAAAAAAAAAGACTTGCAGGACTTCACTCAAAATCCAGATTCATGGACTTCACTCAAAATCTTTAAGCTTGGTGCCACGCAACTTGAGTGAGATGTCGAGCAGATGTCGAAAATGAATTTTTCTGCCTCTTGGAACTTCCATTGAAAGAGCCTGAAAATTGATTAAAATTAACTAATTCGAAAAATTGAAGAACATTGGTTTGTAGAGCAAGAAAAAGACTTTCAGGGAAAAAGTAAAATACAAAAAACGTGGGAATTGATTACACAACCTTTTTGCTTTAAACGCATACAAAATATGTTGAATTTATTCGTTGTTCGCAAATAACGAATTAATCCTCGCATCTTTTACAGTCATTTATTGTACTTTTACCATTTTCTCGGCAGCGTATCTGCCGCGGACTCAAATTCGAAATTTGTAGCTCGTGAACGTTGACTTAACGGTAGGTTATTTAAGGTTGGCGGTTTAATGGTTACGGGAAAATCGACCCGTTGGTAACACAACGAGGAATGGAGTTATAGAACAGGACAGGGGTTGAAAGAGCAGGATATGAGAGACTCGAGTGGCACGAAGTGCTGGCAGGTCTGAGAGAGGGGAAGAGAGGGGGAGATTGGGAAACAAGCGTAACTTGAACGTCGCAGAGCTGGAGTATTTGGACCGAGAACCTGGCGAAATGTCGATTTCAGGATTTCGTCGAACCTGTAAAAGTTTTGCTTTCGAAGACAATGGAATAGCTGAAGAACAATGTACTGTTCTTCCATTTTCTCAAGGTACACAATTGGGATGGTTGTCCCATTCATTCATTCGAATTTATTCCCTTTCTGCGAGAACAATATTGAGATCGTACGAATAAGACGAGTGCCTGCAAAGTGGAGTAGAATTTATTTAATCCTGCAAGAGGTAGAACCTTCTACCCGATAAAATTTCCTTTGAACTATAGTAGAACATTTCGCTGGATATCGTGGTCAAAGGAAAATTGAAAACTGAGTGTCTGTTATCCTTAGACGCGATTATACAGAGTGATCCAATAATTTTGACTACCTGAAATACTGAAATACAACTTTCAGTATTTTCTCTGTAATTCCGACCAGTTGCGATTTTTTTTAGAACAATAGCACAGTAAAATTTGACAGCAAAGAGATGCAACATGCACGCAGAGGGTAACAGTAACAAATATAAGAATAAATCGTACGTTCATGTCTGAGAAACGGTCTCAAGGAAGGGATGCGTTGAAAAATTCTTCGCGGTCTACACAGCAGCTTTCTATGAAGAAGAGCAGTTCACAGACAAGGATAGATTGCCAGAACTTATCGAAAATTGCTTCTGTTTCACCCGGGGAAGACCCGCGGAATGAAGTTCCGCTCCTCGAGCAGAAGAGCTTCCTCTGTTACCCCCGGGGAGAAGGAGACGCGCCGAGCGCATTTATCCTCGACGCATTACCGTTTCACACGTTTGATGCTCCGCGTGTCCTCGATAGCGGCGCGCCAGATAAAATGGTGATCACGGTTGGCATATCACGTTTCCCCTTCATACAGGAAGATTCATTCGGGGGAAAAAAAAGAAAGTAGGATCGCGCGAAGTCGGTCGTTACCCCCGATTCTCCTAGCGATATCAAAGGCGTGCTCATCTGCCGCGCGCGCAACAAATCGAACTGAGCGACGGACAGCAGCTAAATTCATTTTTGAGAAATTTTCATCTCGCAGAAAATTTTGTTTAACGAGTCTTCGCCGATCCGAAGATGTAGAACACGTATGTCAAACTCTTTTACCACCGAGGGTCTCATTAAGTATTATAAATTAATTCGAGGGCCGCAATAAAGACTCGAAGTAAAGAAGAGACACCTTGAACTACCTTGAACTATTCGTTTTGACACATACACTATCAGAACGTTGATAAAAGTCATACCGTTCTATTAACCCCTTGCACTATAACATCGTGTCACAACCATGATGAAAATTTTGAAGATTATATATTCTTCCAGAATCTATAAAATTCTATTTTATTGTTGTGAATATACAGGGTGTCTCAGCTGAAGGAGGCCACCTAAATATCTCCTTTATTTTTAATGGTACAAAAAAATAAATGTTGATGGCATCATTTGAATGGTATCGAAGGAGGAATATCATAGAAGAACAATTTGTTTTTATCCGGTCATTTTTTTTATAGTTTCTTTAAGGTCATCGTTATTTTTTATCAGGAGAACTTTTTTTCATTCCATCTTGTTAATGACTTAAAGCATATTCAAATGTATTTTTTCAGCCACTATAAGATGGAATAAAAACGAAGTTTTTCCCCGATAAAAAAATAACGAGGCCTTGAAAAAACTATGAAAAAATAACCAGACAAAAGAAATTGTTCTTCTATGATATTCCTCCTTCGATACCATTTAAATTATGCCATCAATATTTTTTGTGCCATTAAAAATAAAGGAGATATTTAGGTGGCCTCCTTCAGCCGAGGCACCCTTGTATAGTCATTAGTAGACTACGGATCTTTATGCATATATAACAAAAATGAGTACCAGGGTGCAATTTAAAATAGCGAAAATATTAGAAAAATTTAAACATACTATTAGATTATTCTCAACCTGCTAAACATAATAGGATAAAAAATAAATTTGTATTTCACTCCAGTTCGTTGCAATTCAGGTAAGAAATTTTTATTTTGCATAAAGATCCGCAGTCTAGTCATTAGAGAACATATACAGTTAGGAGCAAAACTGATCACACACTCTTTAAATCAGAATAACTTTTTTATGAATGAGGAATTAGTTTAGTAAATGACGTCTAAAAATATGTTGAGAAAATGCATTTGGTCGGAATTGTGAAAAACGATAGTAAAAATTGATTTTTACAACTTTTTTAGCTGGGCCAATAACGAAAATTTAAAAGGTGTGTTTGGTTAACTCGTATAAATTACGTACGCTCCGAAAATTTCATTGAAATTGGTTAATTGGTTTTCGAGTTATGAACGATCAAAAGTGGTGAAAGGCCGAGAATTTTGAAAAATTGCAATTTTTACCAGTTTTGATCGTTCATAACTCGTAAACCAGTTAACCAATTTCAATGCAATTTTCAGAGCGTATATAATTTATACGAGTTTACCATTTAGACCATATTAGACGACATTCACTAAACTAATTCTTCTAGCCTTACAGAGAAATTGTTAACATAGAGAAATTTATAACATAAATGAGTAGGTGTAATTTAAAATAGCGATAATATTAGAAAAATTTAAACGTACTATTAGATTATTCTCAATCTACTAAACATAATAGGATAAAAAATAAATTTGTATTTCACTCCAGTTCGTTGCAATTCAGGTAAGAAATTTTTATTTTGCATAGAGATCCGCAGTCTAGTCATTAGAGAACATATACAGTTAGGAGCAAAACTGATCACACACTCTTTAAATCAGAATAACTTTTTTATGAATGAGGAATTAATTTAGTAAATGACGTGTAAAAATATGTTGAAAAAATCTCGTAGAAATTTTTGTTTAACGAGTCTTCGCCGATCCGAAGATGTAGAACAGGCATGTCAAACTCTTTTACCACCAAGGGCCTCATTAAGTATTATAAATTAATTCGAGGGCCGCAATAAAAACTCGAAGTAAAGGAGAAACACATTTTTTTTATTAACATTGCTGTTATACAAACTAACATGATACAAACACAATAATATTACAAAAATACGTATGAAGTATAAAAGTAGATTTTTTTCAAGTTTACTTTATTTTAGTAAAACTATTTCATTTTTTTGTTTCGGAGAAATTTCGCAACGATTTTCAGTAACCAAATTTTCCAAATTCGCTCGAATTTGTAGAGTTGTAATTATTTTCAAAATTGATGGCACACGCTGGTCATTTAATCTTGACCTTTGCTTAGTTTTATTATTTTTTAACGTTGAAAATAGTGGATCGCACATAGCTGAAATACGCCTAATTGCACATAACATATTAAAAAATCGATCGACAGATAAATAATTGTAGAAATCTGGAATCCCATCATACATATATATTGAAGAAGACTTATTTTTCGATCGATACATTTTTCAATTCAAATTTTAGGGTTATGTTTGCGGCGCATTAGGTTCGATCATATAATACACAAGGATAGCAATTTTTGTAGACATTTATCAAACGTTCGATTCGGATGTGAATCATTTACGTTGAAAGACACGTTTGCTAATCGAATCGAACGTTTGATAAATGTCTACAAAAATTGCTATCCTTGTGTATTATATGATCGAACCTAATGCGCCGCAAACATAACCCTAAAATTTGAATACATATATATTTTAGTTTCCATACGGAATCACACTGCATTTCGTTTAATTCCAGTTGTAAATTGTCTTCAACAGTTTCAAAGTTTTTGGTCGGGCCGCAGAGTACTTGTCGACGAGCTGCGTGTTTGACATGCCTGATGTAGAATCACGCTGTAGCGGTTTTTACAGATAATTTCTCGACACCCTGTACATTCTGCAACGACGCGGTAACATAAATTGACTGCAAGGTTCATACGAACTTAGAATTAGTCGCTGGAGCACCGCCAAACGGCACTGCTCGCATTAAAGGATCCCACGCGTCCGCACCATAATTGTCCCATAATGAGTCGTTCGTTTTCGACTCTCCGGGGCGGAATTACGAGCGCGATCCGCCGCTAATAAAGTGACGTCAGCGCGTGACTACACTGTGATTACTCTAAATTAGTGATCTTCATTGTTCGCCGAGGGGAGGCGGGCGAGATCGTGCTCCTGTTCTTTCATCGGGATTGCGCGGACCTCGATGGTCGTTGACGCGCGGCCGCGAAACCGCAGCCCGTTGTCCGCCGAGTATTTACACTTTCTCACGCGCGCATAATCGCAGACCGCGCCGCGGCCGCCCGAAATCTATCAATTAATGTAGCGAATAATGATCAGCCGGCTGATAGTGAGTCGGCGGTCCTGCGCAATGATGCCGTTCGACGCAGTTATGATACTTATGATCCATCATTCGATCGCGCTGCAACGCACGCTGGCCCAGTTTGCCAAATTTTTAATTGAACGGTTTTTATTCGCATTCTGATGGTGTGTTTCAAGACGAGTGCAGTGGTCTACTGTAAATTCTCTATAGTCGCAAAAAGGTCGTATACGATGAATGAAAAAAATATCCCCTCCACTGCACTGATTATTTTTTTATGAATCTTTTTCCAATATATCTGTGGCATTTTTCTGATTAAAATAATACCAATCACGATATAATTTCGACTGTATTTAGTGGTTTAATTGACGATGAAAGTTTCAGGCGCAAGGAAGGACAGCGTACGGGCAGAGCTGGGGAAAATAGTATTTTAAATAGTAAATAGCAAATAATCCTATTTATTTTAAAGTATGTGTACAACTTTGAGAATAAAATATTTAATTTGAGGCAGTCATTTTTGTAAATAAAATAATTTATTTGATGCAGTAATTATTGAAAATAAAATAATTGATTTGAGGCAGTAATTTTTGTGAAAATAGTATTTTATTTGAAGAATATTGAAAATATTTATATTTTGTCTTTATTTTCAATTTCAATTTTAAATATTACTGCTGAAAATAATGGTTCGAATTCAACACATTTATGAGTGTAAATCGTTTCTTAACGATAAGATAGACTGTATGTTTATGCGGTTTCTCAGAGTGTTATAACAATGCAAAAAGTAAAATATTTTATTTCGTATTTCTGGTTGTTAAAATAGAAATATTTTATTTTCGAAATTGTACATCTTATTTAAAATACTATTTTCTTCAAGCAAAATAAAATCTAAAATATTAAATAGTATTTGAAATATTTGTTTCGCGGATAATTCGCAAATAATGCCCACCTCTGCGTATGAGAAAGAAAGAAACGCGAAGAGTTGGCCACGCGCGGTCTCTCTTTACACGCGCTGTCTTTTTCTACGTTCGGCTCGGTCTCTGAAGCTCAAAAAGATAATGACCGTCAACGAGCTTTGCAATCGAACCTCCCCGAGGCTTTTGCGACTATCGAGGATTTACCGTATTATGAAGGTCACTCAAGGTCACCGATGAAACTTTTGCGCCACAAACTTTTGTGATCTATCCGCACGAGCGAAGTCGGTTATTCCAGCCAGCATTTTCCAAGGTCCTTCACTCTCCGCCGAAGCATTATTGTCGTTCTAAGTGTCTTTCGCCGGAGATACGTACATCTGGCCGGAAGATGAAACGCACTCGATGCACTCGAAATGTGCATCATCGGTGTGCTAAATTCCGACAAGTGTCTCTTTGTCATCCACCGCTAGCGCCCAGCGCCAGTATCAGAAATGTTTTATTACTGGCGTCCCGGTTTTCCCGGTCGTATTTAGCGAGGCTACACGGGGGCCGCCCACCCGATGCTACCTTTCTCCCCGATTTTCCGTCGAAAATAAAGCTCAGTCGACGAGTCGCTAGCGGCGCAGATGTTTCTCTTTTTTTATTTCTGCGTCGAGCTGCAACGATACACAGACCGTATTCTATCCTCCTTTTTCGGGGTTCAATCCGGCCCCGTTGCTTTTATAGCTCGGGAAACGCGCGGAATGTTGTGCATGGGTCGCCGGTGGCAATCGGGCAACCGGATCCTGTCACCCACGTTGATTTTCACGAGTGGACCACACCGAAGTCAAACGCTGTCGTCGCCAGTCCATTCGGCGGGTTTCTTGCTAACGATCGCGTTCGTTATCCTTGGGGACGAGCTTCTTTTATTATCGAGTCGCTGCAAAAATCCTGAATCTGATGTTCAGAGTCCGATAGTAAACATTGATTTTTACAACTTTTTTAGCTGGGTCAATAACGAAAATTGAAAAGATGTGTTTGGTCAACTCGTATAAATTACATACGCTAAGAAAATTTCATTGAAATTGGTTAATTGGTTTACGAGTTATAAACGATCAAAAGTGGTAAATGCTGAGAATTTTCAAAAATTGCAATTTTTACCAGTTTTGATCGTTTATAACTCGTAAACCAATTAACCAATTTCAATGAAATTTTCAGAGTGTATATAATTCATACGAGTTGACCATTTAGGCCATATTAGACGACATTCACTAAACTAATTCTTCTAGCCTTACAGAGAAATTGTTATTTGTTCCATGCATAAAGAAGTTCTTCTGATTTAAAGTGTGTGATCAGTTTTGCTCTTACCGTAGGCATTCAGTAGATGTAGATATTCTCCTTTTTCTAGGAGATTATGATCGATAAAGAACTTTGTATCGAATAAATTTAAGAATTTTTCACCGAAGCTTCCGAAATTTTACAACCAGTTGAAAATTTGATGAAGTATAAGTTTGTACAATCTCGAAACGCCGCATCGGTGTCAGCAGGAATGCGTTATGGATTCTAGGCTCGCGCTTTCCGTGAACCGTATCACGGAGAAAGAAAAACGGATGTTCCCGGCGGGAACGAGTTCGAAAATCACGTGCCATCGCGAGATACGCGGCGGTGATCCTTCCGATGCCACCCACGTCGAATATAAAGTCGGACCGGAGTAACACGCGATCCCAAACGAATCGAGATTCGCCCGAAGTTTTCGCTGTTTTTCAACGAACTTTCCACGGCACGTGCATCAACGATGATCACTTGCCGAATCCGACTCCGTTGCTCGTCGCGTTAACAAATAAACTTGGCCCATCGCTGTTGATAAGTAATAACTGTTGCGCTTTTACGGTGCACGGAACCCGAACTTCCACGGTTTCGGGGATTGCAGCACGGCGCAAACGCGAGGAACAAAAGGACCGATGATTGTTCTTCGTTCGTGCTGCTTCCGAAGACATTACTCGAGTTCGAATGGGTGCTCGGGACTGAGGCGCCTCCGGCGACGTGCGGAGCTTCGAACTTGTATTTCGGAGTCGGGGGAATTGGGATTTAGACGAAACTGCGCGAGGAGAAAATGACGAGACCCGAGGAAGACTGATTTCGGACGGTTGAACCGTTTTCAATGATCGCTTTCTGCGAGTTATGGGAACTTCTGGAATTCATCTCGAAAACTATTATCATCATACATGTATTATTTTCATCGCTGAAAATCTTTCGTGCAAAGAATATCTCCATTTTTATTCAATTTTATCCTGCGCCGAGATTACCGTATTATGCGAACGAGTGGCGGAGAAAATTAATAGAATGACCAGATTAAATTCTAAAAATTACAAAGACCATTCTGGTATTACGACCGTCGAGATTACGTTGCGATTTAATTACTTAAAAATGTTATCAATTGAATAGCGTCCTTGATGTTAAATAAGACAGACTAACTTTCTTGTTTTATCGCTGATAAGCATCATTCGACGAGACTGTTCCCTTTGTTCGAGATATCTTCATCTTCCTGGCTTCGTGCTGCAGCATCGGTACTCAGCTTTCCTCGAGAGATCCGTTATTTCTATTTATTTACTTTCCCTCGAGAGAGAAATCTTAATAAAATTCGCGATAAGGATATTTGTGAAGTTTTCCCTCGAGTGATGTACTTTTCCAATGGAACTCTCGTATTACACGAAACTTACCCACTTCGTTATCAGGAAATTTGTTCCGTCGAACATGGAAGACCTTCAAGGCTCCTTGAAAACTCCATACTATTGGCAATTGGAGATTTGCGCTCCGGGACAAAGAAGCTCGGCACACGTTGCGAGTGAAATTTGTTTCTATACACGTTTAACGATAGAAAAACAACATATTTGCATCGTTCTCAGATTTCACGAACCGTCTAGAGTCGAAACTAAGGTGAAGTGACCTATGAATGGACAGCATGTTCTTCTATTTTAAATTTTATCACTTTAAATAAACAAAAACAATTTCTTAAGAGTTTTAACATACAGTTCAGAGTTTGTAAAGTAATTTAAAATAAAAAAATCATTGTTTAGGTTAATATCTTAATTGCATTAACAAGAATAATTCAAACCTATAGTTGGACATACTAAATCCAATCTAAGCTAGTACCTGGACAGAAGTAAAGCCTATATCGGGACAAATTCAATTTACGAGTTGATCGAGCGAACATAACCTAAAACGTTGGTTGGTGGCGCTGTTGCGCATGACGAATAGAAGATGCTTTGCGTAATATGTAGTATTCTTATCATAGATTATAGTATTGTATTATTTAACCAAATACATATTTATTTTCATTTACTGTTTTAATAAAACTTGTCATAATACAACTTTTAAGGTTAGGTAGTAATACTGATAGATTTAAGATGTAAACATAAAGTATTATTAACGTCACAACCGGAATACATTTTCTACATACGTTACTCAAGCTAATAGAAGACTAATTATACGTACATGTAGTTAAATAATTTGCAAACAATGCGTTGATTTTATTCACAAACACGTGTCCGGCTTCAGGCGTAAGCACATTGCGTATAAGCTTAGAGTGGGACAGCTACTGTCATCGCGTCCCAGTATGGAGTACTTATATTTGAAAACAGTCCTAATCTTGGATATCTAATATTTGGATTAATAATTATTAGTTACGTTAAGTTTGATTGCCAATTTATTTTAACATATCAATATTATTATGCGTGATAATTATTTTTTGTCTGAGGGCTTAAATTATATCTTTTTTTCTAACAAAAGTTCGAACTATAAATGCACATGATTCGCATGTAAATAGACTATTTTGTATACTGTTTTCAGATGAACTCTTTGAATTCATTTTTAAATTTCAGTTGATGTCTTAACGAAATAATATTCACACCTACTTGTAGCTAAGTCCTCAGAATATATATTATAATTATTTAATCTCTTAATTACTGATTTTACTATGAAAATTCAATTGTCCAGATTTAGGTATCACTTTTGGACCGTCCAGAATTAGGGCACTTCACCTTAATTCGATTAGGTTCGAGGGAAAGTTCTGTCGTATTTTAAATAAGCAAATAATGGAAATTATATCATTGAATAATATTAAACACAAAAGGTGGGACAATAACTATGCCTACTTTGTATATTGCCGTTATTTGTATTAACATGAAAAAGTGTTGTATACAAAACTTACGCGGTATAGAGCGGGGCATATTGCGACACAAACATTTTCTGCGTGGGTGTACGCATAGAGGAGATTTCAAGGTCACCTTGATTTTTTAAAAGGGAATGTCCTTTTTTTATACCATAGATCGATAGAGCATCAAATTCTGAGTATAAAAGTGTTGACCTTCATATGTCCTAAACCTAGTAGTTAACGAGATATTATCCAAAGAAGAAAAAAAATTATTTCGATAATATCTCGTTAACTATTAGATTTAGGACATATGTAGGTCAATACAGTTTTACTCAGAATTCGATAGTCTATCGATTCGTGATACAGAAAGTAGGTGTATCCATTAAAAAAAATCAAGGTGACCTTGAAATCTTCTCTATGCCTCCACCCACGCAGAAAATGTTTGTGTCACAAAATGCCCCCCTCTATACCGTGTAAGTTTTGTATATAACATTTTTTCATATTATTACAAATAACGGCAATATTCAAAGTGGACTTGGTTATTGGCTCACCCTGTATATTCTTATAAATTGATTAAAATGTTTGCATTTAAAATACGACAGAATCTAATATTTCATCGAGTTACATCTACCACCGGGCGGCAGATTTTTATGCAAAATCTCGTTTGCATGGAAAGATTCGTCGTGACATAAAAAAAGGAAGATACGCCATGCATTTTAGTTAACGCGTGCTCGCACGTTAGAAATGCCATGAATGCATATGGATCCGCGGATTACCTGGAATCGCATGAAGTACGAAGTACACTGATCACTGTAGACCATTTTACGATCGGGACGATCGCATTTACGAGTGCGATTTGCCCGGTTTGTTAGCATGTAGAACGGCGCGGCGCAGCACCGTTCGCCTCGTGGCAAATGTATTCCTATCTGAGAACGGACTGACTCGTACGTTATGCAAATGATTTGCACGACCAGGGGATCGGCAAGTTATCGGGATACCGAATCAAGGAAATACCGCCCCATCTCCACCCCAAGGCAAGAACCATTCGATCAGGAGCAGAAACCATCCGCCGAGAACCGTCCATTCTGCTCTCGTTTAATCGAGTACGCAGTCGTAAATTGAAATGACATTTTTCATCGTTTATTGGCTGTGGGAACGATCATGCCGCGCGAATCAGGAACGCAGATTTTTCCGATTGAAAATTGTCCAGAGGGAGGTCTACTTTTCAAGCGGACGTTCTGATCTTCCATTTACGAAGGGATTCGTCTTAATTCGTAAAATTAACGGAATTATTGGGTAAACTTTACTTTACCGGACTCAAAATTAGTATATCATTCTCCTACGAATTATGATGTATTTGGTATGTAATCCAGTAGATTTGTACTCGGCGCGGATGCAGATCGAAGTTTCGATCCTCTAGGATCAATAGTTGAGGAGTTATGGTCGCTTAAAGTTGAGCATTTTTGGCAGGCGAGGGCGCCGCCATATTGGTTTGTAGTGACGACCGCGAGCCTCTTGCATTGCCACGCCCCTCGAACAAATCCTAACAGCTCAGTGAGCGGTGTGGGTCCGTCACTACAAACCAATATGGCGGCGCCCTTTCCTGTCAAAAACACTGGAAATATGCTCAACTTTAAGCGACCATAACTCGTCAACTATTGATCCTAGAGGTTCGAAACTTCGATCTGCATCCGCGCCGGGTACAGATCTACTGGATTACATACCAAATACATCATAATTCGTAGGAGAAAGGCCCAAATTTTGAGTCCGGTAAAGTAAAGAGCAGCCTAATGATTAATTCCTGTTTCTCCAATCCAGATTTTTCGAATTATGTCATGTTTGGACTCATTTTAATCACTGGAAAATTAATAAGCTCCAGCGGTTGTAACAGGTGCGAACGCGAAGAACCGACCTTTAAATTGATGTTTCGGTACGCAGAGGTTGAAACTTCCACCAGTGAATCGCTACGCATGTTCGCCCGGCATAAATCGTTCTCGTATATCTGCCGCGGCGTGAAGTTTAAAACGGGATCCGGTCGCGTTAACCATAAATCATAAATATACGATTAATCACGATTACCCTGTGAATCTATCCACGGCGCTGAATATGCATGAAACGCATCAGCCGCGAATTGATGAACCTGTTAATCCGCACGATTTTTTCAAATAATCCTCTACACGCTATACCCAACAAACACGAAACGTATAAACGTGAAACGCGTCATAGAAGTGACATATACAGTGGATGTACAAAGTATTCGAACACTTTTTAAAAACTAATAACTTGTTTATAATTGTACCAAACGACCTGATTTTTTATAATCAATTCGAAGCAATGGTTTACGAAATGACGTGCAAAAAACATTGTCCAAAAATTATAATTTACAAGGTTACATGCAAAAATAAAAAAGGGATTTTTTAAAACTTTTTTATTTGGGTCCTTAATGAAAATTTAAAATATACGTTTAGTAAGGTGAAGTGCCCTAAGTCTGGACAGTCCAAAAGTGATACCTAAATCTGGACAATTGAATTTTCATAGTAAAATCAGTAATTAAGAGATTAAATAATTATATTATATATTCTGAGGACTTAGCTACAAGTAGGTGTGAATATTATTTCATTGAGACATCAATTGAAATTTAAAAATGAATTCAAAGTTCATCTGAAAACAGTATACAAAATAGTCTATTTACATGCGAATCATGTGCATTTATAGTTCGAACTTTTGTTAGAAAAAAAGATATAATTTCAGCCCTCAGACAAAAAATAATTATCACGCATAATAATATTGATATGTTAAAATAAATTGGCAATCAAACTTAACTTAAATAATAATTATTAATCCAAATATTAGATGTCCAAGATTAGGACTGTTTTGAAATATAAGTACTCCATACTGGGACGCGATGACAGTAGCTGTCCCACTCTAAGCTTATACGCAATGTGCTTACGCCTGAAGCCGGACACGTGTTTGTGAATAAAATCAACGCATTGTTTGCAAATTATTTAACTACATGTACGTATAATTAGTCTTCCATTAGCTTGAATAACGTATGTAGAAAATGTATTCCGGTTGTGACGTTAATAATACTTTATGTTTACATCTTAAATCTATCAGTATTACTACCTAACCTTAAAAGTTGTATTATGACAAGTTTTATTAAAACAGTAAATGAAAATAAATATGTATTTGGTTAAATGATACAATACTATAATCTATGATAAGAATACTACAAAGCATCTTCTATTCGTCATGCGCAACAGCGCCACCAACCAACGTTTTAGGTTATGTTCGCTCGATCAACTCGTAAATTGAATTTGTCCCGATATAGGCTTTACTTCTGTCCAGGTACTAGCTTAGATTGGATTTAATATGTCCAACTATAGGTTTGAATTATTCTTGTTAATGCAATTAAGATATTGACCTAAACAATGATTTTTTTATTTTAAATTACTTTACAATCTCTGAACTGAATGTTAAAACTCTTAAGAAATTGTTTTTGTTTATTTAAAGTGATAAAATTTTAAACAGAAAAACATGCTGTCCAGGCATAGGACACTTCACCTCACATACGAGTAGGATTTTCAAACTCGATTTTCTCGAAAACTAAGCTTTAAATAAAAAAATTTTATTTCATATTTTGTCCTTATTTTTTCATAAGGAACCACCTGGTGCATGCTAGTACATGTTATTCAACCGCATCCTGTATAATTTGAGAACATTCTGCAACTACACCGTGTGTAATTTCCTTTGTAGAAAACTAGAACCAACGAACGTTATGATGTAAAGAGGTCGCGTGAAATTTATAGGCGAGACCCCTGCACCTTGGTTTCCCGTGCATTTAGTCCCCGGCTTAATTAATGACAACGAGCTCCCCAAAGTTCAAGTTCCTCGGCCACTGATTTATTCATCGAGCAATAAAGTGGTTTTTGTTCCGTAAATGGCCGCGTGTCCGCCTGAGTTATTATCTATTTGCCTCGAGATTTATTATGCATACAATTTTTTCCAGGTGTTTGCCCATTAACTCGTATTCCCGTCTGTTTAACCCGGTGTTCAATTTACCGTACACTGTCGTTAATTTGTTTATTTTCCGACGGTTATCGAATTCTTCTATTCCCACGTATGTACATTTTCTCTTATTAGCTTTTATCATTTGGACAGATTCGCTTTGTTCTCCAGCAAGATAACACTGAAAATGCGACTGCGTGCTCGAAGGTTTTTCATATTACGCTATCGCTCTTGGTAATGGAACGGCGGAAGATAAAAATACCAGCGAAATATGTAAATTTTTTGTTCGCATGTGTCGAGTACAATTTCTACAATACCGTTCCCTACTTGAATTCCCAGTGCCGCGCGGACTGTTCCATTAAACCCAGATAGTTTTACACGACACGGTTACACGTGGGGCAAATTGAAATTTTATTACGCAGCCGCTTGATAAGGTTGGAAATCGTGTGAGGTTCTCGACAGATGAGTACACACTTATTCACACTAATTGTACTACGAACGTACAATGACTTTAGTCGGTACGAAGAAAAGTGTTATATTAGATGATTTTATAAGTTCGAACCCCGATTTGTAAATTAAATTTAATGGTTAGGTTTGGTTAAACTTTACTTTACCGGACTCAAAATTAGTACCTTTATCCTACGAATTAGGATGTATTTGGTATGTAATCCAGTAGGTTTGTACCCGGGGCGGATGCAGATCGAAGTTTCGATTCTGTAGGACCAATGGTTCAGGAGTTATGCTTGCTTAAAGTTGAGCAATCTGCAGTGTTTTTGACAAGTAAGGGCGCCGCCATATTGGTTTGCAGTGACGACCGCGAGCCGCTTACCGTAGGTCCGTGCCCCCGGACCTAATAAACAACCATCAGCCACCTAGCGGCTCTGCTCGGTAAGCGGCGCCCTTACCTGTCAAAAACACTGAAAAATGCTCAACTTTAAGCAAGCATAACTCCTGAACCATTGATCCTACAGGATCGAAACTTAGATCTGCATCTGTCCCGGGTACAAATCTACTGGATTACATACCAAATACATCATAATTCGTAGGAGAAAGATACTAATGTTGAGTCCGGTAAAGTAAAGAGCAGCCAAAGATTTGTTTAAAGATTGGTTAAATTGAAATTAAAAAATGGTTAAATTTTCTACAATTAACAAAGAATGGTATGTATAATTGATTAGTAAAGTTGTATTCTTGTAAATTTAACCATTGAATTTTATTTTCAAATCGGCACGAACTTACGCAAACATCGAATATTTTTCTGTTTCAAATTTATTATTATCTCTTTCTGTACCGAAGCCAGGCTATAGACATTTGTCTTATTTGTCTATCGGTTAATCCGGGCGAAGCTACAGTAGACTGTCCGCGACTCGCGTGATAAAATCGAACAGCGTAACTCGATAAAGCGTAGTTCGCCCGCAAGGGGATAGATGGGACGAGCGAAACTGTTCGCTGATACGGCCAAGTTGAGCGAGCTTAAAACTTTGCCTCCGCTCGATTTTTCCTTGTTTCCGATCGGTTCCCGCTTTAATCCTCTCCTTTAATCCTTCACGGACTAACATGGCGGTGAAGTTTCTCGTTCGGCGGTGACTTTTTCTCGAAAATTCCACCACAATGTTGCGAGACCGTCAAAAAGGGGGCGACTCTTTGTCGATTATGTTAAACCATGCAAATTCCGTGGCAGATATTGTCCTGCGGCACGCCTTCGAACAATTTTACAGAAATTACTTTGTGCGGAGACGTGGAAGTATGCTTTTTAGACTGGCTTGACGCAACTGACTGAGCATACATCGGTCTGTGAGATGATTCAGCACCGTTTCTTCCATTAGACTCGTTAAAATAAGTCTCTCCCAATGCCAAAAATCTGCTCCGACTTATTTGGCTGAAAGTTGGCTCCCGCTGTGAACGTGATCATGTCCGCTATTTGTCTAATTAGGCGTTCTGTCGTGTGTACAGTGTCCCATCAGACTTTCCATAAAGGAGGTTCAAAATAGAAGATCTTCTGTCTGTTCTTCTTTCCAACAACTGTGAATTTCATCTACTCAATTTTGCTATAAATGCATGAAGATCCGCAGTCCAGTGACAAAGAATATCTTGCAGATAAGCATCTTTCAGATAAGATTCAATAAGTAATTGGGGAAAGTTGCCAAAATCTAAGGGATTTTTATATATCTAATGAACAATACACATTTTCACTACAACTGTTGTTCGCAATTATACTTTGATCTTTGCAGAAACCTTCTAAATAAACATTCTACGTATGAAATAAAATTAAAAGAGTGATTTGAGCAATTTTAGAAGACATCGTAAAAGTACGATTTAGGACACGTGTATCCTAATCGTACTGCTGTATTCCCCAAATCGTACTTACCTTATTTTTGATAATAAATTTTGTTTTGAAAGTATAATTTTTAATAATTTATTTTTTGTATTACATTGAAACACAAAAGTATAAAAACAAATAAACATAAAAAAACATATTTTTTTAAAAGAAAATTTAATATAAATTTAAAATTCGGGGGATTTTAAATTATATTATAGAAATTAAATAGATTAGTAAATTTTTATTATAATTGAAAATTATAATTTTTTAAAAATAGAATTTAATATAAATTTAAAATTGAGGGGATTTTAAATTATAATATAAAAAATAAATAGATTAGTAAATTTTTATTATAATCGAAAATTATAATTTTTTAAAAATAGAATTTAATATAAATTTAAAATTGAGGAGGTTTTCATTTGTCTTATTACATTAGTAAAATAGATTAATAAATTTTTATTGTAGTTGAAGGGAATAATTTTTTTAAAAGAAAATTTAATATAAATTTAGAATTCAGGGGATTTTAAATTATATTCTACAAATTAAATAGATTAGTACATTTTCATTATAAATGAAAACAATAAGTTTTTTAAAATAGAATTTAATATAATAATTTCTATAAAAAATATGAAATATACCAAATTGAAACAATAAACTCTTCGAAAACATTAAAAGTAAAAAGTATTACAAACATTTTGGACGATAGTATATTTTATACATAACAATAGTAAATTACAGTGTGATTTCTTAAATCGTACTGGTACGATTTAGGTGTCCAGTACTCATTAGGCAGCTCTCCCCTACTCACAGTGGTCCCAAATCCCGAAAACGCGGACAAAACCTCAAATCGTATTAAAAAATTATTGGATCTGCTTCAAAATTGATATTAAGGCGTTTTTGGGGTCGCTGATTACGAATATGAACTTAAAATTAAAAACAAAACAAAATGGCGGATCCAATATGGCGGACATATACATTAAAAAATTATTTGATCTGCTTGAAAATTGATATTAAGGCATTTTTGAGGTCGCTGATCACGAATCTGAACTTAAAAAATGTAAAAAATTTCAGATATATTGTATTATTGTTTATAAAAAAACTGGCAATCTGTGTCCTCCATACGTTCTAAGCATAATCCTCCAAAAACTATTTAAATTGTTCAGAAAAACTTAGTGTATATCTCTCAGTTTGAGAAGAAATGCAATGAATGCTCACAAAATACCTACTCTGCATTATAAAAAACAGTGATACGACCACAGGGGCAGAGAGGGGCAGCTAATTTTTTTTTAGATTGCAAGATAATAGTATGAACTAGAATCTCGAACAAGTTTTAACGATGGAGGGTGAAGGAAACTCAACTTTTACATTAATCTTTAAAATTTATGCCTACACTTTTACCCTTACTTTTGCATACATAGTTATCAGTTAATAATAAACATTTGGCACTAAAAACTATGCAACTTACCTCTACAAACAACATCCATAATGCACAATTAAAATCGATACGTTCCAATACAATTTACGCACTGTACAGTTAAAACTCGCACTGAGACTTGGAAGAGTATGAAGGCACTAACTAATGAAACCGAAGTTCGGATTGCGACTGTTGGTCAGGTATAAAAATGGGACCTTTTTACCGTTTACCTCCAAGTAGATATACTCTTAGAGTAGCCAACCCCATAATTAAAACTTACCTAGCTGAAAGTTCATTTTTTAGGTTTTGTCCGCGTTTTCGGGCTTTGGGACCACTGTGCTACTACCTCAGATCTTCGGAATTTGAACATTCAACACTCTCAAAGGAATTCTGAAAAATCACACGATTTCACTGTGGTTCTCGAGAAGCCTCTGAACGGGTCCGGTGTCAATCAAGGAGGGGCCGTTTAATGGCCGGTTGATCTATTAGACAGCGTTCCATTGACTTCGGCTGACGCGTTGCGACGAATCAATCCAGCCGGCTGCATTCTCGCCGGCCGAATCTCGAGGCGGCAGATTGTCCTGTCACTTCGCAGCGAGCAAACTTCCCGGAAGTCAATTCTACAGATCCGGTGAATGGGAGCTGACATATTGCTGAACACAGCCGGTCGACGCCGCGCCGTGTACAAGGAAGTTATGAAATCGTGAACGGGCCTACGGTCATCCGATTTTCCGCTCGATGGCGGACCCCTGACGAGAACTCCCCCGCAATCCCTGCCCCCCGTCCTGAGAATCGTAAAACCTTGGAATGTTGCCATTCGGTGCCACTTACCGCCGAGACCGATGATTTCGGTATTGTTATTCGAGCGAGTGCAATCCGTTGCACCTGATTGCACGTTTCAATCTTACGCTCGCGAGCCAACGACGCGCGACGTCGCCGAACATCAAAGTCGGTGAAGAGACTAATCGGTGCGAGACTTCAATATTCGTCGAAGCTCGTATTCTTTACCATTTTCTACATGATAACTAAGTGAGCCGTTTATTTTTAAAGTGAGATATGTAAGAGTTTGCGTTACAACGAAATTAGAAATATACGTATAGGATTCCAATGTGTTACACTGCTGAAGTGTATCCAAGAGAGTTAAATTTATAATTCATATTCAAATAACTGCATTCTATGCGCCATTTTAAACTGTGGTGCTCAAGGTGCACAGCAGTTAAAAAAGCGACGTAAAATAAATAATAAAAAATAATAACAGCAATTGTTAAGTGAACAATGTGTGTTTTCTTACCACAAATGGAGTTAAACCACTTTCAAAATTAGCAACTAGATTTGTTATGAATAGACTGCGGATCTTTATGCAAAATAAAAATTTTCTGTATCAATTGTAAGTAATTATTTAAATAAAAATAAATTTGTAAAAAATACCACGTTTTTAAAACGGACTAAAAAGTATAAAATAAAATTTTAAAAAACGCCATGTTTAAAAACGGACTAAAAAGTGTAAAATAATTTTTTCTGGCCCCATACAGATTCCTAACCCCGTACAGGTAGTCCTGAAAATTTGTGATTGTGAATTTTGAATAGCTATGGAAATACTTGTAAACTGAACCTTCAAAATTCGCACTTTGGGACATTATCAATAATGGATTGGACTTAGGCCACTTTCCAAGTAACGTTTTTAATAATTATTGACATTACTGCGAAAATTTATGTGTCAAAAATTAGCGTATACTCTAAATATACTTAATCGCAAAATGTTGTTTACGTTAGCTAACGTCAAGTTGTACACGTTACAAAAAATTTAACAAAAAATTTTGCGTTACAACGAAATTAGAAATATACGTATAGGATTCCAATGTGTCACACTGCTGAAGTGTATCCAAGAGAGTTAAATTTATAATTCATATTCAAATAACTGCATTCTATGCGCCATTTTAAACTGTGGTGCTCAAGGTGCACAGCAGTTAAAAAATCGACGTAAAATAAATAATAAAAAAAAATAACAGCAATTGTTAAGTGAACAATCTGTGTTTTCTTACCACAAATGGAGTTAAACCACTTTCAAAATTAACAACTAGATTTGTTATGAATAGACTGCGGATCTTTATGCAAAATAAAAATTTTCTGTATCAATTGTAAATAATTATTTAAATAAAAATAAATTTTTAAAAAATATCACATTTTTAAAACGGACTAAAAAGTATAAAATAAAATTTTAAAAAACGCCACGTTCAAAAACGGACTAAAAAGTATAAAATAATTTTTTCTAGCCCCATACGGATTTCTAACCCCGTACAGGTAGTCCTGAAAATTTGTGATTGTGAATTTTGAATAGCTATGAAAATACTTGTAAACTGAACCTTCAAAATCCGCACTTTGGGACATTGTCAATAATGGATTGGACTTAGGCCACTTTCCAAGTAATGTTTTTAATAATTATTGACATTACTGCGAAAATTTATGTGTCAAAAATTAGCGTATACTCTAAATATACTTAATCGCAAAATGTTGTTTATGTTAGCTAACGTCAAGTTGTACACGTTACAAAAAATTAACAAAAAATTTTGCGTTACAACGAAATTAGAAATGTACGTATAGGATTCCAATGTGTCACACTGCTGAAGTGTATCCAAGAGAGTTAAATTTATAATTCATATTAAAATAACTGCATTCTATGCGCCATTTTAAACTGTGGTGCTCAAGGTGCACAGCAGTTAAAAAATCGACGTAAAATAAATAATAAAAAAAAATAACAGCAATTGTTAAGTGAACAATCTGTGTTTTCTTACCACAAATGGAGTTAAACCACTTTCAAAATTAACAACTAGATTTGTTATGAATAGACTGCGGATCTTTATGCAAAATAAAAATTTTCTGTATCAATTGTAAGTAATTATTTAAATAAAAATAAATTTGTAAAAAATACCACGTTTTTAAAACGGACTAAAAAGTATAAAATAAAATTTTAAAAAACGCCACGTTTAAAAACGGACTAAAAAGTGTAAAATAATTTTTTCTGGCCCCATACAGATTCCTAACCTCGTACAGGTAGTCCTGAAAATTTGTGATTGTGAATTTTGAATAGCTATGAAAATACTTGTAAACTGAACCTTCAAAATCCGCACTTTGGGACATTGTCAATAATGGATTGGACTTAGGCCACTTTCCAAGTAACGTTTTTAATAATTATTGACATTACTGCGAAAAATTATGTGTCAAAAATTAGCGTATACTCTAAATATACTAAATCGCAAAATGTTGTTTATGTTAGCTAACGTCAAGTTGTACACGTTACAAAAAATTTAACAAAAAATTTTGCGTTACAACGAAATTAGAAATATACGTATAGGATTCCAATGTGTCACACTGCTGAAGTGTATCCAAGAGAGTTAAATTTATAATTCATATTCAAATAACTGCATTCTATGCGCCATTTTAAACTGTGGTGCTCAAGGTGCACAGCAGTTAAAAAAGCGACGTAAAATAAATAATAAAAAATAATAACAGCAATTGTTAAGTGAACAATGTGTGTTTTCTTACCACAAATGGAGTTAAACCACTTTCAAAATTAACAACTAGATTTGTTATGAATAGACTGCGGATCTTTATGCAAAATAAAAATTTTCTGTATCAATTGTAAGTAATTATTTAAATAAAAATAAATTTGTAAAAAATACCACGTTTTTAAAACGGACTAAAAAGTATAAAATAAAATTTAAAAAAACGCCACGTTTAAAAACGGACTAAAAAGTGTAAAATAATTTTTTCTGGCCCCATACAGATTCCTAACCCCGTACAGGTAGTCCTGAAAATTTGTGATTGTGAATTTTGAATAGCTATGGAAATACTTGTAAACTGAACCTTCAAAATCCGCACTTTGGGACATTATCAATAATGGATTGGACTTAGGCCACTTTCAAAGTAATGTTTTTAATAATTATTGACATTACTGCGAAAATTTATGTGTCAAAAATTAGCGTATACTCTAAATATACTTAATCGCAAAATGTTGTTTATGTTAGCTAACGTTAAGTTGTACACGATACAAAAAATTTAACAAAAAATAATTGACAAATAGATTTAGGCCACTTTCAAAATAAACGGCTCAAGTGTCCGGTGATTTATGGACGGGAGTACGTTTTTGGTAATTATTTGAAACACTTGTTGTTTGTCTGACCAACAACTGGCTTATACTACTTGCCTCACCAATGACTCGTATCACTCGCCAAACCTATGGCTGATTTCTCCTACTTATCTGATCAAAGATCGTCCGATACCATTTCCGTGACTACTGTGTTGCATGTGGGCTCGTTTGGTGTTTGATGTATGCTATTTGTCTGATTAGAGTATGGCGTACGCTACTATCCTGGATAGTGACATGTTTTTACAACACTATCTGATCGATGTCACGCATCTAACTCCTCGAATCGATATGCATGCAATACTATGTGTTTGAATAACACGTAATAATTCTGTTAGAGGATGGTTTGCGGAATAATAGCTTTTATGGATTGGTTCATGGAAATTTATGTCTGCTTATAAAAGGTGTGCTTTATTCAGTTCTATTGCATTTTTCATTGACAATATTTTATTCGAATAATATGGTCGTTATCTCTCTGTGCTCATCCGATTAGATTTTGTTGTGTGCTCGTTACTAGACTGCGGATCTTTATGTACGTAAAATATGCAAAAAGCATATGCAAATATGCATATAAAATATGTAAATATGCACGAAAAATATGATCAGAACTAATACGAAGAAATATTTATCAGTTATGTTTTAATTACGAATTTATTTATATTGAAACACCATAATTTGCGTGTTTGTAACTCTTAGTTACTGCTGTTTCTCAGTTAATATTGACTTATATGTTTACAGAGTACGTTCTACATCACAGGATGTAATGGGTGTATATTTATTATATATTTGCTCCAATAGCGTTGTGGTACATTAATTGACACATTGTCATCGTTTAATATCCTCACGAGTTTAGATGTTTCGTATAGACCAGGATTCTTTTTTACCACTGCATCTATTTCAACACGAATTTGATCACCATATTTACCAGAAACATCTCTTAAATGTTCAATACAATCCGTGAATATTTTCATCGAATTTGTTCAGGGTAAACCGACAGTTTCCAGTCTCTTTATTGTGGCTGGAAGAGTTTGTAAATGTGCTTTTATAAACGGCAAATTTTGTGCAACTTGTGTCTGTTTCAACACACTCTGAGCTGTTGCAATTGCAACTATATCATCTTCATCAAAATCTTCAACCGCCTATTTACAGAAACGAAATAAAGATCGTGAATGAATGATTTTACTCTTTTCTGATGTTAAGAAAAAAGAATAGTCGAATCTCTTTAATTCTGTTGAAACTTTCGGTATAAAATATTGGAGTCAAACAAATCGCAGCAAAACATGTAATATGAAATATGTTATATAGAAATATGTAATATTGTATGCGTGTGCACATGGTAGAAAACATATGCAATAGTGCAAAATAATATTCGCATATCGAAATAAGTATTTACACAAACATTCGCAGTCTACTCATTACAGTTACAACCTCGATCATTACAGTTATCGATTATACGAATACGTGCGTGTATTACTTATTCATTCCTTACTAGTTTCAGAATTGTTCGCACACGTACATGAACTTGTTGTTTGGCCACGTACGACTTGACACCGTTTGTAGCCTACGACTATTCTACAATGCTTATCTGGGGTAAACTTTACTTTACCGGACTCAAAACTAATACCTTTCTCCTACGAATTGTGATGTATTTGGTATATAATCCAGTAGATTTGTACCCATCGCGGATGCAGATCGATGTTTCGATCCGGTAGGATTAATGGTTCAGAAGTTATGCTTGCTTAAAGTTGAGCAATCTCCAGAATTTTTGACAGGATAGGACGTCGCCATATTGGTTTGTAGTGACGACCGCGAGCCGCCACCTTGTCACCACGCCACCCGATCTAATCCCAACCAACTCAGTAAGCGGCGTGCGAGCGTCACTAAAAACCAATATGGCGGCGCCCGTACTTGTCAAAAACACTGCAAATTGCTCAACTTTAAGCGACTATAACTCCTGAACCATTGATCCTAGCGGTTCGAAACTTGGATCTGGATTACATACCAAATGCATCATAATTCGTAAGAAAAAGGCGAAGAAAAATAATAAATTTGAAACGGAAAAATATTAGATGATTGCGTAAGTTCGTGCCGATTTGAAAATAAAATTCAATGGTTAAATTTTCAAGAATACAACTTTACTAATCAATTATACATACCATGCTTTGTTAATTGTAGAAAATTTAACCATTTTTTAATTTTAATTTAACCAATCTTTAACCAAACCTTTGGCTGCTCTTTACTTTACCGGACTCAACATTAGTATCTGTCTCCTACGAATTATGATGTATTTGGTATGTATTCCAGTAGATTTGTACCCGGGACAGATGCAGATCGAAGTATCGATCCGGTAGGATCAATGGTTCAGGAGTTATGCTTGCTTATAGTTGAGCATTTTTTAGTGTTTTTGACAGGTAAGGGCGCCGCACAATGGAACTTTTCGTCCATTTCGGAGACAAAATCAAAGAACTTCCGATAGAAATGAGATAGAGAGCTGAAATTTTTTTTAATTACAGCTGAGACTTCACAGAATATGGGAAAAATAGGGAGATTATGGTACGAACATTTTTTAACCTTGAAAAAAGTCGTCAAACTTGCACAATGTCACGAAAATTGTGGTTTTTGCAATACCACGGGTAGGAAAAAATTTTTCTGCAACTTGCCATACATCATTTCCTGTTGATTTTTTCATGCTGAATACAAATCTGGGTTCAAAATTTGTCTACGACTTCAGGATTTTACAAGAAATCGATTTTTGTGAACGAATTGTTTAACGAATTTTCTCAAGGTTATAAAACGTTCGTACCATAATCTTCCTATTTTTCCCATATTTTGTGAAGTCTCAGCTGTAATTAAAAAAATTTTCAGCTCTCTATCTCATTTCTATTGGAAGTTCTTTGATTTTGTTTCCGAAATGGACGAAAAGTTCCACTGTGCATGTAGTTGGTTGGTGATTAGGTCCGGGGGGCAGCACGGTAAGCGGCTCGCGGTCGTCACTACAAACCAATATGGCGGCGCCCTTACCTGTCAATAACACTGCAGATTGCTCAACTTTAAGCGACCATAACTCCTGAACCATTGATCCTAGCGGTTCGAAACTAAGATCTGCATCTGCGCCGGGTACAAATCTACTGGATTACATAATTACTAATTATTAATTCCTGTTTCTCCAATCCAGATTTTTCGAATTATGTCATGTTTGGACTCATTTTAATCACTGGAAAATTAATAAGCTCCAGCGGTTGTAACAGGTGCGAACGCGAAGAACCGACCTCTAAATTGATGTTAATGTAAAGTAATGTAATGTTAATGTTACATTACGGTAATGTAAAGAGCAACCCTTATCTGTTCTACATTAAAATACCACTTAAATGTTCTTGGTCGACTAACGTTCTTCAGATGCGTTTCTCACGGGACAGAACTCTGTCGATCCGAATAGAATTTAACAGGCGAGAATGACCTCGTCGTGGAGAAAACCCCTCGCTAAATGTTAAAGTAGGTCGGCCTCTCTTTAAAGAAATTTTGTTTGGCTCCTCGGAAAAACTAACAGGCTGCACGCAGGAATAAATGTCCTTGTCTGGCAACGGTTTTCATTTAGCTCGCGGTCTGGTGCACACGAGAGGAGCCCTCGAATCAAAGGATCCTGGCACGAAGACCTGGGAACCTCGCTTTTGCACCGTCTGAGAATTCTTCTTTGCCGGGAACCTCGGCAGCGTGTTTGTATTCTCGTTATTACAACGTCTGCAGCGACACGACTGCTTAGATAGTCAGCAAAAAGATACACTGCTGGTAGTTTCAAAAATATATAAGAAAGGTTTTCACCCTTTTCGTCCTACATCGAACGAGAACTGTACGGTATCGTTTAGCGTCTAGGTCAGCTGGAAGCTCCTGTTTGCTGGCCGAAGCCGTGGCCAGGCGGCCCGGAGAGCGTTTACGAGTCTATCGCGAGGGTGTGATCCTATCTGTCAAGGAATTCCGGCGTATCGTTCGGGGGCGAGGGATCGGCTGCAGACACGGCCAGATTTTTCGGTATCTCCGGAGCAACAGCGGAAAGCACTTAAAAGCGTTCGAAACCGGAGTCGTGCAGGCCGGAGCGAACGAGACGTGGAATAGGGACAACTTATTCCTCGCGAGATTTATGGGGGGACGTTGGTGTGGGGAGGGTTAAAGAAAACGGGAACATCCACTTGGTGTGGCGCGAGGTAGCCTGCCGCGGGAGGATACGTGTAACTGTTCTCACGGCGTTGTCTTCGTAAAAGCTAGCGTTGTCGCTTTTATTACTGCCGTGCCGGTTCGAGAATCTGCCACTTTTGTCTTTCTAGGTCGTGTCGCTTCGACTGGTGTCGTGCTCCTCGGGCTTGATACACTCGGTTGCGTCTCCTTCTGCGTCCACTTCGTCGTTCCTCCCTGTGTGTTTACGTCTTACAGGCTGAGAATACACACCGGCGATCCGAGACTCTGCGTTCCTCCGCGTCAGCCTTGAGTGGAAACCTCGAGAGTAAAAATAAGAGTACTTACGCCGGTAGTATTTCCAGCAACGGATACGGATTCCGAGCGGAATCGATTAATTGAATATCGACTACGGACGATGCCGCGCCTGTAGGGTATGTTTAAGAATTTTCCAGGATGTGAAATAGTCTCCACGACGATTTTTAATTTCGAGCGGTTTCGTTCAGCCGTGGAATTCCCGTCGACGACCGAGGACAATGATTGGAAACGGTGTCGGCTTTGTACAACGATGGACGTACAACAACCGTGCATACGTGTTGCACGGCGACCTCCTGGCACATCTCCAGCCCGGCTCGTGTCGTTTTTACTGCTCGTAATTGAAAGTTTGTTTGAACGACCGCGGGCTGCGACAGTTTGAAATGCCCTCTCCTGGCGAAACCGCATGCCACGTAGACCGCAGTCCTCCTTAAACTGCAATTTGTCAACGTATTACGTTGTTGCACATGATAACGTCCGATTTTTAACGCCGGTATTAAACAACCACGACTTTTTCTCTATAAATGAGAGAATTATCCGCCGATCTCATCGAGCTGTAGATTGTGTCACCCTAATGTCTCGCATAATCAGCACCAGGCTAAATTCTCAGCAAAACAGATTACCCGGATAACCCAGGTATAAATTTTCTTTATCTGTTTTACGGATTTATTTCCGCGGGGGTATAGAATGTTTCGGTCGAGTTTGCACAGATTTTCACCACTGTTTCTCGGTGGGGAAAACCTCTGAAATATTTGCACAGGTACTGCACCTAAAACTGCAGAGTACACTCAGCCTGGAGAGCCGCGATTCGCAAGCTTTTATCCCATTTTCGACGGTGCGGCTATTATTGGAGTGCGGGAAGGTGAAATGGATTTCGAAATTTTAAGCACACCGTGCACGGGATTATTAACACTCAAAAGGTGTCTGGAAAGACCGGAGCAAGATCGGAGATGTTCGGAGAAGATCGCGCGACTTCGCGGGAATTTGAAAATGTTTTATCTGTTTGGACGTAGGTTAAAAATATTTCAATCTGTGGAAGTATTTCGAGTATCATCCGCTGTAAGAACCCGATCTTGATGCGCACAAAAGAACGCCCGGTATTTCAGCGATGTGAAAAGTGATATGATGAAGGAAATTTCCGTCGAGTGCTAAAGGGAGAGAGAATGCTGGGATATTTTTCAGTCCTTCACATGCTCGAGTGTCTTGCTGAAGACACAATTTGCGATACTTGAAACTTGCTTGCTCAGTCGAATTCGTATTAAATGACGCGGAGCTTACATTTTCCGAACTTCGCGAGCTAAAAATGCTCGCAAAAATACTGAGAATATTTACCTTGCTCGTAGATTGCAAATAACATTTATGGAAAATATTCCCCACCGAACCACATTTTCTCGACATATTTTCTTACATAGTAGATGCGATCCGTTACAAAATATTTAGTGAAAATATTAAAAATCTGATATTAAAAACAGGGACCAAAAATAACGGTTATTCTAAAATTGTCTACGATAAAAATCATTCATAAAAATGTTGATTATTATTGAAATTTAAGATAATGTACACGAAATATACAGAAAAAATTCGAACAACGAAATGATTAAAATATTTGTATACTTTTTGGTTACAAGTAACAGTTATTAGTGTCCAAAAAATTGGATCTTCCTTGATAGCTGTTATCGATGACGAAAAACTGTTTCGATTGCTCATAACAGTTATCAATAAGAAAAATTTATTTCGATCGCTCATAACAGTCATTAATGAGAGAAATGTATTTCGATCGCCCATGACAGTTATCGATGGGAGAAGTTTATTTCGGTTGCTCATAATAGTTGTCGATGAGAGTAATTTACTTCAATCGCTCATAATAGTTATCGACGAAGAAAAACTGTTTCGATTGCTCATAACAGTTGTCAACGAAAAAATTTTATTTCGATCGCTCATAACAGTTATTAATGAGAGAAATTTATTTCGATCGCTCATAACAGTTATCAACGAGAGAAGTGAATTCGATCGCTCATAACAGTTATCGATGAGAAAAATTCATTTCGATCGCTCATAACAGTCATCAATGAGAGAAATATATGTCGATCGCTCATAATAGTTATCAATGATAGAAATATATGTCGATAACTCATAACAGTTATCGATGGGAGAAGTTTATTTCGGTCGCTTATAAAAGTTGTCGATGAGAGGAATTTACTTCAATCGCTCATAATAATTATCGACGAAGAAAAACTGTTTCGATCGCTCATAACAGTTATTAATGAGAGAAATGTATTTCGATCGCTCATAACAGTTATTAATGAGAGAAATGTATTTCGATCGCTCATAACAGTTATCGATGGGAGAAGTTTATTTCGGTTGCTCATAATAGTTGTCGATGAGAGTAATTTACTTCAATCGCTCATAATAGTTATCGAAGAAGAAAAACTGTTTCGATTGCTCATAACAGTTGTCAACGAAAAAAATTTATTTCGATCGCTCATAACAGTTATTAATGAGAGAAATTTATTTCGATCGCTCATAACAGTTATCAACGAGAGAAGTGAATTCGATCGCTCATAACAGTTATCGATGAGAAAAATTCATTTCGATCGCTCATAACAGTCATCAATGAGAGAAATATATGTCGATCGCTCATAATAGTTATCAATGATAGAAATATATGTCGATAACTCATAACAGTTATCGATGGGAGAAGTTTATTTCGGTCGCTTATAAAAGTTGTCGATGAGAGGAATTTACTTCAATCGCTCATAATAATTATCGACGAAGAAAAACTGTTTCGATCGCTCATAACAGTTATTAATGAGAGAAATTTATTTCGATCGCTCATAATAGTTATCAATGATAGAAATATATGTCGATAACTCATAACAGTTATCGATGGGAGAAGTTTATTTCGGTCGCTTATAAAAGTTGTCGATGAGAGGAATTTACTTCAATCGCTCATAATAATTATCGATGAAGAAAAACTGTTTCGATCGCTCATAACAGTTATCAATGAGAAAAATTTATTTCGATCGCTCATAACAGTTATTAATGAGAGAAATGTATTTCGATCGCTCATAACAGTTATCGATGGGAGAAGTTTATTTCGGTTGCTCATAATAGTTGTCGATGAGAGTAATTTACTTCAATCGCTCATAATAGTTATCGAAGAAGAAAAACTGTTTCGATTGCTCATAACAGTTGTCAACGAAAAAAATTTATTTCGATCGCTCATAACAGTTATTAATGAGAGAAATTTATTTCGATCGCTCATAACAGTTATCAACGAGAGAAGTGAAATCGATCGCTCATAACAGTTATCGATGAGAAAAATTCATTTCGATCGCTCATAACAGTCATCAATGAGAGAAATATATGTCGATCGCTCATAATAGTTATCAATGAGAGAAATATATGTCGATAACTCATAACAGTTATCGATGGGAGAAGTTTATTTCGGTCGCTTATAAAAGTTGTCGATGAGAGGAATTTACTTCAATCGCTCATAATAATTATCGATGAAGAAAAACTGTTTCGATTGCTCATAACAGTTATTAATGAGAGAAATGTATTTCGATCGCTTATAACAGTTGTCGATGAGAGGAATTTACTTCAATCGCTCATAATAGTTGTCGCTGAGAAGAATTTACTTCAATCGCTCATAATAGTTATCGATGAAGAAAAACTGTTTCGATTGCTCATAACAGTTATCAATAAGAAAAATTTATTTCGATCGCTCATAACAGTTATCAGTGAGAGAAATGTATTTCGATCGCTCATAACAGTTATCGATGGGAGAAGTTTATTTCGGTCGCTCATAATAGTTGTCGATGAGAGGAATTTATTTCAGTCGCTCATAATAGTTATCGATGAAAAAACCTGTTTCAATTGCTCATAACAGTTATCAATGAAAAAAATTTATTTCCATCGCTCATAACAGTTATTAATGAAAGAAATGTATTTCGATCGCTCATAACAGTTGTCGATAAGAGGAATTTACTTCAATCGCTCATAATAGCTATCGATGAAGAAAAACTGTTTCGATTGCTCATAACAGTTATCAATAATAAAAATTTATTTCGATCGCTCATAACAGTTATCCATGAGAGAAATTTATTTCGATCGCTCATAACAGTTATCCATGAGAGAAATTGATTTCGATTGCTCATAACAGTTGTCAATGAGAAAAATTTATTTCGATCGCTCATAACAGTTGTCGATGAGAGGAATTTACTTCAATCGCTCATAATAGTTATCGATGAAGGAAAGTAACAGTTATTACTAAATAGTACAACTTACAAATGGCAACAATCAATTATTTCATAAATTTTGTATACATAAATGAATTGCTACAATCAAAATTTAATGTGACAAAAATGAGTTTTTCCAAATTTCTCCTGACAAATTACATCGCAAATCATCTAGCGCTAATTTTATAGCAGAAAAGGCTCGTTCAACGCCAGCCTGAGTTGCGGGCACAACGTGAATTATGTACGCTAGTTTTGATAAATACGGGAGTCTATATTTCCGATTTTCCCAATAATCTATAATATTTTCGTATATATCGATACGTTTTTCCCGAATGGAGCAGAGTCTTCCGTGAACAAAGACAGTCAACAAACAGATTTTGTGTTGTTCTTATGGTCTGTTGATTCGTCTTGTTGTACAAAACCTTCTCAATGAATTTCACAGGGTTGCTCCGTCGGAAAAATAGTAGACAACTCAATAATTAAATAAGCAACCGAAACGAATTTTCTCATCAATAATCATTATGAACATGAGTAAAAAGAAATTCGATCATCGATAACTGTTATGAGCGATCCAAATCAATTTCTCTCATTGATAACTGTTATAAGTGATAGAAACGATTTTAATCGATGAAATACTTATTATTCCATGACTGTTTTTCTTTTTGGTTACAACAATTAGGATCCTGATTAAAAATACCAAAAAACTTCAAAAAGAATTCCATGAGGCGCAACCGAGAATGGAGATTTCCTTTGATAATGATCCCGGAGAATTCCGTCAGCTATCATCGAAGGAATCAATCATGGCACGAGGCCGCAGTCTCGGGTCAGCTTTCCGTTGTAATTGCATTGTTGGTGCAACGATAATGGGGCATTGTAGCCTTTCGGGTGTTTCGCCAAGTTCCCGTGGTCTCGGTAAACGCTTTCGCGGTACAGAGGCTCGTGGAATTTCGCATTAATATCTGAGAAGCGTGATTAAATGGAAAAGGTATTCCCAGGAAGAAGGATAGGTCTTATGGTTGCGCGTAAAAGCCGCGACTATGAAGGATTACACACGGCCACGGGGCTGCAGAGATTTTTGAAAGTATCGACAGCGAAGAAGTGGACAGACGTGGAACATCGATTATCCGCGACGGGGAGCCACTACAACAGCCAACCATACTTCCAGAAAAACTACCCTCGCATTTACCAGTCGAGAAATATTTCTTTTCGTAAATGATGTAACCTTCAAGTGACCTTTCACTGGGAAACCTCAAATTAACTGAACGTGAAATATCGTTTGCATCGCGAAGAAAACGTTTCAATGACTATCTGCTGGTGAACTGACATAATGGACCACGGTTTTCAAGTATTCACGGTACACGCCGACTTCCGGCGAGTTCATCTGTAAACGAGAAAAATTTTCTTTCTGTTTTAAGACGTCCAGACCACCGTTAGTTATTTATTTCTTGCCTCGTCGTTTAACGACCAGCCACTCGGTGCTATTATACTTACCGTTCTGCATTTAGCATTTACCAGGGCTTGACTCGAGCATATTCTTTTCTTACGGAGTCCATTCCTCTCTCTCTTTCTCTCTCTGCTCCCTTCGTCCATCGTTCATCGTCTCACAAGGCGAGTTTCTATGTTTTTCCTTCGAAAATCTGGGACAGCAACCAAATGTCGGTCTCCCCGTTTCAGCACACACTATTCAAAATTCTATTTACACACGCGGCGTTTGTAAGTCGCCAGCTATAACCGCGTCTACACCGGACGACGTATCGCCTACCTCGCGAGCGGTTTCGCGACCAAGGAAAAATTCATGCTCTAATAAACATTCTCCGGGAGGAATCCTTTCGCAAACGGCATAACGCGGGTCCATTAATTCTCTCCGGCGGGCGTTGCAAAATGGACGCCGCGGCTTTCAACCGACATATCGGACCAAGTCTCTTTTTTTCCTGTTTCATCATTTTTTAAATGCACATTTACACATTATAAATACAGTTGATCATTTTCTACATACAAAATCTATTTTATCGTATCGACTAATGTGTAAAAAAAGAAAGGCACATACAGATCGAATTGAGTAACCTTCTCCTTTTTCGAAGTCGGTTGAAAACATCATGAATTAAATGACATTAAGTCAGAATGAAAATCAACGGGATATTTTCATACGAAAGTTTATTTTCGGGACACCGCGGTCTCATTATGAATATATTCCACAGAATACGGGATCCCGGCGCGGCGCGCGTTTCGCATTCTTTCGCGCATCGAGCAAGTAAATCAGGTCGAAACGTTTACGCTTTTATGAAATTTTCGATCGGAAAAAGCGATGTGACATCGCAACGGCAGCTCATTAAAATGAAAATGTGGCATCGATGGTCGAATAATACGCGTTCGTTTACTTCGTATAATTAATTTGCAACAACGGCGATCAGAATGCAGCTTTAATTAACCGCTTTCTGATTTATTTAATCGGTCGTCTGGTCGACCAAGAACTTCATGATTTCGCGTGGATTCGGACAATGATAACAGATATGTCCTGATTAACACCATTATCATAGCAAAACAAATCATCGTTAATTCTGGTTCGGCAATCCTCTGTTAATTCGTATCTTGGTTCAAAGCTACCTTAAATGTCTCCTGTAATAGGTCACTGCACTCGTCTTGAATCACGCTATCAGAATGTAAATAAGAAATCACACCTCAGGTTACAACCTGAGTCCAATATGGCACACACTCTTCCCAGTTTTTTAATCGTTCGGCCGTCCAATTAAAAGTATACTTTGATTGGAGCTCACTGAACCGGAACATGAGCAACCTCCACTATACAGGGAAATTGAAATTCAAATTGAAATTCAAATTGAAATTCAAATTGATATTCAAATTGAAATTCAAATTGCAATTCAAATTCAAATTCAAATTCAAATTCAAATTCAAATTCAAATTTAAATTCAAATTCATATTCAAAATCAAATTCAAAATCAAATTCAAATTCAAATTCAAATTTAAATTCAAATTCAAATTCATATTCAAAATCAAATTCAAATTCAAATTCAAATTCAAATTGGAATTCAAATTGGAATTCCATATCAAATTCAAATGGAATGGAATTTGAGCAACCTCGGAACACGAGCAACCTCCACTATACAGGGAAATTGAAATTCAAATTGAAATTCAAATTGATATTCAAATTGAAATTCAAATTGAAATTCAAATTGAAATTCAAATTCAAATACAAATTCAAATTCAAATTCAAATTCAAATTCAAATTTAAATTCAAATTCATATTCAAAATCAAATTCAAATTCAAATTCAAATTCAAATTGGAATTCAAATTGGAATTCCATATCAAATTCAAATGGAATGGAATTTGAGCAACCTCGGAACATGAGCAACCTCCACTATACAGGGAAATTGAAATTCAAATTGAAATTCAAATTGAAATTCAAATTGATATTCAAATTGAAATTCAAATTGAAATTCAAATTGATATTCAAATTGCAATTCAAATTGAAATTCAATTTGAAATTCAAATTGAAATTCAAATTGAAATACAAATTCAAATTCAAATTCAAATACAAATTCAAATTCAAATTCAAATTTAAATTCAAATTCAAATTCATATTCAAAATCAAATTCAAAATCAAATTCAAATTCAAATTTAAATTCAAATTCAAATTCATATTCAAAATCAAATTCAAAATCAAATTCAAATTCAAATTGGAATTCCAAATCAAATTCAAATTCAAATTCAAATCGAAATCGAAATCGAAATCGAAATCGAAATCGAAATCGAAATCGAAATCGATATCGAAATCGAAATCGAAATCGAAATTCAAGTTCAAGTTCAAATTCAAAGACGTTACACTAGTAATTAAACGCTAACGTCTTTTAGTACGACAGTAATGGTATTTTAGAGTTATTTAAATTGAAATATCTTTTGAACTACTAACTTTTCGACATACATGGGTTAGTACTTTTTTATAACGAATGTCCAGCTGCATCGATTGATGTATTAAAAAATACCTCATTCCTTATAAAAAAAATATCAATGACCTTGAAATCTTGTAAAACAATGACTTCGAGAAAAAATTGTTACCATCATCAAATTCGCCCCTTGAAACAGTACAACTTTATTCTGTGGAGATTTTTTGTACGACTAATAATAACCAAGATATATAGGTGTTCGTACTTAAACGGACCTCCCTGTATAAGTGGAGCACAAATCGGGCACACACTAGTATCAGTGTGTCTTCCGACCCCCTAATGAAGCAATGCTTGCGAAACGTTGAGAAATTTCTTCCTTTAGGACACGGCTGACACCCGAAAGCCTCAACAGAAGTAACTGTATGATGCCGGGCCGTGAAAGCCTCAAATCTCTGATAAGAAACCACACCGTTCCAGGAAAAATGATTTTTGTCCGCGTTTTTCGCGTTTCAACCTCACGGTGTGATATTTTTGAAGCGTCATCTTCGTGCGTACCAATATCGAGTGGCTGCCTGTTTTATAGTCGTCCATAAGCGTGTCCTATCCGTCTCTCGATCAGTATTATCAAGGCCGGCAGCGACGACGATAAGCCAGTCCGCAGTTTCTTCCTTATTTCCCCCGATAAAATCAGCACGGTCGTCCCGTGGTTCCTTCGGGGTTGCCTTCTGAAGTGGCACGCGAAGCCGAAGTGCGCAGTAGCCTCGGCCGTGCTTTGACTGACAGTAATCCTCACGGGGAATAATATATTGGATCGTTCCCTGTTATGATTATCGCCCCGTGCAATATACAGGAACATACAAGGAAATACTCTTTGCAACATTTAATCTGGGCCGAGCCGCGCCGAGATCGAGAATACGCGATAGTTCGCGGGACAGAAACGAGAGAACCATTAACCGTTAGATTTCTTATCGCAAAACGAACCCGCCGCGCAACCACTGTCGCCAGTACAAATGAACCAACGTAACCGGCTGAAAATGTTAAAGAAACAATTTTTTGCTTCGTCGAAATTACAGTAGATTTTTTAAGTAAGTGAAACACCCTGTATGCAACCTACAGTGGGTGTAAAAAGTATTCGTACGCCCTTTAAAATAGAATAACTTTTTTATAATTGTACCAAACGAGCTGATTTTTTATAATCAATTAGAAGCATTGGTTTACGATATGATATGCAAAAAAGATTTTACAAAAATTACGATTTATAAGGTTACATGCAAAAATTAAAAAGGCATTTTTTAAAACTTTTTTATTTGGGTCCTTAAAGATAATTTAAAATATATGTTTTGTAGATCTATAGTAGTTACACACATGCTGAAAATTTCATCGAAATCGATTAACATACACACGAGGTACAAGCGGTTGAAAATGGTGAAAATCGTAGTTTTACCAAATCCACAGAATCGTACATCTTTCGATGCTTGTCGTTTTTTCCTGCGTCTACCGATTTCGATGAAATTTTTAGCATGTTTGTAACTAACATACATTTACAAAATATATATTTTAAATTTTCATTGAGGGCCCAAATAAAAAAGTTTAAATAACTGCCTTTTTTAATTTTGCATGTAACTTTGTAAATTACAATTTTTGGAAAATCTTTTTTGCATATCACTTCGTAAACCAATGCTTCTAATTAATTATACACAATGATTATACAAAAGTTCGTTGGGTACAATTACAAAAATGTTATTCTGTCTTAAAGGGCGTACGAATACTTTTTACACCCACTGTATCTTCTTGTTCGTAAATCAATCTTTAAGAGGGCCCTTTTAAAAACAGCTTGAAAGCTTGAAGTACAGTTATTGAACAAATATCGAATATCTCCGGGAATATTATGAATTTTCATTCAGGTTAGACGAGAATGTGCTTAAAACTCATTTACGATGGCCATTAAAACGTGTGCTGTTAACAGCGAATGCTTCAACAGCGGTAGTAAAGATGGGAAATATTAATAATAATTTTTCTATGTCACTGCGACAAAGGGAAAACGACAGAAAGCTAGAGAGGAAAGTTACGGGCATGATAAAATTCTGAGGAGAAGTTTTCAAAGCGGCGTTCGGTAAACAGTAACCAGTGTGCAACCTTTTGTTAGAAAACTAATTTATGTCGACGCGTGTGTGACACACATTTAAAGTTTAATAAAACTTCGCGTGGCAATACGTGTTGTATTGAAACCGGCCCGTTTCTTGCTGAAATTGTTTCAGCGTAGGTTAAAGAAAAAAATAGAACATTTTAACCGGAAAATATTCATTGCTAAAGGTTAGGGTTATATTTTTTAATATATACACTGGTAGACAAAATGATAAGCCAAGGTTTTTAGCAATGAACATTCATTTATACATACATACACGTAGAAAGTGAATATACAACAAAATAAGGTACCAACTTCTATATAATATACTAAAAATTGAATAACTCGTTCAAACCATTTATTATTTCTACAAAAATTAACTTTTAGTGTGGCAAAATGATAAGGCACTTTGAATATAAAATAAGAAAAGTATTAGAATTCAACAAAATTACATAATTTTTTGCAATTTTAGTAATGCGCCCTTTACGTTCTACCACTTCAATCATTCTTCTTGGTAAACTTCTATGTATCTAGATTTTTTATATCATTTTGATGTATGCTTTCCCAAGCTTCTGAAATTGCTGATTTCAATTCGGATACCGTACTGCTTTCCACCTTCGTATAATATTCTTGACAGTCTTCCCCAAACGTTCTCGATAATGTTTAGGGCAGGAGACCTAATAATTATAATTAATAACTAATAATAATTAATAATAATAATTTTTTACTATGCGAGCAGTGTGCACAGCTGCATTATCTTGCTGAAATATATATTCTCCGCCAGTAATTCTGCGAGTATATGTTCCAATTTGCTCTTTAATTAAATTTATGTAGCCAGCACTATTCGTACAGCCTTAAATAAATTTTATTTCACATTTTTCCTCTATAGCCAATTCCTCCGCGCATCATTACTGTACCGCCACCACATTGTCGACGACTCGAAACCCTTTGTTCCTTTCTTAAATCATGGAAGTAGTACTTGTATCCATCTGGACCATCCAAATTTAGTTTCTTTTCAATCCGTGAATATAATTCGTTCCCACTGAGATTTCACGACATATATACGGAATTTTGTGTGTGTAGGTGCATCGATATTTTCGATCCAGTTGTTCGGTAACCGCTTGCAATTCCTCGTTCCTCGACGACGCGATGATTCCGTCATTAACCGGCGCGAAGAGCGATATCCCGGAAACTGGACTCGCGTCCCCAGCCTTTCCGTTCCGGTATAAATTACTTTGCACGGTGCGGTTTTACCGTAACGCGACCGCGTCGCTGCGGCCGTCGGGTCGAGCCTCGACTTTAACTACTAGCAATTATACTAGACACCGGTGTACGGCATATCGTGCTTTAATTACCGAAAGTTTCGGACTCCGCGGACCTTCGCACCTGGCCTCACCGTTAGCCAACCGGTTTAACTCCGCATTCGCCTAATCCTTTATCTGATTCTACGAGCGCCATAGCGGGTAGGAGCTTCTTAGACCTCGGCAATGCTCATGTACTCGGTTTCTACGCATTCGATTGCTGATATCGATTTAATAGCCGGCACAGAAACATCGACTTTCATACTCGCAGCAGTTTAGCTTTTGCTGTAAAATTATAGTATAACGCGTATGAGCATTGTGAGCCACAAAACGTGATCAGTAGACTTATTTCTATGCAAAATAAAAATTGTCTAAATCATTTGTAAGAGACTGCAGCCAGATCCACATCTTATTCTTACTTTAATCGTTTTAACAAGCTGAAAACAGTAGATTGACGTGATTTGCTGAAAATTGATTTTACGCCATCTTAAAATCATTTTTATCTGGCTGAAAATTGATTTTACTCCATCTTAAAATCATTTTTATCCGGCTGAAAATTTATTTTACTCCTTCTTGAAACCTCTTTATTCTGTTTGAAATTTGATTTTATTCCGGCTTAAAATCATTTTTATTGGGCTCAAAATTGATTTTACTCCATCTTAAAATCATTTTTATCCGGCTGAAAATTGATTTTACTCCATTTTAAAATCATTCTTATCCGGCTCAAAATTGATTTTATTCCAGCTCAAAATCATTTTTATCCTTATGTATTAATTTATCCTTATCATTTATAAGATTGGCATTTTTAAATCATCGTAACTATTTCACTATTTCACTATAAGCTGTGGAGCTCAGGGAGACATATAAAATCGGCGTTCTGACGGAACCCTTCCCTGCAGAAATGGGCGACTCCGTTGGTACGAAAGTTTAGGTTGTTATTTACTAATAATTTTAATATAATGGAAATAAAAATTGCTCCTACTCATTTGTCTTGGAAATGCATAAAATATGGAGTCTGATAATAATATTTTAATGTAATGAAACTAATATATTAATTCTATTAAAGTCCTCTGATATTTGCACTGTTTGAAATCGCGCCTACTCATTTGCCTTAGAAATGCATAAAATACGGAGTCTGATAATAATATTTTAATGTAATGAAACTAATACATTAATTCTATTAAAGTCCTCTGATATTTGCACTGTTTGAAATCGCGCCTACTCATTTGTCTTAGAAATGCATAAAATACGGAGTCTGATAATAATATTTTATTGTAATGAAACTAATATATTAATTCTATTAAAGTCCTCTGATATTTGCACTGTATGAAATTGCACCTACTCATTTGTCTTAGAAATGCATAAAATACGGAGTCTGACAATAATATTTTAATGTAATGAAACTAATATATTAATTCTATTAAAGTCCTCTAATATTTGCACTGTTTAAAATTGCACCTGCTCATTTGTCTTAGAAATGCATAAAATACGGAGTCTGATAATAATATTTCAATGTAACGAAACTAATATATTAATTCTATTAAAGTCCTCTGATATTTGCACTGTTTGAAATTGCGCCTATTCATTTGTCTTAGAAATGAATAAAATACGGAGTCCGATAATAATTTCAATATAATGAAAATAATATATTGATCTCTGTTAAAGTCTTCTAATATTTGTACTGTTCAAATTGCACCGACTTATTTTTGCCAGAAATGCAGAAAATCCAGAGTCTGATAACAATTTTAATATAATGAAAATAATATATTGATCTCTGTTAAAGTCTTCTAATATTTTCACTGTTTAAATTGCACCTACTCATTTTTGCCATAAATGCATAAAATCCGCAGTCTAGTGATCACTAGAGTCTTCGATATTTTGATATTTTTATATTATTGATCCTATCTGTAGGCGAAAAGAAAGTATGCTCTTGTTTAATATTCTTCGTCGAGGACGAATGTAGACTAAAAAATTCCATCCATAAACCTTGTCGTACTAGTTTCGCTTCTGAGTACAGTGTAACAAGAAGTATAAGCGCACGTCACAAAGTTCTTGATATGAATTTTACTTCACAGACAGGTCAAACATACCACGTAGAAAAAAGGCGCGCATGACCTTTGGTCATAGGACGGTATTTTACGATGTCATTTTATAACAGCACTCGCGCGGATTACTTTAGTGTAAATAATACGCTGGAAGTAAAAGGAATTTTGCATTCACCGCGAGTTCGTATGTAGATTATAAATGCATTCATTTCAGACATTAAATATTAATAATGCAATACAATATTTAATTGTATTTAATTACAATATTTAATGATATTAGTAACATTATTCATTTCTGTTATTTCGTTATAAATATTCAACGACCGAGAAAATGTATGCTTCTATTGAAACCAACATTTCTCTTGCCACCGCAAGAGGAACTGATTAACGAGAAAATCATTCTGAAGAGCATGCTCGTAAAACGACGTCCTGAAATTTCATGTTCGGTGGAGCCAAAAAATATTTGAAAGGTAAAAGAGAGCGTTTTCAAAAATCCTCGAGCTCCGCGTTCCAACTCCTCCGAATAAAACTTGTTCTTTTCGATTTTTGTTTTGGCAAATTGTTCGACAAACTCACGGAACAGCCACGGTCCATTGAATCCCGGGGAAGGTAATTAATTTTTGTTGAGCTTCGAAGCGGCAACTTCGTTGATTACGAATCCCGGTTGCGGCATCCTTAAAATTCAACCATGGACCCGCTGATTCCGCGGCTCGAAGAAAATTTCAAGCGTCGCTGGATAAAGGTTATTATCCAGATTCTCTGATCGGGAGGTTGCCGCAGTGGATGTCGGGCATCATCGATTGAATATCTAATTTAATTTAACAGAACGAGTTCTTCGTCCGCGGCTCGGCGCGCCTCCGCGGAAATCAGCTTATCTACTTAGGACACTTCTTCCGCTCGAGGATACAAAATTCGCGAACTCCTCGGATATCCGTTAGTACAGGGTGACCAGAAATAACGGAGTTAATCATTTCTTATTATAATTCTGTCAAATTGACGAACTTTGAAAAACCAAATAATAACAACCATAACATGGACCTTTAGTATTCGTATATTTAAGGCGGTAGTTCCACCTTTGGTTGTAACTAGAATCTTACTAGATTTTTTGTCGAAAATGTGGGTCTGCGCCCGGACATTTTTTGACCTTATTTCAGCAAATTTTGAGCTGGGTGATGGCTCATTCTAAAGAGGAGGGTTTGACGCAGTGCGCTCCGGTCATGAGGTTAACGAGATTGTGTTTTTATCTTATAATATGAGGGCCCAAAAGTGCGCACAGTGGCTCAGTGGGTGAAGCGCGCGCCTGCGGACTCCGTGGTCGCAGGTTCAATCCCCGATGCCGGCACTTCTGGAATTATTCCATGTGTCTTTAAAAAAAAAACTGTGGTGACCCAAGGTGGTTCGTCAAGAACCCAAATACATACTTTGCAATTGGTTTCAGATTTTTTAAGTGAAAATCCTGCTTGTAAAAAATCAAAAACCTCAAAAAATCGAAAAAATGCAGATTTAACATGGAAGTTTTAGAGTGACAACATTTATATTTTTACAGTAGCGGTATATTGTTATAAGTATTGTTCATGAATTTTTTCAGATTTTTTGGTTTGGTGCGCCGTTGTTAAAAAAAATAAAAACCGATTTTTTCGATGTTTTTTCCACGAAGAACTAAGCTAACATTAAAATTGTTACGTTCTATTTATTCTGTAAGTCTATCAGGCCCTGATAAACCTTGAGCATTGTACAGAAGTAATTAAAAAATGAAATCAACTTAACTAATATTTCTACAGTATAAACATTACATCTAGAAATATCAATCACGTTTCCAACAGCTCAGTTGGCTCAGCGCGTTAGGCGTTCTTTCCGGAAATATCAATTCCCAGACAGTTTTAGAAATTCGACATTAAGTTCGCTGCGAGTCCTATTAAAAGTTGGAGCGGAGGGCAATGGAGGTCAGCTTTCAGCAATATTTTGGGAATTCCGGAAAATCGAATTGCGCATCGCAAGATTCCGGTGGAACTATTAGCTCGTTACAGTTGCAGACTAGTTCGGCCGATGCATCGGACCGGAGCTCGTTAAGCAATTCGCGGACTGCACATGCGTGCCAACGTGGATCGTTACCAAAATTAAAGGACTGCTCTCTGTCCCCTTGTGCTGCATCATTTTTACCGCGAACTGAGAGGGACGCGACACGCGGTTTACCCACGCACGGGAAATTAATTTCACGAGCCTCGAATCAACGCCAGAACTATCGTCGATTAACGCGAACACGTATCAGAATGACGACGAACTTTCGCTCTTTTAGATAATCGTAATGAAAACAGCATTTTTTTATAATTTCAAATAACACTTCTCAAGGGAAAAGCCTGTATTTATGTGTTGGTACATATACGAATTAAGTGAGTAAAATTTAATGTGCATATTTACTTCGTTACCGTACAGTTTGCACATTATTTGGCGGAATGAAATCACTTCCCAAAAATCCGCGTACCGTCCGAAAACCATTTAATTATTCCCGAAATTGCACAGTATGCCCTGGGAACCGTGATTCGATTCAAATCTTCCGGGAGTTTTTTTCAATCGGGCCGCGAATAAGTATAATTTTTTGGATCTAAATTGTTTCGATTTAACGAGAGGTCATTACCCAGAGATAAAATTCGTTTCTAATTATTTCGCCCTCGTTCGTTATTTGATCATTAAATTATTACCGTGCCACCGGTCGCGAAAAATGTAATGCATAGAAATGGATGTTTCTTTTCGTCTCACAGTCTCGTTTAAAGTGCGAGCGTAATTATCATTACGGTTTTTATCTCGCCGGAATTGTAGATAGAATAACATCGATCGACCGCCGGTCTACTATTTTTGCTCGTTTTCCCGCAAAATTCGACACCGTTCTCCCCGACGCGCGTCCTACATACCTATAATTCGATATTATCGGGTAATTATGAGCCACGATCCCTCCAATTAAAAAACTGTGTCATATTATCCGGTTACTGTGTAATTAGACGTACACATCGACAGCGAATGCGAACGCGGACCGTCTACAAACGAAATCATGTCGAATCATTCGGAATCATGTCGATCCAGCGTCGTTTTACTTTGGCTGTTTTTTTTTATTAATTAACGAAAGGCCGCGATTGTATTCGACACAGAAGCGTATCAACAAAATACCTGTCTAATTAAAGGGCCACTCGGCATTTCGAGAGCTTAACTCGCATCGATATTTATGCATTCGTACACGTGTATCGTAATCCGGACAAAAAGTACGATATATTCTCTTTGCGAGGAATTATATGTAAAATCGATTTTACCGATAGTCTTTTACCGAGCATTAACCGATGGATTAAATCGGTGCTCGAAGATATGCAATATTTTATTTGTGATGAGTCCATTTTGATTGCCCGACATAATGCATTCTACTTGTTATTAAATCACCTAAATCGCCAAAACATACAGTGAGTGTAAAATGTATTCGTACGGTATTTAAAATAGTATAACTTTTTTATAATTGCATCAAACGACCTGATTTTTTATAATCAATTAGAAGCATTGGTTTACGAACTGATATGCGAAAAAGATTTTCCAAAAATTATAATTTAGAAGTTTACATGCAAAAATAAAAAAGGCAATTTTTTAGACATTTTTATTTGAGCCCTTAAAGAAAATTCAAAATACCGATTTCGATGACATTTCCAGTATGTGTATAACTAACATAATTCTACAAAACATGTATTTTAAATTTTCTCTTATTAAGGGCCCAAATAAAAAAGTTTTAAAAATGTCTTTTTTAGTTTTACATGTAACCTTGTAAATTATAATTTTTGGAAAATTTTTGTTGCATATCTTTTCGTAAATCAATGCTTCTAATTGATTATAAAAAGTCAGGTCGTTTGGTACAATTATGAACAAGTTATTCTGTTTTAAAGGGCGTACGTATACTTTCTTTGTTTTGACACATCTTTCAATTTTTAGGTTAACATAATTATTACGAATTGTAACTATTTTTCTAATTTCATCCGCTGATCGAAATCAATTGTTTTAGTTCAGTTGACAAATATGTCATCACTAGACTGCGGATTTTATGCATTTATGACAAAAATAGGTACGTACAATTTAAAACAGTGGAGGTATTAAAAAGATTTAAGGCCACCAGTATATTAGTTTCACTTTAATAAGATAATTAAATGAAGAATGAAACTGTTATTTGGCTCCTGTGTCTTGCAATCAATGCAAACATTTGTTCAATTTACAATTTACAATACAAGGTTACATGCAAAAATAAAAAAGGCATTTTTTAGACTTTTTTATTTGAGCCCTTAAAGAAAATTCAAAATACCGATTTCGATGACATTTCCAGTATGTGTATAACTAACATAAATCTACAAAACATGTATTTAAAATTTTCTCTTATTAAGGGCCCAAATAAAAAAGTTTTAAAAATGTCTTTTTTAGTTTTACATGTAACCTTGTAAATTATAATTTTTGGAAAATTTTTGTTGCATATCTTTTCGTAAATCAATGCTTCTAATTGATTATAAAAAGTCAGGTCGTTTGGTACAATTATGAACAAGTTATTCTGTTTTAAAGGGCGTACGTATACTTTCTTTGTTTTGACACATCTTTCAATTTTTAGGTTAACATAATTATTACGAATTGTAACTATTTTTCTAATTTCATCCGCTGATCGAAATCAATTGTTTTAGTTCAGTTGACAAATATGTCATCACTAGACTGCGGATTTTATGCATTTATGACAAAAATAGGTACGTACAATTTAAAACAGTGGAGGTATTAAAAAGATTTAAGGCCACCAGTATATTAGTTTCACTTTAATAAGATAATTAAATGAAGAATGAAACTGTTATTTGGCTCCTGTGTCTTGCAATCAATGCAAACATTTGTTCAATTTACAATTTACAATACAAGGTTACATGCAAAAATAAAAAAGGCATTTTTTAAAACTTTTTTATTTGGGCTCTTAAAGAAAATATAAAATACGGAAATATGTTGTGACGCACTGAAGTTACGAAAAAAATTTGTTTACAGAAATTGTTCGGTATTAAGGGTACAATCATATAGTCTAATTTTTTTAAGGACTAAAATGGTGGGGAGGGGGGACTTCAAAGTCAAATTAAGTGTCTTAAATGGAATGTCGTATTTTTTATACCACAGATCAAATTCTCAATATAATAGTGTTGACCTTCGTATGTCCTAAACCTAATAGTTAACGAGATATTATGCAAAGAAAAAACAAAATTGATTCGATAATATCTCGTAAACAATTAGATTTAGGACATATGGAGTTCAATACATTTTTACTCAGAATTTGATACTTTGTCGATCTATGCTATAAACAAAATAGGACATCCATTTAACAAACTTAATTTGACTTTGAAATCCCCCTCCCCACCATTCTAGTCCTAAAAAAAATTAGACTGTATAATTGTACCCTTCATACTGAACAATTTTTGTAAACCCAACATGTGTATAAAGAACATGGATCTAGAAAACATATGTTTTAAATTTTCATTAAGGGCCCAAATACAAAAGTTTTAAAAAATGCCTTTTTTATTTTTACCTGCAACCTTGTAAATTGTAATTTTTGGAAAATCTTTTTTGCATATCAGTTTGTAAACTAATGCTTCTAATTGATTATAAAAAATCAATTCGTTTGGTACAATTATAAAAAAGTTATTAGTTTTTAAAAGGTGTACGAATACTTTGTACACCCACTGTATATATTTGGTTGCCGTTGTATGTGCTGTTGTCGCTTCGTTCAAAATTCAAGTGATACGACTTAAGCACTGTTACGACTCGAGCAACCTTACTCTATTAATCACGGAATAAAAGTTTAGTGAATTCATTTTAAGAAGAACGGGCCTCGTAACAAATTCTTTCATCCTTTAATTATTGTAATACGTTGAAAGTACTAAATTCTATTCAATTACCACGTTTTTTACATTGTACCTACCCATTTTTTCCATAATTGCACAAGATCCGCGGTCCAGTCATAACTTACCGTGCTCGTGTGCGAGGTTTCATAATTTTTTGAATTTACGTGGTCCGATAAGTTCCCTTGTTAGCGTCGAGCGTGTTAATTGAAGTACAAACGCGATCGCGGGAAGCGAGAACGGGAACTGTTATTCGGAGCGTTGGAAAAAATGTGCGAGGCGTGGTTTAAGGATCGCGAGGAGTTAAAAGAAAATAAATTTTCTTCTGGAGATCTTCCAAATCCAGGATTAGTTCGAGATCGCATTGTGATGCGAGGATGCAGACGTTTTTATGGTGGCTGTAAAGATCTCCGTTCTTCCCGAGAAAATAAATCTTCCACGTCCGCTTGTACCGTGTTCTACGCTTACTTCGTGTATTCAATTGTGTACGCGCTGTACGTTCGGTGCCGCGTCTACGCAGGTAGAATTTGTGAGTTTGTGCCATTTGCCTAACTGGACACGACCCTATATTTGTCTGATTACGCTGGCCAGCACACGACGCGTCTGACCGGACATGAAACCTACGCTAATACTACACACGGTTTCATACTACTTGTCGGATTGAACAGTGTCCTATTCTACTTGTCTGGCGGGTACACCTGCATTATTTACCGGGTAAAATACGTCCTGGTGTTGCAGCGTGGCCGACAAGGGATTCTTGGTCACCAGATTTTCTTTCAGAAGAACTATGCGTACAGTGTGTTCCACAATATTTCATCGTGTTATTGAATAAAAAATAAAACGTCTTTCGGGCCCGCTACTATTACGAATACCGATCAGCATTTCACTTAGTCATTTCTGCCGCGAACGCGTAAAATCTGCCGTCGATTGATGACGCACGGGTTTGTCCTTCTACATTATGGAACACTCCGTAACCCCCTGCTCGTTAAGAAAGACAGCTTGAATGCCGTTAATGGTCTTCCCCCCTGACGAAATGGATAGCCGGCTGTATAAAAAAATGACCCTTGGTCCTTGGATTCATCCCGACCTATTGGCTCCTATTACGAGGACTGACGTAATTGACTGATGGCCATTCAGACGACGGTCCGCGCGAGAATAAATCGAGACGGTGAACCGCTCCTCCTGCTTCGCCACCGATTCTCCACTTCTGTCCAGTGTCGCCAGATCAAGATCAGAGCTGGGCAAACTCTAGTCACGATTATGATTATTGACTAATAACTTCATAAGCTCTACAAAAGTGACTGATAACACTGTCCAACAAATTTCAACTTTTTTTGGAGGATTTCGATTCTCACTATGCAAATGTTATAGAGTTTTTTGCGCTGATTCCGAATCTGTCCTTAATTTTTCACCCAGACGTTTTTGAGAAATTTGAGTTTAAAAAAATGAGATATTTTTCAACTTGGAACAAATATTGCGATGTTATTATAAAAAATATTGAATTGGTCTTTACAGCAAAAGATTCCTTAGACTTTCCCGAATACAGTGATATCCAATATTAATAGATTATGATAGTTTAAACATGTTGAAACGATCATTAAAGGCGGAGAGACACCACTTTTGCACCAATTTTTGACGATATTTTTCTATTTATCTCAAAAATCAGCTCATGTCGGGCGAAGATATTTACTTTCTGGTTCGGTAGAAACGTCGACGTTCCAAACTTAAAAGGGTAGTTTCTCAAGATAAAAGTCTGCTCTATCGCGTGGTATAGTTCGATTTTCTGCTAGACTCTTACTTTTTGAGATAAATAGAAAAATATCGTCAAAAATTGATGTAAAAGTGATGTCTCTCCGTCTTTAATGATCGTTTAAATATGTTTAAACAATCACAATCTATTAATATTGGATATCACTGTATTCGGGAAAGTCCAAGGAATAATTTGCTGCAAAGATCAATTCAATATCTTTTATAATAACATCACAATATTTGTTCAAAGTTGAAAAATATGTCATTTTTTAAAACTTTTCTCAAAAACTGTGCGCCTGGGAGAAAAATTAAGGAGAGATTCGGAATCAGCGCGGAAAACTCTATGAGAATTGCATAGTGAGAATCGAAATCGTTTTTGGCTGTTGGACAGTGTAATTAATGATTAAGTAAATACTTGAGCGTGACTAATGAGTAATGACTACATAGGTATTTGAGCGTAATGACTAGAGCGCGGATTTTATGCATTTATGACAAAAATGAGGTGTAATTTAAAATAGCAAAAACATTCGGAAAATTTAAACGTACTGTTATATTCTTTTCAACCTATTAAACATGGCAGGGAAGAAAATAAATTTCTATTTCACTCCAGTTTGTTGCAATTCAGGTAAGAAAATTTTATTTAATATAAAGATCCGCAGTCTAGTAATGAGTAATGAATAACGACTAAATTTTCATTTAGAATGAATATTGAATAGTGACTATAATGGCGTAACTAATGACTAAATACGCAATCAGAATTTCACTATGACTAATGACTAAAAATGGCTATAAGTTAAAATAAGACATAATAATAACAAATAAATATCCTATTAGTCTATAAACGTATGAAATACAAATTATGACACGTTTGCTCACTGCAAATTCCGATATAGTTTAAGTTAATGTATGTTAATCGCACAATAGTGACTGAGGACTAAAGATTTAAACTAACTAATGATTAATCATAACTAATAAGTAGACTGCGGATCTTTATGCAAAATAAAAATTGTCTACATCGATTGCAAGAAATAGAAACCAAATTGAATATTATTTCTTCCCTTAATTACTTTAGTAGAGAAAAAATCATATATCGGCATCTTCAATTTTTAAAATAGTTCAACAATTTTGAATTTCAAAACTTTGGAAAAATGTTTTCGGCGCTACAGATTCGATCAAATACTACACACTAAATAGCAATTGTTTGTAATACTCCTGGATTACGCATAGCTTGTGTTTTTCTATTGGAGGAACTGAAGGTGGTGTTTCGTCCTAGAATTTTGAATTTCATCCACTCAATTTTATTATAAATGCATAAAGATTCGCAGTCTACTAATAAGCAATAACTAACGATTACTTAGAACTGTGACTAACTAGCGCCATGTAGTTATGACTAACTAATTAAAAAGTTTTATCTAATGACTACTTTGCAATGATCGACAATCAATCAGACTATTAGTTATTTTTAATTATTAGTTGATTTGTGCCCTACTCTGATCAAGACTTGTCTCCCACTCTACCCTTCTATCACGTTATTCCCCCATTTTACCCCCTCCCTCCATTCTAATTATATTCCCCTGAATTCACCAGCGAATCCCCCTGGTCCGGCAACACTGCTTTTGTCTCGATTCCTTGCGAGAAATGGAGCCGGGAGCTCACTCTTTCGTCGATTAATTCAAAACGCATTATCTCGTCCCGCGGTGATCAATAGGAACGGACATTCCGTGCAATAGAGGACGTGGAAAATGCTGATGCGATGGCTGGCCAACGCGACCGGTCGATTTATTGTTTAGCCAGTCTGCTCGTAATCGATGGTAACCGATAAAGAATTGATTGTCCGATTCCGTCGCTGTTTGATCTCGACGATGAAGAGGATCATTCGATTTTGCGCGATGCTGTTGGCTCCGCCGAGCTACGCCACCGTAAAGCTTTGTCCACACCGAAGCCACGTTTTCTGATATCGCGTGTCTCCCCACTTTGCTTTCCTCTTTTACGACAATGCTCCCACCATGTCCAAAAAATCGGTGACAAAAATTTAAAAAAAAATGCAATTGGTAGGGATTACAGAGGAAACGCTAAAAGTCAACATTTGTGTAAATTTTCCTAATTTTCCAGTGGCCAACGTTGACGTTACTATTTAACATTTGAGAAAGTATTTTTCCGTCCTTGCCCTGGCTCACGTGCGTTGCAACACGAGAGAGGGGGAGAGAGACAAAGGGGAAGAAAGAATTAGAGAGAAAAGGAGAGAAAGTTGCGTCCCATGCCATCGTTTTTCTCCCCTATTTGCGATAAGCCCAAGGGTGGCCTTGGCTCGTTCGGTGCTTAATAGCACGTAAGACCAGGCCGAGCGTGCCAAAAATAGGCCTGAACACTGAATAATTAATGATAATCATAATATTTATTTTACGATAGCCATAAATCTCTTCATATGCAACCGTGTATCGTCATTTTTCATTTGTGAAGATTAGAGTTGTCGCTCTTCGGCACGTGGTTAGTAAAAAATTGGATAAATCACACTTCTGGATGAAAGACGGATGAAAATTTAGCACACCGTCAACGTCGCCTTTTCATTACTCCCAGTGGCTGAAACCAGAGACCGGAATATAACGGAAAAGAGAAAAAGTCATGGAATAACAAGTATTGCATCGACTAAAACTGCATTGATTACAAATAAGGATTATAAGTAACCGAAAATTTTTTCTCTTGTTGGCAAATGTTATCGTTGAGAGAAATTCATTTCGATCACTTATAACAGTTATCAATGAGAGTTTATTTGGATCGCTCATAACAGTTATCGTTGATCGAATGATTACAAAAATTTGTATACTTTTTGGTTACAAGTAACAGTTATTAGTGTCTAAAAAATTGGGTCTTCCTTGGTAGCTGTTATTGATGAAGAAAACCTGTTTCGATTGCTCGTAACAGTTGTCAATGAGAGAAATTTATTTCGACCATTCATGACAGTTATTGGAGAAGTTTATATCGGTCGTTCATAACAGTTATCGAAGAGAGAAATTTATTTCGATCGCTCATAACAGTTATCGATAAGAGAAGTTCATTTCGAAGGAAATTTGTAACAGTTATTATTAAATAGTACATCTTTCAGATGGTAAACAATCAATGATCAAAGACAGTTACCAAACAGTTAACAAACAGATTTCGTGTTGTTCTTATCTTGTTGTACGAAACCATCTCAATGAATTTCACAGGCTTGCTCCATCCGAAAAAGAGTAGACAACTCGATAATTAAATAAGCAACCGAAATGAATTTTCTCATCAATAATTATTATGAACAAGTGAAAAGAAGTTCCATCATCGATAACTGTTATGAACAATCGAAATGAACTTCTCTCACCGATAACTGCTTTGAGCAATCGAAACAGTTTTTCTTCATCGATAACTGTTATCGAGGAGGATCCAATTTTTTGGACATTAATAACTGTTACTTGCAACCACAAAGTATAAAAATCGATATTTTTTAATCACTTTGCTCTTCGAATTTTGTTCTTTATATTTTGTGTAGATTATCTTAAATTACAATAATAATCAACTTGTTATTAATGATTTGTAGCGTAGAAAATTTCGGAATAACTGTTACTTTTGGTCCCTGGCTGAAACCTTTTCGGAATCTATGCGAGAGCTGTGTTCGATGGGTATAGTCTAGGACGCCGCATAGTTTCTTATCAATATCGACAGTGTTTTAGACAGAAACTTCGCAGACTTCGAAAGTTGAGAAAGCCCCTGTGAAACAGGCTCGCCTGAGAAACTTGTCGGAACTTTTCAATTTGATCTCACCTACGATCTTTCGTACTGGAACATGTCTGTCGGTGTTCCAAGTAAATCGGCAACACTTTGATAGTTCCGTCAAGAAATAGATGTCATAAATTAGACGTGCAGTTTCTCTCTTTTCTTCGCTACTCTGGAATCAACTTATACATACGTTTATTTACTAGTGTAACGTCTTATTGTTAGTACGACAGTAATGGTGTTTTAGAATTATTTAAATTGAAATATCTCCTGGACTACTAACTTTTCGACATACATAGGTTAGTACTTTTTTACAAGGAATGTCGAGCTGCATCGATTGAAGTATTAAAAAATTCCTCATTCCATTTAAAAAAAAGAAGGTGACCTTCATATCTCTTAAAAAAATTACATAAAAACGAAAATTTTTCCGGTATCGTACGAGCCCCATTTTACCATTTAACTTCGTTCTTCAGACATTTGACGTATCTTTACAAACAACAAAGATATTTATGGTAGCAACGTTAGGTGACTCACCCTATACAGGGTGAGTCTGAAGAAACAGAACACCTAAATATCTCCGTTACCTTTCGTTGTACAAAAAAACTTATTAAGACGAAATGACACTGTTTGAAGGGCCACATGTAACGATGTAAGGGAAAAAAATATTCAAGGTCATTTTTTTTAGAAGATTTCGAGGTCGTTGATATTTTTTTAAGTAGAATGAGGTATTTTTTATTACATCAATCGATGCAGCTGGACATTCGTTATAAAAAAGTACTAACCCATGTATGTTGAAAAGTTAGTAGTTCAGGAGATATTTCAATTTAAATAACTCTAAAACACCATTACTGTCGTACTAAGACGTTACACAAGTAAGTAAATGCTAACATCAATTTCAATGTCAATGTCAATTTTTCAATTTCAACATCAATTTTTCAATTTCAATTCGTTAATTTCAACTCTTCAATTTCAATTTCAACCTCAATTTCTCCATTTCGACTTTAATTTCGATATCAACTCTTCAACTTCATTTTCAATTTCAATTTTACCATTTCAACTTTAATTTCAACTTCAATTTTATCTCTCCCATTTCAACTTCAATTTCAACTTCAATTTCTACTCTTCCATCTCAACTTCAATTTCATTTCGTTAATATCAACTTCAATTTCAATATCAACCCTTCAATTTCAACTTCAATTTCAATATCAACCCTTCAACTTCAATTGCAATTTCAATTTCAACTCTTCAGTTTCAATTTTCCAATTTCAAGGTCAATTTTCAATTTCACTTCGTTAATTTCAACTCTTCAATTTCAACATCAAATTTTTATTTCAACTCCTGTTTCAATATCAACTCTTCAACTTCAATTTTTCAATTTCAACTTTAATTTCAACTTTAATTTCAACTTCAATTTCAACTTCAATTTCTATTCTTCCATTTCAACTTCAATTTCTACTCTTCCATCTCAACTTAAATTTTTCAATTTCATTTCGTTCATATCAACTTCAATTTCAATATCAACCCTTCAATTTCAACTTCAATTTGAATATCAACCCTTCAACTTCAATTTCAATTTCAATTTCAACTCTTCAGTTTCAATTTTCCAATTTCAAGGTCAATTTTCAATTTCACTTCGTTAATTTCAACTCTTCAATTTCAACATCAAATTTTTATTTCAACTCCTGTTTCAATATCAACTCTTCAACTTCAATTTTTCAATTTCAACTTTAATTTCAACTTTAATTTCAACTTCAATTTCAACTTCAATTTCTATTCTTCCATTTCAACTTCAATTTCTACTCTTCCATCTCAACTTAAATTTTTCAATTTCATTTCGTTCATATCAACTTCAATTTCAATATCAACCCTTCAATTTCAACTTCAATTTGAATATCAACCCTTCAACTTCAATTTCAATTTCAATTTCAACTCTTCAGTTTCAATTTTCCAATTTCAAGGTCAATTTTCAATTTCACTTCGTTAATTTCAACTCTTCAATTTCAACATCAAATTTTTATTTCAACTCCTGTTTCAATATCAACTCTTCAACTTCAATTTTTCAATTTCAACTTTAATTTCAACTTCAATTTCTATTCTTCCATTTCAACTTCAATTTCTACTCTTCCATCTCAACTTCAATTTCATTTCGTTAATATCAACTTCAATTTCAATATCAACCCTTCAATTTCAACTTCAATTTCAATATCAACCCTTCAACTTCAATTGCAATTTCAATTTCAACTCTTCAGTTTCAATTTTCCAATTTCAAGGTCAATTTTCAATTTCACTTCGTTAATTTCAACTCTTCAATTTCAACATCAAATTTTTATTTCAACTCCTGTTTCAATATCAACTCTTCAACTTCAATTTTTCAATTTCAACTTTAATTTCAACTTTAATTTCAACTTCAATTTCAACTTCAATTTCTATTCTTCCATTTCAACTTCAATTTCTACTCTTCCATCTCAACTTAAATTTTTCAATTTCATTTCGTTCATATCAACTTCAATTTCAATATCAACCCTTCAATTTCAACTTCAATTTGAATATCAACCCTTCAACTTCAATTTCAATTTCAATTTCAACTCTTCAGTTTCAATTTTCCAATTTCAAGGTCAATTTTCAATTTCACTTCGTTAATTTCAACTCTTCAATTTCAACATCAAATTTTTATTTCAACTCCTGTTTCAATATCAACTCTTCAACTTCAATTTTTCAATTTCAACTTTAATTTCAACTTTAATTTCAACTTCAATTTCAACTTCAATTTCTATTCTTCCATTTCAACTTCAATTTCTACTCTTCCATCTCAACTTAAATTTTTCAATTTCATTTCGTTCATATCAACTTCAATTTCAATATCAACCCTTCAATTTCAACTTCAATTTGAATATCAACCCTTCAACTTCAATTTCAATTTCAATTTCAACTCTTCAGTTTCAATTTTCCAATTTCAAGGTCAATTTTCAATTTCACTTCGTTAATTTCAACTCTTCAATTTCAACATCAAATTTTTATTTCAACTCCTGTTTCAATATCAACTCTTCAACTTCAATTTTTCAATTTCAACTTTAATTTCAACTTTAATTTCAACTTCAATTTCAACTTCAATTTCTATTCTTCCATTTCAACTTCAATTTCTACTCTTCCATCTCAACTTAAATTTTTCAATTTCATTTCGTTCATATCAACTTCAATTTCAATATCAACCCTTCAATTTCAACTTCAATTTGAATATCAACCCTTCAACTTCAATTTCAATTTCAATTTCAACTCTTCAGTTTCAATTTTCCAATTTCAAGGTCAATTTTCAATTTCACTTCGTTAATTTCAACTCTTCAATTTCAACATCAAATTTTTATTTCAACTCCTGTTTCAATATCAACTCTTCAACTTCAATTTTTCAATTTCAACTTTAATTTCAACTTTAATTTCAACTTCAATTTCAACTTCAATTTCTATTCTTCCATTTCAACTTCAATTTCTACTCTTCCATCTCAACTTAAATTTTTCAATTTCATTTCGTTCATATCAACTTCAATTTCAATATCAACCCTTCAATTTCAACTTCAATTTGAATATCAACCCTTCAACTTCAATTTCAATTTCAATTTCAACTCTTCAGTTTCAATTTTCCAATTTCAAGGTCAATTTTCAATTTCACTTCGTTAATTTCAACTCTTCAATTTCAACATCAAATTTTTATTTCAACTCCTGTTTCAATATCAACTCTTCAACTTCAATTTTTCAATTTCAACTTTAATTTCAACTTTAATTTCAACTTCAATTTCAACTTCAATTTCTATTCTTCCATTTCAACTTCAATTTCTACTCTTCCATCTCAACTTAAATTTTTCAATTTCATTTCGTTCATATCAACTTCAATTTCAATATCAACCCTTCAATTTCAACTTCAATTTGAATATCAACCCTTCAACTTCAATTTCAATTTCAATTTCAACTCTTCAGTTTCAATTTTCCAATTTCAAGGTCAATTTTCAATTTCACTTCGTTAATTTCAACTCTTCAATTTCAACATCAAATTTTTATTTCAACTCCTGTTTCAATATCAACTCTTCAACTTCAATTTTTCAATTTCAACTTTAATTTCAACTTTAATTTCAACTTCAATTTCAACTTCAATTTCTATTCTTCCATTTCAACTTCAATTTCTACTCTTCCATCTCAACTTAAATTTTTCAATTTCATTTCGTTCATATCAACTTCAATTTCAATATCAACCCTTCAATTTCAACTTCAATTTGAATATCAACCCTTCAACTTCAATTTCAATTTCAATTTCAACTCTTCAGTTTCAATTTTCCAATTTCAAGGTCAATTTTCAATTTCACTTCGTTAATTTCAACTCTTCAATTTCAACATCAAATTTTTATTTCAACTCCTGTTTCAATATCAACTCTTCAACTTCAATTTTTCAATTTCAACTTTAATTTCAACTTCAATTTCTATTCTTCCATTTCAACTTCAATTTCTACTCTTCCATCTCAACTTCAATTTCATTTCGTTAATATCAACTTCAATTTCAATATCAACCCTTCAATTTCAACTTCAATTTCAATATCAACCCTTCAACTTCAATTGCAATTTCAATTTCAACTCTTCAGTTTCAATTTTCCAATTTCAAGGTCAATTTTCAATTTCACTTCGTTAATTTCAACTCTTCAATTTCAACATCAAATTTTTATTTCAACTCCTGTTTCAATATCAACTCTTCAACTTCAATTTTTCAATTTCAACTTTAATTTCAACTTTAATTTCAACTTCAATTTCAACTTCAATTTCTATTCTTCCATTTCAACTTCAATTTCTACTCTTCCATCTCAACTTAAATTTTTCAATTTCATTTCGTTCATATCAACTTCAATTTCAATATCAACCCTTCAATTTCAACTTCAATTTGAATATCAACCCTTCAACTTCAATTTCAATTTCAATTTCAACTCTTCAGTTTCAATTTTCCAATTTCAAGGTCAATTTTCAATTTCACTTCGTTAATTTCAACTCTTCAATTTCAACATCAAATTTTTATTTCAACTCCTGTTTCAATATCAACTCTTCAACTTCAATTTTTCAATTTCAACTTTAATTTCAACTTTAATTTCAACTTCAATTTCAACTTCAATTTCTATTCTTCCATTTCAACTTCAATTTCTACTCTTCCATCTCAACTTAAATTTTTCAATTTCATTTCGTTCATATCAACTTCAATTTCAATATCAACCCTTCAATTTCAACTTCAATTTGAATATCAACCCTTCAACTTCAATTTCAATTTCAATTTCAACTCTTCAGTTTCAATTTTCCAATTTCAAGGTCAATTTTCAATTTCACTTCGTTAATTTCAACTCTTCAATTTCAACATCAAATTTTTATTTCAACTCCTGTTTCAATATCAACTCTTCAACTTCAATTTTTCAATTTCAACTTTAATTTCAACTTTAATTTCAACTTCAATTTCAACTTCAATTTCTATTCTTCCATTTCAACTTCAATTTCTACTCTTCCATCTCAACTTAAATTTTTCAATTTCATTTCGTTCATATCAACTTCAATTTCAATATCAACCCTTCAATTTCAACTTCAATTTGAATATCAACCCTTCAACTTCAATTTCAATTTCAATTTCAACTCTTCAGTTTCAATTTTCCAATTTCAAGGTCAATTTTCAATTTCACTTCGTTAATTTCAACTCTTCAATTTCAACATCAAATTTTTATTTCAACTCCTGTTTCAATATCAACTCTTCAACTTCAATTTTTCAATTTCAACTTTAATTTCAACTTTAATTTCAACTTCAATTTCAACTTCAATTTCTATTCTTCCATTTCAACTTCAATTTCTACTCTTCCATCTCAACTTAAATTTTTCAATTTCATTTCGTTCATATCAACTTCAATTTCAATATCAACCCTTCAATTTCAACTTCAATTTGAATATCAACCCTTCAACTTCAATTTCAATTTCAATTTCAACTCTTCAGTTTCAATTTTCCAATTTCAAGGTCAATTTTCAATTTCACTTCGTTAATTTCAACTCTTCAATTTCAACATCAAATTTTTATTTCAACTCCTGTTTCAATATCAACTCTTCAACTTCAATTTTTCAATTTCAACTTTAATTTCAACTTTAATTTCAACTTCAATTTCAACTTCAATTTCTATTCTTCCATTTCAACTTCAATTTCTACTCTTCCATCTCAACTTAAATTTTTCAATTTCATTTCGTTCATATCAACTTCAATTTCAATATCAACCCTTCAATTTCAACTTCAATTTGAATATCAACCCTTCAACTTCAATTTCAATTTCAATTTCAACTCTTCAGTTTCAATTTTCCAATTTCAAGGTCAATTTTCAATTTCACTTCGTTAATTTCAACTCTTCAATTTCAACATCAAATTTTTATTTCAACTCCTGTTTCAATATCAACTCTTCAACTTCAATTTTTCAATTTCAACTTTAATTTCAACTTCAATTTCTATTCTTCCATTTCAACTTCAATTTCTACTCTTCCATCTCAACTTCAATTTCATTTCGTTAATATCAACTTCAATTTCAATATCAACCCTTCAATTTCAACTTCAATTTCAATATCAACCCTTCAACTTCAATTGCAATTTCAATTTCAACTCTTCAGTTTCAATTTTCCAATTTCAAGGTCAATTTTCAATTTCACTTCGTTAATTTCAACTCTTCAATTTCAACATCAAATTTTTATTTCAACTCCTGTTTCAATATCAACTCTTCAACTTCAATTTTTCAATTTCAACTTTAATTTCAACTTTAATTTCAACTTCAATTTCAACTTCAATTTCTATTCTTCCATTTCAACTTCAATTTCTACTCTTCCATCTCAACTTAAATTTTTCAATTTCATTTCGTTCATATCAACTTCAATTTCAATATCAACCCTTCAATTTCAACTTCAATTTGAATATCAACCCTTCAACTTCAATTTCAATTTCAATTTCAACTCTTCAGTTTCAATTTTCCAATTTCAAGGTCAATTTTCAATTTCACTTCGTTAATTTCAACTCTTCAATTTCAACATCAAATTTTTATTTCAACTCCTGTTTCAATATCAACTCTTCAACTTCAATTTTTCAATTTCAACTTTAATTTCAACTTTAATTTCAACTTCAATTTCAACTTCAATTTCTATTCTTCCATTTCAACTTCAATTTCTACTCTTCCATCTCAACTTAAATTTTTCAATTTCATTTCGTTCATATCAACTTCAATTTCAATATCAACCCTTCAATTTCAACTTCAATTTGAATATCAACCCTTCAACTTCAATTTCAATTTCAATTTCAACTCTTCAGTTTCAATTTTCCAATTTCAAGGTCAATTTTCAATTTCACTTCGTTAATTTCAACTCTTCAATTTCAACATCAAATTTTTATTTCAACTCCTGTTTCAATATCAACTCTTCAACTTCAATTTTTCAATTTCAACTTTAATTTCAACTTTAATTTCAACTTCAATTTCAACTTCAATTTCTATTCTTCCATTTCAACTTCAATTTCTACTCTTCCATCTCAACTTAAATTTTTCAATTTCATTTCGTTCATATCAACTTCAATTTCAATATCAACCCTTCAATTTCAACTTCAATTTGAATATCAACCCTTCAACTTCAATTTCAATTTCAATTTCAACTCTTCAGTTTCAATTTTCCAATTTCAAGGTCAATTTTCAATTTCACTTCGTTAATTTCAACTCTTCAATTTCAACATCAAATTTTTATTTCAACTCCTGTTTCAATATCAACTCTTCAACTTCAATTTTTCAATTTCAACTTTAATTTCAACTTTAATTTCAACTTCAATTTCAACTTCAATTTCTATTCTTCCATTTCAACTTCAATTTCTACTCTTCCATCTCAACTTAAATTTTTCAATTTCATTTCGTTCATATCAACTTCAATTTCAATATCAACCCTTCAATTTCAACTTCAATTTGAATATCAACCCTTCAACTTCAATTTCAATTTCAATTTCAACTCTTCAGTTTCAATTTTCCAATTTCAAGGTCAATTTTCAATTTCACTTCGTTAATTTCAACTCTTCAATTTCAACATCAAATTTTTATTTCAACTCCTGTTTCAATATCAACTCTTCAACTTCAATTTTTCAATTTCAACTTTAATTTCAACTTCAATTTCTATTCTTCCATTTCAACTTCAATTTCTACTCTTCCATCTCAACTTCAATTTCATTTCGTTAATATCAACTTCAATTTCAATATCAACCCTTCAATTTCAACTTCAATTTCAATATCAACCCTTCAACTTCAATTGCAATTTCAATTTCAACTCTTCAGTTTCAATTTTCCAATTTTAAGGTCAATTTTCAATTTCACTTCGTTAATTTCAACTCTTCAATTTCAACATCAAATTTTTATTTCAACTCCTGTTTCAATATCAACTCTTCAACTTCAATTTTTCAATTTCAACTTTAATTTCAACTTAAATTTCAACTTCAAGTTCTATTCTTCCATTTCAACTTAAATTTCTACTCTTCCATCTCAACTTCAATTTTTCAATTTCATTTCGTTAATATCAACTTCAATTTCAATATCAACCCTTCAATTTCAATTTCAATTTCAACTCTTCAGTTTCAATTTTCCAATTTCAAGGTCAATTTTCAATTTCAACTTCAATTCTTCAATTTACACTAGCAAGTAATCGCTAACGTCTTAGTACGACAGTAATGATGTTTTAGAGTTATTTAAATTGAAGTATCTCCTGAACTATTAACATTTCGGCATACATAGGTTAGTACGTTTTTATAACGAATATCCAGCTGCATCGATTGATGTATTAAAAAATACCTCATTCCATTAAAAAAAATATCAATGACCTCGAAATCTTCTTAAAAAATGACCTTGAAAATTTTTTCCTTACACCGTTACATGTGGCCCTTCAAACAGTGTAACATTGTCCTAAAAAGTTTTTTTGTACAACGAAAAGTAACGGAGATATTTATGTGTTCTGTTTCTTCGGACTCACCCTGTATAGGGTGAGTAATATGTACATATATCCTATTGTGTTATATGAAATATATTGTACAAATACATCAAACGTTCTATCATTTTGTCTGGCACGGTCCTCTCAATTATCGTGAAAGTACGGACAGTGTCTAGAGACGTGCCCCACAGTAATACGAAAGTCTGTAGCATAAAATTAGGGAAACAAGTATCGCGGGACCAGTCTTTTAATCCGTTTCGTCGAGGAAAGTGTAAAAACACCGCACTCAGGACCCTCGATCTAATTACATGCTTTGTTCTCAGACAATGCAGTATCTACTATTTCCTCTTGTCCGTGTCCTCGTTTTCTGTTAGGGTAAAAACCCGACGTGTAAATTTCCGCGTAAAGGTGTGGGCAACTATTTGAATGGGAGTTCCCGTAATTGGAATAAAAATAGTGTTCGCGGCTTCGCGCGCGTACCGGTAATTAGAACCTGCTTAATACGGTCCTCGAGAAATTAGTTTTTTCGTTTTTAATAACAGAGAAAGCTGTTAGTCGAACAACCTAACTAACACCGTTCGCGAAGTGCATTCGCCACCTACGCGAGAACGTTATCTATGACCTGCATTTAACAACGCCGCGCACACACTATGTTGATTATTTTCAGATATCATCGAAGAAATTTTAAAAATAATTTTTATCCGATCAGTAGTATCAGCTAGCTCGGATCATTTATTTATTCCTGCGAGGACACGCAGATTGCCTAGGATACCGAACATTTACGTTGTAGTTAAACAATATTGCTAATTGAATGCGACGTCGAATATCTGGAACATAATCTCAAGTTATGGCATTGTTACGTGTAGTGGTAGATAAACCGCACTCTTCTAATAAACGGATGACGTAACTTGGATCGAGAATGTTTTTCCAATCTTTTTCTTCTAATAACGGTGACGTAACCGGCCACACAATGCGATTACATATTACCTGAAAAACACAAATGTTTCCTTATCACGCGGACGTGTTTAACCCATGCATGTCGAAAAATGATTAGCTCAGCAGATATGTTAATTTGCTACATAATTAGACTGCGGATTTTATGCATTTATGACGGAAGTGGATACGTACGATTCAAAACAGTGAGCATGTTTTGACTAACATTTTGTTGTGACTAACATTCAAAAAGACTATTAGTCATTTTTCAATATTAGTTGATTATTGAATTACTCTGATCAGCAGTCTATGCATAACATTCTTCGACATGCATGGGTGCATCCCTTCCACGTATACACCATTTTGGAACAGCCTGTACAGATACCAGAGTTGTGCTAATTCAATTACATTGTATTTCAATTAATAGTAATTCAATTACGTCGTAAATGAATTACTGTATAATTCAAATACAACGTAATTCAATTACTAAGTATTTTAATCAGGTTTGTAATTGAAACACGATATAATTGAAACACAATGTAATTGAAATACAATATAATTGAAATGCAATTTATAATTGAATTACAGTATAATTGAAATACAATATATTTGAAATACAATATAATTGAAATACAATATAATAGAAATACAATGTGTAATTGAAATACAATATAATTGAAATACAATATAATTGAAATACAATATAATTGAATTACAGTATAATAGAAATACAATGTGTAATTGAAATACAATATAATTGAAATGCAATTTATAATTGAATTATAGTATAATTGAAATACAATATACTTGAAATACAATATAATTGAAATACAATATAATTGAATTACAGTATAATAGAAATACAATATAATTGAAATACAATATAATTGAATTACAGTATAATAGAAATACAATGTGTAATTGAAATACAATATAATTGAAATGCAATTTATAATTGAATTACAGTATAATTGAAATACAATATACTTGAAATACAATATAATGGAAATACAATATAATTGAAATACAATATAATTGAAATACAATAGAATAAAAATACAGCTCTCCAAATTATAGCCCAGAACTTGGAAGAACTTGCGATATATTTTTATATTTTTCTTTCATATACAGTAACCGCGGGTTTACTGTCGAACAGCCGCGTTCTGCACGGGCAGTATTCCCGCAGTGACATCATTTTTTCACAATGTAACACCAATATTTAATCTTCTTTATTTTTCATTATTATTTTATGGAACTTTATAAGTAATAAATTCCCTCTGTTTGAAATCTTTACATGGATTTTTCAACCTCTTCTTGCCTATTACTTCATTTTTCATAATTCAATTACAATGTATTTTATAATTGTGCTCCATTGCAATTACGAATTGCATTGTAATTTAATTGATTGAAGATCTGAATTATAAATTACAACATAATTGAATTACAATTTAATTCAACTACGTTGTAATTATAATTCTGGAGTAATTCAATTGTAACTCTGCACAACTCTGACAGATACGGAATCAAATATTTTACGAAACTTTAAAATTGTTTTCTAAGAGATCGGTTGACAGGAGACCTACAGTTCCTTTCAGACGTTTGTTCCTCGCGATAAACACCGTACGATGCAATAGAAAGAAATATTTGACCTTGGAAAATAGTCAAATGATCGGCACATGATTTTGAATAATCCTGTAGAATACCGAACGATGAAAACGCCGTTAGAATGAACTAGCAAATTGATCCGGTAATTCATTAAAAGTAGCTCGTTATCGGGGAGAACTCGTCCGCGCGCATCGTTGTTCCGAAACTTTCTAGTTTTCCCAGGGAGGTAATCCTCATCATCCACGAAATATTCCGTGTAGGTTTAATCGAGTGTGATTTGACGCGCGAATAGACCGTGTCCCCGCGGAAGTTATAACAGTTTAATTAAACCCAAGCGCGGCATTGCGAGATTCAATTTGTACGAGGAGCGGCTATCGATCGCGTCAAACGTAATCTATCATTTGCATCGCTAAGAACAGCTTGTCAATGGTTATTTGATGCGGAAAGGAGAAGAGTTGCGCACGCCACGCTCGATGGCGGTTAGGTCTCCCGTCGTGGAATGAATAATCGCGGCCGGTTTATGGAAACAAGCACTATCCGCCGGCTACAGTTGCCATTCATGATACATCGACGAACTATAGGACCGAGAGGAACTTTCTAAACAAGCGATGTCTTTTATTGTGGATTTCATCAAATATTCCTCAACAATTTACTTAAAACTCCGCCATACAGTGTTGGGAGGCGTATATAGTTTTGTTGATGCGACACGTAACAGAAAATCGTCGGGAAGTTTAAACTGGAGCAATTTACATGGCCACGATTGTGGTAATTCGTTGTGATGTTTACCGACCATCCACCTAAGCTACACGTCACAAACATTTGCCTCTTTTCCCACGGTATAAGTTTCGTGAACGTGGCGACGCTAATAATGCTAATGGCAATAATGGAAAGAGAGTTGTGCAGAATTACAAATTGAATTACTCCAGAATTATAATTACAAAGTAATTGAATTAAATTGTAATTCAATTATATTGTAATTTATAATTCAGATCTTCAGTCAATTAAATTACAATGTAATTCGTAATTGCAATGGAGCACAATTATAAAATACATTGTCATTGAATTAAATTGTAATTCAATTATGTTGTAATTTATAATTCAATCTTCAGTCAATTAAATTACAATGTAATTCGTAATTGCAATGGAGCACAATTATAAAATACATTGTAATTGAATTATGAAAAATGAAGTAATAGGCAAGAAGAGGTTGAAAAATCCATGTAAAGGTTTCAAACAGAGGGAATTTATTACTTATAAAGTTCCATAAAATAATAATGGAAAATAAAGAAGATTAAATATTGGTGTTACATTGTGAAAAAATGATGTCACTGCGGGAATACTGTCCGCGCAGAACACGGCTGATGGACAGTAAACCCGCGGTTACTGTATATGAAAGAAAAATATAAAAATATATCGCAAGTTCTTCCAAGTTCTGGGCTATAATTTGGAGAGCTGTATTTTTATTATATTATATTTCAATTATATTGTATTTCAATTACACATGTATTTCTATTATAGTGTAATTCAATTATATTGTATTTCAATTATATTGTATTTCAAGTATATTCTATTTAAATTATACTGTAATTCAATTATACATTGCGTTTCAATTATATTGTATTTCAATTATATTGTATTTCAAGTATATTGTATTTCAATTATAATATAATTCAATTATAAATTGCATTTCAACTATATTGTATTTCAAGTATATTGTATTTCAATTATAATATAATTCAATTATAAATTACATTTCAATTATATTGTATTTAAATTACATTGTATTTCAATTACATTGTGTTTCAATTATATTGTGCTTCAATTACAAATCTGATTAAAATACTTAGTAACTGAATTACGTTCTGTTTGAATTATATAGTAATTCATTTACGACGTAATTGAATTACTATTAATTGAAATACAATGTAATTGAATTACGTAATTGAATTACAATGTAATTGAATTAGTACAACTCTGAATGGAACTTTACAGGCGTACTACCTATGGCGGAAATTATTTCATCAGATGAAGACTAATGCAACAAAAAATATATAAAAAAGCTTTTTAAAAGCTTATATTAAAATGTACTGAAAAGGAGAAAATAATTTTTTTAGACATTAGTGACTATAAATGAAAGCGTGGAGCGTTAAACTATATCGACGTAATCTTCGTGAGCGCGCTCCGCGCTTTTATTCATAATCACTAATGTCTAAAAAAATTATTTTCTCCTTTTCAGTGCATTTTAATATAAGCGTGGTTTTTAAAAAGTTTTTTTATATATTTTTTTGTTTTCTACATTTTAGTCGTTTTTAAATGGAACGCAAGATATACCCTAGCAGCACAAGATGTTGTATACACATTCATATAATATCAAAAAGAGATTCAATCTGTTTTTAATATTCAAATATACATACAATATTTATTTTATATTAAGTACCAAATATTCTTTTTTATCCTAACTTATAAGTTAGGAAGAAATATTTTTCTCATATTAAAAAGTGTGGCTTAAAAAATATTTATCTAATATTTTTGTGCTACTAGGGTAGTAATACTGGTATGAAATACTAAGACATAGAAACGCAAGATATGGAAATACGCGAGATAGAATGAGGGGATGACTCCGAAAGACGACGTCTCTTGATGGAGTCCGGAATGGAACTGAATGAACGGAACACCACACTGACTGCGCTCCTTCGGTGCGAAATGGGTCAGTGGAGTGGGGATGAGTCGGAGTGGGGACCGCGTAATGAAGTAGGGAGCGCTGGCGCGCGGAGTGGGAATCGCTGAACGCGATGACGTACTACCGACTGTCGCGCGACGAGGTAGACGGTTAACCCTTTGCACTCGGAGCTATTTTAACTGGAAAATTAAACATTTCTTCCGATCTAGAATACTTCCATTCCCTATGATTTTTGAAATTGTATGGATATGAAATTGGTAGAATACCTCATACAATACCTAAATGTTTAGTAATTGATTAGATACAGATATATTCAATAATGTAAACAATATTTTGAATAATGATACAACAATTTTTAGTGGTGCCTCAGAGGGGACAACCGAGTGCAAAGGGTTAATATTAAAATTTTTGTTTCTCCTGAACGCACAGTTTTTTAAAAATTTGTTTTTTAATATTGCTTTGTCATCCAGTTCCGCGCTATGTTTAAAGTTTGAAGTCTCTAGCTCATCGAGAAGTGGTTTAAAATTCGATTACAAGATTTGACGCATACAACAACAACGACAACTCGGCAAGCTAATATAAGCGTGGTACTAAAAGAAAGTCTGGTTGTAAACAATGCTCTCGGAACAGTTGAAAACGACACGAATTAATGGAACCCCCTAATATTTACTCCGACCCCTCTGCGGGGACCGCCATCTTAGACGAACTGAACTTCAGGGGTCAGTCGCGCGGGTTAACAGCGAGGAAGCGACTAAACCCACCCCAGCACGCGTGTCATCCCTCTCTGTCCCTCTAGAGAAACCCTAGCCCTCCTTCGCTTCTCTCTCTGTCCCTCTAACGGCGCGCTACAGCTCCACTTTTACTTAACTTTCTCCCTTCCTCCTTTCCTTCTTCGCTTTCGCCGTTCTCTCTCTCTCTGTTCCTCTTTCGCCCCCATCGCACCACCCTTCTCTCTCTTTCACTCTCTTTCTCTCGACACCGCTCTTCTCCCTACGTCCCACCCCTCTACCGGAAAATCAATATGGAGTGGCGTTGGTATACGACGTGGTGGCTGCCACCGCGTGTACACCCCCCTTCTACCCTGTCGTTGCGTCCCTTGCAACCCCCCGTATCCTTTCCTCCCTTCGTCGCTCTTCCAACCCCCGCGCGAACAGTCTTCCATCGTGCAGCGTATTTTAGGTCGCTTGTCCCTCTTCTCGACTCGGCCTATCGCCGTCCGCTGCCTTCGCCAAATACAGTTACCCACACTAATGTTCGGATATTATACTATTCGACGGTATTAGGATCGAATACAGGATGTCTCAGAATTCTTTCAACATCTGGAAATCGGAGATTCCTAAGATCATTCGAAGCGACAAGTTCCTTTGATAAAATGGCGTCCGCGGTTTTGTTAAGGAGTTATTAACGAAAAAAAATATATAAAAAACTTTTTAAAAACCACGCTTATATTAAATTGCACTAAAAAGGAGAAAATAACTATTTTAGACATTACCGACAATAAATAAAAGCGTGGAGCGCTAAACTATATTGACGGAATCTTCGTGGGCGCTCCACGCTTTTATTTATTGTCGCTAGTGTCTAAAAAAATTATTTTCTCCTTTTTAGTGCAATTTAATATAAGCGTGGTTTTTAAAAAGTTTTTTTATATATTTTTTTATTTTCTACTTTTTAGTCTTTACATATCTTGTAATCGATTTTAATTACCACTTCAACCTGTAAATTCAACCATCTTTTGTAAAAGGAAAAATATTTTGTCATGGCGGCTGCAAATTGAAATTTCCAGTCTGTAGGATTCTTGACAGGTAAGGGCGCCGCCATATTGGTTTGTAGTGACGACCGCGAGCCGCTTACCGAGCAGAATCGCCGGTCCTTGTCGCCCTCCACCCGAACTAATCCTAACCAAGTCAGTAAGTAAACTGAGCTCCTTCAGTGCGAAGTGGGCCAGTGGAGTGGGGATGAGTCGGAGTGGGAACACGTAGTGGAGTAGATAAGCGCAGGCGCGCGGAGTGGGGATCGCTGGCCGCGATGACGTACTACCGAGCGTCGCGCGGGGAGGTGTAACGGTTAAATTTTTAATAGTTTATATCTCCTAAACGCATAGTTTTTTTTTTAAATTTGTTTTTTAATATTGCATTGTCACCCAGTTCTGAGCTATGTTTAAAGTTTCAAGTCTCCAGCTTATCGGGAAGTGGTTTAAAATTCGATTACAAGATTTGACGCATACAACAACAACGACAACATCGACAACGACAACTCGGCAAGCTAATATAAGCGTGATAATAAAAACACAACTGTGCCAACACGCGTCTAGGTCGCGCTCTGATTGGTCCGTGTTTTTCGATAATAACTCCTTAACAAAGCCGCGGACGCCATTTCTGCAAAGGAAAATGTCGCTTCAAATGATCTCAGGAACCTCCCATTTCCGGATGTTGAAGGAATTTTGAGACACCCTGGACATACAGTAGCGAACAAAAGTTTAAGACCGCTCTAAAGAAAACGATAACTTTTTTAATATTGTACTATACGATTTGAACTTTTTTGGGAAGCTAGAGCAATTAGTTTACTAAAGGATGTGAAAAGAAATTTTTTCAAAAATTGCAATTCATCGGAATTGTTGAAAAAGAAAGCGAGCTATTAAAAACGTGGTAAAATACTAAAAGTTGAATTTTTAACTTTTTTATGTGGGCCTATATAGAAAATTTAAAAAATACGTTTTGTAGATTTGTGTCAATTAAATATATTCTGAAAATTTCGTCAAAATCGGTCGACGTTGCAATGAGCTACAAATGTTTAAAGATGGTAAAAATTGCAGATTTTCACAATTTTCTGCAATAATTCGTGAAAATCTGCAATTTTTACCATCTTTAAACATTTGTAGCTCGGTCGACGTTGCAATGAGCTACAAATGTTTAAAGATGGTAAAAATTGCAGATTTTCACAATTTTCTGCAATAATTCGTGAAAATCTGCAATTTTTACCATCTTTAAACATTTGTAGCTCGGTCGACGTTGCAATGAGCTACAAATGTTTAAAGATGGTAAAAATTGCAGATTATCACAATTTTCTGCAATAATTCGTGAAAATCTGCAATTTTTACCATCTTTAAACATTTGTAGCTCATTGCAACGTCGACCGATTTTGACGAAATTTTCAGAATATATTTAATTGACACAGATCTACAAAACGTATTTTTTAAATTTTCGATATAGGCCCACATAAAAAAGTTAAAAATTCAACTTTTAGTATTTTTTCAACAATTCCGATCAATTGCAATTTTTGAAAAAATTTCTTTTCACATCCTTTAGTAAACTAATTGCTCTAGCTTCCCAAAAAAGTTCAAATCGTATAGTACAATATTAAAAAAGTTGTCGTCTTCTTTAGAGCGGTCTTAAACTTTTGTCCGCTACTGTATATCAGAATAAACGAAAACAAATGTCACGTGCACATACCGGTTGGGTTGGAACGAAAGTTCCTAGCGTTTTTAAATTCGGGTAGGACATCCCCTCCGATCCCCACTCCTCGTTGAACGGAGGTGGAAGAGTGGGGTATTTCTTTTCTTTTTTTGACAGGTTGAAACCTGTGGTTTTATCGTGGGGCTTTCGGTTAAAAGTTTCCTGGAGCAGTGTTGCTTTTCACGCTTTCCAGCGTATTGTAATTTTATCTTGAAGGTTAGATTCAGCTTTAGCTATCTTGATTGTTATTTAACAAGAAAACTTTCAAATAACTTGTTGCGGCTTCTGAGCTATATTATTAGCTTCATCTTGAGGGTGAAGGTGGAAGAGTGGGGTATCATGCCCATCACTCTGGCACACGATTAGGTTGAAAGTGGGGAGCTGCTCTTTCAGGAGCATGACTTTCAGAATTTTTTTTTATTTGTAAAATTAAGAAAAAACTGCGGGGTGAGGTTCAGGAAAACTAGATAAATGTGTCAGGCGTGCCTGTAAAAAATTTCAAGGAAATTGGTCCAGTCGTTTTCGAGATAGGATTGCCATTAGCGGCAACGTGAAAAATATTAAAAACCGCGTGTACTTTTCGAAGCTTCGTTACATAAACTGTTTTCATGCGAGGCACCGCCATTATTGAAATGAATGCTGACGGGTGACGAAAACTGGATTATTTATAACAACGTTGAGCGAGGAAGAGCCTCGGATAAGTGAAATGTGCCGCCATTAGCCAGGCCGAAAGCTGGTCCGTGAAAAAGCACACTGAAAAAAGGGATTGGCGTAAAATTGCGTTAATGAAAAATCATATTTCCCGCGGAGGATTAATCGTACAATATATGTTGTACAAAAAGCGACATTTTCAGCCACAAAAACACACACTGAGAAAAAAATCCTGTCGAAACAAAAAAAATATATGTTGATTCAATAAGATGTACTATTGAATAGTGCCAATATCATATGAACTTATTTTAATATTTACTACTATTGAATTTCAATTGCAAAACTCATTTCCGCGAATCATATAAGCCAATAGCTTGACCATCAATGTTTTCAAAGAAATAAGATATGGCCTCAAACCAATTCCCAAATTTTTTTAACAACATATCTGATTGAAGGAAAAAAAGAAATATTGCGAAGAATAATATACGGTATTGAATCAAATAATATTTTCAATCATTTCATGATAGACAATTCAAATATATCACGATTTGCTTCTAAATTTCATACTATTGAAAAGAATACATTGATATTCATCGAAGTAAAAAATTACAATAACACGCGTGTTATTGAAGTAACTACTTTTTTTCTCAGTGCACGTTTTGTAATTATCTCTGGAAAATTGGGATTCTAATATTTTGCCGGACATGCGTTGAATATTTTACAATAATCTGAAGAAATTATTGATGTCTTTCTGATTCCATGGTCTAAAGACTGCTGACTACAGTCCCTGCTCACTTTATTAGACTCACTTGAAGAATTGGTGCGTTTTGAAATCCTATAAGGAATTCAACGCTGTTTTCAACCTATGGGGTAATGATTTTATACTACAAGGTTGCCTTATGGGTTGACTATCCAAGTGTAAAATTTTCTTGCAAGAGAAAAAAATCCCCCTTTTACCATGGCCCGGCAACTCACCGGACATGAATCCAATTGAAAATGTCTGGAGTGCCTGAAAAGAGAACTGGCCAAAGAAAATATAACAACATACACCAAGTTGATAGAGAGAATAACACTGTCCAACACAAAATTTGTTCCCAGATTACTATTGGGTCCTTCTTATAGAGTTTTTTGCGCTGATTCCGAATCTGTTTTTAATTTTTTCCCTATACGCACAGTTTTTGAGAAATTTGAGTTTGAAAAAATGACCTATTTTTCAACTTTGAACAAATATTATGATGTTATTATAAAAGATATTGAATTGTTCTCTGCAGCAAAAGATTCTGTGGACTTTCCCGAATACAGTGATATCCAATATTAATACACTATGCTTGTTTAAACATGTTTAAACAATGATTATAGACGGAGAGACACCATTTTTGCACCAATTTTTGAAGATATTTTTAAATTTATCTCAAAAAATAAGGGTCCAGCGGAAAATCGAACTACACCACGCGCTAGAGCAGACTTTTATCTTGAGAAACCACCCTTTTAAGTTTTCGACATCGACGTTTTTACCGAACCAGAAAGCAAAATATCTTCGCCCGACATGAGTTGCCGCCAGTGGCGCTCACCACTACAACGGTCGTTCGCCGCTCCGTATCCCGTCGCTGCGCCATATTTCGTCCAGAGCGCCACTGGCGGCAACGCGTGTCGGGCGAAGATATTTTGCTTTCTAGTTCGGTAAAAACGTCGATGTCGAAAACTTCAAAGGGGGGTTTTTCAAGATAAAAGTCTGCTCTATCGCGTGGTATAGTTCGATTTTCCGCTGGACCCTTATTTTTTGAGATAAATTTAAAAATATCTTCAAAAATTGGTGCAAAAATGGTGTCTCTCCGTCTTTAATCATTGTTTAAACATGTTTAAACAATCATAGTGTATTAATATTGGATATCACTGTATTCGGGAAAGTCCACAGAATCTTTTGCTGCAAAGAACAATTCAATATCTTTTATAATAACATCACAATATTTGTTTAAAGTTAAAAAATATGTTTTTTTTTCAAAGCCATGTTCCTCAAAAACTGTGCGTATAGGAAAAAAATTAAAAACAGATTCGGAATCAGCGCAAAAAACTATAAGAAGGACCCAATAGTAATCTGGGAACATAAAAAAAGTTGAAATTTGTTGGACAGTGTAATCTATACCATAACGCATAAAAAAAATTGCACAAAATTGCATAGATAACATGTCCAGAAAAGTTGAGGCTTTAAGAGCAGATAAGGGCGGATTAACAAAATATTAGTGTTTTAAGAATTATATTGATCTATTTGTGTTTGTATCCATTGTTTTTGTAAAATAAATATATGGAAAATTCATTGGTCATCGTTAAGTAATATTTGCATAAGGCTACTATACCCATTATTCATGGTAAAACTAAAAATATCACGATTATAGAGGTAAGTCTAATAAAGTGAGCAGGGACTGTACACGATCTAATAACATTGGTGTGATTATTAGAAGTTTTGGAGGGTATTTCTTGTAAGAATTCTTTACGTGGAAGAGATTGGTCACCGTAGCTCGTGATTCCATCGAGCCCGGGTCAACATCCGGCTATATTGGCACCGCCGCCACTGGTTGAATAGACCGCGTGGTCCGCTGCCTTCCGGCGAGCTGCTGCACTTTCCAGCTTTCTTACCACCCGCCACCCTCTCCGGCCCCGGAATATAATTTCTCCAGAGAATACGGGGACGAACAGAGAAAGAGCACAGAAGGGGACGAAGAAAAGAGACTCGGCCCGTCAAGGGACGACTAGGGACTCGGTCGCACGTCTGCCGGCGACGCGATCCCATTCTTCCCGCGGCCAACCCTCAGCTGCACGCAATTGTGTGTCTTCGTCTCGATCGACCTATACCGACTCCAAAAAGTATAGCCGCTAAACTACAATATTTTCAGGACACACTTTCATTTTACGATGCAGACCAGTGTGCTCCTGTTAAGTCGAGAAACTCGAGCAACTGCAATTAATTGTATTGATTTTTTAAGAGGCGCCAATTTAGAGTTTCAATTGCTTCTAAAGTTGCCAGGTTCGAGGGGAAAGAAAATTTGTCACGCGATATTCTCTGGAGATCACGTGTTAGCGAAACGCTTGGCGAACATGATAAGCTTCCACCGAATTGTGTCTTCGTGTAATTTTAAGTGTTCTGCTGTAGTTTTGAATTAATTGAATTTTCCTGCAGTCGAGTCGCGGTTTCTTCGCCGCAGCTAACCGCCTTTAGACCGACGCTATTCTCGTGGTTGAAGAATTTTGCAGCTGCACTATGTTATCAAAATGGAAGTCCTTCTTTTCACTCTGAGTTGGATTTTCTCGTTACTTAAAAATAAAGATGTTGTAGATTTGGGTCGAAGTATTAGCTTCTTCTTTTCTTTTCTTCTTAGTTTAAGGACGCGTGGTGTTCCGTCGCGCAGGAACAGGATTCGTAGTTTTCCTTCGGACAAGATTTATGATGCGAACGTGCGTAAATATCCTCTTCAAGAATTAAACAAACTAGGGTCATTCGGCGACCAGTCAAGGCATCTGGCTAATGTTTAGTTTTTATACAGCCTCGAAAATACAAAGTGTCATAAATCTAGTCCCTCCGAAGGACCGCCCGCGATCGGTACGCACGGTGTCGAATTACCGAGACCCGTCGCGTCGTCGACCGAGTAAGAGATCGCCCCACTCCTCCTTCCAGGGCCTCATTCAGAGCTACGGGAAGGAGGTTCCAATAGTCAAAAGTGTACTGATTGGGAAATGCAACTTTCGGCAGGAACCAATCAGTGCATCTTATTTCCTGCTCGAGAAGCCTGACGAACATCGCGTTGAGACCGCGTTCGTCAGTTGAGTTTTACACTCTGACGTCGCGACATTCCCCCGTCCTCGGGTAGACAAGTACAACGCACGAGCCGTTGTCTTGTCAATCGTTTAATCACACGAAAAATTAGCATCACGGTAGTTCAGTGTCTAACTGTTAGGACACTCGACAAAACAGGACCGCGTCGGTCAAGATCCCTCGCGTACCGGATACCATCAATCGAGATCCGTCGCGAGCGTTACAATTAGAAACGCGAAATTATATCAATATCTGCGCGCGTATAAGGCAGGACCTGCTAGGTCAGCCTTACTGACGAGTCCACTAGCAGGTCCGGGACGAAACGCTTTCTTTAACGTATTCATGCGTATTTCATTGTCACGCGAATAGAAAATTGTCTTTTGCGATCATCAAACCTTGAACTAGCTGCCCAAGATTAACTTGGCGGGCAGTGATCCGGAACATTCGCGAATCTACAGTTCCGCGACAAAACACGTGGAAAAAGTACATTTGCGTACACCCCCACGGTGGGGGGTAGTGTGGGAAACAAGTCTTCGGTTTCACCAATACAGTATTTCATTGATATAAGTCTCCAACACGGGTGTGCCCAGGGTCATTTATACGCCAGGAATACTATTCTTTGAGTTTTGCCGAACGTAGAGGAGGACGGCAGAGTTCGAGAGGCCTCGGTCGCCGAGAAGCGTAAACATAACTAATCCGATGACAAACTTCTTTATTTTTCATAATTTTTTCATGGAAGTTTCGCCAACATATTCATGGCATTTTTCTAATGCGAAATGGTACCAAATATGATATAATTCCGATGATATTTACTTGTGTAATGAACGATGAAAGTTTTCGACGCAAACAAGGACAGCGTATGGGAAAGAAAGAGACGCAGAGAGTCGCAGCGCGCCGGTACAGTTCAAAGAACTTCCCATACGCTGTTCCTCCTTGCATTCGAAACTTTCATCGTCCATTACACAAGTAAATATCATCGGAATTATAGCACATTTGGTATCATTTTGCATGAGAAAATTGCCACGGATATGTTGGTGAAAGTTCCATAAAAAAATAATGAAATAATTATTTAAATAAAAATAAATTTTTTAAAAATACCACGTTTTTAAAACGGACTAAAAAGTATAAAATAAAATTTTAAAAAGTATAAAATAATTTTTTCTAGCCCCATACAGATTCCTAACCCCGTACAGATAGTCCTGAAAATTTGTGATTGTGAATTTTGAATAGCTATGGAAATACTTGTAAGATTTAAAACGAAAAACGTGGGGCGCAAGATAATACATAGTAAGGAGTGTAGAGAGTAGGTGCCGCACAGTGGAACTTTTTGTCCATTTCGGAGACAAAATCAAAGAACTTCCGATAGAAATGAGATAGAGAGCTGAAATTTTTTTTAATTACAGCTGAGACTTCACAGAATATGGGAAAAATAGGGAGATTATGGTACGAACATTTTTTAACCTTGAAAAAAATCGTCAAACTTGCACAATGTCACGAAAATAGTGGTTTTTGCAATACCACGGGTAGAAAAAAATTTTTTTGTAACATGCCATACATCATTTCCTGTAGATTTTTTCACGCTGATTTTAAATTTGGTCTCAAAATTTGTCTACGACCTCAGGATTTTACAAGAAATCGATTTTTGTGAACGGATTGTTTAACGAATTTTCTCAAGGTTATAAAACGTCGTACCATAATCTCCCTATTTTTCCCATATTCTGCCAAGTTTCAGCTTTAATTTTTAAAAAATTTCATCGCTCTACCTCATTTCTATCGAAAGTTCTTTGATTTTGTCTCCGAAATGGACGAAAAGTTCCACTGTATGCCACTGAGGAAACTCGCAAAACAGTTCATATCATTTGCAGTGCAATAAAATTGTTAGTGATTTAGGTGTTCATGCATCAATTATCTATTGCATGCGCCCCACGTTTTTCGTTTTAAATCTTACAAGTATTTTCATAGCTATTCAAAATTCACAATCACAAATTTTCAGGACTATCTGTACGGGGTTAGGAATCTGTATGGGGCTAGAAAAAATTATTTTATACTTTTTAGTCCGTTTTTAAACGCGGCGTTTTTAGAAATTTTATTTTATACTTTTTAGTCCGTTTTAAAAACGTGGTATTTTTTAAGAATTTATTTTTATTTAAATAATTATTTTCTGCTGTTTAGCCTTATATGTGTGAAATTTTACAATCGATTTTGAACATTTTGATGAGATTATAACAGAGACATGTAGTAAATTTCAGACGGTATTTCGACGCGTCATATCGAAAACGAACGCTGTGGTAAAATGTCAAAGATAAAGGTTCGACGGAGAATTTCGGTGTAACTGTTCTTTCGCTTGGTAAACAAACATTATACTATAATAATACGTAGTAACTTTGTAAACACCGCACGGAGCTCGAACGCACACTGACGCACACTGAGCTCATTCGGTGCGAAGCGGGACAGTGGAGTGGGGATGAGTCAGAGTGGGCACACGTAGTAGAGTGGGGACGCTGAACGCGAAGACGTACTACGTCACGCGGCGGGGGGTGCAAAGGTTCAAATTATTAATAATTTATATCTCCTGTACGCATAGGCTTTTTTAAAAAATTCTTTTTAAATATTGCATTGTCATCCAGTTCTGAGCCATGTTTTAAATTTGAAGCCTCTAGCTCATCGGGAAGTAAGTTTAAAATCAATTGCAAAATTTGTACCGAACAAACAGCCAAACAAGAAAGCGAGCTAATAAAAACGTGGTAATGATTTGAAGTATTGATTGAAGTAAAAATGAACAAGAGTATATTCTAAATATCAAATTTCGGATACATAGAGTTATTATGATCTTATTATAAATTGTTAGGATTTATCGATACGTAGATTCCGCTTTTGAAGGCTGTTCAATATAATCGCTTCGCACGCCTTAGAATGATGTGGTGGTGTTGATCTACCAGTGTTCAAGTTGTTGATGATGATAATTCTTCAACGGCGATGTTGTTGGTTGGTGGATGTTAACAATATCCAACTACTATTAACTATATTAACTACTCTCGAGTAGTGGAGATAGTTCTGGGACACTTACAGGCCAGACATTTGGCACATTTATCGATAAAACACTGTACCCACTAAAAAAACCACACGTCCAGGACTTCTGCCCTTTCCTCCCTCAACTTCTGACTCGCTGCAGGGCCAGACGGGGCCCCGCGTTTCGCATTTCTCCCGTCTGGTCTACTGATTACTATGCGAGCTGGCTCCACCCGTGGTTCGCAAAGCCTAACTCGCTGGTTGAGGCGACCACTTTCAGCGAAGTCGCTACAGTCCCGCGATTGTCTGCGCGATTCTGTCGCGATGTTTGTCATTGTCCGCGCGGGCTGGCGTATTAGAGATTCGCCCGGTTGCGCTTGGCGGGGAACACATGCTGTTGAATGTAGGGTAAACTGTTGAACGTGACACAGTTCGTGTGCTCGGGTGCACGGCACAAGCTGCACGCTTTGTTGCGCTCGGTAAAGCACAGTTTTTCATCGGCGCACTGTACCAGACTGGTAAGCAGCGAAAGATAGGCGAGCACGCGCGACCGTGCCGCGTCGATTCGCGCAGAACAGATGTTTAAGAGACAGCCCGCGACTCTATTCGTCGCGCGGCCGTTCCTACCCCCGATACACCGTTCGTTCCCCGACAAACAACCGGTCATGCATCATGCATAATGCTGTGCCGCGTACGCAACGTCAACAAAAGAAACGCTCTGCCCCACCGCGGGGGACAGCCCGGCAACAGTTTTAATAAAATTCTCCGCTGCATCTGCATAAAAGCACGGTGGCACGCTCGCCTATCCCTACCGGCGTCACGCGAGAAACGCCGCCTCGGTGAAACTGTCGCGACGAGGTGTTTCCCACCAAGCTGGATTAATAAACCGGACTGTCGTGGTTCCTGGAAAGGCTGCACGGTAGGCCACGATGATGCGAATAATTATTTCAAACCCTCAATATCAATTTTGCAAAAATTCTGATAAAATTCACAAGCGTGTCTCCTATTAGGTAGAATGTCCATGAATTTTTTTGGAATTTCTGGCGAAGCAGAACAAAAGAATCGGGCATTATTCACTGGGAAAATGTTGCACGTGGAATCACGACGTTTTGTATCGTGATTTCGGAGACACCCAGTACACAGAGTGATTCATGCAACTGTAACGGACCATGTCGTTTTTTGGTTGAAGATAAAAAAATGTGCTACAGGAAAAAGATGAATGGCTCGATGCAGACAACGTATCCAGGATAATACTTTTTTTCTTGTAAATGCAAAGATACATGTGAATTTTGCAGCTGCACTATGTTATCAAAATGAAAGTCCTTCTTTTTACTCCGAGTTGGATTTACTCGTTACTTAAAAATTAAGATGTTGTAGATTTGGGTCAAAGTATCCCTAGTGGCACAAAAATATTGGATAAACATTTATATCAGATTCAATTTGTTTTTAATATTCAAATATACATACAATATTTATTTTACATTAAGTACCAAATATTCTTTTTTATCCTAACTTATAAGATAGGAAGAAATATTTTTCTCATATTAAAAAGTGTGGCTTAAAAAATATTTATCCAATATTTTTGTGCTACTAGGGATTAGCTTGGAAAACGTTAAATATACATCATGTAAATGAAAATCGATGGAGAGGAATAACATTTTTTCGTTCGACGCCTCGTACTCGAGGAAAATTGAGTTTAGAGATAGGCCGGGCTCGCGTGCTGTAGTGTACGCAGGAAGTAGAATGGGTCGGTAATGATCAGACGCGCCAGACAGTTCCTATCCAATGGCATGCGTATTCGCTGCATCTCCCACCTCGATTTTCTCGAAAGCAAAGCTCCGGATGAAATAATTGTATCGTATATTTCAATCTTATTTTCTCATAAAGAATCACCGCCTAGTTGGTTGTACATGTTACTCGACCGCACCCTTTACAGTGGTCGGCTGGCGCGTCCGATCATGACCGACCAGTTCTACTTCCTGAAATTACTACCACGGGACAAATTATTCGATCAACCAGAATTCATATCTGCAATGTGCAGAATATTTCCATTAACGATAACAGCGAATGCATTAATGAAACTCGACGTATATAAACAAAATGCTAATATACGATAAACGAATATGTTTGTTTTTTTCATAATATAATGAAGTGAATAGGATGTGTTCACGGAAACTATTGGGTGGGCAAGAAAGTAATTTCTGTATTTTAGCCCTTTGCACTCGAGTGGTGCCAATAAAAATTGCCATAGCATTGTTCAAAACAGTTTTAATATTATTCAATTCGTCTGTATTGTATGAATTGCAAAAAGCTCCACCGTTGTATGAGGAAACAGGTTCAATTTGATGTGTCCAATGTAAAAAGGATTACATAAAGTAAAAATGATTATCCCTTCACTGCATGGTTCTTTTAATCAGGATGAAAAAATTGAAAGGAGGTCAGTTTTTGAGCTTTATTTAAGGGAAAAATATTTTAAAAAAAAAAGTTGAGTTCACAGTAACTATTGGAGTGGCAAGAAAGTAATTTCGGTATTTTAATCCTTTGCGCTCGAATGGTGCCAGTAAAAATTGCCATATCATTGTTCAAAACAGTTTTAATATTATTCAATTCGTCTGTATTGTATGAATTGCAAAAAGCTCCACCGTTGTATGAGGAAACAGGTTCAATTTGATGTTTCCAATGTAAAAAAGATTACATAAAATAAAAATGATTATCCCTTTACTGCATGGTTCTTTTAATCGGGATGAAAAAATTGAAAGAAGGTCAGTTTTTGAGTTTTATTTAAGGGAAAAATATTTCAGAAAAAAAAAGATGAGTTCACAGTAACTATTGGGTTGGCAAGAAAGTAATTTCGGTATTTTAACCCTTTGCACTCGAATGGTGCCAGTAAAAATTGCCATAGCATTGTTCAAAACAGTTTTAATATTATTCAATTCGTCTGTATTTTATGAATTGCAAAAAGCTCCGTTGTATGAGGAAAAGGTTCAATTTGATGTGTCTAATGTAAAAAGGATTACATCAAATAAAAATGATTATCCCTTCATTGCATGATTTTTTTTAATTGGGATGAAAAAATTGCAAGAAGGTCAGTTTTCACGTTTTATTTAAGGGAAAAATATTTTTAAAAAAAAGATGAGTTTACAGTAACTATTGGGTTGGCAAGAAAGTAATTTCGGTACTTTAACCCTTTGCACTCGAATAGTGCCAATAAAAATTGCCATAGCATTGTTCAAAACAGTTTTAATATTATTCAATTCGTCTGTATTATATGAATTGCAAAAAGCTCCGTTGTATGAGGAAACAGGTTCAATGTGATGTGTCCAATGTAAAAAGGATTACATCAAATAAAAATGATTATCCCTTCACTGAATGATTCTTTTAATTGGGATGAAAAAATTGAAAGAAGGTCAGTTTTTGTGTTTTATTTAAGGGAAAAATATTTAAAAAAAAAAGATGAGTTCACGGTAATTATTGGGTTGGCAAGAAAGTAATTTCGGTATTTTAGCCCTTTGCACTCGAGTGGTGCCAACAAAAATTGCCATAGCATTGTTCAAAACAGTTTTAATATTATTCAATTCGTCTGTATTGTATGAATTGCAAAAAGCTCCGTTGTATGAGGAAAAGGTTCAATTTGATGTGTCCAATGTAAAAAGGATTACATAAAATAAAAATGATTATCCCTTCATTGCATGATTTTTCTTAATTGGGATGAAAAAATTGAAAGAAGGTCAGTTTTTGTGTTTTATTTAAGGGAAAAATATTTTTAAAAAAAAGATGAGTTCACGGTAATTATTGGGTTGGCAAAAAAGTAATTTCGGTATTTTAGCCCTTTGCACTCGAGTGGTGCCAATAAAAATTGCCATAGCATTGTTCAAAACAGTTTTAATATTATTCAATTCGTCTGTATTGTATGAATTGCAAAAAGCTCCGTTGTATGAGGAAACAGGTTCAATTTGATGTGTCCAATGTAAAAAAGATTACATAAAATAAAAATGAGTATTCCTTCATTGCATGATTTTTTTAATTGGGACGAAAAAATTGAAAGTAGGTCAGTTTTTGTGTTTTATTTAAGGGAAAAATATTTCAAAAAATTAAAACATTTCATCAAATGAGATAAAATATGTAGAATAGTAAAAAAAAATTCTTAGTTGACTATATACCAGATATGTTTACTGTATCAAATATGATACACTATGCAGCGAAGGGTTAAAATTGCTTCGAGTCCAAAAAGTTAGGGTGAAATAGAGCCCAATTTTCTATTAACTCAATGAACCTTAATTAATAAGATATTTTCCCTTCTGTTCGATGATCTATTTCCAAAAAGAATAAATAAGAAAATATATACAGAGTGGCCCACATAACTCTGGGTGAGTGTAATTTCAAACAATAAAGAGATCGCAAGAATGTAAGAGTATCAATACATTTCATACAGCTTAATAAAACCACTAAAGGGAGAAATAAATTCCTACTTGTTTCCTACAATTTTTATTTTAAAATAGATATAAAGTGATATTTTTAAAAAATATAAATATAAATGTCTGCAGTCTAGTAATAAGTCAGTGTAACATAAAGAACAAACATTTGTCTGTGTCTAACATTCTTTATACAGGGTAGCCTACATGACTCTGAACAGCTCAATATCTCCGTTACTTTTCGTTGTACAAAAAAACTTCGTAGAACAAAGTTACACTGTTTGAAGGGCCACATATAACGGTGTAAGGGAAAAAAAATTTCATGGTCATTTTTATGAGATTTCAAGGTCATTGATGTTTTTTTAAAATGGAATCAGGTATTTTTTAATACATCAATCGATGCAGCTGGACATTCTTTATAAAAAAGTACTAACCTAGGTATGTCGAAAAGTTAGTAGTTCAGGAGATATTTCAATTTAAATAACTCAAAAATACCATTACTCTCGTACTAAGGCGTTAGTGTTTACTTACTTGTGTAACGTCTTAGTACGACTTAGTATTTAAATTGAAATATCTCCTGAACTACTAACTTTTCGACATACATAGGTTAGTACCTTTTTATAAAGAATGTCCAGCTGCATCGATTGATGTATTAAAAAATACCTCATTCCATTTAAAAAAACATCGATAACCTTGAAATCTCATAAAAATGACCATGAAAATTTTTTTCCCTTACACCGTTATATGTGGCCCTTCAAACAGTGTAACTTTGTCCTAAGAAGTTTTTTTGTACAACGAAAAGTAACGCAGATATTTAGGTGTTCTGTTTCTTCGGACTCACCCTGTATATTGGCTATGTGTGATTTTGAATTTAGCGCCAAATTTCGATCTACGTATTAACGATCGATATGAAGTTAGTTTCGTTTCTATATGTCTTATTGATTCAAGTATACATCATTACCAAGTACATTGCCACAGCACCAACACGTGTTTCTCTAAAACTTTACAATCTGAATTATTACTTTATTTTGCACTAAGCAAGTAAGTAGCTTTTTTCTCACATTAGTTTAAATCCACATAAACTGGAAAGTTTTCTTGCATCAATTGTTATTTTACAGACGCAATTCTTTGAAGATTTCTTGATAATGATCTAAATAAAGATCGAAACGTTGAAATAGGGAGCTTGTGAAAATTTGCAAATACTGTTTATTCTTAATACTTGATCGAACCAGTGCGCCGAAATCATTAATAATATCGTTTTGAACAACAATATACGATCGAAAACATAAGGAAACAGTTTCTACACATTACTTACTAAACCCTCTAACATCCCTGAAAAGCTCAAGTTTTATGGTCCGATTTTTAAAAGGTTATTGGTTCTCAGAGGCTGTCCACTTAATATTGTCCCCGACTGTATATGCATTGCCGATAATTCCCGCACGGGTTGGGAAGTTTTTTTGTACAACGAAAAGTAACGGAGATATTGAGCTGTTCAGAGTTATGTGGGCCACCCTGTCTATTCATTAAAGTTCATCGCTCGAATATAGAAATTCGGTGTTATTGTACCTTAAAATACACTAATTACTCTCTCGTCAAATTTTCCTTACTGAAGCTCCCACCATACTCAAAATTGACAATCTAATAAAACAACCTATACCACTCACCTTCATTGCTCGATAGGTCCATTGTTCAGCAGACCGTGGCGTCGAGTATCAAAAGTAATACGTTTTCGACGAGTATACTCGTGATCAAACGTTGGACGGCCAGGCTGCCGTGACGAGTATATCCGACGCGACCATCGAAAGGGTTGATCAGGAGGTCTGCGAGAATCGAGGCCTCGGTTATCAATAGAACTCTCGGCGCGGTTGATCCAATCCGTTCGGAGGCGCCCCCGTAGGAAAAAAATCGACCGGCGGAATTCGTGTGGGCAAGTGGGGTGGGGTGGGGGAGCGGAGTAGCGCCCTCGGGTAGCTACGCTCCTGGGTCATGCGCAGTGGGACGGGTGTTGGACGGGTGGTGGTTCGAAAGGTTGATCGTCGTTGGCGCGGTTGGGCAGAGGGGGTTGCTCTCTCGTTGGTATCCGCGTGGCGGGGCTGCGCGGCGCGGTGCGGGGTCGTCGCCGTCAGGGGCGGTTGTCATGGGGGTGGGGGTTGTTCGTGGGGTTGCGTGGAGAGTGGGAGGCAGTGAAACTGGCGAGGGACGGAGGGAGAGGGGTTGGTTAGTAGCGGAGGCACACGTTGTGCCAGACGGCCGGCAGTAGCGAGGCCACACGGCGACGTGTGCGTGGGTAAGCCTTGCCCCACATTCAGCCGCGGCGAGTCGCGCGGTGCTCGCGATATCCGTGTCGAGCCGGTAGGCTACGCACAGGGCTACGCACAGGTCCGTTCGAGGAGCAACAACGAAACGGTCGGGGATGGTAGCGAGGAAGTGCCGGCGTCGGCGTCGAGCAGCGTCCCGCCGGCGACTCGCGCGACGGCGCTCCGTGTACGCCGGCAGCGAGGCTTCCGAGTGAACGAACGACGTGACGCGACGCGTCCGAACGCGCCGTCACGCCGACGGAGACGACGACCGGTGTCGTCTCGGCCGGGATTGTACGACGCGCGCGGTCCAGCTCTCGTATCGCGCTGTGTGTTTGCGCGAGTGGAGTGGTCGGTCGAATCCTAATCGGTGGTGAGAGTGGGTGCGTGAGAGTGCGTGAGAGGGCAACGGCGCGCGCGCCCGCGCGTCCTGGCCTCCTCGCAGCGCACAGCGAAGCGGGATCTTGGGGCCAGTGGGCAAACCGGGCTCCCGGAAACCGGAAATACGAGATGTAAGTCGGCCTGCGAGGATCGAGCAGGCTCTCCTCCACGGTCGACGCAGCAGTCGCCGCCGGCTTCCTCCGAGCGACGCAACGGATCGCTCGCTGACCCACGGGAAGCGATTCCACGACGGGGGAGTCTCCGGGAAATTACGTGACCGTGATATTGTGAGTGCCGGAAGAGAGCAGTGCCGGGATACGACCGGTGGTGTTGCCTCGTGTGTTTGTCCCCGTCGAGGACCAGTGTGCGCTGCCCTTTTCGGGGCGTTCCGTCCGTGGCCGGAAATTCGATTTTGAACCGGCGCGGCGCGGCGCGGCTCGGGGGTGTTTCGGGGAGCACGAGACGGTCGATGCCGGTCGCTTTGAATCCCGCGATCGCGGGGATTAATCGTCTCGTTCTGACACGCTGCCCGCGACTCTTTTCGCTCGTGAAAGGGGGAGCCGAGAATAGCGGCGGGACGACGTGGATTATTCGTTAGGGAATTAAAATTCCACCGGTGGCGAGCGGTCGATGCTCTTTCAGGCCGAGGTATTTCGTACAAACGGCGAAGCGGAGAGAGAAGCTCTCTCGTGCGCCGGACGAATCTCCGATAATACGAATTCTCCGCGTTTCTTCCATTGCGCGAACTTCACCGCCCTCGAATCTTCCCGTTCTTACCGGGGGGAGGAAATGCCGGGAAACTCGCGGGAAACTTGAGGAAATGGGGGGACGTGCGGTGAATAGTGTCGATCCCAGGCTTGCGAAAAACTCTCATTCGAACTTTCGTTCGACACCGCCGATGTGTAAACGGAGAGCACACGCAATCCCGAACGGATTAATCGAAGACACCCTTCTCCTGCGTAGTTCGCTCGCCGGAACTGTTGCTATCTAGCCGCGCGAGATAGTCCCGGGAAGTCAATATTTGCCGCTTGTTCGTTTACCTTGTTGCGATTCGGCTCGGTCACTCTCGAATCATAACACGTCGCTCGAGACGATTCAACGCGAATTTTACACCGCATTGCATAATGTGTCTGACCAGTGCTATCTGCTTCCACTTGAAGCTATTCGTTATATTCTTGATTCGGTTTTAAACGGACCAAGCGATAGGCCAATTAGGAACATTCGCGACAGCCAATAGGGAAATGGGAAAATTTCTCTCCACTGCCCCTAGCGTTTCATACATCAGTCACGACAAAGCTGAGCCGATAAGAGGCACGACACAAGCTGACTGGAACAGAGAACATGTACAGAGCACATTACGACACGAAATGTAAAGAACGTATCACCCGGTTTGATATGTAAAACTTGTTCAACCACGTAATTCGTCGCGTATTGTTAAATCATTAGGAACACATTAGGCATTGCGAAGCAATTCTTTTCACATTTTTTTAATAATGTACGAATGTCTAGTTTCTCACAAAAAAGCTCTGGTTCTTTAAGGATGTTCTGGAGGTATATAAAAACGCAACAAAATTTTTGAAAATTTGACAAGATATAATTCTTACTAAATTAATGCAATTACCAAAGTTTGGGTTCGATTCTCTGCACCGTTTAAGAATTATAGCAACTTAAAGTTTGCACATTTTAACAGGTCTTCTTATGGAGAATTCATAAAATTCCACTTCAAACCCTATTTAAACCTTGAAAAAACGCAACTAGAAACTTCAGTTTTTTTTATATGTAGTAAAAATTAGGTAATTAATTATGTTCAAAATTTATTAGGAGTCACTAAACAGTTACAAAGCAAAAAAATTATAAACTGTTACAAAACGTCAAATTTATCTTGTTGTCTCTCACTAGCATAGAAACGTGACAAGTGTAGACCACTGAATATAGCTACAGAGGGTACAGTATTCGCAAAAGTTTAATGCAAAATATACTCATGAATGGCTTTTTTATTTTTGTATTCGTATTTTTGTCTCCCATTGTACCTCCAGTACATCCTTAAAAGAGTGGCAACGTTGTTTTGATTCGCTGAATTCATCCGGTGATCTTCGCTTTCATGCAAAATAACTTACTCGTTTCTGAATGCCTGTGATTTAAAGGTTTGAGAAAACGGTACGTCTTTAAAACTGCTTGTGCATTGACCTACGTTTACTTAAAGTATCACGATGTATTGAAAAATAATGTACGGCAAAATAATCTCTACCTAGAGATTCAAATTGCATTAAATAAAAAGAAGAAATCCGATGATCTTAATAATGTAAGAATATCTAATTTCTCAAAAAAAGCTCTGGTTCTTTAAAAGAGTGGCAACGTTGTTTTGATTCGCTGAATTCATCCGGTGATCTTCGCTTTCATGCAGAATAATTTACTCGTTTCTGAATGCCTGTGATTTAAAGGTTTGAGAAAACGGTACGTCTTTAAAACTGCTTGTGCATTGACCTACGTTCATTCAAAGTATCACAATGTATTGAAAAATTATGTACGGCAAAATAAGCTCTGCCTAGAGATTCAAATTGCATTAAATAAAAAGAAGAAATCCGATGATCTCAATAATGTACGAATGTCTAATTTCTCAAAAAAAGCTCTGGTTCTTTAAAAGAGTGGCAACGTTGTTTTGATTCGCTGAATTCATCCAGTGATCTTCGCTTGCATGCAAAATAATTTACTCGTTTCTGAATGCCTGTGATTTAAAGGTTTAATAAAACGGTGCGTCTTTAAAACTGCTTGTGCATTGACCTACGTTCATTTAAAGTATCATTATGTATTGAAAAATAATGTACGGCAAAATAATCTCTACCTAGAGATTCAAATAGCATTAAATAAAAAGAAGAAATCCGATGATCTTAATAATGTACGAATGTCTAATTTCTCAAAAAAAGCTCTGGTTCTTTAAAAAAGTGGCAACGTTGTTTTGATTCGCTGAATTCATCCGATGATCTTCGCTTTCGTGCAAAACAATCTACTCGTTTCTGAATGCCTGTGATTTAAAGGTTTGAGAAAACGGTACGACTTTAAAACTGCTTGTGCATTGACCTACGTTCATTTAAAGTATCACGATGTATTGAAAAATAATGTACGGCAAAATAATCTCTACCTGGAGATTCAAATTGCATTAAATAAAAAGAAGAAATCCGATGATCTTACAAACAATGTACGAATGTCTAATTTCTCAAAAAAAGCTCTGGTTCTTTAAAAGAGTGGCAACGTTGTTTTGATTCGTTGAATTCATCCGGTGATCTTCGCTTTCATGCAGAATAACTTACTCGTTCCTGAATGCCTGTGATTTAAAGGTTTGAGAAAACGGTACGTCTTTAAAACTGCTTGTGCATTGACCTACGTTTATTTAAAGTATCACGATGTATTGAAAAATAATGTACGGCAAAATCATCTCTACCTAGAGATTCAAATTGCATTAAATAAAAAGAAGAAATCCGATGATCTTAACAATGTACGAATGTCTAATTTCTCAAAAAAAAGCTCTGGTTCCTTAAAAGAGTGGCAACGTTGTTTTGATTCGCTGAATTCATCCGGTGATCTTCGCTTTCATGCAAAACAATCTACTCGTTTCTGAATGCCTGTGATTTAAAGGTTTGAGAAAACGGTACGTCTTTAAAACTGCTTATACATTGACCTACGTTCATTCAAAGTATCACAATGTATTGAAAAATAATGTACGGCAAAATAATCTCTACCTAGAGATTTAAATTGCATTAAATAAAAAGAAGAAATCCGGTGATCTCCGCAGAGGTAATTGCGAGACAAAAAATCGGAAGCGCGTAGTGCCGGTTGGCCGGGTGCGGCTGTGGTATCGTGAAATCAGCCATAAATTGCAACAGCATTCAACGAACTCGAACGCATCGGACCCCGCGGCAGCTTCGGAATTTTGCGTGCGAGTTGCAGTTTAAACAGCAGGGGCTCGCATACAAAGCGAGTATTTCAGGATGCGCGGATCGGTTCCGGTTAATAAAAATCTTCCGTAATTGCGCAGTGGAAAGTTGGTTTCAGCAGCAGGTCAATAGCACGTCAGTTCGAGGGCGAGGAGAAAGCGACACGTGCGCGCGTCCCTTCGCGTGCCGGTGCACGTCGGATCGTTTAGAAATATACAGAGTGTTTCCGAAATCGTTAGGCAACAAATATTTGTATCCCAGCGAAATAGATCGACGTACGAGAAATCTATTCGCGACGTATGAATAACAGAGTTACGTCGAAATCTACTTTCATAAAACGGCTGCGAAGTTCCGCGGAACTTTCATATATTTGCCGTGCCCTTTATGATCCGGACGCAGGTTCATACACGAGCATCACTCTGCGCATCATTTCCCCGTGCACCCGGGCCCATCAAAAAATTTCATTTTAACCGAGGCACTAAACGCGCCCGCGCAACTTCCCTACAGTGTCGGTTGCCGTACCGAAGAATAAGGATTTATTCGTGCTTTAACGGCACCCTTTCGCTTCGCGTGGATGAAGCTTCTTCGAGCGCTGGAATGCTCGAGGAATAAATAATTGAGATACATTTCAAATGAAATTTGGCTTTCGTTATTAAACTGCGGGTTTTATGCATTTATGACGGAAACGGGTACGTACAATTTAAAGCAGTGGACATGTCAAAAATAGTTCGTCTCATCCTAAAAAGATAATTAAAAGAGGAATAAAATTTCTACTTGGCTCCTGTGTCTTGCAATCAATGCAAACATTTTTTATTTTCCATAAAGATCCCCAGTTAATTCATTAAAAATTAATTAAAAGGCTGAGGTAAAAGCAATACCTTATTTGGCTCCTTACGATTTTGAAGTATTAATTCTTAAAATCACTCGGGGAAAGCATATCAAAATTAGTAGAAATAATCTAAAGTGTAGTTACAATTTGATCGCGCTGTGTACGCGTCTACTTCTCTGCTGATTGGAAAATCAAGGATCGAAAACAATACAATTTAAAGCAGTGGACATATCAAAAATATTTCGTTTCATCCTAAAAAGATAATTAAAAGAAGAATAAAATTTCTATTTGGCTCCTGTGTCCTGCAATCAATGCAAACATTTTTTATTTTTCATAAAGATTCCCAGTTAATTCATTATAAATTGATTAAAAGGCTGAGGTAAAAGCAACACCTTATTTGGCTCCTCACGATTTTGAAGTATTAATTCTTAAAATCACTCGGGAAAAGCATATCAAAATTAGTAGAAATAATCTAAAATGTAGTTACAATTTGATCGCGTTGTGTACGCGTCTACTTCTCCGCTGATTGGAAAATCAAGGATCGAAAACATACAATTTAAAGCAGTGGACATGTCAAAAATATTTCGTTTCATCCTAAACAGATAATTAAAAGAAGAATGAAATTTCTATTTGGCTCCTGTGTCCTGCAATCAATGCAAACATTTTTTATTTTTCATAAAGATTCCCAGTTAATTCATTATAAATTAATTAAAAGGCTGAGATAAAAGCAACACCTTATTTGGCTCCTTACGATTTTGAAGTATTAATTCTTAAAATCACTCGGGGAAAGCATATCAAAATTAGTAGAAATAATCTAAAATGTAGTTACAATTTGATCGCGCTGTGTACGCGTCTACTTCTCCGCTGATTGGAAAATCAAGGTTCGAAAACAATACAATTTAAAGCAGTGGACATGTCAAAAATATTTCGTTTCATCCTAAACAGATAATTAAAAGAAGAATGAAATTTTTATTTGGCTCCTGTGTCCTGCAATCAATGCAAACATTTTTTATTTTCCGTAAAGATTCCCAGTTAATTCATCATAAATTAATTAAAAGGCTGAGATAAAAGCAACATCTTATTTGGCTCCTTACGATTTTGAAGTATTAATTCTTAAAGTCACTGGGGGAAAGCATATCAAAATTAGTTGAAATAATCTAAAATGTAGTTACAATTTGATCGTGTTGTGTACGCGTCTACCTCTCCGCTGATTGGAAAATCAAGGATCGAAAACATACAATTTAAAGCAGTGGACATGTCAAAAATATTTCGTTTCATCCCAAAAAGATAATTAAAAGAAGAATAAAATTTCTATTTGGCTCCTGTGTCCTGCAATCAATGCAAACATTTTTTATTTTCCATAAAGATTCCCAGTTAATTCATTATAAATTAATTAAAAGGCTGAGATAAAAGCAACACCTTATTTGGCTCCTTACGATTTTGAAGTATTAATTCTTAAAATCACTGGGGGAAGCATATCAAAATTAGTAGAAATAATCTAAAATGTAGTTACAATTTGGATTGGAAAATCAAGGATCGAAAACAATGCAATTTAAAGCAGTGGACATGTCAAAAATATTTCGTTTCATCCTAAAAAGATAATTAAAAGAGGAATAAAATTTCTACTTGGCTCCTGTGTCTTGCAATCAATGCAAACATTTTTTATTTTCCATAAAGATTCCCAGTTAATTCATTATAACTTAATTAAAAGGCTGAGATAAAAGCAATAGCTTATTTGGCTCCTTACGATTTTGAAGTATTAATTCCTAAAATCACTCGGGGAAAGCATATCAAAATTAGTAGAAATAATCTAAAATGTAGTTACAATTTGATCGCGTTGTGTACGCGTGTACTTCTCCGCTGATTGGAAAATCAAGGATCGAAAACAATACAATTTAAAGCAGTGGACATGTCAACAATATTTCGTTTCATCCTAAAAAGATAATTAAAAGAGGAATAAAATTTCTATTTCGCTCCTGCGTCCTGCAATCAATGCAAACATTTTTTATTTTCCATAAAGATCCCCAGTTAATTCATTATGAATTAATTAAAAGGCTGAGATAAAAGCAACACCTTATTTGGCTCCTTACGATTTTGAAGTATTAATTCTTAAAATCACTGGGGGAAAGCATATCAAAATTAGTAGAAATAATCTAAAGTGTAGTTACAATTTGATCGCGCAGTGTACGCGTCCACTTCTCCGCTGATTGGAAAATCAAGGATCGAAAACGATACAATTTAAAGCAGTGGACATGTCAAAAATATTTCGTTTCATCCTAAAAAGATAATTAAAAGAAGAATAAAATTTCTATTTGGCTCCTGTGTCCTGCAATCAATGCGAACATTTTTTATTTTCCATAAAAATTCCCAGTTAATTCATTATAAATTAATTAAAAGGCTGAGATAAAAGCAACACCTTATTTGGCTCCTTACGATTTTGAAGTATTAATTCTTAAAATCACTGGGGAAAAGCATATAAAAATTAGCAGAAATAATCTAAAATGTAGTTACAATTTGATCGCGTTGTGTACGCGTCTACTTTTCAGCTGATTGGAAAATCAAGGATCGAAAACAATACAATTTAAAGCAGTGGACATGTCAAAAATATTTCGTTTCATCCCAAAAAGATAATTAAAAGAAGAATAAAATTTCTATTTGGCTCCTGTGTCCTGCAATCAATGCAAACAATTTTTTATTTTCCATAAAGATCCCCAGTTAATTCATTATAAACTAATTAAAAGGCTGAGATAAAAGCAACACCTTATTTGGGTCCTTACGATTTTGAAGTATTAATTCTTAAAATCACTCGGGGAAAGCATATCAAAATTAGTTGAAATAATCTAAAATGTAGTTACAATTTGGATTGGAAAATCAAGGATCGAAAATGCTTCGGCCCGTGAAGGTCCGAGACCGTAATGCCAAACACAAAAGTTTTTGATCGGGAGACAGGCAAAAAATGCTGGCAAAGATAATGAGAAACCGCGACACAAGGCACCGCATCGATTTCCGGATGACGTGAAGTTCGAAATGGACGTGCCATTAAACTCGGTACAACGTCCTATCATTACCGTGGACATCGAAAACTGATATCGATCATATTTTAATCAGGCCAGGCCCGATAAATCTGCCGGGGGCTTCGATTTTATTTTCTCTTTCCTCCCGTGATCGTACCATCCGCTTTATCTCAGCCCGGCTGACAATTGCCTCGGCTATGTAAAATTTGAAATGCAGGGTCTTCCATTAAGACGTGTTATTTGAAATGATAAAAAGCGCATATCCCCGCCGTAATATCTCGTGTCGAGCACGTCGGTATTCCGGGCAACGTCGGACATGAAAAATTCTTCAACTCGAGATGCGCGCGTGATGTCTCCTCCGACGCTCCAGCGACTGGATACTTGATCCAGCGAGCCCATAAAACCACTCCCCGAGAGAAACGAAAACATTTATTATCGATAGCGTCAGCTCTTATCAATTTTTGTTAAACGTTCTCCAAGTTCGTACATAAAATCCCGCAGCATGTTTCATGTTTTGATGTTTGATCTTTCAAGAAGAATGCAGTACCTCTTCGAGGAGTGTCGTGTTCGGCGAACGATGCGACAGTTACGAAGAGAATACTGTTTTACACGGGGTCGCGAGGCTCTCTCGCGGCATTAGAATTCCGTCGGGGTGTCCGGGCAGCGTGGAAACGTATTCACCGTGCGAAAAAGCGCGCGTATCGAAGCGTATCGATTCCGAAGCGGGTCGGTCGTCACGTGGCGGGTCGTTTTTGCGCTCCCCGGGACGCGACGCGCATTATCGCGTGGAATTTCGTTTGCAGAGGGTGCGAGTGATCCAGGATCAACGGTTGGATCGTCGAGCGGAGACGAAGAGGAAGAAGAAGAGGATGAAGCAGTGACTGGGACGAGGAATCGAACGCTAGGGAACAGACAGACATATCGGAAGAGCAGCGCGAGATGCGAGAGGATCATAGATAACGAAATCTCTATTACATAATATAAAAAAAATATATATATATATATGTAAATGTACATAAGAGTATCTCTACGAGGGAATCGAGGAGCACACACACACACACACATACATTCACAGAATATAAGAAGAGTATTTAACGTCGCTGTTACGCGATCCCATTGTTTTTCTCTCCAGTGTTCGAAGTTTAAGCAGAAAATCGAATCTATGAAAAAGATATCTTTATTGAATAGTTGAATTAAGAGTTCACCGTTTATCATTGATCTGTATATAGATCACGGAGGAGCTGAGCGACCAAAGAAATTTACGGAAACGAATTGCTGTCAATTACTAATCAAGTCGTCGTCGGTTTAACAAATTCTTCGCCTAGTTCAATTACTACTGCTACCGTCGCTGTTCCAATGCGAGTTTCTTCTGTAGCAGTTCTCTAAACCTACCTCCTAAGAAGCAAGGAAGACGCGAGGCCGTTTAGGCGACAACGAAGACGAGTGAAGTGGTGAAAAAAAGGGTGGGGGGAGCGGCTAGTGATAAACGGCCTACAAACGTGTGTCCCTAGATATAGCACACGCCGGCTCCTCGAGCCGACTCTTCGCAATGGTTGTACCTGGTTTAATCCGCAGTTAAGACTTCGCCGTTCCGAACGGAAGCCGCGATCGCTTCCGCGCCATGCCGAAGGTAAGAGAGTAATATAATAGTCAAGGCCGGTCGTTACGCTGCCGCCTGACGCTGGCACAGTTTCCATGGTCCAGCATCCACGGGTAATCCACATCAGGATCGAATCAACTGTACAGGGAAACCTATCTCATACACATGGTTGCCATCCCACTACCGTTGGATATCTTCCAACGAAAATTTCGTATTTTGTAGATGAAAGTGTCACACAACTGATGTACCAAATGGTTTTTGAACGCAACCATCCGTTGGAATAAAAATAATTCTCAAAGTTAACTTTTCACTTTAAGAGTCGATTTTCAGATAAGAATGGCGACCTGCACTCCGCGAGATGAGATTTTTGATTGTATGGTGCTTGCAGATTAGTGTTTGCGACTCGAGGAGACATTATCTCGAGCACCAATTTACGCAAGTTTTCTTCTAACACCTTTTTAGTGGGGCGAACGAGTGGAGAAGTGAATTACTGCAATGGTGGCGCACAGTGGTCTAAAATGCGAAATTTAGTGACATTTTGCCCAAAAATTAACTGTATCGTATAGACATCTGTTGAGTGTTTATTGCTTTCCAAATATCCATCAACCTCGAAAATGAAAATATTAATAAAATTTAATAAAAACCATTACTGTAACAAACAGTTAAAGTTGGAAGTTTTGAAGATAGCCTTTCTCATGGAAAAAATTGCTTCTCTTCTTTAAGATGCCCTGACGATCCTTTTTAATATTTTCCTTCCAATTTCTTTTTAAATGGAAGGTTTATCTTTAAGCTATAAATTACTATTTGTCAATTGAAAATTAGTATTTCTAATGCATTAAAAATGTTACGCTGGATGTAATGAAGAAAATTTGCAAAATTATCAAGACTTCGCAAGGAATATCTTTTGAGTCATAAGAGGTCATAGAATTTGACTAAGGCCCTCCACACACGGGTCGATCGGCGATTCGGTCGACGCGATTCCAGTCGCATGCGATTCCTCCCTCCACGTGACTTCCAATGCAAATGAATGGAGAGCCACACACGGGTCGATTTGTGGTCGACTGAAATCGACTCGACTGAAATCGCCGCGATTCTAATCGCGTGCGATCGGAAGCGAAGTTGGAAAATCGCGTGGATCGTACGATTCGCGCGACTCCACAGGAGACGATTTTTTCACTCTCTTAAATCGCATTTCTGAGGTAAAACAATTGCTTAATTCGATGTAGTATCACTAATTAGAGCTTAATATACCCCCACGGTAAAACCTGCAAGTCTAGCTTTCCTTCTAGCAGCAAAAACGTCGAAGCAGTTTGGTTTTTATTGTTTTTGACAATGATCTCCCACAACAAAAAATCTGAAAAAAATCGAGGACACCGCTTTTGATGGTAGCTTATTCGGGCACTATTAATAGCATGTTTTCATATTTTTGAGTGAAAACGTGAAAACGCAATTCTTGATGTTTGAAAAACACAAATTGACTACAATCGACCCGTGTGCAAATGGCAATCGCGTCCGTCACATGAATCGTATATGACGATCAAGACGTACGAACTTCACGACGCGATTACAATTGACTCGTGTGTGGACGGCATTCGCGTCTGTTGCATGAATCGTACGACGATCAAGACGTAAAAACTGCACGACGCGATTACAATCGACCCGTGTGTGGACAGCAATCGCGTCCGTCGCATGAATCGTATTTGACGAGCAAGACGTACGAACTTCACGACGCGATTTCAATCGACCCGTGTGTGGAGGGCCTAAATGGAATATTTTCAGCATACTTTCCTCTATGTAATCATGCAAGAATCATTTCCTAGCTCGTCCTATATCAAAAGTTATTATTGTTTAAAGCCGTCCGTGCGGCTGTGCGTATTGGTTTTCGCATCCATCGTCGGGACTTCGTGACGACTAAGAAACACTTTAGACTCTATATATAAACACTTCAAATCTTTATGCTATGCTACAATTTTTTGAGTGATATTCCATGTTATTTCCTTTTTATTTAAATTTCGTTTTGTGCAGTTTATATTTAGTGCGTACCTAAGTATACTTTATGCATTAGTTCAGTATTACCATCGTTTAGTACGGTTTATATTAATATACAAGGAGAATTAAGTATAATTCTCCGAACGTTGTATACGTTTTAAACAATCATCTTATACTACCGTTTCTCCCACCAATATGTATTCGGAAAAAATGCTATCGATGAATTCGTTTGCCCGATCGTCAATTTCACGCCTACTCCAAACTTACAGTGAGTCACAAAATTATTCGCTCACTCGATAATACGGCAAAGATATACGAAATAATCAGACAACGCAGGGTATTTTTCAATTTTTTATTTGGATATACATCGTTCAAAATTTAATTCAACAGAATCGTAAAACAAAATTGCGAAATTTTCATTTAATATTAGAGAAATATGAGTTTAAAGAAATCTTGACGGTTTTTCACGCCACAAAATTATTCGCTCATTTTAGATTAACTATTATTATAACAATATTAATATTTGGTGGGATATCCTTTTTGTCTTATGACTTCTGCGAGACGTTTGGGCATTGATTCTATTAATGTTTCCAAATATTTTTTGTCTATTTTTGGCCATTCCTCCTGTAATCTGCTTTGTAACTCTTTTTTATTCGTAATTGAATGTTTACGAATTTTTGTGTCCAGCATGTTCCATACCATCTCGATAGGATTCAAATCGGGAGATTGAGGCGGGGTTTGCATTATTTTGGGACAGTTATACAGTAACCATTCCTGTACCAATCTCGATTTATGTTTGGGGTCGTTGTCCTGGTAGAAGTGAAACACTTCTGAAATCCCCATTGCTTCCGCGCTTGGCTTAAAATTTTTTTTTAGGATATCCATGTACATTATTTTATTCCATGGTAGCCTCAACTATCTGCAATTTCCCAACACCGTGATAACTAATGCAACCCCAAACCATCACATGACCACCTCCATGCTTGACTGTGCTACACAGGTTTTTGGGATCCATCTCCGCGTTTGATTTTCGCCAAACTTTTTGATGACCGTCAGAGCCCCAAATATTAAATTTACTCCCGTCGCAAAATATCACATTGTTCCAAAATTCAGGGGGCTTTGTGATGTATTTTTTTGCGAATTCTACCCTTTTCTTCCTATTAATTTCGCTTACGTAAGGCTTTCTTCTTGCTACGCGGCCGTTGTACCCGTTCTTTCGCAACACTCTTCGTACTGTTTCATCGGAAACTTCTTTTTCACTAAAATTTTTCAAACTTGTATTGATTTTGGGAGCACTTATTTTCGGATTTCCTTTAACTTCTCTCACAACAAAACGCTCTTCCGAGGTATTCAATATCTTTTTCCTACCACGGCCAGCTTTGTTTATTATTCGTCCTTCTTCTTCGTACCGTTTTATAATATAACGTATTGTTGAATAACTTCTACAAACGATATTTCCAATTTCTCTGATGGATTTTCCACTTTCCCAATGAAAAATTATAACTTCCCTAATCTCTAGACTAGTTTCTTTACTTTTTCTACCCATTGTAACGAATTCTTGAAAATCAAAGAAATAGATGAAAATAGATCCTTACTGGGCGAATGTTTACGTTATACTGACTCTCTTTAGCAACTATCAGAAACAAATGCCTCTCAGAGTTTGTAAATTGCATTTGTTTCAGTGGATTTCGTGGCGTGAGCGAATAATTTTGTGGCGTGAAAAACCGTCAAGATTTCTTTAAACTCATATTTCTCTAATAATAAATGAAAATTTCGCAATTTTCTTTTACGATTCTGTTGAATTAAACTTTGAACGATGTATATCCAAATAAAAAATTGAAAAATACCCTGCGTTGTCTGATTATTTCGTATATCTTTGCCGCATTAGCGAGTGAGCGAATAATTTTGTGACTCACTGTATATTGTTGTCACTTCGTTCATCATCACACACTCACTGCAACATACTTTAACTCAGCACGAGCCATACGTTGTTTACAGTAATTTATATTTTGTATTTGTTATATATTTTGTGTTTGTTATATTGCGTTTATATTTATATTGCGTGTTTGCGTTTATATTTTGTGTTTGTTATATCTCGTTCGTGATAAAACATATCGTTTTACTAAATATTTGGTAAGTACGTAAATAGTCGGACATTTATTACGTTAACTATTTTCCATGTTCAACATTTCTTCCTTTATTATTCAGGTATTTGTTATTTATTATGAGTGGAGGCGTTCCGTACAAATCTGAATTTATTATATTTATTATTGTTTACATTTCACTTTGCGCTTTATACAGGTACCATAGATTGTGAATTTATAAGGATCAGATACATTTTCTCCGCAGGCTTTGGAAAATCAAGAAACAAATTTTATTCAAATAGCGATTTCTCACAAAAGAAGGATAATATATTGACTAAGCTAAATGTATTCCGTTTCAAAAAAATTTGCTAAAAGTTGTTAAATTTGTAAATATGTTTAAAAAATAGTAAAAAAAGCTATTAAATAAACGAAATGTATACAACATTATACATTATTAAAAAAGATTACATGCTAATATCCTACACACCAAATTTCACGTCGATATCTTTAATAGCTTAGAAGTTATACCAAAATGTCGCTAAATTCCGCGTTTTAGACCACTGTGTGGCGGGTAGAACTGTTTTCTAGTATTGCTACGGTGTTTTCTGGTTCGCGGTAGCTGTTCTATTTGTTAATAACTCCACTGAAATAAATGTGTAGGTTTCGTTTCTTTTTTATATAAAATTAGAGATGTTCGCATTGATAATGAAAAAATTAAAACAGAAAACGTTTCATTTTGCATAGAGATTAGAAACGGGAAACCTATTGTAACGAATTCATTACGCCGACGCGAGGTAGTCGGGAATGAAATTCGGATCCGGAAGGATCTCGCGGAGGAAACTGCTCCGTTGAGAGAAAATTGAAGTTTGGAGGAATTTTTCCGGCAGCCCGGCCGAGAGATACAGACCGCAGTTTTATGAGCCATATTCGGATTATAAAGGATCGTAAAATGAACTGGGCGGCGGAAGTTGGCGACGTTACGGGGGCAAGGAAGCGTCGCTGCTGATTCATTCGAACGACGCGACGGGCGCGATGTAACGTTAAACTTTCGGCCACTTGGCAGCGGCAGACACTTCCCGCAATTTCCTGGTCGCATCGCGTGAGAACGGAACGCCTTTAGGGGCTCCGCGAAGAAGACAGTTCGCCGGTGAAAAACCGACCGAACGTGCCAAGACACTTGTTGACGTCGCCACCCTGTCCTCCAGTCGCCATCTGCTTCTTCATTCCGCGTGATCGGAACTATGTATTCAACCGGCGAACGACCAACTCCTCGACCGACTCCGCAATATTCATGATCTACGCTCCGAGACAGATAGAACATCTTACAAGACGAGTAGGTACCCTCATCCGAAAACGGCGCACAGTGGAACCTTTCGTCCAAATCGGAGACAAAATCAAAGAACTTTCGATAGAAATGAGGTAGAGCCATGAAATTTTTTTAAAAATTATAGCTGAAACTTGGCAGAATATGGAATAATTATGGAGATTGTGGTACGAACGTTTTTTAACCTTGAAAGAATTCGTTAAACTTGCACAACTTCAAGAAAATTGTGGTTTTTCCAATACTACGCGCAGAAATATTTTTTTTTTAAATACTACACATCAATTCCCGTAGAGTTACTCACGCTGATTTCAAATCAGGATTCAAAATTTGTCTACGACCTCAGGATTTTGCAAGAAATCGATTTTTGTGAACACAACTTATGAAATCATTTTTTCGTTGAAATGAATTGGTAACCCACTAGTCTGAAGAAATATTGTATTCTCATACATAAAACATATTAAAAATAATCATAATGAAGTATTTGAACGTTTACGCATTACAGTCACGCTCTATGATTATTTTATGATTAGTTTTAATGTGTTTTATATATGAGAATATCAACAATATCAACAACTTCTTGAAGTTGTGCAAGTTTAACGAATTCTTTCAAGGTTAAAAAACGTTCGTACCACAATCTCCATAATTATTCCATATTCTGTAAAGTTTCAGTTTTCATTTTAAAAAAATTTCATCGCTCTATCTCATTTTTATCGAAAGTTCTTTGATTTTGACACAGATTTCATATTGTTGGTTTCGCAGTTTTCTTCCGATATAAGCCTCGGGATCGACTTCCGCCGCACAGTGGAACTTTTCGTCCAAATCAGAGACAAAATCAAAGAACTTTCGATAGAATGGAGGTAGAGCGATGAAATTTTTTTAAAATTAAAGCTGAAACTTGGCAGAATATGGGAAAAATAGGGAGATTATGGTACGAACGTTTTATAAACTTGAGAAAATTCGTTAAACTCTCACAATTTCAAGAAAATTGCGGTTTTTTCAATAACATGGGCGGAAAAAATTTTTTTTTAACATGCTGCACATCATTTCCTGTAGATTTTTTCACGCTGATTTTAAATTTGGTCTCAAAATTTGTCTACGACCTCAGGATTTTACAAGAAATCGATTTTTGTGAACGGATTGTTTAACGAATTTTCTCAAGGTTATAAAACGTCGTACCATAATCTCCCTATTTTTCCCATATTCTGCCAAGTTTCAGCTTTAATTTAAAAAAAATTTCATCGCTCTACCTCATTTCTATCGAAAGTTCTTTGATTTGTCTCCGATTTGGACGAAAGGTCTCACTGTGCGGCGCAGCGACGCGATACGGAGCGGCGAACGACCGTTGTAATGGCGAGCGCCACTGGCGGCAACTCATGTCGGGCGAAGATATTTTGCTTTCTAGTTCGAAAAAAACGTCGACGTTTCAAACTTCAAAGCGGGGTTTCTCAAGATAAAAGTCTGCTCTATCGCATGGTATAGTTCGATTTTCCGCTGGACCCTTATTTTTTGAGATAAATTGAAAAATATCCTCAACAATTGGTGCACAAGTGGTGTCTCTCCGCTGAGTTTATAAAACGTTCGTACCATAATCTCCCTATTTTTCCCATATTCTGCCAAGTTTCAGCTATAATTTAATTTAATTTATTCAATTTCATCGCTCTACCTCATTTCTATCGAAAGTTCTTTGATTTTGTCTCCGATTTGGACGAAAAGTTCCACTGTGCGGCGGAAGTCGATCCCGAGGCATCGACTTATATCGGAAGAAAACTGTGAAACCAACAATATGATTATCAATTTTATTAGGTTGTTGCATGTGAAATGTCCGATTGTAGAATGCAACTCTTAGAAAACGTTCCGATCAAGAAGTGCTTTTACTATCATTAGACATATATTATTATTAGCCCGGGACCCTAACTGTCATAACCAAGAGGAAAAAAGTCGTGGAATAACAAGTTTCATCGATTAAAATCGTATTTGTTACAAATAAGGATTATAAGTAACCAAAAATTTTCTCTCTCATTGATAACTGTTATGAGCGATCGAAATAAATTGTTCTCGTTGATAACTGTTATGAGTAGACTGCCGATTTTTATGCATTAATGGCTTATAAACATTTTTAAAAAATGCTGGAGTATCAAATCCGACAGAATTTAATATGATTTTTATTTATTTTGGAATTACAAATGCTATTACCAATGACATAAGGATTTTATTTGGCCCCACTTTCTTAAAATTTGTCTACAAAACTTGGAAATTGCATAAACATCCGCAGTCTAGTTATGAGCGATTGAAATAAATTTTTCTCATTGATAACTAACGTCATCAATAACAGTTATCGAGGAAGATCCAATTTTCTGGACACTGATAACTGTTACTTGTCACCAAAAATTATAAAAATCGATATTTTTTAATCATTTTGTTCGAATTTTTTCTTTATATTTCGTGCACGTTATCTTGAATTTCAATAATAATCAACTTTTTATTAATGATTTTTATCGTAGAATATTTTAGGATAACTGTTATTTTGGGTCTCCGATTAGAGCATGTATCATAAGTTCCAGTAATCATACTAATTAGAGCGTGCAAAGCCTAAATAAAATAATCTTTCTCATTTCTGTAATGCAACCCTGTTACTTTTATAGTTATAATTTTGATTAATTTTTTGATTAATTGACTATAATTTTGACTTTTAAATCGAGTTTATTTTAACGCCACTCAACGCGACTGTCGTGTTTCCTTTTATACTTCTGGACAAATAACATATTCACGACAGCGTTATGCGATTTTTGGTGGAAATGAGATGATTAATTAACGTACTAGCCGTTGAAGGTAAAAAAGAAACTACAAAATCAAGATAACAATTTTTTACAAGAAACTTAAAATTCCTAGATAGATCCTAGATACATTGGATACACAAAATTGCGTTTGTTTCATGTAACTAAAAAACGATCGGACATTTCATATGCAACAACTTAATGTTTCCTTTCGTAGCTGTCCCCTTTCCAGCGGTTATGCCTGTATCTCGAGAACTTTTAGGGTTAATCTTGTCGAAGGGACGTAACTCGACAGAGGAAGGGCAGCGTTGAATTTCTTCGCGCGCTTACCGCAACATTGTGCCAGCGGTATAATGGCCGGCGAAGGCAGCGAAGTGCTGTGTGCAACAACAAGTTCTCAGCTGGAGCAGTAGTTACAACGACCTGAGCAAAGTTATGCGGTAACTATCGCGTGCGGCTGATCACAGTCACCCGGTCATGCAGTCCGGAATTCGATGCGATGCAGTTAATAACTATGATCCTTGCTTACAAGTTTCGGTCATAGAGGCGAAACGCGCCTCCGCTGACAAAGTGACGATTACATACTGCCGTAATTCCTCAAGTATAGTAAATATTCAGCAGGCTAGTCGGGCAACAACGTTAATAGTTCTAGCTACAGTTCGCGAACAGAACACTAACTGAATAACGAGGGACCATGGCAGTGAATACACCGCGGCCACGATCGAACAATGAAACGGTTATTGCGCCGGACTGGATAAACTTTCTAGGATTAACCTGCAAAATACATTGGATGTGAATACACGGGTATTTGTTGCACAATCCCAACCGCTGCGCAAACCGGGAATCACTCAGAGCGCACCGAACGACAGGACAAATCGAGAAACGACATTGCATTGCAAATAGAATAGCAAGTATTTCTCAAAATACCTTGCAAACATGTATAGAGTAACAAAGTGAAACGACATGTATGTAAACAAATTTTTTAAAAAAACGGACTAAAAAGTATAAAATAATTTTTTCTAGCCCCATACAGATTCCTAGCCCCGTACAGATAGTCCTGAAAATTTGTGATTGTGAATTTTGAATAGCTATGAAAATACTTGTAAGATTTAAAACGAAAAACGTGGAGCACAAGATAATACATAGTAAGGAGTGTAGAGAGTAGCTGCCGCTGAGGAAACTCGCAAAACAGTTCATATCATTTGCAGTGCAATAAAATTGTTAGTGATTTAGGTGTTCATGCATCAATTATCTATTGCATGCGCCCCACGTTTTTCGTTTTAAATCTTACAAGTATTTCCATAGCTATTCAAAATTCACAATCACAAATTTTCAGGACTATCTGTACGGGGTTAGGAATCTGTATGGGGCTAGAAAAAATTATTTTATACTTTTTAGTCCGTTTTTAAACGTGACGTTTTTTAAAATTTCATTTTATACTTTTTAGTCCGTTTTAAAAACGTGGTATTTTTTAAAAATTTATTTTTATTTAAATAATTATTTTCTGCTCTTTAGCCTTATATGTGTGAAATTTTACAATCGATTTTGAACATTTTGATGAGATTATAACAGAGACATGTAGTAAATTTCAGACGGTATTGCGACGCGTCATATCGAAAACGAACGCCGTGGTAAACTGTCAAAGATAAAGGTTCGACGGAGAATTTCGGTGTAACTGTTCTTTCGCTTGGTAAACAAACATTATACTATAATAATACGTAGTAACTTTGTAAACACCGCACGGAGCTCGAACGCACACTGACGCACACTGAGCTCCTTCGGTGCGAAGCGGGTCAGTGGAGTGGGGATGAGTCAGAGTGGGAACACGTAGTAGAGTGGGGACGCTGAACGCGAAGACGTACTACGTCGAGTGCGGGGAGGTGCAAAGGTTCAAATTATTAATAATTTATATCTCCTGAACGCATAGGCTTTCTAAAAAAAATTTTTTTAAATATTGTATTGTCATCCAGCTCTGAGCTATGTTTAAAATTTCAAGTCTCTAGCTCATCGGAAAGTTAGTTTAAAATCAATTGCAAAATTTGTACCGAACAAACAGACAAACAGACGTGGAATAACAAGTTTCATCGACTAAAATCGTATTTGTTACAAATAAGGATTATAAGTAACCGAAAATTTTCTCTCTTATTGATAACTGTTATTATGAGCGATCAAAATAAATTGTTCTTATTGATAACTGTTATGAGTAGACTGCGGTTTTTTATGCATTAATGGCTTATAAACATTTTCAAAAAATGCTGGAGTATCAAATTCGACAGAATTTAATATGATTTTTATTTATTTTGGAACTACAAATGCTATTAACAATGACATAAGGATTTTATTTGGTCCCACTTTCTTAAAATTAGTCTACAAAACTTGAAAATTGCATAAACATCCGCAGTTTAGTTATGAGCGATCGAAATAAATTTTTCTCATTGATAACTGCTTTGCGCAATCGAAACAGTTTTTCGTCATCAATAACAGTTATCGAGGAAGATCCAATTTTCTGCGAAGGTTAAAATTATTAATAATTTATATCTCCTGAACGCATAGGCTTTTTTAAAAATTTCTTTTTAAATATTGCATTGTCGTCTAGTTCTGAGCTATGTTTAAAATTTCAAGTCTCTAGCTCATCTGGAAGTTAGTTTAAAATCAATTGCAAAATTTGTACCGAACAGACAAACAAACAGGACAGCGAGCTAATAAAAACGTGGTAAAATGTAGGCATTCTTCTAAGAAAAGGGTCGACGATCTTAAATTTCAAGATCAATCATTTTCGTTATCGAATTCGTCCACAACAAAATAAATGAAAATTTACTTTCAATCCTTAACGAATAGGCTCGATCATTTCTGTCATCGTATTCGTCCACAACAAAAAAAATGAAAATTTAGTTTCAATCCATAACGAATAGGCTTTGTTCTCGTTCGTAAATTGAATCCGGAAGCAAATGTAATCTTCCCGTGGCACGTAAAACTGAGTGTCGTTAGACTCTTTGAAAGCATCCTCGACGTTGTAACAAATGCACGAGCTCTGCGGATTCTGATCTCCCGAGGAATAAATAACAAAAAAGAAAAACGAACTGTGTGTGTCCTGTCTGGCTGTGTAACCGTAGACGGTAAAGAAAAAGTTACTGCAACCAGTGTCAGCACAAGTTGCAATCGGAACTCCGTAATTACCGAGCGCGGCAGTAATGGCCGCCATGCACGCTCATTCTTGCCGGCCGCCATTGCTGCTACATTGTATAGACTACACTCATAAGCCTCAAAAGGAAGCGTGTGCGCGCTCAAATCCGCCAACTTCGCAACCTCGATTGTTTGAAACGAACCACCGACGATTTTTCTCTACTTGTTTCGAGTTGCCATTTGTCGTCAGTCCTCTGTTCCTTTGCGAACAGATGGGCGATTAGAAAAAGGTTCTTTCGGACTATCTATTTAATTGGTGAATCAAGATGGATTTTGTCTGTTCTCTTATTTATTTATAATCGGGCCTCTTTAAAACGGGGGCAATGAGCTTCCTTTAAAAGCCACGACTCGAGAAACGAGAGAAGAGATCGAAGAAATCTGGCAAGAGGGGTAATCGCGGAACAATGGAGGAGCAAATGATCCAACAAACCAGATCAAGAATCAAGAGGCGAAACTGAATGCGCGCGAGAGAGAGAGAGAGAGAGAGAGAGAGAGAGAGAGAGAGAAAGAAAGAGGGAGGGAGGGACATGGCGAATGAAGGAAGTAGCGTGGAAAAAGTCAACGACTCGCAGAGTCCCGACATCGACTGCAAATATTTAAAGTACGAGGTCAGACACAGAGAGACAACGACAGAGAGAGAGAGGGGGAGAGGGAGTGGTGGGAAGCAGGGTCGAGTCTGCCTCGGAGAATAAGTAAATAATGAAGTAGCGTAGGAGGGTGAAACAGTGTGTGTGCTCCGCGCGTCTCACGGGATTCGTTAAATCGCATTGGTCGCCGACCGGAAACAGGGTTGCACTTTTACACAGGCAACGCGGGCAGCGGTACGTCTTCGAGGAAACGTATTTTCTTTCACGAGCTTCGTAACCTCGCTAACAATGCACAACTTTTGATTGTTCGAACTGTCGCAGATAATCCACGATTTTGTTCATTTATGCCGTCGCTGGTGCCATCAATTGCTGCTCTTTACTTTACCGGACTCAAAATTTGTGCCTTTCTTCTACGAATTATGATGTATTCGGTATGTATTCCAGTAGATTTGTACCCGGCGCGGATGCAGATCGAAGTTTCGAACCTCTAGCATCAATAGTTGAGAAGATATGGTCACCTGAAGTTGAGCATATTTCCAGTTTCTTGACAAGTAAGGGCGCCGCCATATTGGTTTGTAGTGACGTTCGCACGGCGCTTGCTGAGTTGGTTAGGATTAGGTCAAGGGAGGGGCAGCAAGGTAAGCGGCTCGCGGTCGTCACTACAAACCAAAATGGCGGCGCCCTTATCGGTAAAAAACACTGAAGATTGCTCAACTTTAAACAAGCATAACTTCTGAACCATTGATCCTAGCGGTTCGAAACTTCGATCTGCAGCAGCCCCAAGTACAAATCTACTGGATCACATACCAACTACATCCAAATTCGTAGGAGAAAGATACTAATTTTGTGTCTAGAATTGTCTAGACATTGTGTCTGGGCCTGTGCCACGATCGTTTGGAACATTGTCAGTTTCGATTTATTTATTGGCGTGTTTAGCTCTTAGAATTAGTTACGGACTTGGGTACGGTTGAAAGTTAAGTGTCCTCTTTCGTTTCGGGAAAACAAACCAGCCGTACCCCCAGTCAATGACAACTGACGCATCGCAGGCCCACACTCAGCGGAAAGGCGACACCAGTTTGGGGACAGATACCTGAACAAGGGACCCTTGTTCATAGGCTTGTTTTATTTACGAGGATTGCGTGAGAAACAAAATCACGGATTTAGTAGGCGTACCACATAATTTGGATTACGCCCCGAACTGGTGATTGGTCCCTTGGTTATCCCTACCAAAGAAACGATCTCTTCCCGAACTTTGGTAGGGAATTGTAGGAGAAATAGCGAGCAGAACTTTACGAGCTTTCGAGAGAATCATACAAACCTTGTATCTTGAAATATTAATTCATCGAACGTTACGAAGCGCGTTATTAAAACGTATTAATTCGGATTCGAACTTGAATTGTGAACGGGAGTTGCGAAGTTGAACTGTGAAGTGGATTGTGAACTTTATTCTAAACTTTCTATGAACTTCCTTTCGATCTTTCTTATGAACTTTCTTTCGATCTTTCTTATGAACCTTTCTTACGAACCGTCTCATGAACTTTTCTTACGAACTTTCTTATGAACTTTTCTTACGAACTTTCTTATAAACTTTGATACGAATCATCAATACGAACTTTATTATGAACTTTGTTACGAAACATCATTACGAACCTTCTTGTGAACCTTTTATGAACTTTTTATTGTGAACTCATGAACTCTATGTGAACTATCATTCGTTAATTATATGAACTTTCTTTCGAACTTTTTATGAACTTTCTTTCGTTATTTTTATGAACTTCCTTTCATTATTTCTATGGACTTTCTGTGATCTCGTCACGAACAATTCAGTGAACTTGTGTTATGGACTGAACATTGAACTGTAAAACCTTGGACGTTACAAGAGTTTATGACAAAGTGTGTGATTTGTGTACACATTCTTGTGCAACCCAGAGCGTTTGATTGCTCTTGAACCAGCAGCAATCTTGGACTTGACAACGCTCTAAACATTTTGAGTCCGGTAAAGTAAAGTTTACCACCATCAATTTCTCCGCTGAACTTTACAATTAAAGGTAACCTTCGTCTCTGAAAAAATAATGCAGACACCATTACATCGTTACCTCTTTCCGTGGAACAACAGAATCCGCGCGAAACACGGTTTCCCGAAGGTAAACAGTTCCGGAAACGACTTCGCTCGTTGCAGCGAAATTCCATTTCGAAGTATCGTAGAACCGAACAGCCTCGACTACTCCTCGGAGTCTGTCGCGAAAGAAACTCCCGGTGTTCGAGTGATATTCTAATATCCATCTCCGAGCAATTTCACTACAGACGTAGACTGTTCGTGTCCGGGAACACTCGTGCCGGGTCTCGCAGGTGTGTTTTCATTTTTGCAGTGAATATGCCCGACGCGCGTAACGCCGGAGTTCGGAGGCAAATTGGGCCCCGTGGGAATTCAACTTGCACAAGTATAAAGCGGAGCGGGGGATCTCCTAAGACCGCGCGGAATTGCAAATTCGCTGTATCAGGGGCGGATCGTTCTGCGATCAGCGAGGGAGAGGGAAAGAGGATCCGTAAGTTGGACAACGTTGGCGCACGCGACAATGCGAACAATGTTCCCGAAGGGTGGCATCCTCCCTTCGCTACGTTGCTTATCATCGAGCAGCAGTCGATGCTCTTGAAACAATTACACGCGACTGCCACGTGGGGATACGCCCGTATCAGACCCTCGCTCGTTTGATCCCACCACTGTCAAAGGGGAGCAATCCGAGGTATACTCTTACCTTTCTCTTTGCGTCGATCAGAAGGGAAACCGGACAAAACTGGATTTTCATGTTCCCCCTTCGTTCAAATTCAATAATTCAAACTCTCGGGGGACTTTTATCGTTGTTGGCTTAAAATATGCAGGGTGTGGCCGGACGAGTGGTACAGCCGAGCAGGGGGTGATACTACGTGCAAAAATAAGTCGAAAAAAAGAAATAACATTTTTTTGTTTCACTCTTCGTTTCCGGGAAAATCGAGTTTGAAAATACTGCGATGACGTGCTATTGCTCAGGAATCGTCTGACGCGTCTGACCATGAACAACCAATTCTACTTCCTGCATATGGACCTTGAATGACCTTGAGTAATTATAGTCACTGAATTTATGATGAAAGGTCATTGAAACTGTCATGAAACTATCATTGTATGTTTTGTCGCGGAACTGTAGATTCGCGAATGTTCCGGATCACTGCCCGCCAAGTTAATCTTGGGCAGCTAGTTCAAAGTTTGATGATCGCAAAAGACAATTTTCTATTCGCGTGACAATGAAATACGCATGAATACGTTAAAGAAAGCGTTTCGTCCCGGACCTGCTAGTGGACTCGTCAGTAAGGCTGATCTAGCAGGTCCTGCCTTATACGCGCGCAGATATTGATATAATTTCGCGTTTCTAATTGTAACGCTCGCGACGGATCTCGATTGATGGTATCCGGTACGCGAGGGATCTTGACCGACGCGGTCCCGTTTTGTCGAGTGTCCTAACAGTTAGACACTGAACTACCGTGATGCTAATTTTTCGTGTGATTAAACGATTGACAAGACAACGGCTCGTGCGTTGTACTTGTCTACCCGAGGACGGGGGAATGTCGCGACGTCAGAGTGTAAAACTCAACTGACGAACGCGGTCTCAACGCGATGTTCGTCAGGCTTCTCGAGCAGAAAATAAGATGCACTGATTGGTTCCTGCCGAAAGTTGCATTTCCCAATCAGTACACTTTTGACTATTGGAACCTCCTTCCCGTAGCTCTGAATGAGGCCCTGGAAGGAGGAGTGGGGCGATCTCTTACTCGGTCGACGACGCACAGTGGTCCCAAAGCCCGAAAACGCAGACAAAACCAAAAAAATGAACTTTCAGCTAGGTAAGTTTTAATTATGGGGTTGGCTACTCTAAGAGTATATCTACTTGGAGGTAGACGGTAGAAAGGTCCCATTTTTATACCTGACCAACAGTCGCAATCCGAACTTCGGTTTCATTAGTCAGTGCCTTCATACTCTTCCAAGTCTCAGTGCGAGTTTTAACTGTACAGTGCGTAAATTGTATTGGAACGTATCGATTTTAATTGTGCATTATGGATGTTGTTTGTAGAGGTAAGTTGCATAGTTTTTAGTGCCAAATGTTTATTATTAACTGATAACTATGTATGCAAAAGTAAGGGTAAAAGTGAAGGCATAAATTTTAAAGATTAATGTAAAAGTTGAGTTTCCTTCACCCTCCATCGCTAAAACTTGTTCGAGATTCTAGTTTATACTATTATCTTGCAATCTAAAAAAAAATTAGCTGCCCCTCTCTGCCCCTGTGGTCGTATCACTGTTTTTTATAATGCAGAGTAGGTATTTTGTGAGCATTCGTTGCATTTCTTCTCGAACTGAGAGATATACACTAAGTTTTTCTGAACAATTTAAATAGTTTTTGAAGGATTATGCTTAGAACGTATGGAGGACACAGATTGCCAGTTTTTTTATAAACAATAACACAATATATCTGAAATTTTTTTATATTTTTTAAGTTCAGATTCGTGATCAGCGACTTCAAAAATGCCTTAATATCAATTTTCAAGCAGATCAAATAATTTTTTAATGTATATGTCCGCCATATTGGATCCGCCATTTTGTTTTTTTAAATTTTAAGTTCAGATTCGTAATCAGCGACCCCAGAAACGCCTTAATACCAATTTTGAAGCAAATCCAATAATTCTTTAATGTATTTGTCCGGCATATTGGATCCGCCATTTTGTTTTTTTAAATTTTAAGTTCAGATTCGTAATCAGCGATCCCAAAAACGCCTTAATACCAATTTTGAAGCAGATTCAATAATTTTTTAATGTATATGTCCGCCACATTGGATCCGCCATTTTGTTTTTTTAAATTTTAAGTTCAGATTCGTAATCAGCGACCCCAGAAACGCCTTAATACCAATTTTGAAGCAGATTCAATAATTTTTTAATGTATATGTCCGCCATATTGGATCCGCCATTTTGTTTTTTTAAATTTTAAGTTCAGATTCGTAATCAGCGACCCCAGAAACGCCTTAATACCAATTTTGAAGCAAATCCAATAATTCTTTAATGCATTTGTCCGGCATATTGGATCCGCCATTTTGTTTTTTTAAATTTTAAGTTCAGATTCGTAATCAGCGATCCCAAAAACGCCTTAATACCAATTTTGAAGCAGATTCAATAATTTTTTAATGTATATGTCCGCCACATTGGATCCGCCATTTTGTTTTTTTAAATTTTAAGTTCAGATTCGTAATCAGCGACCCCAGAAACGCCTTAATACCAATTTTGAAGCAGATTCAATAATTTTTTAATGTATATGTCCGCCATATTGGATCCGCCATTTTGTTTTTTTAAATTTTAAGTTCAGATTCGTAATCAGCGACCCCAGAAACGCCTTAATACCAATTTTGAAGCAAATCCAATAATTCTTTAATGCATTTGTCCGGCATATTGGATCCGCCATTTTGTTTTTTTAAATTTTAAGTTCAGATTCGTAATCAGCGATCCCAAAAACGCCTTAATACCAATTTTGAAGCAGATTCAATAATTTTTTAATGTATATGTCCGCCACATTGGATCCGCCATTTTGTTTTTTTAAATTTTAAGTTCAGATTCGTAATCAGTGACCCCAAAAACGCCTTAATATCAATTTTGAAACAGATCCAATAATTTTTTAATGTATTTGTCCGGCATATTGGATCCGCCATTTTGTTTTTTTAAATTTTAAGTTCAGATTCGTAATCAGCGATCCCAAAAACGCCTTAATACCAATATTGAAGCAGATCCAATAATTTTTTAATGTATATGTCCGCCATATTGGATCCGCCATTCTGTTTTTTTAAATTTTAAGTTCAGATTCGTAATCAGCGACCCCAGAAACGCCTTAATACCAATTTTGAAGCAAATCCAATAATTCTTTAATGTATTTGTCCGGCATATTGGATCCGCCATTTTGTTTTTTTAAATTCTAAGTTCAGATTCGTAATCAGCGATCCCAAAAACGCCTTAATACCAATTTTGAAGCAGATTCAATAATTTTTTAATGTATATGTCCGCCACATTGGATCCGCCATTTTGTTTTTTTAAATTTTAAGTTCAGATTCGTAATCAGCGACCCCAGAAACGCCTTAATACCAATATTGAAGCAGATCCAATAATTTTTTAATGTATATGTCCGCCATATTGGATCCGCCATTTTTGTTTTTTTAAATTTTAAGTTCAGATTCGTAATCAGCGATCCCAAAAACGCCTTAATACCAATTTTGAAGCAAATCCAATAATTCTTTAATGTATTTGTCCGGCATATTGGATCCGCCATTTTGTTTTTTTAAATTTTAAGTTCAGATTCGTAATCAGCGACCCCAGAAACGCCTTAATACCAATATTGAAGCAGATCCAATAATTTTTTAATGTATATGTCCGCCATATTGGATCCGCCATTTTTGTTTTTTTAAATTTTAAGTTCAGATTCGTAATCAGCGACCCCAGAAACGCCTTAATACCAATATTGAAGCAGATCCAATAATTTTTTAATGTATATGTCCGCCATATTGGATCCGCCATTTTTGTTTTTTTAAATTTTAAGTTCAGATTCGTAATCAGCGATCCCAAAAACGCCTTAATACCAATTTTGAAGCAGATTCAATAATTTTTTAATGTATATGTCCGCCACATTGGATCCGCCATTTTGTTTTTTTAAATTTTAAGTTCAGATTCGTAATCAGCGACCCCAGAAACGCCTTAATACCAATTTTGAAGCAAATCCAATAATTCTTTAATGTATTTGTCCGGCATATTGGATCCGCCATTTTGTTTTTTTAAATTTTAAGTTCAGATTCGTAATCAGCGATCCCAAAAACGCCTTAATATCAATTTTGAAACAGATCCAATAATTTTTTAATACGATTTGAGGTTTTGTCCGCGTTTTCGGGATTTGGGACCACTGTGCGACGCGACGGGTCTCGGTAATTCGACACCGTGCGTACCGATCACGGGCGGTCCTTCGGAGGGACTAGATTTATGACACTTTGTATTTTCGAGGCTGTATAAAAACTAAACATTAGCCAGATGCCTTGACTGGTCGCCGAATGACCCTAGTTTGTTTAATTCTTGAAGAGGATATTTACGCACGTTCGCATCATAAATCTTGTCCGAAGGAAAACTACGAATCCTGTTCCTGCGCGACGGAACATTGTACATGTTTTAAAAAGCGTGGTCCCATTTAAAAAAAATAAAGGTGACCTTGATATCTCTAAGAAGAATTGTTACACATGAAAACAACAATTTTTTGGTGTCGTATGAGCCCCATTTGACCATTCTACTTTGTCCTGAAGACATTTAATGTATCTTTTAAAATAACAAGAATATTTGAGGTGATAAGGTTAGGTGACTCACCCTGTATATGGATCTACAGTCCCTGCTCACTTTATTAGACTCGCCTCTATAATCATGATATTTTTAGTTTTACCATGAATAATAGGTATTGTAGTCTTATGCAAATATCACTTAATGATGACCAATGAATTTTCCATATATATATTTTACAAAAACAATGGATACAAACACAAATAGATCAATATAATTCTTAAAACACTAATATCACTGTCCAACAGCCAAAAAGTATTTCGATTCCCACTATGCGATTCTTGTAGAGTTTTTCGCGCTGATTCCGAATCTGGCCTTAATTTTTTTCCTATACGTACAGTTTTTGAGAAAATGGAGTTTAAAAAAAAGACATATTTTTCAACTTTGAACAAATATTGTGATGTTATTATAAAAGATATTAAATTGTTCTTTACAGCAAAAGATTCCTTAGAGTTTCCCGAATACAGTGATATATAATATTAATGCATTATCATTGTTTAAACATGTTTAAACAATCATTAAAGACGGAGAGACACCACTTTCGCACCAATTTTTGACGATATTTTTGAATTTATCTAAAAAAATAAGGGTCCAGCGGAAAATCGAACTATGCCACGCGATAGAGCAGACTTTTATCTTGAGAAACCCTCGCTTGAAGTTTTTGCGATACCGACGTTTTTACTGAACCAGAAAGCAAAATATCTTCGCCCGACATGAGTTGCCGCCAGTGGCGCTCACCACTACAACGGTCGTACGCCGCTCCGTATCCCGTCGCTGCGCCGTATCTCGTCCCGAGCGCCACTGGCGGCAACTCATGTCGGGCGAAGATATTTTGCCTTCTGGTTCAGTAAAAACGTCGGTATCGCAAAAAATTTAAGGGATGGTTTCTCAAGATAAAAGTCTGCTCTATCGCGTGGCATAGTTCGATTTTCCGCTGGACCCTTATTTTTTTAGATAAATTCAAAAATATCGTCAAAAGTTGGTGCGAAAGTGGTGTCTCTCCGTCTTTAATGATTGTTTAAACATGTTTAAACAATGATAATGCATTAATATTATATATCACTGTATTCGGGAAACTCTAAGGAATCTTTTGCTGTAAAGAACAATTTAATATCTTTTATAATAACATCACAATATTTGTTCAAAGTTGAAAAATATGTCTTTTTTTTAAACTCCATTTTCTCAAAAACTGTACGTATAGGAAAAAAATTAAGGCCAGATTCGGAATCAGCGCGAAAAACTCTACAAGAATGGCATAGTGGGAATCGAAATACAAAAAAAAAGTTGAAATTTGTTGGACAGTGTATTTTGTAAATCCGTCCTTAGCTGCTCTTAAAGCCGCAACTCTTCTGGACATGCTATCTATGCAAGTTTGTGCAATTTCTTTTAATGCAGCGTTATGGTGCCAGTGATAGATTATTCTCTCTATCAACTTGGTCTTTGTCGTTATATTTTCTTTGGCCAGTTCTCTTTTCAGGCACTCCCAGACATTTTCAATCGGATTCATGTCCGGTGAGTTGCCGGGTCATGGTAAGATTTTTTTCTCTTGCAAGAAAATTTTACACTTGGATAGTCAACCCATAAGGCAACCTTGTAGTATAAAATCATTACCCCATAGGTTGAAAACAGCGTTGAATTCCTTATAGGATTTCAAACAGCACCAATTCTTCAGGTGAGTCTAATAAAGTGAACAGGGACTGTATATAAAAATATCGAAACACAGAAGACGTAGAATATGCTTTTATCCGGGAAATCCTGCAGGATTAAGTGCTAAAGATAAATAAGCTGCGTACTCTCAGGAATAATCGAGTCGTTGATTTTTCAACGGGAATTCCGCTAATTTATAAAAACAGGAAAAATGTCACCGCGTCCGTAGTTTAAGCCACAGCGACGTCTCGTCGGGTCGCAAATCCGTCGCCAGGTGAAACACTTCCGCATCGGCATAATGTGCGACGGATCGTCTATATCCGGGCGGCGGCCGCTCGAGCTTGAAGCGCTGACGAGCCACGACTTTCGTCGTGACGCCATTTAAGCGCGCGATATTGTTCCAAGCAATTCCGACGAAGACGTTGAAATTTATGCGCGTCGTGCGCGTGTCGTCGCCGGAAACGATGCATCGAGTACTTCATGTCCCGGAGCGCGTCCTGTCGCGTTCGAGGCAAAGTGAACCTAAATTAAACCAGGCCGGATCGTATTAAGAACCGAGATGAGTTTCGGGAAAGTTTCGCCCTGCGCATGGCCCGCGAATCCAATAAAGTCGAGTTCCCATGCGGCGCCTCGGAAACAAATATATTGTAAATATGACCGATCGATTTTTCATCGATCTCTGGTTAAATAGGGAAGCCGGGAACGCCCGCTCTTTGTTTGCTCGCTGCGCCCGGAAGAATAATCGCGCAGCTGCCCCGTGAGAAATCCCTTCGTATATCTATTGTAATCTTTGAGCGCGATGGTGATGGATCGACGCGGAACATCGCGCCGAGGGAGTGCGTCGGCTAGCTTCGTGAACATTGTACTGTAACTTTGAGGAATCGCAGGGATGGGCAGGCGGGAGGCATCGATGACGATATATCCGTCAAGATGATCCTTTACCGTCGATGACGCACGCCGGCTCCCAAAAGTCTGTGAAACAGAGGAAGAAATCGTTTATAAGAAGATCTGAATGCCTTTAGAACAACCAAGGAAGATTGCCTTTGCAAAAAACTTGCGAGCAGTATGTTTTTCATTTTGTATTATTCTTTTTTTGTCAAGGAATGCGTATTTTTCTTCAAATTGCTCTTTCATTCAAAATACGGGGCATCCTGGTGTTACGTCCTGAGGTGGACGTTTGAAAGATGAATAGTTAAATATAAAGATTCTAATTGAGATACAACGCAGTTTTGAACCTACCTGCATTCACCGGCTTCGGGTCGGGTAATTGAGGATTTGCATAGATGAAATCGAAGTTGGGTAAACTCTTTTAAAAAGATTATTTAAATAAAAATAAATTTTTAAAAAATACCACGTTTTTAAAACGGACTAAAAAGTATAAAATGAAATTTTAAAAAACGCCACGTTTAAAAACGGACTGAAAAGTATAAAATAATTTTTTCTAGCCCCATACAAATTCCTAACCCCGTACAGATAGTCCTGAAAATTTGTGATTGTGAATTTTGAATAGCTATGAAAATACTTGTAAGATTTCAAACGAAAAACGTGGGGCGTAAGATAATACATAGTAAGGAGTGTAGAGAGCAGCTGCCGCTGAGGAAACTCGCAAAACAGTTCATATCATTTGCAGTGCAATAAAATTGTTAGTGATTTAGGTGTTCATGCATCAATTATCTATTGCATGCGCCCCGCGTCTTTCGTTTTAAATCTTACAAGTATTTTCATAGCTATTCAAAATTCACAATCACAAATTTTCAGGACTATCTGTACGGGGTTAGGAATCTGTACGGGGCTAGAAAAAATTATTTTATACTTTTTAGTCCGTTTTTAAACGTGGCGTTTTTTAAAATTTCATTTTATACTTTTTAGTCCGTTTTAAAAACGTGGTATTTTTTAAAAATTTATTTTTATTTAAATAATTATTTTCTGCTTTTTAGCCTTGTATGTGTGAAATTTTACAATCGATTTTGAACATTTTGATGAGATTATAACAGAGACATGTAGTAAATTTCAGACGGTATTGCGACGCGTCATATCGAAGACTAACGCCGTGGTAAAATGTCAAAGATAAAGGTTCGACGGAGAATTTCGGTGTAACTGTTCTTTCGCTTGGTAAACAAACATTATACTATAATAATACGTAGTAACTTTGTAAACACCGCACGGAGCTCGAACGCACACTGACGCACACTGAGCTCCTTCGGTGCGAAGCGGGTCAGTGGAGTGGGGATGAGTCAGAGTGGGAACACGTAGTAGAGTGGGGAGGCTGAACGCGAAGACGTACTACGTCACGCGGCGGGGGGTGCAAAGGTTCAAATTATTAATAATTTATATCTCCTGAACGCATAGGCTTTTTTAAAAAAATTCTTTTTAAATATTGCATTGTCATCCAGTTCTGAGCTATGTTTAAAATTTCAAGTCTCTAGCTCATCGGGAAGTTGGTTTAAAATCATTTGCAAAATTTGTACCGAACAAACAGACAAACAGACGTGGAATAACAAGTTTCATCGACTAAAATCGTGTTTGTTACAAATAAGGATTATAAGTAACCGAAAATTTGCTCTCTTATTGATAACTGTTATTATGAGCGATCAAAATAAATTGTTCTTATTGATAACTGTTATGAGTAGACTGCGGATTTTTATGCATTAATGGCTTATAAACATTTTCAAAAAATGCTGGAGTATCAAATTCGACAGAATTTAATATGATTTTTATTTATTTTGGAACTACAAATGCTATTACCAATGACATAAAGATTTTATTTGGTCCCACTTTCTTAAAATTTGCCTACAAAACTTGAAAATTGCATAAACATCCGCAGTTTAGTTATGAGCGATCGAAATAAATTTTTCTCATTGATAACTGCTTTGCGCAATCGAAACAGTTTTTCGTCATCAATAACAGTTATCGAGGATGATCCAATTTTCTGCAAAGGTTCAAATTATTAATAATTTATATCTCCTGAACGCATAGGCTTTTTTAAAAAATTCTTTTTAAATATTGCATTGTCATCCAGTTCTGAGCTATGTTTAAAATTTCAAGTCTCTAGCTCATCGGGAAGTTAGTTTAAAATCAATTGCAAAATTTGTACCGAACATACAGACAAACAAGAAAGCGGGCTAATAAAAACGTGGTAATGATTTGAAGTATTGATTGAAGTAAAAATGAACAAGAGTATATTCTAAATATCAAATTTCGGATACATAGAGTTATTATGATCTTATTATAAATTGTTAGTATTTACCGATACGTATATTTCGCTTTTGAAGGCTGTTCAATATAATCGCTTCGCACGCCTTAGAATGATGTGGCGGTGTTGATCTTCCAGTGTTCAAGTTGTTGATGATGATAATTCTGCAACGATGATGTTGTTGGTTGGTGGATGTTAACAATATCCTGCGGATTAACATGCTGTAACTGATTTGACTGACTTTCAACTGAATTGCACTGAACTTTAAATGATTTTTTACTGAACTGGCCACTAAACACTGACAAACTTGGATGTTAATTTAACTTCGAAATATTGACTGTCAACTGAGCCCCTGATGAGGAGCCATCCATTTATAGAATAGCAAATCCATTGTTCTAGGCTTAATCTTCATGAGGTGGCTGCATAATCGCCAATTCCTCTTAATCGTCTACATTTCTTCTTGTATCATCCTTTTGGTTGGATCATATTACTCTGCACATCTCATAGATCGAGGAACAATCCATTGCTCATCAACAAGAATGCGAGCTAATAAAAACGTGGTAAAATGTAGGCATTCTTCTAAAAAGAGGGTCGACGATCTTAAATTTCAAGATCAATCATTTTCGTTATCGAATTCGTCCACAACAAAAGAAATGAAAATTTACTTTCAATCCTTAACGAATAGGCTCGATCATTTCTGTCATCGTATTCGTCCACAACAAAAGAAATGAAAATTTAGTTTCAATCCTTAACGAATAGGCTTTGTTCTCGTTCGTAAATTGAATCCGGAAGCAAATGTAATCTTCCCGTGGCACGTAAAACTGAGTGTCGTTAGACTCTTTGAAAGCATCCTCGACGTTGTAACAAATGCACGAGCTCTTCTACTGAACTGGCCACTAAACACTGACAAACTTGGATGTTAATTTAACTTCGAAATATTGACTGTCAACTGAGCCCCTGATGAGGAGAGCCATCCATTTATAGAATAGCAAATCCATTGTTCTAGGCTTAATCTTCATGAGGTGGCTGCATCATCACCAATTCCTCTTAATCGCTTTCTTCTTAATCGTTTACATTCCTTCTTGTATCATCCTCTTGGTTGGATCATATTACTCTGCACATCTCGTAGATCGAGGAGCAATCCATTGCTCATTGATTACTCTGAAAAATCTTCACATTCTTCAGTGATGAACAGGTTTCAACGAATATTCGCTCACAATTTATATTTGAAATTGTCTCAAATATTTAATGCAGTAGATTTCGCTGTATTCTTAATTTGTTCAATGAAGATTTAAATTCAAAATGAGTTTTCCTTAATCCTATCGCACGCAATGTGGTATAATTATACGATAGTTCGATTTTAATTATTAATTATAATATTTGATATTTTATTTCTCGTACAACATTATTAGAGCAAGTATAAAAAGAAATTCAGAACATGTATGTCATGAATTATACATGATTGATTTCATCAATTATTATTAACGGCTGAACCACCGGACGTGACACTGGCAATTAGTTTTTCTTTTTGTAGAAGTTGTCAAAGATGTCTCTTTGGAAAAGTGCATTCCGAACATCGCCTTGCACTGGGTGCATAAACTATACAAAGAGCATTATGGACATATAAGAAAATGCTGAAATCTGTTAAGAAATATTATTCAACAAGTTAATATTTGACATTATAACGATGAATCGAAGCCAAAGATAAAACCAAAGAAGAAAATGATTATTAGACTGCTCATCATTTTGCATAAATATCCGCGAAACACTTAGTCTCGCAGCGTGTTCTCGCAGTGTGATACAAGACAAGGTTATCGGACACCCGGTGTCGCTTTACGCCAGCTATGCGCTTGAATACTTCATCATTATAATCCTGACCTAGCCAAGCCCGATGTATGGAACTCCGGGAACTGTTCGAAAATTTCGAGAACTTCGCCGCATCCGGCGCGGCGAGGCGGTGTCCGCTCGACTATAGCGAAATGGTTTCGCGTTCGATTGCTCGGAAGCTTCCGTGACTATTCGATGGGTCCGCGGTTTCTATCCCGCAGACGTCGAATTCGGAAACTCGTTATCCATCCTTTGAAATCGTGATACGCAGCAGGACACAAGTAATGTGCTTCCCTTAACGCGTTCCTCGTTTCACAGAGATTGCTACCACGACGAATGTTTTCGACCAACTCGCGAAATTATTTCGTCGTCCGTATTGCACTCGGAATCGATAGGCGGTCTTCCGATAGCTGTGACACCAGCTCCTACGGCATTGTCTCCGTATCTGAAATTCAGTCACTGAAATCACTGTATTGAAATCGATTCTAAAACTCTAATAAAACAGAAAGAAAATCCCTCTCGCTCGGCTCGGATTGGCACAGTGTCGGGCAATAAATTAATTTATTTAAATAAATAATTATTTCATTAAAAATTTAAATAACAAGTTATTTATTATTTGAGAAAGTCTAAATGAATTATTTAAAATAATAGAGTTAATTGTTATTTACAAATACAATTTCAATTATTATTTGTATTGACAAATAATAAATTAAATTGTATTTTTTTATAGGCAGTTGCGTTATACCTGAAAAGTCAAAAATAAGGGAAGACCAAAAACTATTTATTTGATTTCCACCTGAATCCAAATAATAAATAATCTTTTATTTGCAAATAAGAAATAATAATTTATTTAAATAAAAAGTTTAGTGATTATTTGCAATTAAAATCACACGTTTATTTATTATTTAAAATAAAATTTGCCCAACGGACTGGATCGGCATCATTGACAACCCTATGTGTAATTTATATGATTAGCAAAGATTATTACTGCTGAGAAACCTTTTTAAGTTAAAATTTCAACTGCCTCTGGACGTTTCCATATTTTTGGCTCGGCCCAATATTAATGTCTGCCTTTATATTCACTCGTTCCTAAAAAGTTGTGACTTGAGTGTTCAAGGGAAACCAAAATGGTCGTATACCCTCATGTTTAGTTTTGTAGAAGCTTCTCGTTCTGTATACTCCATTTATGTATACGCCTAACGTTATAATAAATTGCTTTTGAGATTTTCTCAATAAAAAAGATTATTTTGCGAATCGCTCACAATGGGGAACAGTCCACAACGCATAACGCCATTCTCGAGGTACTGAAAATCACGGATCCTCCATACTCACAGCAAAAAGTCAAATATTTTATCGAATTGTTGGAACGGTTTTCAGGGGCGAAAGCCCCATCCAATTTACCGCGAGCAATTTCTACACAAGGGAATCTAGCAGAGAAATTTTTAATCGAGTTCCCGACCGATTTCATTACACATTCGCTCTCGTCCAATAAATCCCCACCCCTCTTTGACTCGTCCTATGTTTTTTTTGTCTTTGCTGCCGAGGTGGGTGCGTTCGAGTTTTGTTGGTTCTTTCAATTTTCATCGGGCAAGCATGTCGGCGCGATCTCTCCCCCGGAAATGGAATTAAAACTTGAGGCGGACGTTCCATTTTCGGCGGGGTAGACTCGCGTTGGTAAAACAATCAATTTCTTGTAAATTGCACTCCCTCTGTCCCATAATGATAGTAGCAGTTGATGAATTTAATTTGTCCCATAATGATAGTAGCAAAAGAAAATAAATATAGAACGCAACATTTATTATTAATAAACTAGGTTACATTAAACAATAAATTAAAAATATTACTCACAATTTTTATTTCGAGTGTTTAGATAGTTTCTGGATTTTTCAATAATTTCGTTACTGCATTTTAAACTTTATTATTGTTTACTGCATTTAAAAATAGTATTTTCAATAAGATATACAATTTCGAAAATAAAATATTTCTTCCTATTTCAACAATCTGAACCTCAAAGAAATATTTCTATTTCAACCATTTGATGCAGAAAATTTGTATTTCAACAATTTGATGCAGAAAATAGAATATTTCTATTTCAACAATTTGATCCAGAAAATAAAATATTTCTACTTTAACAATCTGAAACACAAAATAAAATATTTCTATTTCTGCATTCGCCGATAATTCCCGTTTAAATATTCGCTTGTTGCTATTATTATGGGACGGAGGGAGTAAGGTGAAGTGCCCTATGCCTGGACAGCATGTTTTTCTATTTTAAATTTTATCACTTTAAATAAACAAAAACAATTTCTTAAGAATTTTAACATACAGTTCAGAGTTTGTAAAGTAATTTAAAATAAAAAAATCATTGTTTAGGTTAATATCTTAATTGTATTAACAAGAATAATTCAAACCTACAGTTGGACATATTAAATCCAATCTAAGCTAGTACCTGGACAGAAGTAAAGCCTATATCGGGACAAATTCAATTTACGAGTTGATCGAGCGAACATAACCTAAAACGTTGGTTGGTGGCGCTGTTGCGCATGACGAATAGAAGATGCTTTGCGTAATATGTAGTATTCTTATCATAGATTATAGTATTGTATTATTTAACCAAATATATATTTATTTTCATTTACTGTTTTAATAAAACTTGTCATAATACAACTTTTAAGGTGAGGTAGTAATACTGATAGATTTAAGATGTAAACACAAAGTATTATTAACGTCACAACCGGAATACATTTTCTACATACGTTATTCAAGCTAATAGAAGACTAATTATATGTACATGTAGTTAAATAATTTGCAAACAATGCGTTGATTTTATTCGCAAACACGTGTCCGGCTTCAGGCGTAAGCACATTGCGTATAAGCTTAGAGTGGGACAGCTACTGTCATCGTGTCCCAGTATGGAGTACTTATATTTGAAAACAGTCCTAATCTTGGACATCTAATATTTGGATTAATAATTATTATTTACGTTAAGTTTGATTGCCAATTTATTTTAAAATATCAATACTATTATGCGTGATAATTATTTTTTGTCTGAGGGCTTAAATTATATCTTGTTTTCTAACAAAAGTTCGAACTATAAATGCACATGATTCGCATGTAAATAGACTATTTTGTATACTGTTTTCAGATGAACTTTGAATTCATTTTTAAATTTCAATTGATGTCTCAATGAAATAATATTCACACCTACTTGTAGCTGATGCCTCAGAATATACAGGGTGGCCCACATAACTCTGAACAGCTCAATATCTCCGTTACTTTTCGTTGTACAAAAAAACTTCGTAGGATAAAGTTACACTGTTTGAAGGGCCACATATAACGGTGTAAGGGAAAAAAAATTTCAAGGTCATTTTTATGAGATTTCAAGGTTATCGATGTTTTTTTAAATGGAATGAGGTATTTTTTAATACATCAATGGATGCAGCTGGACATTCTTTATAAAAAAGTGCTAACCTATGTATGTCGAAAAGTTAGTAGGTCAGGAGATATTTCAATTTAAATAACTCCAAATACCATTACTGTTTACTTACTGGTATAACGCCTTAGTACGACAGTAATGGTATTTTGGAGTTATTTAAATTGAAATATCTCCTGAACAAGAATGTCCAGCTGCATCGATTGATGTATTAAAAAATACCTCATTCCATTTAAAAAAACATCGATAACCTTGAAATCTCATAAAAATGACCTTGAAATTTTGTTTCCCTTACACCGTTATATGTGGCCCTTCAAACAGTGTAACTTTGTCCTACGAAGTTTTTTTGTACAACGAAAAGTAACGGAGATATTGAGCTGTTCAGAGTTATGTGGGCCACCCTGTATAATATAATTATTTAATCTCTTAATTACTGATTTTACTATGAAAATTCAATTGTCCAGATTTAGGTATCACTTTTGGACTGTCCAGACTTAGGGCACTTCACCTTATTTGTTACAATTCTGGAGCCTCCAAAATACTTTCCGCGTTATATTATCACAGACACTAACTGTCCAGATCCCTATATTACCTATCGAGGAAGCATGAAGGTGTGGTTACGACAGCAGTCGCAATCCTGCGGCCAGGACCCGCCGATTTCTAGCTGGGCGCGGCCATGTTTTCGCTGAGACACACAATACCGGCAGTTTCGTGGTTATTAAGCGCCCACGAGTCTCTCCGCGAGTTCGACAAAAGAGTCCGTCAGCAGCGTCCTTTCCCCGTCTCGATTTTTTCATGTTTCATCGGATGCCTGCCACCGCGCGCCGTCCCCTTCGCGCATTCTACTCGCGTGTATTTCTGTTGTCTTTCCTCCAGACAATAGCTACCGGGCTGTTCGCCGAGATCAAAGGGATCGGCCCACATGGCGCACGGAGCAAGTGTGTTTGTGCTTCCCCTTCGTCGCTCCGCCCGCAGCGTCTTTTTTCTTTCGGATCCATGGCTACTTTCTTCAGCATTCTTTCCTCTATTTTCGCGTGCCTTTTCTTCTATCTTTCTTCTACCCCCCAGCCCCTGTCGCCATCGTTCTCCGTTCGACCATAATCGTCACGCTTTCCCAGCTCGTGGATCGCGTTCCGACGATTACGAAAATCAAACGTTTGCCGGACATCGGAGCTCGTATATTTAATGTTTGTTAAATCTACCTTACAACGAAAAATTCTGAAAAAATTCACACTCGTGTAACCTATCGGGTGGAATATTCATGAATTCTTCCGTCACTTTCTGTCAAGCACAGCGGAAGAGACGCAAGGCTCTTGTTTTTCAACTTTGCTGTTCAATGATATCAAAGCGTATACTGGTAAGGGGTTCGAGCGTTGTTTGCACGGTATCGATTCTACTTAGTCGATGCTTGATCCCATCACTAGCCGTCATACGCCGGTGTTTCGATGCTCGTTTCAATGGTAGCCGGCATTGTTGCGCGCAGACACAGGTCTCGTTGCGGAAATAAATAGCTTGCACCGGAGGGGCGGCGTTCGATGGAATCGGTGCACCGATGAGCACGCGGACGGGAATCGAAAGGTGAGCTCGGGGGGAGAACGTTTTTAAATGGCCTGTGGTTGCTGCTCGTGAAAAGGAAGATGCTCTCCTTCTCGCAGAAATGGAAGCTCGCTGGAACCTCGAGTGCTTTCTGTTCGGCTCCCCTCGACTTCAACACATCGCACACCGACCAATACACACCGGCGTGTATTTAATAGTTCGTGAAAGTCTAATATTCACAGATGGGAATTCCTTGAACAATTTCTCGCTTTGTTAGCTCGCGGAAATGATTTTTAGCGTATTGTTGCTTTGCGCGAAGTCGTAATCGGTTTTCTTTATCGTTTGTTCGGGTCGTTGAAGTATTTCATTTCCTGCCGGAAATGATGCCTTCATTTCATTTCTCTTCTTGCTCATCCGGATGGATCAAGGGAGAGTGAGTCGTGCTTCTCTTTCCTTTATTTGAGAGTTATGCGCGGAATGACCTGCTGCTTCACAATAACACAAAACCGGCGGATGGTAAAAGCTTCGATTGAAGCTTTCGACATGACGAGCACGATTCAGACGACAGTTGTAAGATTACAATATTGCGTTGACAGCGCAGCCTTTCCCTCGATGGAATTTTTTTGCCTGCGAGAGCCGAAGAAGTGCTTGGAGACTTCCCTCGACAATACTACTATTCGATATTGTTCGACGTACGGATTTCCATTTTCATGGTCCGTTGGGAGAATATGGAAAGCAGCCTGTGCCATACGAAAACATCGTAGCTGTATCGTGTACGTCGTTTATACGAAAGTATCAAGACCTGGAACGAATTTATAAAATGTCATCGCGTTATTTCCGGCTTGTTACAATTATCGACAGAAGAAATACATTTGACTCCCGTTTACATTCAGGGGACATTATTACCCCCGAAAAATGTCAGAATTATGAGGGGAAAAAGGAGGGACGGGGGAAACAAGGCACGGAGATTGAAATCCTTTTATTCGTCTCCGAGCAGATGGGGAAAGAGCGATGAATTCGGATCCCAGTAGCTCAGACTTCTGATAGTGGAACTGATAATGGATTATCCGCGTTTCTTCCTTGCCCCGCGACTCGTCCACTCCTCCCTCCCCTCCACGTCCAAGATTAATCTTCGTTTAATACCAGTGTCGACTTCATGAATCATTGTCACGAAACTTCCGGCGTCGCGACTTTCTTTTATGCAAACGTTCGCGGCAGGAAGACCTCTGCAAAGGCTTTCTTTCCACTGGATGTTGTTGTCGATGGTCTCGTTCGACAATATACACCGTCGAGCAGCTCCTGTGACAGTTGCTACGGCATTTTTCTTGGGCTGTTTCTGTGAACCGGGTAGAGTTAATTCAAATATTTTCATCTCGTGAAATACACACTTTTTCTGATTAAAACGGTTCCCAATATGATACAAGGATACAAGGATACAAGGATACAAGGATACTTTATTTATAGTGATAGGTTATTATACACCTGTTACACTTTATACCGCTTTTATACATCTTTATATGGACATTCATCGCTTTTGTTTAACAAGAATATATTACTTATTTCTAATAAAAACTAGAGGGCTATTGTTGCTCGCTCGCGAGTAGGGTTGTTTTTGCTCGCTCGCTTCGCGAGCTCGCGGGTAGGACTGCTCTTGCGAGAGGGTTAGTGATACGCATAGCTAGTAGGGCCTACTGCTATTAATGTTTTTTATTTGGTGTGTGACTCTCCAAGAGTCACACAAAGAACTTCCCGATTCGTTACTCCTTCGCCAACATCGCTAACATCGTTTTTTTTGTACTTTCATCGATATTCTCCCAAAATGTATTCTTGGGAATAGAGATGATAAATTCACTCTTGCATTGGAATAACTTTCGATTATTCCAAGCGGTAAGATTAGCATCAGTTAAAAAAAAAATTTTTTTTAAATAAAAAAAAATTAAGAAAAAAATTTTTTATGTAATTGCGTTTGGTTCTTTGGTGAAAAATTTTCGTCCTTCCTTATAAATTGCATTGTAGAATCAACTCTTTTCGAAAAAAAGTAAAAATCTAAAAAACTACTTGACCAATATGGACCAAAATCTAATCAGCTCTAAGTTACGACGGGGCACATCGATTGCATCATTCATCATCCTGATCGCGTTGTTACTTTTTCTGAAAACGTTAACGAAAAATTTGATTACATAGAAACGGCCATACGCACGCACGCACACACACACACACACACACACACACACACACACACACACACACACACACACACACACACACACACACACACACACACACACACACACACACGAACATTTTGTTATAAATAGTCTAAAATGACTCCAATGACCATGAAACGTGAAGATCTGCTAAAAAATCGATTTTCGATTTTCGGGGTAATTACAATAACTTCCCTATAAAATCGGGAAGTTAAAAAACATAAATTTCGTTTCGTTTGTGATTTAATCCATCCTACAGATGCCTAATAAAACAAAGAAAATCCTTTTCCTTAATATTGTACTATATAATATATATATATATAGATAATTTAAGCTACTTCTCTATTCACTATCTAGATTCCTTTCCCCCAAAACCATTTCCAGTTCTGTATTTTAAAAGAAATAAATCGTTTTTACATATATTCCCTTCACATTTTGCCAAGCTGACTTGGTACTTGAAAAGGAAGGGAATTTTTACTTTTGTTTATTCTATTCTGCTTAATTCTAGACCCTTAACGAAAATCAGGGTTTCTTGTCTATACTCATTAGAAATTCTTTAATGGCTAAAATTGAACTGCTCTTACTTTGAGCTAGAATGCTGAAGGCATCCTCTCCATGATTTTCTAAGTCTTTGATTAACTTTCTTCTTAATATTTCTCTTTCCCTATTATATAAACCACATTCAATATGATACAATAATCTATTTCACAAAGATGTGAAATACATGTGTATTTATATGTGTCCTATGATAGGGTATGTGTTCTACACGATATTTTCACAAATATCGTGTAGGAGACACGATTCAGGGATCTCTAACGAAAATCAGGGTTTCTTGTCTATACTCATTAGAAATTCTTTAATGGCTAAAATTGAACTGCTCTTACTTTGAGCTAGAATGCTGAAGGCATCCTCTTCATGATTTTCTAAGTCTTTGATTAACTTTCTTCTTAATATTTCTCTTTCCCTATTATATAAACCACATTCAATATGATACAATAATCTATTTCACAAAGATGTGAAATACATGTGTATTTATATGTGTTCTATGATAGGATATGTGTCCTACACGATATTCTCACAAATATCGTGTAGGAGACACGATTCAGGGATCTCTAACGAAAATCAGGGTTTCTTGTCTATACTCATTAGAAATTCTTTAATGGCTAAAATTGAACTGCTCTTACTTTGAGCTAGAATGCTGAAGGCATCCTCTTCATGATTTTCTAAGTCTTTGATTAACTTTCTTCTTAATATTTCTCTTTCCCTATTATATAAACCACATTCAATATGATACAATAATCTATTTCACAAAGATGTGAAATACATGTGTATTTATATGTGTCCTATGATAGGATATGTGTCCTACACGATATTCTCACAAATATCGTGTAGGAGATACGATTCAGGGATCTCTAACGAAAATCAGGGTTTCTTGTCTATACTCATTAGAAATTCTTTAATGGCTAAAATTGAACTGCTCTTACTTTGAGCTAGAATGCTGAAGGCATCCTCTCCATGATTTTCTAAGTCTTTGATTAACTTTCTTCTTAATATTTCTCTTTCCCTATTATATAAACCACATTCAATATGATACAATAATCTATATCACAAAGATGTGAAATACATGTGTATTTATATGTGTCCTATGATAGGATATGTGTCCTACACGATATTCTCACAAATATCGTGTAGGAGACACGATTCAGGGATCTCTAACGCTTCGCACGAAACATCGGGGAGCTGTAAACGCAATATTTGATAGTAGAAAACTTCGGAACAGGGTGAATTGTGCACATTGCGAGTTTGCGTGAACAAAGAGTCTATTTCCCCTCGGGGAGTTGCCCGAGGAATCTCAATAATGTATTTCCCGCAGAGGAATCGTAAAATACTGCGAAGCGAACGGCGCGCCCCTGCGCGTTAATGGAACCAACATTGCTGGAGGGGTAGTCTCATATTATTTCTTATTATTACTTAACATTAAACCTACCGAGCCTTAAAAGTAACTGGTACATCCCTAGCAGCACAAGATATTGTATACACATTCATGTAATATCAAAAAGAGATTCAATCTGTTTTTAATATTAAAATATACATACAATATTTATTTTACATTAAGTACCAAATATTCTTTTTTATATAAGTTAGGAAGAAATATTTTTCTCATATGAAAAAGTGTGGCTTAAAAAATATTTGTCCAATATTTTTGTGCTACTAGGGATGTTCCCTTATAAAGATGACAAGATTGATTTTATTTAGATTTTGTGCGGCCTCTGTATAATACGTGCTCTACTAAAGATATTTATACAATCAATTCTTATAAAATCATTTTTACTATTTCAATAGAGTAATTATTCGTTCGGTGTCCAACGGCCGCGTTCTGCACGGACGGCGATGGTCTAGTAGACACTATTTTTTTATTACTGCGTCTACCGCGCCGACCGCGAAGAGACTTCAGTCGAAAAGCCGAACACAGAGAAGAAAAGAATGAAATACGAAAGGCCCGCGAGTTAGAATTATTTAGAATTGTTTATTTTTCATTATTTTTTTATGAAACTTCCACCAATATATTTGTGGCATTTTTCTGATTAAAATGACACCAAACACGATATAAATTTAACTGTATTTAGTGGCTTAATCGACGATGAAAGTTTCGAACGCAACGAAGAACAGCGTATGGGAAAGAAAGAGACGCGGACAGTCGCCGTCGCCGACACAGTTCAAAGACCCGCGTTGTCGCTGTCCTTCCTTGCGCCCTAAACATTCACCGTTGATTAAACTACTAAATACAGTTGAAATTATATCGTGTTTGGTGTCATTTTAATCAGAGAAATGCTAGAAATAAGTTAGCGAACGTCCCATGAAAAAATAATGAACATTAAGTAGTTTGAAAATTCGATTCATTCGAGTCAATGTGTGGTGTTCACACCGATATACCCGAGCCGAGATCAATCATCGCCGTCCTGCGGCGCACAGTGGAACTTTTCGTCCAAATCGGAGACAAAATCAAGGAACTTCCGATAGAAATGAGATAGAGAGCTGAAATTTTTTTTCATTACAGTTGAGACTTCACAGAATGTGGGAAAAATAGGGAGATTATGGTACGAACGTTTTATAACCTTGAGAAAATTCGTTAAACAATTCGTTCACAAAAATCGATTTCTTGTAAAATCCTGAAGTCGTAGACAAATTTTGAAACCAGATTTGAATTCAGCATGAAAAAATCTATAGGAAATGATGTATGGCATGTTACAGAAAAATTTTTTCTACCCGTGGTATTGCAAAAACCACAATTTTCGTGACATTGTGCAAGTTTGACGATTTTTTTCAAGGTTAAAAAATGTTCGTACCATAATCTCCCTATTTTTCCCATATTCTGTGAAGTCTCAGCTGTAATTAAAAAAAACTTCAGCTCTCTATCTCATTTCTATCGGAAGTTCTTTGATTTTGTCTCCGAAATGGACGAAAAGTTCCACTGTGCGGCGCACAGTGGGCTAAACCGACGAAATCTGTGTCAAAATCAAAGAACTTTCGATAGAAATGAGATAGAGCGATGAAATTTTTTTTTAATGAAAGCTGAAACTTTGCAGAATATGGAATAATTATGGTGATTGTGGTACGAACGTTTTTTAACCTTGAAAGAATTCGTTAAACTTGCACAACTTCAAGAAAATTGTGGTTTTTCCTATACTACGTGCGGAAAACTTTTTTTTTAAATGCGACACATCATTTCCCGTAGAGTTTCTCACGCTGATTTCAAATCAGGTTTCAAAATTTGTCTACGACCTCGGGATTTTGCAAGAAATCGATTTTTGTGAACACAACTTATGAAATCATTTTTTCGTTGAAATTAATTGGTAACCCACTAGTCTGAAGAAATATTGTATTCTCATATATGAAACACATTCAAAATAATCATAAAATAATCATACAGCGTGACTGTAATGCGTAAACGTTCAAATACTTCATTATGATTATTTCTAATGTGTTTTATGTATGAGAATACAATATTTCTTCAGACTAGTGGGTTACCAATTCATTCCAACGAAAAAATGATTTCATAAGTTGTGTTCACAAAAATCGATTTCTTGCAAAATCCTGAGGTCGTAGACAAATGTTGAAACCTGATTTGAAATCAGCGTGAGAAACTCTACGGGAAATGATGTGTCGCATTTAAAAAAAAAATTTTTTCCGCGCGTAGTATTGGAAAAATCACAATTTTCTTGAAGTTGTGCAAGTTTAACGAATTCTTTCAAGGTTAAAAAACGTTCGTACCACAATCTCCATAATTATTCCATATTCTGCAAAGTTTCAGCTTTCATTTTAAAAAAAATTCATCGCTCTATCTCATTTCTATCGAAAGTTCTTTGATTTTGACACAGATTTCGTCGGTTTAGCCTACTGTGCGGCGCGGCGCGATGGCCGGCAGTGGAGTGGGTAGGCACTGGACAGCGTTCGCACAGGCGACCCGGACAGCAAATGAAGATTTGCTGTAATTGTTCAATAATAAATCTGGAACCGGTCATATTGACCGGTAGTGGTAGGTTTAGTGTTAAAAAATAGCGACAAATTTAGATAGCATTTATGTATGAAAGAGAAATAATAAATCAATGTAATCTCCCTTCGTGGAAATTAATTAAAATTCCATAGCTTGTCTCCGGACGGACAGTTTGGACCAATCAAGTTGCTTACGGAAATAAAACCCACAAAATCACATTAGCATCGTTTCTGATCAGATTTGCAGGTGCATAACGAGACAGCTGTCTAGAGAGCACTGCAAGCGAAATCCAATCGTGGCCGTCCCAGCGATCGTTCTTCCGATCGCGCGTCGAAAGCATCAGATGCGTCGGATGCGCCCCGATAATAAGATTTCCGCACGCTCGGCCGTTCCGCTCCGCTTTCAATACGCGGACGGCGGCCTCCGATGGAAACTGTGTGTGATTTTAACAAGTCCTCTTCCCTGTGGAAAATAATACAGGAATAACACGTCAAAACCGACGTTTCCAACACCGTTGCGGGTCTCGGTTCAGCTATGCAATGTCCGTTTGCTCGTTGAATATATAATCAACCTTTAAACTTTAAACGAACGTAACTTTTCTCTGAACAAAACTTATTGGTATCGCTAATAACTAGACTGCGGATTTATGCATTAATAAGAAAAATGGACACGTAAAATTTAATGCAGTGTACACGTTAAAAATATTAGATGATCGCATTAGTTCGTGCCCGATTTGAATATAAAATTTCAATGGTTAAAATTTAAAAAACACAACTTTACTAATCAATTATACATATAGTCACCATTCTTTTCTAATTGTAGAAAATTTAATAAAATTGTAGAATTTTATTTTCAAATCGGGCACGAACTTATGCATCATCTAATATTTAAAGACACAAACGTATTCTTTTCAACTTAATAGGCTCCTGTGTCCTGCAATCAATGCGAACATTTTTTATTTTGCATAAAGATCCGCAGTCTATTATCAGTAATTTTCTTTCTTAATGTTTAACAGTATTTTACCACACATATATTAGCTTGTCGTGTCGTCGTTATTGTATGCGTCAAATCTAATCGTTAAACCTCTTCAATTTTTAATTTATATTCAATTTTTTTTTAAATTATTATTTTCAATTATAATACAAATTCAATTCAATGTATTTTATATTTATAATATAATTAAAAATCCCCTCAATTTTAAATTTATATTAAATTTTTCTTTTAAAGAAATTATTATTTTCAATTATAATAAAAATTTACTGATCTATTTAATTTTTGTAATATAATTTGAAATCCCCTCAATCTTAAAATGTTAAAGTTTCTTTTAAAAAATTATTATTTTCAATCATAATAAAAATTTACTAATCTATTTAATTTTTATAGTATAAGTCAAAATTCCCTCAATTTTAGATCCACATTAAATTTTCTTTTTAAAAATTACTATTTTCAATTATAATAAAAATTTACTAATCTATTTAATTTTTATAATATAATTTAAAATCCCCTCAATTTTAAATTTATATTAGATTTTCATTAAAAAAATTATTATCTTCAATTACAATAAAAATTTACTAATCAATTTAATTTTTGTAATATAATTAAAAATCCCCTCAATTTTAAATTTATATTAAATTTTTCTTTTAAAGAAATTATTATTTTCAATTATAATAAAAATTTACTGATCTATTTAATTGTGACAACAATTAAAATTGTTAACGAGCAAAATAAATGTTTACTTAGCTCCTACAGATTGCAATTGACGTATAAAAATTTTATTTTGCATAAAAATCCGCAGTCTAATCATGACATTAGCGCTCCACGCTTCTATTTTTCCAGTCACTAATGTCATGATTACATTAAATTTTTGGGCGAACCATTATTTTCTCCTTTTTAGTGCATTTTAATATACTCGTGGTTTTAAAAAAGATTTTTTTATATATATATTTTTACATTTTTTGACCGCGCCGCATTAAAATACCATCACCGCTAACGGCCCCCGATATTCGTATCCGAAGCCCATCGCGACATTAAGAATTCATCTGGCATTATCCGTGGTAGTTCGTCGTCCAGAAATATATCGAAGAAAGGAATAGCGTGAACCGTCCGCGGGGCTGTCCGTTCAAAAATGCAGATGCCTCGGCGTTTTCATGGTGCGCGCTTAATCCATCTTCCACCACGATACGGGACACAAAGCTAGCCCGCGAGTTTAGCTCCGTATCATGCGGATACTGTATTCTGACCGCGTGCATGCTTTTATACAGACCGCTTGGTCCGTCGGTGCCGGGTGTCTTTCTTAGCGATAAGGCTCCCGGTAAATTATAGTAATGCCCGGAAAGTAGGATGCAGCGAGCTCAGATACTGTCGAATTCGACGAGAAATCCAGCAAAAGTAGACATGCTCCGCTGTGACAGTAATCGAGTAATAGCACCGCTCGGACGTTTGCATAGTCGAATCGAAGCATTCGCAAGTTTCATTCGATCAATTCGACCACGGCGAATCGGAGCCAACCTGGAAAGTTATTCTACTAAATTTCTCATTGGAATATTCGTGAAAGAACACGGGTTCACCTAAATGCACAGCGTGATCCACACGGGCTGATAATAGCGAAACGTGCAGCTAGCAGCGAGCCTGAATAGCTTCGCGTTGATCGATTCGATTTAGACTGAAGATTGTGGTTGCGAGGGGATGAAAATACTTCGGCCTGGCGCTTATCTAAAATTCAATTTGCATATTCGATCCTCAATTACTCTGTTCCAAGTCTATATGCCGGCACGTTGTTCATTGATCCGGAAACGTTCGGTTCGAACATAAGAGATACTTCCTGAGCTCCCGGACGAATTTCATCCCTCAGCCGGAAAGGAGTACGAGAACTCGTCTCGAGAGGGTGGGAACATCTTGTAGCGTTTGCGTTTTTCTTTTATCCCCCGGTTCGTCGTTTTTTCGAGGCACCCAGAGAACGGGAAAATTTCTCGCCCGCATCGGATAACGTGCCAGAGCACACTCGGTACACACGATTTATCGCGGAAAGGGGTGCGAGCGAGGGAGAAGAAGAACAATACCATCCAGATGGGTTCGACGAAGGTTCCCCCCCGTGAGTCATAGATCATCGATCTAAGAAGGTTATGGTCGTACGTAATCTTCTCGACGAGCTGAACAATTTTCTGTGACGGGCCGTCCGCGCGGCCATCTTCCTCCGCGCTGGTTCGCGCGAATATTTCGCACGATGCGCTTCCGTGATTCGATGAATATCTCAGCAGCTAGCGAGTCTACGAAAAGAGATGCTTCAGCCTTGTGACGTTAAATAAATTTCTGTCATGAGTGTTGATGAATAAATGGTGTGTTTCTAGTTAAAGAATTTTTTCTTAATTAACGGAGATAGCAAATGACGACGAAGGAAGCACGCGAGACTCGTTTCACGCTGACACACGAAGAATGCAATATTGACAGGGAAATCGATAACTCGCCACTTGTCCGGTGGATGTTCGCGCGGAATCGGATGCTTCTCAGTTTCGGGCAAATGTGTGCCGTTTATCGACCGTTTCCTCGCTCTGCCTGTCCCCGATGGTTTACCGGATGTCGTACGGCAAAACAAAGATTTTGTTAACCTCGCGTCACTGGACTGCGGATTTTATGCATTTATGACAAAAATAGAAACGTACAATTTAAAGCTGTGGGCATATTAAAAAGATTTAAGGACATCAGCGTATTGGTTTCAGCTTAGTCAGATAATTGAGAGAAAAAAGACATTTTTATTTCACTCCTGTGTCTTGCAATCAATAAAACACTTCGATTTTTTAAACATTAAGTTGTATTTTTGATTTGATAGTGTTATAGCTGGTGTTAAGACGAATTCAATAATTTATATATTATGACCCTCCACACTATTAATAACGTTGTTAACAACGTTGCAACAGTTTTGACACTATTAGTAACGTTGCAATAGCAATTTCTCTTAATCTGGCGAAAAAATGTTTGAAATAAAAGCTTGACAGTATTAACATAGGTATACACTTTAATATATAAAACTTCGAAAAAATTTTATTTAAAACAAAAAAACAAGGTCGCTTCGATTTTTTAAACATTAAGTTGTATTTTTTATTTGATAGTGTTATAGCTGGTGTTAAGACGAATTCAACGATATACATATAATAGTATGACCTTCCCACTATTAATAACGTCGCAATAGTTTTGGCGCGCTAAACTGGCCAAATACCCCACTGTGCGGCGCGCCAACTGTCTATTGGCCGACTGTGTCTACTCGCGTCTAGGTCGCGCTCTCATTGGTCCGCGTTTTTCGTTAATAACTCCTGAACAAAGCCGCGCATAACATTTTTGCTAAGGAAAATGTCGCTTCAGATGACGTCAGGAACCTCCCATTTCCGTCTATTGGCCGACTGTGCCAACTTTCGTCTAGGTCGCGCTCTGATTGGTCCGCGTTTTTCGTTAATAACTCCTAAACAAAGCCGCGCATAACATTTTTGCTAAGGAAAATGTCGCTTCAAATGACGTCAGGAACCTCCCATTTCCGTCTATTGGCCGACTGTGTCAACTCGCGTCTTGGTCGCGCTCTGATTGGTCTGTGTTTTTCGTTAATAACTCCTGAACAAAGCCGCGCATAACATTTTTGCTAAGGAAAATATTGCTTCAAATGACGTCAGGAACCTTCCATTTCCGTCTATTGGCCGACTGTGCCAACTTTCGTCTAGGTCGCGCTCTGATTGGTCCGCGTTTTTCGTTAATAACTCCTAAACAAAGCCGCGCATAACATTTTTGCTAAGGAAAATGTCGCTTCAAATGACGTCAGGAACCTCCCATTTCCGTCTATTAGCCGACTGTGTCAACTCGCGTCTAGATCGCGCTCTGATTGGTCCGCGTTTTTCGTTAATAACTCCTAAACAAAGCCGCGCATAACATTTTTGCTAAGGAAAATGTCGCTTCCAATGACGTCGGGAACCTTCCATTTCCGTCTATTGGCCGACTGTGCCAACTTTCGTCTAGGTCGCGCTCTGATTGGTCCGCGTTTTTCGTTAATAACTCCTAAACAAAGCCGCGCATAACATTTTTGCTAAGGAAAATGTCGCTTCAAATGACGTCAGGAACCTTCCATTTCCGTCTATTGGCCGACTGTGCCAACTTTCGTCTAGGTCGCGCTCTGATTGGTCCGCGTTTTTCGTTAATAACTCCTAAACAAAGCCGCGCATAACATTTTTGCTAAGGAAAATGTCGCTTCAAATGACGTCAGGAACCTCCCATTTCCGTCTATTAGCCGACTGTGTCAACTCGCGTCTAGATCGCGCTCTGATTGGTCCGCGTTTTTCGTTAATAACTCCTAAACAAAGCCGCGCATAACATTTTTGCTAAGGAAAATGTCGCTTCCAATGACGTCGGGAACCTTCCATTTCCGTCTATTGGCCGACTGTGCCAACTTTCGTCTAGGTCGCGCTCTGATTGGTCCGCGTTTTTCGTTAATAACTCCTGAACAAAGCCGCGCATAACATTTTTGGTAAGGAAAATGTCGCTTCAAATGACGTCAGGAACCTCCCATTTCCGTCTATTGGCCGACTGTGCCAACTTTCGTCTAGGTCGCGCTCTGATTGGTCCGCGTTTTTCGTTAATAACTCCTAAACAAAGCCACGCATAACATTTTTGCTAAGGAAAAAGTCGTTTCAAATGACGTCAGGAACCTCCCATTTCCGTCTATTGGCCGACTGTGCCAACTTTCGTCTAGGTCGCGCTCTGATTGGTCCGCGTTTTTCGTTAATAACTACTAAACAAAGCCGCGCATAACATTTTTGCTAAGGAAAATATTGCTTCAAATGACGTCAGGAACCTTTCATTTCCGTCTATTCGCCGACTGTGTCAACTCGCGTCTAGGTCGCGCTCTGATTGGTCCGCGTTTTTCGTTAATAACTCCTAAACAAAGCCCCGCATAACATTTTTGCTAAGGAAAATGTCGCTTCAAATGACGTCAGGAACCTCCCATTTCCGTCTATTGGCCGACTGTGTCAACTTTCGTCTAGGTCGCGCTCTGATTGGTCCGCGTTTTTCGTTAATAACTACTAAACAAAGCCGCGCATAACATTTTTGCTAAGGAAAATGTCGCTTCAAATAACGTCAGGAACCTCCCATTTCCGGCTGTTGAAGGAATTTTGGGACACCCTGTATAAATATCCAATGACTGCACGATTTTTCAAGTTTTCCATTTTTCTAACCAGAGCAAACACGTCTACTTTAATCAGCTGCCCGAAGCAAGCTATTTGACAGATCGATTTGGAATGTATGCTATGTTCACATCAAGGGCGGATGTTTTTGCTGCCATCAATATCATCTGTGCCGGGCTACGAACTTTCTGAATGACCTGGTAATCGATGCAGACAATTTTTATTTCGCATAAAGATCCGCAGTCCACTCATTACCGCCGAGTTCGTTCAGCCGGTTAATGTAAACGAATTTCAGCGACGTGTAGAGACGATATGTCGACGGAAGAATTTCACGGAAGTGTAATTTAAAATGCGTAAATAAAATTTGAAACAGCAAAAATTTCGCAATACAACGACTCACGAAATCCGCGACTGGATTTATGGAATGGCCGCGTTAATTACACGATTGGTTTCGTTTGGTCGTTTCCGATAATTACGGGAGTTTATTGAAATTTTGTGGGTCAGTATTGAACGTCGAGATCCGTGATGGGCTGTTTGCCGATAAAATCGACGCCGTCTGCGCAGGTCGATCCATATTTATCAGCACGGATTTCGATAAGCAGAATTCGATTCCCGAGGCACAATCAGATGCGGTTACAGTCCCAATGGGACTGCCAATACCCTATTCAGATGCGCGGGGGTCTTACTTGGCTCTGCTTTAATAAACATGATCTTGATGTCGAATATAAAACCCTTTTCAAACTAGAATACCTTAGCATTCTATGTATATCGAACTTGGATTCGCTCTCCTCTCCACTTCTACGCTTGTACGTTTTCACTGCAGAACGTTCTATTGAATAAACATGAGAATACTAATGATTTGTCTAAATGTAGAATAGAGCACGTTCTGGACAAGATTTGTTGTAGAAATATTATATTCATACACAGAGAAAGATGTGGCACAATTTTTATTGATTCATCTTTTTATCGCATCTTATGCCGGACGAGAAAGTCCGTTTTTCCGATGTTATGATTCGTTAATGTTACGCGAACGAGCAAACGATGGAGGAAATGGACGTCTTTAACATTTTAACGAGCCAGTGAAACTTCTTAATTAAAGAACGAAAGGGGGAAAAATATGACGAGCTGTCTAATGATAAAAGTATCGCATTAAAGCGGTTCGAGGAAGCTGATAAATTATCTCGAAACTCGTAACTTTACTTTATGTATGGTATTACGGGAAAGAAATTAAGATTTTCGAATGCGCTTAACTGAAATCCCGCTTTTGCCGCGGAGAACTTTCGCGAAAGAAAATAGCCAGTAAAGTGGCAAGGGAGGAAAGTAATTTCAATTAAGGGGGGAACGTGGCTAAAGTTAAAGCGATTTTGAAACCGGTATTTTTTCCTTATATTTTCTGGCACGTTAATGCCGACTAAATTTCCTACTTCATTCGACATTTAGAGTGAACTGTACGATGATTCGCACTCTTGGCCAAAATCGTAGTGAAAATCTTTTTATCTCTTTTTGAAATGTTTAAATGAACTTAACTTGCTATTATTATAAGCTAATAGAGATTTTTCAGCAAAATCAAACAGTTTTACGAGACATAAATCTCTTATTATAAAATATATTCTGTGAATAACAATCGTAAGACAAATAGTACAGTCATTGGCACTGAAGAACTGAGTAGGAATTATTATTAACTTAATAAAGAAAAATAATGAGAATAGTTTGTACTACATGTAGGCTTAGATTCTGCATTATGTATAATTTACGTGTGAACTAATATCATCAGCTTAATATGTAGAAATAACTTAAGAGACGAAGATAATGCTCAAAGAAAAAATAGGAAAATATTTCAGAGTTTACACGAGCCATCCGATTCAACTCTTCTTTTTGTGGTGAATGTTCCTCTTGTATAAATTTCGAATAATGTTGTTTTGTTTATTTAAGAGAAGATCTTTATACGATGTATGTACATGGTGGAACAATCATTTTGATTAATACGATCTCTGGCTTCTTTTTTCTACTGCAACATTTTCTGAATTTTCTTCTTTCTTCTCCGTCTTGATATTGACAACAGTATTTTCAGTATTGTTGTTGGCATTTCTCCTTTTTATATTTTTATTGCCTCTTTTGAACTTTGCCGCGTCCAGTATCTTTAATGTACTCAAGTGTATCCGTTCGTTTAAGGGTAACTCATCGTATTCATCATCAGTATTTTTAAGTTCGATGTCTCTATCAGTCTTTAAGCCTGCAATTTTCATTTTCTTCTGTAAGGACAAACTATCTTTAGATTTTTATCTTCCCTTTTTCGTTCTTCGCCTTTTTTTCGGGCATGCCATTTTGAACTGCCTCTACAGCCTGAAGTAAATCTGCCTCAGTGTATTTTTTAGTATATTCTATGTAAGAATATGAGTGATTTGCAGAAGTAGGTAAATAAATAGTCCAAAGATTAGCTCTCCAATTCCCATTGCAATGTACCCCCTTCAATGTACAATGATTGGCAGTGCCAAGAATTGGTAAGAAGACTTCTTGCAATGAAATAAAATCATACTTCTAATTTGTTTTAAAGATCCAAGGCATTAATTTTTCGAATATTAAAAGAAAATCCAAAAGTGTATATCTAGTAATTGGCATGGATGATCCAAATTTTAGGAACCCTAAAATTCTAAATGTATTTCGTGGAAAGATCACAGGTCCCTCCGAAGGTCGTCGATTGGTCGGCTCTATTTGGGAACGTCGTTGGTGGGAGCCAAAGAAAATATAGTGACGGTCGAATATAGTCGGAGGAATCGATCGATACAACTGTCACCTTTATGCATTATTCAGCCGACTCGGCTGTCGATAATTGGCGCCACGTTTACTCCGGTGTTTCGATTCCACCGTCTCGGCCCGTCTAATTCAATAATTGCGAGACCAGTGCCACCGGGAACATAATTTTTCCCCGTTGTCTCGTTCCGTTTTTCTTTTCTGTTGTACTCGGACGCACGTGTGGCGAAGTCTGGGAACCGGGTAATCCGGTCACGCGCCGGTTTACGTGGCCACACTTGCAATTTCCGATTCGAGTGGTTCCGCTCAAAACGCTCGAGGGATGAAGAGGATTCGCCATGAGAATGTACAGTCGGTCGCGTAATTGATGGCACACGTTTCAAGTCACGATAACATTTTTAGAAATGGACCAGTTTTTCTACCGAGATGATAAAACGAGCCGTTTATTTTGAAAGTGGCCTAAGTCCATTCAAGTGTACATTGAGTTATTTAAGAGTTTGCGTTTCAATGAAATTAAAACTATACGTATAGGATTCCAATGTGTCCCACTCCTTAAGTGTATCCAAGAGAGTTAAATTTACAATTCCTATTAAAATAATTGCAATTATTAAGTGAACAATATGCGTCTTCTCACGGAAACAAAGTTGCTATTGGCTCTCGATGCAAAGCACGGCGAATCGGCTAGGTTCATCCTGTTTTTAGAGAAGCACCATTTCGGATACGGCCATTAGGTCCCAGAAAACAGCGCGAACGGTAACGCGATTAGTCGGGGAATCGGCCGGAGCGAGCGTATTAAGCTCGAACGCTGTCCTTTATCTGTATCGATTGTGCCGAGGATGGTTTAATTTATCGCACGGGGAAACAAGTTTTTAATGGCAGCTCTCGATCCGGGTAATGGAGCGGAAAGTAAGTCGCTTGTTGGGCCGCGCTACGTCTGGGGAATTAACAAAGGAGATGACGTCACGGCCAGGGTGGAGAACGTTGGGGGTGAACGATGCGAATTGCGGGGCAACAGTTACCCTCTCTCCACCTGTGCTGAATTAGAAGGAGAAGGTAGTCGTTCAGGTGGGTAGTTTTAAACGCCTCACACGGGAAGGTGAAGTGCCCTAAATCTGGACAGTCCAAAAGTGATACCTAAATCTGGACAATTGAATTTTCATAGTAAAATCAGTAATTAAGAGATTAAACAATTATATTATATATTCTGAGGCCTTAGCTACAAGTAGGTGTGAATATTATTTCATTAAGACATCAATTGAAATTTAAAAATGAATTCAAAGTTCATCTGAAAACAGTATACAAAATAGTCTATTTACATGCGAATCATGTGCATTTATAGTTCGAACTTTTGTTAGAAAACAAGATATAATTTAAGCCCTCAGACAAAAAATAATTATCACGCATAATAATATTGATATTTTAAAATAAATTGGCAATCAAACTTAACGTAAATAATAATTATTAATCCAAATATTAGATGTCCAAGATTAGGACTGTTTTCAAATATAAGTACTCCATACTGGGACGCGATGACAGTAGCTGTCCCACTCTAAGCTTATACGCAATGTGCTTACGCCTGAAGCCGGACACGTGTTTGTGAATAAAATCAACGCATTGTTTGCAAATTATTTAACTACATGTACGTATAATTAGTCTTCTATTAGCTTGAATAACGTATGTAGAAAATGTATTCCGGTTGTGACGTTAATAATACTTTATGTTTACATCTTAAATCTATCAGTATTACTACCTAACCTTAAAAGTTGTATTATGACAAGTTTTATTAAAACAGTAAATGAAAATAAATATATATTTGGTTACATAATACAATACTATAATCTATGATAAGAATACTACATATTACGCAAAGCATCTTCTATTCGTCATGCGCAACAGCGCCACCAACCAACGTTTTAGGTTATGTTCGCCCGATCAACACGTAAATTGAATTTGTCCCGATATAGGCTTTACTTCTGTCCAGGTACTAGCTTAGATTGGATTTAATATGTCCAACTATAGGTTTGAATTATTCTTGTTAATACAATTAAGATATTAACCTAAACAATGATTTTTTTATTTTAAATTACTTTACAAACTCTGAACTGTATGTTAAAACTCTTAAGGGGGATCTATACCCTCGGATTTTGGGGTATTTATCAATGTTATCAACCTCTGTGCAGAAAAAAAGTTTGGTAACATTGATAAACACGGAACTGCATAATGAACACGAGATGGAGTTGCTTGCTATTTCCATATTCTATTCATCTCGTCACGAATACCGTTATACAGGGCAGGTCGCACTAATATTAGTGCCACCGATGAGAATATGTACCTCGTCTGTGTCAGTTTTGCTATGATTCCACATTGACAGCAGTGCAGCAGTGAAATGTTGCTCAATATCGCAGCACTGATTGACAGTCCTTCTGACTAGGCACCATCTCGTGTAAACTAACTGAAATGAAATTGGCTCTAGATTGGCTCTACATCAGAGATAACCTCTGTCTTCATGAACGTAATATGGGGAAATCTCTGCTAATGTGAATGAAATCACGCGCGGCGATTTTTTGTCCTTATACGAGCATATTTTGAGCTACACAAAGGCTCATTTGATAGAGGAAGGTTCATCACGGCGCGCTCTGCTCATCATATCAGTCAGAAAAATCTCTTTGAGACAGGAAAATACATTGAAATCTGCGGTTATTTTTCTAGATTTTTTCTCTACTTTGGGCACTCATATTATTAGATATAAACATAATCTCGTTAAATCAATAGCAGAGCGCGCCGGATTTAACCTTCCTCTATAGAATGAGTCCTCACCCAGTCCAAAATCCGCTCAAATAAGGACAAAAAATCGCCGCGCGTAAACCCATGTTTCGACCCAAAATCTAGTAAGATTCTGGTTCCTTTCTAGTTACTTCATTGGGTATAGATCCCCCTTAAGAAATTGTTTTTGTTTATTAAAGTGATAAAATTTAAAATAGAAAAACATGCTGTCCAGGCATAGGGCACTTCACCTTACACGACAGGGTGTCCGAATCTTATAAATAAACCGCGGGTCTTTATGCATAATAAAAATTGTCTATATCGATTGCAAGAAATAGGATCGTCGGCAATGCGCAACAGCGCCACCAACCGACGTTTTAGGTTATGTTCGCTCGATCTACTCGTCAATTGAATTTGTCCCGATATAGGCTTCACTTCTGTCCAGGTACTAGCTTAGATTTGATTTAATATGTCCAACTATAGGTTTGAATTATTCTTGTTAATACAATTAAGATATTAACCTAAACAATGATTTTTTTATTTTGAATTACTTTACAAACTCTGAACTGTATGTTAAAACTCTTAAGAAATTGTTTTTGTTTATTTAAAGTGATAAAATTTAAAATAGAAAAACATGCTGTCCAGGCATAGGGCACTTCACCTTACCCTCTCTCCACCTGTGCTGGATTAGAAGGAGAAGGTAGTCGTTCAGGTGGGTAGTTTTAAATGCCTCACCCGGTATATATCACGCACCGGTTGAAGTGTAATTCAAGTTAACCGTATTAAGTGCACACTTTCGCAGGAATAGGAACATAGAAGTTGTGGAGCAGGCAAGGAAATCGACCTTCGTTATTTACTTTCGCAATTGTTGCAGTAGAAGTTAGCCCGTTCTCTCATATTTTCAGTCAGTCTGCGAGCGGGCGCAGTTATTCGGGCAAATTAAATTATCGACGGTTAGGCGTCTAAAACAGTGGCGGGAACTGAGCAACAGCCAGCCGCTTTGAACTCGTTAAAACTCGGTTCCGCTAATCCCCTTTGCAGATACACTGCCACGGAACTAGCTCGGAGAAGTAAACGCACCACGTATACTACTCTCGTTTCATTTTATTAGGCGGATTTTATGCTCACACTTGATTGTGCTCATCTGATTAAACCGAGTGAGTCATGAGAACATTGTAGATATATCTTCGCATAGTAAAGAGTCTTTCCTGACTGCCCTGCAGAGTCCCTCTTGCCACCGGAGCAAAGGGATCAGAAACGTAACATCAGTCGCATAGACGAGACCACGAACATTATGGCATTAATGTAATAATTAGTGGTGGAACGCCCCCTTCTAATTAGTACGCGGCTTTAGCCGAAAACAAAGTGCTCCGCTGCTACCGGCTGCCAAAACGCATTTGCGCTGCCCTAATTTCGGCAACAGTACGGCTGCCATCGGTATATTATCGCAAGACTGCGCGCGTTTACGCGGGAACCTCTTGATGCGAGCGACTTGCCGTTGATCGGTGTCAAAGAGAATATTTTCGGACGATTGCGTTCAAGTCTGCTAACGATTCAGTCATTTCGTGCAAAAATGTGAGTCTACATTTGAGGGTTTATTTTGGAAGTGGCCTAAGTCCATATTTTCAAGGTAAATCAACCTAGCAGTTTTAATATTCACATTTCTACGTTATCCTTTCATTCTGAAGCAAAGTGTAACTAATATATTTAAAATCACGAAGATTTTGTGAAAAGGAAATTAGCTGGTTAATATTTTTATTTTGAAAGTGGCCCAAATCCATTTGTCAGTTGTTTGACAGAGATTTTGGCGTCGTAGAAATGTCATTAAAGAATAATAGCCAGAATGCCACGATTAGTAAACGCGGTCATAAAAGCACGCGGTGGATATGTAGACGAAAAGAAAATATAATTATTTTTTATCATTATCGGTGAAATATTTAATAAATTATTATTAAAATATGTTCTCCAATACTGTACGAACTGAAATACATACAAGATAATCAAATTTACCAAAGATAACATAACTTTTTTCAGGTAGTTATAAGAATTAAGGAAGTGTCCACATACTTTTGAGCGGCAGTGTAATTGAAACCACAGAGCAATTCTTTCTCTTCGATTTCGTCAAAATAAGAGAAAAAAGATGAAATCCTGGAAGAACACCTTTCGGGTCGTTAAGTAGCCCGGTACGGGCTGCGCCATTTAGAGAACCTGCTGCATTTTCGCGCATTAAACAGCTGCCTCGTAATTCCCCCAGGAAATTTCAGCTAGCTCCGGCAACGCTTTTTCCAGGGAGCTCCGTGACCGATTAACTCTACTTTACGCTGCTGTTTCTTCGTTGCGTTGGAGAGAGATCTCGAGCGCACTCGCGAAAAATCTCGCCAGCTCGCTCTAACAATTTTCAAACTATGTACAAATGAACTCTTTGCCTTCTCGCACGTACACGTGAAATTTACCAACAAGGGAAGGACCCCAAGTGACCGACTTCGCTTTTGATAATCTTTTGTGAGGCGATGGTATATGGATCCCTAATGATGTCTGCGAAATATTACGTGTAGTTACTCAATAGTTTCAAAGATATAATCAATCGAATTCGAAACTTTGACAACTTGAGCTGCAGATCATGGTATACCAACAAGGATGAAAGTTTAATTGTTTATATCTTTAAAACTATTGAGTAACTATAACTAATATTTTGCAGACATCATTAGGGATCCATACACCATCGTCTCACAAAAAATTATCGAAATCGAAGTCGAACATTTGGGACCCTTCCCTTGTAAATCTCGTAGTTCATAATACCTTCAATAAACTACATTTTGATTTGAATTATTATTATAATATACAGGGTGAATAGATGCAACAGCTAATTTAGTGTTGGGGCAGCGAATTAATTTGTACAATAGCACTTCCCCTAATTTCGTGGTTATCGTTTGCCCCGTTATTTTCCAAAAGGATTAGCAGGATTACGTGGGTCTTATTTAGCCAAGGCACATAAGTCGTGCCACAGAAGCTCGCAGTTATGCTCCTCTTGTTGGCAGTCTGAAAGCGTAAATAATTTTTCAATGGAATCGTTCCTCGTATACTCCTTATCCGGTGAATTATCGGAGCGAGATACGAGCATTTTTCGAATTCGTATCTGCTGTACGTTTTAGACGCATCTGGCGCTTTTAGGAGCCATCGATGCGCCCGCATTGCTCACCTGAAATTTTATTTCCGCCACGGAAACTCCTCCATTACCATTTTTCAACTGTCGCGTAACGTACGGAGCTCTGTCCCGAAAACGTCATTTGTAATTTACAAGTTGACCGGTTTTTAGCGCAGCATTCCCTGCGGCTTCGAACACTTTTTGACCTTTCAACTGGGGATTACGAATTAAGCCTTCTTAATTCGACAGATTTTGTTTGATCGAACATTTTCAGGTGTGTTATTATACTCCCTGCGTTCCATAATAATAGTAGCAAGTGAATATTTAAACGGGAATTATTGGCGAATGCAGCTGTAAGTTGCAGTGGGTGTAAAAAGTATTCGTACGCCCTTTAGAATTGAATAATTTATTTATAATTGTACCAAACGACCTGATTTTTTATAATCAATTAGAAGCATTGGTGCAAAAACATTTTCCAAAAATTATAATTTAGAAGTTTACATGCAAAAATAAAAAAGGCATTTTTTTAGACTTTTTTATTTGGGCCCTTAAAGAAAATTCAAAATACCGATTTCGATGAAAATTTCAGTATGTGTATAACTAACATAAATCTACAAAACATGTATTTTAAATTTTCTCTTATTAAGGGCCCAAATAAAAAAGTTTTAAAAATGTCTTTTTTATTTTTGCATGTAACCTTGTAAATTATAATTTTTGGAAAATTTTTGTTGCATATCTTTTCGTAAATCAATGCTTCTAATTGATTATAAAAAGTCAGGTCGTTTGGTACAATTATAAACAGGTTATTCTGTTTTAAAGGGTATACGAAAACTTTCTTTGTTTTGACACATCTTTCAATTTTTAGGTTAACCTAATTATTACGAAATGTAACTATTTTTCTAATTTCATTCGCTGATCGAAATCAATTGTTTTAGTTCAGTTGACAAATATGTCATAACTAGACTGCGGATTTTATACATTTATGACAAAAATGGGTACGTACAATTTAACCCTTAGCACTCGAGTGGTGAGTCAGAGTCACCACCAGAAATTGCGATACCATTATTCAAAATATTGTTTACAGTATTAAATATCTTGGTGGCTAATCACTTACTAAACATTTAAGTATTGTATGACGTGCTATATCAATTTCATATCCATAAAATGAAAAAAAATTATATAGATTGGAATTATTCTGGGTCGGAAGATATGTTTCATTTTCGAGTTAGAATAGCTCCGAGTGCAAAGGGTTAAAACAATGGAGGTATTAAAAAGATTTAAGGCCACCAGTATATTAGTTTTACTTTAATAAGATAATTAAAAGAAGAATGAAACTGTTATTTGGCTACTGTGTCTTGCAATCAATGCAAACATTTGTTATTTTGCATGAAGATCCACAGTCTAGTCGTCTAGCCATCACATATTCATGTGACAAATATGCCAGTCAAAGTTTCATCGGAAAATAATCAAAAGAAATTTGTCTTTTCTGTTATTTGTCTTTTCACAAATATCTTGCATATCTCTTTCGTATATATTTAATATATATTGTAAAAGTAAGATGAAAAAGAAATAAGTGATGCTGGAAGCAATGAAGAACGATGGCTTCAATAATTTTAAGCTCACGCATTCAGGGAAAGCAAAGCTTCGCAGCCAAGGGATGCTACCTACAGTTTAAAATGCAAATTTAAAATGTTTAACAGTTTAAAATGCAGTAACGAAATTATTGAAAAATCCAGAAACTATCTAAACACTCAAAATAAAAATTGGGAGTAATTTTTTTAATTTATTGTTTAATGTAACCTAGTTTTTTAATAATAAGTGTTACGTTCTATATTTATTTCCTTCTGCTACTATTATTATGGGACAAATTCAATTCATCAGCATCTACTATTATTACGGGACAGAGGGAGTAATAAGAAAAGATGGCCGGTGTCCAGAGAACTTCTCTTTGATTAACGTGGTTTAGAAAATTGGAAAAGTGGATAGGAGTATTATTACGCAGCAGTATACTATACTTAAGTTATCGGTAAAGACCGATGCCGAGCTCGAGGCACTATCAAACTTTAAATTGACTACACGATGTCACCTGTTGTGGGTATACAACAGGTTTCTATAATGCAGCTGCGTCCTCAGAGATTAGGTGCACTCGTGTGCAGTGGTATGCGATTATTCTTCAAACTTACTTCAAAGTGGAATCAAGACATACGATCGAATAAACAAGTATTCATGCCGCATATAATTTACGATGTAACGAACATACAAGAGTACGTTCAGAACGTTTGAAATAGAATGTTAATTAAAATTTTCGCAGAAGTTCCTAATGGTGACGAGAAGAGAAAGGGCAGTTTTAATTTTGTCGGCCGGCGTAATCGAGTGAAGCTATACACGTAGTTCGAGCAGCGCATTTACGATAAAAAGTTCGAGGATGATATTAATCACTGTCGCTGGATCCACCTTTTTTCAACGATAAACTGTAAAACGTTGAAGCGCCGTAGAAAAGCGGTTCTCGAGTGTTATGACGGCATGGAAAGCATTATGGCCGAGCCATGCTACTTTCAGGCGGAAGTTCAAACCCCGAAAAGAAACTCAGGTCAGTTCGTTAATCCTGGCTTCTGTGAGAAGTATGTGCAAGTTTGCAGGCGTAGATTGCTTTTAAGCATTAAAGGGCTTCCTCGTCCGCCGCGGTGGAAGCTTCCTACTCCATCTCGGATACGGAGCTTTAAATACGCCGGCATTGTTCCACGGTTTAACTTCGACGGCGGCTTCAATGAAAAATATTATTGTTTCGCGAGTCGGATAGTCGAATTGCAGAAAAGAGACGCGGAGAAGTCGTACTATCACTTATTTCAATTAATGTGATCTCAGAAGTGCCCTGAAACATCGATAAGAAAGTGTCAATCAAATTGTTGTCTACGAAGTTTTCGTAATCCGCAATCTAGTGAGTATCAAGTCTGAAAACCAGCAACATGCTGAATTCCTAATGCATTTGCAGCAAAGTTCGCAGGAAGTCGGTTCAACTATACCCCCGGCACAGTTTCTTCAGCATCCTTTATTAAAACTGCATTTACCGGCTAGATCTGGTCTTGACTATAAGCGTCCCTTATTAAATATCATTTGTATTTTCAATCTGATCATTTATTTACCGTATCCTTACGATAGAACCAAATAACAAAATTTTTGGGAGTGGTTCACGAACAGGGAGACAGATTTTTGTGTGGTTTGTGCAAAGCATTGTCACAATCTCAGCGAAAGGAAAGATTTATGAAAATGATTGATTTTTTTTATGTACAGGATGTATAAAAAGTAATTGTCGTCCGTTCTAGGGGTGAATCTACACCTCTGGGTCGCGGTGGAAATTTGTAAGAGAAAGTTGCCGCAAAATTGTTTATAACAAAGAAAGTTGTTGGTAAAGTTGTTTTTTTACATCAACACCTTCTAAGGTGAAGTGCCCTATGCCTGGACAGCATGTTTTTCTATTTTAAATTTTATCACTTTAAATAAACAAAAACAATTTCTTAAGAGTTTTAACATACAGTTCAGAGTTTGTAAAGTAATTTAAGATAAAAAAATCATTCTTTAGGTTATTATCTTAATTGTATTAACAAGAATAATTCAAACCTATAGTTGGACATATTAAATCCAATCTAAGCTAGTACCTGGACAGAAGTAAAGCCTATATCGGGACAAATTCAATTTACGAGTTGATCGAGCGAACATAACCTAAAACGTTGGTTGGTGGCGCTGTTGCGCATGACGAATAGAAGATGCTTTGCGTAATATGTAGTATTCTTATCATAGATTATAGTATTGTATTATTTAACCAAATATATATTTATTTTCATTTACTGTTTTAATAAAACTTGTCATAATACAACTTTTAAGGTTAGGTAGTAATACTGATAGATTTAAGATGTAAACATAAAGTATTATTAACGTCACAACCGGAATACATTTTCTACATACGTTATTCAAGCTAATAGAAGATTAATTATACGTACATGTAGTTAAATAATTTGCAAACAATGCGTTGATTTTATTCACAAACACGTGTCCGGCTTCAGGCGTAAGCACATTGCGTATAAGCTTAGAGTGGGACAGCTACTGTCATCGCGTCCCAGTATGGAGTACTTATATTTAAAAACAGTCCTAGTCTTGGACATCTAATATTTGGATTAATAATTATTATTTACGCTAAGTTTGATTGCCAATTTATTTTAAAATATCAATATTATTATGCGTGATAATTATTGTTTGTCTGAGGGCTTAAATTATATCTTTTTTTCTAACAAAAGTTCGAACTATAAATGCACATGATTCGCATGTAAATAGACTATTTTGTATACTGTTTTCTGATGAACTTTGAATTCATTTTTAAATTTCAATTGATGTCTTAATGAAATAATATTCACACCGACTTGTAGCTGAGGCCTCAGGATATATAATATAATTATTTAATCTCTTAATTACTGATTTTACTATGAAAATTCAATTGTCCAGATTTAGGTATCACTTTTGGACTGACCAGACTTAGGGCACTTCACCTTATGTAGTTATTGAGATATAAGCTGTTAAAGTTTTTGCAAAATTTCATTGTGTGGAGTTATACGTATAGACAAGAGCCTACTACTACAGTCCACCGGACCGTGTCGATGAGACAGAACATAATCGTGAGGGGCAAACGAAATTTAAAGGGACCCGTACGACGTCATCGTCTCGCTGCCCATTCGGATCGTAAATTTGAAGTTGCAAAATATGTATAAATAAATGTCCTCCGATCCGGAGGTGTAGATTCACCCCTACGACGGATGACCATTCCTTTTTGTACACCCTGTACATACTAGCATCCCCCACTTCGTAAAGATGAAACTAAACCAAAGTTTATGGACTCACGCGCCTTATTGCTCTAGATATCGCGACATCTAGAGTACGATACCGTGCTCTGTGATTATTGTCATCATAACATCAAAGCGCGCCGCGCCGTCTCGTCGATTATTTGTTTTCAAGAACTCACGACTGAGCAATATTACAGAGCACAATGTCTGTTGCACCACTTTTGCCATGTTACTTTTCATTCATTCTTTTCCATAATGAGTTCGCGCAATATTTAGTCTACAATACAGGACGGCGTTTTTACTAAAATATGCATTCGCTGCGCCCCGTCCAACTCGATCACGTTGGCATTACCAGCCACCGGTCCGAAGTTCTTTTAAAACGGCGCCCGTCGGTTTTCGTTTATTTCGCAAACACGTCGAAATTTCGCTTGTCCACCGGTATGTATGTATATCCCTCTCTCTTCGTTCCAGCAAGTTCGGAGAATGTTCGTTAATCACGTAGAAACTTCTGTCTAGCATGTGTCCGACACAATTTCCCGCGGCTGGTGAGCTCAATTATTACAATTATCGGGGAACCCCCGTTATTCGAGCGTATCAATCGTTTCGCAGGCAAAAAGATTTCACCGGAAATATTTACAGGTTGACAAACTAATCTTTTAATACTGTTGTTACGTCAGCCGCTTCGCTCTCGTGCACGACCTACAGACAATTTTCTTCTCCTAAGAAATTCTGATCGATAAAGAAGTTCTGCGGGATCGTAAAATAAATTGCCAGTGCAAGGCTGCGAAGTTGAGCAACACTTTGTTGTTCCCAATGTTCAGAGAGGCGATAGGTATAGGGTAATTTCAGAATAGATGCACCACAGTTTGTTTTCTGTTTATAAAAAATTTAGTAAAAAGAATTGTAAGTGTAGACAGGCTTAGTTGAATTGTGTATTTAAATCCCTTTAAGAAAATAATACGTTAAATGAGTAAAACATTTATATTAATATGTTCATATTAACACATGTTACATAAATTAGTCTTATACATTGTACATGTTTCATGGAGCCATTTGAGGCATTCGGAACAACAAATCCAATCTTTTTTAGGTGTGGAAGATTATTCTTCCAAACATTCGATTCATGTCCTGAGGAAAGCTAAGACTATCTATTAAGCAGTCGTTTTTGTCAAAAATGAAGCATCTCCTTTTCAATTACCTAATTACAGAGCCATAAATATGAATTAATTAATATTAACGAATTACTACGAAGTAATTAATATTAATTAATTAAAGTGTACGATGTTAACAAATAGTGCTCCAAACAACAAGTCTCAGTTTTAATTTATCGCTTTGTAATTAATTGTAAAAGGGATGCTCCTGACGAAAACGACTGCCTAGTATACTTACATAAATTACTGGTGCGTCTATCCCTAAATTGTTCACGAGACGCACCCATACAAAAACAAGAACCAGTACAAAAAAAAAATATTGTCGAAACACGATGAAAAATCGTAAAGGAGAAACCATTGTCACTGATGCTGATAGTTAAAACCATACAATAAGAACGTAATAACATTTGTACTTTTTTTTTCCTTTTTTATTGAAAGCTTAATTGGAACTCCCCATAGGGGATTATAAAGCTATACATTAGTAATATACATCTTACAGTTAAACATTAGTAATGTAGGTACAGTAGAACACATTAGGTGTATAACACATTAAGTACATAACTTTAAATCTTTAAATTGCTTCAAAAAACTGAAAAGAAGATAACATGCCTGAATATTCGGTTCATAAAGTAACGATCCGATATTTAAAGGTGGAAACAAAATGAGCTTCCTAACATTTGTACTTACCACTTACGAAAATACTTCGTCATGAGTTCGGAGCACAAAGAAGTCTTTATGGTTCTGTTACACGTAAATGATGTGATACACGTATTCTTCGAAACGAGGTTATTTGCATAGATTAAAACGACGTAAATGACACGCGAAGAACAGTTTAAAATCGTGCAGTATTGCCACAATAGAAACTGGTGTATTCTCGCCCAATGGTGCATCTATTAAATTGTCTTCTTCTTCGAGGTAATTATGACCGATAAAGAAACCGTCTGTAATCGTAAAGTACGGCAGTGATTTTATATTTTTGGTTCCCAGTGGAAAGAGAAATTTTGTTCTCGTCTCGAGGCCCTTTAACCAACGCCTTGTTTTATAAAAATTGAATAATGTTTTTTTTATTATATAGAAAATAGAAAAAACACAAGCAAAACGTAATCCGTGACGTAACAGATTTAAAACGCACGAGTATTACAAAAATAGCTATTTGGTGTAGTATTTGATCGAACCGTGGCGCCGAGAACATTATTCAATTTTCAAAAAAGTGCGAAAGAGAACAATTCTTCATTTACCTTGTTTATTGTGAAAATGCCTTGTTCGCTATCAAAGAGGGGGAGAAGGGAAGAGAAACTTCTGCAGGCATCGTCGCGTCCAAACGAAGCCCGTTTATTGGAAAGCCGGGACCCTGGGCCGAGGAACAAAGCGTCCGAGGCCCTTTCCTTCGAAATATGTATTATTCGCGGCTGGTGGTGCGCGCCTTAATGGATCCCGGCGTGTCGATGAGCAGAAGAAAATTCTGTAATTATATTCCGCGTCGATCGACCCGTCCGTTTTTTTCATCTTCCACCTCCCTTTCTTCGCCGTTTCCTTCGCCCCACGATGATGAAACAATCGGCGAGGATGGTACAATAGGGAAACCGGCCCCCTTATTATTCCTTCGTTACGCTTTGTTACACGTTCCTACGGCGCCCTATCTCATCTCCGGAGTAAATTGCTGGAGTTTAACTTGAAAACTATCGCAATCGATTGTTCTGGCCACAATTAATGCCCGCGCTCCAGTTCCCGGCACTATCGAACCGTCCGCAATGGACGAACGCGTCTCCGATGTCTACTAAAATCATGGGCGCTAAGAATTATTTAACACGATCACGATCGACATTTCTTTTTTATTTTTTTTAACCTTCAGTTGCTCGCACTTCATTCTCTACGTAAATGTTTATGTGGAACTTTATAGGACTCCAGTGTAGATCAATTTTTATCCGGTAAAATAACTACTTCGATGCAGAATGGATATTTTCCAGTGAGGACGACACCTTTCTTCACGCTTGAAGCTCTAAATTTAATGTTTTTGAGATTGTAAACACTGCGTGAGAGTAATTGTGCCGTTTATTTTGAAAGTGGCCTAGGTGAACTTTATAGGACTCCAGCGTAGATCAATTTTTATCCGGTAAAATAACTACTTCGATGCAGAATGGATATTTCTCTGTGAGGACGACACCTTTCTTCACGCTTGAAGCTCTAAATTTAATGTTTTGAGATTGTAAACACTGCGTGAGAATAATTGTGTCGTTTATTTTGAAAGTGGCCTAAGTAAACTTTATAGGACCCCAGCGTAGATCAATTTTTATCCGGTAAAATAACTACTTCAATGCAGAATGGATATTTTTCAGTGAGGACGACACCTTTCTCCAGGCTTGAAACTCTAAATTTAATGTTTTGAGATTGTAAACACCGCGTGAGAGTAATTGTGCCGTTTATTTTGAAAGTGGCCTAAGTGAACTTTATAGGACTCCAGCGAAGATCAATTTTTATACGGTAAAATAACTACTTCGATGCAGAATGGATATTTTTCAGTGAGGACGGCACCTTTCTTCACGCTTGAAGCTCTAAATTTAATGTTTTGAGATTGTAAACACTACGTGAGAGTAATTGTGCCGTTTATTTTGAAAGTGGCCTAAGTGAACTTTATAGGACTCCAGCGTAGATCAATTTTTATCCGGTAAAATAACTACTTCAATGCAGAATGGATATTTTTCAGTGAGGACGGCACCTTTCTCCATGCTTGAAGCTCTAAATTTAATGTTTTGAGATTGTAAACACTGCGTGAGAGTAATTGTGCCGTTTATTTTGAAAGTGGCCTAAGTGAACTTTATAGGACTCCAGCGTAGATCAATTTTTATCCGGTAAAATAACTACTTCAATGCAGAATGGATATTTTTCAGTGAGGACGGCACCTTTCTCCACGCTTGAAACTCTAAATTTAATGTTTTGAGATTGTAAACACTGCGTGAGAGTAATTGTGCCGTTTATTTTGAAAGTGGCCTAAGTGAACTTTATAGGACTCCAGCGAAGATCAATTTTTATCCGGTAAAATAACTACTTCGATGCAGAATGGATATTTTCCAGTGAGGACGACACCTTTCTTCACGCTTGAAACTCTAAATTTAATGTTTTAAGATTGTAAACACTGCGTGAGAGTAATTGTGTCGTTTATTTTGAAAGTGGCCTAAGTGAACTTTATAGGACTCCAGCGTAGATCAATTTTTATCCGGTAAAATAACTACTTCGATGTAGAATGGATATTTTTCAGTGAGGACGACACCTTTCTTCACGCTTGAAGCTCTAAATTTAATGTTTTTTAGATTTTAAACACTGGGTGAGAGTAATTGTGCCGTTTATTTTGAAAGTGGCCTAAGTCAATTTAAGTTTAAATAGACTATTTAAGAATATTGCGTATCAATGGCATTAAAAATATACGTATAGGATACCAGTGTATCACATTCCTTAACTGTATCCAAGAGAGTTAAATTTACAATGCCTATTAAAATAATAGCAATTATTAAGTGAATATGTGTCTTCTCACCAAGAATCGACTTGAGCCACTTTCGAAATTAACAACCAGATTTGTCATAAAATTTGAAACAGCCCAAGTCCATTCGATATTATTTAAAATGCTTCAAATTGAAAAACAATATTCAATTTATTTTATATTTCATTACGAAACTTGAAAAACACCATTTACGCAATTCAGGAAATCTCTAACTATGTAAATTACATAACAATTTACTCCTCATTTACATTTTGTGTACGCGGGAGGGATTTGAAGAAGTCATGGTGCTCCGGTGGTATACATCATAGTAAGTCCATCATATCCTTGTATTTTTCGCCGTTGTAATTTGTCTAATATTTTTATAAAGTGGTGTCGATACAATATTTTCAAATTTTCTCAGTCTACCCCGACGTGGTAATAAATTCAGTATTTTAAACTCTGCATTCTCATCCATTGATATCTTATAGAAAATTTTATACGGTTCATTTCTCAAAAAATGCATCCAGCATATTTTTAACCAATTTATTGTTTCTCCGTTAGAATTCTTTACCCTTTTAAAAATTGCATCCTCCAAAAATCTTGTTGATATGAAATCCTCTTGTTTCATTCCATTTAAAATAAAGTTATTACCTTTCCGACACTTCTTGATAACATTATAATAATCTTGGGGGACAAACAGTAAATTATTTTTCTTTAATGACATTTCTACTTCGCCAAAATCTCTGTCAAACAACTGACAAATGGACTCGAACCACTTTCAAAATAAAAATATTAACCAGCTAATTTACTTTTTACAAAATCTTCGTGATTTTAAGTATATTAGTTACAATTTGCTTCAGAATGAATGGATATCGTAGAAATGTGAATATTAAAATTGCTGGCTTGATTTTTCTCGAAAATGGACTTGGGCCACTTCCAAAATAAAAATTAGTATCATTCTATTAACCAGCTAATTTCCTTTTCACAAAATCATTGTGATTTTAAATATATTAGCTACAATTTGCTTCAGAATGAAAGGATATCGTAGAAATGTGAATATTAAAATTGCTAGCTTGATTTTTCTCGAAAATGGACTTGGGCCACTTCCAAAATAAAAATTAGTATCATTCTATTAACCAGCTAATTTCCTTTTTACAAAATCATTGTGATTTTAAGTATATTAGTTACTATTTGCTTCTGAATGAAACGATATCGTAGAAATGTGAATATTAAAATTGCTAGCTTGATTTTTCTCGAAAATGGACTTGGGCCACTTCCAAAATAAAAATTAGTATCATTCTATTAACCAGCTAATTTCCTTTTTACAAAATCATTGTGATTTTAAGTATATTAGTTACAATTTGCTTCAGAATAAAAGGATAACGTAGAAATGTGAATATTAAAATTGCTAGCTTGATTTTTCTCGAAAATGGACTTGGGCCACTTCCAAAATAAAAATTAGTATCATCCTATTAACCAGCTAATTTCCTTTTCACAAAATCATTGTGATTTTAAGTTTATTAGTTACAGTTTGCTTCTGAATGAAAGGATAACGTAGAAATGTGAATATTAAAATTGCTAGCTTGATTTTTATCGGAAATGGACTTGGGCCACTTCCAAAATAAAAATTAGTATCATTCTATCAACCAGCTAATTTCCTTTTCACCAAATCATTGTGATTTTAAATATATTAGTTACAATTTGCTTCTGAATGAAAGGATAACGTAGAAATGTGAATATTAAAATTGCTAGCTTGATTTTTCTCGAAAATGGACTTGGGCCACTTTCGAAATAAACGGCTCAATTAAAAGTTAATCGAATTATTCAGGTCAGGTTCACCGTGGTGGTTCTACATTTTATTTTACACGGTTTTTAAACGCATTTCATTCGCTTGTCCGTGATATTCGATTAATAAAGTGTCACGTTTGCGAGGAAATACTTTTTTAATTTTTCTCGTCGCATTACCTTCTCTTTCAAATATTAACAAGGAAAACATTATTATAGAACGCAGCGCTCTATTTTAAATTGTTTCCCAGTCCTCCAGTTTAACGCAAGTTCGATCTCTTTTTGCAAAAAGGTGAAGATACTTACTGTTTGAAATAGCATTTCATCCAGGTCGTTATTCCGAGTGATCCAGTTAATCGTCTTCTTAAAATAAAGTTCGTAAAACGTCTCCGGAATGTACGATTTAAGTCGTGGCTTTCCGCCGCGAAGCTTTCGTTTACGCTGTCGGTTCCAATATCGCATTAACTGTAGGAACATTTCCAGTCACGTGCGACGACACTGCGTGGTCGAATCAGGTTTCCCCGACGAGTTCCCCGCAATTTCGCGGCGACGACGAATTTTTTTTTTTACAAAAATCGTCCAACAAATCAATCATCCAACAAATTCGATTCGAAATTTGAGAGGTTCGATAAAAAAATATTTCTTTACGAGTTTAATTCTCCTTCGACGGAAGAATAACGAATGATCTTGTCCTTTTTATTTTAAACGTTACAAGTGTCGTACAAAAATGATGCGGGCCATTTTTATTTTGCATAAATGCTTGCCTCTGGAAATATTCCATGTGCTATTTAAAAACTGTGGCGCCCAAGGTGGTTCGGAACCCACCGAAACTGTAGGTCCCGTCGCTAATGACCATAGCAGTCGATGCGACGTTAAATAAATAATAATAATAAATAAATAATAAAATAAATACTTGCCAATGCGACGCTAAAGTATGAGAAACGAAGAAGACTGACGCTGGCGATTTCAGAAGGTGCAGCAAACTGCGAAGGAAACAGGATTACCGTGGAAATCGTGTTGCTCGTAAGCCGGGCAGGGAAGTGTACACGAAAAGCTCGTCACCTTGGTAAGAATACGACTACCCGAGAATAGAAGGTCACAGGTAAAATTGGAAACGAACAGGTCGTGCCACTCGTAAACACGTACGAAATACGAGATGGATCTTCGATCGGAATTTCAATTCCGCCGCGGCGCGGGTTCACTGGCACCGTGTTTCGTTGAGGAACAACAGGAATATGAATAAGTCCACGGAAATCCATTTCCGCCGCTTATTTGACAGGTGACGCGTGGAATCCGCCGTTATAGCTGCTGCGATAATAGAAGCACGATAAGCTCCGTAGACTTCTCGAGAGGTTGATGCGAATTCTGACGCGTTCGCTAATTTTACGATCCGCCGGAGCCGAGGAGAGACAATTACGAATATCTCAAAAATTTCCATGGAAAGAAAATCTGTATCCCCTCGTCTGAGAAACAGTTTATCAATATTTGAGGGGCTACGTTCGTGTTAATTATTACCACGCTTAAAAATCTTGTAATGGAATTTTAAACCTCTTCCCATAGTCCAATCTTGCTGAAATTTTGTATACACACTTGCTTCCGATGACAATGAAAGTACTAAATGCACTAAAAAGAAGAAAATAATTTTCTTCCCGGTTCGCCATAAAATACACAGAATCCAGTTAAATGATTAATAATATTTTTCCCCAAAATTTTACGCAATTATCTAAAAATTTCTTCTATTATAAAATTAGCGTCGGAATAGATAGAAAAATTTAATATAAATTTAAATAAAATCGTGACATTAGCTAAACTATACATATATGTAGTTCGATTCTCCGCTGGACCATTATTTTTTGAGATAAATTCAAAAATATCCTGAAAAATTGGTGCAAAAGTGGTGTCTCTCCGTCTTTAATGATTGTTTAAACATGTTTAAAGTCACCAGACAAGATTCTATTACATTTCATTTATTACATACGTAATAAAATCTTGAATTTGGAAAAAAGGGGAAAGAACGCATTTGCACACCTAATAGTATAGGATTTATGCCTTTGTCAGAAGAAAAGTCGTGAAAACAAATTCGGAAGGCTGAAAAGAATAAGGCCCTCCACACACGGGTCGATCGGCGATTCGGTCGACGCGATTCCAGTCGCATGCGATTCCTCCCTCCACGTGACTTCCAATGCAAATGAATGGAGAGCCACACACGGGTCGATTCGTGGTCGACTGAAATCGACTCGACTGAAATCGCCGCGATTCTAATCGCGTGCGATCGGAAGCGAAGTTGGAAAATCGCGTGGATCGTACGATTCGCGCGACTCCACAGGAGACGATTTTTTCACTCTCTTAAATCGCATTTCTGAGGTAAAAAAATTGCTTAATTCGATGTAGTATCACTAATTAGAGCTTAATATACCCCCACGGTAAAACCTGCAAGTCTAGCTTTCCTTCTAGCAGCAAAAACGTCGAAGCAGTTTGGTTTTTATTGTTTTTGACAATGATCTCCCACAACAAAAAATCTGAAAAAAATCGAGGACACCGCTTTTGATGGTAGCTTATTCGGGCACTATTAATAGCATGTTTTCATATTTTTGAGTGAAAACGTGAAAACGCAATTCTTGATGTTTGAAAAACACAAATTGACTACAATCGACCCGTGTGCAAATGGCAATCGCGTCCGTCACATGAATCGTATATGACGATCAAGACGTACGAACTTCACGACGCGATTACAATCGACTCGTGTGTGGACGGCATTCGCGTCTGTTGCATGAATCGTACGACGATCAAGACGTAAAAACTGCACGACGCGATTACAATCGACCCGTGTGTGGACAGCAATCGCGTCCGTCGCATGAATCGTATTTGACGAGCAAGACGTACGAACTTCACGACGCGATTTCAATCGACCCGTGTGTGGAGGGCCTAATACAATTCAATCGAAGTCCTCCGTCAAAGCGTTAGCGATAAAAACTTTAAACGGCAACACCTCGAAAGTGAAAGTTCTTCCTAACAACCACGGAATTATTCGGGTTCCCATCCGCACTCTTCGCTCGAGGCGGAAGTGGGAGAGCTCTCTCGAAACGGCCTGTTATTCCAAGTATGCTGGCCGTCCATTGGAAGAAATGCTCGATGGGACATGCCGATTCCGTGATTGAATAAGAACAGCCGAAATCTAATATCACCGTGCAGCTGGAATTTTTCCAATTACTCTTCCTATCCGCGGGAAACGATAGATCAGGATCCGAGTCTATCGTCCGCGACGCTAACAGCAATCGAACGGTAGATACATCACGATCGACCGCGCATTTCTGGGGAATCTAATTCGGCTCACGGTGAAAAGTAGTCCCGGCTACACGGTATCAAACAAAAGGATCGGATTCTATTGTGGCGCTCGGCCGGAAATCGAAGAATCCGGTTGCGGCGGGAAAGTCCTGTGGACAATACTAAAATTAGCCGACAAAGTGTCGCCTTTTATCCTGTTCGACGACGATAGCAGCTTATATCGGTAAACCTCTATTCAACAGCGTTTCCTTATACTTTTTATTTCTTCGCTCTTTTGTCGAAATACTAACCGTTTCGTTTAGCCAATGATTATTTCAGCAACAGCCTTTTAGCCTGTTAAACGGCTCGATGATCTCAGTCTTCATATTCAGGAACTTCCATTGATTGAGCCTTCCAATTAATCGAGAAGATTGTGTCGAAGAGAAATTATAGGATCGACGTACCTCCACGTGCCTGGTCGGTCTAATCACCTGGTTATCGAAGCCAGCTGATCATTATTTATTTAGGACGCCGTACGTGGCGTACCACGAGTGGCTATAAATTCCGCAACTTCCCGAATCAGCTCGTAATCGCGGCGAGACAGGACGCGTATGCAGGGGCGGTGCGAAAACGGTGCAGACGCTATTAGATCCACGAGGGTTGGAATGCCCGGGAGGAATGCGTTCACGTGCAACCCTGCATCATTCTCTTCCGCCGCAAATGCGGCTGCCAATGCGCCGTCACACTTCTACGAATCGCGCAAACCGTAATTAACCCCTGAACGACTAAAATCGTAGGTCGTACAGTGCGTTGACATGGACGAACATCGAAAACCAAACTATACTTCACCTAGCGGCTCCGCTCGCTCGAACTCTAATTTGAGCGATACAAAAATGATGAAGAATTAATTAAGCCTCCTCGCGGGCGTCGGTAAGAAACCGGGAAACCGAGGATTCTCGCGTTCCGCATAGATGAAAGAGTAAAAGTAAAGGCGGTCGAAGCTTCTTTGACTTTGATGTTCGCGTAAAGTGAAACGGTATAGGCGACTGAGGATTAGACGAGGCCGATGGAGATTAACCACGTCGAGTACAAAGAATTCTGGGAAATGGGAATTAAGAGAACCGGCCGAATTTGTCGGAAGACCGGCAGATTGCGTAGATGTAGGGTTTGTCGGAAAAAATATATATAAAAAAACCTTAAAAACCACGATTAAAACAAGAAAATCATTTTTTTCCTGGTTCTCCATAAAATACCGAATCCAGTTGAATGATTAATAACTGTATACATTTGTATAAAAGGACCTTGGTCCGTATATAATATATTAATAATAATAATAAAAAAAAATTAAAGCTGTATTAATGCATAAACTCAAATTGAAATTGTGACGTTTCTCCCGGCAACCACAGAATTAGGCTTGACGTTGTTCCGACGTGGCCCGAGAGTTGACCTGATAAAATATTCTCATGTCCATGATATTTGCACTTAGCCTAGTTAGGACGCGCAGTGCGGGCAAGCGAAGAGGGATCTGGGTCTGATTGAAACGGTGGTTCGGAGAGAAAAGCTTCGATTGGTCGTGCTCAGTCGACACCCAGCTGAATCCAGTTTTAATTTCTGAATTGCGGAAACCCTGCCGGAAGATGGTTGAAAATCGCGTTCGGATAGTGTGCGCTGGCCTGTAAACAGGCGCGACGAAGTCGAGGGCGGGCGCAACGGGTCGTGAAGAGGATCGCGATGATTGCCTTACCGGCACGGAATGAAAGCGCGCGTTGGAATCTTGACGTATACGTTCTTAATCTCACGTTGTAATTCTGCGCCGCTCGGTAAACTAAAGCGCCCGAACACCGAGAGGCCTGCACAAAGAGAAAGAGGGAGAGAGAGAGGGTATGTGTCCGTATTCCGTATAATGGCCAGCTCGAAAAGCGAGCAACGAACAGCTGCGCTTCTGCTGCTCGACTTCCTATAAACTTCATTGTTCCCGGCCGAGAATGTTATTGCTTTACCTAACGAAACTCTACACCGCTCGCCCCGCCCTTGCAAAGATTTCCGTCGGAGAAAATGTCGGCGATGTGCACGATATTTGAGAAAATTACAAGCCTGATCTTTTAGTTCGACGAACTAAATACGTATTCTAATTAGAATGGAATCAGCTTCCAGCGCTCTTGCCGAGAGAAGTACTTGAAATAACAAATTTCTCTAGTCCAGTTAACCGCGAATTTCGTTATAAGCTGAACATCATAAACGCTTCGGCTATTTCGGCGAGAGGTAAACTTTCGCGAAAACAAACCTGACGAACAGATAAGGTGAAGTGCCCCAAGTCTGGACAGTCCAAAAGTGATACCTAAATCTGGACAATTGAATTTTCATAGTAAAATCAGTAATTAAGAGATTAAACAATTATATTATATATTCTGAGGCCTTAGCTACAAGTAGGTGTGAATATTATTTCATTGGGACATCAATTGAAATTTAAAAATGAATTCAAAGTTCATCTGAAAACAGTATACAAAGTAGTCTATTTACATGCGAATCATGTGCATCTATAGTTCGAACTTTTGTTAGTAAACAAGATATAATTTAAGCCCTCAGACAAAAAATAATTATCACGCATAATAATATTGATATTTTAAAATAAATTGGCAATCAAACTTAACGTAAATAATAATTATTAATCCAAATATTAGATGTCCAAGATTAGGACTGTTTTCAAATATAAGTACTCCATACTGGGACGCCATGACAGTAGCTGTCCCACTCTAAGCTTATACGCAATGTGCTTACGCCTGAAGCCGGACACGTGTTTGCGAATAAAATCAACGCATTGTTTGCAAATTATTTAACTACATGTACGTATAATTAGTCTTCTATTAGCTTGAATAACGTATGTAGAAAATGTATTCCGGTTGTGACGTTAATAATACTTTATGTTTACATCTTAAATCTATCAGTATTACTACCTAACCTTAAAAGTTGTATTATGACAAGTTTTATTGAAACAGTAAATGAAAATAAATATATATTTGGTTGAATAATACAATACTATAATCTATGATAAGAATACTACATATTACGCAAAGCATCTTCTATTCGTCATGCGCAACAGCGCCACCAACCAACGTTTTAGGTTATGTTCGCTCGATCAGCTCGTAAATTGAATTTGTCCCGATATAGGCTTTACTTCTGTCCAGGTACTATCTTAGATTGGATTTAATATGTCCAACTATAGGTTTGAATTATTCTTGTTAATACAATTATGATATTAACCTAAACAATGACTTTTTTATTTTAAATTACTTTACAAACTCTGAACTGTATGTTAAAACTCTTAAGAAATTGTTTTTGTTTATTTAAAGTGATAAAATTTAAAATAGAAAAACATGCTGTCCAGGCATAGGGCACTTCACTTTACTTGAAATAACAAATTTCTCTAGTCCAGTTAACCGCGAATTTCGTTATAAACTGAACATCATAAACGGTTCGGCTATTTCGGCGAGAGGTAAACTTTCGCGAAAACAAACCTGACGAACAGATAATCCTTTCTCGTTAAACGGTTATGTTTATCGGCGAATCTGCGCATTCGAAAGACTGTTCAATTATTTCGCAACTATTACCAAGCAGATTAATTACGGATTATTACAGGCGTTCGTAACGGTAGTCGCGGTTCATTAGTTGTTATTGCTGCGCGACAGCTCAGAAAATAATAATCAGCCGTTCGGCCGACGTTTGTCAATTTGAAGCTTGTTACACGGGTCGTTGCACCACAGATTTCCCCGGGTAATTGTTCACGATGCATCGATCAACGACGTCCCTACACACAGCGTGCTATCGCTCCGACCTATGCTGTACGTGCCTCGCATCCTGCTCTATGAAAGGATCTCCTCGAGCGGACGAGTCGTATACACGAGCTGTGGAAATAATAACCCGAACCGTCTATAATTAATCGTTAACGATCGCTTTACGCGCGTCGATTATCTGATGCCAGTTTTAAATCGCGCATTATCTTCGACGGCAAACAGCCTCCCGTTTTAACACTGAACCTACCGAGTCTTAAAAGTAAGTGGTAGATTCAAGATTCATTTTATCAGATGATTCAAATCGTGCCCGATTTGAAAATAATATTCAATTGTTAAATTTTAAAGAATATAGCTTTGTTAATTAATTATATCGTCACCATTCTTTTCTATTTTCCTTCAATTTTATTCTTTTTTATTATAATCAATTACTTATATCAATTTTCAATATTAATTATATTAATTATATCAATTTTATTATAAATTCACTAATTTATATTTTTATTTGAAATTTCCCCTCAATTTTAAAATTTATATTAAATCACAATAGATGTACCAATTTATATTTTAATTTGAAATTTCCCAATTAGAAAAGAATGGTGACTATATATAGCGGACAAAAGTTTAAGACCGCTTTAAAGAAGACGATAACTTTTTTTAATATTGTACTATACGATTTTACCTTTTTTGGGAAGCTAGAACAATTAGTTTACTAAAGGATGTGAAAAGAAATTTTTTCAAAAATTGCAATTGATCGATGATTAAACGTTTGTAGCTCATTGCAACGTCGACCGATTTGGACGCAATTTTCAGAATATGTTTAATTGACACAGATCTACAAAACGTATTTTTTAAATTTTCAATATAGGCCCGCATAAAAAAGTTAAAAATTCAACTTTTAGTATTTCTCCAACAATTCCGATTAATTGCAATTTCTTAAAAAATTTCTTTTCACATTCTTTAGTAAATTAATTGCTCTAGCTTCCCAAAAATGTTCAAACCGTATAGTACAATATTAAAAAAGTTATCGTCTTCTTTAGAGCGGTCTTAAACTTTTGTCCGCTACTGTATGTCTGTGCAAATTCGAGACGAGCTTGTTTGCGTCGTTTTTTGAGTGCTGGTTTCTGCAGCATTTTTGTCCATTTGATTTCGAGCAGTGTATTACAATGCGTGCTCTACTAAAGTCAAAATAATTTTTATTATTTCAATAATTGTAGAATAATAAATCTGGAACCGGTCATCTTGACCGGTGGTGGTATTTTTAGTGTTAATTCATCGTTCATTCTATTTTAAAGAAGCCAATAATAAGAAGCCGACAATAACTTAGAAAAGGTTCCTCCTCATTTCGATGACACAATAGTGTCCGCATACTTTCGTCCTCCGCTGTACGTCGAATGGAACGCGTTTACAGTTCGGCCACGATCACGTGTTCGCTGCAGAGAATTAGCCGAAAAATAAAACCACGAGAACGTTACGGTAACGCAATGGCGGCGAACTAATTAGCGAAACTCGTCCCGTTGCGGAAGTTCGAACTTGGGTCCGATAGGGAAACTTTCCGCCTGGACATTACTTCGCTCCACGAAACGTGATTCCTGTGAACTGCGAGGCATCGACCAGTTCCCGCCCGCTTATACATGCACACGTATCGTTTGAAAAATTGTCGGGAAGTTTTTGAATTTCGATGTTCAACCACTTTTTGAAGTCACTGTAGATTCAACTGGCCGGATCGGTAGCGCATTACGTCGGATCGAGTACGTTTGAAACAAGCAAATCGATCCCGAGAAGAGCGTAAAGTTATCCTGAATGTCGACTAATGCGACGGAGCATTAAAAAGACATTAGGGGAGCTGATTAGATGTTTCGATTTCGCGACGTTACACGAATAAATTCACTGCCGGCTACGAATGAATTCATCGAGGGTGCTCTATCGATCTCTCGCTCTCTCGACCACGGTGGAGTGAAAGTTTTCACCTTCTTCTAGACATCTAGAGCGTTCCTCACACGAGGGATCGAGTCGCGTCGAGACCTCTTCATCGTCTGATATAGAATAATCTCGACCAGCCGAGGTTGCGAACCCACTTCGTCAACGACCGGCTTCTGCAGGGGTCACAGAACTTCACGCAACACTCTTCTCCTGGGTATACAACCGGTCCACAAAATTATGAGACACCACAAAGGTCATCTCAAACAGAGTTGGGCATTATTCAATTAAAATTTTAATCAAGGTCTATTAATGTGTACGATTAAAAAGGAAATCATTGAAAAATGGGAGACTGATCCAATCGATTGATGAAGTTAATCGCCAATCGTTGATTAAAAAAAGAAGTCATAGAAAAATCGTGAGACTCTTTCAATCGATTGATGAAGAATCGTCATTCGCAATTAACGAATAAAGTAGAAATTTAACCGTTATTCACAATTAACGATTAATAAATATTTAATCGTTAACCGCAATTAACGACTAAACTAGGAGATTAATTGAAGAGGTGAATAGATAAAGGTGCCAAGTAACAAATTGTTTGTTTTAAGTAAAAGAGTTTTTAGCGGAATATGTTGTCCTTCTTTGATGAATGAAAATAATAACACAAATCAATATATATATATATATATACAGGGTCATCCATTTTTAAACGGACAAACGTAAACCAGCTATAAAGAACCCCACATGGAACAAGTTTTACCCCTGCCACTTTTTTTGTTTCGGCCTTGATTTCTAGAAAATTGCAAAAAACCATAATTTTTTTAGTTCACATAAACTTGAATATCTCGGGACTCCAGAGATGAATCTTGATGATTTTTCCTTTGTTTGGTTTAAAATAAATAGGGGCATCTTTTTTGTTAACAAAATATTTTTGTATGACCTTCGGATCTTTGTTTTTTTGGCATAGGGCAAAATTGCAATTTTCTAGAAATCAAGGCCGAAACAAAAAAAGTGGCAGGGGTAAAACTTGTTCCATTTGGGGTTCTCTATAGCTGGTTTACGTTTGTCCGTTTAAAAACGGATGACCCTGTATATAATTGTTATTGATTTGTGTTATTATCTTATATATATTATTATATATTATATATTATATATATATATATAATATATATATATTATTAAATATAATATATATATTATTATGGTTGATCTCTAATCCAAGAAAAGATCATAATTACCTTCATCCATAAAAAAAGGACAACATATTTTGTTAAAAACTCTTTTACTGAAAACAAACTTGACACCTTTATCCATCCACCCCTTCAATTGTTATTTGCGATTAACGATGGAAGTAGAAATTTATTCGTCAATCGTTGATTAAATTTTTGCACAACTCTGATCTGAAAGTTCATTTCAATACAAAAACATAAAAGTTGTTCAAAATTGGATTGGCCACTTAGTTTTTCAGTGATCTTGCACATCAGTCTGAAAAATATGACATCGAAAACTGTTTTACAGATTTGGCAGTGTTATTAATAATGTTCCGAGATACTCACGGCGCGGAAGCTGGCCTAGAAAAGCCTAGAGAACCCGCCCGCGCATATTCGATTCGAATTGCAGGACGTCTGGTGCTCCATTGAGTGAGAAATATGGCGGAATAATGCGACTATTACGAGGAATAAAGTGAACGTCTCGTTTTAAATATATCGGCGCAGCTGTTGCCGAATCTTGTTTTTACACCGTGGACTTCTCGCGAAATAAATTTTATTCCGTTTAAATGTCTTCCTCTCTCCTTGACTCCGCCGTGATTTATCGCTCGCCCGAAAACGCTACCGGAAGTTAGTCCACTCGAAAATGTCACCACGGTTATTTCAGATGGGAATAACTTTTTCATTCACCATTTCAAACTTTTATTAACGCCCCTTCTATTTATTCGTACGTTCTTACAATATAATTATATCCGTTCCTCACAAATTGGAATCGTTAAACAGCCGAGAATTAATGCAACGATAATTATTTTGCAGTTGCGCGATACTTTCAAACGAGATCCTAATTAACGTTCACCCGCTATCGTAATTATTGCTCTTTTAATGTGGAAAACCACAAGGATTGACTCACTGGAAATATTCCAGTCTCCGAATCGATATCGTGATTAATAGACTGCGGATCTTTATGCATTTATGGCTTATGAAAATGTTAAAAAACGCACTAAAAATGCACTAAGAAGTATGAAATAAAAACAAAAATGCACCAAAGAGTATGAAATAATTTCCATTTAATTTATATGAATGCACACCAACTGGTAATATAAAACAGAAAAATGCACTAATAAGTATGAAATAATTTCCTTTTGATTTGTATGAATACACACCAACTGTTAATAAAATTGATTGAAATAAAATATTAAATAGCATATTAAATACAATACAATCTTTTCGGAGGCGGCGTAAAATTAAAAATTTTCCAAATGACAGTTTCGTAATTTCCAGTGTCGTTTTTTCGAAGCGGGTTTAATTTTTTTTTATTTCACACTATTTTTAGTGGAACGAGCAGAATTTGTAGAACACCGTAGGACGATTTTTCGATCTTATTGGTTATTTGCAATGAAAACCGCAAAGAATGAAACAATGCAGTTTTCACGGGACCACCCCGGGGACATACTCTGCAAGATGCAAAAAGGTTTCATTCCGATTGGTTTCGTTCCATCCATCTCGGCGTAATCGGTGAACATACATTGAAAAAAAGCGAAAAAAAGGCACATACAGATCGAATTGAGTTACCTTCTCCTTTTTCGAAGTCGGTTAAAAAAGTTTAGAATATAAAATTCGATAGAATTTTGTGGAATTTTCGTTTGTTTCGGATCTACAAAGGCCGTTCCCATTAAGAATAGTATTTGATTTCATTCCACGTTCGTTAAATTTGCCGACAATAATTGTCTAGTGATTAATAATAAATCATTACTCGTTTAGCTTGCTTAGGAAAAGTTTAATTTTTACTCGAGTTAATTTATTCGCCAACGTTAACCTTTCGTTCCAATGGAAAACAGTCTCTTGTAGACTCGAGAATCAATTTGCATCGGTTAATGTGGGAGTCGTTTGTACAGCTCGGTGAAACGGAATATTGTTAGAACTGGTAATGGTATGAAAATTTGATTAATTTGCATAAACGACGGTTCATTGCGTTTTATCGACACGTAAAATTACCAAGGGTCGTTTATGCACTACCCAGTTAATACAAACGAAATAATAATTCATCAATTGTTGCAGCTGGGAGTGACGAGTGTCGTTCCCGGGTTAAATTTGTTGGGATCTCGGTAGTTTGCTCCGTGTTGGTTCGATGAGGCTCCCGGCTCTCCTTAGCAGAGCTGAATGGCGTATACAGGGAGGTCCGTTTAAGTACGAACGCCTATATATCTCGGTTATTATTAGTCGTACGAAAAATCTCCACAGAATAAAGTTGTACTGTTTCAAGGGGCGAATTTGATGATGGTAAAAATTTTTTCTCAAGGTCATTTTTTTACAAGATTTCAAGGTCATTGATATTTTTTTAAATGGAATGAGGTATTTTTTAATACATCAATCGATGCAGCTGGACATTCGTTATAAAAAAGTACTAACCCATGTATGTCGAAAAGTTAATAGTTCAAGAGATATTTCAATTTAAATAACTCTAAAATACCATCACTGTCGCACTATGACGTTACACAAGTAAGTAAACGCTAACATCAATTTCAATTTCAATTTCAACTCTTCAATTCCAATTTTCCAATTTCAAGGTCAATTTTTCAATTTCAACTCTTCAATTCTTAAATTTCAATTCGTTAATTTCAACCCTTCAATTTCAACATCAAATTTTTATTTCAACTCCTATTTCAATATCAACTCTTCAACTTCATTTTCAATTCCAACTTTTCAATTTCAACTTTAATTTCAACTTCAATTTCAACTTTAATTTCAACTTCAATTTCTATTCTTCCATTTCAACTACAAATTCAATATCAACCCTTCAATTTCAACTGCACTTTCAATATCAACCCTTCAATTTCAATTTCAATTTCAACTCTTCAGTTGCAATTTTTAAATTTCAAGGTCAATTTTCAATTTGAACATCAATTCTTAAATTTCACTTCGTTAATTTCAACATCACATTTTCATTTCAACTCGTATTTCAATATAAACTCTTCAACTTCATTTTCAACTTCAATTTTCAATTTCAACTTTAATTTCAACTTCAATTTCAACTTCAATTTTTCAATTCCAACTTTAATTTCAACTTCAATTTCAACTTTAATTTCAACTTCAATTTCTATTCTTCCATTTCAACTTCAATTTCTACTCTACCATCTCAATTTCAATTTTTCAATTTCATTTCGTTAATATTAACTTCAATTTCAATATCAACCCTTCAATTTCAACTACAATTTCAATTTCAACTCTTCAGTTGCAATTTTCCATTTTCAAGGTCAATTTTTCAATTTCAACTTCAATTCTTAAATTTCACTTCGTTAATTTCAACATCAAATTTTTATTTCAACTCCTATTTCAATATCAACTCTACAACTTCATTTTCAACTTCAATTTTTAATTTCAACTTTAATTTCAACTTTAATTTCAACTTCAATTTCTATTCTTCCATTTCAACTACAATTTCAATATCAACCCTTCAATTTCAACTGCACTTTCAATATCAACCCTTCAATTTCAATTTCAATTTCAACTCTTCAGTTGCAATTTTTAAATTTCAAGGTCAATTTTCAATTTGAACATCAATTCTTAAATTTCACTTCGTTAATTTCAACATCACATTTTCATTTCAACTCCTATTTCAATATAAACTCTTCAACTTCATTTTCAACTTCAATTTTCAATTTCAACTTTAATTTCAACTTCAATTTCAACTTCAATTTTTCAATTCCAACTTTAATTTCAACTTCAATTTCAACTTTAATTTCAACTTCAATTTCTATTCTTCCATTTCAACTTCAATTTCTACTCTCCCATCTCAATTTCAATTTTTCAATTTCATTTCGTTAATATTAACTTCAATATCAATATCAACCCTTCAATTTCAACTACAATTTCAATTTCAACTTCAATTCTTAAATTTCACTTCGTTAATTTCAACATCAAATTTTTATTTCAACTCCTATTTCAATATCAACTCTACAACTTCATTTTCAACTTCAATTTTTAATTTCAACTTTAATTTCAACTTCAATTTCAACTTTAATTTCAACTTCAATTTTAACTTCAATTTCTACTCTTCCATCTCAACTTCAATTTTTCAATTTCATTTCGTTAATATCAACTTCAATTTCAATATCAACCCCTCAATTTCAACTTCAATTTCAATATCAACCCTTCAACTTCAATTTCAATTTCAACTCTTCAGTTGCAATTTTCAATTTCAACTTCAATTCTTAAATTTCACTTCGTTAATTTCAACATCAAATTTTTATTGCAACTCCTATTTCAATATCAACTCTTCAACTTCATTTTCAACGTCAATGTTTCAATTTCAATTTCAATTTCAACTCTTCACTTTACGCTAGCAAGTAAACGTTAACGTCTTAGTACGACAGTGATGGTATTTTAGAGTTATTTAAATTGAAATATCGCTTGAACTACTAACTTTTCGACACACATGGGTTAGTACTTTTTTATAACGAATGTCCAGCTGCATCGATGGATGTATTAAAAAGTACCTCAATTCATTAAAAAAAATATCAATGACCTTGAAATCTTGTAAAAAAATGACTTTAAGAAAAAATTGTTACCATCATCAAATTCGCCCCTTGAAACAGTACAACTTTATTCTGTGGAGATTTTTCGTACGACTAATAATAACCGAGATATATAGGCGTTCGTACTTAAACGGACCTCCCCGTATATCAGGAAGCAGAGCATCCCCGATGTATCGGGCCCTCTTAGCCGCTGTCGGAAGTGTGTTTCTCGGACGATGATATTGAATTCTGGCGCGACGGGCGCGGATATCCACGTATTATTTCTGTATCGTCGGATAGCGGAACATCGCGGTGAAGAGGTGCAGCTTCGCCATTTCAGTCGAGCTCGCTTTGGACCTCGATCGATATCGTTGGACGAATACGTACTTGAGCGTACATGTATGTATAGATACTCCGGCCTGGCTTGGCTTGGTCCATTACAGTGTCCCTGATGTTTCGGAATGGGCAACCGTCGGAAAAACCGAGTCCCACTGGTTTCCTTCGTTCTTCATCCTCGTGCCTCACCGCCCCTAACCCGAAACCACCCACCCAACTGACCACCAGCATTTTATCTTCATCGGTCATCGTCTGCCTACTGGCCACTGAGTCCTCGCCCTTCCCGAAGGTCTGTTGGCCATTTCCCGTTGACCCCTCCCTTGATTTCGATCTCTAACGATCGCCTTCCTTTCAGTACTAGCAACCCTCGTTACTTCGGATAATCTTCGATCCTTTGTTCAACCTCCTCCTCCTCTACGAGACCTTCTTCAATTTCACTTCAATTCAGTCTCGCTTGATCCGCTCTGTAAATCGTCCGAAATTCTTCCTCTTGTTCACGATTTGTTCTCGCCGTTTAACGGAATGTTGTTTCACTCTTCGCATTCGGAGCTAGTCTTATTGGAAAACCGAATTTCTCTTCCGGCCCGAAGTATTTTCATTTTATATGATTCTTGTAATTTTATCGATATAAAACGGGTACAATACCACCAGGGGTGGGCATTATTTGGCGAAACAAATATTTCAAATACTAAATTTGGGGTTATGTTCGCAGCGCAGCGGTCCGATCAAATTATACACTAAATAGCAATTTTGTGGACAGAAAAATGTTGCGCCACGAACATAACCCCAAATTTATTAAAAATGTACGATCGATAATAATTTCTCTATCTTATCGTTGAGAAATAATTTACACTCGTAAATGTACTGAATCCGAACCATCATTTTCAGCAATAATATTTATAACTAAAATTAAAAATAAAGACAGAATACAAACACTTGCAATATATTCTTCAAATAAAATACTATTTTTAAAAATTACTGCCTCTCTCAAATAAATTACTTTATTTTCAAAAGTTACTACATCAAATAAAATATTTTATTTTCAAAGTTATTTTCATACTTTAAAATAATTCGGATTATTTATTATTTATTATTTATTATTTAAAATACTATTTTCCCCAGCTCTGAACACCACTTATAATGCTGTCAGTAGTTTATGAAAATATTAAATACATTTAGTAATTTATCGAATACAAATTGAATAATGCAACAAATATTTTGAATAAAGGTTCTGTGGAGTCATTCACAAATTAAAAACATCGAACTCCCAAATCTAGTGTTGAAGGGTGTTCGGTGAGTTTGTTGACCGACTGTACGCTTCATTCAGAAATGATGTTTCCATTGTTGTTGGCCGCGCTATCCAATCTCTGACAAACATGCCGCAACCTTCGTCACTTTGATGATCACAATGGCCGACCGCAGGCCGCGGCTGCCGCGTGTTTATCAACCTCCATTAATCATCCCGCGTCCGTGCATCTTTCTTTCGGCCCGGACGTTCGTTCCACGGTTATCATTTCTCCTGTCCACTTTGCTCATCTTCAGCCAACGAATTCAACGAAGGTCGTCATAACTTCCGGGAACTACGTCGCTTGTCAAGTTTTCCTAGGGGCATGGTAGCTGTCCACCGCGTTTCAGCGCCCCTGAATAAGGCCAGGCCGCTGCAGAATTCAAATGGATACGGTCTTCGGTGCTGCAGCGACGTGACCGATGCGTGATATCGATGATACACCGCCGTGGAAAATGGTTCGACACGAATCGAAAAGTTTAATCACCGCGAATGCAATTTCGTAACATTAAAACTTGGATTTATGGAATTTTCTTGTCGGAAGGTACAGGATGATATTTAAGAAGTTAGAAGTTGTTAGTCCCCTAAAGCGAAGTTTAACCGAAATTTGAAATAAAAAAGATTCGTACATGGATTTTGGGAATTTTCTTGTCGAAATCTACAGGATAATATTTAAGAAGTTGGAAGTTGTTAGTCCCCTAAAGCGAAAATTAACCGAAATTTGAAATAAAAGAGATTGAAACATGGATTTTGGGAATTTTCTTGTCGAAATCCACAGGATGATATTTAAGAAGTAAGAAGTTATTGGTCGCCTAAAGCGAAGTTTAACCGATATGTGAAATTAAAAAGATTGAAACATGGATTTTCGGAATTTTGTTGTCGAAATCTACAGGATGATACTTACGAAGTTAGAAATTGTTGGTCCCCTAACGCGAAGTTTAACTAAAATTTGAAATAAAAAAGATTGATACTTGGATTTTGGGAATTTTCTTGTCGAAATCTACAGGATGATATTTAAGAAGTTGGAAGTTGTTAGTCCCCTAAAGCGAAGTTTAACCGATATGTGAAATTAAAAAGATTGAAACATGGATTTTCGGAATTTTCTTGTCGAAAGCTACAGGATGATATTTAAGAAGTTAGAAGTTGTTGGTCCCCTAAAGCGAAGATTAACCGATATTTGAAATACAAAAGATTGAAACATGGATTTTCGGAATTTTCTTGTCGAAGTCTACAGGATGATATTTAAGAATTAAGAAGTTGTTGGTCGCCTAAAGCGAAGTTTAACCGATATGTGAAATTAAAAAGATTGAAACATGGATTTTCGGAATTTTCTTGTCGAAAGCTACAGGATGATACTTAAGAAGTTAGAAGTTGTTGGACCCCTAAAGCGAAGATTAACCGATATTTGAAATACAAAAGATTGAAACATGGATTTTGGGAATTTTGTTGTCGAAATCTACAGGATGATACTTAAGAAGTTAGAAATTGTTGGTCCCCTAACGCGAAGTTTAACTAAAATTTGAAATAAAAAAGATTGATACTTGGATTTTGGGAATTTTCTTGTCGAAATCTACAGGATGATATTTAAGAAGTTGGAAGTTGTTAGTCCCCTAAAGCGAAGTTTAACCGATATGTGAAATTAAAAAGATTGAAACATGGATTTTCGGAATTTTCTTGTCGAAAGCTACAGGATGATATTTAAGAATTAAGAACTTGTTGGTCCCCTAAAGCGAAGATTAACCGATATTTGAAGTAAAAATGATTGATACTTGGATTTTGGGAATTTTCTTGTCGAAATCTACAGGATGATATTTAAGAAGTAAGAAGTTATTGGTCGCCTAAAGCGAAGTTTAACCGATATGTGAAATTAAAAAGATTGAAACATGGATTTTGGGAATTTTCTTGTCGAAAGCTACAGGATGATATTTAAGAATTAAGAAGTTGTTGGTTCCCTCAAGCGAAGATTAACCAATATTTAAAATAAAAAAGATTGAAACATGGATTTTCGGAATTTTCTTGTCGAAATCTACAGGATGATATTTAAGAATTAAGAAGTTGTTGGTTCCCTCAAGCGAAGATTAACCAATATTTAAAATAAAAAAGATTGAAACATGGATTTTCGGAATTTTCTTGTCGAAAGCTAGAGGATGATATTTAAGAATTAAGAAGTTGTTGATTCCCTCAAGCGAAGATTAACCAATATTTAAAATAAAAAAGATTGAAACATGGATTTTCGGAATTTTGTTGTCGAAATCTACAGGATGATACTTAAGAAGTTAGAAGTTGTTGGTCCCCTAAAGCGAAGATTAACCGATATTTGAAATACAAAAGATTGAAACATGGATTGTCGGAATTTTCTTGTCGACATCTACAGGATAATATTTAAGAAGTTAGAAATTGCTGTTCCCCTAAAGCGAAGTTTAAAAGAAATTTGAAATAAAAAAGATTGGTACATGGATTGTCGGAATTTTCTTGTCGAAATCTACAGGATAATATTTAAGAAGTTAGAAATTGCTGTTCCCCTAACGCAAAGTTTAACCGAAATTTGAAATAAAAAAGATTGGAACATGGATTTTCGGAATTTTCTTGTCGAAAGCTACAGGATTATTGTAAGCGGTAACATTAGCAGTAGTTGCATAAAAAAAATGAAGTAAAGAAAAATTTTTTTAAAAATGAAAAGAAATAAAAAACAATAAAAAAATGTTTAAAAAAATTTTTATGTAATTACGTTTGTTTCTTCGGTGGAAAATTTCCGTCCTCTCGTATAAATTGCATTGTTAAATCAACTCCTTTCGAAAAAACTAAAAAACTACTTGACCAAAATGGACCAAAAACTAATCAGCTCTAAGTTACAGCGGGGCACATCGATTGCATCATTCATCATTCTGATCGCGTTGTTACTTTTTCAGAAAGCGTTAACGAAAAATTTGATACCATACAAACATGCATACGCACACACACACATACGAACATTTTGCTAAAAATAGTCTAAAATGTCTCCAATGACGATGAAACGTGAAGATCTGCTAAAAACTCGATTTTCTGGGTCATTACAGTAACTTCCCTGTGAATCGGGAAGTTAATAAAAAGACTGGTCATTCGACCGCGTTAAACGTACAGAATTTTCAAAAACTCATTGTAAGCAGTCGGGGACTGGAAGCACTGCTGGCGAAGTTTTCCGTGGAAACGCGGCGACCGAGAAATCGCCAAAGCGGAGCGTATTTTACGGTAAAAGTGACTTCCCTCTGCGGTAACAGCCTAATGTTTCACAAAAGATGGATTCCCCTGTAATCTAAACTGTCGCGGGGAACCTTCTCCGTTCCGCGGCAAAAGGCTCGAAAGGAAGACGCGAGGGAACATTTTTAAAAGAAATACTACGCCGATTTTCTGGGCGACGCGGGAGAAAGTTTGCGACGCGAACCGGAATCGCGGTTTCCATTGGGAACGGTTCGAGAGGCACCCGCCGCGGCCACAAAGGAGAAGTTTCTTTTTCTGACGTGGGGGATCGATAAAGCTCGCCTCGAAACAGGAGCACTTTAAGCGACATCGATTCCGCGACCCTTCGAAATTGAAAAAGTTGTAATCCAATGTTCAATGGGTCGTTGTCTTCATCCGCGGGATAAATTCTCGCGTTTAATAGAACTATTTCTCGCGGGCTCCCGTAGGAATCCTATTAGTCCTCGCGGCTTCTTTTGTTATATCCCCCTGCCCCGGGATCGAAAGTTTTCCCGGCGAAAAAACATCGCCGGAAATGAAGGAGATTACGGGAATCGCTGAAACAGAATTTACGCTTATAATCTGCTTCTGTCTTTTAATAACGCGAGGTTAATATTACTCTTTCAAACGCTACGGACGAACATTAATCTTCGAGCGAGGTTGCACTGGTTACAGGCTTATCGTATTGTAATTTATCAGATCCAGGATTAACGCGAGCGATTATTAACGCACGCTGACCGCGTTCTTGCGAAGAAAAACAGAAAGGTCAGACGGTAAATGTAGTATATACTTGTAGAGGGAGTTTCAAACTTACATGTCGCGGCCGTTTTTGCGAAATTGACCTTGACCCTTTGTTTAATAAGTGATTGTCATTTGATAAGAGTGAAGCAGAGAATGACGTTCGATATCCGATTACTTTCCCCGAGTTTATGGCTCATCGCGGTGGCCAGTGCATTACTGCGGTCGCATTCAAACAGTCTTAATTCGTCAGAAGAATTACTTATCCCCGGTGAACTACTTTCAGGCTTTAATGCTCGCAATGATCCATCCAACGGAGTATATATACACATATATATATTTTTACGTTCATTTTGAAGTGGAAGCGGAGGTGGTGCTTGCGAGTCGCTAAAAGCTGCTGCACCACTAGGCGCCCGGCTTTTCCAACAGACAGTCAAAGCGACTTGTGCGCGCCGAACGGTGCACGCCGTGCATCTTGCGCAGGTCAAAGCGTGTCCGCGTCGCGTCGGTTCCCGACTGTGTACGGCCATTGCACGCGGCGCACACTCGCGCCAATAAGTATGTCCCGTCACCTGGCAAATACACGCAAATTGCATATTTATGCTGTAGTAACGCGACTGCCTCTTAACACTAAACCAGCGAGTCTTAAAAGTAACTGGTACGTGTTCCCTTACGAAAATGACAAGATTAATTTTATTTAGACTTCATGCGGCTCGTATTGTAATTCGTGCACTATTAAAGATATCTGTACAATCGTTTCTTGTGAAATCAGTTTTATCATTTTTTTAATTGTAAAATAAAAAACCTTTTTGACCGGTGTTGGTAGGTTTAGTGTTAATGAAAATCTTATCGAACACTAGCTGTACTCGCGACTTTGTCCACGTGCAATAATGAAACATTACCGACTAATTATACAAGGAGTTACAAGTGAATGGTACACGGCTTGACCTGTTCGATATCGACTACACCTAGCTGTTCGTTCGTGTATTAATACACTAATTAATTAGTTCTGGCTTAACCGATGATTATGTCGTAACAATCCATCGTCCAATATTCAATAGAAGTATGTAGGAATACATTTTCACTCCAACAAATGTGATTCGCGCGACTCGTGCACAGTGATCTATTCAACGGTTCTTGTTTCGCAAATCTGCCCGCCGCCATATTCCCACAAACGTCCGTATAACAAGGCCGCCGCATTCTAAGAGATTTGTGCGAGAACCCTCGTTGAGGTTGACAACGGAGCTCAGCTCCTTGAATCTGACAAACGGATAACGTGACCGCAATGTTTGCAGCACTGCGTCTGCCAGGATATGGACCGTTTATTTTGAAAGTGGTGTAAGTCCATTTTCTCTTGTTTTTTTTATTTTTTTTTTAATTTTATTTGCATTACGCATGAATTACGTGATATCTCATTTTTTTCAAAAATGGACTTACACCGCTTTCAAAATAAACGGTCCATATATTGGGACAGTCCAGAAAAATAATCAATTCTAACTAAAAATATAGAATCACCTCTGTCGGTATAATAAAGAAGCACATAATAAAATTTGCCTTCCGAATGTCATAGCATTTCGAACAGCAGGCAGAGAATGTATCGTCGCGAATTCTATTTAAGACAGGCGAGAAGGCGGAGCTAAAAGCTGTACCCGGCCTAACCTTAAACTATATATCCAGCCTATTTTCCAGCTACAACCGTTGAGCGAATGTCACGCGCCTTCAAACACAGTCGAGGACTGAAATATCGGGTTTACTCGTCCGGCTAAAACAGTTACGGACTCGTACGAACCGGACGGCCGAGCGTACGAGTAAGAAGCCCAGAAATAAATCGTGGAAGTCAACCAGACACGGGGACTTTTCTCGTAGCCCAGGAATGGCGGGCATCTTTATTTCAGGTAATGCCGAGTTATCGATTTCTCCGGACGTGCCCGATAAAAACGCGAATCCATAGACATCGGGAAGCGAGAGAGAGAGAGAGGGACCGCGCTTCGGAGGTGTAAAATTCATCGTTGACCTCGCCCGGAACGGCTCAATCAACCACTCGCGGACGTGTCGGTTTTATCGAACCGTCTCGAGTGCATGCGGTTACGCAGCTTTTCTTCTTCGGGCTCGTTTTCAACGGACCGGCCGTAAAGGATGCATGGCCAGGTATCCTCGTTGATACGCGAATAGATCGGCCATCGGCGAGAATACCACCCTGCCAGCGATCGTTACACAGCGAAAGCGAATTTCAACTTTTACAGGCGTTCGAGCCGTGTTTTTAGAGGGCAATACCCCGTAACGCTATTCGGGCCAACTCCTGCAGACTTTTCCTTCGAATTCGGAAGCATACGCAGCCCGAAATTTTTACCAGGTTGTTGTACTGGGTGTATGGGGCGGGTGACCGCTACATTTTATACAACCTGTACAGAGTAGTTTAAAATTGTATGAACCTTTCTTCGAGGAAGCACAAACTTTTTGGAACACCCTGTACAACTGTTTCAAGATTTTCTTTCCCTTAACACTAAACCTACCATCACAGGTCAAAATTACTAGATTTATTATTTTACAATTATTGAAATAATGAAAATGCTGGCTGGTCTTTACTTTACCGGTCTCAAAATTTGTGCATTTCTCCTACGAATTATTTGATATGTAAGGTGAAGTGCCCTATGCCTGGACAGCATGTTTTTCTATTTTAAATTTTATCACTTTAAATAAACAAAATCAATTTCTTAAGAGTTTTAACATACAGTTCAGAGTTTGTAAAGTAATTTAAAATAAAAAAATCATTGTTTAGGTTAATATCTTAATTGTATTAACAAGAATAATCCAAACCTATAGTTGGACATATTAAATCCAATCTAAGCTATACCTGGACAGAAGTAAAGCCTATATCAGGACAAATTCAATTTACGAGTTGATCGAGCGAACATAACCTAAAACGTTGGTTGGTGGCGCTGTTGCGCATGACGAATAGAAGATGCTTTGCGTAATATGTAGTATTCTTATCATAGATTATATTATTGTATTATTTAACCAAATATATATCTATTTTCATTTACTGTTTTAATAAAACTTGTCATAATACAACTTTTAAGGTTAGGTAGTAATACTGATAGATTTAAGATGTAAACACAAAGTATTATTAACGTCACAACCGGAATACATTTTCTACATACGTTATTCAACCTAATAGAAGACTAATTATAGGTACATGTAGTTAAATAATTTGCAAACAATGCGTTGATTTTATTCGCAAACACGTGTCCGACTTCAGGCGTAAGCACATTGCGTATAAGCTTCGAGTGGGACAGCTACTGTCATCGCGTCCCAGTATGGAGTACTTATATTTGAAAACAGTCCTAATCTTGGACATCTAATATTTGGATTAATAATTATTATTTACGTTAAGTTTGATTGCCAATTTATTTTAAAATATCAATATTATTATGCGTGATAATTATTTTTTGTCTGAGGGCTTAAATTATATCTTTTTTTCTAACAAAAGTTCGAACTCTAAATACACATGATTCGCATGTAAATAGACTATTTTGTATACTGTTTTCAGATAAACTTTGAATTCATTTTTAAATTTCAATTGATGTCTTAATGAAATAATATTCACACCTACTTGTAGCTGAGGCCTCAGAATATATAATATAATTATTTAATCTCTTAATTACTGATTTTACTATGAAAATTCAATTGTCCAGATTTAGATATCACTTTTGGACTTTCCAGACTTAGGGCACTTCACCTTAATCCAGTAGATTTGTACCCGGCGCGGATGCAAATCGAAGTTTCGAACCTCTAGGATCAATAGTTGTGGAGATATGGTCACTTAAAGTTGAGCATATTTCCAGTTTTTTGACAGGTAAGGGCGCCGCCATATTGGCTTGTAGTGACGATCGCACGCCGCTTACTGAGTTGGATATGATTAGGTGGAGGGGGCGGCGAGGTAAGCGGCTCGCCGTCGTCACTACAAACCAATATGGCGGCGCCCTTACCTGTCAAAAACACTGAAAAATGCTCACTTTAAGCGACCATAGCTCCTCAACTATTGATCCTAGAAGATCGAAACTTGGATCTGCATCCGCGCCGGGTACAAATCTACTGAATTACATACCAAATACATCATAATTCGCATGGGAAAGGTACTAATTTTGAGTCCGGTTAAGTAAAGTTTACCCAAAATGATTTTATAAGAATAATTACTTTAATCAGAGTTGGGCAGTATTTAAATACTTCTCGCCTCGGCTCTACAACGCCATCTCTGTACTACGATATGGAGTAACGAATAAACCATTAACCAACCATTAAAATTATTTAAATACCGATTGGAATAAAAGATACATAACTTTTATTCGTTGTTCGACTTTTATTTAAATAGTTTTGTATTCGCCGAGAATGTATTCGGTGAGTAATAGTTACAAATTGTATTCGAAGCTTCGAATACATTGTCTATTCATTCGAATACATTGTCATATTTAAATACATTGTCTTGAAATTTCATTTAAATACAAATTTCGAATAACGAATAAAAAATACAAAATTTGTATTCGTTATTCGAAGCTTCGAATACAATTTGTAACTATTATTCACCGAATACATTCTCGGCGAGTACAAAATTATTTAAATAAATGTCTGATAAAAGATACTTTTGCATTCGAACCTTCGAATAACGAATACAAATTTTGTATCTTTTATTCGTTATTCGAAATTTGTATTTAAATAAAAGTTCAAGACAATGTATTTAAATACAATTTTTGCCCAACACTGACTTTAATTATTAAAAGCATAAAGTCTAAATAAAATCAATCTTGTCATTTTTATAAGGGAACCAGTTACTTTTAAGGCTCGGTAGGTTTAATGTGAAACGCATAGAAATGTTCATTTAAAAACAGTGAATTCAGCAGAAACGTGAAAGGCTGCCTTGTTTCGTCCGTTAAGAGTCTTACGGAGTCAGAAGCAACAAACGTAACCCGTTAATTCGTCCGGAAGTTCGTCACGTCGTTACAAACTTTTCTCCCGTGTTCGGGAGAACTGCGTTCGCGTACTTTCTGCTTATTCTCGCGCCCGTAAACATTTGCTGTCCACGGTAGAATCTCTCCGCGCGGCACGCGTTCGCATGAAATATACAAAACTTCCCGTCGGCTTCCGGCGACAATAAAAAAGTAATGTTTAAAGTCCAAGTGCGTCGTCAACTTTCCTGCCACAAGGCATAAAAAAAGCCACCGATAAAAGTCAAACAGAAAGGTCATATGTTCGCCTCGGGATCATATGTCTAGGAAGTTCCTGAGCGTCCTTACGAGAACGAAATCTCCGACGAAAAAGTTAGTTAACTTTTCTGTCCTTTAGCGTTACATCGGCTACAACAGGTAGTTTCCTCGAGGAAACCGCGAGAAGCCACGAGTTCTACGAGTTTTACGTCGCTGACGTCGTAAATTCTCGTCGAAAAGACTCGCTGCAGCCAGTCGCAGAACCCGACATATTTTGTTCTGAAACGTCATACAGTAGTCCGGAATTCGTGAAAACTCTGGCTGAAATTCCCGTGATAATCCGAACGTTCACAACAATGTAACCACGCGTATCTAATTAAGTTCCATCCGAGGATTTTTAATTCGGTTAACGGCAGGTTTATTCGCGGGAACACCATTTCGCTAATTGAACCGATGTTCCCGAGTAGTTTTGATATTGGCGTTGTTTGCTGAAAAGGCAATTTGCATGTATATAGGTTGCTTATTACCGTTGTCGTGAAAACGTCACGGTGAGGCAACGGGGAAATAAAACGGCCGGAAGTACCGGAATTACGTGGGTTCCAAGGAAACTCGTTGATGCGCATGATGCTCCTCATTGGCCGTTCTCCTTTGGAATTTTTACATACGACGTCATTGGAAACAATAATGAATTTCACGCCACAGTTTTGGCTTATTTAGAAATTAATCGAGTGTACCATTGTACTAAGAAAGCGATAGACTCTCGATTGTCGATTATGTTCATTAAAAGTACACGACCTAGTCATTTTCACATTTCGTTCAAGGTAGATGGTTCAATCGAGCCCAACCACTTCTCGTTTTGATTAACAACTGACTATCTACGTTAGTGAGCACGTATAACACTCGAACAAGGCGTTTAGTATGTTCATAAAATTACGACGTTCCTACTACCCATTAAGAATCTATCAAAACTTTGGCACTCACCCCGTATTTGACTTTATGCTTGCATATTTGAATGTCAAGGAGCCGGTGCATCTGCATATACAGCGAGGAGCAACGCCGAACACACGCAGGGTATTTAAATATTAGGTGTACAAATAAGATCTTCCCTTTCTTTTTACCACGCTTATATTAGCTTGCCGAGTTGTCGTTGTCGTTGTATGCGTCAAATCTTGAAATCGAATTTCAAACCACTTCCCGATGAGCTAGAGACTTGAAACTTTAAACATAGCTCAGAACTGGGTGACAATGCAATATTAAAAAACAAATTTTTTAAAAAAACTATGCGTTTAGGAGATATAAAGTATTAAAAATTTAACCGTTACACCTCCCCGCGCAACGCTCGGTAGTACGTCATCGCGGCCAGCGATCCCCACTCCGCGCGCCTGCGCTTACCTTCTCCACTACGTGTTCCCACTCCGACTCATCCCCACTCCACTGGCCCACTTCGCATCGTAGGAGCTCAGTTTACTTACTGAGTTGGTTAGGATTAGGTCGGGTGGAAGGCGACAAGGATCAGCGATTCTGCTCGGTAAGCGGCTCGCGGTCGTCACTACAAATCAATATGGCGGCGCCCTTACCTGTCAAAAATCCTACAGAATGGAAATTTCAATTTGCAGCCGCCATGACACAATATTTTTCCTTTTACAAAAGATGGTTGAATTTACGGGTTGAAGTGGTAACTAAAATCTATTACAAGATATGTAAAGACTAAAAAGTAGAAAATAAAAAAATATATAAAAAAAACTTTTTAAAAACCACGCTTATATTAATATGCACTAAAAAGTGTACTAAAAAGGAGAAAATAATTTTTTTAGACATTACTGACTACCAAATGCACTAAAAAGGAGAAAATAATTTTGTAGACATTAGTGACTATAAATAAAAGCGTGGAGCGCTAAAATATTTATTGACGCAATCTTCGTAGGCGCTCCACGCTTTTATTTATAGTCACTAATGTTTACAAAATTATTTTCTCCTTTTTAATACATTTTATAGTCACTAATGTCTAAAAAAATTATTTTCTTCTTCGTTTTCTTTGAGACGTAATCTTGTACCTGATTTATTTAATAAAATTTTACATTTGGAAAAAAGGAGAAATAACTTATTTGCGCACCAAATACAAATTATTTTGCGTAGTGGCGGAAACGGTCGGAAAACTGTCACAGGAATTATGCTCTCTGTGAAACACTCCGGCACGCCTTTTACGCTGGAAAATCCGGGGTCCATCGAGAGCTTCCTCGAGAGGGAAGCGAATGCTTTCAGCAGTATCTGACGACTGGTTCGAGAGCAACGCCACTTATTAGACGTTTGTCTCGCCGTTTAAATGCATCCTATTCTTGGGAGCACGCTCCGCGGAGGAACAGTTCTGCATAATATTATTTAAATTCATTTTTATCGCCGCTCTTGTCCTGAATTCCCCGACAAAGGCTCACTCGGAAGGGCCATAAATTAATTACTGGCGATCGTATTGAATATTCGTAGCTATCTTTAACTTCACGGGGATCATCGTGGAATGAATTAACCTCCATTGTCGGAGGGTGCAATAACATTTTCCTGAATTCGAGATTCTGTAATATAACCATTCGCTTCGACTTTTTAGGATCCGTTCAAAGAATTGAGATAAATAAAGGGTGTTTCAATATGCCCTGACATTTTAAATTGCGCGCCATTTTATTGTGGCGAACATAGAGCACTAATCTTTGACTATTGGCATCAGGAAGTATTGGGGTTTAGTCATGGAGAATTACACGATCGAGCAACGCATAGAAATTGTGAAAATTCACTACAAAAATGGTGAAAATTTTGCAGAGACGGTTCGAAAAGTCCGCACTGGTTCAGTATATTTGTAAGAAATTTTATGAATTTTCTGCGATAGTCTTGTAGAGCATGAAGAGACGAGTCCAACGAGTACCATGACCATAGCATTACGATCATTCGTTCTCGAGGTATCCCTGTTAGGAGCTCAGCCGTCAGACAGCAATATCTTGAGATCGAATGATCGTAATGGTACGGTCATGGTACTCCTTGGACTCGTCTTTTCATGCTCTACTAGAATATCGAAGAAAATATACAGGGTGTCCTACAAAAAAATATCGACGACTTTGATATCTCACGAAAGGAGTGGAAAATGAAACAGAGGAGGTGAGCCGGGGGTAGGGGGCAGAAAAGCGCCGTCAGGATTTTCTCGAACGTGTCATTAACTGGAGGTTATGATCTTCTGATCATCATAACTCATCCTCCTCTGTTTCATTCCTTTCACTCCTTTCGTGAGATATCAAAGTCGTCGATATTTTTTGTAGGACACCCTGTATACTTTCTTCGATATTCTACTAGAGCATGAAAAGACGAGTCCAAGGAGTACCATGACCGTACCATTACGATCATTCGATCTCAAGATATTCCTGTCTGACGATTGAGCACCTAACAGGGATACCTCGAGAACGAATGATCGTAATGCTATGGTCATGGTACTCGTTTTACTCGTCTCTTCATGCTCTACAAGACTATCGAAGAAAATTCATAAAATTTCTTACAATAAAATATCAACGACCTAATGAATCAGTGCGGACTTTTCGAACCGAATCTGAAAAATTTTTACCATCTTTTGTAGTGAATTTTTACATTTTCTATGCGTTGCTCGATCGTGTAATTCTACATGTCTAAACCTCAATACTTCCTGATGCCAGTTGTCAAAAAATAGTACTCTGTGTACGCCACAAAAAAAATGGCGCGCAATTTAAAATGCCAGGTCATTTTGGGACACCCTTTATTACCCTTTATTACACCTTTATATTTGTTGTAATTACTATCGTTAGAAAAATAATCGGTTTTAGTCGGAGCATTTCGAAGTTCCGCCGGTCCCGCCTGAATTTCTGTCCCTTTGTCACCAAGGTTTACGCACATCCATAACGCTTTCGAGCATCAAACTCAATATTCAGCGAAACGTCACCCGCACACCTCCGCGTCTGACCCTCTCAATCATGCTGTTGTGCCTGAAAGTCGCTATACCAACACGATGGGCCGCGTGTCACGTATACCTGCGCCGCGCTTCGAATCCCATTTGCTTCCGCCACAACCTGTTCGATGTTACATGTTCCACGAACAACACGGTGGACACTCGTTGCTCAATTACACGATCTCCGTATCATTTATTTATTGGCTGTTCCGGTCAGTTTCCAGGCCACCATGTTATTCGGAATAAGTTTAATTAGGTAATTTCGGGATAGATTTCACCACATTTTGCTGTCTGTTTATCAAATTTTATTAAAAACAATTGGAAGTGTAGACAGGCATAGTTGAATTGTTTATTAAAAAACATTATTGTTTTTATTAAAAAGAATTGAGAGTGTAGACAGGCATAGTTGAATTGTTTATTAAAAAACATTATTGTTTTTATTAAAAAGAATTGAGAGTGTAGACAGGTATAGTTGAATTGTTTATTTAAATCTCTTTAGTAAAATATAATGTTAAATGAGTAAAACTTTTATATTAATATATTGATATATTGTTTGAAAAAGATCGAGAAAGTGCATCTCTCCCTGGGGTTAGATGCACCCCTAATTGAGGATATTTGATCCAGAAAATAAAATATTTCTATTCCAACAATTTGATTCAGAAAATAGAATATTTCTATCTTAACAATCTGAAATACGAAATAAAATATTTTACTTTTTGCATTGTTATAATACTCTGAGAAACGTCGTCTATTTTATCGTTAAGAAACGATTTACCCTCGTAAATGTATTGAGTTCGAACCATTATGTTTGGCAATAATATTTAAAATTGAAATTGAAAATAAAGACAAAATACAAATATTTGCAATATTCTTCAAATAAAATATTATTTTCAGAAATTCCTGCTTAAAATATTTTATTTTCAAAGTTGTACGCATACTTTAAAACAAATTAAATTATTTATTATTTACTATTTAAAATACTATTTTCCCCAGCTCTGGGATAGACGCACTCCTTTATTTACAGCCACTTCCCTCTACTTCTATTCTTTTTTTTTTCTACGACACTTGTTACATAAAGTATTCGAACACTTTTTAAAAACTAATAACATTTTTATAATTGTACCAAACAACCTGATTTTTTATAATCAATTAGAAGCATTGGTTTACGAAATGGCATACAAAAAAGATTTTCCAAAAATTATAATTTACAAGGTTAAATGCAAAAATAAAAAAGGCATTTTTTAAAACTTTTTTATTTGAGTGCTCAATGAAAATTTAAAATGTATGTTTTGTAGATCAATGTTAGTCATACACATGCTGACAATTTCATTGAAATCGATTAACGTACACACGAGCTACAAGCGGTTAAAAATGGTGAAAATCGTAGTTTTCCACGACTTTTGATCAGTTTCTGCTTAAAATCCACAGAATCGTACATCTTTCGACGCCTGTTGTTTTTTCCTGCGTCAATCGATTTCGATGAAATTTCCAACATGTGTATAAAGAACATGGATCTAGAAAACATATGTTTTAAATTTTCATTACGTTCCCAAATAAAAAAGTTTTAAAAAATGCCTTTTTTATTTTTACCTGCAACCTTGTAAATTGTACTTTTTGGGAAATCTTTTTTGCATATCAGTTTGTAAACTAATGCTTCTAATTGATTATAAAAAATCAGGTCGTTTGGTACAATTATAAAAAAGGTATTAGTTTTTAAAAGGTGTACGAATACTTTGTACACCCACTGTACATTGTACATGTTTCATGGAGCCATTTGAGCCATTCTATAGATCTATTGGGTTGGCAAGAAAGTAATTTCGGTTTTCACTAACTGATGGCGTTATGTTTTGTTTGATTGGCTTCTGTTAACGTGGCGTTTGTTTTCTTTCTGACATTTCATAACTGCATCTTTTAGGTTACTTTTGAAGCAAATTACACGTAATTTTGATTAAAATTGTTAGTTCTGTGTCAATTTGAACATGGAGTGCAGAAACGAACATTATAGGCATATATTGCTTTTTTATTTCCGTAGAGGTAAAAAAGCTGCCGAGGCTCACAAAGATATATGCGAAGTTTACGGTGTAGATTGCTTAACAGAACGCATGTACCAAAATTGGTTTAAAAAATTCCGTTCTGGAAATTTCTCACTTAAAGACGACCAACGTTCTGGTCGATCATCTGGAGTTGATGATGACCAAATGAAAGCCATTATTGAATCGGATCGTCATATAACTGTCCGAGAGATTGCAGACAGGTTAAATGTCTCGCATACAACCATAGAATATCGTTTAAAAAGTCTCGGAATCGTTAAGAAGCTCGATATTTGGGTTCCACACGAGTTGAAAGAAATTCAATTAATGCAACGCATCAACATATGCGATATGCATCTCAAACGAAATGAAATCGACCCTTTTCTCAAGCGAATCATCACCGGTGATGAGAAATGGGTTGTTTACAATAACACAACTCGAAAACGATCATGGTCCAAGCGTGATGAATCAGCCCAAACCACACCGAAAGCTGAATTGCACCAAAAGAAGATCATGTTGTCAATTTGGTGGGATTACAAAGGTATTGTGTATTTTGAGCTGCTCCCAAGGAACCAAACCATCAATTCAGATGTTTATTGTCGACAACTAACAAAACTGGACATAGCAATCAAAGAAAAACGGCCAGAATTGGCAAATCGCAAAGGAATCGTGTTCCACCATGATAACGCTAGGCCACACACATCTTTGGTAACACGTGAAAAGTTATTGGAGCTTGGTTGGGAAGCGATGTCACATCCACCATATAGCCCTGACATTGCACCATCAGATTATCATTTATTCCGAAGTTTACAAAACCCTTTGAATGGTAAAACATTCACTAATGATGATGATCTGAAATCGCACTTGGATCAGTTTTTCACCGAAAAGAATCAGAAGTTTTATGAGCGCGGAATTATGAAGCTACCAGAAAGATGGCAAAAGATCATACTACAAAATGGAAAATATTTTATTGATTAAAGTTCATTGCTTTGATAAAAAAATTGGATTTTATTTCATCTAAAAATACCGAAATTACTTTCTTGCCAACCCAATAGTTGAATAATAATCTTCCAAACACTTGTTCTTCTGTAAATTATACGCGAAAAACAGTTTAAAATCGTCCTGTATTGCCACAATAAAGTCTGGTGCATCTATCCCGGAATTACCCTAATCGTTATTCAAACATTGTCTCGACATCTGAAATTGTGGCAAGACTACCAAGCTCCTCTTTTCCAACAAATCTTTTTGCTGGATAAACGATCGAACATTTCCTTGACCGTCTTCCTTCCTTCAATTTGATTCGTGCGAATTATTCAGTAGCAATTACCGGATGGCTGACGAGACTTTCGCAGACTGTTCTAGCAACGGTGTATCGCTACGCTAACATAATTTCCTGGTAAAACAGAAACCTAAAATCTAGGAATTCCTATGAATAATTTAAACCCTTTCGATTCGGTCTAATGCGAAATAAATTGCTGGAACGTGATTTGTTAACGTCGGCTGTGGTCTGCAGCAGCTATTATTAAGGTCCCGTTTACGCAAGTCAAAAGTGGTTCGCCACTTTTCAAAGATCACATTCCGTAAATGTTATCTCGCGGAACACTATTCAACTCCGAAGTTCGATCAAGTTAAGCAGCAAGTTGAAATATTCCCGAGCTGGGAAGTTTTCAAAATTTCCAGCGCGCCTAACTTTTAAGGAACGCCGAAGTTCGCATAGCTGGACAAACTGGTCGCTGTTGGAAACAACAAGGATTGAAGCGTTCCAGTAGTTATTTCCCGTTACTCGCCAACAATAACTTTATACTCCCGAAAAATGTACGATGTGTCTGTTTACGAGCATTCTCGCCGATGTCGGAGCAGCATTGATGTCTGCACGGTCAAGATTAATAACCGGGCCGTGCAGCTCCGACAAATACGCGCGTTTACCGACTCGTTCGTTGGTTCGGTTAGGGTTAATTAATAACCGTAGTCGATGGCAGGTAACAACCTGTCCGTGCACACACGGCCGCCCCATTCACAAACTTCCGTCTGTGGCAAGTAGCCACGTGGCCGTTCGGTTCGCCGTTCTCATTGATCATGCTTGCCCGAGCAACCCCGTACGCGACAATATATTCTGTGCGTTGACGTGATGAGAGCTGCGTCTGAATGGGCTGCCGACGCTTTGTAATCCTCTGCTCGGCGCAGGCAGAATTACTCCCTGCACATCGAACCTTTAGAAATTTATTACAGGATTCAGCGCCGCTGATTTGTTCCTGCGAAACGCCGCGTCCATGTCTAGACTGACAATTTTTGTCCGTCTAGCACGCTACAATGACACCTATAGTGACGAACGAATTGTTGAAAAATGTTTTAAATTGAAAATGTCAGTATACGATTTCTCCTCTAGTGAAATCATTAATAGACAACGGATTTTATGCATTTATGAGAAAAATCGGTAGGTGTCATTTAAAACAGTAAAAACATTAGAAGAATTTAAAAATACTATTATATTATTTTCAACCTATTAACCATATTATAACAAAGAAAATAAATCTCCATGTCACTTCAGTCTGTTGCAATTCAGGTAGAAAATGTTTATTTTGCATGATATTTTGCATACAGTGCACGGAGGGAGTAGAAAGGACAGTTTCAAAGAATTTAGCATTCTATCATCAAATAACTATTATATAAAGGATGTTAGACATGGACAGAAGTTTGTTCTCTATGTTACACTGACTTATTACAAGACTGCGGATCTTTATATTTATATTTTTTAAAAATATTACTTTATATTTATTTTAAAATAAAAATTGTAGGAAACAAGTAGGAATTTATTTCTCCCTTTAGTGGTTTTATTGAGCTGTATGAAATGTATTGATACTCTTACATTCTTGTGATCTCTTTATTGTTTGAAATTACACTCACCCATGTTTGTCATAAATGCATAAAATCGTCAATCTATTTATTTCAATAAAGCATCCGAATTAAAATCGTATTACGTAAATTTTAGGGATCGTTATAAATCACGCAGGTTGTTGAATGTTTCTTGTTAGAAGCAAATCGGCCGCATTTAAAGCATTTTAATTGTAGTACAGCGAAGTCTCTATAAACGCAAAAGCCTCAGGGGGATTCGTTTGCGTCTATCGTAGACGGACACTATTTTTTTAGCTTGAATGGCCGAGCCGAACGTAGAGAAGGACTCTCTTCCCGAAGAGATACACGTGTCTGTATGAATGTCTGAATATCTTCAGGCAATGAAGGCATTTCATCGCGTAATTTTAGTTCTTGAATTAAAGGTTGAGCTAAATTTTGTAAAAAAATACTGCAATATACCTGAGCTATGGAACTTACAACCCTGTGAGCTTTCCAATCCCATGCTTTCCCCATCATGGTGGAATTGCCTGTCGTTCTGGCTCGCTCGTTTTATGATTTTATGGTTCTCTTGAATGTGTTAACTAAATTTCATTCCGCTAAGAGCGTTAATAAATGTATTAAACACTTTAGATACCGAAGACGCCTAAACTATGTTCTCATTGCAAGGTCAGATAACCTTAGCGTTTAATCGTAGATCAATTATGATAAGATCTTTTGAAAGACAAAACAAATCTAAAATAATACCAAAAAGTCTCGAAACTGTTACATGAGGTTTTACTTGCTTTACCTCCATAAAACCGACGGTTCTATTTCTTGCAATCGATATAGACAATTTTTATTATGCATGAAGACCCGCGGTCTATTTATAAGATTCGGACACCCGGTCGTGTAAGGTGAAGTGCCCTATGCCTGGACAGCATGTTTTTCTATTTTAAATTTCATCACTTTAAATAAACAAAAACAATTTCTTAAGAGTTTTAACATACAGTTCAGAGTTTGTAAAGTAATTTAAAATTTAAAAAATCATTGTTTAGGTTAATATCTTAATTGTATTAACAAGAATAATTCAAACCTCTAGTTGGACATATTAAATCCAATCTAAGCTAGTACCTGGACAGAAGTAAAGCCTATATCGGGACAAATTCAATTTACGAGTTGATCGAGCGAACATAACCTAAAACGTTGGTTGGTGGCGCTGTTGCGCATGACGAATAGAAGATGCTTTGCGTAATATGTAGTATTCTTATCATAGATTATAGTATTGTATTATTTAACCAAATATATATTTATTTTCATTTACTGTTTTAATAAAACTTGTCATAATACAACTTTTAAGGTTAGGTAGTAATACTGATAGATTTAAGATGTAAACACAAAGTATTATTAACGTCACATCCGGAATACATTTTCTACATACGTTATTCAAGCTAATAGAAGACTAATTATACGTACATGCAGTTAAATAATTTGCAAACAATGCGTTGATTTTATTCGCAAACACGTGTCCGGCTTCAGGCGTAAGCACATTGCGTATAAGCTTAGAGTGGGACAGCTACTGTCATCGCGTCCCAGTATGTAGTACTTATATTTGAAAACAGTCCTAATCTTGGACATCTAATATTTGGATTAATAATTATTATTTACGTTAAGTTTGATTGCCAATTTATTTTAAAATATCAATATTATTATGCGTGATAATTATTTTTTGTCTGAGGGCTTAAATTATATCTTTTTTTCTAACAAAAGTTCGAACTATAAATGCACATGATTCGCATGTAAATAGACTATTTTGTATACTGTTTTCAGATGAACTTTGAATTAATCTTTAAATTTCAATTGATGTCTTAATGAAATAATATTCACACCCACTTGTAGCTAAGGCCTCAGAATATATAATATAATTATTTAATCTCTTAATTACTGATTTTACTATGAAAATTCAATTGTCCAGATTTAGGTATCACTTTTGGACTGTCCAGACTTAGGGCACTTCACCTGATCTGCATCTTAAACTCTGGAAATAACCAAGCTACAAGTGGAACGAGCACGTTCGATTTGTTCTAATAACGAGCGTGCGAATGCTCTCGCGTGCCACGACGTATTGATTCGAAACCAAAAGCTATATGTACCATAATACCCCGCGATTTCGGAGCAGCGCAGCGTGGCGTCGAGCGGTGATCCGTGGGAAGTTCGTGGGATTGAGGCTTCCATAAAATTACAGCATATTTTGCCAGCAAGAGAATCCAACGAAGCTCCGTCGACGGGAAAGTTTGCTGCGGCGGACAAAATGGCCGCTAGCAGCAGCCGGGCTCTCGAAATCCCCGGTCCGAACGAAACCATCTGAATCCCTTCCTCCCTCGAGGCCGGCTCGGGAAGCTTTACCTGTTTGAAACGGCGCCTTTCGTTCGCCGCGATACCTTTGTCTCGGAAGTTCGACTAATGAATCGTTCCTCGAGGAATATTTTGTTCGAGGCTCCGGACCGGGTTCCATGGGAGTCTTGTCGGTATTGTTTTAATCTTCCGCTGCACGGAATCGACGGGGAAATCTCGCGGTTCGATTGATTCGATTGGTAAATATTTCTATTGAAGCTCTTCAGTTGATGTGGTTTAAGTTTTCGTCACTTTGATCAGAATACACTTGCCGTCAGAAATTATGCATACGCGCGCCAACGAAGCGGCTAAGTAAGTGATAGTGATTCGACCGCATCCTATTGACCGTACTAGTAAAACACCTCTTAAGTCTTTCATGGGAGAACCAGGGTAGGGAACTGTTGCGGTAAAAGTTTTGGAAATAATCTTTGCCCTTAAATGATTAGTAAATTTTCTACGATGTGAACGATAACGTTAATAATGAAATCCTGTAAGAAAGTCAGCGCGCACAATGGCGCCGTCCGGCCTCCGCGTGATTGTTTCGCGAACAGTGTTGACGAGTATCTTGCCCTTTCGGCGAACGGCATCCTGCCGTTATTCACACGACAGTCTATTGTACGGGGCGCTCCTTATCGGTTAATCGAGCGGCCGGAAGTTGAACTCGGCCTGGCCACGTAACACTGCTAATTAGCATAACGAGGTCGTGCTAGCGTTGTACGCGTTTCCGGGCAGCACAGGGCGGCCGAGCCGTACTCCTTTCAATGCCGAGCTTACGACTGTGCTTTTATTAGGTGCACAAATTAATTCTCGACCCTGACGCTAAATTAGTTGCTCTATTTATTGAAGGAGGCGAACAAGCGATTTTTTAAGAATTCTTCAACATTTCGTTAACATATGGGACTAAATTACCGGACAACAGACAAAGCGAAAGCGTTTAATGAAAAATAGCGAATCGGTATTCGCCGCGGAATGAAATCCTTGTCGAATGCGAATCGACGAGATTGCAGTACATCGGCGCGAAATGACGAGTCAATATTATTAGGGGATTGATGACAACAAGCGTTATCGGGGCACACTGATACAAACTAATCTCGCCAGAGCACAATTACGGAGAATTAAACTTCGACTCCTGGCCAGGAAATTGCGGTTAGAATATTCCGTTTAGGAACCGCCTACCCGGGAATAATTTCTGTTATCATTAGACTGCGGATCTTTATGCATTTATAATATGTCGAAATATGCAAAATATATGCAAGGTATATGCTAAATATATGTATAGAGAATGCATGTATGGATGTGTAAAATAGTAATTATTTTATTGTTTTATTTATTATAATTTAAATTACAACATACAACAATAGTTTTTTTCTATAGTGTCGATTGTAAATTGATGCCTCTTGTCTATTAAAATTAATTTATACGCTGAAAAAAAGAGCGTTCTACATCACATGATGTTATAGGGGCATATTTAAACCCCAATGATGTGCCAGAACCTCTCGTGGTCCTTCAACGTGTTCACCCTTCAAAATCTTGCTTATTTTTAATAATACATTAAAGTGTACATTTCATTTTAATACAGATTCCATTTTATGTGTAACCTTTTCTCCATAATCATCGGGTATAATTTTTAAATTTTCTGTAACTGTAGTTACCAAATCTATAGATTCCGTTAGAGGTAATCCTATTGTGTCCAATTTCTTCATGGCCTCAGGTAACATTTGGAAATGGCTCTAAATAAATGTTAAATTTTGTTGTAAATGCTTACATCGTAATGTTTCTTTCGCCGATTTAATTGACCAAACCTCTTTTTCATCGAACGATTCTATGACATCTCTTATTCCTTCTAAATACAATGGCATATTTTATAATTAATTTTTCTAAATTTTTAGGCACATCTATCTTATTTATTCTGGCGTAGCATTCAATAGTCGAATATTTATGCAAAATTTATGCAAGAAATATGCACTTATGCAAAACATATGCAATATGCAAAACATGCAAAATAAAAATGATGTTTTTAAAATCCTCTAATGACAAAACAAATTTCTGTTTAGGTCCCAGTTTTTTTTATCTATTTTCGATAAAAATATGCATTTGCATAAACATCCGCAGTCTAGTTATCATATATGTCGTATACAGTTATGTAGAAGAAAAACTGATCACACACACTTTAAATCGGAATAACTTTTTTCTGAATGGACCAAACGACTTCAATTTCTCTGTAAGGCTAGAAGGATTACTTTAGTAAATGACGTCTAAAAACTGTGTTGAAAAGATGCATTTGGTCGGAATTGCGAAAAACAATAGTAAAATTGATTTTTACGACATTTGTTTGGGCAATTTGTATAAACTATATACGCTCCGAAAATTTCATTGAAATTGGTTAATTGGTTAACGAGTTATAAACGATCAAAAGTGGTAAAAAGTCCGAAAATCTTGAAAAACTGCCATTTTGACCACTTTCGATCGTTTATAACTCGTAAACCAATTAACCGATTTCAATGAAATTTATAATTAGCTATCTTCACCACGAGCTAGTTGTACTTTTGCACATTTCGAATTTTCTTTCAAATTTACGATTAAATCTTACACGTTTTCAAAACGTGTTCAAAAAGGGTGGTTCCATTACGGAAACTGAAAGAAATAAAATGTCTCGAAGCAGTGATTCGGCGTTGGTTGGTCTCGCGAGAAATTCAGCGTGATTAGCGGGGCCACACTGTCCAGCCTAAAAATTACAGGAAACGGAAACAGTCTCGGAACGTCTTCCCGTTTTCGCGACGTCCAAACGTCGAAACAATGCGGAACGTTTCGCGGTCGCCTTCGCACGCGTCAAATGGCGTATTTACTTTGCTACCCCCGTTGCTCGTCCAACTCGCACTCATGCAAATGCAACGTAAGTTCCCGACTAATGCGAGACTCGACGCGGTTGCTAATTGCCGCGACAATTTCCAGGTTCGTTAAGGGGAAACGGCACGCCGTGTGAAACGGTCGGAAGGCGGTTTTTAAGTGCACCAACGACTTGCCTCGTCTCGACAGAGTATTAAAGTAAACGCGCGCTGCATCCGGTCTGTCTGGACGATCGAGTTGCAATTTGTCTTTTTCCCGAGAACTAATTTTTGCAATGTTGGACTTTGAAGTGATGTATTTTCAGTCTGGTATAACGTTCTTGGTATCAAACTCTTGCCACAATTATTACTGATGAATTAATATTATGTAGGATTCTAATTTTGCTTGAAAATTATCATTCTGATAGGATATTGTACAAAGTGTCAATTAGGACGCACTTGCCCCGAAAATGGGGCAAGTCCGTCACTGAGAGTTAAAAATGCTTTCGAACCTTGTTTCAAGTGCTACGGGATGTTACGAGTCAGGGCCGCGAGCAGCACGAGTGGCCGGCGAAGGTTTATAAACCCAGGGAATATGGTATCAGTTTGTTAATAAAGGCACGCGGACGAACCCAATGCGAAATTGGGGAGCCGCTAGGATTATAGACGACGAGGACGAACCTGACGCGAAGTCAGGGAGCCTCTAGGAATGGAGTCAAACACAGACGAACCTGATGCGAAATCAGGGAGCTGCTAGGAAAGTGAAACTTCGTGAACGAACCCAATGCGAAATTGGGGAGTCACTAGGAACGACGCGCAGACGAACCCGATGCGAAACCGGGGAGCTGCTAGGAGGTTGTAGAATCAGCGCGGACGAACCCAATACGAAATTGAGGAGCCGCTGGGAAGTTGGATAAAAGCACAGACGAACCTGATGCGAAATCAGGGAGCTGTTAGGATACGGACGAACCTGATGCGGAATCAGGGAGCCGCTAGGATGGTATAGGTTTCGTGGACGAACCCAATGCGAAATTGGGGAGCCACTAGGTAGGAAAAATCTCTATTTGAATAATTGGTAAATAGCGAACGAACCTGATGCGAAATCAGGGAGTCGCTAGGATAGTTAGTAGGCCTCGTAACTAATATAATCTAATTGATACAACCCGAGCGGTAGGGTTGTATCGAGTGAGAACGTTCAATTATTATATTAGGATTTTGGACGATAATAATGGGTTTAATAATCTCAATCTAATTTCCAAACAACACAAATATATTGTAACTATAAAAATCTGTGGTACAGGTGTGTAACTGTCGCGGTTGGAATTTAAAGAAAGATATAGAAAAAGGAATTTACCTAAAACGATGTTCGTTTTTTGACGCACTGGCAATGCGGGGGACTCGGAAACAACTTTAAAAAACTTTGATCCGAAAGGTACTTTAGCCCGATCTCACTATAGTTGCTTTTCCGAAATTACAGCACGACGTGACGCGATACGTGTCTACTGAAGTACTAACCCCAGAGAGTGAGAATCTAAGGGTTTATATACCTCTACAATGAATAGAATACTCTGTTCATAATCTAATCGCGCTTAGAGATTAGGGCATAGGGCCAGACTCTTATTTTGTCGCCTCTAATGAGATCGGGCTAAAAACTCGGTACTAAATCAAAGGGTTCAACTACGATATGAAAGGTTATCTAGGAGGCTTCCTGCCAGAGACGATCTGGAAGAGATTCCAATGAGAAAACGAACGGAATCTATTCTCTATCCGTAACAGGGACAAGAAAAGAATGATTAACAATCCTGCTTTAAAATGCTTCTTATTGCATTAAATTGTATTGTTTAGTTTTATAGTTATCCATTCTTAAACAAACAAGTACTTTTATGCTGAAATCTGAAAGGGGATATAAGACAAAGGATAATATTAAGGACTTTCTTTGAGAATAACCAAGTTTGTGTTGCTCTAAAAGAAAGAGGTTATAATTGACATATGGTGTATATACAATATTTACAAATATACAAAATGACTTATTAATTACCTAAAAGAAAGAGAAACGACAATTAAAGTCTATTCTCCTCAATTCCTCCTAGGTCTATTATTTTATTTTATTTTATTTGTCACTTTACTCTTTTCACACGTGTTCACCTACGTCACCTCTCTATATTTTGATTTCACTCGTTGAGGATCGATATATATCGATTAGAGGGCGCGCTGGGCTAATGAAGCGCGGCTGATTGGATTTAAAGAAAGCATCCTTTTTTTACAGGGATACAGTGATATTAAAACAAAGTTGAAAAATGCTTTCGAAACTCGTTTCAAATGCTACGCGACAGGAAAAGAATTATTATCAAGCCTGCTACAAAATGCTTCTTATTGCATTAAATTGTATTGTTTAGTTTTATAGTTATCCATTCTTAAACAAACAAATCCATTTATGCTGAAATATGAAAGGGGATATAAGACAAAGGATAATATTAAGGACTTTCTAGGAGAATAACCAAGTTTGTGTTGCTCTAAAAGAAAGAGGTTATAATTGACATATGGTGTGTATACAATATTTACAAATATACAAAATGATTTATTAATTACCTAAAAGAAAGAGAAACGACAATTAAAGTCTATTCTCCTCAATTCCTCCTAGGTGTATTATTTTATTTTATTTTATTTGTCACTTTACTCTTTTCACACGTGTTCACTTACGTCACCTCTGTATGTTTTGATTTCACTCGTTGAGGATCGATACATATCGATTAGAGGGCGCGCTGGGCTAATGAAGCGCGGCTGATTTGATTTAAAGAAAGCATCCTTTTTTTACAGGGATACAGTGATATTAAAACAAAGTTGAAAAATGCTTTCGAACCTCGTTTCAAATGCTACGGGACAAGAAAAGAATGATTAACAATCCTGCTTTAAAATGCTTCTTATTGCATTAAATTGTATTGTTTAGTTTTATAGTTATCCATTCTTAAACAAACAAGTCCATTTATGCTGAAATCTGAAAGGGGATATAAGACAAAGGATAATATTAAGGACTTTCTAGGAGAATAACCAAGTTTGTGTTGCTCTAAAAGAAAGAGGTTATAATTGACATATGGTGTATATACAATATTTACAAATATACAAAATGATTTATTAATTACCTAAAAGAAAGAGAAACGACAATTAAAGTCTATTCTCCTCAATTCCTCCTAGGTCTATTATTTTATTTTATTTTATTTGTCACTTTACTCTTTTCACACGTGTTCACTTACGTCATCTCTCTATGTTTTGATTTCACTCGTTGAGGATCGATACATATCGATTAGAGGGCGCGCTGGGCTAATGAAGCGCGGCTGATTTGATTTAAAGAAAGCATCCTTTTTTTACAGGGATACAGTGATATTAAAACAAAGTTGAAAATTGCTTTCGAACCTCGTTTCAAATGCTACGCGACAAGAAAAGAATGATTAACAATCCTGCTTTAAAATGCTTCTTATTGCATTAAATTGTATTGTTTCGTTTTATAGTTATCCATTCTTAAACAAACAAGTCCATTTATGCTGAAATCTGAAAGGGGATATAAGACAAAGGATAATATTAAGGACTTTCTAGGATAATAACCAAGTTTGTGTTGCTCTAAAAGAAAGAGGTTATAATTGACATATGGTGTATATACAATATTTACAAATATACAAAATGATTTATTAATTACCTAAAAGAAAGAGAAACGACAATTAAAGTCTATTCTCCTCAATTCCTCCTAGGTCTATTATTTTATTTTATTTTATTTGTCACTTTACTCTTTTCACACGTGTTCACTTACGTCACCTCTCTATGTTTTGATTTCACTCGTTGAGGATCGATATATATCGATTAGAGGGCGCGCTGGGCTAATGAAGCGCGGCTGATTTGATTTAAAGAAAGCATCCTTTTTTTACAGGGATACAGTGATATTAAAACAAAGTTGAAAAATGCTTTCGAACCTCGTTTCAAATGCTACGCGACAGGAAAAGAATTATTATCAAGCCTGCTACAAAATGTTTTTTATTGCATTAAATATATTGTTTAGTTTTATAGTTACCCATACAGTACGGACTTACCCCACCGTGATAGTACGGACTTGCCCCGTGTAGTAATATTTACGGGGCAAGATCGTCTTAGTGTTTTTCTCAATACATTTTAAAAAATACAATAAAAACGGTTCATTGAATGTAAACCTACATCAATACTTGTTGTACTTACCTAAAATAACAACACAGGATATATCAATAACTTGTAAACTATTGCACGTTCAGGGTTACCTCAAAGTTGTACGTGTGCCTCGCACGTGACTGTTTGGCATTGGTTGATTTAAGCGAGGAAAACACCTTTATTCTTGAGCGACATCTATGTCGAATAGTTGATACTAACTTATACTTTATACTACATTAATAAATACAAGCTAGAGAAATTTCGTTCATGTTATAATAAAAATAACCAATCAATGGACTTACACTCCACCTTAATGAAAAGCGGATGATGAACCACGCAGAGATATTGCGAACCAGAAGTATATTTTAGGTAGATCCGTTTGTAGGTCACGGCTCGTGATAAGTTAACCAGAGTCGAGGAAAGGGGACGCAGTCAACAGGGGCGTAATTTTGCCGGTTCTGATTGCCAACCAGGGCCGGCCAGTGCCATTTCCTGTCGTTAAAAGAGGGTGCGATAGATTCAATATCCGGACCAATGAAATGAACAGAAGATCGACCCATGCATCAAAATTCTCACCCATGCTTCTCGCACTCCTGTTATATCGATCTCGCATTTAGGCTCCCTTTCCGAAGGGCTCTACCTCGCGACGTCTCGCTCTAAACAAGTCCACTAAATCTACGAAATCCTATTATAAAAACGTATTTCTTAAATTTTCAACGTAGTTCAATATTGAAAAAGTAATCGCCCTTTGAAAAGTGGCCGAGCATTATTCCGTGAGCCGCGCTGTAGGTACATTTTGTTTGAATTCGAGGGAGAGAATTGTAGCAAACGCTTTGTGCGGCGTATATTCGAGCTGCTCCGAAGGGATGAAAAAGCATTACTGCGGTTCAGCGAGATACGTCGGAAAACTAATCTCCCTACGACTCTTTTGTGCACTTTATGTCGGTCATTTCATCACGGGATACAGGCGCTACACCTAGCTTTGTTACGGCAAATCCGATAGGTATTATTGTTGCGGCTGAATCGCGAGCAACCGGTATCGGGGTAACTTGATTAATCGTACGCTGCTGTTCGATTTAATTTCACCGGACTGCCTGTTGATAGAACGGGCTGTTTCCCTTCCGCTGTTGCCTAGCGGTTCTCAAAGACTTCACAGGACAAAGAGGAAACCCGGGAAGTTGACGCTCTGTCATTGACACCGGCGAGAGAAAGAGAAACGAACGGATGGGTGTGCGATTAATACCGAGTAACGCGCGAAACCAGCCTTGTAAACGGCGACGCGACGCTTCAGCTCGGAAGCCTGACTAATTACGGGAGCAGCTTGATCGACAGTAGTATCATTTCCCATAGGAGAATCCCGATTCGATTTTCTGTCGCTAAATAAAATGACAGCTCTCGTCGGAGAGCCCCTTCCACGCTCCATCCCCCTTGCCTCTTTTCCTTAATTCCCCTCACCGCTCTCTTGCTGTTATTGATCCTTTCTGCTTCCGTTCCCGTTCTTTTTCTGTTTCTCTTGACCCGCCTTTTCCCTTCGGCGCGACTTCCCCGTAAGTCTTCTCACCCTCTTTCGTCTCTTCGCTCTTCAATCTGTTCCTCCCTCGCACCGTTTTATTCCGTTACAATTCACTCGCGTACAGGCTGTTTCAAAATTACATGTCCGAAATAGTTCACGAAAGTTTCAAGTTGCCTTTTAAGAGAACGGTTCACTCCAGGCGAGATGAAAAGACTGATTGACCTTGGAGGAAGGTTCAAAGTCAATTTCGAGCCACCCTGTTCCAACGGGATAACAGAGTTCAGAGAAAAAATTGGCGAGGAAGGTCCGAGCCGAGGGGTAGGAACGTGATAGAGGACACAATGTGTAATAGCATTGACCTAAGCCGAGGCTCAACACCACGATGCAAAGATTTACCGTGTGTGGAAGGAGGAGGGGTGAAGGAGAAAGTTTCGAAAAGTAAAAGTTTGGAGAAACTCGTGGCAGATATACGAACCCGTCGACGTGTGGCGGCAATGTCGTAACTGCCACACCCTCGATCCTTTATTTTACATCTCTGTGTCTTTTCTGCGGCTTCTTTCCTCCATTTCCAACACTTTACACCCCTCCACTACATTCCCTTTATCCTCCATACACTTTTTTCCTAGCGTAATCCACCTTCATTTTTATCCCTGCGGCACTCTTCTCTCGGCTACAGAGTATTTTCACATTTTTGTTAGCCACGATTTGTCGTTTAGCGTTAACTTCTTCGTTGGAAGAAGGACGTACATGTTTTATCTACAGGGTGCGAAGGAATTATATCTAGCGACTAAGGTGAAGTGCCCTAAGTCTCGACAGTCCAAAATTCATTCTTCCTCTCGATTTCGAAATCGTAGCACTTCTTTAAATAGTATAAAAGTCCAGACAATTTTTTTTCTTTATGTACTGGGTTGGCAAATAAGTTCGTTCGGATTTTTAGAGTGGAATAAAACACAAAAACCAAACGAACTTATACCAATATGTACAAAAGTTTAAGACTGCTCTAAAGAAGACGATAACTTTTTTAATATTGCACTATACGATTTGAACTTTTTTGGGAAGCTAGAGCAATTAGTTTACTAAAGGATGTGAAAAGAAATTTTTTCAAAAATTGCAATTGATCGGAATTGTTGAAACAATACTAAAAGTTAAATTTTTAACTTTTTTATGTGGGTCTATATTGAAAATTTGAAAAATACGTTTTGTAGATCTGTGTCTATTAAACATATTCTGAAAATTTCGTCAAAATCGGTCGACGTTGCAATGAGCTACCAACGTTCAAAGATGGTAAAAATTGCAGATTTTCACGATTTATTGCCGAAAATCTCTACAATTACTTAGCAATTATAGGTAATACAAATAATGGTTTCAGAAACGTCTTACAAATCTAATAAATTTGATAAAAATGCGATGTAACTCGCAATTTTGTTTTGTTGTTGTTAATATAAAACATACAGGTTATGTCTCTGGGACTTCTGCAATGAACAATTATGCGTTCCGCCAATCAGAAGCGATCATGAAAATCACAAATCACCGTGATTGCGAACGAATGTGATCGAATCACGAGTGAATCAAAAATAGCAGTTCACGCCATCCCTAAATTCTCTACTACTAAAATATACAGCTAAGGTGAAATGCCCTAAGTCTGGACAGTCCAAAAGCGATACCTAAATCTGGACAATTGAATTTTCATAGTAAAATCAGTAATAAAGAGATTAAATAATTATATTATATATTCTGAGGCCTTAGCTACAAGTAGGTGTGAATATTATTTCATTAAGACATCAATTGAAATTTAAAAATGAATTCAAAGTTCATCTGAAAACAGTATACAAAATAGTCTATTTACATGCGAATCATGTGCATTTATAGTTCGAACTTTTGTTAGAAAAAAAGATATAATTTAAGTCCTCAGACAAAAAATAATTATCACGCATAATAATATTGATATTTTAAAATAAATTGGCAATCAAGCTTAACGTAAATAATAATTATTAATCCAAATATTAGATGTCCAAGATTAGGACTGTTTTCAAATATAAGTACTCCATACTGGGACGCGATGACGGTAGCTGTCCCACTCTAAGCTTATACGCAATGTGCTTACGCCTGAAGCCGGACACGTGTTTGTGAATAAAATCAACGCATTGTTTGCAAATTATTTAACTACATGTACGTATAATTAGTCTTCTATTAGCTTGAATAACGTATGTAGAAAATGTATTCCGGTTGTGACGTTAATAATACTTTATGTTTACATCTTAAATCTGTCAGTATTACTACCTAACCTTAAAAGTTGTATTATGACAAGTTTTATTAAAACAGTAAATGAAAATAAATATATATTTGGTTAAATAATACAATACTATAATCTACGATAAGAATACTACATATTACGCAAAGCATCTTCTATTCGTCATGCGCAACAGCGCCACCAACCAACGTTTTAGGTTATGTTCGCTCGATAAACTCGTAAATTGACTTTGTCCCGATATAGGCTTTATTTCTGTCCAGGTACTATCTTAGATTGGATTTAATATGTCCAACTAGAGGTTTGAATTATTCTTGTTAATACAATTAAGATATTAACCTAAACAATGATTTTTTTATTTTAAATTACTTTACAAACTCTGAACTGTATGTTAAAACCCTTAAGAAATTGTTTTTGTTTATTTAAAGTGATAAAATTTAAAATAGAAAAACATGCTGTCCAGGCATAGGGCACTTCACCTTATACGCGCGGATTAGGAGGAGCCAGGAAAAAAGAGAATGAGGCGCAATCTGTTCGTGAAAGAGACAAGAAAGCGGTCGACTCGTCGAAGAGGTGTTTTACGACGCTGTTTTGTCTTCGCTTCGAACCGTCGACCCACAGGAAATTACTTTAGAGTGACACTTGTTTCTCGGAGCAATCGGTGGCCGGCCAACTCCGACGAACCACAGCCACCGTTTCCGTAAACGCTGTGGCGGACGTTTTATTCGGGAAATACGGGAGTTACTCGGTGGCGACGGACGCCAAGTAATTCTTCGAGGAAAAATAAGGCTGCTCTTTACTTTACCGGACTCAAAATGTCTGCCTTTCTCCTATAAATTATGATGTATTAGGTATGTAATCCAGTAGATTTGTACCCGGGGCGGCTGCAGATCGAAGTTTAGATCCTGTAGGATCAATGGTTTAGGAGTTATGCTTGCTTAAAGTTGAGCAATCTGCAATGTTTTTGACAGGTAAGGGCGCCGCCATATTGGTTTGTAGTGACGGTCGCGTGCAACTTACCGAGCAGAATAATTAATGAGTTGGTTGTTGATTAGTAAGCGGCTCGCGGTCGTCACTACAAACCAACATGGCGGCGCCCTTACCTGTCAAAAACACTGAAGATTGCTCAACTTTAAACAAGCATAACTCCTGAACCATTGATCCTACAGGATCTAAACTTCTATCTGCAGCCGCCCCGGGGAGAAACTACTGCATTACATACCAAATACATCATAATTTATAGGAGAAAGGCACAAATTTTGAGTCCGGTGAAGTAAACTTTACCCAAAACTAAGGAAACGATACAGTGTAACATTTTTCCATCCAAAGCTTAGCTTTCGAAAAAATCAAGATCGAAAATGATTAAAATTTAAAGCTGTTTTTTAAGAGAACACAGTTACTGCAAGACCAAGGTTCATTTTGAGTCCGGTGAAGTAAAGCTTACCCAAAAATAAGGAAACGATACAGTGTAACATTTTTCCATCCAAAGCTTAGCTTTCGAAAAAATCAAGATCGAAAATGATTAAAATTTAAAGCTGTTTTTTAAGAGAACACAGTTACTGCGAGACCAAGGTTCATTTTGAGTCCGGTGAAGTAAAGTTTACCCAAAAATAAGGAATCGATACAGTGTAACATTTTTCCATCCAAAGCTTAGCTTTCGAAAAAATCAAGATCGAAAATGACGAAAGTTTAAAGCTGTTTTTTAAGAGAACACAGTTACTGCGAGACCAAGGTTCATTTTGAGTCCGGTGAAGTAAAGCTTACCCAAAAATAAGGAAACGATACAGTGTAACATTTTTCCATCCAAGGCTCAGCTTTCGAAAAAATCAAGATCGAAAATGACAAAAGTTTAAAGCTGTTTTTTAAGAGAACACAGTTACTGCGAGACCAAGGTTCATTTTGAGTCCGGTGAAGTAAAGCTTACCCAAAAATAAGGAATCGATACAGTGTAACATTTTTCCATCCAAAGCTTAGCTTTCGAAAAAATCAAGATCGAAAATGACAAAAGTTTAAAGCTGTTTTTTAAGAGAACACAGTTACTGTGAGACCAATTAATTCATTTTGAAACACTTTGTACGTTTTTACGGTTCTGATACAATTCGTCGTGCAATTCTACGTTTCCGAAACCTCGTTGAACCGTTGAATAGGTCGACAGAGATTGCGATCACAGTCCGTACTTATTGCGAAAGGAAGTTCCTATTATCCAGTCTTTCCTTCCGGGCGATAACCGAGTTTATAGAATTATCCCTGATGACAAATTGCTACGATGAAATTCTTCCGAGCGCTTTAACCGGCGCGGCGCGGCGCCGCACGAAAGTGAAACGTGCAAATGGCAGAGCGATTTCCGCTACCTAAATAGAAGAATACCATCTGGAAAGCTTCCAGATGTCTGCAAATGATTATTTCAGAAAAAAACCACACGTACCTCCTACCGAATTGAACGGCACACTTGATCCCGCTGAACCTTCTCAATATTTCTCGGTATAGATTTCATTTCTTCATGCAACGTAATAAAGAAGTAATCGTGTGATTAATTCGCAGACGAAATTGCGCTCGCAACGAGGTCGGCAAGTTATTATCTCTCGATTAATTTTTATGATGGAAAGAAGACACTGAAAATAATTGCGTTTGCTCGATATGGATCGAAAAAGTGAATAATCGGCCGGAGGACTCGCGTCCCTATTTACGCGGGAATTGTTTTAAAAACGGCTGCGTAGGTCGCAATTTTCCCGGGCGTCGCGCGGAATTTATATTCAAATTTGCAAAGAACAACGTCATTGCGCGGAAAACTTTATCGATAGCTTTTCCGGGAAGCGTTCCAACTTTGCGGTGGCCTCGTGCAAACTCTTTGGAAAAATGTGCTCCTCGTAGAAGCTCTCTGCGGCGCGAGTTGTGTTTGCTTTAAATTACGGGCACCGAAATTGCGACAAACAAAACAACTTTGGCTGCACGAAGAACCGAAACTATTACTGCGTTGTCTTCGCGTTGCAGGTGACTTTGTCGCATAAATTCAACTTATATATGCGGGCCTCCGAAAAGACGAATTCGCGAGAGCATAGCCATTCTTCTTTCCGCGCGGTTCGCGCTGAATATTCCCGGTTAATCGCTTCGAGCGCGGAATAACGAAGAGAACGGAAGCTTAACAGGCGTTTCGAAATAATTTCTGTTTAATTAGTACCAATTCCCTGTTAAAGTCGTTCGAATAGATGTTGCACGGATTATGTACATGTTCGTTTCCATATTACAATTGCTCTTACCATGTCGAATTGTTTCTCTGCGATTTCTACGGATTTCTGAACGTTCAAGGTTCTCCAGCATGTTTCAGATACCCTGTAGATTGCACAAAGAAAATTTGATTTCGTATACAATTCGTTTTGCAGTAATTGGTTACAGATTAATCAGGGTTCCCCCTCCCGTGACTCCGATCCCATCGAGGAGGATCCTTGATTCTGTTCCCTCAGGGGGATGACGACCCTTAGTCACTTTTCTAGCCCCTGAGACTGTAACCCATCGATCCATTTGATCCCTTACGACCCCATTATTGAATAGTCGCCAACTCGAAATCCGGAAGTAAACGAGGAAAAATCGATTTCGTATCCACCGAATTTAAGCCATCGTTGAGATTGGAAATATTCCAGGTCGGAAGAAATGTGTCAATTTCGAGTGCAAACGGATATAGTCCAGTCAATGAATGTTCATAAGGTTCATAAGGTTCATAAGGAAATGGTAGGAACACAATTTTTAACTTTGGGACTTTCTTTGGACTAGTTACGAGGTAAACATACTAAAAGTCAGCAAGTGAGCGGGGAGGTTTCGGTTTTCCGCTCATATCTCGGTAACTACGTGTCCTAGCGATAAGACAATTCTATACGAAATTAAAGCTGACAAAATGTGCCATAAGATCGACTCCATTCAGTTTTCCGCTATCTCGCATAGTTTCTGAGATATCCGCGCTCAAAGTTCACTAATTGTGCTGAAGAGTTCTTTTTCACAATTAGTGAACTTTGAGCGCGGATATCTCGGAAACTATGCGTCCTAGCGATAAGACCATTCTATACAAAATTAAAGCTGACAAAATGTGCCATAAGATTGACTAGATTCAGTTTTTCGCTATCTCGCATAGTTTCCGAGATATCCGCGCTCAAAGTTCACTAATTGTGCTGAAGAGTTCTTTTTCACAATTAGTGAACTTTGAGCGCGGATATCTCGGAAACTATGCGTCCTAGCGATAAGACCATTCTATACAAAATTAAAGCTGACAAAATGTGCCATAAGATTGACTGCATTCAGTTTTTCGCTATCTCGCATAGTTTCCGAGATATCCGCGCTCAAAGTTCACTAATTGTGCTGAAGAGTTCTTTTTCACAATTAGTGAACTTTGAGCGCGGATATCTCGGAAACTATGCGTCCTAGCGATAAGACCATTCTATACAAAATTAAAGCTGACAAAATGTGCCATAAGATTGACTGCATTCAGTTTTTCGCTATCTCGCATAGTTTCTGAGATATCCGCGCTCAAAGTTCACTAATTGTGCTGAAGAGTTCTTTTTCACAATTAGTGAACTTTGAGCGCGGATATCTCGGAAACTATGCGTCCTAGCGATAAGACCATTCTATACAAAATTAAAGCTGACAAAATGTGCCATAAGATTGACTCCATTCAGTTTTTCGCTATCTCGCATGGTTTCTGAGATATCCGCGCTCAAAGTTCACTAATTGTGCTGAAGAGTTCTTTTTCACAATTAGTGAACTTTGAGCGCGGATATCTCGGAAACTATGCGTCCTAGCGATAAGACCATTCTATACAAAATTAAAGCTGACAAAATGTGCCATAAGATCGACTGCATTCAGTTTTTCGCTATCTCGCATAGTTTCTGAGATATACGCACTCAAAGTTCACTAATTGTGAAAAAGAACTCTTCAGCACAGTTAGTGAACTTTGAGCGCGGATATCTAGGAAAATATGCGAGGTAGCGAAAAACTGAATGCAGTCAATCTTATGGCACATTTTGTCAGCTTTAATTTTGTATAGAGTGATCTTATCGCTAGGACGCATAGTTTCCGAGATATAAGCGGAAAACCGAAAAAGAGGAACTTCTACGTGCACTCATCTCCTAGGAGTGAGGACTTTAGTATGTTTACCTCCTAACTAGTTCAAACAAAGACCCAAAGTTAAAAATTGTGTTCTACAACTTTTCGTGGACTATAACAATTAGTAGATCAGCACCGGTCTCCCGTAATCGGCGAATCGCATTTGTTATACGCGAGCGAAAAAATCGATAGGTGGTCGTGTTCGAGGACAGCCGAAAAGCAAGCGCGGAAACGTCGAAAAACTGGGACAAGAGCACTGTTTTCGTACTTAAACCTATTTGTTCCGATCTATCTCGATAAAAGCCGGGTTCAGCGGTGGACGACACTGGTTCTCCGTGACTTGAAGCACTGTTCTGATACAACGGCTGACTCGGTTTCGAGCTCCGGCCTGATTCAAGAGTCGGATAAATGACGACGGCAAGATGGCTCGTTGCAGTTCGCCACTTTGTTTCGATACCATATCCCGGTCTACCCGAATATATCTCGCGGAGATTGCGAGTCCTCGAAGCACCGTCATTGCGATTGAAAATTTCTGTTTCGAGTGCTGTTGCAGAAACACGAATTCGCTGGATGGATGATTGCGATGATGACTGCGAATCTTTATGCAAAATAAAAAATGTTCGTATCGACTGCAGGACACAGGAGTCAAATAAAAATTGTGTTCTTCTTTTAATTATCCTATTAAGCTGAAACTAATAATAATCTTAAATATTTTTAACATGTCCACGGCTTTAAAATGTACGTGCCCATTTTTAACCGACTTCGAAAATGGAGGAGATTGCTCAATTCGATCTTTATGTGCCCTTTTCTTTTTTTTTCTTTTTTCGCTTCTTCTTATACATTATAAATGCATAAAATCCGCAGTTTAATGACTTATTAACATTATTCTCGACTTATCAAAATTACTAAACGAGAAAGCACATTTTTGTCTCGATCCTGTGTTTGACAATTGCCGTGGATAATTATTATGTTGCAGTTAATCGCAATACTTGGCTGGAATTGCAGATTAATAACGCGATGATGGAATGTATTAATTGTGCATCGAAATTTCCGAATATTCGTCTCGCGCGTATTTCGACTGAAAATCTCCGTGTGTTTCGGTTTCAGTTTCAGTTTTCAGTACAATACGATTTCGATAAATTTGTGGGAGTGGATCATGTGTTTGCAGAGCAGCAGCGAAACGAAAATTGGTGAACAATGTTATTATTCGTATATGTCAAAAGTCCCGGCGCGAATAAACTTGCCATTACCATAATCAGCTGGGTAATTAACTCGTTACGAACTTAGAGAACAGTAACGTCCCGGAAACGAGTATTTCAGTTTGTTTCAGTGCGAATGGTGTTTGCGTTTATTTAATACCCACCCGCCAGCAGGTTTTACGTGGATATTTAATAGCCAGTCGCATAGGAAACGGACGCACAAACGATCTCAAAGAGCATTACTCTGTCACCGGTGAGCATTAAGTGTCACGAGATTACTGTCGACTTTGTTCGCCAACAAAACAAACCGTATTCCTACTCATCACGCTGTAGAAAAACCTTCACGGTGTACGGAGTGGTTCATGAGAAAGTAAGATGAATTAAATAAAAATAAATTTTTAAAAAATACCACGTTTTTAAAACGGACTAAAAAGTATAAATTACATTTATTACAAATCAAAGAACAAAAGTTTTAATAAATTACAAAAAAATTAACAGAAATTAATAAAATAGTAAATTACCCTCTCGTATAAATTATATACGTTCTGAAAATTTCATTGAAATTGGTTAATTGAGGTAAAAGTGGTAAAATTGCAATTTTTCATGATTTTCGGCCTTTTTGCCGCAATTAACCAATTTCAATGAAATTTTCAAAACGTATATAATTTATACAAGTCGACCAAACACATCTTTGAAATTTTCGTTATTGGCTCAGTTGTAAAAATCAATTTTTACTATTGTTTTTCACAATTCCGACCAAATGCATTTATTCAACATATGTTTTAGACATCATTTGCTACACCAATCCTTCTTACAGAGAAATTCAAGTCGCTTGGACCATTCAGAATGATAAAATAAATTTTTAGAAAACCACGTTTAAAAACGGATTAAAAAGTATAAAATAATTTTTTCTAACCCCGTACAGATAGTCCTGAAAATTTGTGATTGTGAATTTTTAGTAGCTATGAAAATACTTGTAAGATTTAAAACGAAAAACGTGGGGCGCAAGATAATACTTCATACATAGTAAGGAGTGTAGAGAGTAGCTACCGCTGAGAAAACTCGCACAATAGTTCATATCATTTGCAGTGCATTAGAATTGAAAAAAATATCTTATTCATGAAAATTCATTGTTTGGATCACACAATTGGGCTCTATTCCACCTTAAAATACCGAAATTAGGGTAAATTGTACAATGATTGGCACCCTAAGCCAAAATCGTAGTAAGAATCTTTTTTTGAAATGTTTAAGCGAGCTTGACTTGCTGTTATTATAAGCTGATAGTGATTTCTCAGCGAAATCAAACAGTTTTACGAGCCATAAATCTTTTATTATAAAACACAAAAAAAAACAAGTAAGTTTTATTCGAAACGTTTTTTAATTCGACGATTTTTCAAGTTATTCAATGATAAAGTCATAAGAAGTGCATAGTCTACTTCTTTTGGTGTGTTCATCATTAAATAACTTAAAAAGTTGTTGTCGAATTAAAAAACATTTCTAATAAAACTTACTTGTTTTTTCTCACAGAATAAGTTGGTGTGATAAAAAGATTATGTTCCCATTTGAAAAAGTGAACTTGACCTTAAAATCACCTTCAACACGTCGAATAAAATATTTTAAAAATGCACCTTTTTGTAGAACTTTGAAAACCATACAAATTTTATTGGAAGTATTTCGTTCTAAATACAATGAATAAAGAGATATACCGTGTAACAGAAATTTTGGGACACCCGGTATAATAGCATTTCTTGATCGAAACGTTTTATAAGAGATGCATTATGAGATCGAACATTTCGTATGCAACAACCTAATATCAAAGAATGAATTTATCGATCGTCGTTCCGTGGATCGTTGCTTCTCTCGCCATGAGAAATTCGAGTAGTGTCGACGAACGTGAGGGTTAAGTCGACACGAGCAAAGGGATGAATGAAAATTTGTAACTGGTTGGCTGAACAGCGTGTTCCACCCTTCAACCACCCCTTCTAGCCACTAACTTCCGTGCCAGAGGGCCGGGAGCGAAAGGTTGAATGAAAATGGCATTGCGAATTGAACACGGCATGTACTACGTGTAGATGTTCCGGTATACTGTTACCGTATATTTCAGATCGATAATCATCATTTTGAAAATACGTAATTTTCGATTGGCCATCATTAGGCTGGCCGCAAACTCTTTCTATAGACTGTCTATCAATCTGTGTATGTATAGAGTTATGAGCAAAAATGATCACACACACTTTAAATCGGAATAACTTTTTTCTGAACGGTCCAAGCGACTTGAATTTCTCTGTAAGGCTAGAAGGATTAGTTTAGCAAATTATGCCTAAAAAATATGTTGAACAAATGCATTTGGTCGGAATTGTGAAAAACAATAATAAAAACTGATTTTTACAACTGGGCCAATAACGAAAATTTCAGAGATGTGTTTGGTCGACTTGTATAAATTATATACGTTTTGAAAATTTCATTGAAATTGGTTAATTGTGGCAAAAAGGCCGAAAATCATGAAAAATTGCAATTTTACCTCTTTTACCACAATTAACCAATTTCAATGAAATTTTCAGAACGTGTATAATTTATACGAGAGGGTAATTTACTATTTTATTCATTTCGGTTAATTTATTTGTAATTTATTAAAACTTTTGTTCTTCGATTTATAATAAATTTGTAATCTCTTATGAATAAGTCAATGTTACACAGCGAATATATAATATAAATAAATAAGTAAAAAATATTTTTCCCCGGACAGGAATCGAACCCTGGCCCACCGGGTTGTAAGTCTAGTACGTTGCCACTAGACCAGGACAGGGGTCGGCAACCTGCGGCTCGCGAGCCACATGCGGCTCTTTGGATGTTTTTTCTTATGAATAAATAGATTAGTTTTTTTTTATCAAATAACTTTATTTCTGCGAGTACTATTTATTCTTGGCAAGAAAATATTTTGTGGCTCTTTAAAAACTTTGAAATTTTGTAAATTGTAATTTTTGACTCTTCCGACTCAGAAGGTTGCCGACCCCTGCACCAGGATATTATTCGTTGTACATTTTTTCTACAATAGCATACTAATGTTTATGAAAAAACTTTGTTTGTGAATATCTCAACAATTATTAAGTGTTTCCCCCTATAATGGTATATATTCGTGAAAGGGAGATCGTAATCTATAAGTATACGAAATCTCGACTAAATCGGTGACCCGAAGGCCTTGCACTCTCCGTGTCAGCTAAAAAAGTTGTAAAAATCAATTTTTGCTACTGTTTTCCATCATTCCGACCAAACGTATTTTTCCAACAATATTTTTTAGACGTCATTCACTAAAGTAATTCTTCTAGCCATACAGAGAAATTCAAGTCGTTTGGTCCACTCATAAAAAAGTTATTCCGATTCAAAGTGTGTGCGATCAGGTTTGCTCCTAACTGTAGACAAATATGTTACGTATTCGGAAAATGTAGGGTTACACTTCCGTAGTCGCATTGCGCGCTGCAGCAAATATTTGCCGAATTCATTAAAAATTTCGCGCAAGCAAATATCGTTCTCCGTGTTCGACAAACGGTGTGAAGTTACACGCGAAATTTCAATTTGTTTTTTTTCAACAAGATAGCTTCGTTAACCATACATGGTTGTTAAGTAACGAACAATATGAATATTTCGTTGAAATCTTTGATCGTGCTTCGAACAATTACTTACATAAATAATATTCCATAAAAACCACTGTTTTCCACTAGACAATCACACCGGCACCGAACGTTTCCATTTCCGATACGAGTTTGGAAACACTTTGCTAAAAATTAATTGGCCCCTACTCCGGTTACGTTGCGTTTCATAGCGTTCATCGAGTTTCGCAATTACTGCTCGCCGATTAAATGTCGAATGAACACGGCAGAATTTCATTCCGCGGTGAAATGAATTTTTTTTATTGTGTCTTTCGAAACTCTCTTGTTTCCTGTGCGTGCACGTGCCTTTGTAGAATTGTTGTATCGATTTTCTGTTGCAATGTATAAAACAACTGTTTCCAATTTTCATTGCTTCCCTTGCATTCGTCACCGAGTGTTCCACACTCGTAAATTGAAACAATTTGTTCGTGTAATATCACGTTGGGGAATGAAAGGAATGTGTGTTATTATTATACCTTTGTTATTTTTGTAGATACTGAGATACAATTAAAAAAAGGATTATTAGTTGGATCAGAACTGTCTCGTAGAACGAATGTGAAAATATTTACGAGCATGAAGAGGAGACGGAAAGAGGAACGGAGACAACTCCGAGTTTCGGGGGGTTGCCGATTATTGATCTCCTCGTCGCAAGTTAAAACCGGACCTAAAATCTCACCGAGGACCAGTGATGCCATATGGAGCTCCAAACGGAGCTCCCGTACTCTCCTCCTTACCCCTTCCACTATTCCATTCCAGCACCGTGCGCAGGCGCACACTCCACGGTCCCCATCGCGCACGTGCAACGTGTCTCCCATTTGCTCCACTCATTCCCCGTCATCAGAGAGGGGGTACATCATTTCACCGTGACTCCCCGCATCTGGCATCACTGCCGAGGACTCGCTTCGGACGCTTTTTATTGTCGGCACGGCCATTTTACTGTCACGCGATGGTCGTACCACTTGAAAATTATGAATTCCAGAGCAGACACGTGTCGTTCAACTTCGCCAGGCTGTTTCAGTATGCTCGGTTTAAAACGGCACACGCGAAGTCGTTAATAATTTGATCGGAGAAGTTCTGGTATTTGGATAGCATGTAAACGCTGGGCTGTACAAGTTGTGTACGTCGTGCCATATCTGGCCGTCCAATAACTTTGGACTTTCAGATGTTGCTAAGGTGAAGTGCCCTATGCCTGGACAGTATGTTCTTCTATTTGAAATTTTATCACTTTAAATAAACAAAAACAATTTCTTAAGAGTTTTAACATACAGTTCAGAGTTTGTAAAGTAATTTAAAATAAAAAAATCATTGTTTAGGTTAATATCTTAATTGTATTAACAAGAATAATTCAAACCTATAGTTGGACATATTAAATCCAATCTAAGCTAGTACCTGGACAGAAGTAAAGCCTATATCGGGACAAATTCAATTTACGAGTTGATCGAGCGAACATAACCTAAAACGTTGGTTGGTGGCGCTGTTGCGCATGACGAATAGAAGATGCTTTGCGTAATATGTAGTACTCTTATCATAGATTATAGTATTGTATTATTTAACCAAATATATATTTATTTTCATTTACTGTTTTAATAAAACTTGTCATAATGCAACTTTTAAGGTTAGGTAGTTGTAGCGGCCAGCGTTTACATAAAGTCCGTACGACGATTGCCTTGGTACCGGGACGAGATCTGGGCATCTGGCTATGGTTTGGGCCTGTCACCGTAATTTGTCAATAGTTATTGCCGCCCGTACCCGGGTCCAAAAAAGGACATTGTTCAATTTTCCGTTAGCAACATCTTGTCCCTTGCTTCGCCTCGGTTGCAGGTATGCCCCTGGCGTTTTATAGCTACCAGATGTGGGGTTTTCCTGCCTTGGCCGGCATCTTGGGGACACGTGAACCGCTACTCAAGGCGTCTGTTTTCCTCACCCCCACCTTGCCGCGTCTCCGCATTTTTTTTGTAGACTACCCTTGCGACTCTTGGGCCCATTCCGAGCCCTTAGTTTCGGCTCCTCCCACCCTCAACTTCCAAGGAAGGGGAATTTTGACACGTAAGGGAAGGGAGAGCCGACCCATCGGCGAAGCTTGTCGCAGATTTTTAGATTTAGATTTAGCTGGACAGCAAGACAAGCAACTTCGCTTTCGCCTGAATCAAATAGTCGTCAGGCGACCAGTTTTTCTCAGCATTGTATCATTTGTAACCTTGCAACATAGTTTGAAATATACATAGTTTGTTCACTACGATTAACCTTCTTAGTCCTTCAATCGTGAAGGTGGTCCTTCGAGTGAAGTAGCGGGCACCTCGCAGTGCAAAAACAACAAAGGTCCGAACGATCAATTCTTGGTCAACCACGGACATTAACAGTAGTAATACTGATAGATTTAAGATGTAAACATAAAGTATTATTAACGTCACAACCGGAATACATTTTCTACATACGTTATTCAGGCTAATAGAAGACTAATTATACGTACATGTAGTTAAATAATTTGCAAACAATGCGTTGATTTTATTCGCAAACACGTGTCCGGCTTCAGGCGTAAGCACATTGCGTATAAGCTTAGAGTGGAACAGCTACTGTCATCGCGTCCCAGTATGGAGTACTTATATTTGAAAACAGTCCTAATCTTCGACATCTAATATTTGGATTAATAATTATTATTTACGCTAAGTTTGATTGCCAATTTATTTTAAAATATCAATATTATTATGCGTGATAATTATTTTTTGTCTGAGGGCTTAAATTATATCTTTTTCTCTAACAAAAGTTCGAACTATAAATGCACATGATTCGCATGTAAATAGACTATTTTGTATACTGTTTTCTGATGAACTTTGAATACATTTTTAAATTTCAATTGATGTCTTAATGAAATAATATTCACACCTACTTGTAGCTAAGGCCTCAGAATATATAATATAATTATTTAATCCCTTAATTACTGATTTTACTATGAAAATTCAATTGTCCAGATTTAGGTATCACTTTTGGACTGTCCAGACTTAGGGCACTTCACCTTAGCTGTCCGCATAAATAGTTTGGGAGCAGCAAACAGGAGAATAGACTAGTCGATCGTTTCCTGTCACGACGTGATAATCCTATTTTTAGGGCCCCGGTTGACGAACCGTCAATCGCAATTAACAATTTATCTCCCAGTTTAGTCGTTAATTGCGGCTAACGATTAAATACTTAGCAATCGCTACTGGTAATAACGGTTTTTCTGCTTTAGTAGTTAATTGCGATTCACGAATAATTATTTATGATTAACTGCTGAAACTTCGAAATGAAGTACGGAATCAAAACTATATGAATACTGAAACGAATGTAAACTAAAAGTTTAGGTGTATTGTCATTTGGTCCATAATACAAACTCTGTTTACGTGCTTTTATGTTTTTTTTTCGATGATTTCTTGTTTTAATCAACGATTGACAATTAACTTTCATCAGGTGATAGAATCGTGCACATTAATCAATCAATCTTGATTAAAATTTCAATCGATCAATGCCCAACTCTGTTTTAAACTCTCTACTTCTCTGCACGTTTCGATGGACCTCGCAGCAATCGGAATTCAATATTCCAGCGATGCAACTGGAAAAGAAGTGAATCTGCATGTTGAAATCTTGTTCAAAGAAAATTGATTGAATTAGACATTTTTACTTACTTCTTTCTGTAGAATCGCCTCTGTGCCAACAGACTGGGAACACCCTGTATAGAATTGCTTTGGTGAGCCCACGGCGTCAAGTTTCGAAAAGGTAAATCCACTCGAAAGAAGTGCTACTTTGCATTCTAAGGGATTTCGTGAGAAGTAGATCTTCTTGACTGGATCATTGCAGTACTGCGCAGTCGGCCAAATATTTGTAGAATGTCCCGGATAGAATGTTAAACTTTCAACAGGATCAATCAATGAAATGAAATTAAAACTTGCAAACGTTGTTACAGTAAATTAGATTTTCCGTTTCTGTAACCAATTACGTTGATCACGGTTTTACAAGGTTCTTGCCAATTCAACCTACGCAAGCTTGCGGTGGAAAGAATGTCCGACAACCGACTAGAAGAGAAAATGGAAAACTTCAAAGGACAGAACGCAGACAATATCATTATTATATTTTTGTATATATCATTTTTATATTATATTATTATATGTCCTTTTACACAAATGTTTACAATAGAATAAAAAAAAAGAATTAACTATTAAAGAATATAAAACCAATATTTACTACCACGCTTATATTAGCTTGCCGAGTTGTCGCTGTTGTATGCGTCCAATCTTGTAATCGAATTTTAAACCACTTCCCGATGAGCTAGAGACTTGAAACTTTAAACATAGCTCAGAACTGGAACAATACAATATTAGAAAACAAATTAAGAAAAAAACTGTGCGTTCAGGAGAAAAAAAAATTTCCCTAGCAGCACAAGATATTGTATACACATTCATATAATATCAAAAAGAGATTCAATCTGTTTTTAATATTCAAATATACATACAATATTTATTTTACATTAAGTACCAAATATTCTTTTTTATATAAGTTAGGAAGAAATATTTTTCTCATATGAAAAAGTGTGACTTAAAAAATATTTATCCAATATTTTTGTGCTACTGGGGTTAATATTAACCGTCACACCTCGTCGCGCGACGCTCGGTAGTACGTCATCGCGTTCAGCGATCCCCACTCCGCGCGCCAGCGCTCCCTACTCCACTACGCGTTCCCACTCCGACTCATCCCCGCTCCACTGACTCATTTCGCACCGAAGGAGCTCAGTGTCAGTCTGATGTTCCGTTCATTCAGTTCCATTTCGGACAATGGCCTCATTCTATCTCGCGTATTTCCATATCTTCCGTTTCTACATCTTACTATTTCATACCAGTATTACTATATCTTGCGTTCCATTTAAAAAAGACCACAAAAAGTAGAAAATAACAAAATATATGAAAAAAAAACTTTTTAAAAACCACGCTTAGATTAAAATGCACTAAAAAGGAGAAAATAATTTTTTTAGGCATTATGATGATGGATAAAATTACGTCAATATAGTTTAGCGCTCCATGCTTTTATTTATAGTCACTAATGTCTGAAAAAGTTATTTTCTCCTGTTTAGTGCATTTCAATATAAGCGCGGTTTTTAAAAGGCATTTTTAATATATTTTTTCACCAGTGTAATTTATGTCCGTAAGTCGACAGAAGAGTGGCGTGAGATATGAAATTATTATAGAAAAATTGATCGTTGCAAGATAAAACCGTCGATATTCATTCCGTCCAGTGTAATGTATCTCCGGCAAATTGATAGACGAGATCGATTGACTGAAGGAAGATTGAAAACGTCGAAGGACGGTGAAACGAAAAATATATGTATCAGTAATTTGTTCGTCCAATAAAATTCCCTTTCGATCAATCGTCGTTTAATTGGCTCGTAGTAATTACACACGGCTCGCCGGTAAACGTTATCAAACGCAACGCGGCCAGAGAAGCGGCCGATTCATTTTTAAGCGTTCGGCGCCGGTCTAAACTGGCTCGACGAATCGGAAGCGTTCGCCAATAATTAATATTTACGCGTCGCGTTCATAATGAATAACGCAATCGGAACGTGGGACAGTGACACGTGAACCGGCGCGACGATAAATAGCCGGGGCGAGTCGTCAAAGGGAGATAACGTTTCGTTATCAATTGTCACGAATAAAAATGGAAGCGTCGGGGCTTCGGAAAGCCGGCGAGATAAATCGACGGTTTTTTCTACGCGGATAAAACGCGTCGAATGCAGACGGATTGTCCGATGAATAAAAAAAAAAGGGAGAGCCAGGAAAGGAGATATACGCGAGATAGTATGAGTCCGTGTGCGTGGGATAGAAAACCGGGTTTGTTTATGGATGGAAAAATCGAAAAGCTGATAAACGACCGGGTCCCGCGCGACAACTTTAATTGCAACACGTGCACGCTAAACTTTTGCGCATCCCGCAAATCGTCCGTCATGATTACCGTCTAGCGATGCAATACGCACTGACGTTGACGGAAAGCCGTGCATGTGTGTCATAATTAACCTAATTACGCCGAGCCATGTGCACGGAGTATTGCTCCGGAGCGTGCAACAGCGAAGACGCCGCCCGCACAGGCTCGAGGTACATCATCCCATCCTCTAGTCTTTGGATATTAGCGACTAGTAACCACATCACGTTTAATGTAAATGCGTTTGCGACTAAAAAATCGGATCAAATTCTCGAACGTGTGGTTCGACATGGCAAACGTGTCAGATTCACTTTAGAAGTTTTAGACCCGATTGAAGAGGGAAATGAGGTGAAAAAACGGACTAAAAAGTATAAAATAATTTTTTCTAGCCCCAACACAGATTCCTAACCCCGTAAAGACGTACTACGTCACGCGGCGGGGGGTGCAAAGGTTCAAATTATTAATAATTTATATCTCCTGAACGCATAGGCTTTTTTGAAACATTTTTTTTAAAATATTGCATTGTCATCCAGTTCTGAGCTATGTCTAAAATTTCAAGTCTCTAGCTCATCGGGAAGTTAGTTTAAAATCAATTGCAAAATTTGTACCGAACAAACAGGCAGACAGACAAGAAAGCGAGCTAATAAAAACGTGGTAAAATGGGTTCTCCAGGCCGTGCTAGCACGCAGCCGTTTAACGTGCAATTTAATTCTTCCCTTAGCAAATTCTTCAAGAAACGTTTAGAAGTACTCTGTCTGCGGGTACAAAAGGTAAACAGTTGGGCAACCGCGATCACCTTCCCGGAATGCGCTCTTACGATGTCGTGCCACCGAAACCACATTCCAGCACGACTTCCATTCCATTCAAAGGGCTGCGTTCGCTGGCGGAACAGCTAATGCGACGGGAAAACGCATCGCGCCGCACACACGCATGAAATTCACGCTCCGCTCGCGCGCGAGCCTTTAAAACGCGTTCCTACGGACACTCGCATTCGATGCGCGAATTTGAAACGAGTAATGCAATACCAGATATAGTGGATCCAGCAAGATCACTGAATCTTGTAATTAACACTAAACGTACGTTCTACGTACCACCACCACAAAGTTTTATATTTTTCATGTTATAATTATTGAAATTATGAAGCCGCTTAGATGAAAATTGATCCTATACATTTCTTTATCCAAGCTCATATTGTAATCAAAATTGCACAAAATCTAAATGAATAAAAAAAAATTAAACCGACTTTGAAAAAACGCACTAAAAAGTAAAAGTAATTTTAATTTGTTTTTGATTTATGTGAATACACACGAACTTAAATACAATACAATCTTTTCGGAGGCGGCGCAAAATTGAAAATTTTCCAAATGACAGATGTTCCTCCTTGCATTTGAAACTTTCATCGTCCATTACACAAGTAAATATCATCGGAATTATATCATATTTGGCACTATTTTCATTTAAAAAATGCCACGAATATGTTAGCGAAAGTTCCATACAAAAATCATGGAAAATAGAGAAGTTTTGTTGGATTAGTGTGGTCTCACTGATACACCTGAGACGTATGATGTCATATTTCTCGGTGACCGAGGCCTCTCGAGCTTCATAGTTCTGGGACACTTATCGGCCAGTCATTTGGGACATTTATCGATGAAATACTGTAATTAAGATATTAAGATGAAGAATAAACGAAAATACTCGAACTCACCTCCCGCATTTCATTGTATATTTTTTTACAATTGTGAGGAGATTATTAAGGGTAGAAAAAAACGTTCCGAAAATCGAGTTACGCTCGGAATCGTTCCAACTATCACCGTCGATCCGATGTCGGATCCGGGACCAAGTTTCCGGGAGATCTGCTGTCCGCCTGATTAAATACGCAAGCGAACAGAGTTCCTCGACCTGTTTCTCCTTACTTTGCTAAACTACATCGGTTTGCTCTTTACTTGGCAAATGAGCAGAAACCTTAATGAGATTTCATTAGCGAGAGCGGGGCTTCGTTCATCCGTCAACTTCGTTATTCCAATCTAGCGTGTATTATGTCAGGCTCACTCGAGATCGGCTCAAGCGACGGCTGATCACACGCGTACCCATTCTACTCGGCAATCGACATAGTTTCACAGTGAACCCATTCTACTCTCTTGGCCACGGTGATCCTATCCTACGCAGGTCGCAGTAAGGTGAAGTGCCCTAAGTCTGGACAGTCCAAAAGCGATACCTAAATCTGGACAATTGAATTTTCATAGTAAAATCAGTAATTAAGAGATTAAATAATTATATTATATATTCTGAGGCCTTAGCTACAAGTAGGTGTGAATATTATTTCATTGAGGCATCAATTGAAATTTAAAAGTGAATTCAAAGTTCATCTGAAAACAGTATACAAAATAGTCTATTTACATGCGAATCATGTGCATTTATAGTTCGAACTTTTGTTAGAAAAAAAGATATAATTGAAGCCCTCAGACAAAAAATAATTATCACGTATAATAATATTGATATTTTAAAATAAATTGGCAATCAAGCTTAACGTAAATAATAATTATTAATCCAAATATTAGATGTCCAAGATTAGGACTGTTTTCAAATATAAGTACTCCATACTGGGACGCGATGACAGTAGCTGTCCCACTCTAAGCTTATACGCAATGTGCTTACTCCTGAAGCCGGACACGTGTTTGTGAATAAAATCAACGCATTGTTTGCAAATTATTTAACTACATGTACGTATAATTAGTCTTCTATTAGCTTGAATAACGTATGTAGAAAATGTATTCCGGTTGTGACGTTAATAATACTTTATGTTTACATCTTAAATCTATCAGTATTACTACCTAACCTTAAAAGTTGTATTATGACAAGTTTTATTAAAACAGTAAATGAAAATAAATATATATTTGGTTACATAATACAATACTATAATCTACGATAAGAATACTACATATTACGCAAAGCATCTTCTATTCGTCATGCGCAACAGCGCCACCAACCAACGTTTTAGATTATGTTCGCTCGATCAACTCGTAAATTGAATTTGTCCCGATATAGGCTTTACTTCTGTCCAGGTACTAGCTTAAATTGGATTTAATATATCCAACTATAGGTTTGAATTATTCTTGTTAATACAATTAAGATATTAACCTAAACAATGATTTTTTTATTTTAAATTACTTTACAAACTCTGAACTGTATGTTAAAACTCTTAAGGAATTGTTTTTGTTTATTTATTAAGTGATAAAATTTATAATAGAAAAACATGCTGTCCAGGCATAGGGCACTTCACCTTAATTCTACATGCTCCACAACTCGTAGGTCAGAAGGGGATGACACGAGAACCTTTTGCTGAATTCACGTCGCTCTCAGAGAGCCTTAGGTCCGCCTCAGGATCCCTTGAGGTGAACAACGAAAACACGGGGTGTGTCAGGTGGACCTTCATGAAAATACCTTCACCTTGTATTTGCAGTCGTACAAAGTAAGATGAACCGGAGGCAGAAGATTATGCCACGACCAATCAGACCAGCATTCCTTGGAAATTCCATCCCCTGGGGTCTGCATAATAGTTCCCTTTGCTCCAGAATCCAGACTCATTCGCATTCTACTTCGAGCGACAGCGCACCGGTTCGTGTCTCACCTAAACTAGTTTAACAGTTGAACTATTTCGAAAAATCTTCTGTTCCCTAACTCAGGCATGATGCTCCTCATAAAATCGTTGGATCTTGCACTCCGAATTTAATCTTCCACAGACCGTATTCAACATTTCGCAAATCTAATTCCACTTTGGACTTGCGAGTGAGAGTATAAATATCTCTACTAGTGATGGTGTCCAAAATCACTAAACGTGATTTATCACACTGATCGCAGAATCACGATCATGGTCGTGATTTTTTAATCTAGATTGAATTTGCACACTGTCATCCTAATTCTTCATCTGGATTGAGTTCTCGATTGAAGTTCTTTTTTTAAATACATAAATTAGCTTGCAAAAAAATATCTGTATGTAACGTAATTTTAAAATTACGTTTTCTGTATATCTAACATAAATTTACTTCATTTAATATAATAAAAATAAAAAATATTAGATTTTCTTTTCCGTACTTTATTTCAGTGGTTGAAAGAGAAAAAATTAATTCTTCCTCTCGATTTCGAAATCGTAGCTCTTATTTAAATAGTATAAAAGTGTAGACAATTTCTTTTGTTAGCGTATTGGGTTGGAAAATAAGTTCGTTCGGTTTTTAGAGTGGAATAAAACACAAAAACCGAACGAAGTTCGGACGATAACTTTTTTAATATTGCACTATACGATTTGAACTTTTTTGGGAAGCTAGAGCAATTAGTTTACTAAAAGATGTGAAAAGAAATTTTTTCAAAAATTGCAATTGTTCGGAATTGAAAAAATACTAAAAGTTGAATTTTTAACTTTTTTATGTGGGTCTATATTGAAAATTTAAAAAATACGTTTTGTAGATCTGTGTCAATTAAACATATTCTGAAAATTTCGTCAAAATCGGTCGACGTTGCAATGAGCTACAGGCGTTTAAAGGTAAAAATTGCAGATTTTCACAATTTATTGCCGAAAATCTCTATAATTACTTAGCAATTATAGGTAATGCAAATAATGGTTTGAGGAACGTCTTACAAATCTAATAAATTTGATAAAAATGCGATGTAACTCGCAATTTTGTTTTGTTGTTGTTAATATAAAACATACAGGTTATGTCTCAGGGACTTCTGCAATGAACAGTTATGCGTTCCGCCAATCAGAAGCGAACGAATATGATCGAATCACGAGTGAATCAAAAGTAGCAGTTCACGCCATCCCTAAATGCTCTACTACTAAAATCTACAGCTACTTCACGATGCAAGTTTTACCTTATCCGTTTATTTCACAACTGTAAATCTGCTGTTTATCGGCTATTGTCTATTTATTCATCGATCCTTTTCATCTAGACAATGAGTCCACTCGGCTGCATTCACCGTCGACGGGCGTGCACGTTATACTGCATCCTGTTTCCGCAACTACATATTTCTCGAAGCTTGTTAATGTGCCCGGATCACGTGTATTCTTCGTTGATATAATAGGCGAGCCCCGATTCCCCTTTTTATTTTGATGAATGAAAAGCATCGCGGAATAACACGAACAACGTCGCAAAGCGTCGGCGTGCCAGGAGCGGAAACCGGGTGTAGCAGAGGGGGCTCTAAGGAATAGAAAATAACTTGCCCGGCTGGAAAATTCGTAGCTAACTTCCGCCATTAATAATCTTCTATTCAACGGCGAGAGAGGGCCCGAGGGGGGAAGGAAAATGCTAAAAAAGTAACTGGAGAACGGAGCGGAAAGTTCGTGTCCATAAACGAACGGATCTGAATGGGATCCGGCGAGCGAACAGATAGAGAGAGACAGAGATAGGGAGCGTATATGCAAAGTTCGACCGATACGCTCTAAATGGAAACAGCTGACATTCCCAATACCGGAGACTGTTACTCGAAGACCTCACTGGTAATCTAAATTGTTCTAATCCGCAAACTGTCCGCGTCAAATTGGAATGTCGTGGTCGCGTTAATGGCTCGCAACGGAACGTGCCGCGTTACCGTAACCCCTCGGATCCCTTTCTGGATTGGAAAAATAACTACGCGATTTATAAAAATCGTGATAATTTCATCAACGCAAATAGTATACAGGGTGTTCACGCTATTACTAGCCAGCGTTTTTCTTGTAAATAGCAAATATTATAAAAAAATGTAAAAAGAAAAAGTAGTGCTGTTTTTTGTATGCAACACAATGCCGTATGTAACTTTTTTGTGTTTATACTATTTTGTTAGATATGAAGGTCACCTTCATTTTTTTAAATGGAATGAGGTATTTTTTAATACATCAATCGATGCAGCTGGACATTCGTTATAAAAAAGTACAACCTATGTGTGTCGAAAAGTTAGTAGTTCAGGAGATATTTCAATTTAAATAACTCCAAAACACCATTACTGTCATACTAAGACGTTAGCGTTTACTTACTTGTGTAAATTGAAGAGTTGAAATTGAAATTGAAAAATTGACGTTGAAATTGAAGAGTTGAAATTAACGAAGTGAAATTGAAGTTGATATGGAAGAGTTAAAATTGTAGTTGATATTAAAGTTGAAATTAAAGTTGAAATGGAAAAATTTAAATTGAAAATGAAGTTGAAGAGTTGAAATGGAAAAATTGATGTTACAATTGAAATTGAAGAGTTGATATTGAAATTAAAGTTGAAATTGAAAAATTGACGTTGAAATTGAAGAGTTGAAATTAACGAAGTGAAATTGAAAAATTGAAGTTGAAATGGAAGAGTAGAAATTGAAGTTGAAATGGAAGAATAGTAATTGAAGTTGAAATGGAAGAGTTGTAATTGAATTTGATATGGAAGAGTTAAAATTGAAGTTGATATTAAAGTTGAAATGGAAAAATTTAAATTGAAAATGAAGTTGAAGAGTTGATAATGAAATTGAAGTTGAAATGGAAAAATTGATGTTAAAATTGAAATTGAAGAGTTGAAGTTGAAATAGAAGGGGTGATATTGAAATTAAAGTTGAAATTGAAAAATTGAAATTGAAGAGTTGAAGTTGAAGTTGATATTAACGAAGTGAAATTGAAGTTGATGTGGAAGAGTTAAAATTGTAGTTGATATTAAAGTTGAAATTAAAGTTGAAATGGAAAAATTTAAATTGAAAATGAAGTTGAAAGAGTTGAAATGGAAAAATTGATGTTACAATTGAAATTGAAGAGTTGATATTGAAATTAAAGTTGAAATTGAAAAATTGACGTTGAAATTGAAGAGTTGAAATTAACGAAGTGAAATTGAAAAATTGAAGTTGAAATGGAAGAGTAGAAATTGAAGTTGAAATGGAAGAATAGTAATTGAAGTTGAAATGGAAGAATAGTAATTGAAGTTGAAATGGAAGAGTTGTAATTGAATTTGATATGGAAGAGTTAAAATTGAAGTTGATATTAAAGTTGAAATGGAAAAATTTAAATTGAAAATGAAGTTGAAGAGTTGATAATGAAATTGAAGTTGAAATGGAAAAATTGATGTTAAAATTGAAATTGAAGAGTTGAAGTTGAAATAGAAGGGGTGATATTGAAATTAAAGTTCAAATTGAAAAATTGAAATTGAAGAGTTGAAGTTGAAGTTGATATTAACGAAGTGGAATTGAAGTTGATATGGAAGAGTTAAAATTGTAGTTGATATTAAAGTTGAAATTAAAGTTGAAATGGAAAAATTTAAATTGAAAATGAAGTTGAAGAGTTGAAATGGAAAAATTGATGTTACAATTGAAATTGAAGAGTTGATATTGAAATTAAAGTTGAAATTGAAAAATTGACGTTGAAATTGAAGAGTTGAAATTAACGAAGTGAAATTGAAAAATTGAAGTTGAAATGGAAGAGTAGAAATTGAAGTTGAAATGGAAGAATAGTAATTGAAGTTGAAATGGAAGAATAGTAATTGAAGTTGAAATGGAAGAGTTGTAATTGAATTTGATATGGAAGAGTAAAATTGAAGTTGATATTAAAGTTGAAATGGAAAAATTTAAATTGAAAATGAAGTTGAAGAGTTGATAATGAAATTGAAGTTGAAATGGAAAAATTGATGTTAAAATTGAAATTGAAGAGTTAAAGTTAAAATAGAAGGGGTGATATTGAAATTAAAGTTGAAATTGAATAATTGAAATTGAAGAGTTGAAGTTGAAGTTGATATTAACGAAGTGAAATTGAAGTTGATGTGGAAGAGTTAAAATTGTAGTTGATATTAAAGTTGAAATTAAAGTTGAAATGGAAAAATTTTAATTGAAAATGAAGTTGAAGAGTTGAAATGGAAAAATTGATGTTACAATTGAAATTGAAGAGTTGATATTGAAATTAAAGTTGAAATTGAAAAATTGACGTTGAAATTGAAGAGTTGAAATTAACGAAGTGAAATTGAAAAATTGAAGTTGAAATGGAAGAGTAGAAATTGAAGTTGAAATGGAAGAATAGTAATTGAAGTTGAAATGGAAGAATAGTAATTGAAGTTGAAATGGAAGAGTTGTAATTGAATTTGATATGGAAGAGTTAAAATTGAAGTTGATATTAAAGTTGAAATGGAAAAATTTAAATTGAAAATGAAGTTGAAGAGTTGATAATGAAATTGAAGTTGAAATGGAAAAATTGATGTTAAAATTGAAATTGAAGAGTTGAAGTTAAAATAGAAGGGGTGATATTGAAATTAAAGTTGAAATTGAAAAATTGAAATTGAAGAGTTGAAGTTGAAGTTGATATTAACGAAGTGAAATTGAAGTTGATGTGGAAGAGTTAAAATTGTAGTTGATATTAAAGTTGAAATTAAAGTTGAAATGGAAAAATTTAAATTGAAAATGAAGTTGAAGAGTTGAAATGGAAAAATTGATGTTACAATTGAAATTGAAGAGTTGATATTGAAATTAAAGTTGAAATTGAAAAATTGACGTTGAAATTGAAGAGTTGAAATTAACGAAGTGAAATTGAAAAATTGAAGTTGAAATGGAAGAGTAGAAATTGAAGTTGAAATGGAAGAATAGTAATTGAAGTTGAAATGGAAGAATAGTAATTGAAGTTGAAATGGAAGAGTTGTAATTGAATTTGATATGGAAGAGTTAAAATTGAAGTTGATATTAAAGTTGAAATGGAAAAATTTAAATTGAAAATGAAGTTGAAGAGTTGATAATGAAATTGAAGTTGAAATGGAAAAATTGATGTTAAAATTGAAATTGAAGAGTTGAAGTTGAAATAGAAGGGGTGATATTGAAATTAAAGTTGAAATTGAAAAATTGAAATTGAAGAGTTGAAGTTGAAGTTGATATTAACGAAGTGAAATTGAAGTTGATGTGGAAGAGTTAAAATTGTAGTTGATATTAAAGTTGAAATTAAAGTTGAAATGGAAAAATTTAAATTGAAAATGAAGTTGAAGAGTTGAAATGGAAAAATTGATGTTACAATTGAAATTGAAGAGTTGATATTGAAATTAAAGTTGAAATTGAAAAATTGACGTTGAAATTGAAGAGTTGAAATTAACGAAGTGAAATTGAAAAATTGAAGTTGAAATGGAAGAGTAGAAATTGAAGTTGAAATGGAAGAATAGTAATTGAAGTTGAAATGGAAGAATAGTAATTGAAGTTGAAATGGAAGAGTTGTAATTGAATTTGATATGGAAGAGTTAAAATTGAAGTTGATATTAAAGTTGAAATGGAAAAATTTAAATTGAAAATGAAGTTGAAGAGTTGATAATGAAATTGAAGTTGAAATGGAAAAATTGATGTTAAAATTGAAATTGAAGAGTTGAAGTTGAAATAGAAGGGGTGATATTGAAATTAAAGTTGAAATTGAAAAATTGAAATTGAAGAGTTGAAGTTGAAGTTGATATTAACGAAGTGAAATTGAAGTTGATATGGAAGAGTTAAAATTGTAGTTGATATTAAAGTTGAAATTAAAGTTGAAATGGAAAAATTTAAATTGAAAATGAAGTTGAAGAGTTGAAATGGAAAAATTGATGTTACAATTGAAATTGAAGAGTTGATATTGAAATTAAAGTTGAAATTGAAAAATTGACGTTGAAATTGAAGAGTTGAAATTAACGAAGTGAAATTGAAAAATTGAAGTTGAAATGGAAGAGTAGAAATTGAAGTTGAAATGGAAGAGTTGTAATTGAATTTGATATGGAAGAGTTAAAATTGAAGTTGATATTAAAGTTGAAATGGAAAAATTTAAATTGAAAATGAAGTTGAAGAGTTGATAATGAAATTGAAGTTGAAATGGAAAAATTGATGTTAAAATTGAAATTGAAGAGTTGAAGTTGAAATAGAAGGGGTGATATTGAAATTAAAGTTGAAATTGAAAAATTGAAATTGAAGAGTTGAAGTTGAAGTTGATATTAACGAAGTGAAATTGAAGTTGATGTGGAAGAGTTAAAATTGTAGTTGATATTAAAGTTGAAATTAAAGTTGAAATGGAAAAATTTAAATTGAAAATGAAGTTGAAGAGTTGAAATGGAAAAATTGATGTTACAATTGAAATTGAAGAGTTGATATTGAAATTAAAGTTGAAATTGAAAAATTGACGTTGAAATTGAAGAGTTGAAATTAACGAAGTGAAATTGAAAAATTGAAGTTGAAATGGAAGAGTAGAAATTGAAGTTGAAATGGAAGAATAGTAATTGAAGTTGAAATGGAAGAATAGTAATTGAAGTTGAAATGGAAGAGTTGTAATTGAATTTGATATGGAAGAGTTAAAATTGAAGTTGATATTAAAGTTGAAATGGAAAAATTTAAATTGAAAATGAAGTTGAAGAGTTGATAATGAAATTGAAGTTGAAATGGAAAAATTGATGTTAAAATTGAAATTGAAGAGTTGAAGTTGAAATAGAAGGGGTGATATTGAAATTAAAGTTGAAATTGAAAAATTGAAATTGAAGAGTTGAAGTTGAAGTTGATATTAACGAAGTGAAATTGAAGTTGATATGGAAGAGTTAAAATTGTAGTTGATATTAAAGTTGAAATTAAAGTTGAAATGGAAAAATTTAAATTGAAAATGAAGTTGAAGAGTTGAAATGGAAAAATTGATGTTACAATTGAAATTGAAGAGTTGATATTGAAATTAAAGTTGAAATTGAAAAATTGACGTTGAAATTGAAGAGTTGAAATTAACGAAGTGAAATTGAAAAATTGAAGTTGAAATGGAAGAGTAGAAATTGAAGTTGAAATGGAAGAGTTGTAATTGAATTTGATATGGAAGAGTTAAAATTGAAGTTGATATTAAAGTTGAAATGGAAAAATTTAAATTGAAAATGAAGTTGAAGAGTTGATAATGAAATTGAAGTTGAAATGGAAAAATTGATGTTAAAATTGAAATTGAAGAGTTGAAGTTGAAATAGAAGGGGTGATATTGAAATTAAAGTTGAAATTGAAAAATTGAAATTGAAGAGTTGAAGTTGAAGTTGATATTAACGAAATGAAATTGAAAAATTAAAATTGAAATGGAAGAGTAGAAATTGAAGCTGAAATGGAAGAATAGAAATTGAAGTTGAAATGGAAGAGTTGAAATTGATGTTGAAATTAAAGTTGAAATGGAAGAGTTGAAATTAAAGTTTAAAATGAAGTTGAAGAGTTGATATTGAAATTGAAGTTGAAGAGTTGATATTGAAATTGAAGTTGAAGGGTTGATATTGAAATTGAAGTTGAAATTGAAATTGATGTCAGCGTCTACTTACTTGTGTAACGTCTTAACGACAGTAATGGTGTTTTAGAGTTATTTAAATTGAAATATCTCCTGAACTACCAACTTTTCGGTATACATAGGTTAGTACTTTTTTATAACGAATGTCCAGCTGCATCGATTGATGTATTAAAAAGTACCTCATTCCATTTAAAAAAATGAAGGTGACATTCATACCTAACAAAATAGTATAAACACAAAAAAGTTAGATACGCCATTGTGTTGCATACAAAAAACAGCACTACTTTTTCCTTTTACATTTTTTTCTAATATTTACTACTTACAAGAAAAACGCTGGCTAGTAATAGCGTGAACACCCTGTATATAACTTTATTGAATTCCCCTTAGGGTTACAATTCTTACACCGCTCTTCCTCTACATCCTCTTCAATCCGCCTACAAACTATTCTTAACTCTAACTTACTAACTAACTTATATCTATCTTAACCTACGATATCGATAGAGAGAGAGAGGGAGAGAGGGAGAGAGAAATACAATATATACAAAAAGGTAATTACTGTAAAAATCGCGATAATTTCATCAACGCAAATAGTATAAAAATAAATAAAATCACCTGTTTATTTTATCCACCGTTTCCTCCGAAGCCGGCAACGATTAGACACGCTCCCTATTAATCTACCGTCGATGTCCGAGAAAAGTTCTCAAGGAAATCCGCGGAAGCGCCAATAAAACTGCATTACGCTGCTGCCTTATCTCGCAAAACTTTCCCGTTTTCTGGACCGCAGCGATCGACAGAAACGTAGCAGTTTCGAAAGACGTTTCGCACAACTTGCCCGGGGGAGTAGCGAAACTTTCTGTCGGGCGGGATGTGTCTGGCCCCATAGAGCCGTTCATTCTTCTCCTCGCGAAATTTCACCAACCTCGAAGACGCTCTCGTATATTTTGCAAACGTAATTGTCGAGGCAGACCGTGGCGCTCGGTAGATAAATCCCCTCCTGATAGCAAACTGATCGTCCTAGATCGTGACGATGAGAGCCACTTTCTGCGGATACCACGGATGAGACCATCTCCGGCTGGAAACCTCGTTCGGGACTTGTTTTTTCGGCGTGCATGCCACATATCTTGCAGAGCTTAGTGCTTCACTGGAAAATCGAACTCTGTCTGGCACGCCCCTGCGGTGTAGCACGGTGAAAAGTGTGCTTCCGAGGAAAAACGGTGGCCGACGAAGCCGCCCTCTTCCTGCAGATTTTCAGGCACAGCCGCTGTAAACGGTTTAAGGCAGGCCTGGCCAACCCAAACGGTTTCACGGGCCTCGAGTCTTAATTAATGGGATGTTTGTTTATCCTTTCTTTCACTTCATTTTTATAAATCTATATTTATGCTCTACGTTGTACATCTTGTCTTCTAAATTGGCATGAGTTAATGAAGCACGTGATGAACTCATCGTAAATTTCATCTTCTAAAAAAATGTTCCAGAAACATATGTGGATCGAAAAGCAGTTACCACTCGTTGTGCAAAATATCTTAAGTTGGAATATCTCTCGAATGTAATATAAGTATAGTAAAAATTAATTTTTGATATGGACGCAAAGATTTGTTCCATTCCATTGTTGCACTGTAACTCAATTGTATAAAAAATATCAAATATAGAACTGGAGTTCGTAGTCGCACTTGCTCATTATAACAATGACACATGCAAATTTGAATTTATTTAATATTTCTTGTATACAAGCAACGAGAAACTTAAAGTTTCAATAGAAATATAAAATAGCCTGACAGACCGCGCAATTTAACCTGGCGGGCCGCGTGTTGGCCAGGCCTGGTTTAAGGGGTTATAAAGGGCTTCTGAAGAGTTCGAGGATAGAAGAAATTCGACCATTCGTTTTACCAACAGCAATTTTTCTCGCGAGACTCTCTTTGCACGACCGTCGGAGGATCAAACCGTGCACTCAATAACAGAAAAGAGTAACGTCACGCATGTTTCTCCCCTCGATAAAGAAAGCTAGGAAAAATGATGCGGTGATGCAACCGATTCGCGAGACGATGGTCTGCCGGCCGCTCAGCTTGAGACTTTAAATTGGACCCGTAACTCTGCAGTCAGGGTTCTTTGTTATTTTCGCAATGGCGGCTTTCGCTGCCCCCAGACACTCATCGTCGAAAAAATCACGTACATTTGCTGTCCGTAGATTCTCGCAGATGTTGGAATAAAAATTTTTTCAGAAATTCATTTAATTAATTGTATTTTTTAAAAATTTATTTTTGTTTAAATAATTTTTTCATAAAGATCCGCAGTCTAGTAATGACCTTTCTGGATTTACCTCGACGGCCCTATATATGTACATTTCTAATTTTCTCATAGGTGGAGGCGTCAAGGGGATGTAAATGTCAACTGTGCATTCTAAATGGAAAGCTACGGTTTACGTTATAATATTTACATTCTGATAGTGTGTCTCAAGACGACAACCTATTATGAAGGTGATTCAAGGTCACTCAAGGTGACTTGCAGAGTATCGCAATAACAGAATGAACCGTCTATGAAAAATCGATACTTTCATTTCGCGAGAGGTATGTTGGCCCCTTAATTAATTCGGAAGCGGAAACCGGAAGTTCCGACCCCAATTCTTCTCGAGCCGCAGCCTGGCTGGACGGTTCGCCATTTTTCGACAGCGGCGAACATTCGGTTAGTGTTGGTGAACTGCGATGACAGAGCGTCAGAGTGTCAGTGTTAATAACAACCGTGTAGCTCTCGGTGCGCAATTCAACAGCGGTCGCGTTATTTATCGGGTGTTCAGTGATTTGCAAAATGAATGCTGCGTTCGCGCGATTACCATGTGCATTCGTTTCCTTGCTCTATAATCGCGTTCGCCTCGTGACGCAACAGCTGCGCGATGTTTTCTGCAGGGTGTAAAGAAATTATATGTCGCGACATTATATCGAAATTGATGTGGGATTTTCATTAGTGAATATTTCACAAATCTTTCAGTTTTCCGAATTGGCTATACATTGTGCCACGAGAGTGAAGTTTACAATGAACTTCTCTTACGAACTTTTCTTATGAACCTTCCTTATAAGCTGTTATTACGAACTTTTATTATGAACTTTTCTTACGAAGTTTATAATAAACTTTTCTTATGAACTTTTATTACGAACCTTTACTATGAACTTTTCTTATGGAGTTTTACAATAAACTTCTCCTATGAACTTTTCTATGAACTTTTATTACGAACTTTTATTATGAACCTTTACTATGAACTTTTCTTATGGAGTTTTGCAATAAACTTCTCCTATGAACTTTTCTATGAACTTTTATTACGAACTTTTCTTATGAACCTTTACTATGAACTTTTCTTATGAAGTTTTATAATAAACTTCTCTTACGAACTTTTCTTATGAGCTTTTATTACGAACTTTTGCTATGAATCTTTACTATGAACTTTTCTTACGAAGTTTTACAATAAACTTCTCTTATGAACTTTTCTATGGGCTTTTTTTTATGGAGATTACGATAAACTTCTCTTCCGAACTTTTGTAATGAAATTTTCTTATGAATTTTTATTACGAACCTTTACTATGAACTTTTCTTATGGAGTTTTGCAATAAACTTCTCCTATGAACTTTTATTACGAACTTTTATTATGAACCTTTACTATGAACTTTTCTTATGAAGTTTTACAATAAACTTCTCTTACGAACTTTTCTTATGAGCTTTTATTACGAACTTTTGCTATGAACATTTACTATGAACTTTTCTTACGAAGTTTTACAATAAACTTTTCTTATGAACTTTTATTACGAACCTTTACTATGAACTTTTCTTATGGAGTTTTACAATAAACTTCTCCTATGAACTTTTCTATGAACTTTTATTACGAACTTTTATTATGAACCTTTACTATGAACTTTTCTTATGGAGTTTTGCAATAAACCTCTCCTATGAACTTTTCTATGAACTTTTATTACGAACTTTTCTTATGAACCTTTACTATGAATTTTTCTTATGAAGTTTTACAATAAACTTCGCTTACGAACTTTTCTTATGAGCTTTTATTACGAACTTTTGCTATGAATCTTTACTATGAACTTTTCTTACGAAGTTTTACAATAAACTTCTCTTATGAACTTTTCTATGGGCTTTTTTTTATGGAGATTACGATAAACTTCTCTTCCGAACTTTTGTAATGAAATTTTCTTATGAATTTTTATTACGAACCTTTACTATGAACTTTTCTTATGGAGTTTTGCAATAAACTTCTCCTATGAACTTTTATTACGAACTTTTATTATGAACCTTTACTATGAACTTTTCTTATGAAGTTTTACAATAAACTTCTCTTACGAACTTTTCTTATGAGCTTTTATTACGAACTTTTGCTATGAACATTTACTATGAACTTTTCTTACGAAGTTTTACAATAAACTTTTCTTATGAACTTTTATTACGAACCTTTACTATGAACTTTTCTTATGGAGTTTTACAATAAACTTCTCCTATGAACTTTTCTATGAACTTTTATTACGAACTTTTATTATGAACCTTTACTATGAACTTTTCTTATGGAGTTTTGCAATAAACCTCTCCTATGAACTTTTCTATGAACTTTTATTACGAACTTTTCTTATGAACCTTTACTATGAATTTTTCTTATGAAGTTTTACAATAAACTTCGCTTACGAACTTTTCTTATGAGCTTTTATTACGAACTTTTGCTATGAATCTTTACTATGAACTTTTCTTACGAAGTTTTACAATAAACTTCTCTTATGAACTTTTCTATGGGCTTTTTTTTATGGAGATTACGATAAACTTCTCTTCCGAACTTTTGTAATGAAATTTTCTTATGAATTTTTATTACGAACCTTTACTATGAACTTTTCTTATGGAGTTTTGCAATAAACTTCTCCTATGAACTTTTATTACGAACTTTTATTATGAACCTTTACTATGAACTTTTCTTATGAAGTTTTACAATAAACTTCTCTTACGAACTTTTCTTATGAGCTTTTATTACGAACTTTTGCTATGAACATTTACTATGAACTTTTCTTACGAAGTTTTACAATAAACTTTTCTTATGAACTTTTATTACGAACCTTTACTATGAACTTTTCTTATGGAGTTTTACAATAAACTTCTCCTATGAACTTTTCTATGAACTTTTATTACGAACTTTTATTATGAACCTTTACTATGAACTTTTCTTATGGAGTTTTGCAATAAACCTCTCCTATGAACTTTTCTATGAACTTTTATTACGAACTTTTCTTATGAACCTTTACTATGAATTTTTCTTATGAAGTTTTACAATAAACTTCGCTTACGAACTTTTCTTATGAGCTTTTATTACGAACTTTTGCTATGAATCTTTACTATGAACTTTTCTTACGAAGTTTTACAATAAACTTCTCTTATGAACTTTTCTATGGGCTTTTTTTTATGGAGATTACGATAAACTTCTCTTCCGAACTTTTGTAATGAAATTTTCTTATGAATTTTTATTACGAACCTTTACTATGAACTTTTCTTATGGAGTTTTGCAATAAACTTCTCCTATGAACTTTTATTACGAACTTTTATTATGAACCTTTACTATGAACTTTTCTTATGAAGTTTTACAATAAACTTCTCTTACGAACTTTTCTTATGAGCTTTTATTACGAACTTTTGCTATGAACATTTACTATGAACTTTTCTTACGAAGTTTTACAATAAACTTTTCTTATGAACTTTTATTACGAACCTTTACTATGAACTTTTCTTATGGAGTTTTACAATAAACTTCTCCTATGAACTTTTCTATGAACTTTTATTACGAACTTTTATTATGAACCTTTACTATGAACTTTTCTTATGGAGTTTTGCAATAAACCTCTCCTATGAACTTTTCTATGAACTTTTATTACGAACTTTTCTTATGAACCTTTACTATGAATTTTTCTTATGAAGTTTTACAATAAACTTCGCTTACGAACTTTTCTTATGAGCTTTTATTACGAACTTTTGCTATGAATCTTTACTATGAACTTTTCTTACGAAGTTTTACAATAAACTTCTCTTATGAACTTTTCTATGGGCTTTTTTTTATGGAGATTACGATAAACTTCTCTTCCGAACTTTTGTAATGAAATTTTCTTATGAATTTTTATTACGAACCTTTACTATGAACTTTTCTTATGGAGTTTTGCAATAAACTTCTCCTATGAACTTTTATTACGAACTTTTATTATGAACCTTTACTATGAACTTTTCTTATGAAGTTTTACAATAAACTTCTCTTACGAACTTTTCTTATGAGCTTTTATTACGAACTTTTGCTATGAACATTTACTATGAACTTTTCTTACGAAGTTTTACAATAAACTTTTCTTATGAACTTTTATTACGAACCTTTACTATGAACTTTTCTTATGGAGTTTTACAATAAACTTCTCCTATGAACTTTTCTATGAACTTTTATTACGAACTTTTATTATGAACCTTTACTATGAACTTTTCTTATGGAGTTTTGCAATAAACTTCTCCTATGAACTTTTCTATGAACTTTTATTACGAACTTTTCTTATGAACCTTTACTATGAACTTTTCTTATGAAGTTTTACAATAAACTTCTCTTACGAACTTTTCTTATGAGCTTTTATTACGAACTTTTGCTATGAATCTTTACTATGAACTTTTCTTACGAAGTTTTACAATAAACTTCTCTTATGAACTTTTCTATGGGCTTTTTTTTATGGAGATTACGATAAACTTCTCTTCCGAACTTTTGTAATGAAATTTTCTTATGAATTTTTATTACGAACCTTTACTATGAACTTTTCTTATGGAGTTTTGCAATAAACTTCTCCTATGAACTTTTATTACGAACTTTTATTATGAACCTTTACTATGAACTTTTCTTATGAAGTTTTACAATAAACTTCTCTTACGAACTTTTCTTATGAGCTTTTATTACGAACTTTTGCTATGAACATTTACTATGAACTTTTCTTACGAAGTTTTACAATAAACTTTTCTTATGAACTTTTATTACGAACCTTTACTATGAACTTTTCTTATGGAGTTTTACAATAAACTTCTCCTATGAACTTTTCTATGAACTTTTATTACGAACTTTTATTATGAACCTTTACTATGAACTTTTCTTATGGAGTTTTGCAATAAACTTCTCCTATGAACTTTTCTATGAACTTTTATTACGAACTTTTCTTATGAACCTTTACTATGAACTTTTCTTATGAAGTTTTACAATAAACTTCTCTTACGAACTTTTCTTATGAGCTTTTATTACGAACTTTTGCTATGAATCTTTACTATGAACTTTTCTTACGAAGTTTTACAATAAACTTCTCTTATGAACTTTTCTATGGGCTTTTTTTTATGAAGTTTACAATAAACTTCTCTTCCGAACTTTTGTAATGAAATTTTCTTATGAATTTTTATTACGAACCTTTACTATGAACTTTTCTTATGGAGTTTTGCAATAAACTTCTCCTATGAACTTTTATTACGAACTTTTATTATGAACCTTTACTATGAACTTTTCTTATGAAGTTTTACAATAAACTTCTCTTACGAACTTTTCTTATGAGCTTTTATTACGAACTTTTGCTATGAATCTTTACTATGAACTTTTCTTACGAAGTTTTACAATAAACTTCTCTTATGAACTTTTCTATGGGCTTTTTTTTATGAAGATTACAACAAACTTCTCTTCCGTACTTTTGTAATGAAATTTTCTTATGAATGGTTATTACGAACCTTTACTATGAACTTTTCTTATGGAATTTTGCAATAAACTTCTCCTATGAACTTTTTTATGAACTTTTATTACGAACTTTTATTATGAACCTTTAATATGAACTTTTCTTATGAATTTTTACAATAAACTTCTCTTACGAACATTTCTTATGAGCTTTTATTACGAACTTTTATTATGAACCTTTACTATGAACTTTTCTTATGAAGTTTTACAATAAACTTCTCTTACGAACTTTTCTTATGAGCTTTTATTACGAACTTTTGCTATGAACCTTTACTATGAACTTTTCTTACGAAGTTTTACAATAAGCTTCTCTTATGAACTTTTCTTTGGCCTTTTTTTATGAAGATTACGATAAACTTCCCTTATGAACTTTTCTTATGATATTTTGTGATGAACTTTTATTACGAACCTTTACTATGAACTTTTCTTATGGAGTTTTACAATAAACTTCTCCTATGAACTTTTCTATGGACTTTTTTTATGAAGTTTACAATAAACTTCCCTTATGAACTTTTCTTATGAAATTTTGTTATGAACTTTTATTACGAACTTTCACTATGAACTTTTCTTCTGAACCTTTACTCTGAACTTTTGAACCTTGGTCTTTCTAATAGTTCACGATAAGCGTTCTTGTGTTACGAATGCGAACACACAAGTTATCGTGCGAATCAGAGCGTTAATTGCCCCTGATCCAGCGACAATCTTGTACCGGTCAACGCTCTAAACGCGAATTGTAGAAAAGGATTTTCTCTGGAGGTAAGAAAGTACAATTTCATTGGAATCTAGCAGCTGGTGTTGATTAATACGATTTAACTGGAGGTTGCAACATAGGCTGCAGCTTAGCACGGATTGTTTCTTTCCCATCGAACACTGGTTTGATGCTCGTGACTTTAATGGCTGACACGGGTTGGCTTCCCCTCTGTAAATATGTTTAGTCCCTGCTCCCGAAGTATGTTGATAGTATTGGACTTATTCTGTAAACTTCATGTCCGGCTTGGAAACATGAATCGATTGCCGAGTTGCTGTTGTCCGACGATAAATTGTTCCGTTAATTTCCTACACCAGGCGTCATCAAAAATGTACATTCAGTTTAAATAATTCTATGTCGATGGTTGCACGTATTAACTCCCAAAGCGAGCGCATCATTCATAATGTTAATAACGATGAATCCGCACTATAATGAATATTCAGATATTGTTTCCCTTTGTGTATCAAACCCGTCAAATCCAAGCATAGAACTGACTAGCACGTACACATAAACAATAGTCACTATCGAATTATGGGAGCTACGGGATTACTCGTAATTCATAGCTCGCGGATATTAGAGCAAATGATTTCCAATCACTTATCGCAAACGCGGACAACATATTGGTTGATTAAATAATCGCAAATACCACGAAGTTAGTTCAACAATTTCAATATTACAAAGTGCCTGAAAGAAACAGCTACAAACACGTGTAAAATAATATTGATAAACAGAGTTTCGAATGGAGATTATTCCAGCCGAGATTACGCCGAGGAATTTCAATACATCCGGTTTTATATTAAAGCTTCAAAGCCGTGCAAGAATCAAAAAATATTTCAACAATTGTATATCGTTAGCGCGTGGTTAATCATTTCTAATGAGTTTCCACGTCCGCGAGTTTCGTCCGTGCGATTCAAATAATCTCGACGCGATTCGAAGCAGAAGCTTTCACATTTTACAAGGAGAAATATCTGCAAAAAAACGTGAAACGTGTGAAAATAAAAATTGACGAATTAAGTTAAGATATATCCAGTTTTATCGGATACGGAATAAAAGAATATTTCTATTCGAATAATCATATTGGTCGCGCGAGGTTAATCGGTTGTGATGAATTTCAACATTCGCGGAGCTTTCCGCGTAAATCAATGCGTCGCGGTAAGTACAGCTTTCGCAATTTCGCGATTTTTCACGGGCTCCGAAGTGCGATTAACGTCGACATAATCGAAGCCATCGTCGTCAGTGGCTGGCGCTCGTCCACCGAAAAACCGGTTACGCGGTTGTCCAATTTCAGTGCTCTCGGAAAAATGCATTATCTCTCATCAACTGGCGATTCGATTACGCGGTGTAATCCGCGTCGCAGCAACAGTTTCCTCGTCGAAAGCGCCGCGACGCTGCGCAGCGTGCGCGTGAACGGGACCGTCCGCGACCGACCGGTGAAATTAATTTTTACCGTCGTTTTCAGCGTGATAAAACGCTTATCGCTTCGGTCGCGAGCGCGAGAGACTATCGCCGTCTCCGTCGGCTGGCTGGTCGTGCTCGTAATAAACGAATCTAGCTGGCTTCCTCTCCGCTTTTATAGTCCAAGAAGCGTAGCAACTCCGAGGGAGATGAAATTGGATTCCGCTTGTAAGCCCCACGTACGGCCTCGACAAATCCCGGAAGCACACACGACGACGTCCCCCGGAATTATGTTTCTCATGGCGCGAACGATACAGCAATCGAGGCCCGACCATAACTTCTACTCGCCGCCACTGTGTGGGGGGTCGAAACGCGAAAAACGTGGACGAAAATCATTTTTCCAAATAAAAGAGAAACGTCAAATCTCATTATTAACTTATTGCTGAACAAATAACGCATCGTTCTCCAGAATTCCATTTCTTAGAAGAATCTTCTAGGTAATATACAGCGAGTGTAAAAAGTATTCGTACATCCTAAAGAATAGACTATCATTTTTGTAATTCTACCAAACGACCTGATTTTTTATAATCAATTAGAAGCAGTGGCTTACGAATTTTTTTTTATTCAGTCACTGAAACCTATTATAGGCTTATGCTATGCAAAAAAGATTTTCTAAAAATTATAATATTATAATAAACTTTTTTATTTGGGCCCTTAATGAAAATTTAAAATACATGTAATGTAGATTTATGTTAGTTATACACATGCTGAAAATTTCATTGAAATTTTGATTGAAAGATGTATGATTCTTTGGATTTTAAAGTCGCGTAAAACTACGTTTTTCGCCATTTTTAACCGCTTGTATCTCGTGTGTATGTTAATCTAACATGGATCTACAAAAGATATATTTTAAATTTTCATTAAGGGCCCAGATAAAAAAGTTTTACGAGCTTACTGTGTTTATAACTGCTTTGTTTATACTTGGTCTGTAGGACTTCCTTAGATTCCGGATTTATCTCGCCGGCCCTGTAGAATCGCTTGATCTGATTTTGGTCTAGGTTAGGTCAATATTTATTTGCGAGATAATCGTGATATTGCGCCGGCGTGTTTCCGGAACACGCGGAGGGCCGTACTTAACTGGCTGAACATTCTGCAGGCCAGGTTTAATTGCTTGATTAATTGTTAAACGCTTTTGAGCGGGACGCAGCCCGCGGCCGTCGCGCCGGTTGCGCGTTTCCGGCTGAATAACTGCAGGCTACGTGGACGGGAGCGTCGGGGGCCAAAAGTTGCTCTCAAGGAGCTAATGCCTCTTCCGTGTCTCACTTTATCGGGCGAACTGCTCAAACGGCCAGACAGCCTCGTGCATCTTGGATGCGCTGCGCCTCGGAGCGTCGTCGTCAAGCTCCCTCGAGCGAGTAATCCGGCTTGAACTCGGACGAACGACCTGGCTTTGTCCCGATTTGTCTTTAAGAAACATCGCCGAGGTTTTGCCCGATCAATTTTTCAGATTTATAGAGGCACAAGATTCACCGTCGAACACCCATCCTCAATTCTACTCGCTAACACCCTGACGGGAAGCACACTGTAATTGTCCGCACGCCCTCTAACGGGGAATTCGGGTTTTCGAGGCCGTTTACCCGCGAATCTCGGAATTTTTTCAGAAAATCAATTTCCAATTTTTATCAACTACTTTCAAGAAAGTGGAAAGGAATGAAATCCTATTTTTCATGGGAACAGCCTTTACAGATCTGAAACAAATAAAAATCGTACAAAATTCTATCGGATTTTATATCTAATTGTCTCATCTTGATTTGAGGCGCGTGTGCAATTTTTTAATGTGAAGATTATTAAAATTACATAAGCTATATATTCTTTTATAGGGCATGTTCCAACTGATTTAAATAAATATTCCTATTGGATATGAGTGTTAATGAACGCACACTGGTACTTTTGTAATAAAACAATTCTTTATTTCACGGCGCGGGAGGAAGCTCTTTACTAATCGAAATCTTAGCTTCGACCGACGCTGGCAAGGGAAGGACCCCAAGTGTCCGACTTCGATTTTGATAATCTTTTGTGAGACGATGGTATATGGATCCCTAATGATGTCTGCAAAATATTAAGCGTAGTTACTCAACAGTTTTAAAGATATAATCAATTGAACTTCGGAAAATTGAGCTGCAAATCATAGTATATCAACAAGGTATGAAAGTTTAATTGTTCATATCTTTAAAACTATTGAGTAACTACACCTAATATTTTGCAGGCATCATTAGGGATCCATATACCATCGTCACACAAAAAATTATGAAAATCCAAGTCGGATACTTGGGGTCCTTCCCTTGTGAGAGGAAAACCGTTGGAACCACGAAAGGAACCATGGTCCCCTCGTATCTTCTGTATCAAATGGGATACTTCGTAATCTCTGTTTATTGATACGATTCTGAGATCGTCGATTCATTTTTGACAACGAACAATACAAGTTCATTGTGCTGATAACTTATTGATAATCCAACAATTCCCTTCGTAAACTATCGAATACGTGTCGCGACACGACTGTCGATATTAATGCGATAAATAACGTTAATTTTCTTCGGCCGGATAACTTAAGGAGACCTGTTGAGCCGCAATTCGTTTAGCAACAGCCTGTAATTAAATGTGTCTCGCAGAAGATCGACGACGTATTTCCTGGCATAAATTCGGCCGGTGATAGTAGAATCTTTCTTCGGGAAAATGGCTCCGTCCCTCTCGGAGAATAACCGGAAATGGGATTAGCCCCGTCCCCCTCTCCCCGTCTTCGTATCCTATTTCCTGCTCAACCTCCGTCCCTCATACTCCTCAAGGTTCAGCGAAAAAGATGCGGAAGTACTACGTGACGATCACCGTAACGAGATTCCATATCTCTCGCGAGAATCTCGTAAGTGGAAACTACGAGCCTTTTGATTATCGGGCGAAACGGGCGAATTGTTCCCGATGCTTATGCATTAAAACCATTTTACGAGAGAAATTATGTTTCCTCCGGTTTACAGTGCCTGGCAGGGGGTGGGCAGGTCGTAACGCCTTCATACTACTACATGACGGCAGCCTGCGAATGTACAGGGTGTCCGACGTGTTCTCCATGAGAAATCAAATAATTTATATTGCTTTAAAATCGACGATGAGATTGTTACTAAAATGTGTTAGCTTCTAATGAAAGCTTAAAAATAATCGAATTTGGCGAACGGAGCCCGCGACGTCTCCGAGGCGTCATTTTGATACAAGAGGTTAATTAGACCTCTGGAATTAGGGTCAGATCAGGAGTTGTTTCCCCCTTCTACGATGCCATTCCCCGGGGGCGGGCATCCCCACCCTTCTCCGTCGTGCACGTGTCACAATGTCACGTGGCTAATTCGATAACGACAGAGCCACTGTATTCCCCTCAAGCAGAGTTGGGCAAACGCTAGTCACAACAATGATTATTGACTAATAATTTCATAAGCTCTAGAAAAGTGACTAATAATCAATGACTAATTAAATACTTGAACGTGACTATGACTTATGACTATATAAGTATTTAAGCGTAATGACTAATGAATAATGACTAAATTTTTATTAAGGATGAATATTGACTACTGACTATAATGGCATAACTAATGACTAAATACGTAATCAGAATTCACTATGATTAATGACTAAAAATGGTTATAAGTTAAAATAAGGTATAATAATAACAAAAAAATGTCATATTAGTTTATAAACGTATAAAATACAGATCATGACACAATAACAACAACAATGACACATTGTGTTAATCGCACAATAGTGACTGATGACTAAAGATTGATGACTGATCATTTAAACTAACTAATGATTAATCATAACTAATAAGCAATAACTAACGATTACTTAGAGTTGTGACTAACTAGTTCCATGTAGCTATGACTAACTAATCAAAAAGTTTTAACTAACTTTTTTAAGTTTTGACTAACCATCAATCAGACTATTAGTCATTTTACCACGTTTTTATTAGCTCGCTTTCTTGTCTCTCTGTTTGTTCGGGACAAATTTTGCAATTGATTTTAAACTAACTTCCCGATGAGCTAGAGACTTGAAATTTTAAACATAGCTCAGAACTGGATGACAATGCAATATTTAAAAAGATTTTTTAAAAAAGCCTATGCGTTCAGGAGATATAAATTATTAATAATTTGAACCCTTGCACCTCCCCGCCGCGTGACGTAGTACGTCTTCGCGTTCAGCGTCCCCACTCTACTACGTGTTCCCACTCTGACTCATCCCCACTCCACTGACCCGCTTCGCACCGAAGGAGCTCACTGTGCGTCAGTGTGCGTTCGAGCTCCGTGCGGTGTTTACAAAGTTACTACGTATTATTATAGTATAATGTTTGTTTACCAAGCGAAAGAACAGTTACACCGAAATTCTCCGTCGAACCTTTATCTTTGACATTTTACCACGGCGTTCGTTTTCGATATGACGCGTCGTAATACCGTCTGAAATTTACTACATGTCTCTGTTATAATCTCATCAAAATGTTCAAAATTGATTGTAAAATTTCACACATATAAGGCTAAAACGCAGAATATAATTATTTAAATAAAAATACATTTTCAAAAAATACCACGTTTTTGAAACGGACTAAAAAGTATAAAATACAATTTTAAAAAACGCCACGTTTAAAAACGGACTAAAAAGTATAAAATAATTTTTTCTAGCCCCATACAGATTCCTAACCCCGTACAGATAGTCCTGAAAATTTGTGATTGTGAATTTTGAATAGCTATGAAAATACTTGTAAGATTTAAAACGAAAAACGTGGGGCGCATGCAATAGATAATTGATGCATGAACACCTAAATCACTAAAAATTTTATTGCACTGCAAATGATATGAACTGTTTTGCGAGTTTCCTCAGCGGCAGCTACTCTCTACACTCCTTACTATATATTATCTTGCGCCCCGCGTTTTTCGTTTTAAATCTTACAAGTATTTTCATAGCTATTCAAAATTCACAATCAGAAATTTTCAGGACTATCTGTACGGGGTTAGGAATCTGTATGGGGCTAGAAAAAATTATTTTATACTTTGTAGTCCGTTTTTAAACGTGGCGTTTTTTAAAATTTAATTTTATACTTTTTAGTCGTTTTAATTTATTTTTATTTAAATTTAATTATTAGTTGATTTTTGCCCAACTCTGCCCTCAAGTTCCCCGGTCTGGAGAGAAGCCGTGTTTCCCGGAAATCCCTAGTGTGCTCGCCGATGTACACAATGATTCACGGAAGTATTTTCTTTAAAACAGTAAACCAATTCTTCTAATATTTAAAAAAAAAACACTCAGGTCGTTTTATCCGATTACAAACAGGATGTACCGTTCTAAAGTACGGTCAAACTCTTTCGCGAGACACTGTATGTACGTGCGAGAGCGACTCTTCTTCTAAAGTCTATTTGCTCGGCCATGAAATAGTTACGTTCGCCTCTTCGAACGGCACTTACTCGATCCATATCTTCCCGGTTCCCTATCCCTTCCGTTCCCGGGAAGGTAAACCAATCCTCTACATTGTGTTCTAACCGGTGCCCTTCGATTAAAACAATATTTATACGAACGTGTCTTACCGGGTTATTATCCGCACGGATATAGGGAAGCGCGCTGACCTTCCAAATGTAAATATCGGAAAATCGATAGTCCCCTATGTAAATAACCTCGTAGTATGCGACCGCAGTTGCGTAAGCATAGAGTGCACACCGTGTTACACGGGTTTCGTGGGATGATTTCGGCCATATTCCCATTGCCCTCGTACGTTTAATGATTTAACGTTCATGCATACTTTATGTCTCCACTGTTCCGTGGATTGGCGACGGTCCTGCCTGTCTCTATGGCGACGGATTCGCTCTACAATAGTTCCGATCGAATCGATACAAATGCTGTTACACGTTTTCCACGAAGTTTCTTGCCTGGAGAACGTACGCTGAACGGCAAAACAAAGTTCTACACCAGGTTTTTGGAACACCCTGTATAGCAGTGAAGTAACTGTTGGGAATGGGTTTCTGAGTAACCGGAAACGCTGGAGAATTCCTTTGAAGGGGAAGAAACCCGACTGCAGGGCACTAGAATCTATTAACTAGATTTTACTAGATTTTGAGTTGAAACATGGGTCTGCGGCGATCGGTTGTTTGTCATTATTTCAGCAAATTTTAAGCTGCACAAGGTTCATTTGATAGAGGAAGGTTCATCGCACCGCGCTCTGGCCGTCATATCAGTCAAAAAAGTCTTTTTGTGACGGAAAAATACATTGGAATCTGCGGTTGTTTCCTCGATTTTTTCTCTACTTTGCACATTCATATTATTATAATAGATATAAACATAATCTCGTTAAAATCATGACCAGAGCGCGCTGCATTTAACCTTCCTCTTTAGAACGAGCACTCGCCCAGCCTAAAAGGGCCTAGCCGATTAAGATGGTCAAAACTGCCCTTAGAGGTTTCAATGGCTCTTGAACCATTCGAAAGCTGACCAATAAAAACCCATCTGAGTAAAATTTCAGCCCTCTAGCTTGCCCGTGAGGGTAGTTACAGGGTAAATTAGATTTCGTGCTTTTCCGCTCATTTTCCATTCTCAGATGTTTTCTAAAATTCTGAAAAAAATGTGGTACGTGTCGGGTCTTAAGACGCATTTCATAGAATTTTTTCAGATTTTTTGGTTGCAAATGATGGTTGTGAAAAATGAAAAACACACAAAACGTCGGAAAGATGAAGATTTCTTAAAAATATGAAAACATGCTATTTTACCACGTTTTTATTAGCTCGCTTTCTTGTTTGTTTGTTTGTTTGTCTGTTCGGTGGCAAATTTTGCAATTGATTTTAAATTACTGTTTAGTGCCCTAAGAAGCTACCATCAAAAGCAGTGTCCTCGATTTTTTCAGATTTTTTGTTGCGGGAGATCATTGTCAAAAATAATAAAAACCAAACGATGTTTTTGGTGCTAGAAGGAAAGCTAGACCTGCAGGGTTTACCGTGGGGGTACATTAAGCTCTAATTAGTGTTACTAGCCAACCGGTGATGTTGTGAGCGATTCAAACATTTTGGAGTATATTCCACAGAAGACGATTTTTTCAGTCTCTCAAATCGCATTTCTGAGGTAAAAAGATTGCTTAATTCAATGTAGTAACACTAATTAGAGCTTAACGTACCCGCACGGTAAAACCTGCAAGTCTAGCTTTCCTTCTAGCAGCAAAAACATCGAAGCGGTTTGGTTTTTATTGTTTTTGACAATGATCTCCCATAACAAAAAATCTGAAAAAATCGAGGACACTGCTTTTGATGGTAGCTTCTTAGGGCACTAAACAGTAAAATAGCATGTTTTCATATTTTTAAGGGGGATCTATACCCTCAGATTATGGGGTTTTTATCAATGTTATCAACCTCTGTGCAGAAAAAAAGTTTGGTAACATTGATAAGCACGCAACTGCATAATGAACACGAGATGGAGTTGCTTGCTATTTCCATATTCTATTCAGCTTGTCGCGAATGCCGTTATACAGGGCAGGTCGCACTAATATTAGTACCACCGATGAGAATATGTACCTCGTCTGTGTCAGTTTTGCTATGATTCCACATTGACAGCAGTGCAGCAGTGAAATGTTGCACAATATCGCAGCACTGATTGACAGTCCTCCAGACTAGGCGCCATCTCGTCTAAACTAACTGAAATAAAATTGGCTCTAGATTGGCTCTACATCAGAGATAACCTCTGTCTTCATGAACGTAATATGGGGAAATCTATGCTAATGTGAATGAAATCACGCGCGGTGATTTTTTGTCCTTATACGAGCATATTTTGAGCTGCGCAAAGGCTCATTTGATAGAGGAAGGTTCATCACGGCGCGCTCTGCTATCATATCAGTCAAAAAAATCTCTTTGAGACAGGAAAATACATTGAAATCTGCGGTTATTGTTCTAGATTTTTTCTCTACTTTGGGCACTCATATTATTAGATATAAACATAATCTCGTTAAATCAATAACAGAGCACGCCGGATTTAACCTTCCTCTATAAAATGAGTCCTCATCCAGTCCAAAATCCGCTCAAATAAGGACAAAAAATCGCCGCGCGTAAACCCATGTTTCGACCCAAAATCTAGTAAGATTCTAGTTACTTCAGTAGGGTATAGATCCCCCTTAAGAAATCTTCATGTCTCCGACGTTTTGAGTGTTTTTCATTTTTCACAACCATAGTTTGCAACCAAAAAATCTGAAAAAATTCTATAAAATGCGTCTTAAGACCCGACACGTGCCACATTTTTTTCAGAATTTTAGAAAACATCCGAGAACGGAAAATGAGCGGAAAAGCACGAAATCTAATTTACCCTATAATTACCCTCACGGGCAAGCTAGAGCTGAAATTTTACTCAGATGGGTTTTTATTGGTCAGCTTTCGAATTGTTCAAAAGCCATTGAAAAACCTCTAAGGGCAGTTTTGACCATCTTAATCGGCTAGGCCCTTTGCTCAAATGAGGACAAACAACCGATTGCCGCAATGTTTCGACCCAAAATGTAGTAGAATCTAGTTAGATTCTAATTCTTTTCTAGTTTGGCACGTGACTAACCTTCCGTCTTAAAAACTGCTTTTATTGGGAGTACAAATATATAAGTCTCCGTCGTTTTTCATCTTAAATTGGGCATTTATTGCGAAAGAACGATAGCTTATGTTTTGTTCAAAGTATTGTCCATCGCTGGCTACTTCTTTTTCGCATCTTTCCGGCAGCATCCGGATAGCGCGTCGGAAGAACGCTTCATCTTCTGACGCTATCCATGAATCGACCTAATTTTTGGTATCTTCGTATGATGTGAAGTGCTGCTCAGACAGGCTATGCGTCATCGATCGAAACAAGTAGTAATCAGAAGGAGCAATGTCTGGTGAATACGGCGGGTGGGGTAAAACTTCTCAATTAAGTGTTTCCAAGTAGGTTTCGACCGGCGCCGCAACATGAGGACGAGTATTATCATGCAGAATAATGATTTTATCGTGTCTGGAGTAAGGTTCTTAAACTTTTGAAACCACTCACGACAACTTCTCTCACTTAACGCAGCCTTATCATATGCTTCTACAAGCAATCGATGCGCCTCAGCTGCAGATTTCTTCAAATTAAAGACATCTGGTTTGTTACTTTACGTTAGAGAACTGCAGTGTTTCTCATGGACAACGAAATTAATTTCTGCTCCTTGGCAGTTGCAATATTATTGCTAATAATCCAACAGTAACCAACACTGATATACAGAAATAGCAATTTGAAAGTTTCTTTTGTCCGCCACTGTAATTCCGTCGGATCTAATGAGGCTGAGGTGTTTGACGTCACCGGGTGGATTCGTCGTTGATTGGTTACAGAGTTCCACGCTCAACTAAATTAAGACTTAAACGAGCTTAAGTCGAATTAAAGAGGATTCTCGCGCAGCCACGATTCGTCCAGCAGCGAGGCACTTATATCGTCGTTTCAATCATCTTTTTTTCACGAAGTCTGGCTTCCCGTCTGCCTTCGAAGTCAGCAGGAAAAAATATCTCAAGGATCCCGATAACCACGTTCGAACGAACGAACGATCGATTTATCGGCGGCGAACGACCAACGACAAACTTTTCGAAAGCGACCCGACAGCGATTCACTTTTACAGCATTTATGGAATTGTATTTACAACGACCGTTAAAAGACGCCGAAGCGCCACGCCAGCTCGATTCGACATAAAACTGAGCGGGACCGATAATGGCGACCGTTTCAAAAGGAATTCGCCATTTTATACGCGCCAAGACGCTGCGGCCATTATTGCACCGGATAGCAATATCTGGTCGGCGTGCTTGATACGTGTCTTTACGAAAAGTGCAGCGCGCCCGGGCATTTTATTGTGGACGAATGATAATATCAGTAAGATTTCTCTCTTCTGGGACTGTCGTCCAATGTCTTCCGTTTTTATCGGCTCCATCCGATATTTTTGTAATTGTTCCGCAGAATTGAATTCGAACGGGAATAATACTATGACCTTGTCGCGACATTGGGCAGGGGAAATTCGTAAACACTAGGCGAACGATGGAAATAAGGAAAGAAGTTTCTACTCGATTCATTTTTGTGATATACTGGAGGTCGAAATGATAAGGCACCTCAAGGTTTTTAGCAATGAACATTCTTTTGTACATATATACACGTTGAAAGTGAATATACAACAAAAATAAGGTACTAACTTTTATACAGGCTGTCTCAGTTGAAAGAGGCCACCTAAAGATCTCCTTTATTTTTAATGGCAAAAAGAAAGATATTTATAGCATAATTTAAATTGTACCGAAGAAGGAATATCATTGAATAACAATTTTTTTCATAGTTTTTTCAAGGTCATCGTTATTTTCTATCGGGAAAACTTTTTTTTAATTCCATCTTGTTAATGACCTAAGCATATTCAAATGTATTTTTTCAACCGCTGTAAGATGGAATGAAAAAGAGATAAGTTTTCCCGATAAAAAAATAACGATGACCTTGAAAGAACTATGAAAAAATAATCGAACAAAAGCAAATTGTGCTTCTACGATATTCCTCCCTTGGTACCATTTAAATTATGCTTATACGATACCAAAAAAATTTTTGTTTTTATGTAATTTTTTTCAGAGATATGAAGGTGACCTTCATTTTTTTTAATGGAATGAGGTATTTTTTAATACCTCAATCGATGCAGCTGGACATTCGTTATAAAAAAGTGCTAACATATGTACGTCGAAAAGTTAGTAGTTCAGGAGATATTTCAATTTAAATAACTCTAAAATACCATTACTGTCGTACTAAGACGTTACACAAGTAAGTAAACGCTAACATCAATTTCAATTTCAATGTCAATTTTAATATCAACCCTTCAACTTCAACTTCAACTCTTCAATTTCAATTTTTCAATTTCAATATCAACTCTTCAACTTCGTTTTCAATTTCAATTTTTCCATTTCAACTTTATTCTTAACTTCAATTTTAACTCTCCCATTTCAACTTCAATTTCAACTCTTCCATTTCAACTTCAATTTTTCAATTTCAGCGTCAATTTTAATATCAACTCTTCAACTTCAACTTCAACTCTTCAATTTCAATTTCAATATCAACCCTTCAACTTCAATTTAAATTTCAACTCTTCAATTTTAATTTTCCAATTTCAAGGTCAATTTTTCAATTTCAACTTCAATTCTTCAATTTCAATTCGTTAATTTCAACTCTTCAATTTCAACATCAAATTTTTATTTCAACTCCTATTTCAATATCAATTCTTCAACTTCATTTTCAACTTCAATTTTTCCATTTCTACTTCAATTTTAACTCTCGCATTTCAACTTCAATATCTACTCTTCAATTTCAATTTTTCAATTTCAATATCAACTATTCAACTTCGTTTTCAATTTCAATTTTTCAATTTCAACTTTATTCTCAACTTCAATTTTAACTCTCCCATTTCAACTTCAATTTCAACTCTTCCATTTCAACTTCAATTTTTCAATTTCAGCGTCAATTTTAATATCAACTCTTCAACTTCAACTTCAACTCTTCAATTTCAATTTCAATATCAACCCTTCAACTTCAATTTAAATTTCAACTCTTCAATTTTAATTTTCCAATTTCAAGGTCAATTTTTCAATTTCAACTTCAATTCTTCAATTTCAATTCGTTAATTTCAACTCTTCAATTTCAACATCAAATTTTTATTTCAACTCCTATTTCAATATCAATTCTTCAACTTCATTTTCAACTTCAATTTTTCCATTTCTACTTCAATTTTAACTCTCGCATTTCAACTTCAATATCTACTCTTCAATTTCAATTTTTCAATTTCAATATCAACTATTCAACTTCGTTTTCAATTTCAATTTTTCAATTTCAACTTTATTCTCAACTTCAATTTTAACTCTCCCATTTCAACTTCAATTTCAACTCTTCCATTTCAACTTCAATTTTTCAATTTCAGCGTCAATTTTAATATCAACTCTTCAACTTCAACTTCAACTCTTCAATTTCAATTTCAATATCAACCCTTCAACTTCAATTTAAATTTCAACTCTTCAATTTTAATTTTCCAATTTCAAGGTCAATTTTTCAATTTCAACTTCAATTCTTCAATTTCAATTCGTTAATTTCAACTCTTCAATTTCAACATCAAATTTTTATTTCAACTCCTATTTCAATATCAATTCTTCAACTTCATTTTCAACTTCAATTTTTCCATTTCAACTTCAATTTTAACTCTCGCATTTCAACTTCAATATCTACTCTTCCATTTCAACTTCATTTTTTCAATGTCAATATCAACCCTTCAACTTTAACTTCAACTCTTCAATTTCAATTTTTCAATTTCAATTTCAATTCGTTAATTTCAAATCTTTAATTTCATTTTCAACGTCAGTTTTTAATTTCAATTTCAACTCTTCAATTTACACTAGCAAGCAAACACTAACGTCTTAGTACGACAGTAATGGTATTTTAGAGTTATTTCAATTGAAATATCTCTTGAACTACTAACTTTTCGACATACATAGGTTATTACTTTTTTATAACGAATGTCCAGCTGCATCGATTGCTGTATTAAAAAATACCTCATTCCATTAAAAAAAATGAAGGTCACCTTCATATCTCTAAAAAAAATTACATAAAATCAAAACATTTTTTTGGTATCGTATAAGCCCCATTTTACCATTCAACTTTGTCCTTCAGACATTTGACGTATCTTTAAAAACAACAAAGATATTTGAAGTGGCAAAATGTGGCGCCCCACCCTGTATATGAAATTGTACGTGTGTACAGCCTTATCATTTTGTCCACCAGCGTAAATCCTAAAATCAGCACTCCAGTGAAACAGCCCGAAAAAATTGATCTCGAGGGTCCCGTACTTGATTTTCGCGAGCATTGTTTCCCAGGGAGGCACAGGAGCATAAACATGGCCGCTGGTCACTCGATTGTTCTCCCGTGGACTCGCATAAATCCGTTCGAAACGGTCTTTTCTTCTCCGCCGGGTTCACGCGGCCAACAGCTTTCGCGGGATGAAAGTTCCGGGGCACGTGAAAAATGAAAATGGAATTCGTTATCGCGAGACCGTGGCTGGAGAACCATCGTCCGACGAGGTTCATTAATCCGCGAAACTGCCGCGAGAACTTTCCGACGAATTCGTGATTCTTCGAGCCGTAATGAACTGGATAACTATGGAGAATCCAGCCGCGGCTCCCGCGGAACTGCGGGAACGTGATTCGAGTTGGCAATGCCAGTCTCCGAAACAAATCTCCGGCTCGTTCGTTTGCGGATCGTTGATTATGCAAGTTGCACGAAGAAATCTGCCCGTGATTATGCCGGAAAGTAGCGTTGCAAGGGGTGCTGGTTACTCTTTCTCCTGAAAGAAATGGCGGCTACGCCTTCATGGCAATTTTTAATTATTTCCATAACTGCGAAATGTAAAATCGGTGATCTGGCCGTGGTAGGTTTACTTAACGACAGTGCAGCATTGTTTATACGAAAGACATCTTCTGGTCGAGACGCTTAAAACTTTCCAATTCAAATTCATTAATTAGACATCGGTCTCTCGCGCGGATTTCGCACAGTGCGCGACGGATACGATGCAGAAACGAGTCGGACGGGCGGTAGGGGATCGGAGGTGGGAGGAAGAGGTGGGAGGCTGGTCGTCGCAGCGGCGAAATTGAAAATTAAAATTTATGATTGCATTAAGCAGCTTAAGCGCGACACCGGCTGCGGCGCGACGCGGCCAAGGAAACTTTTGAAACAATGCGGAGCAACGCAGCGGCATGAGTAATTATACGGTCAAACTATTTTCTTTCGCGCCCTCTCCGCTGTTTTTTGCCAATGAATTCTCCACGCCAGTGTTTTCTCAAGAGGCTGCCGGGTGATGCATCTTCCTTCGTAAACACGGCGCACAGTGGGCTGGATCGAGAAATTTAGTGACATTTTGTTAGAACTCTTGAACCATAAGAGATATCGGGATGAAATTTGCACTAACATTCATTTAAAAAATAGTAAATTTCAACCGTAAACAAATAAAATTTTTTCTATTTTGTTAAACAATAATTTTTATAATATTTTTGACAATAAAATTAATAGATTACTTATATTATTGTTAAAAATTACATACTTGTTTCAGGTAGGTATGAACTGTTAATGCAATTGCAAAAATATTCATATTTGGATGGTATTTAAGTACTATATGTGATTAAACAATCATAATTTCCAAGATCGGATCGGTTCGGATATGATTTTTGTGGGGATATGTAGAGGAAGGTCTAACGAAAATGATCTGATTTATCCGATTAGGTCTACTTAGGTCATCTGAAAGATACACCTTGCAAATTCTAAGAAAGTATATAGATTTTATTCATTTCATTAAATATTAATTTTTAATACATTGCGAGCAACCATCCTCAACTAACAGCGTTAATTGTTACTGCAAAGGACTGTTTTCCATTTACACAAAAGACCCAGTAGAAATATTAAATAGGGTAATCAGGACACACCGATGAAAAGAAGCAATTTTTGGCTGAAAAATACTGCATCCCAAATGTCTATCTTTGTGAATTTATATTAACTACAGTGTTTGTGAACGAACATTAATTTTTTCAGCTTCGATGTTGATGGACATTTCGGAAGCAATACAAATTTATTAGAAATCGATATGAGGAAGTCGACTCTTTCGTGAAATGTCACTAAATTTCTCGATCCAGCCCACTGTCAAATCTGTGTCAAAATCAAAGAACTTTCGATAGAAATGAGATAGAGCGATGAAATTTTTTTAAAATGAAAGCTGAAACTTTGCAGAATATGGAATAATTATGGAGGTTGTGGTACGAACTTTCTTTAACCTTGAAAGAATTCGTTAAACTTGCACAACTTCAAGAAAATTGTGGTTTTTCCAATACTACGTGCGGAAAAAATTTTTTTTTTAAATGCGACACATCATTTCCCGTAGAGTTTCTCACGCTGATTTCAAATCTGGTTTCAAAATTTGTCTACGACCTCAGGATTTTGCAAGAAATCGATTTCTGTGAACACAACTTATGAAATCATTTTTTCGTTGAAATTTGCGCAAGTTTAACGAATTCTTTCAAGGTTAAAAAACGTTCGTACCACAATCTCCATAATTATTCCATATTCTGCAAAGTTTCAGCTTTGATTTAAAAAAAATTTCATCGCTCTATCTCATTTCTATCGAAAGTTCTTTGATTTTGACACAGATTTCGTCGGTTTAGCCCACTGTGCGGCGTCGAGAAATTTCAGCCGCGAACCACAGCTTCCAACAGAGCGGATCTTCCGTGGCAATCATAAAGAACAAGGCAACTTATCTCGCCACATCTTCTTCTCTGATGAAAATGTTCTGCTGCTAATATAATACATACGTGCGATATAGTCGACATGTTAACGCGTTGCCTCCACCAACGTCGAAATCCTAATCCGTCTTATCGTCGAGCTGCAGCAGTCGTGTTGCAGCTTCAATCAGGATGCAGAGATTTCTTACTAGCAGGAATTAGGCACCATTAAGCGAGCACTCAGGTGTTACTTGCAGCGGTGGTTAAGGAGCGCGTTGCTAGGATGCGTGAAAGCCTCGCAGGGAATAGTTTAGCTATTATTCCGGCAACGTGGGAACCCGTGTTCATTTTCTCCGGTTTCAGCTAGATATCGTTTACCAGTCATATCAGAATTTTTTCTTTGCTTCTTTGATCAACTTCAGATTACAACGTGCAGTCCTTTAACCAACATACTCTGCTCAGAAGTAGTTGCATAAAAGATCTGAATCGCATTCCTATTACCAGAAGACACCTTTCCCACTCAGAGTCGCTAGATCGAAGAAAGAGTTAGAGCAAAGTGAGAAGACAAGTCTTGATCTGGCGACTCCGTTGTTTGAGTTTTCTTTCCTTTTCTGGGTTAACAACGAAACTATTACTTTACTTTTGCGGAATAGTAGCACAGAAACCCCCAGAAAGTTCTCACAATAAACATAATTATCGCCGAGACTGGATCTCACAAGGAGAGGGCGCGGTCGATGGGTCACCGATTTTCCTGAAACTTGCAATATTTGAAGATGTCGTCTCCATATGTAATTTCGCAAAGCTATAGCGCGCAATACTCAAGATTTTCCGAGAAACTTGCATTTGAAAATCGCTTTACTCGGTTATGCGTATGAGGGCGTAGAGAGGAATACTAGTAATCTGTAGGTTGCTGGTTCGAATCCCCCCGCCATCGTTATATTTTTTTTTCTTGAAATTGATATCTACCTCAATTTTAATAAACGTAAAATCTATTATTTAATAATTATTTTTATTTTTTAAGTAGAAAATACATGTTTTTTATTTGTCGGAAATGGGGAAATAAAATAAATCGAACATAAAAATAGTACGAAATTGTTGCTTTATAATACAACTTACTGTATTATTGCACATGCTATTTATTAATTACATGCCAGTATGTGTGTGTGCCACGAGCTAAGGTGATATTTATCGTAAAACCATGGAAAACAATAATTAAATTATAATAATATATTATGATTATTATATTATTATTATTATTATTATTATGTTACAGTATGCATGATTTGCGTCCAAACTCTATGATACTAGAGAAATATTTATGAATGAAATATTCATACACATTCATAAACATTTCCCACAAATAAAAAAACATGTATTTTCTACTTGAAAAATAAAAATAACTTGTAAATAATAGATTTTGGGTTTATTAAAATTGAGGTAGATATCAATTTCAAGAAAAAAAAATATAACGATAGCGGGGGATTCGAACCAGCAACCTACAGATTACTAGTATTCCTAGTCCTAGTACTAGTATTGACTCATTAACGCAAACTCTTTATAACCGAGTAAAGCGATTTTCAAATGTAATTTTCTCGGAAAATCTTTAGTATTGCGCGCTATAGCTTTGCGAAATTACATATGGAGACGACATCTTCAAATACTGCAAGTTTCAGGAAAATCGGTGACCCATCGACCGCGCCCTCTCCTTGTCAGTAGGCGAGGATCAGTTACAGTAGAGTAGCTGCTATTTTGCAAAAGTTAACATGAAAGGAGGACAATTTTACAAGGTTCCAATTGGAAGTTGATTCGATCCTGGCCGGCGTACGTCTCGTGGATCGTACGTCGGAGATATTCTGACGAAGTCACTGCATGGAACACACACACACAGACCTAGTAGCCTAAGTCCAATCACCATGGAAACTGTTGTCAGCGATGACTCGGTACGAGGAAGCCTCGTACTAAGCCACGCAATCCGTTTGCTCCTCTTTTCCAGATAGCAGCAGCGGCATGAACACACGAGACTGGTTACGAAGTGCCATTCGCCGAGTGTCGCGCGACCTCAAGCGGTTCATCAAGATCGGCGACTATCAAACTTTGTGTATGCAGCCGTAGTGTGTAGGACCGGGGACAAAAGGGCGGTAACATAGATCAACGATCCGGGGTGTATAGAGACACAGTGACTGACAATATAAGAAGTATATATCACGCTTCGGTATCGTAGAAGTGAAACGATACCCGAGAAAGAGAGATTCGCGCAACGAGAAGAAAACCTGTAAGAAAATATAGAGTGTACAGTTCGGGTAGAGGTGTCGAGGGAAGTGAAGGGGTTTTTGCGGGAATAGTCGACATGGAGACCATGCTCGGGGCCAGTGCATTCGAGTGTCGTTCGATCTTTCGAGCATCCAACGCGTCCGCTCGGTACATTCAAGCGTCATTCATGTTCCTCCTTGGGCCGCACGGAAGACTGTAACTTGGCCAACAGCCTGGTCGCGCGGAACCACGCGATGAATCACCCGGGGGATCATCGAGAGCCTGAATCGGGTCGGATCGTAGAAGCTTAGTTGGCTCTGGTAACCGAAGAGCCGCGTAATCCGTGCGCGAACTTGATGAAAATGGACTCGACAAAGCTGGGTGGGCCAGCCCCAACCAGCCCAAGGGCTCACTCGCCCGTGATGGCGAGCTACAGCACGAGCACCGCTGCTGCTGCTGCCACGGACGCGAACATCGACTACGTGATCAGCGACTACATGGAGAGGCTCGGTACAAGGTTGAACATACTCGAGACCGAGTTGAAATACGCTTGGAGGGCGTTGGACCTTCTCAGCCAGGAGTACATAAAGATGTGGGAGAGACTGGAGAAGCTGGAGGGGCTTCTCTACGAACAACAGACGGTGATCAGTCAGCTGATCGAGTTCTACACGAGCGACGGTGCCCACCAGACGGCCAGCGTTGTGGAGCAGACTTTGGCTAGCCAACAGACCACGGTGGGGGAGTTGGACGCGATCGCGAAGAGCATAGGCGCGAGCATGGCCATCGAGGAGTCGATGAGGGACAAGCTGACGCAACAGGAGCTGGCCAGGATGCACGCGATCACGCAGGACAGCACGACGGCCACCGCCGTGGTCACCGACATGCACAGGAACGTCAGGAACCTGGACGCTCTGGAGACTCTCGCGGAAGAGAGTAATATTCCAGACGAAGCGTTCTACAGGAGCCTGAACAATGCTTACAGGGAGGACCTGATTTGCGGCGACACGTCCAGACCGACGTCGCAGTTAGGGATGATCTGGGAAGAGGCGGAAGACGAGGACGTCAACGGCAAGAAGGACGTGGACGCGAGTCTGTTCGAGAAGACCGTGACGAAGGACAAAGAACTGGAGGAGCTGACCAGCAAGCCGGCTAAGGAAGAGATCAAGGAGACGACGACGGACAAGAAGGACGAAACGGACGAAGACGAAGGAGAAGTATTCAGCGCGGCTGACTATAAGAGCTACCGGGGTAACACGCCCTGCGTCAGCGAGCAAGACTTGGCGCAGCTGTCCAGGCTCAGTTCGATCGATCAAGTAGCTCTGGAGAAGCTGCACGAGTTGGAGAGCACCGAAGCCGAAGCGAGAAAATTAGCTGAAGAAGCGAGTAGCATAGACGAACAGTTTAGAAAAATCTATGCGGAGACCGATGTCGATAGTTGGACCTTCTCGAAGAGCCCTGGGTCAACCGGCAGATCGATCTCCAGAGTCAGCACCGACAGCGGTCTGGCCACCGACGGCGACTTCACCACCAGATCAATGTCACCCAGACTGACGTCCACATCCAGGACGAACTTGGACTCGATCTCCAGCACCTACACACCACCTAGACTCAGCTACACGTCCACCTTGCGAGAGAAGAGCCCCGAGCCGGTGATCCAGTTGCCCATAGACGTCGGCAATTTCGCGAAGGGCTACGCGGAGAACAAAGAACTGACCGATCTGATGGTTGACAGCTTCGTGGCGGTTACTTGCGCTTCGCCCACTATTTACAGCACCACCGCGGAGAAGATTCCATCGCCGACTTTATCGGCGGGCAGCGTCCACAGCGTGCACAGCGTCCACAGCGTGCAGAGTCTTCGGACTAGGCAAGACAGTTTCTTCGGCAGCGCAGCACGACTGAATTTGGAGTTCCAAGAGAGCAGAACACCGCCGAGCCCATCGCCGAGTTCGCCGCCTCCGCCTGCGCCCAGAGACACCACGGATACGTTCCTGATGCCAGGGGCGGACCAGAGGGAAGCCGAAGCGAAGAGCTCGCAGAGCCCTACGTTCCTGAGGAACGCCGAGAAACTGGTGTCCATGGAGCAGGGTCGTCTGAGCCCGCGAGCTCCGCATTCGCCGAAGTCTCCGCGCGTGTCGCCCAAACACGCCGTCAAGCCAATGAGCGCGGTGAACATCGTCGCGGCGAAGTCCGACTCCGGCCTGTCATCGATGAGCGGATGGAGCAGCTTGGACAAGTCGCCCAGTTCTCCAAAGAGCTCGATCACCAAGATGCTCACCTCTTATTCCATGGATCACGCGAGGACAACTCTCATCCCGAGCACCACCGCGGCGAGGCCGGCCAGCCCGATCCCTCCTCTTCCGGAGACCACGTCCTCCGTGATCACGCAGGAGCCGTTGTACGATACGCCGGAGGGCAGAGACGCGTTCGCCAACGCTACAGCGACGGTCACCAGTCATTCGTACACCTTGGCTATGAACCATCTGTCGAACTACGCTGCAATCAAGACACCGACCACCAAGGAAGAGTACAACTTCGTGCCTCCGCCAGCGCCCGTTGCGACGACCTGCCAAAGCCCGAAGAGGCGCGGTCGTCAGCAAACGTTACAACACACTTACGACAGCGTGCCAGTCGGGACCACGCTGGACTATGTGTTTCGATCGGACCAACCGGCCATATACTCCGTGGCCGGTAGCAATCGACAACAAGCGATCACCAGCGTGTACACCAGCGGTTCCGGCAATTACGGGCCGAAGACCACGATCACCGCTTATTACCCGGACGCGATGGAACAGTACAATAGCTATCAAGACAACTTCGGCTCCGCGCAGTACACGGAATCGAGCGCGGTCAGCCACATGAAGAAGCCGTTCAGAAGCACCGCGTACTCGGACGGCCTGACGAACCACGAGAGCTACAAAGCCGCGATGTACCGCACAATGTTCCCCACAGGCAATATCACCGATGCTTTGTCCTATTATCCGACCAGCGCGAATCTCCCCCGAACGGAGACGAACGAGAGCTCGTGGCTGAACTCGATGGAGGAGCAGATACCGCACGACTCCACGTCCTCGAGCATCCGATCGTTGACCTCGGACGGTAGCTACGCGCAGAGTCCGTACACCGACAGAAGATACCCTCAACCGCCGGCCTATCATCACACCTACGTGAACCAGAACTACCCGCAGGCCTACCAGCAACAGTACCAACCGTACAATCAAAGACTGACCAGCTCGGAAAGCGCACAACTGGCCGACGGCTACCAGAGGCAGTGGCAACGCGAGCACCAGTACATCCAGGACCACGACACCGGCCGAGTGTCGATCGATCAATCCCAGCACCAGCCGAGCGAGTATTACGACGCATCGAGCGTGATAGTGTCTCAGTCGGGGTACATCAGCATCGCGGCGAACTTGAAGGACCACGAGGCGGACAACGCGAAGGCTGGGAAGAAGATCCGAAGGGGATCTTCTCTGAAGAACGCGATGAGCTCGATGAGCAACTGGTTGCCGGACTTACACCTGAGTAAGAGACACAGGAGTCACTCGCTGCCTGGCGGAGTCCGGAGGGAGGACCTGGACGGGCCTCAGGATCAACAGCAGAGGCTTCCCGCGGAGGTAGCCACGGGCAGAGGACGCGGCAGGGGTCAGACAGCGAGGAAGAAGAAGAAACACACGCTGGTGTCCACGGTGTCGGGCATTTTGCAGAAAGCGAAGAGACGGAGCCATCAGACGCAGTCGTTGTCCGATCCCGAGCAATCGGAGACCGAGTGGAGCAGCGGCAGACAGAGCGGCCTTTCGGAGGATGAGGACAGCGTGATGTCCGACGCGAACCAGGACCAGCCGTTCTTCGCGAAGGTGAAAACAGCGAGCACGAAACGGAAACCGGTATCACAGCCGATGCCCCCGCAGCAGCAGCAGCAGCAGCAACAACAGCCGCCGACGCAGCTGTCGCAACAGCAGAAAGAGTACCTGCAACAGCAGCAACAGCAACAGCTCCTGCAGCAGCAAATGCAGCAGCAAGCTCTTCAGCAACAAATGCAGCAGCAGATACAGCAGCACCAGGAGCAGCTGCAACAGCAGGCTCTGCAGGACGGCTGGGGCAAAGAGAAGGATCAGAAGAGGGACGTCGATCACGATATCGATCAAATGGGCGGTTTCGAGGAGGAGACATCGGGGAAGAGCACTGGGTCCGGTTCGGGAGGATCTTCCATATTCCAAACTGTCGGCGAACTGAAGAAATCGACGGGCAGCTCGGACGAAGCTCCCAACGAGAAGGCGCCGAAGCTTCCTCCGGTGACTTTGATGGGCGGTTCCAGCATGGAGTTCGCCGTGTCCAGGGCGCTGGGCAAGTATCGGCAGAGGCAATCTTCCACGGTGTCCGACGAGCAGCCGCCCAGCGAGGATTCCGGGAACGACAAGAAATCGGAGGAGGGGACCGTCCAGACGCTCGAGACCAGTTTCGAGTACCCCGAAGACATGTCGGAGAAGAGCGAGAAGAGCGAGAAATCGAGCAGCACCAGGTTGCCGGAGTTGGTGACGAGCATATCAGAGGAAGCGCCGCCGTCGGAAGGTAGCCCGTCCGCGTCCAGCACGAGGGGTCTGTCGATGGGCAGCCGATTCCTGCCGCGACACCAGCAGTCCCTCGAAATTCCATGGACGGGATCGCGACCCGGCGAGCTGGACGAGGACAACCGTAGCACGCATTCCTACCGAAGCACGTCGAGGGTGTCCTCCAGGCGGCAGAGCACGGAGGATTCGATCGATTCCGAGGACGAATGGTATCGGTACGAGCTGAGGAAGCTGGAAGAGATGGAAAGACAATCGCAGATCGAGGTCGAGATGGGCGAGGTTCTGGTCGAGGAACCCGAAGAGCCGGAGCACTATCGACCGGACGACACGGTCAAGGAGAAGATGTCCTTCGTACTGAAGGAGCTGAAGATGAAGGCCACCGTGAAGCCGAGAGAGATGAAAGAGGAGAAGGAAGAACAGAGGACGACCCCGAAGGTGAACGGGACCATCTCGAAGGACCGTCGGATCGACGAGAGAGACAGGTACCGGGACGAGAAACCGATCCCGAAAAGAAAATCTGCGGAGAGTATCGAGCAGGTGTTCGCGAGAGTGACCGATTACCATACGTGGGCGCAAGAGGAGGAGATCAGAAAGGAAAAGCCGCCTTCGTCGATGGAGGAGGGCTCCTCGGGGGAGACCTCGGGCCCCGATAGTCCCGTACAGTCGATGGACGAAGAGGAGGAAGAAGAGATCATCCCGAAGGACATCGAGGAGCAAGAGTCTCGACGGAGCTCGAGCGGCTCGACCCTACGACACGGTGAAAAAATTCATCCCGGTTCAGAATCCCTTTCTCGCGAAGGTAGCGTTAGTGTACCACCTAGCGAGGTGTCCGTCAGCATCCCGGGCGCATGGGATTCGGAAAGCACTGTCCTTGAAGGCCTCGAACGCGACGGAGCCGGTAGCGCCGAGACGGCAACTACCGCGACCTTGAGCCTGCCGAAAATCAAAATCGACTCCTCGTCCTGCGGTAGCTCGGACACGACGCTTAAGGAGGGCCAGGTCAGCCCTGGCCCCCCTGGATCCAAGTGGAAGCTACTGAAGGCGTTGAAGGAACGCCAGGCCGAGGAGAAGCTCAAGGGGGTCGAGGAGGCCTCTAAGGAGACTGCTATCGCTCAGGGACCCACGGCAGTGAGTATCATGATTAAGTGAGGACACGAAAACCTTTGTAAGGCGTACTCGAGATTCGGGGGTTGGGTCAAGTCGTAGGTTTAATTATTGCGTACGCTTTCGACAGGCCTATCTATCATTATTTCTCTGCGACATGTTTCTTCTGCTGTGTACTGGTCGTTTGCGAATCAAAGGACGAACCCTCGGGAGATCGCCTGTCGAGGTCGAAAATCACTTCCGATATCTTTTGCTTCTTCCAAAGTCGGACGCAATTAAAGCCCGACTGCGCCGGTTTCGAGACACAGAACACCGGAGACTTCAGTTTCGAGAGACCTCGACAGGCTCCGACGTCCTCCTACGTAACTTAAGGACGAACGAGGCAAACCCGCTCGAAAATCCGTGACAGACGTCGCTCGATCTCGCTGAAACATAGCCGAGACGAAAACAATCCCGAAAATTGCGAGATCGCCGACGAGGCTTCTCGGGCTGTCGCGTCGCCTGTCTTTGACGGATTTATTTGCAGCGCAGCGGCTTGATTTCCGGCGTCGAAAGCTTTCGATTGGAGTAACGAGTACGCTCTACGCTAGCGAACTGTAAATGGAAAACCTACGAATTTAAGCATATGCCGCGTGTAAGGTCTAAGCGTGACACGTACAAACACACACTACCAGTCAATACTAAGGTAACGATAAGAGAGAGAAAGAAAGATGGATGGAGAGACGGAAGTGAAGCTTTGCCTCTACGGGTTCCGGTGCGATCGCGTCCCGGCCGTCGACGTCGGGACGACGAGCGCCGACGAACGACGCGTTGGACCGATCTGTAAACTCGCAAACCATGTATTAAACAGCGGTACGTACTAGTCAATTCAACAAGTGCAGCGTCCGCCGACGCTCAGCCAAGCAATATACTCGTAGAAGGTTGGCGAGGACGCGCGACTAAGCATCGATCGGTAGTCGCGATCGACGACGATCGATTTCGAGAACACCGGGTAGGGTTAATTCGACGGCGGCGAACGTACGGACACCGCCGTCTACTAAACGAGGCTTGTTTAATTCATAGATCCTAGAACTACTTAGATGGTGCTTTAATAATCGATACGCTTTAAGGTTAGTATTATCGACAGCCGTGTGCCTGCGCGGTCACTTAGCGTTCCCGAAGAGAAGCTGACCGGTGATCTCGGTCCACGACGTTTCTGCTAGAGGTATCTTTGCGGGACAAGTCGGAGATGAAAGAATTCAGAGATTGGGAGAGTCGCCAGATCATACAGTTAGCCCCTCTCTGTCAGAATCGGAAGGGAAATTAGGGGAATGGGGTGGTGGAAGGGGAACGAGTCTCAATCTGGCGACTCTACACCGGAGCGGTTCACTAAATTGAAACGATCAGCGTATGCAACGGGGAACCAAGTAGATATTTCGCTTCGAATCGCACATCTCGGATCCGCCGTAACGTTAAGACTCGAGACGAACGTAATCTCTTCCGAATTATCCGCGGGGTCTTTAGACGCCGCGCGAGCAGCACAAACCGCGCGTTTACATTTCGAAAGCCTCTCTACAGCTATGGACGAGTCAGGGGATGCGGAGTCGGGTGAACAGAAGCGAAACAAGTCGCGCAGGCACGGCTCGGAATCTCGTTCATCGTGCACATCGAAAAATAACGATCTCCTACCGGAGAGAGAAAAGCTCGCGGAATGTGGAGGAACAAGATGGCGGAGGTCGGCTTAGAAATACGCATTCGATCGCTGGAAGTTATCGCTGGACTGCGGACGTTTGTGCGTTCACGCCGTTTACAAAATACGTGGGAACACGGGATGATTCTCTGCGCGGGCGATCTTCGCGTGATTAAAACGGTAGAATAATAATTTATTAAACGACGCTTCCGTTTAACGTCGAGAATGTATTTTTACGGATAGTTTATTCGAGATGGCCACGTTGTATACAACCGCAGCAATACTTGCATAACGGGGACAGCGATTTCCAATAACGCAGCGCATAGATATGCAAATGCATACAAAAATACGGGGTGGCGGAAGTGGCAATTTGGTCCAGGCTGTGCAACGTGTCACCGAATGGAAACGTATTGTGCTCGTACATCGGGGAATATATTTAACACGTTGCGTTCGTTTCGATATTTCTCGAGCGTCGTTCCTCCCTAGCAGAGTCGCCGGGCCAGGGGAAATGGCGGCTGGCCCGTCGCAGAAGGGTAGTCCATTTAAATTCCACGAAAATTTTCATTCGATAATTTAACGATCGACGCTCCCACGCACAGTGGCCGAAATCCGGCTGAAATGGACAAAATTCGATAACTCAGTGAATTCTGCAGTAAATTTTCAGAAAATTGGTATCTCTAGGTTGTTTTGGACGCAGATTTCAAATTTTTAATCAAAATTATCAAATTCAAAATGGTCGATCCAATATGGCGAACCAAAAAATCAAAACTGAATGAATTTTTTTGAAAATTGATATACAGGGTGGGGCAATAACTATTAGCACTTCAGATATCTTCGAAACTACAAGTTTCACAGAAATATTTGCTGAAACAAAATTGCACAGTACGAAAGGGGCCATCCAGTGGCGATAATAGTTTTTTTGGAGGTGGACGTACTTCGGACATTTGAAGGTCACCTTCATTGTTTTAAATGGAATGAGATATTTCTTAATACATCAATCGATGCAGCGGGACATTCGTTATAAAAAAGTACTAACCTATGTATATTGAAAAGTTAGTAGTTCAAGAGATATTTCAATTTAAATAACTCTAAAATACCATTACTGTCGTACTAAGGCGTTAGTGTTTACTTACTTGTGTAACGCCTAAAAAAAAAATTGAAGTTGAAATGGAAGAGTATATATTGAAGTTGAAATGGAAGAGTTGAAATTGAAGTTGAAATGGGAGAGTTAAAATTGAAGTTGAGATTAAAGTTGAAATGGAAAAATTGAAATTGAAAACGAAGTTGAACAGTTGATATTGAAATTGAAAAATTGAAATTGAAGAGTTGAAGTTGAAGGGTTAATATTAAAATTGACGCTGAAATTGAAAAATTGAAATTGAAAAATTGAAGTTGAAATGGAAGAGTTGAAATTGAAGTTGAAATGGGGGAGTTAAAATTGAAGTCGAGATTAAAGTTGAAATGGAAAAATTGAAATTGAAAACGAAGTTGAAGAGTTGATATTGAAATTGAAAAATTGAAATTGAAGAGTTGAAATTAACGAATTGAAATTGAAAAATTGAAATTGAAGAGTTGAAGTTGAAGTTGAAGGGGTGATATTAAAATTGACGCTGAAATTGAAAAATTGAAATTGAAAAATTGAAGTTGAAATGGAAGAGTTGAAATTGAAGTTGAAATGGGGGAGTTAAAATTGAAGTTGAGATTAAAGTTGAAATGAAAAAATTGAAATTGAAAACGAAGTTGCACAGTTGATATTGAAATTGAAAAATTGAAATTGAAGAGTTGAAGTTGAAGGGTTAATATTAAAATTGACGCTGAAATTGAAAAATTGAAATTGAAAAATTGAAGTTGAAATGGAAGAGTTGAAATTGAAGTTGAAATGGGGGAGTTAAAATTGAAGTCGAGATTAAAGTTGAAATGGAAAAATTGAAATTGAAAACGAAGTTGAAGAGTTGATATTGAAATTGAAAAATTGAAATTGAAGAGTTGAAATTAACGAATTGAAATTGAAAAATTGAAATTGAAGAGTTGAAGTTGAAGTTGAAGGGGTGATATTAAAATTGACGCTGAAATTGAAAAATTGAAATTGAAAAATTGAAGTTGAAATGGAAGAGTTGAAATTGAAGTTGAAATGGGGGAGTTAAAATTGAAGTTGAGATTAAAGTTGAAATGAAAAAATTGAAATTGAAAACGAAGTTGCACAGTTGATATTGAAATTGAAAAATTGAAATTGAAGAGTTGAAGTTGAAGGGTTAATATTAAAATTGACGCTGAAATTGAAAAATTGAAATTGAAAAATTGAAGTTGAAATGGAAGAGTTGAAATTGAAGTTGAAATGGGGGAGTTAAAATTGAAGTCGAGATTAAAGTTGAAATGGAAAAATTGAAATTGAAAACGAAGTTGAAGAGTTGATATTGAAATTGAAAAATTGAAATTGAAGAGTTGAAGTTGAAGGGTTAATATTAAAATTGACGCTGAAATTGAAAAATTGAAATTGAAAAATTGAAGTTGAAATGGAAGAGTTGAAATTGAAGTTGAAATGGGGGAGTTAAAATTGAAGTCGAGATTAAAGTTGAAATGGAGAAATTGAAATTGAAAACGAAGTTGAAGAGTTGATATTGAAATTGAAAAATTGAAATTGAAGAGTTGAAATTAACGAATTGAAATTGAAAAATTGAAATTGAAGAGTTGAAGTTGAAGTTGAAGGGGTGATATTAAAATTGACGCTGAAATTGGAAAATTGAAATTGAAAAATTGAAATTGAAAAATTGAAGTTGAAATGGAAGAGTAGATATTGCAGTTGAAATTGAAGTTGAAATTTGAGAGTTAAAATTGAAGTCGAGATTAAAGTTGAAATGGAAAAATTGAAATTGAAAACGAAGTTGAACAGTTGATATTGAAATTGAAAAATTGAAATTGAAGAGTTGAAATTAACGAATTGAAATTGAAAAATTGAAATTGAAGAGTTGAAGTTGAAGTTGAAGGGGTGATATTAAAATTGACGCTGAAATTGAAAAATTGAAATTGAAAAATTGAAGTTGAAATGGAAGAGTTGAAATTGAAGTTGAAATGGGGGAGTTAAAATTGAAGTCGAGATTAAAGTTAAATTGGAAAAATTGAAATTGAAAACGAAGTTGAAGAGTTGATATTGACATTGAAAAATTGAGATTGAAATTGAAATTGATGTTAGCGTTTACTTACTTGTGTAACGCCTTAGTACGACAGTAATGGTATTTTGGAGTTATTTAAATTGAAATATCTCTTGAACTACTAACTTTTCGACATACATAGGTTAGTACTTTTTTATAACGAATGTCCCGCTGCATCGATTGATGTATTAAGAAATATCTCATTCCATTTAAAAACAATGAAGGTGACCTTCAAATGTCCGAGGTACGTCGACCTGCAAAAAAACTATTATCGCCACCGGATGGCCCCTTTCGTACTGTGCAATTTTGTTTCAGCAAATATTTCTGTGAAACTTGTAGTTTCGAAGATATCTGAGGTGCTAATAGTTATTGCCCCACCCTGTATATATGAGTTATTGGGGATGCTGATTTTGAATTTGTATTCAAAATCAGGTTTTTTGTGTTTTTTAATTTTTTTGTTTTTTTGTTTTAAATGCTGCACATTTTTTTGTTTGTTTTAACATGCTGCACATAATTTCCTATAGATTTTTCCACGCTGATTTACAAGAAATCGATTTTTGTGAACGAATTGTTTAATGAATTTTCTCAAGGTTATAAAACGTTCGTACCATAATCTTCCTATTCTTCCCATATTCTGACAAGTTTCAGCTTTAATTTAAAAAAAAATTCATCGCTCTACCTCATTTCTATCGAAAGTTCTTTGATTTTGTCTTCGATTTGGACGAAAAGTTCCACTTTTCGCGCGCACAGTGGCCGAAATCCGGCTGAAATGGACAAAATTCGATAACTCAGTGAACTCTGCAGTAAATTTTTAGAAAATTGGTATCTCTAGGTTGTTTTGGACGTAGATTTCAAATTTGTAATCAAAATTATCAAATTCAAAATGGTCGATTCAATATGACGAACCAAAAAATCAAAACTGAATGAATTTTTTTGAAAATTGATATATATGAGTTATTGGGGGATGCTGATTTTGAATTTGTATTCAAAATCAGGTTCTTTGTGTTTTTTAATTTTTTTGTTTTAAATTTTTATCGTTTCTTTTTATCTATATTAATGCGGGAATATTTAATTTTATGTTTTATGTAGTGAACACAATTTTATTCTGCCTCTATCTAAATAGTAATATTATGTTCTTCAAGATTTTCAAAGCAATCTTCAATATCTAAAGATTCGTCAGAAATAGTGTCATTATTAACTGAATCTTCTGAAACAACATCATCATCATTTTCATTGTTAGTTATATTATTTATATCAACCCACTTGAATAAAGTTTTTCGCTTCGGTTGATAATTTTTTTGTCCTTTTATCTTTCTGTAATCTATTAGCACTAATACTAGGATCCGACGAAATAAAAAGATAATTCATTACGTCTTTATTATTGCTTTTACGAGAACAAGTTTTACTATTATAGCGTCTAGCAGCTTTAAATATTTTATTTCCAGACTCTTGAGCTTCTTCTGAAAAATAGCCTATAGGTAGAACCTCTTCCGCATAATATTACTACCATGTAGTAGCACTTTATGTACAGAAGGGGGCATCCTATACCATCCGTACAAATTAATAAATATTTCCGCAGTTTCTTTAGCGTATATTTCAAATTTTTCCAAATCTATTGTAAAACCGCTTGCCATTACATGTAAGATATTTGCAAAAAAAAACAAAACAAAATGTAAAGTTCGAATGTAAAAACGAGCACATTATATGTCAACTTCTGTCAACGAGAACATATTAACTGGCATGTTTATTTTTAAATATATTTATTTGTTAATAACAATTAATTAACTTTAAAATGTTATTAACATATGAAATAAACTTAATTCAAGCTAATTTTTTTACAACAGATTCACATAAATAGCCTTTCTTGATTCTGGGTATTCGCACTTAACTGTCTACATGAAAATACATACAGTATTATATTATTAATATCTTTTCAATGGGCAAAAATCGGCAGAATGTGTTTCTTTCATAACTTTAAGGATACTTTAAGGAAAAGATTTATCCTAGTCTCGTTCGTCAGTCATGAGTGGAACATATTAAATCACGCATTGGAAACTTACTTTTTTAATTCAAAATCGAGTTAATACGCTGGTCAACTAAGAAACTCGAAAATAATTATTAAACATATTCAAAAAAAATTTTTAATATTTTTTATCTATACAATGTATAAAGAGCTATATAAGCAAATTTTTTAATAATTTTACATGCAACTGTAGCTGTGTACGAGGAGTTTGAACAGACACAAATATTATGAAATTAAAGCGATGAGCGAATAACGACGATACTTAAATATAAATATCTACTTACACTTAATAACTTTTAACTCATTTTACTTGTTTTTCATAAACTTCAGGGTATCGTTAAAGACGTAACATAATTGGTTTTGGTCATTTAAACAAAAGTTAAAAATCGATTTTTGTCCAGGTTTCGGCCACTGTGCCACGTTACGCGAAGGTCGCCCGCGCATTTTGTCCCAACTTTATTCCGATTTCGCCGACGCAGCCCGTGAAAGGGGACTCTCCGCACGAAAGTCCGCAATCCAGGCCACCGCACCTTTGTACCAATCCTTTTTACTATTTAAACACTTCGGGGAATGCTCTTTCTCCGAAGCGCATCGATCAGAACTTTTTGTAGATCCTCGAAGAGGGACTAGCGTGTCCCGGCGTTTCCTCGGGACTATGTCAATTTAGGGATACTCTTTTCTTCCTGAACGTGGGCGTGGTAAAAGTGACGTCGCACTCTTCTACTAATCATGGACAATACTCTAGATTCGCTACGTTCTCCGTGTAAGACCGAGGAATAAGGGGAAACGATTTCGGCCTAAAACGGTCGCGAACGATACACGCGCGTACGCTGAAATATATCATGGCGCTGTCGTCTCGCGACTATTTTCGGATCGACGATCCGATGAACCGGGGACGGCGCACACTGTTTTTCGTTTTCGTATTCTTCTGCGAGCAGATTTCGACAAAGTCGCACGAGCAACGGAGAACGATGAGATTAACGATCGTTGTCGTGCATCTTGTAGTTTACTCGTAACTAGTTCACACTATATAGGCTGATAGGATGATAGAGATTAGTTCCGGTGAGTTAGGACAGCCGGTGCGTAGTCGCGTGCGAAATCCTGGAGCCGCGAGCATGTTGCCCGAGAAATAATCTCCCACACGGCACACCGCGCAGAGTCGCCAGATCAGGGGAATTCCCTCTCTCTAACAGCACCGGATCAGTCACGTGGCCGAACGGTAGAGTGGGGAGACTCCCGATCTCAGGGGAATACAGTTACCCCCTCCCTCTCTCTCTGCCAACGCGATCCGTGGCGGAAGGGAGGGGATTAGAGTGGGAAGACGAATCTTAATCTGGCGACTCTGACTCCACGACATACTTCCAGTCCTTTTGAGACGCTTCCTAAAGCATTGTCAATTACGAGAACCTTTTAGACGGGAACCCGAATTACCGCGCCCTTTTCTAGACACCGGGAATCATATTTTGAGAACGGTCGTCCTTTTTTGACACGCACGTGTAGAATACCTAGTGACCGAACGACAGTGTACACAGATCCTGTACACTGTAAACCGTCCAGATAATTCGTCAAAAATGTCGCTAACGGGAAGCGAACAGGATCGTCGGATAAACATAAATCCATCTTAACACTGGATTCACGGAATTTTCACGAGAAGATTGTTCTTGCTCGTACAACAGGTTGAGAGGGTTGGCAGGGGAATGTTCATTGGCAGGGGTGGACAGTAGCCCTGAACCGATCGAGAGAACAGAATCCGACGTCGACGGGGCGCGCCCGGCTCCAGGATTTGAATAGGCTCGTCGTCGAATCGCCGGAAACGCGCTGAGTAGTTCACGTGCTAAGATTTTCCTCGTACTCGTCCTCGGACGTACATACCATTTCGTAATCTCGAAACGATCGATCGCGTTCCGGGTACCGATAACCGTTCGGCATAACACGATATGTCCGCAATAGTTCCGTAATCGAACTGATACGCCGTCGGGCACAGCTACACACCTGTGTATGTATACATGCTTGTATATACAGGGCGGTCCACTTGAATGCTGCCACGATAATGTACATATCTCCTTCAATCGCGTTTTAATCTATTCCAAGTCAACTTTAAACTTTAATCATTTGACTCGAAGCTATTTCAATTCCGAAATCAGGACGTTTCTTTCAACCCGGTTCAGTTTTATTCCTTGACGTATTTCTTACATTTATTTACATTTTAAACGATGTTAGAAAGGTTGTGTACACTCGTATGGAATGTTTTTTACCGTTCAATTCTGAAATCAAGACGTTTCTTTCAACCCAGATCAGTTTTATTCCTTGCCATATTTCTTACATTTATTAACATTTTGCACAACGTAAGAAAGATTGTCTACATTCGTATGGAATGTTTTTTACCGTTCAATTCTGAAATCAAGACGTTTCTTTCAACCCAGATCAGTTTTATTCCTTGTCATATTTCTTACATTTATTTACATTTTAAACAATGTTAGAAAGGTTGTGTACAATCGTACGAAGTGTTTTCTACCGAAATCGTCTAACTCCGAAATAACACGTTTCTTCAACACAGATCAGTTTTATTCACTGTCATCTTTACATTTTGCACAATGTCAGAAAGATTATGTATAATCGTACCAAGTGGTTTCTACCGAAATCGTTCAATTCCAAAATCAACACCTTTCTTTCAACCCAGATCAGTTTTATTCCAATCATCTTTCTTACATTTATTTACATTTTGCACAACGTAAGAAAGATTATGTATAATCGTACGAAGTGTTTTCTATCGAAATCGTTTAACTCCGAAATCAACACGTTTCTTGAACACAGATCAGTTTTATTCTCCGTCAGCTTTACACTTTGCACAATGCCAGAAAGGTTGTGAACAATCGTACGAAGTGTTTTGTAACGAAATCGTTTAATTCCGAAATCAACACGTTTCTTGAACACAGATCAGTTTTATTCTCCGTCAGCTTTACACTTTGCACAATGCCAGAAAGGTTGTGAACAATCGTACGAAGTGTTTTGTAACGAAATCGTTTAATTCCGAAATCAACACGTTTCTTGAACACAGATCAGTTTTATTCTCCGTCAGCTTTACACTTTGCACAATGCCAGAAAGGTTGTGAACAATCTTACAAAGTGTTTTGTAACGAAATCGTTTAATTCCGAAATCAACACGTTCCTTTCAACCCAGGTCAGTTTTATTCTCTGTCATCTTTACATTTTGCACAATGTCAGAAAGATTATGTATAATCGTACCAAGTGGTTTCTACCAAAATCGTTCAATTCCAAAATCAACACCTTTCTTTCAACCCAGACCAGTTTTATTCCTCGTCATCTTTCTTACATTTATTTACATTTTGCACAATGTAAGAAAGATTATGTATAATCGTACGAAGTGTTTTCCACCGAAATCGCTTAACTCCGAAATTAACACGTCTCTTGAATCCAGCTCAGTTTTATTCTCTGTCATCTTTACATTTTGCACAATGCCAGAAAGGTTGTGTACAATCGTACGAAGTGTTTTGTAACGAAATCGTTTAATTCCGAAATCAACACCTTTCTTTCAACCCAGATCAGTTTTATTCCAATCATCTTTCTTACATTTATTTACATTTTGCACAACGTAAGAAAGATTATGTATAATCGTACGAAGTGTTTTCTACCGAGATCGTTTAACTCCGAAATCAACACGTTTCTTGAACACAGATCAGTTTTATTCTCCGTCATCTTTACATTACGCACAATGCCAGAAAGGTTGTGTACAATCGTACGAAGTGTTTTGTAACGAAATCGTTTAATTCCGAAATCAACACGTTTCTTGAACACAGATCAGTTTTATTCTCCGTCAGCTTTACACTTTGCACAATGCCAGAAAGGTTGTGAACAATCTTACAAAGTGTTTTGTAACGAAATCGTTTAATTCCGAAATCAACACGTTCCTTTCAACCCAGGTCAGTTTTATTCTCTGTCATCTTTACATTTTGCACAATGTCAGAAAGATTATGTATAATCGTACCAAGTGGTTTCTACCAAAATCGTTCAATTCCAAAATCAACACCTTTCTTTCAACCCAGACCAGTTTTATTCCTCGTCATCTTTCTTACATTTATTTACATTTTGCACAATGTAAGAAAGATTATGTATAATCGTACGAAGTGTTTTCCACCGAAATCGCTTAACTCCGAAATTAACACGTCTCTTGAATCCAGCTCAGTTTTATTCTCTGTCATCTTTACATTTTGCACAATGCCAGAAAGGTTGTGTACAATCGTACGAAGTGTTTTGTAACGAAATCGTTTAATTCCGAAATCAACACCTTTCTTTCAACCCAGATCAGTTTTATTCCAATCATCTTTCTTACATTTATTTACATTTTGCACAACGTAAGAAAGATTATGTATAATCGTACGAAGTGTTTTCTACCGAGATCGTTTAACTCCGAAATCAACACGTTTCTTGAACACAGATCAGTTTTATTCTCCGTCATCTTTACATTACGCACAATGCCAGAAAGGTTGTGTACAATCGTACGAAGTGTTTTGTAACGAAATCGTTTAATTCCGAAATCAACACGTTTCTTGAACACAGATCAGTTTTATTCTCCGTCAGCTTTACACTTTGCACAATGCCAGAAAGGTTGTGAACAATCTTACAAAGTGTTTTGTAACGAAATCGTTTAATTCCGAAATCAACACGTTCCTTTCAACCCAGGTCAGTTTTATTCTCTGTCATCTTTACATTTTGCACAATGTCAGAAAGATTATGTATAATCGTACCAAGTGGTTTCTACCAAAATCGTTCAATTCCAAAATCAACACCTTTCTTTCAACCCAGACCAGTTTTATTCCTCGTCATCTTTCTTACATTTATTTACATTTTGCACAATGTAAGAAAGATTATGTATAATCGTACGAAGTGTTTTCCACCGAAATCGCTTAACTCCGAAATTAACACGTCTCTTGAATCCAGCTCAGTTTTATTCTCTGTCATCTTTACATTTTGCACAATGCCAGAAAGGTTGTGTACAATCGTACGAAGTGTTTTGTAACGAAATCGTTTAATTCCGAAATCAACACCTTTCTTTCAACCCAGATCAGTTTTATTCCAATCATCTTTCTTACATTTATTTACATTTTGCACAACGTAAGAAAGATTATGTATAATCGTACGAAGTGTTTTCTACCGAGATCGTTTAACTCCGAAATCAACACGTTTCTTGAACACAGATCAGTTTTATTCTCCGTCATCTTTACATTACGCACAATGCCAGAAAGGTTGTGTACAATCGTACGAAGTGTTTTGTAACGAAATCGTTTAATTCCGAAATCAACACGTTTCTTGAACACAGATCAGTTTTATTCTCCGTCAGCTTTACACTTTGCACAATGCCAGAAAGGTTGTGAACAATCTTACAAAGTGTTTTGTAACGAAATCGTTTAATTCCGAAATCAACACGTTCCTTTCAACCCAGGTCAGTTTTATTCTCTGTCATCTTTACATTTTGCACAATGTCAGAAAGATTATGTATAATCGTACCAAGTGGTTTCTACCAAAATCGTTCAATTCCAAAATCAACACCTTTCTTTCAACCCAGACCAGTTTTATTCCTCGTCATCTTTCTTACATTTATTTACATTTTGCACAATGTAAGAAAGATTATGTATAATCGTACGAAGTGTTTTCCACCGAAATCGCTTAACTCCGAAATTAACACGTCTCTTGAATCCAGCTCAGTTTTATTCTCTGTCATCTTTACATTTTGCACAATGCCAGAAAGGTTGTGTACAATCGTACGAAGTGTTTTGTAACGAAATCGTTTAATTCCGAAATCAACACCTTTCTTTCAACCCAGATCAGTTTTATTCCAATCATCTTTCTTACATTTATTTACATTTTGCACAACGTAAGAAAGATTATGTATAATCGTACGAAGTGTTTTCTACCGAGATCGTTTAACTCCGAAATCAACACGTTTCTTGAACACAGATCAGTTTTATTCTCCGTCATCTTTACATTACGCACAATGCCAGAAAGGTTGTGTACAATCGTACGAAGTGTTTTGTAACGAAATCGTTTAATTCCGAAATCAACACGTTTCTTGAACACAGATCAGTTTTATTCTCCGTCAGCTTTACACTTTGCACAATGCCAGAAAGGTTGTGAACAATCTTACAAAGTGTTTTGTAACGAAATCGTTTAATTCCGAAATCAACACGTTCCTTTCAACCCAGGTCAGTTTTATTCTCTGTCATCTTTACATTTTGCACAATGTCAGAAAGATTATGTATAATCGTACCAAGTGGTTTCTACCAAAATCGTTCAATTCCAAAATCAACACCTTTCTTTCAACCCAGACCAGTTTTATTCCTCGTCATCTTTCTTACATTTATTTACATTTTGCACAATGTAAGAAAGATTATGTATAATCGTACGAAGTGTTTTCCACCGAAATCGCTTAACTCCGAAATTAACACGTCTCTTGAATCCAGCTCAGTTTTATTCTCTGTCATCTTTACATTTTGCACAATGCCAGAAAGGTTGTGTACAATCGTACGAAGTGTTTTGTAACGAAATCGTTTAATTCCGAAATCAACACCTTTCTTTCAACCCAGATCAGTTTTATTCCAATCATCTTTCTTACATTTATTTACATTTTGCACAACGTAAGAAAGATTATGTATAATCGTACGAAGTGTTTTCTACCGAGATCGTTTAACTCCGAAATCAACACGTTTCTTGAACACAGATCAGTTTTATTCTCCGTCATCTTTACATTACGCACAATGCCAGAAAGGTTGTGTACAATCGTACGAAGTGTTTTGTAACGAAATCGTTTAATTCCGAAATCAACACGTTTCTTGAACACAGATCAGTTTTATTCTCCGTCAGCTTTACACTTTGCACAATGCCAGAAAGGTTGTGAACAATCTTACAAAGTGTTTTGTAACGAAATCGTTTAATTCCGAAATCAACACGTTCCTTTCAACCCAGGTCAGTTTTATTCTCTGTCATCTTTACATTTTGCACAATGTCAGAAAGATTATGTATAATCGTACCAAGTGGTTTCTACCGAAATCGTTCAATTCCAAAATCAACACCTTTCTTTCAACCCAGATCAGTTTTATTCCAATCATCTTTCTTACATTTATTTACATTTTGCACAACGTAAGAAAGATTATGTATAATCGTACGAAGTGTTTTCTATCGAAATCGTTTAACTCCGAAATCAACACGTTTCTTGAACACAGATCAGTTTTATTCTCCGTCAGCTTTACACTTTGCACAATGCCAGAAAGGTTGTGAACAATCGTACGAAGTGTTTTGTAACGAAATCGTTTAATTCCGAAATCAACACGTTTCTTGAACACAGATCAGTTTTATTCTCCGTCAGCTTTACACTTTGCACAATGCCAGAAAGGTTGTGAACAATCGTACGAAGTGTTTTGTAACGAAATCGTTTAATTCCGAAATCAACACGTTTCTTGAACACAGATCAGTTTTATTCTCCGTCAGCTTTACACTTTGCACAATGCCAGAAAGGTTGTGAACAATCTTACAAAGTGTTTTGTAACGAAATCGTTTAATTCCGAAATCAACACGTTCCTTTCAACCCAGGTCAGTTTTATTCTCTGTCATCTTTACATTTTGCACAATGTCAGAAAGATTATGTATAATCGTACCAAGTGGTTTCTACCAAAATCGTTCAATTCCAAAATCAACACCTTTCTTTCAACCCAGACCAGTTTTATTCCTCGTCATCTTTCTTACATTTATTTACATTTTGCACAATGTAAGAAAGATTATGTATAATCGTACGAAGTGTTTTCCACCGAAATCGCTTAACTCCGAAATTAACACGTCTCTTGAATCCAGCTCAGTTTTATTCTCTGTCATCTTTACATTTTGCACAATGCCAGAAAGGTTGTGTACAATCGTACGAAGTGTTTTGTAACGAAATCGTTTAATTCCGAAATCAACACCTTTCTTTCAACCCAGATCAGTTTTATTCCAATCATCTTTCTTACATTTATTTACATTTTGCACAACGTAAGAAAGATTATGTATAATCGTACGAAGTGTTTTCTACCGAGATCGTTTAACTCCGAAATCAACACGTTTCTTGAACACAGATCAGTTTTATTCTCCGTCATCTTTACATTACGCACAATGCCAGAAAGGTTGTGTACAATCGTACGAAGTGTTTTGTAACGAAATCGTTTAATTCCGAAATCAACACGTTTCTTGAACACAGATCAGTTTTATTCTCCGTCAGCTTTACACTTTGCACAATGCCAGAAAGGTTGTGAACAATCTTACAAAGTGTTTTGTAACGAAATCGTTTAATTCCGAAATCAACACGTTCCTTTCAACCCAGGTCAGTTTTATTCTCTGTCATCTTTACATTTTGCACAATGTCAGAAAGATTATGTATAATCGTACCAAGTGGTTTCTACCAAAATCGTTCAATTCCAAAATCAACACCTTTCTTTCAACCCAGACCAGTTTTATTCCTCGTCATCTTTCTTACATTTATTTACATTTTGCACAATGTAAGAAAGATTATGTATAATCGTACGAAGTGTTTTCCACCGAAATCGCTTAACTCCGAAATTAACACGTCTCTTGAATCCAGCTCAGTTTTATTCTCTGTCATCTTTACATTTTGCACAATGCCAGAAAGGTTGTGTACAATCGTACGAAGTGTTTTGTAACGAAATCGTTTAATTCCGAAATCAACACCTTTCTTTCAACCCAGATCAGTTTTATTCCAATCATCTTTCTTACATTTATTTACATTTTGCACAACGTAAGAAAGATTATGTATAATCGTACGAAGTGTTTTCTACCGAGATCGTTTAACTCCGAAATCAACACGTTTCTTGAACACAGATCAGTTTTATTCTCCGTCATCTTTACATTACGCACAATGCCAGAAAGGTTGTGTACAATCGTACGAAGTGTTTTGTAACGAAATCGTTTAATTCCGAAATCAACACGTTTCTTGAACACAGATCAGTTTTATTCTCCGTCAGCTTTACACTTTGCACAATGCCAGAAAGGTTGTGAACAATCTTACGAAGTGTTTTGTAACGAAATCGTTTAATTCCGAAATCAACACGTTCCTTTCAACCCAGGTCAGTTTTATTCTCTGTCATCTTTACATTTTGCACAATGTCAGAAAGATTATGTATAATCGTACCAAGTGGTTTCTACCAAAATCGTTCAATTCCAAAATCGACACCTTTCTTTCAACACAGATCAGTTTTATTCCTCGTTATTTTTCTTACATTTATTTACATTTTGCACAACGTAAGAAAGATTATGTATAATCGTACGAAGTGTTTTCTATCGAAATCGTTTAACTCCGAAATCAACACGTTTCTTGAACACAGATCAGTTTTATTCTCTGTCATCTTTACATTTTGTACAATGCCAGAAAGGTTGTGTACAATCGTACGAAGTGTTTTGTAACGAAATCGGTTAATTCCGAAATCAACACGTTTCTTGAACACAGATCAGTTTTATTCTCCATCATCTTTACACTTTGCACAATGCCAGAAAGGTTGTGTACAATCGTACGAAGTGTTTTCTACCGAAATCGTTTAATTCCGAAATAACACGTTTCTTCAACCCAGATCAGTTTTATTCTCTGTCATCTTTACATTTTGCACAATGTCAGAAAGATTATGTATAATCGTACCAAGTGGTTTCTACCAAAATCGTTCAATTCCAAAATCAACACCTTTCTTTCAACCCAGACCAGTTTTATTCCTCGTCATCTTTCTTACATTTATTTACATTTTACACAACGTAAGAAAGATTATGTATAATCGTACGAAGTGTTTTCCACCGAAATCGCTTAACTCCGAAATTAACACGTCTCTTGAATCGAGCTCAGTTTTATTCTCCATCATCTTTACACTTTGCACAATGCCAGAAAGGTTGTGTACAATCGTACGAAGTGTTTTGTACAGAAATCGTTTAATTCCGAAATCAACACGTTTCTTGAACACAGATCAGTTTTATTCTCCATCATCTTTACACTTTGCACAATGCCAGAAAGGTTGTGTACAATCGTACGAAGTGTTTTGTAACGAAATCGTTTAATTCCGAAATCAACACGTTCCTTTCAACCCAGGTCAGTTTTATTCTCTGTCATCTTTACATTTTGCACAATGTCAGAAAGATTATGTATAATCGTACCAAGTGGTTTCTACCAAAATCGTTCAATTCCAAAATCGACACCTTTCTTTCAACACAGATCAGTTTTATTCCTCGTTATTTTTCTTACATTTATTTACATTTTGCACAACGTAAGAAAGATTATGTATAATCGTACGAAGTGTTTTCTATCGAAATCGTTTAACTCCGAAATCAACACGTTTCTTGAACACAGATCAGTTTTATTCTCCGTCATCTTTACATTTCGCACAATGCCAGAAAGGTTGTGTACAATCGTACGAAGTGTTTTGTAGCGAAATCGTTTAACTCCGAAATCAACACGTTTCTTGAACACAGATCAGTTTTATTCTCCATCATCTTTACACTTTGCACAATGCCAGAAAGGTTGTGTACAATCGTACGAAGTGTTTTCTATCGAAATCGTTTAATTCCGAAATCAACACGTTTCTTGAACACAGATCAGTTTTATTCTCCATCATCTTTACACTTTGCACAATGCCAGAAAGGTTGTGTACAATCGTACGAAGTGTTTTGTAACGAAATCGTTTAATTCCGAAATCAACACGTTCCTTTCAACCCAGGTCAGTTTTATTCTCTGTCATCTTTACATTTTGCACAATGTCAGAAAGATTATGTATAATCGTACCAAGTGGTTTCTACCAAAATCGTTCAATTCCAAAATCGACACCTTTCTTTCAACACAGATCAGTTTTATTCCTCGTTATTTTTCTTACATTTATTTACATTTTGCACAACGTAAGAAAGATTATGTATAATCGTACGAAGTGTTTTCTATCGAAATCGTTTAACTCCGAAATAACACGTTTCTTCAACCCAGATCAGTTTTATTCTCTGTCATCTTTACATTTTGCACAATGTCAGAAAGATTATGTATAATCGTACCAAGTGGTTTCTACCAAAATCGTTCAATTCCAAAATCAACACCTTTCTTTCAACCCAGACCAGTTTTATTCCTCGTCATCTTTCTTACATTTATTTACATTTTACACAACGTAAGAAAGATTATGTATAATCGTACGAAGTGTTTTCCACCGAAATCGCTTAACTCCGAAATTAACACGTCTCTTGAATCGAGCTCAGTTTTATTCTCCATCATCTTTACACTTTGCACAATGCCAGAAAGGTTGTGTACAATCGTACGAAGTGTTTTGTACAGAAATCGTTTAATTCCGAAATCAACACGTTTCTTGAACACAGATCAGTTTTATTCTCCATCATCTTTACACTTTGCACAATGCCAGAAAGGTTGTGTACAATCGTACGAAGTGTTTTGTAACGAAATCGTTTAATTCCGAAATCAACACGTTCCTTTCAACCCAGGTCAGTTTTATTCTCTGTCATCTTTACATTTTGCACAATGTCAGAAAGATTATGTACAATCGTACCAAGTGGTTTCTACCAAAATCGTTCAATTCCAAAATCAACACCTTGCTTTCAACCCAGATCAGTTTTATTCCTCGTCATCTTTCTTACATTTATTTACATTTTGCACAACGTAAGAAAGATTATGTATAATCGTACGAAGTGTTTTCTATCGAAATCGTTTAACTCCGAAATCAACACGTTTCTTGAACACAGATCAGTTTTATTCTCCATCATCTTTACACTTTGCACAATGCCAGAAAGGTTGTGTACAATCGTACGAAGTGTTTTGTAACGAAATCGTTTAATTCCGAAATCAACACCTTTCTTTCAACCCAGATCAGTTTTATTCCAATCATCTTTCTTACATTTATTTACATTTTGCACAACGTAAGAAAGATTATGTATAATCGTACGAAGTGTTTTCTATCGAAATCGTTTAACTCCGAAATCAACACGTTTCTTGAACACAGATCAGTTTTATCCTCCATCATCTTTACACTTTGCACAATGCCAGAAAGGTTGTGTACAATCGTACGAAGTGTTTTGTAACGAAATCGTTTAATTCCGAAATCAACACGTTTCTTTCAATCCAGATCAGTTTTATTCTCTGTCATCTTTACATTTTGCACAATGTCAGAAAGATTATGTATAATCGTACCAAGTGGTTTCTACCAAAATCGTTCAATTCCAAAATCGACACCTTTCTTTCAACCCAGATCAGTTTTATTCCTCGTCATCTTTCTTACATTTATTTACATTTTGCACAACGTAAGAAAGATTATGTATAATCGTACGAAGTGTTTTCTATCGAAATCGTTTAACTCCGAAATCAACACGTTTCTTGAACACAGATCAGTTTTATTCTCCATCATCTTTACACTTTGCACAATGCCAGAAAGGTTGTGTACAATCGTACGAAGTGTTTTGTAACGAAATCGTTTAATTCCGAAATCAACACGTTTCTTTCAATCCAGATCAGTTTTATTCTCTGTCATCTTTACATTTTGCACAATGTCAGAAAGATTATGTACAATCGTACGAAGTGTTTTCTACCGAAATCGTTTAATTCCGAAATCAACACGTTTCTTCAACCCAGATCAGTTTTATTCCTCGACATCTTTCTTACATTTATTTACATTTTACACAACGTAAGAAAGATTAAATTAATAAGAAAATTGTTATCGGCGCACAGGTTCGATCAATTATTACACACTAAACTAATATTTGTAATACTTCTGTGGACTACGTCACAGCTATCTTTGTGTGTTTCTATTGGAGAAACTGACGGTGGTGTTTCGTCCTACAAATATTAGTTTAGTGTGTAATAATTGATCGAACCTGTGCGCCGATAACAATTTTCTTATTAATTTAAAAATATTACGATCGAAAACATCATGTAAGAAAGATTGTGTACAAATCAAGACGTTCCTTTCAACCCAGATCAGTGTCCTCTATTCCATCAGTGTCGATCTATGTCCTCTTTCGTACATTAATTTCCATTTTGCACAACGTAAGAAAGATTATATACAATCATACGAAAAGTTTTCTATACCACGACAGCTGAGGGACACATTCAGATGGCCACGTTTATGTGAACCACGCTGTATACATATATACATATATACAACTATATATATGTATACGTATTTACGCACGCACACGATATGTATAGACACTCGCGCGACACAAGAGAGAACCGGCGCACAGAGAGCACACACCGACCACATATGAATTTCTGTTTCATCGCGCGACGATTAATCCGCTCCTTCCGCGATACATACCGTGTTGCGCTAAAGTATCGGGCCACAAGGATCTCTAATCAATTCTCCTGCGTTCAACGAATCACCAGTTCGATCGCCTTGTTCCTTTTCCAGCGTATCGGTTCGGAAAATTCGTTGGATTGAAATTCAAAGATAGAATTCAGGTACTTGTTCCGGAAATGTCAAAAGTGATGGGGAATATGTTATGAACAACTATATTAATTTTCTCTTCGAATTTCAATTTTTAAAAAGCGCTACGAAATTTCGTTTCAAACCCAGATACACGCACAACGGGTGCAAAACCGTCGGACGACGGAATATTCCGCAGTAACGCGTACTGCTCGTTCGATTCGCGTCTCTTCTGCGACACGCGGTGCAGTGTCCAGCTGTAATATTATTTTCCGACCGGATCTCAGTGTGGGAACGGTCGAACGAATTTTCCTAACACGTACGATAGGCTTAAGAACTAAAGACACTATAGCGATAGATATTTCTTAAGGTACTTTACAGGAAACCGTGACTGAACAACATTCATAACCACCGGGCTGCTGATGATCACGCAGCTTCGTCGTCTTATTTTTACATCGTTAGAAATCGTTTCTCGGGACGGGAATTATTACTTCAGGCTGTCCATTCGTTGTAAAGGCGAACTATGCAAACCCGCCACTGTTTCCGTTTGATCTATGCGGACCGAATTTGTGTTTGTTTAATCCAACTCGACCGGGTACCCGCGTGCCCGCATGTATGCTTTGCGAAATGTTTTAATGAAAATATCGTAAAACCGCGCGGCGTTTCCGTTCTTTAAATATTGCTCTTGAAAACAGAGATTTACGTGGAGAGTTCGTTTTATTAAAACTGCGAAACACATTCGCTGTTTCCATTTCCTTATTTTCAGCGTATGAAAATAACATGAACGTTCAAACAAAAATAAGATAGAAATTGTGCCGGTACAATTTCCATCGAGATTAATCCGAAGCGTCTTTGGACGAGGAAAAAACGTTTTATTAAATTCAACTCCTTTATGAGACGCGAGAAGAATTTAGCAGTAGAGCGTCGTGGATTCTCCGAATATCGCGCTGCTGCGATTTGAGACAACAAAGCGTTTCAAATTCGTTCCGCTGTGTTCGACCCTCGCGAGGAGAATGCTTTTGACGATCCGCGTAAGGTGAAGTGCCCTAAGTCTGGACAGTCCAAAAGTGATACCTAGATCTGGACAATTGAATTTTCATAGTAAAATCAGTAGTTAAGAGATTAAATAATTATATTATATATTCTGAGGCCTCAGCTACAAGTAGGTGTGAATATTATTTCATTGAGACATCAATTGAAATTTAAAAATGAATTCAAAGTTCATCTGAAAACAGTATACAAAATAGTCTATTTACATGCGAATCATGTGCATTTATAGTTCGAACTTTTGTTAGAAAAAAAGATATAATTTAAGCCCTCAGACAAAAAATAATTATCACGCATAATAATATTGATATTTTAAAATAAATTGGCAATCAAACTTAACGTAAATAATAATTATTAATCCAAATATTAGATGTCCAAGATTAGGACTGTTTTCAAATATAAGTACTCCATACTGGAACGCGATGACAGTAGCTGTCCCATTCTAAGTTTATACGCAATGTGCTTACTCCTGAAGCCGGACACGTGTTTGTGAATAAAATCAACGCATTGTTTGCAAATGATTTAACTACATGTACGTATAATTAGTCTTCTATTAGCTTGAATAACGTATGTAGAAAATGTATTCCGGTTGTGACGTTAATAATACTTTGTGTTTACATCTTAAATCTATCAGTATTACTACCTAACCTTAAAAGTTGTATTATGATAAGTTTTATTAAAACAGTAAATGAAAATAAATATATATTTGGTTAAATAATACAATACTATAATCTGTGATAAGAATACTACATATTACGAAAAGCATCTTCTATTCGTCATGCGCAACAGCGCCACCAACCAACGTTTTAGGTTATGTTCGCTCGATCAACTCGTAAATTGAATTTGTCCCGATATAGGCTTTACTTCTGTCCAGGTACTAGCTTAGATTGGATTTAAGGATGTTTTGGAGGTATATAAAAACGCAACAAAATTTTTAAAAATTTGACAAGATATAATTCTTACTAAATGAATGCAATTACCAAAGTTTGGGATCGATTCACTGCACCGTTTAAGAATTATAGCAACTTCAAATTTGCACATTTTAACACGTCTTCTTATGGAGAATTCATAAAATTCCACTTCAAACCCTATTTAAACCTTGAAAAAACTAGAAACTTCAGTGTTTTTTTTTAGATGTAGTAAAAATTATGTAATTAATTATGTTAAAAATTTATTAGGATTCACTAAACAGTTACGGAGCAAAAAAATTATAAACTGTTACAAAACGTCAAATTTATCGTTTTGTCTCTCACTAGCATGGAAACGCGACAAGTATAGACCACTGAATATAGCTATATTGTAGCTACAGGGGGTACAGTATTCGCAAAAGTTTAATGCAAAATATACTCATGAATGGCTTTCATTGCCAATATATTGATGGATTTCGAATTTCTTGTACTTTAGTCACCCATTGTACCTCCAGAACATCCTTAATATGTCCAACTATAGGTTTGAATTATTCTTGTTAATGCAATTAAGATATTAACCTAAACAATGATTTTTTTATTTTAAATTACTTTACAAACTCTGAACTGTATGTTAAAACTCTTAAGAAATTGTTTTTGTTTATTTAAAGGGATAAAATTTAAAATAGAAAAACATGCTGTCCAGGCATAGGGCACTTCACCTTAGCTGGATCTATTCAAATCTCGTCAATTTTCTTTCACATATCTTTCTAATTTGTTTCTTGATATGAATGAATTGATCTGTTTCTTGGATTCGGGATAAGTAGAGAGTTCGCGGGAGAATATGCGTGAAGATATCAGCAGCCTGGCGAGAACACGGCTACACACATTGGAAACAGACGCAACACAAAACAGTCGCGTCGTACACACGTCCAAAGTATATGCTTCCGTATCTAAAGACTTCGCAGGCGTATAATACTCTAAAGCATAGGCTAGCAATTAATTATCGTGTGTAGATCGGTGTTAGTATATTAGGGACAAAGATATGGGGTTGCGCATTGCTCGCAATCCGGCGAGCGGGTTCCAAGCAGTGGCGGCACGAAACCGTGGAGGCCCGGGTCTGACCAGGGACGGCGTATTTCGTTGAACCCTTTGCACTCGGAGATACTTTAACTCGAATGAGTAGCCCAGGGGTGGCCAACCTTCTGCATACCATGCGTAAATTTCTTCACATACGAGTTCAGATGCGCCATACAACTCGAGCAATTTTTCTACCTCCTTGCGTTCATTGTTGCGGTTGGAAAATAGGAATAGGGGTAGGATCTGCTTCGGTTAGGGATAACTCAATTGCCCAACTAAATTAATGAACTTAAGCCAGTTGAAAATACACACGTTCATTGGAGCACCAATCTATAATAATGAGAAATAAACTTTTGGACGAGAGGGCGATCGCTGTCATGAACGCTCTAATTCCTATCCTATAATTGTAAACTGTCAAAAAATTGCGACGAATTCATGAGTAAGAAGGCTGTATAAATTTAACTGAGAGCTCTCAGGTGTTGAAAATATGAAGATGGATTCATTTATGGCGCCTACTTCAAAAGAATAAACAGAGGCGCTAAAATTCATTCCGCCACTTGTAATCATCCAATGCGCCACGGGTTGGCCACCCCCGGAGTAGCCGAATCATTTAGAAAGAAAATTGAAAATATTCTAAGGCGTGAGATAGGTTTGAGCAAAATGTTTGAAAATTGTGAAATTTTCCAGCGTTTACACGAGAGTGCCCCGTTAATTGGTCGGGCCCGAGCACACGTATCAGGCTCGGTCGGCCGATCGATTGTTCTCGTAATTGGTGGAACGTGCCGGGCGGCTCTGACATTAGGGGCGCATACCACCGGCGATGTCAATAACAGCAAAAAGTCGGCAGAATTGTCGTGGTGCTCGTTTTTTCAAAGCGTCGCTCGGGGTCAGCGGGTTGGAGCGGCTCGAGATGGCTGGCGTTCTCCATCCAGTGAATGGGGACAACCCCTTTCTGGAATTCTATACGGAATTATTAGGTTGTTGCACATTGTTCGATTTTTCGAACGTAAATGTTATGCGAGGGGTATCATTATTACCTGCTGGTTCGTCACTTGGTGTTCCGGTTATTTTACAATTATTGAATTATGAATTTAAAACATTGTATTCGTACAACAACAGAAATAGTTCTCTCCGAATCAAATTCTTATTTTATTTAGATAGAACATCATGAATGAAACCACACGATGAATCGGAGTTGGGCATTAATCGATTGAAATTTCAATCTTGATTGATTGATTGATGTGTACGATTAAAAAAAGAAATCATCGAAAAATCGACGATTGATTTAAACGATTGATGAAGTTAATCGTCGAAAAAACATAAAAGCATGGAAACAGAGTTTGTATTAGACCAAATGACAAGACACCTAAACTCAGTTCCATCAGTTAATCATTAATCAATTATCCGATTGACGATTATAATTGAAAGGAATGTAATCGTTAATCGCAATTAACGACTAAAGTAGATATTTAAGCGTTATTCCCAATTAACGATTGATAAGTATTTAATCGTTAACCACAATTTCTTTTTTTTAATTTTTAAAAATTCATTTTTGTTAGTAAAAATTTATTCATCAATCGTTGATTAAATTTTTGCTCAACTCTGATTTATGACAAAAATGGATATGTACAATTTAAAACAGCGGACCTATGAAAAAGATTTATAGACCAAATGACAAAAAATTCAGTTTCGATTTTTTTCAGTATTCATACAGTTTTGATTCTGTATTTCATTTTGAAATTCCAGCAGTTAATAATTAATAAATTATCCGATTGACGATTAATAATGGATAATCGCAATTAACGACTAAAGTAGAAATTTAATCGTTAACCGCAATTAACGATTAATAAGTATTTAATCGTTAACCGCAATTAACGATTAATAAGTATTTAATCGTTGACTGCAAATAACGATTAATAAGTATTTAATCATTGACTGCAAATAACGATTAAAAAGTATTTAATCATTGACTGCAAATAACGATTGATAAGTATTTAATCGTTAACCGCAATTAACGACTAAACTAGGAGATTAATTGTTAATTACGGTTAATGATTGAATTAGAACTTTAGTCGTCAATCGTTGATTATATTTCTGCCCAGCTCTGTGATTAATGAAAACACCTTCTCATCTGACGTCGTGAAAATTTTGAACAGAATCTGGTAAATTATCGTTGATAAAAATAGTCTCTTTTTGAAATACGTTAAAATTAAATTACGAATGCGTCAATAATTAATTAATAATAATAATTCTGCGATCGATTAATTATTTTTGATGTCCGACGGTTATAGCCAGATGTGTGGAATAAAAATAAAAATAGTACACGAGGTGGATTAAAATGGAGCCATTCAAATAGAAGATTCGCATTTTCTGACACGCCATTGTTGAAAACATTCGGCTTCCTAGTTTGTCGGAAATAAATATTCTGCACAGTTGAAATGAATCAATAAAGTGTGACTATCTAGTCCCTTATTCAATTCTGAATTATTCCTTATTCAATTTCAACGATTTTGTTGCTCAAGATACTTCATCTCCTGATTGAACAAGGACAGAAACCAGTATTCAAGCTTTTACATAGTTAAAAGTACTGAAATGCGAATACAGTTGAACGACAAGTCTTGGAAAGAATTTTGTTACCCCGAAGAAGGAGCAAAGGCAACGCGTTTCCGGAACATTCCGTAAGCTGACAATTCTGGGAGCGGTAAATTTTAATTCACACTGTCGCTGGAAAAATATGCGACTTCCTGGTTGGAGAAGGTGAAGCTGAAGAAACAGGAAGAAGTTTAAGTTGGAGTTAAAGTTGCGTTTAACTTAATCAAACGTGAATGAAGAAAAATGGCAGGAGAAAGGTCCTGAGACAAAATAGACTATGTCGTAACGTTATTTCCCAGTCTCCTTCGAACTCGACGAGCGACCAACTATCTTTACGATAATCGTGTCACGATTTTTGCACAAAATTTCAGCTGCTATAATGAGAACGGCGCACGCGAACGGTCCGGGAAGATGAAATTAGGCCAGGGATCGGCAACCTTTTGAGTCGGAAGAGTCAAAAATTACAATTTACAAAATTTCAAAGTTTTTAAAGAGCCACAAAATATTTTCTTGCCAACAATAAATAGTACTCGCATAAATAAAGTTATTTGATAAAAAAAAACTAATCTATTCATAAGAAAAAACATCCAAAGAGCCGCAGGTTGCCGACCCCTGAATTAGGCTAATGGAATCGAAGAGTCTAATTCCGCTCGCGTTTCCAAAAATGAAATGTCGCCTTAGCGGACTATTTTTAAAGGGTAATCGTGAGCTAAAATTCGTCATGGGATTTCAATCGTTCCGTCAAGACTGTTCGCGGAAATGCCACTCCAAAAATTAACCGCGGTCTGTAAGAGTCGATAGCTATTTTCGAACGGTAGTCATGACTTTTATAGTTCTTCGTGGCGGAACTAATGAAAACGCGGCGCGTAAACAGGTCCGGGGAAATAAAATTAGGCCAATGGAATAGTCTAATTCTGCTCGCGTTTCGAGAAATTAAATGAAGCCTCGGTAGCAGCGGCGAACAATAAAGGACACAATTGTAAACGTCTTGGAGATTGAGCTGCGCACCGTGCTCTGGGGGTCTGGAGAACTTTTTTACGGGAACTGGCTCGCCTCCAGAGACTACCGTGAATGAATCGAGATTTCGCGGGACACTCGTAGCGTCCACAGTGGCTCCGTGGAATTCAACGAGATTCCGTTAGCACGTAGAATCCTATGCAGCGACACGTACCGCTCATGGAGAAAAGACTTGCGGAAAGAAGCTTGCCAGATGCATCTTTTGTTACGATAGAGCAGCGGCTGCGATAATTGAATTAGATCGGGTGGGAGATCTTAAACGTCTTCGCTTCTGGACTGCTCGAATATTCATGCAAATATCTCTCCCGGGCCCCAGTGATTTTCAGCATCAATCTCGAACTTCGTTATTATAAAAAAATAATAGAAAATTCTTATTTCTCATGAAGATTCGCCGTCGCGTCGCGCAAGGAAACTGTTCGCGATAATACGAATTGAATAAGGGACAGAAGATCGCTGGAATGAAAGAACGATCGAGCACGAGATGAAGCTTCGTCGGAATTCGAGTCGCACCGCCGACTATATTTACCGTTGTTCCGAATCGGAGAATCTGCATTCGTTTCTCAGGAGATTCTCGTCGAGCTGTAAATCAATCACGGCGGCGCTGAATTATTCGCGGTCGGATATCCGAAAGGGAGACGTTTCGTTCACTGGAGAACGGAGAACGCCGCCATTATCCCCTGACGCCTCGAGATTCAGACCAATTGTGTACCATTTCTCACTTTTATACGAAACGAATTTAAAGAAAAAAGAAACGCGCGACTAGGCGAAGAAGCGGAGGCTACAGGTTCGCGGACAGGGGGACGTTAACTGTGTCTGTATATTGTGCGATTATAAACGGTCATGGTTGTTGTGTATGTATATTATCACGGTTGTCGTTGTGTCTAACACATTGTTAGCCGTCTCTCGTGGTCCAACCGCGGACACAATTACCCGCAAACTCGCCGAAGCCGCTCGTGCGGGCCGAACGATGCGACGCGAACTCTCTCGTGCGAAAGGCGTCGTGGAAAATCGACTTAGGCGCGGTCCGATCAAATTAGGCTGTCGTCGATGATCGAATCAATCCTCGTGGAGCGACGCAAGAGGACTGACAATCCCGAATGGCGCACGGCGACTACAGTAGCGCGCAATTGAGCACGGTAGTCGGGACCGAGCGCGGACACTTACGTGGGGCAGTGCGAATTACCGGCGGACACTTAAGCGTGCACTACTGTGTTTCCTGTCGAAGGAGAATTGTGAAAGCATCGTTCGACGCTGCGAGCGTCTTCGGACACACTCGAACACTTCCGGTCCAAGATCCGCGATCCACACGGAGGATCATCTTCGAGCTTCCGAGTCCACGGCGTCGCGTCGTTATGCAGATTCGCGGCCATCTCTTCGAGAGAGAAGCCTCCCAGGGGATCGATGAAGCAGGGGGAGAGACTGCGTTGAAATATTCCGAGCGGCCTCGGGCTCGTTAAAGAAGTAATAACGTCTTCTCTCGCGAGACACTGGCAGACAGAATGTCGTCTCTCTCAGGTGGTAGCACACGCAGATCCACCCCCGCGGACGGACAGAGTTGCAAAACAAGACAGAGGCTCGTTCGAAAGTTTTCCGACGACTGCACCCTGCTGCGAGCTTTCTTTACGACGGCGAACATCGGGACCAGATGTCCCGAGACTTCGTCCGCGGAGTTTGGGACTTCGAAAAACATCCCGGCCAATCTCCCAAATTGCTTGCGTAATTCCCCGGCGTTAGACTTTCGAGATTTCCGCGGAACGAGCGGCAGTTTCTCGTCTCAGAGATTCGGATTAAATGATGTTTGACTTCCCGCAATAATATTTCGAATATCCAGGAAAGGCGCTGGACTTTGTCTGGTGAGGCCTGTAGCTTCAACGTTGATTCAGAAGTTGGATAAAACTGTTGGAGTCGAAGTACGCGAATTAATACAGAGGACAACGTCGCATACGCATCACTCAAACGATTACGCTGGCTCGTATGCGAAGAGTCTAAATCCCGATAGCAGCAAATCACAGAAACAATACCCACTGTGCTGAATCGGAGGGTTGGCAGGAGGGTCTGAACAGGTTATAGAGGGGTGCCGCGTTCGACTCGCCTAATTCCGTTTGTATCGCCACCAAAGCCCCATGTTTAGATCCTTATGGCACACGTTGACGCTGCAATAGGATCGAATCCGTTGATATTAACGTTCCCTTCGACAACGAAACTGCACGCGTGTGTTCCGAGTTCGTAAACAGTTGAAATATGTTTCTCGATCGAAAATTGAATAACAAGAATTTATGATTTCGGCGCCAGGTTCGATCATTCATAAAGAGACAGCAAATGTGCAATTGTTTAACCGTGTATCTCGACGTTTCGATCCCTATGCGGATCATTTTCACAAAGAACATTTATTGCGTCTGAAAATAATGCAAGAAAATTATAATTTGGCAAAAATATTATAACACAGCCGTGTAGATCAAAAAGATCGAACAAAAATAATACACTTACTTGCTGCGGTAAGAAGAGGAAAAAACATTTTAAACGAAAATTATGAGTTACACAAAGACAAACTTCCATCCATGGTGGCAGATAAGGTGAAGTGCCCTAAGTCTGGACAGTCCAAAAGTGATACCTAAATCTGGACAATTGAATTTTCATAGTAAAATCAGTAATTAAGAGATTAACTAATTATATTATATATTCTGAAGTCTTAGCTACAAGTAGGTGTGAATATTATTTCATTGAGACATCAATTGAAATTTAAAAATGAATTCAAAGTTCATCTGAAAACAGTATACAAAATAGTCTATTTACATGCGAATCATGTGCATTTATAGTTCGAACTTTTGTTAGAAAAAAAGATATAATTCAAGCCCTCAGACAAAAAATAATTATCACGCATAATAATATTGATATTTTAAAATAAATTGGCAATCAAACTTAACGTAAATAATAATTATTAATCCAAATATTAGATGTCCAAGATTAGGACTGTTTTCAAATATAAGTACTCCATACTGGGACGCGATGACAGTAGCTGTCCCACTCTAAGCTTATACGCAATGTGCTTACGCCTGAAACCGGACACGTGTTTGTGAATAAAATCAACGCATTGTTTGCAAATTATTTAACTACATGTTCGTATAATTAGTCTTCTATTAGCTTGAATACCGTATGTAGAAAATGTATTCCGGTTGTGACGTTAATAATACTTTATGTTTACATCTTAAATCTATCAGTATTACTACCTAACCTTAAAAGTTGTATTATGACAAGTTTTATTAAAACAGTAAATGAAAATAAATATATATTTGGTTAAATAATACAATACTATAATCTATGATAAGAATACTACATATTACGCAAAGCATCTTCTATTCGTCATGCGCAACAGCGCCACCAACCAACGTTTTAGGTTATGTTCGCTCGATCAACTCGTAAATTGAATTTGTCCCGATATAGGCTTTACTTCTGTCCAGGTACTAGCTTAGATTGGATTTAATATGTCCAACTATAGGTTTGAATTATTCTTGTTAATGCAATTAAGATATTAACCTAAACAATGATTTTTTTATTTTAAGTTACTTTACAAACTCTGTTAAATCGATCAATGGTGAATCTCAATCGCCTCTGGCGGCGATTTTGAACAGCGCGAACTTATAGACAATTAAAATAAACATTGAATTGCAACATTATCAACGAAAAAATAACTAGATTTTTTTAATAATTAAACAGAACTAAACTTTTGTATTCACACTCATTGTGATTGTACCACATAGAAACGGAAGAGCAAAAGGAAAAATTCAGAATCTAAATTATATTGGAAAAATGTTTCCTTTTCTTGCCGCAGCAAGTAAGTGTATTATTTTTGTTTGATCTTTTGGATCTACACGGCTGTGTTATAATATTTTTGCCAAATTATAATTTTCTTGCATTGTTTTCAGTCGCAATAAATTTTCTTTGTGAAAATGATCCGCATAGGGATCGAAACGTCGAGATACGCGGTTAAACAATTGCACATTTGCTGTCTCTTTATGAATGATCGAACCTGGCGCCGAAATCATAAATTCTTGTTATTCGTAAACAGTGTTGGTAGCACTAACTTCCCAGCAGAAAGATGCGGCAGAGTGCAGTTTGAATCGGAGATTGTTTTCCGTGATGATGGACACTGCATATCATGGATCAATTAGTTTATTTGTCTGTTCACGGCGCGGGGCTGGCGTCTCACTCGCACCGACTCTTATATACATATGCGACCACACGAACAAGCTCTCGTTCACGCATCCACACACACAAAGACACACGTATATGTATAACACGTATGATAACGATACTATTAGCCTACGCGGTAGTTTTGTGTCAATTAATAATATAACGAAAAATCGTTTAGCCGTGTTTACCGGGCAGGGAGAGGGGGGGAGGGGAGGGACGGGCAGAGTATAGTTAGGGTAAGAAGCTTTCGTGTGATAACCGGGGGAGAAACGCGTGGCAGGTGATCATCGTCGGGATGTCGTGCAAAGCCGACGACGACGTCTCGCAAGCTCGTGCGCGGAAGTAGCTTGCGGTTCTCCGGCGTTTCTGCCGGGACCGAGAGCGAGAACAGAGTGAGAAAGGCCGATGTCGCTTCATCGACCGCAGACGCTATGGTTGTGTCCAGTTGCTTTTTGGGGAACCGAGGGAAAGAGAAAGAGAGAGTAGGTGTTCAACATTGTCGTTGCCCGCCACCGTGAAAATAATGCCACCGCTTCTGATTAAGTTTCCACCGCTCCTACTTCGCCCAACATTGCGCCCCGATTGCAATCGCGCCGACAAACCCGCAACATGGCGCACTGCGAGCCCGAATTAGTATACACAGCTGTCCGGAATCAATTTACGTGATCATTTTCGGAGATTCACGTTCCTCTCGTGATTCAGCTTGTCGGAAATTGCTTGATTTCTCGAATCAAGAAATATATAATAGCGAAATCTCTCTTAAACACTCTATTAGACGACTTTAGATTGTACAATTAACTGTATTTTACTCTCACGAAATATTACATGTAGAAAGGTACAATGGATACTTTTGTTTCTCGTCTGAGCACACGAACGAATCAACTCATTATACAGGGTGGGTCGCCACATTTTGCCACCGGAAATATCTTTGTTGTTTTTAAAGATACGTCAAATGTCTGAAGGACAAAGTTGAATGGTAAAATGGGGCTTATGCGATACCAAAAAATTTTTGTTTTTATGTAATTTTTTTTAGATACATGAAGGTGACCTTCATTTTTTTTAATGGAATGAGGTATTTTTTAACACATCAATCGATGCAGCTGGACATTCGTGATAAAAAAGTACTAACCCATGTATGTCGAAAAAGTAGTAGATCAGGAGATATTTCAATTTGCATAACACCAAAACACCATTACTGTCGTTCTAAGACGTTAGCGTTTACTTGCTAGTGTAAATTGAAATTGAAAAACTGACGTTGAAAATGAAATTGAAGATTTGAAATTGAAATTGAAAAATTGAAATTGAACAGTTGATGTTGAAGTTGAAGGGTTGATATTAAAATTGATGCTGAAATTGAAAAATTGAAATTGAAAAATTGAAATTGAAAAATTGAAGTTGAAATGGAAGAGTGGATATTGAAGTTGAAATGGAAGAGTTGAAATTGAAGTCCAGATTAAAGTTGAAATGGAAAAATTGAAATTGAAAACGAAGTTGAAGAGTTGATATTGAAATTGAAAAATTGAAATTGAAGAGTTGAAATTAACGAATTGAAATTGAAAAATTGAAATTGAAGAGTTGAAGTTGAAGTTGAAGGGGTGATATTAAAATTGACGCTGAAATTAAAAAATTGAAATTGAAAAATTGAAATTGAAAAATTGAAATTGAAAAATTGAAGTTGAAATGGAAGAGTGGATATTGAAGTTGAAATGGAAGAGTTGAAATTGAAGAGTTGAAATTAACGAATTGAAATTGAAAAATTGAAATTGAAGAGTTGAAGTTGAAGTTGAAGGGGTGATATTAAAATTGACGCTGAAATTGCAAAATTGAAATTGAAAAATTGAAATTGAAAAATTGAAGTTGAAATGGAAGAGTGGATATTGAAGTTGAAATGGAAGAGTTGAAATGGAAGTTGAAATGGGAGAGTTAAAATTGAAGTCGAGATTAAAGTTGAAATGGAAAAATTGAAATTGAAAACGAAGTTGAAGAGTTGATATTGAAATTGAAAAATTGAAATTGAAGAGTTGAAGTTGAAGGGGTGATATTAAAATTGACGCTGAAATTGAAAAATTGAAATTGAAAAATTGAAGTTGAAATGGAAGAGTAGATATTGAAGTTGAAATGGAAGAGTTGAAATTGAAGTTGAAATGGGAGAGTTAAAATTGAAGTCGAGATTAAAGTTGAAATGGAAAAATTGAAATTGAAAACGAAGTTGAAGAGTTGACATTGAAATTGAAAAATTGAAATTGAAGAGTTGAAATTAACGAATTGAAATTGAAGAGTTGAAGTTGAAGTTGAAGGGGTGATATTAAAATTGACGCTGAAATTGAAAAATTGAAATTGAAAAATTGAAGTTTAAATGGAAGAGTAGATATTGAAGTTGAAATGGAAGTGTTGAAATTGAAGTTGAAATGGAAGACTTAAAATTGAAGTTGAGATTAAAGTTAAATTGGAAAAATTGAAATTGAAAACGAAGTTGAAGAGTTGATATTGACATTGAAAAATTGAGATTGAAATTGAAATTGATGTTAGCGTTTACTTACTCCTGTAACATCTTAGTACGACAGTAATGGTGCTTTAGAGTTATTTAAATTTAAATATCTCGTGAATTACTAACTTTTCGACATACATGGGTTAGTACTTTTTTATAACGAATGTCCAGCTGCATCGATTGATGTATTCAAAAATACCACATTCCATTTAAAAAAATATCGATGGCCTTCAAATCTCATAAAAAATGACCTCGAAAATTTTTTCCCTTACACTGTTACATGTGGCCCTTCAAACAGTGTAACTTTGTCCTAAGAAGTTTTCTTGTACAACGAAAAATAACGGAGATATTTAAGTGTTCTCTTTCTTCGGACTCACCCTGTATATTTAACTATCTCAAAATGCAAAAATTTTATATTTTAGACAAAATTTTTGAATTGACTTTTGGCCAGCTTTTCGAGCCAAATACTCCACTGTTTGTCGGTCGCCGCGCCGTGAAATATTCATCGCCGATAGCTTCTCGCCCATCTGTTGCGACGCGAATAAACGCGGTTTTATTGCGCTCGGATGGCGGTAATGCGTTGTCGTGCCGCGATAAAATCTGCCGCCTCGCGCGACGCTCGGTTGGGAACCTCGCGGAATCGAGTTTAACCGACGGCGACGATTGTTTCGACAATAACAACGATTTAATCAGTTTTCCGAAGCGTTAACGCGACTGCGATAACCTACGTCGGTTTAATTTCAATTCCTGCGGGGTTCTCGTGAGGAAAACGCCGAGATCCGACGCCTCTCGCTTCGAGCACTTCGAGCTTCCCGTGATCCTCTAATCCTCTTTAATATTCCACCTATCTAAGGAGTACATTCGACTTGGTGGCATTTATGTGCCGGGGCGCGCACACGGCGACAGGCGGGATTATTGCACCCGACGACCCACATCGCGCAGCCACAAGTGTTGACCCTCCGTAGCCCCGTTATCTCGGGAATTGAGTGGACAATCTCGGGATCTTGACTCCTCGGCGGATAAGCCACGCGGAATCCCGGCCGGTATATCAGTTTTGTAAGAACGCGCGGGATTTTTCTAAGGGCGGATTTTCGGGCCACCGGCGCCGTTTTTCGTAGCGATCCGGAAGCTTTTCGACGCGCGGCTTGATCGACCAAGCTTAGGCATCGGTAAACGAAACGACGGAAGAGGCGATCGACGATCCCGATCTCGATCGGTCGAGCTACGCTTTTTTTACCTCTTCTTTTTACCGAGCGCTGTTTCAGAGATTCTTGTATACAATTTGTAGTACGCTTTTTCGACGGTGACTTTTCTACAGGCTTTCCACGAGCTAGAATATTGATTGTACCACTTTCGGAACGGGAGTACCATTTTTAGGACGTACTATTAGGCGCGGCGGACATCATATCGTCGAAAAATTCGAACGACGGAGTCGGTGTGCAATAATTTATCCGTCGGCCGGTGCAGCTCACGAATTCTGCGGATTTATTTAAGCGAACTGTTCCGTTTTCATGTCGCGTCGTTCATTATGGAGAGATTTCGCTTTTTATAGTGTTACGGCGTGAATATGTAATTCGGCGTGGAAATAAACCGAATTGTAGCGGTGGTACTCGAAAGGTGTTCTTCTCGGTGGGCGGTGGAGTCGCCCGATCAGGGGAATTCGCTCGAATTCAGAGGAATACGTCGCGTAACGTAGAAGGGGACGGTAGAGTGGGGAGGGAAATCTTAATTTGGCGATTCCGGCGAGCGGCGACGGGCAACGATCGTTTTAAGGAAGTCGCTAACACGGCACACATTTCAGAGATCACTTTTACACCTTCGAACAGCTGCTAGCAGCCCCGAATTCTTCAGCGACTATTTTACGAACGAACTTCTTTCTAGCTTGTGACGCTACGATTCATCGAATTCTAAAACTGTTTGGCAACGGGTAGCATTAAGCTTTATAGTGGTAAGGTTGGTATTATCGACGCGTAGGGAGACAAGCAGAAATACTAATCGCGCAATGATTCCAGTGGTATACAATACTTTATGAAACTCGTTGAACGTTAGCTTTAAAAATGAGAAAATGATTGGAAAATTTCAACTTGCTTTTTCGTTCCTGACCGAATCCGCGGTTCTACCGAAAGCTTCGATAATAACTCACGAGAAATTAATTGACTAATGGTGACACGTAATCATGGCTCGTCGAAGTACACCTCATTTGATAATCATCGCTGCGAGCATAAAGCAATTTACGCGTCATTAACTTAACAGATGAAAGCTGCTTGGAATCATTCGAAACGATTCGAACGCGCCATCATAGCACCATTTAGCTTCGGAACTGACCATTCAGCTGGCGAGATTCATTGTCTTCGCGATTTATAGAAATATTGTATACGACTGAAGTTTAAGCAGCGTTCGCTGCCATTAATCCCTTGCGTTGGCGTTTACTGCAATGGCAATCCCATTATCTTTCGCCATAAAAGTTTTCATCGCAGCCTGGTACATGATCAATTCACATTTTCATAGTTTCCTGCGCAATTCAGTTGCCCGACTTTCGTATGAACTCATACGTTCGCAGATTAATCGTCAAGTGCTATGATATAACCTGCAGATTCAATGAAAAATTGGATAATCAAAGATGAAATGAAATTTTAATTCTTTGCGTTACGCAGCTACCCTCTCTCTGCCGTTCCTGGCGAAAGAGTGGGGACTGTTGGCTCCCTCGCGTTCTATTAGGTGCGCGAATAAGTTCTTTCCCCTTTTCTTCCAAATTCAAGATTCTATTAAATAAATCAGGTACAAGATTACGTCTCAAAGCAATCACCCTCATTCTCTATAACCTTTTCCCCACCCGGTGGGTAAATTATAAATTCCATCCTCGAAGAATGACGACTGCCTGCTGGTTTTGAAATCATCAATACATTTTCGGATATCTTCTTCCGAGCTGAAGTGTTTCGCCAACAAGTGGCGTTGCGGATTCCGAAAAAGATGATAGTCTGACGGGGCAGGTCGGGAGAGTATGCCGCATATGGCAGGACTTCCCATCCCAACGCATAAATTGTGTTCCACGTTCCTTTTGCAACGTGTGGCCGAGCATTGTCGTGCTGCAAATCGCGTGTCTTGTTCCTTGCCCAGTAAACGGCCGTTTCCGCTCTAGCTGGTCGTATAAATTCATTAATTGATTTTGATAATATTCGGCAGTTACTGTAATTCCAGGTGGAAGCAGTTTATAATGGATGATTCCTCGGAAATCCCACCACATAGACACAAAACTTTTTTGCAATGCAAGTTCGGATTTGGAAGTTTCTCCTTTTATGCCGTGAAAGCGAGGCAGCTGAAATCTCGGGTCTGTTTCTCTCATTCATTTCGCTTATTTCATGTGGGACCCATTGCACTAACTACTCAATCATATCCAATCGTTTCAGTCGGATAGATACTGCTTGTCCGGTGACTCCCAATCTTTCTGCCAATTCTTCTCGCGTTTGGGTCGGATTTTCGTCGAGCAATTCCTCCAACTCACCGTCATCGAACTTTCTCGGTGTACCTGAACGATCGTCGTCTTCCAAATTGAAATTTCCGGCTTCAAATCTTCCGTACCACTTTTTGCATGTTCTGTAAGATACAGCGTTCTCTCCCAGTGCTACGCGAACCATCTCAGTAGCTTCTACAGCTGATTTCCTAAGCTGGAATGCAAAGAGTAAGCCGTGACGCAAACGATGCTTCTCGCGCGCCATATTCTTCGAAATTGTTTCATAGGAAACTCTTAGAGCGCTCATTACGACTCTTCTTAAAGCTAAAAGAACGCCCTCTCAGATGGCGCCACAATAGGGAAGTAATTCGAATTCAGTCAGAAGTTATGATCGTAAAAAACGGGGGAAGGAACTTATTTGCACACGGAATATCTTCGCCTAACGGCCGTGATTCGCATTTGTGCGCTTCGTCTTTCGATGTTCTACCGCGGAAAAGCTACGGGACCAGATGTCGGAATTTGTGGAACACGCTTCGCGTTCTGTGACCAGATTTCCGAAACTGATGGGTGGCGATTCCATCGCAAGGGACGGGTAGCACGAACCTGCTGAGCTTTAACGAGCGCGCGGGATCTAGGCTCTGCTGTATTGTTAGCTGCATAAAACGGCTTATCGGCGGCGCGTTCGGTGTAAATTTAACGAGCGGTTGAGCCGCGTTTTATTCGGTGCGTGCGTTAGCTCGTGCGCGAGCGAGCGAACGTTCGCAGAATAAACCGCGTTCGGTTGTGGGATGATGACCCAGGCGAACGTGGGATCAGCCTGCACATCCTGTGGGTCTATCTAGCTGGCGCAATTAGCCGCGCACAATACCACTGTCGTTACACGCGCGCGGCTCGCGGTGTACACCTAATCGCGGCTGCTTCACCGGTCAGCGAGTTGCGCGCGTGTATCGCGTCGTTACTATTATCGAGGGAACCGATTTCGCTGCTCATCTGCGCTTCCGGTGTTCACGTCGGACATCTTGCATCCGCCATTTCGTTCGACCCAGTCGGCCCGCACCACTGATGAATTTAATTCCACGGTTTATTCTTTGTTTCACAAAATTTCCTAATAAACGCTGACGAAAGCTTTTTAAAATTAATAACACATCTTGTTGACGACGCGTGCCGACCGAGTGGGTTGAACAGTTTATAGAATATTCTCTTCAATGTCCATTATCATAACCAACATCATTCACGTAGAACATTATAGCGTCAGATTACCCGTAGGTTATTCACAGTGTGTAATCATAGTCGTTTTATGTCGCCGTTCGGAATCATCGAAACCCCTCGCATTTCCACACCCACCTGTATCCATTATTCTCGGGTGAAATCTCCGTTCTGCGCGAATAGAAATCGTCTCTAGGCGTTCGTAGTTTTCGCAGTGCTGTCTCTACAGCACGAAAATCGTAGGATAATGATTTATAATGAAGATGCAGCACTTCCACCGACGTGTTTACGCCGCGTTATTCGCAGCGCTCGCGTTAATCATTGTTACATCGGCTGTATGCAAATCGCGCGCTGATTTCGCGATTGTCGGTCGTCGATTACTCAAAGGGCTTTCCTCGGCGAAGTGTAGGTACATTGCAGGCGTATTATTACGCGGTTCGACTATGCACACGCCGCGCTCGTACTGCAGCCTTCTGTTCGATATGCGAGCGTTGATAAAAGTTTTCATTCGATATTTCTCATCGTGAACTTTTCACTTTTCTCGCAAATCGGTTTACACGGGAAAATTCTGTAATGAAATTCTCGTAGAATAATCTCTCTCGTAAAATATCAAACGTATATCCATGAAAATCGTACATCATCATCCAACATATCCATTTACAAGTATAAAGATTCTATGCGAAATATATTTAAGCGTTTATGGCAAACCAGGGACTATCTAGGGTACTCCAGAGCTCACTTTACGTTCCACGGTCCGCCGTTGAAATTCTCGAAGCACGGAGCAGCAGTGTTGGGCAAAAATTGTATTTAAATACCGAATAAAAGATACAAAATTTGTATTCGTTGTTCGAAGGTTCGAATACAAAAGTATCTTTTATTCGACATTTATTTAAATAATCTTGTATTCGCCGAGAATGTATTCGGACACTGTAGGAATTTTTAAAAGTAAAAATGTAAAATCATTGAAGGGCCGCGGGTTGCTCATCCCTGATCTAGCGGTTCCCAAGTGGTCAACGAAGATCAGAATTCAAATAGGAACACACGATGAATCTACAGAAATATAAATTTGATTAAAAACTCTTGAAAATTTGTTCGGGATTTGAAGTCTAACTGAAACAATGGGTCGCATCGCGGTGGTGTCTTGTTTCGCGCGAGGCTAAATAATTTCCTCGTCGGGGTCGTGCTGGTTCAATGTTTCCTCGAGGAAAATGGCCATTCCGCTCTCTTTTTTGCGAAAGGGAGCACGAGGCCGGTGATTTTTCAAAGGCGGAGGGAAACGCGACACGTTATTCTGCTTGGGAACCGCTTGCCCACGGGGGAAGCCAGCTTTTCCGCAACGTTACACGACGCGCATCCCGTGCATACGTAAACAGCCGACAGCCGTATCCTCGGGAGCTTCTCCCCGTGTTGTCCTTTCGTTCCGTTCGCAATTAATCATCGTGACGGGCGAACGTCTCACCTTCCTCCCAAGATTAGCCACGCGGAAAGACATTCGCGAAATTCGGTAGGTGGTGCTCGTTTCTAAAATACCCAAAAATGACAATTAAAGAACAAACACCCAGATACAGTGGCGATAAATAGGAAAATTGGTCCCTCAATGTATACCACATTCTTCCGAAGTTGTAGTTATTATGTCTCTTGTTTTCTCTGCTCATATTAAGAATATACTCCTTCAGCTAACTCTTGCACAAAGGTTTCCTAATTAACTCAGCTTAATTGTTAGTAAAGTAAATACGAAACTTAACCCTTCACTGCACAATTTTTTAATTGGGACGAAAAAATTGAAAGAGGGTCAGTTTTTGTGTTTTATTTAAGGAAAAAATATTTAAAAATAGTAAAGCAACATTTTATCAAACGAGATAAAATGTGTAGAATATAAGAAAACACATTCTTAGTTTACTATACCCCAGAGTCGTTAACTGTATCAGATATGATAAACTATGCAGCGAAGGGTTAAAATAAGTAAATTTTTTAATGTATTTTATCTCACAATGTAATCGATATGAATAATATATTTAATAATACTTTATGATATAATAACTAATACTTTGTTGGGCCACCTTTCTTTTTGATGATTTGAATGCAGCGATCGATTGAAATATTATTCCATGCATCTTTTGATTATTTCGTATAAATTGCTCAAATTCGTAGGTTTTTCATTTTTATTTCTGTATCTAATCTACGCCATTCAAAAGATCCTCGATTGAATTTAAATCGGGCGACTGTGATGGCCAACACATAACGTTAGCATTATGCTCTTCCAAAAACTGCTTCGAATTTTGAGACGTATGTTTGGAAGCGTTATCTGCTTAAAATATCCAATGTTCCGGCATATTTTCTTGTGTAAAAGGAATTAAATGTTCATTCAGGACGTCAACATGTCGATATTGCCTCCTCCTCCTTTAACGGCCGACTTCAAGCATTTTGTATCAAATTCTTTGTAACATCTTCCATCTGATCCGAAGGGATTGAATTTGGATTCATCAGTGAAAATGATTTTCACCCATTGTTGCCTTGTCCGGAGATGCTCTGCAGCAACACGAATCGTGTTATATAATTGCTGATAAATTTCCCTATTTGCGCCACTGTAAATACACTGTAATTAATTCGGTGTTTAAATTGGAAATTCTCCTGGCAAAAAATCGGTCACGGAACAATTTTTCGAAAATGGAAAACCGGAGTATTTCAAGCAAGTCAAACATCCCTCGGTTTCCACCAATCAGAAACATAGAAAAAAATTCCCACTCACAAAGGAAAAATGTATTTGACCAAGCGAGAAAATGTCGGCGAATATCAGGGCGGAATCGAATTCTGCGTGGCGTTCCTCGAAATCCGTGTAATTGGGTCGATTACAATTTCTCGCGGCGCACTCGCGAAATGGAAACCTAATTACATCGCATCGAGTTCGCGCCGGGCAGGAAAAATTCGCGGAATGAACTGTGTAATTTAGCGGGTCGCGCAAAGATCGGTTTTGTGTCGCGCCGCGAGAAGGTCCATTTGTCCACGCGACCGGAGAAAATATCATTACCGTGCGCCGAGCATGTCGCGTGTTCATGGTCCCGAATGACATTGAAAGTCTTGCTCCGTGCGGTCGACAGGAAAATGGCGGATCGATCGATGACAAGTGAAACACGCAGTTCCTTTTCATATTACTCGAATAGCCCGCGAGAATCCAAATTGAAGATGCCACCGAAATGATCTCTGTTATTCCACATAAAAATAAATTAGGCTGTGGATCTTTACGCAAATTATCTTTTAATCGATCATATCATCTATCGTACCATTCGCCTCTTCATGAAACCATGGGATCAGAATAACTTATATCATTATCATAATTCCATATTATCCACGAAATAACATAATCCCCACTCTATCAACTTCACATATCATCATTGGATCGCGGCAGTGCCGAAAGTTTCTTATTTTCTGTATCGGAGCTTCTATAACAGATTGAAACAAAGATATTTACTCGTAATTACGATAATTACGAATTCTATTTTGTACATTATTCACTTACGCATATCCGCGATCCTCGATCGCAGAACCACCGGAGCGCAGATGAACGACGATCCCGACGCTTAAACGTTCGAACGTCTCGTCGAGGCACCGCGACGCCAGCAAATGAGCTGGGGAAAAATCGCGAGTAAGATGGCGTGGTTCGTGGTTCAGAAAATGGCCGAACGATATCGGACTTCGGAGGCTGGGGATCGAGACTGTGAGTCTCTGCCAAAGTATCGCCGAACAATGATATTAATAATTAGTCAATATCGATGTTCCTTATTATGATGCGCGGCGTCAATGGACGCGAATCCGTCGCGGCGTCTCGACAGAGCGGCCATCTTTGTCGCACGGTTTTTCATATCATCGGTGTGGTTTTCCATTTGTAAGCGTTTATATCATCGGGGGAAAAAGGGCGGGCTTGGAAACTGTTATTATATCCATTTCGGTGGGTAAGCCTTACTTTACCAGACTCAAAATTTGTGCTTTTCTTCTATAAAGTTTCTTCTATGAAGTTTCGATCCTGTAGGAGCAATCTGCAATGTTTTTGACAGGTTAGGGTTTGTAGTGACGATCGCGCGCCGCTTACCGAGCAGAACCGCTAGATGGCAGCACGGGCACACAGTAATATCGTTAACGTAGACAAAATATCTCAGAAAATGTTGCAGAAGAAATATCGTGGAAAATATTTACCTAACCCAGACCAGCTGAAACGCAACATCGTGGCCACGTCCAAAATTCGAACAACAATCGCAATACCAGCTCTATGTTATCAGCATTAACGCGTGCCCGTGCTGCCATCTAGCGGTTCTGCTCGGTAAGCGGCTCGCGATCGTCACTACAAACCAACATGGCGGCGTCCTAACCTGTCAAAAACACTGAAAAATGCACGAGTTTAAGCAAACATAACCCTAAATAAATCTACTGGATTACATACCAAATACGTCATAATTAATAGGAGAAAGGCACAAATTTGGAGCCCGGTGAAGTAAAGAGCAGCCATTTCGGTTCTTGCAACGGTTACGGAGATGAAGAACCCAAATTCTCGTATATTCCATGGTCTGGAACGGTAAAAATCGCGTCCGTTGTCGCTAAACACGGACTCCATAGGGCTTCGCACGATCGTATAGCGTAAATCTAGCGTTTAAGCGAATTTAAAGGAAGTATGTTATTAAGGCCTAACACGATAGATAGCGGACAACTTGTTAGCAGGCGCACAAGTACACAATATTTTCGTTGTTAAGTAAACGCTTGTCAGAATTATACTCGCGAAGCGATGCTATTCCACGTAGATATGTAACATGTATAGTCAGTTATACTTCACTCGCTCGCGAGTGCGTCTATGGCCGTCGGAGGACTATCGACTTGTTACGTACGACAGTATTATCATTTTCACATTGGCAGATAAAAAGCTACAGCTTTTACAAACACAAGAAAAAAGCAATATTATTTTCACGGTTAGACAATTACCTCGATTCGACAGTTTCCTTTCTCCTTCATGCATTATAGTTTCGAATTTGGTTGGCAAAATCGTACGCGATTCCCGTTGAAATAGGACGCCATTTGTTGGCGATGTGGGTTTAATTTCCTCGCGTCCTGCAGGAGCGCTAACGCATTTAAATAGACGCCTCGGAAATTAATTTGCGTTACTGGTGTGTGGTCCGAAAATACAGAATATTGAATATTAATTTCGCGTTCGGTCCAGCTATGCAAAAACAGAACCCCGATAATTGCGCGCGTTTCCTTATTCATCTAATTAATGATTAGCAGTAGATATAAATTTTCTCTCTGGAAAATTCTTCTGTGTTTTAGACTTATTTTCTCACGTGGACACCTGCGCACACCTTTATCAATGAAATGACGGCTACGGGTAATCAGGAAACACGTCCTCGGTCCGGCGGACGCGCTCGCGGGCGCACACCAGTGATGTGATTGAACCCACCGTAACTCGCGCATGCGCGGCAATTTCAGCCTCAGAAACGTAACTATTTCGATGAAATTTGGTAGCTTGAGCACCCCGCAGACTTTTATAATTGAAACTTATTCTTTATTTTGAGATAGGGAAAGAGCACTGCAATAACTACGCAAAAGAATACATAATAAAACAAGGAAATACCACTGGTACATTCCCGCCAGAATAACTGCCTCAAGGCGTCAGGGCCCTGGCCGCTCGGCTGCGTCATTGTAGATACGCTACTGTCTTGGCCGCGCATGCGCGAGTTACGGTGGGCTCAATCACATCACTGGCGCACACTTCGTGACTGAACGCGAACAAACAGGCACAAACAAACCGAACAGAACGAATATATAAGACACATTGATGCGCGAATGACCATGCTGCGATGTTGTCTAAGCTTCTTCTCGGGGGTGGGTAATCGAAGGCCCGTGTACCGCGAGACCGTATCGCACGAACGAGAGTGAGAATGATGGCGGGTCAAAAAGAAAGACAGAGAAACGTGGTTGGGATAAAAGGGGGGGGGCAAGGATGAAGAACAATGATGGGCGTATAATGGGACGAAGATACCTGCGGCTCTAACTCTAAATACTTAATACTTGTTACGCTATCCGTAAGTTTATATTGTATCTCTATCGTGACAGAATTTACGAGTATTGTACGTGATATTATATTTATACGGGCTGTTACACACTGTCTCCAATCTTCCATTTCTCCGTGCGACGCCGGGCGAACGAGAGAGAGAACGAGAGGAGGCGCAGGCGAGTACAAAAACCCGAAGAGAGAAAAAGAAACGAGGAGACCAGTGGGAACGAGGAGGAAAACTCAGCGCAGAGAAACAACGGTACACACGAGAGAACTTCAGGGACCGCGCGCCGACACGAGAATTACAGAGAGACCCGCCTCGGAGAACGGAGGCAGAGGACAGACCGATGTCAATTCCGATGGAACAAGCTACCACGGAAAAGGGGACGCTCCCGATCGCGCAACGACGCCGAAGAGATGTTCGGACCTCGCCGAGCGCCGTCACGCTACAAGACGATGATCGTTTTCCGATAAATCGGAGGGAATCGTTCGACCGCGGCCGTTCCGTAAAACAAACTCGCTTGGCCCTTGATTAACGACTCCGGGAACCGGCCACAGAAATTAACGGACGAGAAAAACGGCGTACCTGCCGGCGGAAAGAGGTTACCCAGTCGAATGGCTGGCTCACGGGTGCTGTCCACCTCCGGACGCCGAGTGGAGCGGCGTCCTTCGAGAAAAACGGGTACGACGGAGGAAGGACAGGAGGAAAGAAGGTTTTAATCCGAGTGATCAGCTGAGTCGAGCCAGAGTCGCCGGATCTGAGGAATTGACTCGAGCGGAGGGGAAAAAACTACCCCTTCTCTTCTAGGACAAGCGCCGATCTGGCGACTCTCTGGTCCATGGCAGCGAACGAGACAGCAACGCGACTGGGAACAACGACGATCTCTTCCTTTCTCGGACGGCAGGACGACCGGAAACCATCGTCCGTCGCGAGTCCCTGATCTGCGCTCGGTACTCCGTTCCATCGGAGCTTTTCTTAATCCTTAAGTCGACGAAAAGAGACTGATTTGTGTACGGGGCAAAGCATTGTGCGTGCGAGGCCACGGGAAAACGGGAGAAGCGATCTCGCGATCGTATGAAAATCCGGTAATCGGTTCTTCTTGGTCGATCCTCGATCCTCTGAATGATCGATGGCTCATCTATCTCGCTCTTCCGAACCCGTGGCCACGCGTTTCCAAAGACTGTATACAATATTTTTTCGTACGCCTGCGCCATCGTTCGCGCGAACGCGCGTTCTCCGTTTCGTTTTCCTCGAACTGTTACTAGGCTTGTTTTTTAATAAACTTGTTTTTTTGTTTGTTAGAACGGCAGCGGACCGGGAGGCGAATCGGGCGTGAGAGGCAACGGGTGAGTACTAAGGGTTTCCCGGAATTTCGATGTTTATGTCGAATACACTGAACATTTTCAGAGAATCACCTGGGTTAAGTATTTAAATGTTTGTTACTCTTTTAATTATTCTTTATTTTGCCTCTGAAAATCGGAAGCCAGTGCAACGTGTTTTTTTGATATGTTGGAACACGAAAATCTGGTTTCGTAGAATAATACCGTGCTGGAACTACATTTATTCGAGCGAATTGTTTGTTGCAAGTAAATCGGGGTTGTTTTTTTTACGAACCGTATTCTGTAAGCAGTCTATGGAATATCGGACACCGCAACAAAATTCCTGAAACTGGGAATTGATATTTTAGCGACACTTGGTATTGTACATTGAAATTGGTACGAGTTCTAGAGATTTTCCGCAGCGTGTACAGGGTGTATAAAAAGTTATGGTCGTCCGTTATAGGGGCGAATCCACACCTCTGGATCGGTGGACATTTGTAAGAGAAACTTGCCGCAAATTTGTTTATATTAGGTGTGCAAATAAGTTCGGTGCCTTTTGAGCATACTTTTGGTCTTTATTTACAAAAAGTAGGAACACACGAACGGAAATTGCTTGTTGAGTTACACCAAGTTCCTCAGTAAGTTTCTGTCGTGTTTGACAAGGGTTTTCATTTAGTAATTGCTCTAATTCCCCACGTCCTTTGACAAGGATTTTCATTTAGTCCTCCACTTTTTGCGGCATTCCACTGCGTTCTCCATCACTGAGATCAAAATTTCCACTACGAAACCTTCCGAACCACTTCTTGCATGTTTTATAGGTTACAATTTTTCTAGGTTACAATTTTATAGGTTACAATTTTCACATTTTTATAGGTTACATATAGGTTGCATTTTCACCTAACGCGAAACAAATAATTTTCGTAGCATCAACAGTTCTCTTTGACTCAAATTCAAAAGGAATACAGTGTCGAATGTGCTGTTTCTTAAACGCCATGGTGCAAAGAATTGTATTTTGAGGTTATGTACCAATTAGCGTAAATTCATATAGTGCGTTTAGTAGGGTAAGGTTGATGCTAAAGTATATCCCACGAGAGAGTAACTACGTTTCGCGCAGCTTAGAAGATGGTAGGGACGCAGCGAGCCTATCATCTCTCACTCCACTACCCACTCCCCACTTTCTTGAACCAATTAGGGCGAAGATGCGCAAAGACGAACGAAAATTGGTCTTTCCGCGGGGTTACTCTCTCGTGCTTTATAAAACACCAAAGCGGCAGGAGAAAATTTTAATTTGAAATGCAATCACAATTGAATATATTATGTAAAGGCACCGAACTTATTTGTACACCTAATAACAAAGAAAATTGTTGTTAAACTTGTTTTTTACATCAACACCGTCCACTCATTTAGAAAAGAAAGAGTTTGAAAGAAGTCACATGCCGCAAACAAATAGTTATTGTGATGAAAGTTTTTGCAAAATTTTATTGTGTGGAGTTATACGTATAGACAAAAGCTTGTTATATACTACAATTCACACGACCGTGTCAATGAAACGGAACATAATCGAGACCAGAGTTGGGCAAAAATCAACTAATATTTAAAAATGACTAATAGTCTGATTGAATGTTATTCAAAACTTAAAAAAAGTCAGTTAAAACTTTTTGATTAGTTAGTCATAACTACATGGCACTAGTTAGTCACAGACCTAAGTAATCGCTAGTTATTGCTTATTAGTTATGATTAATCATTAGTTAGTTTAAGTGATCGTCATAAATCTTTAGTCATCAGTCACTATTGTGCGATTAACATACATTAATATGTATACTTAAACTATATCGAAATTAGCAGTGACCAAACGTGTCATAATCTGTATTTTATACGTTTATAAACTAATAGGCCATTTTTTACCACGTTTTTATTAGCTCGCTTTCTTGTTTGTTTGTCTGTTTGTCTGTTTGTTCGGTGGCAAATTTTGCAATTGATTTTAAACTAACTTCCTGATGAGCTAGAGACTTGAAATCGGTTACATGGCTCAGAACTGGATGACAATGCATTATTCAAAAAAAAAATTGTTAAAAAGTCTATCCGTTTCGGAGATATAACAATTAAATATTTACCTTTTCACCCCCCCGCGAAACCTACGTCACCGCGTTCAACGGTCGCCACGCCGCGCGACAGCGCTCCCTACTCCACTACCCGTTCCCTCTCTCACTCATCCCCACTCCACTGACCCGATTCGCACCGAAGGAGCTCAGTGTGCGTCAGTGTGCGTTTGAGCTCCGTGCGGTGTTTATAAAGTTACTACGTATTATTATATTATAATGTTTGTTTACCAATCGAAGGGACAGTTACACCGAGATTTTCGGTCGAACCTTTATCTTTGACATTTTACCACGGCGTTTCGATATGATGCGGTCCCAATACCGTCTGAAATTTACTACATGTCTCTGTTATAATCTCGAAATAATGTCTACAAAAGAAGGAGCAGTTCGTTAATTATGATTTTCACAGAGAAGTCGCCAAATCACCAGGTATGCCATTAAATATTTTACCACGTTCTTATTATGTCGCTTTCTTGTATGTCTGTTTGTCTGTTCGGTACAAATTTTACTTTTTAACATTTTACTATTTTTAATTTACAACTGATTTTAAACTAACTTCTCGATGAGCTAGAGACTTGAAATTTTAAACATAGCTCAGTACTATATGACAATGCGGTATTTAAAAAAAATTTTTTTAAATTTACAACAGCCTACGCGTTTAGGAGATATAAACTATTAAAAATTTAACCGTTACACGTCCCCGCGCGACGACCGGTAGTGCCCACTCGGTTCCCACTCCACTGACCTGCTTCGCACCGAAGCAGCTCAGTATGCGTTCGAGCTCCGTGCGGTGTTTACAAAGTTACTACGTATTAGTATACTATAATGTTTGTTTACCAAGCGAAAGAACAGTTACACCGAAATTCTCCTTCGAACCTTTATCTTTGACATTTTACCACGGCGTTCGTTTTCGATATGACGCGTCGCAATACCGTCTGAAATTTACTACATGTCTCTGTTATAATCTCATCAAAATGTTCAAAATCGATTATAAAATTTCACACATGCAAGACTAAAAAGCAGAAAATAATTATTTAAATAAAAATAAATTTTTTAAAAATACCACGTTTTTAAAACGGACTAAAAAGTATAAAATAAAATTTTTAAAAACGCCACGTTTACAAAACGGACTAAAAAGTATAAAATAATTTTTTCTAGCCCCATACAGATTCCTAACCCCTGAAAATTTGTGATTGTGAATTTTTAATAGCTAAGAAAATACTTGTAAGATTTAAAACGAAAAACGTGGGGCGCAAGATAATACATAGTAAGGAGTGTAGAGCGTAGCTGCCGCTGAGAAATCTCGTACAACACTTCATATCATTTGCAGTGCAATAAAGTTGTTAGTGATTTAGTGTTCATTCATCAATTATCTATTGCATGCGCCCCACGTTTTTCGTTTTAAATCTTACAAGTATTTTCTTAGCTATTAAAAATTCACAATCACAAATTTTCAGGGGTTAGGAATCTGTATGGGGCTAGAAAAAATTATTTTATACTTTTTAGTCCGTTTTGTAAACGTGGCGTTTTTAAAAATTTTATTTTATACTTTTTAGTCCGTTTTAAAAACGTGGTATTTTTAAAAAATTTATTTTTATTTAATTTGTTATTATTATGTCTTATTTTAACTTATAACCAGTTTTAGTCATTAGTCATAGTGAAATTCCGATTGCGTATTTAGTCATTGGTTATGCCATTATAGTCAGTACTCATCCTTAATAAAAATTTAGTAATTATTCATTAGTCATTACGCTCAAATACTTAAGCAATCATTACTCATAGTCACGCTCAAATATTTACTTAGTCATTAATTATTAGTCACTTTTGTAGAGCTTATGAAGTTATTAGTCAATAATCATAATTGTGACTAGCATTTGCCCAACTCTGCTCGAGACGAACGAAATTTAAAGGGACATTCGTCGCTAGGCCCGTAGGACGTCATCGTCTCCCTGCTCATTCGGATCATAAATTTCAAGTTGCAAAATATGAGAGAATACCTTATATCCATTGTTACAAGACTATTAATCCTGTATTATGAAATGTTACCTTACCTCACCTTACCTCTCCATCGGATTAGGCGATATACCTGTAAAGGACGTTATTAGTAGGACATTATACAACCCCGACAGATGGACAACACGTGCGACGGACCTATTGAAGCGTCGAGCGGATTACCTGTATAAACACGTCATTGACGACCGAAGACGATAACAAAAGGAATTTCTTTCACAATTTCCCCACTTCTCAACCTAAAGTCCTTCCGACCCACCCCCTTAATCCACTCTTAATCATTCACGAAAAACCGAGGTGACAACCGCAGTACTATTTTGACCCTGGTCGGAGTAACTTCTTCCCATTCGCTGTCACGATTTTGACAGCTTTGATAGTGTTGTTTCGTGCTCCTCACTTATTGAGACGTATTCGCGCAAATGCAGTGTCCTGTTGATCCGACGGAGGAACAGAAGATTCTGAAAAATTTCTAAGTACCTAGACGTTAGTATTTTATAACCAGGATTAATATTCTTATGTATAAAAATGGACATAAGGTATTCTTTCATATTTTGCTACTTCAAATTTATGATCCGAATGGGCAGGAGACGATGACGTCGTACGGGCCTAGCGACGAATGTCCCTTTAAATTTCGTTTGGCTTGAGACACGGTCATTGAGATCATTGAGGTCTGTTTCTTTTAAAAATGTCCACCGATCCAGAGCTGTAGATTCACCCGTACGACGGATGACCACTACTTTTCATACACCCTGTACAAAAATGTCATAGAAAATACGGGAGAAGATACAGTTGTATCGTTTTTCACAAACAAAAATGAAAAACAAAAATGTTTCGAAGGGTAGAGACGGATATCAATTGTTCAAGCGTTTAACTGCCAGGCGCGCTACACGCTCGAACTTTTCCAATGCGCGTATTTGCCAACACCGTTTCTGAAAGTTATGCTAAACTGAAATTCGTGGTGTCGGAAGCAGCATGCAAATATTATGCTTTTATGACGAGGTCGGGCATGTGCAATTTCGAAGAGAACTTTTTACGTTTAAAAATTATACTCCATAATTCGTAATAATTAGGTTAACCTAAAAATTAGAAAGATGTTTCAAAACAAATGACAGATGTTACGAAACATTGATTTTGATTGAAGGCTTCGCAATTTTGCGGTACAACATAACTTGCAGCTGCATTCGCCAAGAATTTCCGTTTAAACATTCGCTTGCTACTATTATTATGGGACAGAGGGAGTATGAAATCATTGAAAAACTTGAAATACGGAAAATAAGGCCAGAGAGGACGAGACAATGAAAGCGAATCTGTTCGAAGAACTCGAGGAGATACCGAAACACGTCGGAGTTCATTTTTCACGGAGTCAATAAGATATGACACGGTAGATTTCTATTAGCGTGCTCGAGGAAGATGAACAATCTCACGTCATCGAACGCTGTCTGACAGGAGCCGAAGTAGGATTGGCCGCATGAATGACGGCTCCGTGGCCCTGTTCCTCGATAGAGTGGAACCTTCCAACCACACGACCTGTCTTCCCAACCCTCCTTCTGTCTTCGTCGACGTTGAAATTTCAACGATAAATCAAGTTGTTACGCGAACCACTCGGCCGGAGGCTCTCTCGGAAACATAATAGTGGACGAAAGTATAATACGAAATTTCGCGTGCAAACCCTCCTAACTCGACTATGAAATATTACGCGAAATCAAAATCTTGTAAATCAACTCTTAGCACTCGAATGGTGACTCTGAGGCGGCACTAAAATTTGCTGTACCATTATTCAAAATATTGTTTAAATGTGTCAGTATCGAATCAATTGCTAAACATTTAGGTATTTTATGAGGTATTACACCAATTTCGGCACGATTACGATAACCGTGGCCCCTACTTTGAATGTTATATTTGACGTACTACTCCTGGATTTTCGTATGCGTTTACTATATTTTATTTTATTTTATTTGTGAATACTTTTCGTGAAAAATTGAATTCTAACATCATTTTAACGTTTTTTATAGGAAATTGAATTTTCTACAAAAAAGGTCTCGATATTTTACCATATCTCGCATAGTTACCGAGATATTTGCAGTTTTATGAAAAACAAGAAATCTACTTTACCGGCTAAACGGAGCCCATTGGATACCTGTTATATACACATTTTTTTCTTGAAATAACCCCAAGTACACAAATATAACCTTCAAAGTAGGGGCCACGGTTATCATAATCTCCCCTCAACTCGTAGCACTCGAATGGTGACTCTGAGGCGGCACTAAAATTTGCTGTACCATTATTCAAAATATTGTTTAAATTTGTCAGTATCGAATCAATTACTAAACATTTAGGTATTTTATGAGGTATTACACCAATTTCGGCACGATTCCGATAACCGTGGCCCCTACTTTGAAGGTTATATTTGTGTTCCTGGGATCATTTTAAGACAAAAATGTGTATATAACAAGTATCCAATGGGCTCCGTTTAGCCGGTAAAGTAGATTTCTTGTTTTTTATAAAACTGCAAATATCTCGGAAACTATGCGAGATATTGTAAAATATCAAGAGACCTTTTTTGAAGGAAATTGAATTTCCTATAAAAAAACGTTAAAATAATGTTAAAATTCCATTTTCACGAAAAGTATTCACAAATAAAATAAAATAAAGTAAACGCATACGAAAATCCAGGAGTAGTACGTCACTCTCGTTATACTTATATGGGTGACCTTCTTTTTAGAAACACTGGGTGCGTGTTAAGCACTGGGTGGGTGTGTGTGGTATTGTCTGTGTGGGGAGCCGCCTCCCTAAACGTAAAGTTTACTGTAGTTGCAACCAAAATTTAACAAAGCTTTTTCGTAAATATCTCGGAAACTAAGTCCGAGCGAAGGGTAGATGTATTGACACAAGTTGTTCAGAATGTTGCCTTGACAACATACGTCAAGGTGAAGGTCATCCGAGTTGGGTCCCCTCATAGCTATATTTACCGGAGGCAGTTCTTCTGCAACTTCACCTAAATATAAATATACTCGGAAACTGCGCAGCTGATAAAAAAATGTCATAGGACAAAAATTGTTGAAAATTTCATTTTCTACAAGAAAGGTCTCTTGATATTTTGCCATATTTCGCATAGTTACCGAGATATTTGCAAATTTATAAAAAACAGGAAGTCTACTTTACCGGCTAAACCAGGCCGATTTGACACCATGTTATATATATTTTTTATTCTTGAAATAACCCCAAGAACACAAATATAACCTTCAAAGTAGGGGCCACGGTTATCGTAATCTCCCCCCAATTTCATATCCAGCAAATTTAAAAAATCATGAAGAGTGGAAATATTTTAGATCGGAAGAAATGTTTCATTTCCAAGTTAAGATATCTCCGAGCCCAAAGGGTAAAATGAAAATTACATTCCAAATCAAGTAATAAAAGCCCTTGTAGCCGGTGGATAGCTATTTAATTCTTTAAAGTCCGTGACACGAGAATTCGGAAGACGTTAAGCTCAGACTTGGGCAAAAATTTTATTTAAATAAAAATTTCGAATAAAGCGGGTTTAAAACGCACTTGGAAAAAACCTACTTTATTCGAAATTTGTATTTAAATACAATTTTTGCCCAACTCTGGTTAGGCTCGAGCATGCGATTCCCTCGCTGGCCGAGGCTCATCAACCTGAAAGCCGTCGGTCATTTGTGTAATTCCGTTGTCGTAAAGGTTGATCGTTTCTTTGTCCAGCGTTTAATCGATCGGACTACGAGCCCGCGGAATGACCGATTAAACGTTGAAACGTTTCACTGTATCGATTCTTTCTCGCTCGAGAGTCTCGTAGCTGACCGACGGAATTAGTTCTAGCCTGTTTCGTAAACCTGTTGCGGGCATTCTTCAAGAACGCCAAGTGAATGGAATTATATTCGAAGTTTCGCATATTTGAGAATCTACACAAATAGCAGCAACAAGATCCGCAGGACACTGGCATTACTTTTTATATACCCTGTAGGGTAACTGTGCATTTCTAAGCATCATGAAAGATACAGCAGAAAATCCGTCTGTTCGAGTTTTATTCAGTCGCATCGCGGCATAAAGATAATATTATTCTCTCGCAAGTCATTTTAATACATGAATCTAGTTTCCCAAATCCCTACTCCATCCCTTTATTCTTGCTATTAAGCCGCTAGCTTCTGTTCCATTATGTACAGCAGGCAGTGTTGGGCAAATTTTATTTTAAATGAATAATTAAATAATATACAACCCTAGTAGCACAAAAATATTGGATAAATATTTTTTAAGCCACACTTTTTCATATGAGAAAAATATTTCTTCCTAACTTATATAAAAAAGAATATTTGGTACTTAATGTAAAATAAATATTGTATGTATATTTGAATATTAAAAACAGATTGAATCTCTTTTTGATATTATATGAATGCGTATACAATATCTTGTGCTGCTAGGGAAACGTGTGATTTTAATTGCAAATAATAACTAAATTTTTTATTTAAACAAAAGTAATTTAACTAATTCCAAAAGTAATCTATTTATTATTTTTTATTTGCAAATAAAAGATTATTTATCATTTGGATTGAGGTGGAAATCAAATAAATAGTTTTTGGTCTTCTCTTATTTCTTGTATTTTGTATATGCAACGAACACGTGCGCGTTTTTTGTCTGTTATAGCAACCTTTATATTGTTAATACAAATAATAATTGAAATTGTATTTGTAAATAACAATTAACTTTATTATTTTAAATAATTCATTATTTATACTTGCTCAAATAATAAATAATTATTTTTGCTTTTCATTTGAATATCCAAATAACAAATAACTTGTTATTTAAATTTTTATTGAAATAATTATTTATTTAAATGAATTTATTTATTGCCCAACACTGACAGCAGGCATGTCGAACTCTTTTACCACCAAGGGCCAATAGAAAAAAGCAGACTCGAAATAAAATGGAAACACATTTTTTTTTATTAACATTGCTGTTACGCACAAAAGTTGTTTGTTTTCAAGTTTACTTTATTTGAATAAGACTATTTCATTTTTGTTTCGAGAATGTTTTTCAGTAACGAAATTTTCAAAATTTAATTATTTTTGAAATTGATTGTACACACGCTGGTCTGTTCATGTTGACCTTTCCGCAGTTTTATTATTTTCTTAACGTTGAAAATAGTGGTTCGCACATATATGTGCTACCACTGCTACCGAACATAACTGAAATGCGTCTAATTGTAAAATTGTAGAATCACAACATCCATATATTTCTGTTTCAATACGGAATCACACTGCATTTCGATTAATTCTAGTTTTGCAGGTTTTGCACTCCAGGTTTACCCTTCTGCAAGTCAATTTCACCATTCTGTAAATCAATTTCGCCCTTTTGCAATTCAATTTCACCCTTGTGCAAATTAATTTCCATCCTTTTGTAAATCAAACTAAACCTTTTACAAATAAAGCATTTTTAAGTAAGTTTCTGTAAAAAAAATCAGATCAAATATAAGTTAATTGTTAAGAAATTCAAAATTTTATTTACTGCAAATATGTACATTAAATACTTATTTAAAAGTAACTACCAATTCATTCACTTTGTAATGTGCGAAAACTGTGTGTAGATACGTATATTCATTGTAGCCATTTTCTGATTAATATATTTTAGAAATGAAAGTACATATTTATTGAAACGTACTGAGTATTGAATATTGAGTCTTCCCTCGCAGAGTAATGACGCCGTTCACGTGTATCTAAATAAATATATAATTTAATCGATATAAATGAATAATTAATTCTAAATATTCTTAATGAGTGAAATTGATTTGCACAAGGTTGAATTCGATTTGCAAAAGGATGAAATTAATTTGCAGAAGGGTGAAATTAATTTGCAAAAGGGTGAAATTAATTTGCAAAAGGGTAAAATTAATTTGCAAAAGGGCGAAATTAATTTGCAAATGGGGGGTGATAATTTGCAAAAGGGCGAAATTAATGTGCAAAAGGGTGAAATTAATTTGCGAAAGGTTGAAATTAATTTGCAAATGGGGGGTGATAATTTGCAAAAGGATGAAATTAATTTGCAAAAGGGTGAAATTAATTTGCAAGAGGGTGACATTAACGTGCAAAAGGGTGAAATTAATTTGCAAAAGGGTGAAATTAATTTGCAAATGGGTGAAATTGATTTGCAAATGGGGGGGTGATAATTTGCAAAAGGGTGAAATTAATTTGCAAAAGGTTGAAATTAATTTGCAAATGTGGGGTGATAATTTGCAAAAGGATGAAATTAATTTGCAAAAGGGTGAAATTAATTTGCAAAAGTAAGAAATTAATTTGCAAAAGTAAGAAATTAATTTGCAAAAGGGTGAAATTAAATTGCAAATGAGTGAAATTGATATACAGAAAGGTGAAATTGATTTGCAGAAGGGTGAATTTGAAGTGTAAAACCTACAAATTGTCATCATCGGTTTAAAAGTTTTTGGTCGGGCCGCAAGCAACTTGTCGACGAGCCGCGTGTTTGACATGCCTGGTGTGCAGTACACTATATTCTCAATACGTCCAGGGGCGTGTCGTATTAAAATATGTGGTCACGAGAATTTTCTAAAATCGGGTGTCGCGCGAATAAATAAGTACACGTTCTCGGGTTCACGCGATGCTCTGGCCGAGTAAACAAATTATAAAAGAAGGCCAGAGGGCGATAATGGGCCGAAGCAATTCCGCGTGATGGATTATGTTGCGTCATACTACACGAAGTTCTACTTATCCGACATTAATTGCCAGATCGCCGCGGCAACTTGGTGCAATTAAAGGTGCACTTGCAGCGAATTGGATCTCCGGTCTCGGGAAGCGATAAATCATGATCCACGAAACCGTTGTAACACATTCTCATTCACGTGCAAACGCTTGCCAAGTAGAATACTCGTTTTTCTAATTAATTTTGGGTTATTGTTATTTCGATTGTTCGACCAAAGACCATAACCATGCCAGTTGCTGCGTCACGAACCATACAATTCCACTTGTCCGGCCATAGGCTGCCCTCATTCCGCTTATTTGGTCGTTCCTATGCCACTTGCTTCACCATAAACCGACCTGCTCCACTTGTTTGACTATAGGCTAGCCTATTCCACTGGCCTGACCCTAGGTCGCGTTTATCACTCTTGTCTGACCATAACCTGGCATATTCCACTTGAATGCCTATTGTAGATCAACGACGTTCTATTTACCGGAAAAATATTGCAAACGTCTTGTTACAATTTTCGGCTTATCTCTAACACTAGAACTACCACACCAGTCAGACTGGTTTTACAATTTTTATTTTAAAATTCTTACTTCATGTTACATTTTCTTCCCGCAATGACGCGATGACTTTTGCAGCGATAACTAAAGGTGTAATATAATGAATTTTATTTTTCTTTAATTCATTCAGAATCAAAATAATTTTTTGTCATGGCTAGTTATACCAATATCAGTCATTTTGACTGGTACTTCTCTAAGTGGAAAAGTTTCCAATGTTTACCGAACCCGGAATCGTTTATTAGATATTTAGATACATTTATTGATGTATTGTTATTAAATTGAAATTTTTTAATCAATGAATCGCACGCAACGCCTTATTTTGGCGCCAAATGCAGGATTTTTGTTCCTTTGTTTTAATTGCAATTTTATACCAAGAAATATTTACCTTAATTTAATGAGTTATGTGTCATTTTAAAGCTTGCTTTCCGCTCTGTTTAATTATGCTTCTGATATTTAATTTTACTCAAATTTTTATTAAATCATTTTGCTTGTATTTTCGCATTATTTTTTTTTATATGAGCACTGTGCATTCGTTAACACTTCCTTCGCCCCATACTTCGTTGATATTTCGAGCCACTTGAGCGGCACTCCGGCTCTTTTTCGTAGAAAAAAATAATGTGAAAATCGCGTTTTGACATCCTGAAATGAAAGCCAAATATTTTAATAAAAATTTGGATAAAATTAATTGTCAGAAGCATAATTAAATAGAACGTAAAACGAGCTTTAAAATGACATATAACTCATTAAATTAAGGTAAATATTTATTAGTATAAAATTTCTATAGCATTTCTTCCTGTACAACCTAATAGGACCGTTTATTTTGAAAGTGGTATAAGTCCAATTTCTCTTGTTTTTTTAATTTTTTAAAAAATTTTATTTGCATTAAATTAAGCATGAATTGTGTGCTATCTCATTTTTTTCAAAAATGGACTTACACCACTTTCAAAATAAATGGTTCAGTTATCGATGTTGTTTCACGCGGTCAGTTTGTATATCATAGCCGTTGGAATAGGACCTAATTCATTTTTATATACCGATATTTTACTAGTCCTAAAATGGCAAATCGATTGAAAATCTCTGAATTGTTGCAAAAAGTGAACAATACACCAATGGAATGCTCTGATGTTTAGGATAGGGAATTGTATGAGCATGGAAAAAGTAGATCAGAAGAAAATAAAATTGAACGTTATAGAGATAATAGTAATAATGAGATTATAGAGACAAAGAAAGTGAATTAAAAAATATTTTGAATTTACGTAAAAGAAGACGTACTTGAGTACCTTCAAATTCTGAAGATGAAAATGAAAGTAACAAGATCATCAAAATGGAAATGCCGCAGACGAAACCAGTTGGGAAAAAATAAAAGAAGGATCTACTGCTGAAAGATTACCACTACATAATATTTTTAAAGACATATGCAGCCCCATATTCCTTTTGTAAGACAGTAATAAATCAATAAATATAAAAATATTCTATTATAACATATTTTTTAAAGACCAGTCATTTCGACTGGTAGTTGTTGGTAGTTCTAGTGTTAACTTGCTCTTTCCTACAAAAAATTTTACAATAGATTGAATAGCTGCCAACATTCTTTATAAACTCTTTTTACAAACCTGTCGAATTTGCGTTGAAGAAACAATCGAATAAGACCCTGATCGAAGAAACTGATCGAACGAATTTCTTCTAATCTCGAAAAGTAATCACGAAGTGTATTACGGTGATAATGAAGTTAGATGGGACAAGGTTTGATTTCGGGTCACTCGAAACTTCTCGAGGGCCTAAGTAGCTCGACAAGAACTTCGTCAAAGCCGAGATTACCCATTTCATTCGAAAGTTCGATTACTTTCAATCTAATATCGACTCAAGCTCAAGCCTAACTTAGGAAAGATTCATAGCGATCAGATTTCCTTTGACACGCGATCGCCGTACGGTCGAAGTCTCTATAAATTCGCCGGCCAACCGATGATTAAGGGCTCCGTGGTTTCACAAGATTACCTTTATTGCGCAACCGTACGTCGAGTGTCGCGTGAACTCGTTTTTGTCCCTGGCACTTCGTTCGAAGTACAAAGTCGCTCCACATTCAATGTAACCCAAAAGTGTCGCTAAAAGATCGTTCATAGTTCTCGTTAATTCAAGACAATGAATTATATTAGATTGGCAACTAAATTCGCGACATTTTGTTTCGTAATTCCGTTATTGTATCATTATTCAGTAAATCTTCTATAAACGCAAACGTCTCGGGGGGATTCGTCTGCATTTATCGTAGACTGACACTATTTCTTTGAGTTTTAAAGACTGATCCAAACATAGAGAAGAACAGCCCGTGTAAATAAAGACTCTCCGCGTCTCTTTCTTTCCCATACGCTGTCCTTCTTTGCGCCCGAAAGTTTCATCGACAATTAAACCACTAAATACAGTTAAAATTACATCGTGTTTGGTCTTATTTTAATCATAATTCCACAAATATACTGGTGAAAGTTTCATAAAAAAGTAAATAATAATAAAAACTGTTCAACGGACTCAAGACCGCCTCGCAACGTTCTTTGCAAGATATATTAAGTTGTCCCAAAAGATTCTTTCGGAACGTGTTCCTTCAATGTTGCTAAATAAATACAAATCATGCGATAATCTTTATATTAATGTTTTATGCATTATGTGCATGAATGGAAAACCAACTTTTGGGACAACCTAATATTTATTTGACAATATTAACCCCTTGCCCTACTGTGTCGTGTCAGACTCGTGATGAAGATTCAGAAGAGAGTCTAATAAATATGTATGTTATTAATTTCCTTTAACCCGAGATGAAATTTTATTTTGATTTTGTTAATGTACAGTTATATGAGAACATGTGAGCCTTTTTGCAAATTAAAATATACATAGATTAGAAAATTTATTGTAAAACTATTTCAAAATTTAAAGGGAAAATTTCAAATTAAAATATAAATTAGTAGATTTATTACAAAATTTAAAGGTAAAATTTCAAATTGAAATATAAATTAGTAGATTTATTTCAAAATCTAAAGGGAAAATTCAAATTAAAATATAAATTAGTAGATTTATTACAAAATTTAAAGAGAAATTTTCAAATTGAAATATAAATTAGTAAATTTATTACAAAATTTAAAGGGAAAATTTCAAATTAAAATATAAATTAGTAGATTTATTACAAAATTTAAAGGGAAGATTTCAAATTGAAATATAAATTAGTAGATTTATTTCAAAATTTAAAGGGAAAATTTCAAATTAAAATATAAATTAGTAGATTTATTACAAAATTTAAAGGGAAAATTTCAAATTACAATATAAATTAGTAGATTTATTACAAAATTTAATGGGAAAATTTCAAATTAAAATATAAATTAGTAGATTTATTACAGAACTTAAAGGGAAAATTTCAAATTAAAATATAAATTAGTAGATTTATTACAGAATTTAAAGGGAAAATTTCAAATTAAAATATAAATTAGTAGATTTATTACAAAAATAAAAGGGAAAATTTCAAATTAAAATATAAATTAGTAGATTTATTACAAAAATAAAAGGGAAAATTTCAAATTAAAATATAAATTAGTAGATTTATTACAAAATTTAAAGAGAAAATTTCAAATTGAAATATAAATTAGTAAATTTATTACAAAATTTAAAGGGAAAATTTCAAATTAAAATATAAATTAGTAGATTTATTACAAAATTTAAAGGGAAAATTTCAAATTACAATATAAATTAGTAGATTTATTACAAAATTTAATGGGAAAATTTCAAATTAAAATATAAATTAGTAGATTTATTACAGAATTTAAAGGGAAAATTTCAAATTACAATATAAATTAGTAGATTTATTACAAAATTTAATGGGAAAATTTCAAATTAAAATATAAATTAGTAGATTTATTACAGAATTTAAAGGGAAAATTTCAAATTACAATATAAATTAGTAGATTTATTACAAAATTTAATGGGAAAATTTCAAATTAAAATATAAATTAGTAGATTTATTACCAAATTTAAAGGGGAAATTTCAAATTAAAATATAAATTAGTAGATTTATTACAAAATTTAAAGGGAAAATTTCAAATTAAAATATAAATTAGTAGATTTATTTCAAAATTTAAAGGGAAAATTTCAAATTAAAATATAAATTAGTAGATTTATTACAAAATTTAAAGGGAAAATTTCAAATTAAAATATAAATTAGTAGATTTATTTCAAAATTTAAGGGGAAAATTTCAAATTAAAATATAAATTAGTAGATTTATTACAAAATTTAAAGAGAAAATTTCAAATTGAAATATAAATTAGTAAATTTATTACAAAATTTAAAGGGAAAATTTCAAATTAAAATATAAATTAGTAGATTTATTAAAAAAGTAAAGGGAAAATTTCAAATTAAAATATAAATTAGTAGATTTATTACAAAATTTAAAGGTAAAATTTCAAATTAAAATATAAATTAGTAGATTTATTACAAAATTTAATGGGAAAATTTCAAATTAAAATATAAATTAGTAGATTTATTACAAAATTTAAAGGGGAAATTTCAAATTAAAATATAAATTAGTAGATTTATTACAAAATTTAAAGGTAAAATTTAAAATTAAAATATAAATTAGTAGATTTATTACAAAATTTAATGGGAAAATTTCAAATTAAAATATAAATTAGTAGATTTATTACAAAATTTAAAGGGGAAATTTCAAATTAAAATATAAATTAGTAGATTTATTACAGAATTTAAAGGGAAAATTTCAAATTAAAATATAAATTAGTAGATTTATTACAACATTTAAAGGGAAAATTTCAAATTAAAATGTAAATTAGTAGATTTATTTCAAAATTTAAAGGGAAAATTTCAAATTAAAATATAAATTAGTAAAAAGGCTCCTTTTTTAGGAAACGATGAACTATAAAAAAAGATCTAATCACTGAAACCGTAAAATAAATCGGAGGACAAGGGGTTAAAGGAACACATTCTGAAAGGAACTGTTGGGATAACCTAATACCTTTTGGTTGATCTGTTCTGATATATTTTTTCAGGCATCCTGGAGACAACCCTTTCTACAGCAATATCGACAGCATGCCGGACATAAGGCCGCGCCGAAAGTCGGTGCCATTGGTCTCCGAGCTGGTACGTAAACAATACTCCACTAATCTCTCTCTCTCTATCTCTATCTCTCTTTATGTATAAGACTCGCGAGTGTGCCTATAATTCTATTACAGCATTAACCGTGCGACCCGTCCGTATTCGCGGAAATGAACAAGCGTGGCGACGGTGTCGTTCCCCTGGTTGATCGTCGTCGTCCTCCTCCATGTTTAACTGTCGTCATCGACGTTGTCTTGGTCATGGTCGTCGCGTGCTTTCCTCAAGAACGCAAACCGCCGTCGCATGGTGGGCCAAACTTGCAAAACTCTGAGCAAAATTCGTCGCTCCATTAATTTCACATTATTAATTAGAAACGGAAATGTTTCACGGATTTTCCGGGTCTAATTGTATATTCATAAGAAATTGAAGCTTCCTGGCTTTTTCGAATGAGATTTTATTAATATTCATTTCGAGAGACTTGAAAGTAACTCTTTATTTGATAAATGAGAGCGGATGTAAGTCTGCATAAAATGTTTGAATTAGTTCCGTCTGCTTTGCGAGAACGGCCCGCCGTGCATCGAGTTAATTAACTGGATAACGCGTTTGAAATAACGCGACCACGCTCCCGCCGTCGAATTCTTGCGTTCAACTTGCTCGAATTCTTCCAGACCATACCCGGTCGCGAAGTTAAACGGACCACGTAAATTTCCCGGTCTATCCACGCCCTTTAAACTAGACAAATCGCTCTACTTTTCCGCGTTAACCGAGTCGATTAACCCATTCAGCACCGGGCAATGATATACGACGATTTTCACGTTTAAAATTATGTCTCTCGCAGAAGTGTGCCGGGAAGAACATGAATGCCATTAACAGAATTTTTTGACCCACACTTTACATGGGACGATACGAATAGACACGATTAAAATACCTCGCAATAATGTAGAACACTCAGTGAGAATAATATACATACATAATGCACACTCTGTATAAGGGTGGGGCAATAACTATGTTTATTTAAATATTGCCGTTATTTGTAATAATATGAAAAAATGTTATATACAAACCTTACACGGTATAGCGTGGGGCATATTGTGACGCAAACATTTTCTGCGTGGGTGGAGGCATAGAGGAGATCTCAAGGTCACCTTGACTTTTTTTAAATAGAATGTCTTTTTTTATACCATAGATCGATGGAGTATCACATTATGAGTATAAAAGTGTTGACCTTCATATGTCCTAAACCTAATAGTTAACGAGATATTGTCCAAAGAAGAATGAAAATTATTTCGATAATATCTCGTTAAGTATTAGATTTAGGGCATATGGAGGTCAATACATTTTTACTCGGAATTCGATAGTCTATCGATTCGTGATACAGAAAGTAGGTGTTTCCATTTAAAAAAATCAAGGTGACCTTGAAATCTCCTCTATGCCTCCACCCATGCAGTAAGTGTTTATGTCACAATATGCCCCCTTCTATACCGTGTAAGTTTTGTATATAACATTTTTTCATATGATTACAAATAACGGCAATATTCAAAGTGGACGTAGTTATTGCCCCACCCTGTATACTAGATGTATCCGATACTGCTTTTTGATCAGCATTGATAGCACCGTTGTTACTGGCTCGACAGTTAACGTGTTAACGACTGCAACTTTTCCGACCGTTTTGCAAAGTCCATGAGCACGGTCGCAACGCAAGCTTTCAAAAGCTCGGCGCTGGTTCCGTATCGATCCGGAATGGAGTCTTTACGTGTCGAGGAAATAATTTCGTAGATCGGCGCCCACGATACACCGAGATAACGTTTTACGCGAACGCTAAGGGGTCCTCGGCGTGTTCCCTGATTTCCATACCTGTCTGAATTAACCGGAACACCCGGAGTACACCTGCTGTACGAATTTCGACGTCGCTCCGCAGTATTGTTTGAACAGCTTAACGGTCCCTTTTCCACACTAAAACGAATAGAAACGGAATACATTTCGGAGCTGACGATTTTTAATGTACACATCCCATTTAAAGCGACCCGAAACTATTTCAAATATGTTGGTATCTAATCAATTACAAAACATTTCTGTATTGTTGAGGTATTAATTCAGTGTTGGGCATATTTTATTTTAAATAATAAATAAACGTGTGATTTTAATTGCAAATAATAATTAGACTTTTTATTTAAATAAAAGTGATTTAAATAATTCCAAAAGTGATCTATTTACTTATTCTTATTTGTGCAAATAAAAGATTATTTATTATTTGGATTGAGGCGGAAATCAAATAAATAGTTTTTGGTATTCTCTTATTTCTTGTATTTTGTATATACAATGAACACGTGCGCGTCTTTTGTCTGCTATAGCAACCTTTTCATCAAAAAATACAATTATTTATCAATACAAATAATAATTGAAATTGTATTTGTAAATAACAATTAACTTTATTATTTTAATTATATATTAATAATTGCTTTTTATTTGGATATCCACTTAACAAATAACTTGTTATTTAAATGATTATTTATTTATTGCCCAACACTGGGTATTATATCAATTTTATATTCACACAAAAAATTAATATACATATTGTATATTAAATATTAATGAATAAGATGTTTTCCGTTTTGTTCGATGATCTTTTGCCAAAAGGAATAAATAAGAAAATATTTTATTGATTGAAGTTCGTCGCTTGAATTGAAATTCGGTTTTATTTTACCTTAAAATACCGAAATTACTTTCTTTCCAACCCAATAGAATGGAATTATTCTAGGTCGGAAGTTTAACTTTCGATTTTCGAATTATGAGCACTCACTTTTCGTGACTAAAAAGAAATATATTTATTCGGTTTAATTCCTCAATAAAATAGTCCCGGGTTTTCGAAAGTGAATATTCAATATTATATCAAAATTCTTAGAATTCGCAGTAATTTTACTAATTTCGCCGAGGATCCCCCCTCAATACACAGCCCGACGGAATCGTTAAAGTCGTTGCCACCCCAAACTTAAGGAATAAAGTTTCCCCATTAAGTGCACGGTCTTTGTCGTCCCGGGGCGAAACGTAATTCCGAGAAAGTGAAACCGGAATCTGCGTCGTGCCTTCTCACCCCTTTGCCAAGTCCTCCCTCCGAACGAGGGAGGAACTGAGTGTCGATTTCACGTCCAATTAGTTTCGCTTTTTCGCGCAATCCCCAAACCGATTTCTTCTCCCCACCCCCATCAGAGGAAAATTCATTCGAAGCTAACCGAACGTTTATAGCTTTTTTTCCCAATTCTCACGGCACAACAAAGACTAATTCCCCGCGAAGCCAACCGTCAGCTCTCGGCGTGCTTTTAATTGGAAACCATCCCTGGCGCGCTTTTAACCGGCGCCTGTCGCGTCTTTCTTCTTCCACTTCATTTCGCCGGCGTTCATATTTTCCGCCCTGTAATTGAACGTTCCGCTCGGACTTCGGTTCGGCGGACGTCGGCGGAAAATGCTCGGACATCGGTCACAAACACTTTCGTTGCAGTCGTCGCACCGTTACTGCGATTCGTCGGCTGCCAGAAACAATAATAAACTACGGATGTTCATGTACTATTCAGAATGCAACTATAATTGCTTTAATCAAGAAATACAAAAAATGTAGTACTTCCTCGAAGGATGGAATAACCTGAGGAATCACCCCTTTCAAGTGCAACATTTTTAGGACACAATATACCAGATGATTGCATAAGCTCGTATCCGATTTTCGTAGATGTCGAAAGACTGCACTGCACAGTGCAGTGTAAACAGAAAAATTATGTGAAAAGTCACCACTTTCTTTTCTACAATTATAAAAGAATGGTGACTATATAAATGGTTAACAAAGCTGCATTCTTTAAAGATTTAACCATTGAATTTAATTTACAAATCGGGCACGAACTTATGCAATCATCTAATACAGTGTTTCCCAAACTTCGACATCCGTGTACCACTTCTATAATTTTCGTAACACTGAATACCCCTCGTCAAAAAGAAATTGCATATACTTTAATAACAATCAAAATATATTTACTTTTTCTTTTTCTAGGACACAAACAAAATAGTAATAAACGAAAAATAAAATTCATTCATAATAAAATATAAATAAAAGTTACATTATAAAGAACTTTCATTATAATCAATGAGAAGGACACTGTTATTAGGTTGGAAAGAAAGTTCTTGCGGTTTTTATTATAAAATCAAAATAACAAAAACCGTAAGAACTTTCTTTCCGACTTAATACTAAAATTTTATTTTCAAATCACTTCTAAATATTTCAAAAACACTTCACGTTTAATTTATAATCTGTCTTTGCAATAAAATTGAATTTTTCGACGATCCCTGAAAATTTAACCATCGAATTTTATTTTCAAATCAATTTCATTATAATCAATGAGGACACTGTTATTAGGTTGGAAAGAAAGTTCTTGCGGTTTTTATTATAAAATTAAAATAACAAAAACCGTAAGAACTTTCTTTCCGACTTAATACTAAAATTTTATTTTCAAATCACTTCTAAATATTTCAAAAACACTTCACGTTCAATTTATAATCTGTCTTTGTAATAAAATTCAATTTTTCGACGATCCCTGAAAATTTAACCATCGAACTTTATTTTCAAATCAATTTCATTATAATGAATGAGAAGGACACTGTTATTAGGTTGGAAAGAAAGTTCTTGCGGTTTTTATTATAAAATCAAAATAACAAAAACCGTAAGAACTTTCTTTCCGACTTAATACATACATACAAAGCCCGACGCAGGGGAAACGCTGATCTAATACTAAAATTTTATTTTCAAATCAATTCTAAATATTTCAAAAACACTTCACGTTTAATTTATAATCAATCTGTCTTTGTAATAAAATTCAATTTTTCGACGATCCCTGAAAATTTAACCATCGAATTTTATTTTCAAATCAATTTCATTATAATCAATGAGGACACTGTTATTAGGTTGGAAAGAAAGTTCTTGCGGTTTTTATTATAAAATCAAAATAACAAAAACCGTAAGAACTTTCTTTCCGACTTAATACTAAAATTTTATTTTCAAATCAATTCTAAATATTTCAAAAACACTTCACGTTTAATTTATAATCTGTCTTTGCAATAAAATTGAATTTTTCGACGATCCCTGAAAATTTAACCATCGAACTTTATTTTCAAATCAATTTCATTATAATCAATAAGGACACTGTTATTACGTTGGAAAGAAAGTTCTTGCGGTTTTTATTATAAAATCAAAATAACAAAAACCGTAAGAACTTTCTTTCCGACTTAATACATACATACAAAGCCCGGCGCAGGGGAAACGCTGATCTAATACTAAAATTTTATTTTCAAATCAATTCTAAATATTTCAGAAACACTTCACGTTTAATTTATAATCTGTCTTTGTAATAAAATTGAATTTTTCGACGATCCCTGAAAATTTAACCATCGAACTTTATTTTCAAATCAATTTCATTATAATGAATGAGAAGGACACTGTTATTAGGTTGGAAAGAAAGTTCTTGCGGTTTTTATTATAAAATCAAAATAACAATAACCGTAAGAACTTTCTTTCCGACTTAATACTAAAATTTTATTTTCAAATCAATTCTAAATATTTCAAAAACACTTCACGTTCAATTTATAATCTGTCTTTGTAATAAAATTCAATTTTTCGACGATCCCTGAAAATTTAACCATCGAACTTTATTTTCAAATCAATTTCATTATAATGAATGAGAAGGACACTGTTATTAGGTTGGAAAGAAAGTTCTTGCGGTTTTTATTATAAAATCAAAATAACAAAAACCGTAAGAACTTTCTTTCCGACTTAATACATGCATACAAAGCCCGGCGCAGGGGAAACGCTGATCTAATACTAAAATTTTATTTTCAAATCAATTCTAAATATTTCAGAAACACTTCACGTTTAATTTATAATCTGTCTTTGTAATAAAATTGAATTTTTCGACGATCCCTGAAAATTTAACCATCGAACTTTATTTTCAAATCAATTTCATTATAATGAATGAGAAGGACACTGTTATTAGGTTGGAAAGAAAGTTCTTGCGGTTTTTATTATAAAATCAAAATAACAATAACCGTAAGAACTTTCTTTCCGACTTAATACTAAAATTTTATTTTCATATCAATTCTAAATATTTCAAAAACACTTCACGTTCAATTTATAATCTGTCTTTGTAATAAAATTCAATTTTTCGACGATCCCTGAAAATTTAACCATCGAACTTTATTTTCAAATCAATTTCATTATAATGAATGAGAAGGACACTGTTATTAGGTTGGAAAGAAAGTTCTTGCGGTTTTTATTATAAAATCAAAATAACAAAAACCGTAAGAACTTTCTTTCCGACTTAATACATGCATACAAAGCCCGGCGCAGGGGAAACGCTGATCTAATACTAAAATTTTATTTTCAAATCAATTCTAAATATTTCAAAAACATTTCACGTTTAATTTATATTCTGTTTTTATAATAAAATTGAATTTTTCGACGATCCCTGAAAATTTAACCATCGAATTTTATTTTCAAATCAATTTCATTATAATGAATGAGAAGGACACTGTTATTAGGTTGGAAAGAAAGTTCTTGCGGTTTTTATTATAAAATCAAAATAACAAAAACCGTAAGAACTTTCTTTCCGACTTAATACATACATACAAAGCCCGGTACAGGGGAAACGCTGATCTAATAATAAAATTTTATTTTCAAATCAATTTTAAATATTTCAAAAACACCACGTTTAATTTATAATCTGGCTTTGTAATAAAATTCAATTTTTCGACGATCCCTGAAAATTTGACCATCGAATTTTATTTTCAAATCAATTTCATTATAATCAATGAAGACACTGTTATTAGGTTGGAAAGAAAGTTCTTGCGGTTTTTATTATAAAATTAAAATAACAAAAACCGTAAGAACTTTCTTTCCGACTTAATACTAAAATTTTATTTTCAAATCACTTCTAAATATTTCAAAAACACTTCACGTTCAATTTATAATCTGTCTTTGTAATAAAATTCAATTTTTCGACGATCCCTGAAAATTTAACCATCGAACTTTATTTTCAAATCAATTTCATTATAATGAATGAGAAGGACACTGTTATTAGGTTGGAAAGAAAGTTCTTGCGGTTTTTATTATAAAATCAAAATAACAAAAACCGTAAGAACTTTCTTTCCGACTTAATACATACATACAAAGCCTGGTGCAGGGGAAACGCTGATCTAATACATACAGTAAACATTAGAATTAAGAAACATTCGTCAGCTGCCAGAAACACTAATCTATTGAGCATACAAATATAATTGTTCTAATCACGAAATACCAAAAATGTTGTGCTTTGAAGTGCAACATTTTAGGACACAATGAATACCATGAACATTAAAATCAGAAAGCATTAGTAAAAGCAGTCTAGGATGACAGTGATTGGGTAGACGACACTGAATAGGTCTTCCACCCTATCTCCACCTAACCTACCGGTAATAACCTCCGAACGAGGTCGGTTTGCGGCGATACAGTTTATCAGGAACAAGTGAACGACCAAGAATTCCCTAGGGCGAGGTGCGTGGTAACAATAGCCGTAATCAAGGCGAGATTAGAGTACCGAATCGGGTGTCGGGATCTTGAAGAAATATCATCGACGACCACGACCGACACCGATCAGAGCTTCATGTGTTCTAGTGCTTCTTGACCGTCCCATCGGAGTGTGCTGTTCCCTCCAGTTCCTCCGACTGTGCAATTCTATTTGTACCTTTGCCGCAGAAAGGAGGAACCTGTCGTTCTATGCAAATCCCTCCTTTACACGTCGACCTTATGTCCCGGATCGGCTTTGCTCCTTCCCCAGCTCCTTTGTCTCCCTAACGTCGTGTCCTTTGCGCGCGTCCACCATCGCGCGAGGCGACAACGAACTCTCCCCGAGACCGCCCGGCTCCGCTTTTCCTATCCCAGCTCGAAATCCCCACAAAACGAAGATCGATACTTCTGTTCCACCATTCGCGCAACCTTCGACAAATGATCGGAACGATTGTACTACCCGACGATAATCGACGAAGCAATTTGAAAACGAAAGCTGGACCCGGCTTCGATCGCGATCAAAAACTCGCACGTTTCTGTTTACGATGATCTTCGACTTTGCAAGATGCATCGGCGAAGATACGACGCCGTTAACCGCGGAAATTGCAGTTCGCTGACTCCAAGAATATTAACGACGGCAATTCGCTACGAATCGTCTGTCAACGGTCTGCTGTTTGTTCACTTTATTACCGCTTCGCAGTCGACGCACGCGGAACGTTACGAAATCATGGCAGATTTTCGCTCGCCGAACTGGAAGCGATTCCATTTAGATTGATGAAGCGACGCGGCCGTGTTGATTTTGAATATCGTTTTTTATTTTTGTTCTGGATATATCTTCTTAACGCTATAGCCAGATCAGTTTTATTGGCTATTGAATTTTGAGATTTTTCCGATTCCCTGAAATGTCGAGTGAGGCGATGATGGAGTCGAGTGGTAAATAAATCGACGAAAGTTCGAGGCGGATAAAAATATTTGTGGTCGACAGATCGACGAGTTAGCTGATGGACAATGATCCGGAAAGTGTTCGATCTGCAAACGGCATATATAAAATGCCATAATCGTCTATATAAATAAAAATGTAAATGTTTGTTCAAAATCTTAAATCTCCGAAAGTTTTTCACCGATTTCTTTGAAATTTGGACGGAACATTGTTAAATTAAACATTAGAGACGTGCGCTTTCTCTTCTCTTTCTTTTCCATTGAACTAGACCGAGCAATTCTAGTAGTTAAATAATTTAGTTTCCTATTTTTGGGGGACGTGGCAAGCGAAGCGGTAATTTCGGTCGACCGAAGGGTCGAAACGAAATTCGTCGGAACATCATACCGTGCATTTATCAGATCTCGATCGCCTCACTCGACGGAACAGTTTGCCGTGGGCTTTTACAGTCCAATAAATCTACCGGGCAGAAAACAGTATAGTCAGATTACAATCGACGTTGCGGTGTTCGAATGACTTCGCAATTGTGTACACGCAGCCATTAGAAAGTCGAGCGCTCGTAAAACCTGCTGACAGAAGCGGAGCCGGGAGCGAACGGTTCACGCTTTCGTTTTCATTGCCGTCGAATTACACGGCCTCGTGTGCCTATATGGAAATATTTGTGTTGTCGTTCCACGGTCGAATCGTCCAAACGAAAACGACGCGGTCGTGCCAGATGTCGCGTCGGAACCGAAGGCCTCGTACAGACTAGAACATTTCGACGAACTGCGCCGCGAACCGCGCATTTCGACGAACATTTCGACGAACGCTGCCGCGCGCATTTCGGCGCGCACGAACGCGAACGGGTGGCACTTACAAATCTGTTTGCAGGATAGATAGCATGTCTTAAATATTCATAATAAATGTCAAGAAATAGACAGAAATTTATAAACAAAGACCGGTGATTTAAATCATCCGAAAAAATTACATTTCTACTTCATAGATTCCGGTCGGGACGGGAATTTTTCTTCGGATCGGGACAGAATCCTGAAAATTGTTCGGGAAATATTATCGGGAATCCCGGATATTTTACGGGAATTCCGAATATTTTCGGGAATCTTGCACACCTCTGCAGAAATCTCGAAAAAATTCACGACAATTGTTTTAAACAAATACAATAAAAGATAAAAAATCGCTAATGAAAGATCAATCTAACGGGAGTATATCCCTATTTGCATTATTCAGCAGCATGTAGCGGAGCCGCGAGAAGCGTTGGACTGCGCAACGATGCTGCTACTGTCAAGAGACATACATTTTCTTAAATATCGAGAGATATAGGGTTCTTATAGAAAAAGTTGGTGGCAACCCTGCTAAAAACCCGAGAATTCTCGAATCCCGATGCCGGGAACGGGATAGGCAGCCTCGTATCATGTCGGGATGGGATCACAAAAATCCTGAGTATTTCCCGAGAATATTCGGGATTCCCGGTGGTGTTCGGGTTTCCCGTGAATTTTTTCGGGATTTCTGCAGGGGTGTGCGAGATTCCCGAAAATGTTCAGAATTCCCGTAAAATATCCGGGAAAAAATGCAATGCTTTCATAGCAAGGGCCTCTTTAATAATTTGAGACAAATTATGAAGTAGAAATGTAATTTTTCCAGATAATTTAAATCACCGATGTCTTTGTTTATAAATTTCTGTCTATTTCTTGACATTTATTATGAATATTTAGGATATGCTATCTATCCTGCAAACAGATTTATAAGTGCCACCCGTTTGCGTTCGTGCGCGCCGAAATGCGCGCGGCTGCGTTCGTGGCACCGTTCGTCGAAATGTTCGTCGAAATGTTCGTCGAAATGCGCGCCGAAATGCGCGCGGCGGCGTTCCCAGAGCTGATGGATCGACCGTTCGCACGAATGCGCGCCGAAATGCTCGCCGAAATGCGCGCAGCGACGTTCGTGGCACCGTTCGTCGAAACGCGCGCCGAAATGCGCGCCGAAATGTCATAATATCTCACAAATTCAAGTCATTTAATCTCGAATCTGATGCTTCGTACAGACTTGAACATTACAACTCAATAAACTGCCAACATTTTCTGTATTTATTTGTGTAGTATACGCCGCTGCAGCTCCCATAGTTGTTCCGCAAGGAAATCTGGAAATAGCACAAATCCGTTCCGATCGCCGTTCGTCGAAATGTTCGTCAAAATGTTCATCGAAATGCGCGGTTTGCGGCGCGGTTCGCGGCGCAGTTCGTCGAAATGTTCTAGTCTGTACGAGGCCGAACAGTTAGGGCGTACTAGTCGCGATTTCCTTGTCTAGTCTCACTTCTTTGGGTACACTTTTAATTCGAGTACTATTTCACGCGTAATAAATAGACAGCGGATCTTTATGCAAAATAGAATCGTTCCACCTAATTTGCCACCAACTGCAGTGCAGGGTTGGGCATTAACCGATTAAAATTTTAGTCAAGATTGATTGATTAATGTGTACGATTAGAGAAGCTAATCATTGAAAAATCGACGATTGATTCAATCGATTGACGAAGTTAATCGTCAATCGTTGATCAAAAAAAGAAATCATCGGGAATTTACTCGTCAATTGTTGATTAAAAAAAGAAATCATCGGAAATTTATTCGTCAATCGTTGATTAAATTTTTGTCCAACTCTGCTGGAGTGTAATTGGAATTTATTTTCGCTCTTAATATGTTCAACGGGTCGAAAACAATATAACAGTTTTTTTTTAAAATTCGTCTAATGATTTGAATGTTTTCAAATAAACCTGCTGTTGTCCAGTGATAAGTTTCCCGAATTAATTAAATTTCTTTCAATCATCGTACACGTACGGGTATCCGAAATTTCGGGTGAATCGAAATTCTCTCATTTGTCGAAAAGCGCCTACATCCAATCCCGCACCCTACCCCCGCCCCTCACAACCCTTACGATCGCGATGGGTCGATCGAAAACGCCGGGCAATCCGGAATTTAAAATTCGAATTTAAACGGCCCTCGAGCCGGAGTTTGTTTGGCGCCCCGATATTCGGGAGCAAAGTCAACCAATTGTTCCCTCTTTACGAGTGAATGCACTTTTTCCTTTTTTTGCGAGAGTGACCGCGATAACTTACATGATTTTTTCATATATATTCTGGGCCGGTTTCGATCTGCATTGCAGAGACAGAAGTGCGGGCCGAGTTTCGCGCGCGAATTGTCGCGGTAATTTTGACGAAACACAGTTTTCGTTTAGTGGATGTTTCACGTATTATTAATTCTATTGTGTGAATTGCATCGATGAAAAATATTTCTGTGAATTTTCACCGAATTCCATCGTTCCCTTGATCAGGAAAAATTGCTGCAATTACTCCGTCGAGGCTTCCAAATTTCAGCCGTGTCCGCTTTGAAAAAATGATACGAGCAGCTCGGTAACGTTCTAGCTACTTTCATTAAGGGGAACAGTGCCGCACGCGCGCGTGTGTGTGTTTCAATATGATACCCCTTGATGGAGCCGGCTGCAATATTGTTGGCAGAATACGGTGTTACAATTTTCCGCGTTCTCTCGGGAAAATTGTAACACCGAAAAGCCTCAACAGTGGAAACTGTGTTCCAAAAAAAATACAATTTGCACTAAACACGTTTGTTTAACCAGGGAATTGTACCAACACTTTGTTATCTTCTTGCTTGTATTTAATTGCGCTCAAGAATACACTTCTCTGGGTTAAAGTGATTTTTCACTCTTTGAAAGCATTGCAGACTGATTCACAGCACTAATGTCGGCTACTCGACCCCCTAGAGAAGCTAGCTGCCATGTTGGCAAGTCATTAGAGTTGATATTCCCAGGAGAGCACAGCTTACACTCGAACGCGGAGTTAAAATCAATTCCTGCTCCTTCTCTTGTTCACGACTCGACAACAGCTCGGCGCTGACACTACGCGGCCCGAAACGTTGTCGGATTTCAATAACCAAGCAATTCACATCACACGCGCCCTTATGGCGTCAAAGTTCGCGTGCTCGACTGAAAAGAAGCTCGTATGCCGGCCCTGATAGGGTTGAAAACAACTACCTGCTACATTATTATTTACAAAATTGCACGTCTGCGATGCTCTCGAATAACGGCGACTCGGAAAGATGAAATTGGCTCGCACGAACCGCACGCGTTGCGTTCGGAACACGAATGGCGGCTCGTGAATATCGAGCGACACGAAGGCGATTAAAATTTGTTGAACATTTCGTCATGAATTATCACGAACAGAATTATTCTATCTATTTCCACATATATCAACGTAACGAAATTATGATATCGCCGGTGGGGACTAAAATGAATATTTCATATTTGTCAGAAATAAAGGCAGAATTAGAAAAGTACCGCCGTAGATGATTATTCTAGCATCAGCATATTCGATTTTGCATTCTTTCGCGTTCTACTTCGGAGGCCGCAATTAATATTCATTGTTCTATTTTAAAACGCCGTGAAATGAAACAAAATGCAAAATGGAAGAGAATACAATTTTTTCAAGAGTGCCGAGGAAAATACGTAATTTCCCTGAAAATTTCCACGAAATGCAAAGGGTGTGGAGCATACGAGCCTCGGGCCGCCATTTTGCGTCTTACAATTAGGCTACTTCTGTCTCTCGCTCTCTTCAGAAATTACCTAAACCGTCCCAGAACGAGTAATTATGTTACGAGTATTCTTCAAGTACAAACGACTCTAAAAGTAATTAAAGTGTTTAACTCTATTGTGTTAAATATTTAACGCACACAACTGAATAAAGAAACGTTTAAAGCTCGTGAAATTATTTTGATTTCCGAGCTGATGAAAGCGATTTAACCATTTCAGTGGCGCGAAACAAAGAACCGGCAGGGTAAGGGATCGATTTTCGCTCGACCCATCGAGTATGTGTTCTGTGTAAGGTCTAGTGCAACCGATACGGGCGGGCTACCCAGAAATTACGTACGTTTTCCCTCGACGGGAGATTGGAGGAGGATGAAATAATTTCCACGAAGGAAGCGTGGATGGCCACGGAATATTCACGAGGTCCATTCGCCGTCACGCGAGTAGCCCGCGCGACCACCCTCAACCCCATAACCCACACTCCTCGAATCTGTCGGTTCTCAACCCTTCTAGAGATCGACCCGTGTTTGTCACCCCTGTATGTTCGATGTCGATAATTTTTCTACGCGGCTGTGTCGCGTGCCGCAACCTTGGCCCTCGACGCCACTCCGTCCAGCAACAAACAGACATATATTAAATGATTGCATAAGTTCGAGCCCGATTTTCATAGATGTCGCAAACAATTTTCTAATTGCAGAAAAGAATGGTGACTAAATAATTGATTGATAAAGCTGCACTCTTTAAAATTTAACCATTGAATTTTATTTTCAAATCAATTTCAAAATATTTCAAAAAAACCACGTTCAATTTATAATCTGCCTTTATAATAAAATTGAATTTTTCGACGATCCCTGAAAATTTAACCATCGAATTTTATTTTCACATCAATATCAAAATATTTCAAAAACTCACTTTACGTTTAATTTATGATTTATCTTTGTAACAGAATAGAATTTTTCGACGATCCCTGAAAATTTAACCATCGAATTTTATTTTCACATGAATTTCAAAATATTTCAAAAACACACTTTACGTCTAATTTATGATTTATCTTTCTAACAGAATAGAATTTTCCGACGATACCTGAAAATTTAACTATTGAATTTTATTTTCAAATCAATTTTCAAATATTTCAAAAACACACTTTACGTTTAATTTATAATCTGTCTTTATAACAGAATATAATTTTTCGACGATCCCCCAAAATTTAACCATTGAATTTTATTTTCAAATCAATTTCCAAATATTTCAAAAACACACTTTACGTTTAATTTATAATCTGTCTTTGTAACAGAATAGAATTTTTCGACGCTCCCTGAAAATTTAACCATTGAATTTTATTTTCAAATCAATTTTCAAATATTTCAAAAACACACTTTACGTTTAATTTATAATCTGTCTTTGTAACAGAGTAGAATTTTTCGACGATCCCTGAAAATTTAACCATTGATTTTTATTTTCGAATCAATTTTCAAATATTTCAAAAACACACTTTACGTCTAATTTATGATTTATCTTTCTAACAGAATAGAATTTTTCGACGATACCTGAAAATTTAGCCATTGAATTTTATTTTCAAATCAATTCCAAAATATTTCAAAAACTCACTTTACGTTTAACTTACGATTTATCTTTGTAACAGAATAGAATTTTTCGACGATACCTGAAAATTTAACCATTGAATTTTATTCTTAAATCAATTTTGAATATTTCAAAAACACTTTACGTTTAATTTATAATCTAACTTTGTAACAGAATAGAATTCTTTCGACGTCCCTGAAAATTTAACCATTGAATTTTATTTTCGAATCAATTTCAAAATATTTCAAAAATACACTTTACGTTTAATTTATAATCTATCTTTGTAACAGAATAGAATTCTTTCGACGTCCCTGAAAATTTAACCACTGAATTTTATTTTCGAATCATTTTCAAAATATTTCAAAAACTCACTTTACGTTTAATTTATGATTTATCTTTGTAACAGAATAGAATTTTTCGACGATACCTGAAAATTTAACTATTGAATTTTATTCTTAAATCACTTTTGAATATTTCAAAAACATTTTACGTTTAATTTATAATCTGTCTTTATAACAGAATAAAATTTTTCGACGATACCTGAAAATTTAACTATTGAATTTTATTTTCAAATCAATTTCCAAATATTTCAAAAACACACTTTACGTTTAATTTATAATCTGTCTTTGTAACAGAATAGAATTTTTCGACGCTCAATGAAAATTTAACCATTGAATTTTATTTTCGAATCAATTTTCAAATATTTCAAAAACACACTTTACGTTTAATTTATAATCTGTCTTTGTAACAGAATAGAATTTTTCGACGCTCCCTGAAAATTTAACCATTGAATTTTATTTTCAAATCAATTTTCAAATATTTCAAAAACACACTTTACGTCTAATTTATGATTTATCTTTCTAACAGAATAGAATTTTTCGACGATACCTGAAAATTTTGCCATTGAATTTTATTTTCAAATCAATTCCAAAATATTTCAAAAACACTTTACGTTTAATTTATAATCTAACTTTGTAACAGAATAGAATTTTTCGACGATACCTGAATATTTAACCATTGAATTTTATTTTCAAGTCAATTTCAAAATATTTTAAAAATACACTTCACGTTTAATTTATAATTTATCTTTGTAACAGAATAGAATTCTTTCGACGATCCCTGAAAATTTAACCATTGAATTTTATTTCCAAATCATTTTCAGAATACTTCAAAAACTCACTTTACGTTTAATTTATGATTTATCTTTGTAACAGAATAGAATTGTTTTTCGACGATCCCTGTAAAGTTAACCATTGAATTTTATTTTCAAAATATTTCAAAAAGACACTTTACGTTTAATTTATATTCTACCTTGGTAACAGAATAGAAATTTTCGTCGGTCCCAGATTTTGCGACATAAAAGCTGAAACGAGGGCCCGGACGGCACGCGGGAAAGCCGCGCGAAAATGACTGGGGCTTAAGCGACGCCGCCATTTTGTCTACCGTTTTGGAAGGCGATTCTTTACACATTATCATAGAATCACGAAAACGCGAATGCGTCGCCGGGTTCCAGTAATTTTCGGTTTTCAAGTCCTCCGAGGAGGAACGATCTTCGGAATCAGGTGGACACCACCTAAAACCAGAATCTGCTCGTTCGTTTATCAACCACGCCTCCTCGAAGATCGTTCCATCTCGGCGAACAAAACCCGATTTACGTTCTGTGCCTCTCGTGCCTTTGAATCTTTTAATGTATCTGTTTTACCCGTTCGACATGCAAAGCATTTGAGAAAGCAACCGACTAAAAACCGCGATAACTAGAGACAAGTGAACTAAGAAAAAAAGAGAGAGATGCAAGCGATACACGTTACTAACCGGCATCTAATGCCATTTTCTTTGTTTGTTCTCTGTGGCGCCCGTTGTTGTATCCACCTGAACACCTGAAAAATACAAAACCACTCACTGAAAAAAACCTCTCAAAAACTCTCAAAAATTCTACCTCCAGGTCTTGAAGGTACTAATTAAAATGCCTCCTTAACTTAGTTAAATAAAAGGCTTGTTTTTACTGCGTTACGTAGACCGCATGCTTCGCCCGACGTTAGTTCATGCACCCGCTCTGTCGCGCGGCCTTTTTTCCGTCGCATCTTTTTCCGTTTCGCTCGAGTTTCGTTTCGCACCTACTTCTCTCGACGTTTGCATCTGCGTGTGTACGTGTTCGCTTCCGCGGTTCGCGCAATTTCCATTCTCGTCCGCGGGGATCCGTTCCTTTGCGACGCGCGCGAGCAACGCTTTGCAGCGCTCTTTTAAAAAATTTTTGCAAAATCGCATTCGCTTGCTTTTCACAACTTTTTCCACTATTTCGCGAGACCGACCGCGTAACAGGCGCCGGGAGCTCGGCAATTCGAAATTACCATCGAGCGAATTATTCGCCGGTACGTAACGGGGGCAGGGATTTTCTAATTGAAGGATCAAAAGCGACGTGACGGTCGTTTCGCGTGTCGCGACATAATTACGGGGCCGCGCCATCTCGACGCGCGTTCGGTAACAAGATATCGTTGTAATTAGCGAGGGGCTCGCGGAAAACCTTCGCCGTTCTTCCTTCATGTTTTTTTTCTCTTCGCAAGCGTTGCTCGTCCGTGTCGTGCTCTTCCGCCGACGCTGTAGCCTCGGACGTTTTGCTCGTCACTTTTTGCTCTAGCCGTGCTAATCTACTTTTCCGATGGGTAACATCGAGCGTATCCGCTGGACGTCCACTCGAGAGCCATGCTCTCGTTTGAAAATGGGCGATATCCTTTATCGATCGCGATACATCGGCGTTCTCGAGAGGACATGGGCGGATACGCGTGCACGCTATTCCGTAATTGTGATTCTGAATCTTCCGAGTGTACCCGCACGGAGAATCGTCACGCATGAACCAGTAGTCTCCCCGACAAAGTAGTTCTTGGTTTGTTAAAACGTAATTAGCTGGTTAATCGAGCGTGGAGCTAACCAATCCAACCACCGCTTTCCGGGGATCACGAGTGATCACGCGATATCTTCCACCCGACGCTCTTCCTTTCTCTCACGTGTTCATTCTTTTCTCGACGAGCATCGTCGATTTTTGCTTCGGGAACGCGAGAAAGGGGGAGCACGAACCGCAACGCATCCTTAGGATGCGGAACGAGTGCACACACGTGTCTAAGTCGCTTAGACGATCGCAGTTGTGCAGGCCGAAAGTGGTCGCAGAAGATGTACACGGTGAGTAGTCGAAGAGAAATTCGTTTACTCTGTTCCGGGGCTTGGAAAGATCTTGGACAAATAGGGGAACTGTCGCCGGATTAACACCCTTCTCCCACTCCACCCCTCCATTCCCCATTTTCACGTGACGCCCTGCCCTTCCCCCTCTACGTCCGATTCCCCTGATCTGGCGACTCTGGAGAGAGTAAATGAATTTCTCCGCGCGGCTACTGGTGCAATATCCGATGATCAAGGATTGTGGCGAGTCTCGAAAGAGCTGTCGACTTTCGTGGAACGAAAGCTCGAGGAAAAAAGATGAAGATAGAGATCACGGTGCCCCGTGCGATAGAAAAACGCTTATCACACCACGAACACGCTTGGGAGTGTAGAAAAGCCGATAGAATATCCGGGAGGGGGGGCGGAGTAGGCGAGGCGCGAAATTAGTGCTCTGGAATTAGCGTCTGTCCACCTGGGAGCAGACAGTAGCGCATGCATCGAGCACGGGGCCCCGTGCATAATATCTTAATTGAAATCTAGCCAGCCGCAAATCCTGACGCGCCACACCTACCACGACCCTATAAGCTAATTGGATTAGACTCTCTTCGTAGAGATTCACCGTTTCTATCTCGCTCTTTGCCTTTTATCGTCATCCGGCCATTCATTTGTCGTGTTTCCGTTTCTCGCCACACACGGACACATGCGGACACACACCCGCTCGGATTTTCCATTGATCGATTCTTGATTCGAGTCAACTCGTCCGCTCGACCATTTTATCTCGTTCCGTTTTCGTTTTATTCGACCCTCTCCTCGCGCGGTTCCGTTTTGTTCGTTTCTCGCTTTCAGTTCCGTACGATCGCGTTCTCCGACCTCCGCATTTTCTACATCGCCGACAGAGATTGCTGATCATCCGAATCAGAACGCTACCTCCGATCTTGATCATCGTTTAAACGCGTCGTCAAGTCGTTCCGAGTAGCGGCACGAGGGTTAAATTGTTCGTTAAAAAGTTGTTCGCATATAATGATATGATAACACTGTCCAACACCAAATTTTTTATCGAGTTTTTGCGCTGAGTCCGAATCTACCCTTAATTTTTCTCCTAGACGCACAGTTTTTTGGAAACCTGACTTTGAAAGACAAACATATTTTTCACTTTACGTTCAATTTATAATCTGTCTTTGTAACAGAATAGAATTTTTCAACGATACCTGAAAATTTAACCATTGAATTTTATTCTCAAATCAATTTTGAATATTTGAAAAACACCAAGTTTCATTTATAATCTGTCTTTGTAACAGAATAGAATTTTTCGACGATTCTTGAAAATTTAACCATTGAATTTTATTTTCAAATCAATTTCCAAATATTTAAAAAACACACTCTACGTTTAATTTATAATCTGTCTTTGTAACAGAATAGAATTTTTCGACGATCCCTGAAAATTTAACCATTGAATTTTATTCTCAAATCAATTTTGAATATTTGAAAAACACCAAGTTTCATTTATAATCTGTCTTTGTAACAGAATAGAATTTTTCAGCGATACCTGAAAATGTATATTTTTCAACTTTACATATTTTACATATTTTTCCATTTTAAATAAATATTGTGATGTTATTGTAAAAGATATCAAATTGTTCTTTACAGCGAAAGATTCTGTAGACTTTCCCGAATACAGTGACATCGAATATTAAAATAAAAACATAAAAAAAACATTTAAAAAGTTGAAATTTGTTGGACAGTGTAATTAGTTCTTCGAGATGTTTTTCGTAGCAGTTTTTCATAGGAAACGATCTTCGCGATACTACTCGGAACGATTAAACGCATTAAAAGCTGAACGAGATCCGAAGGTGGTCTTTGTAAATATTTACCATAAAAATTAATTATTCAATTTGTTGCACTGCCCATACGATGTTGAATATGGATCGATGTTTCTTGTGCCAAGACACGAATTCGTCTTCGAGCAGAGCTCTTCGATCTCGATGGCCTGATTAGCAGCATTCGAAACTTGATCACTTGATCTTTCAGTAACGGTAGCTGTGAACGATAGAACAGTTAAATCTTTTGAACTTCATTTAGTTGCATTGTTCATAGTTTTGTAGTGTATTTCGCTGAGAATCGAGATGCTTAGCCGCCGTTTTCGCTGAGAGCACGGCTTCCAGACAAGCCAATGTAAATAAAACACATTTTAACTAGGGGTGTGCGGGTACCCGAGCCTCGGGTCGGGTCGGGTCGGTCGGGAGCCGGAAAATTTGTCCGACACCTAAGTTAATATAAACGAATATATACATAATATATATATATTCATATGTCGGACAAACTTTCGGGATCCCGCCCGAACCCGAGAAATAATTTCCGACCCGTATTTTCGGGTACCCGCACACCCCTAATTTTAACACGTCTGTACATAGCATCTGTAAATAACAACACTGATATCTCGAATATATTTGGCATACATATTCGCAGGAGCGCAACTAGCGTTGCAACGATCTGCATCGTGCGCATTGCACATCTTTGCGTTTCGCGTCGCGAAACATTGAAACGGGGACGCATATGCCAAATGTAGAAGCTCGATATCACGTACCTGCAATTTCTTTTTTCGATGATTTCGCAAGTAGCTGTGTCTTTGATTTTCCGAAACGATGTAAAGGGTCTTTCAAAATTATATATTGCGACCACCCTTTCTTCAAGGTGAAACATGTTTCTCTATCGCATCCTGCGGTACTCGCGGAGAAGACCAACGACGAGTGCTGCAGGATGCGACACAAGAAAAAGGTTTGACCTTGCGAAAAAGGGCCAAGGTGAATTTCGCGGACGATTTTTGCGCCGCACGTAATAAGGTGAAGTGCCCTAAGTCTGGACAGTCCAAAAGTGATACCTAAATCTAGACAATTGAATTTTCATAGTAAAATCAGTAATTAAGAGATTAAATAATTATATTATATATTCTGAGGCCTTAGCTACAAGTAGGTGTGAATATTATTTCATTAAGACATCAATTGAAATTTAAAAATGAATTCAAAGTTCATCTGAAAACAGTATACAAAATAGTCTATTTACATGCGAATCATGTGCATTTATAGTTCGAACTTTTGTTAGAAAAATGATATAATTTAAGCCCTCAGACAAAAAATAATTATCACGCATAATAATATTGATATTTTAAAATAAATTGGCAATCAAACTTAACGTAAATAATAATTATTAATCCAAATATTAGATGTCGAAGATTAGGACTGTTTTCAAATATAAGTACTCCATACTGGGACGCGATGACAGTAGCTGTCCCACTCTAAGCTTATACGCAATGTGCTTACGCCTGAAGCCGGACACGTGTTTGTGAATAAAATCAACGCATTGTTTGCAAATTATTTAACTACATGTACGTATAATTAGTCTTCTATTAGCTAGAATAACGTATGTAGAAAATGTATTCCGGTTGTGACGTTAATGATACTTTATGTTTACATCTTAAATCTATCAGTATTACTACCTAACCTTAAAAGTTGTATTATGACAAGTTTTATTAAAACAGTAAATGAAAATAAATATATATTTGGTTAAATAATACAATACTATAATCTATTATAAGAATACTACATATTACGCAAAGCATCTTCTATTCGTCATGCGCAACAGCGCCACCAACCAACGTTTTAGGTTATGTTCGCTCGATCAACTCGTAAATTGAATTTGTCCCGATATAGGCTTTACTTCTGTCCAGGTACTAGCTTAGATTGGATTTAAGGATGTTTTGGAGGTATATAAAAACGCAACAAAATTTTTGAAAATTTGACAAGATATAATTCTTACTAAATGAATGCAATTACCAAAGTTTGGGATCGATTCACTGCACCGTTTAAGAATTATAGCAACTTCAAATTTGCACATTTTAACACGTCTTCTTATGGAGAATTCATAAAATTCCACTTCAAACTCTATTTAAACCTTGAAAAAACGCAACTAGAAACTTCAGTTTTTTTTATATGTAGTAAAAATTATCTAATTAATTATGTTCAAAATTTATTAGGATTCACTAAACAGTTACATAGCAAAAAAATGATAAACTGTTACAAAACGTCAAATTTATCGTGTTGTCTCTTACTAGCATGGAAACGCGACAAATGTAGACCACTGAATATAGCTATATTGTAGCTACAGGGGGTACAGTATTCGCAAAAGTTTAATGCAAAATATACTCATGAATGGCTTTCATTGCCAATATATTGATGTATTTCGAATTTCTTGTACTTTAGTCACCCATTGTACCTCCAGAACATCCTTAATATGTCCAACTATAGGTTTGAATTATTCTTGTTAATGCAATTAAGATATTAACCTAAACAATGATTTTTTTATTTTAAATTACTTTACAAACTCTGAACTGTATGTTAAAACTCTTAAGAAATTGTTTTTGTTTATTTAAAGTGATAAAATTTAAAATAGAAAAGCATGCTGTCCAGGCATAGGGCACTTCACCTTAGTGATCGCGACGTATAATTTCGAAACAGCCCGCACACGTTGCATCGGTCACGAGTAAAAGCAGTGTATATTTTTCTAGAGGTACTGTGTCGTTGTAGAACTTCTATGTTTACTATTCAGAGATTTTCTACATCTCTACGTAAAGCTCACGCTGAAACGTCACGCCCACCCCCACTCGTGTTTTTCATTTTCTCATATCGGAAGGCCGCGTAACCCGCCTCTCTCACTATTCCGTTTATTTTCATCGTTTTCCGCGTCGTCATTTTCATTTTCATTCACCATCACCATCCCCCCCCCCACCCTTTCAGTTTCTCTCTTCCTGCTCTTTATCTCTGTCTACACAATAGAGAGACTGGAAGGCATTGTTCCCGGATCAGATGAGCATTAATTTCTATCTTTTCGCAGACAATGGCGGCGACGAAGAGGAACGCGGCGGGCCTGACGGCGGCGGTACCAAGAGAAACATTGAACAACGAGGATCTGGTAAGAATTCGTCCTCGAACGATTGTCCTTACAGGCATCACCGTCATCTATCGCGTTGTCGCCTATCCGAATACCGTTTTCGGGAATCGGTAGGAATCGTCGTCGCTCAGGAAAAGAGAAGTTTAGTCGCGTGAAAAACGTTCGAGGGAGAGGACTGCAACCTTGAAGCGCGTCCTTGGGAGAAGAAATTTAATCTTCCACCGGAAGCTTCCGGACGTGTCCCTCTTTTTTCTGTCTATCGGTTTTGCGTGAAAGTCTATCTAGATTAACTCCGTGCGAGAATTGGCGAGGACCGTTTCTCGTCGCGGGTACGTGTCAAAGAAGCCCGTTATCGGAACGGAGCATAGATTCGGGACGTAGATGCGGCTGAGGCGAGAGACGCATAATCAAAGGAATCAATTTACCGAACGTCCTCCGGCCTGTCTCCCCGAAGGCTGCGCCAAAGATCGTTCGGTCGCTGCGCCGAACGTCGGCAGCCTAGATCGAAATTACGGGGGTGGGTCGCCCCTCTCGCCGGTCGTCGAGCATTTTCTGGCGGCGGAGTTCGTTAGAGGCATCTTGATAGACAATTTTCTGTGCACGCGACGGAGCTGCGAGCTTCGTCGGCGAACTCGCGGCTCCGTCGCGAAGTCGGCGGGGCCGGCCCCTTCGATTGGAAGATCGCGTGAGAGCGATAGACGAACCGTAGGAGAATAGTATCACAGGTAATAGAATCGCAGGAAAGAACTGACAGGTGTGGCCAGTCTATATACCGGTCGGACTGTCGAAATGCAGAAGATTTCTTTGACGAACCCCAATAATGGCGAAGAGACTGTTAAAAGAGCGGCAGGGCTCCACGTAGTCCGAGATCTCCTAAGGCCCTGACAGGATCCCGAGCATCCCCTAAACTTTCCCGAGTTGTTCGGAACTCATACCTTCTAGCAGGAAACTTCGAGAGGCTTCAACTTCTTCAATTGGGTTTATGTGGTCCTCCGAGTCTCTCGAGTTCCCTGCGCTCGCATTATAACCGGTGTAAGGCCTTTTATTGGCTGGATCTGTTGCGCCTCGTCGCTCGGCGTCGAGCTTTCCCGCTGTCAAAAGGAAAACGTTGATAACACTGTAACAAATTTCAACTTTTTTTATGTTCCCTAATTACTGTTAGATCCTCCTTATAGAGTTTTTTGCGCTGATTCCGAATCTCTTTTCAATTTTTTCCCTACACGCACAGTTTTTGAAGAACATGGCTTTGAAAAAAAACATATTTTTCAACTTTAAACAAATATTCTGATGTTATTATAAAAGATATTGAATTGTTCTTTGCAGCAAAAGATTCTGTAGACTTTCCCGAATACAGCGATATCAAATATCAATACATTATGAATGTTCAAACATGTTTAAACAATCATTAAAGACGGAGAGACACCACTTTTGCACCAATTTTCGAGGATATTTTTTAATTTATCCCAAAAAATAAGGGTCCAGCGGAAAATCGAACTATACCACTCGATAGAGCAGACTTTTATCTTGAGAAGCCACCATGTCAAGTTTGGATCGTCGACGCTTTTTTCGAATCAGAAAGCAAAATATCTTCGCCCGACATGAGTTGCCGCCAGTGGCGCTCGCCATTACAACGGTCGTTCGCCGCTCCGTATCCTGTCGCTGCGCCGCACAGTGGAACTTTTCGTCCAAATCGGAGACAAAATCAAAGAACTTTCGATAGAAATGAGGTAGAGCGATGAAATTTTTTTAAAATTATACCTGAAACTTGGCAGAATATGGGAAAAATAGGGAGATTATGGTACGGACGTTTTATAAAATTGAGAAAATTCGTTAAACTCTCACAATTTCAAGAAAATTGCGGTTTTTTCAATAACACGAGCGGAAAAAAATTTTTTTTAACATGCTGCACATCATTTCCTGTAGATTTTTTCACGCCGATTTTAAATCTGGTCTCAAAATTTGTCTACGACCTCAGGATTTTACAAGAAATCGATTTTTGTGAACGGATTGTTTAACGAATTTTCTCAAGGTTATAAAACGTTCGTACCATAATCTCCCTATTTTCCCATATTCTGCCAAGTTTCAGCTATAATTTTTAAAAAATTTCATCGCTCTACCTCATTTCTATCGAAAGTTCTTTGATTTTGTCTCCGATTTGGACGAAAAGATCCAGTGTGCGGCGCAGCGACGGGATACAGAGCGGCGAACGACCGTTGTAATGGCGAGCGCCACTGGCGGCAACTCATGTCGGACGAAGATATTTTGCATTCTGGTTCGAAAAAAGCGTCGACGTTTCAAACTTCAAAGCGGGGTTTCTCAAGATAAAAGTCTGCTCTATCGCATGGTATAGTTCGATTTCCCGCTGGACCCTTATTTTTTGAGATAAATTGAAAAATATCCTCAAAAATGAGTGCAAAAGTGGTGTCTCTCCGCCTTTAGTGATTATTTAAACATGTTTAAACAATCATAATGTATTAATATTTGATATCGCTGTATTCGGGAAAGTCTACAGAATCTTTTGCTATAAAGAACAATTCAATATCTTTTATAATAACACTACAACATTTGTTTAAAGTTGAAAAATATGTTTTTTTTCTAAGTCACGTTCCTCAAAAACTGTGTGTACAGGAAAAAAATTAAAAACAGATTCGGAATCAGCACGAACAACTCTATACGAAGGATCCAACAGTAATTAGGGAACAAATTTGGTGTTGGACAGTGTAGTTATACGAAATGTTAAGTCTCGCCGAATAGACTGGCCACGTTGTGCCGAAGCAGGTGGCTCGAACGGAGGAAGGTCCATCCGAGGAAAACGAGGCAAGCGTCAGATTCTGTTACCTGTGGTGGCACGTTGCGTTTAGACGTAGACTGGACATCGAGCCAGCCCGCAGACTCGCGCGAATTTCATTTCGAATTCGGATCCTCGATTAGCGTGTCAGGTTAGCCTGTTTCAGGGTACAGATTAGGGTCTATGCTCGCCTGTAGAACGTCAGAGCACGCGCCATCTAGCTTTAAGCTGCGATTCACATGAACGCGCATCCGGTGAAGGCTCTATGTGGAGCTGAACTTTAACCTCTGATAACTTTTTTTCTTTTCACATGAACTGTGCTGCATTTTATCCTCATTTCCGCGCTATTTTCTTTCACGTAAGTGTGGCCCAACCTCTGTCTCTTTCTCTCTCTCTATCTCTCTATCTCTTTCTTCCAAACTTTCTCTTCTACTATCTTTCTTTGCCTTTCTGTCTATACTTCTATCTCTGACTCTTTCTTTCTACTTCTTTCTTTCTGTCTGTCTCTCTCTCTCTCTTTCTCTATCGCTCTTTCTGTTTGATCACGCTCTGTGACTCTGAGACAAGCAACGTTCGTAGCGATCCTAGACGAGTCCGTTTCTTCTAGCGGCTAGGGTGAACGTCATGCGTATTTGCATAACTATTTGTACACATCCGTCACGAGAATTGCTGATCGCGTGCCGTAGTAGTCGGGACGTGTACGTGTGCGATCGCGATGCGCGTGTATGTATATATCTGTGGACGCCTGTGCGAGTGTATGTGGGTCACGTATAGGAAATCATGGATATGAGATGCTACAGTGGTCATGTAAACCGGGTGTAATTAGGCTAGAGCTAGGATTCTCTGATCCCCGTACGTGATCTCCCAGATATTCCGCGTATTCGCTGAATCGAGTATGCCAGTTGCTCGCGCGACGATGTTAATCGCTTAATTGGAGAATTATTTATACTATTTTCATAAATTACCAGCGAGATTGTTGCAGCATTTTGAAAGGGGATACCCGGGTAATTCGGGTATTCTTTTAGTGAACGAAAATTAATGATGATTTTGGCGCACTGGTTCGATCAAGTATTAAAGATACACACTATTTGCAAATTTTCACAAAACCTATTTCAACGTTTCGATCTTTATGTAGACCATTTTCAAGAAATCTCTAAAGAATTGCGTCTGTAAAACAATAAATGTTACAAGAAAATCTTTTTCGTTTATATGGATTTAAACTAACGTGAGAAAAAAGCTACTTACTTGCGTAGTGCAAAGTGAACTTAATAATTCATATTTTAAACTTTTCAAAAAACACGTGTTGGTGCTGTGGCAATGTACCGTGTAATGAAGTATAATTGAATCACTACGACATATAGAAACGGAACTAACTTCAAATCGATTGCTAATGCGTAGATCGATATTTGACGCTAAATTCAAATCACACATAACCAATATAACCCTCATTCTTTTTTCTGCTCTCATACCACATTATAATATGGTAATTATTAATTATCATTCAATTTCATTAAATTATACAACACGTATGTGTGTATGTGTCAATTAAAGCAATGAAGCTGTGTCAGGAATTTGTTTAGAAAAAACGAATTCCTGAAAAATTTCTAAACAAATTCCTGACACAGCTTCATTGCTTCAATTGACACATACTCACATACGTGTTGTATAATTTAATGAAATTGAATGTTAATTAATAATTACCATATTAGAATATGGTATGAGAGCAGAAAAAAGAATGAAGATTATATTGGTTATGTGTTAAAATTGAGGGGATTTTAAATTGTATTTTTGTAGAAATAAAATAGATTAGTAAATTTTCATTGTAATTGAAAATTATAATTTTTTAAGCATAATTTAGTATAAATTTAAAATTGTGTAGATTTTAAATTATTTTATTATAGAAATCAAATGGATTAGAAAATTTATATTATGATTGAAAGTAATAATTATTTTAAAAGAAAATTTAATATAAATTTCAAATTGAGAAGATTTTAAATTGTTTATTGTAGGATTAAAATAGATAAATAAATTTTTATTGTAATTGAAGGTAATAATTACTTTAAAAGAAAATTTAGTATAAATTTAAAATTGCAATTATATTTTAAAAATTAAATTTGAATTTAGCGCCAAATATCGATCTACGCATTAGCAATCGATTTGAAGTTAGTTCCGTTTCTATAGGTCGTAGTGATTCAATTATACTTCATCACATGGTACATTGCCACAGCACCAACAAGTGTTTTTTGAAAAGTTTAAAATATAAATTATTAAGTTCATTTTGCACTACGCAAGTAAGTAGCTTTTTTCTCGCGTTAGTTTAAATCCATATAAACGAAAAAGATTTTCTTGTAATATTTATTGTTTTACAGACGCAATTCTTTAGAGATTTCTTGAAAATGGTCTACATAAAGATCGAAACGTTGAAATAGGTTTTGTGAAAATTTGCAAATAGTGTGCATCTTTAATACTTGATTGAACCAGTGCGCCAAAATCATCATTAATTTTCGTTTACAATAATTTACGATCGAAAACAGTAGGAGACAGTTATTCTTTTAGTGTTCGAGCATGGTGCAGCTGGCAATTTCACCGGCTCCGTAACAGAAATAACATGTTCGGCGAATCACGTAGCTCGATGTGAATCGAGTAACAATAATAATTCGGGTTTACCAGCCTCGTGTACCGCGTTGCATGATATCAGCAACAAATATTTCGAAATCGCATGCATTACCGAATCGGCGGAATCAGGAACATCCGGAAGTCACGGCGTGCAACCTATAGAGCTTTTTTAGCGGATCGATGCTTCTACATCCCCCGCAGAACGACCCAATAGTGCGATACCTAGAAAAACATCTTCTCTCTCTTCCCCTCTCGAGACGACCGGGCAAGAGAAAGTTTAAACGCACCACGATTTTTACGAAGTGAAATTTTACTTTCAAGCAGCGACGAGTTTTGTACGAATATCTGTCAAGTTGTTGCATATGGAATGCGAATGTTATAAAGTGTTCCGATCAAGAATAATTAATGTTGTAAAAAGACTTGTTTATTACTTAAAATGGATTGTTGATGCATTATGTGAAAACAGATTAATGAACGGAAGATGTGATTGAAGTTACTAACCCTCTGCACTCGAATGGTGAAAAATAGCATTATTAAAACGGTTTTAATATTATTGAATTCGTCTGTATTCTATAAATTATGAAAGCTATTTGATGCGCACAATGTGAAAAAGATTACAAAGAGTGAGTGTAAAAAGTATTCTTTAAAAGTATCCTTTAAAATAGAATAACTTTTTTATAATTGTATCAAACGACCTGATTTTTTATAATCAATTAGAAGCACTGGTTTACGAAATAATATGCAAAACAGGTTTTCAAAAATTATAATTTACAAGGTTACATGCACAAATAAAAAGGAATTTTTTAAAACTTTTTTATTTGGGCCCTTAAAGAAAATTTAAGATATTATATGTTTTTTAGAGCTATAGTATATAGTTGCACACATGCTGAAATGTTCATTAAAATCGATTGACATACACACGAGTTACAAGCTGTTAAAAATGGTGAAAATCGTAGTTTCTGCTTAAAGTCCTCAGAATCGGATATCTTTCGAAGCGTGTCGTTTTTTCCTGCGTCAACCGATTTCGATGAAATTGTCAGTGTGTGTATGACTAACATAGATCTACAAAACATACATTTTAAATTTTCATTAAGGGCCCAAATAAAAAAGTTTTAAAAAAATGCTTCTTTTAGTTTTGCATGTAACCATGTAAATTATAATTTTTCGAAAATCTTTCTAGCATATCATTTCGTAAACTAATGCTTGATTATGCTTGATTGATTATAAGAAGGGCGTACGAATAGTTTTTACACTCACTGTAGAATAAAAACGGTCCGGTTTGAAAGAAATCTCTCGGTATTCCAATTAAAATTGCTCGAAGTCCAAAGGGTTAATACTCATCCGAAGAAAATTCGAATTTTAAAGTTTCTTTTGTCCGTGAGTGCACGATCGCCGACATAAAGAAAGGAACGGTGAACGTAATCGAGGCGAGGGTGTTCACCGAATCGATAGGAGAAGTGCCGTTTTACCGAGGGAGAGAATGTCCGAATAAAATTCCGCTTCTCGATCATCCGACAGGAAGCCCTTTTCGAAGTGTCGATACGAGAGAAAGATAAAATTCGAGTGAAAAGAACCGTGGCGGAGGATCCTCGAGAGCTTCGGGCCGATGGTCCCCGATCCGAGAGACACGAAGAAATAGATACCGACACCTCGAGGAACCTCATAGCATCATCCCCTAAACCCAATTCTGGCCGCGGACCCTTGGAAACTGAATCGCTGGCGTCGCTCGAAAGAAACGAGGAAATATTCGAAAATAAAAGGCAACTGGGGAACGGAAACGCGAATATCCGATACAACGACCACCGTCTTGCGATTCTTCATGCTTCTTGCCAACGAAACCATTTAATATTTCAAACACTTTCCGAAAAGAAAACTTTCCCATGCAAGAGACAATTTTACAGGAGACTTTTTACATTTCTCTCGATGTCGGGATAAAGAAAAAATGGCGCCGGATTCTAGAATTCTTCTAAAAGGTCATACTACTAGGTCATTTCGAATATCTCCGAAACTATTGTTTATACGAAAAAATGTTTCAGATGAAAGTTGTTCAGTACCGAGGGGGGCATCACGTGGTAGGATTTTTATTTTTCCCGATGGACACTCCAAGGCGAGGAGAAGGTCACCTTGATCTTTTTAAATCGAAAGACCTACTTTCTGTATCATGAATCGATGGACTATCGAATTCCGAGTAAAAATTTATTGACCTCCATATGTCCTAAATATAATAGTTAACGAGATATTATCGAAACAATTTTCTTTCTTCTTTGGATAATATCTCGTTAACTATTATGTTTAGGACATATGAAGGTCAACACTTTTATACTCGGAATTTGATACTCTATCGATGTATGGTATATAAAAATTATTTAAATACAAATAAATTTTTAAAAAATACCACGTTTTTAAAACGGACTGAAAAGTATAAAATAAAATTTTAAAAAACGCCACGTTTAGAAACGGACTAAAAAGTATAAAATAATTTTTTCTAGCCCCATACAGATTCCTAACCCCGTACAGATAGTCCTGAAAATTTGCGATTGTGAATTTTGAATAGCTATGAAAATACTTGTAGGATTTAAAACGAAAAACGTGGGGCGCAAGATAATACATAGTAAGGAGTGTAGAGAGTAGCTGCCGCTGAGGAAACTCGCAAAACAGTTCATATCATTTGCAGTGCAATAAAATTGTTAGTGATTTAGGTGTTCATGCATCAATTATCTATTGCATGCGCCCCACGTTTTTCGTTTTAAATCTTACAAGTATTTCCATAGCTATTCAAAATTCACAATCACAAATTTTCAGGACTATCTGTAAGGGGTTAGAAATCTGTATGGGGCTAGAAAAAATTATTTTATACTTTTTAGTCCGTTTTTAAACGTGGCGTTTTTTAAAATTTTATTTTATACTTTTTAGTCCGTTTTAAAAACGTGGTATTTTTTAAAAATTTATTTTTATTTAAATAATTATTTTCTGCTTTTTAGCCTTATATGTGTGAAATTTTACAATCGATTTTGAACATTTTGATGAGATTATAACAGAGACATGTAGTAAATTTCAGACGGTATTGCAACGCGTCATATCGAAAACGAACGCCGTGGTAAAATGTCAAAGATAAAGGTTCGTCGGAGAATTTCGGTGTAACTGTTCTTTCGCTTGGTAAACAAACATTATACTATAATAATACGTAGTAACTTTGTAAACACCGCACGGAGCTCGAACGCACACTGACGTTCACTGAGCTCCTTCGGTGCGAAGCGGGTCAGTGGAGTGGGGATGAGTCAGAGTGGGAACACGTAGTAGAGTGGGGACGCTGAACGCGAAGACGTACTACGTCACGCGGCGTGGGGGTGCAAAGGTTCAAATTATTAATAATTTATATCTCCTGAACGTATAGGCTTTTTTAAAAAATTTTTTTTTCTGAGCTATATTTAAAATTTCAAGTCTCTAGCTCATCGGGAAGTTAGTTTAAAATCAATTGCAAAATTTGTACCGAACAAACAGACAAACAAGAAAGCGAGCTAATAAAAACGTGGTAACATCCTACTTAAAAAAAGAAAGTTGACCTTCACCTCACCTTGGAGCGTCCACCGGGAAAAATAAAAATCGCACCACACGATGTTTCCCCGTTGGTAATGAACAACTTTCATCTGAAACATTTTTGCGTGTAATCAATATTTATAATGTTCACCCTGTATTTAAAATTTATCGATGACCTTCAAACGACCTCAGCCTGCACAAGAAAGCAAATGGTCAACTGAAGAGAAGACGAGAGAACATTTAATTAAGGGTAGAGGCTGCGCAAGGATGCGCAGTGTCAAAGGAAGCCTGGCAAGATCGGTGGTCGATCTTTGACAGGACCGGGGGTGGTTTTGTCAGATAATTAGCGAAGCCAGCGTAACCAGTTGACAAGGACAAACACGCGTCTAGACCAGTGACAGGATTAGCCTTCTCGTCTGGCTTCTCCCACGCGTTGTTAGCCCCCTCGTTAGAGGAGGTTCGCAAGGAAGCCGACGCGACAACGTGTGACACAAGACGTCGCCTATCGAACGGTGATCCTTGCGAATCCTCGCAAGCGGCTGAACATCCACTCAGATGCTCCTTTCCCTCCCCCCTTGTCAAACCTGTTCAATCTATATACACAGGATTGCGTGTGGCAATTAGGTCTCGCAGGCACCAACGCTCCCGGCACGTTATGATCTTGCGCGTGATTACACGCGACTGCTAGTGTGTGACTGGCGCGACTGGCAGCGTGTATGGTCGTCTTGCGGAATGTTTGACTCTGCATGAGAGTGTCCAGAGTTCGTCGAATCCGACGATAGAAGTGTGGCGGCTGAGAGGCTCGAAAACGCAGATCAGACAAGGATCTGGGATATCCCGCTGAAAATCGCCGACGCTCTAGCGGCGATCGTCGAACCACATTTGTGTTCTCGACGGGTGAATCGCACCTCGGCTCACTGACTAACCTTGAACCCGGGAAATCATTGCGGGTAGAAGCATGAAGATATTAGGGGTTTCTCTTGCGGGAAATACTGCGCGATTTTCCGGCTCGATCTCCGTTATCCTCTTTTGTTTAAACGGAGAATGAATTGCCTGCGGGCAAACCGTAAAAGATCATAACCGGAAATCGCTGTTCCGACTTGGACGCGCAGTACTTTCTGAGACACTGTAAAAAGTCCTAGGAATTTAGACGTACGGTGAAGGTTCGATCGGAGGAAGAAAGATCGGCAAGTAACAGATCAGTTTTACAGTAAATCCTCTATAAACGCTGAAGCCTCGGGGTATTCGTTTGCGTTTGTCGTAGACGGGTAGCTATTTTTTAGAGGTGTGCGAGAACCCGAAATATCGGGTCGGGACGGGAACACGAAATTTTGTCGGGATTGGGACGGGTACCCGAAAATTTCGAGATTTTCGAATTTATCAGGATTCCCGAAAGAAATCGGGATTCTCGAATTTATCGGGATTCCCGAAAATTTCGAGAACCTAGTAATCATTTATATTCGTTTTAATGAATACATTCATAGTTTCGGATTTTTTATTCTAGATGTTTTCGAAATTGAAAGAATGTTGTCCATCGCGAATTCTTTTCAAGAGTGTCTTATGTCATATTCTCGAAATTTTCAGGAACCCGACCCGACTCGGTCTCTTCTCGACTCGTCCCGATCATCGGGTTCCCGATATTTCGGGTTCTCGCACACCCCTACTATTTTTTGAGCTTCAAAAGCCGAGCCGAACGTTGAGAAGGACAGCGCGTGGAAAGAAAGGCGCGGCCGAAGCGACTGCGACTCTCCGCGTCTCTTTCTTTCCCATACGCTGTCCTTCCTTGTGCCCGAAACGTTCATTATCAATTAAACCACTAAATACAGTTGAAATTATATCGTGTTTGGTTTTATTTTAATCAGAAAAATGCCACAAATATATTGGTGAACGTTTCATAAAAAAATACTTAATAATAAAAAAGATTAAATGTTGGTGTTACATTGCGAGAAGTCTCTCCGCGTCGCATTATTAGTGGTTGACACCGATATACCCGAGCCGAGATCAGATTACGAAAGTGAAGGGGATACTTTTTTTGCGTTTACAGCCTTTTTGCGTTTATAGAGGATTTATTGTACTTAGATCGAACCTTCGCTGCGCCATAGTCTCCAACCGAGAAGATCTACTTTTCACGGACAATCGATGACTTAGAGGTTCTAGTCTCACGTCTGTCTCCTGTTCATGTCTTTGTTAATAGCTACGAGGCTCCCTTATACAGTTGTAAATACTCATGGTTAACGTAGAGAATCCTTGAAGACCCAGGACTCGAGGGAACGGAATTTCGTTGAATTGACTGGCAACCGGACACGTCTGATTCAAGACGTCCGCGAAAGATTCACAGAAGGAAGTACAACATTTTTGGAGCACTTTTGTATATCCTTGCAAACGGTGTTCTATAAGAAGTGGTTTGGTAGCAGAGTTGGGCATTAATTAAGGTTTTAATCAAGATTGATTGATTAATGTGTACGATTAAAAATGTAATCATTGAAAAATCGGCGATTGATTCAATCGATTGATGAAGTTAATCGTCAATCGTTGATTAAAAGAAGTAATCATGGAAAAATCGGCGATTGATTCAATCGATTGATGAAGCTAATCGTCAATCGTCGATTCAAAGAAGAAATCATCGAAAAATCGGCGATTGATTCAATCAATTGATGAAGTTAATCGTCAATCGTTGATTACAAAAAGAAATCATCGAAAAAAACACATAAAAGCTCGTAAACAGAGTTTGTATTATAGACCAAATGACAATACATACACCTAAACTCGATTTACATTTTTTCAATATTCATACAGTCTTGATTCAGTATTCCATTTCGAAGTTTCACCAGTTAATCATTAATCAATTATTCGATCGACGATTACAATTGAAAGGAATTTAATCGTGAACCGCAATTAACGACTAAACCAGGAGAAAAATTGTTAATCGCGATTAACGATCGAAGTAGAAACTTATTCGTCAATCGTTGATTAAATCTTTTCCCAACTCTGTTCGGTGGCAATTCGGTTGAAAACGTCAATTTTCATTTTAAACGAGTTAAGCGCGTCAAGCAGCTTGATAAAATTTCCGAAGCGACTCCGGAACTGTGATTGCGCGTCTCTTGGAAATTTAATTTGCCATCCGCTCCTGGTTGTCAGTCAATTACAGTTAAAATATAGCTGAGCGAGTCCGAAAGTGGAAGAATATCCAATGAAGCTTGCTTCCTGTCAGAGATATAAATATGTAACATCCATGGTAGAAGCGTACCTCGCAAAGAGTAAGACATCAGGTCAGAACACTTTGTATCAGAAATATTTGCCTGATCGATGAAGCCTGGTCTCGCAGTCTTTGCTGGTACAGAACCACGAAAGAAAACCGTCGAGGTCGGTATAACCTACAGGGCTTGAAAACTGTTGCAACATCAATTTCTTATAATTAGACTGCGGATTTTATGCAGTCAAACAATAAAAAGATTACAAGAATGTAAGAGTACCAATACAAATCTTACAACTTGATAAAACCACTAAAGAGAGAAGTAAATTTCTATCTGGTTCCTATTTCTTTTAGTTAATGCAAACATTTCTAATTTCGCATAAAGATCCGCAGTCCACTTATAATAATTTAATGTTAGAGGGAGTTTCTACCAAATTAATTTTAGAAGAATTCACATTTGTGTTCGGAAATGCCTTTTCATTCGGAAAATTGAAAGTTCAATAATCGAGGGAAAGGTAAATGTTATTTTTGCTCGAGCACCATGTGTGCGACAGTTTGAAACAGTTTTAATCTCGCACCGGTTTCAAGCCCTGGTAATCCATCGCGAGAGCAGCGAGCCGAGGTGGTTTGAGGTGTGCGTTTAAAGAGTTTCCAAGCCCCCTATCCGCGGCCCCATTTTCTTTGCTGATACTAATGACGGTGTGCAACACTGAAAACCCCACAGAAGATGCACGTGTACAAGAAAACGCTGCAGGCAATGATCTACCCGATCTCCTCGACGACGCCGCACAAGTTCGTCACCTGGACAGCCACGTCGCCGACCTACTGCTACGAGTGCGAGGGTCTCCTCTGGGGCATCGCGCGGCAGGGGGTGCGGTGCACGGAATGCGGTGTCAAGTGCCACGAAAAATGCAAGGATCTACTCAACGCGGACTGTCTGCAGAGTGAGTAACCATTCTATTGCATTCCTTTACTTCTTTTCTCCCGTTTTAACTATCACGAGGACTCACCTGTGGCTCGGGCGAAAGCTCATCTTCAACGCGTTCCGCAGCAACAGCCTCATTTTCGCCGGACTGGTATTCTTCGAACTCGATTTACTTCGAGGATATTTTCCAAATTACATTAACGTTGCCCTCGCTGATGAAAAGCGAAAAGTTGCAGATGTAATCTGTATGCGAGACAAACCGCCAGGACATTAACTCGTCGTGAACTCCGACGTTGATACCTGCTGAAATTATGCCGCGTCTCTCCGAACTTAATTGCCGGAGGCGCAGGCGGGAACGTAATTAACGGGCGCGTCTAATATCCTCCGTGTTAAGCGAACTCGCGGGAAAAATCTCGAATCTAGCGGGTAATTGTCCACTCTTTCAGTCGATCTCCATTGACACGAGAAATGTATTTTCACCAGTTCCGACTAGTTTTCAAAAATGCGAAACCTGTTATCACTTGGTCGCAGGGTGTAGAAGATTCGGGGAAATTGAGTTGGGGGAATAAATTTCGTTAAGCGTATGAGGCGGATTAAACTCTTTAACCACTTCCGCCAGCGTCGGCGGAGAGATACCATTTACCGCGAGGCGTTTTCTCATTTTTTCATAAACCGCTTTTTCATCCCCCGCCGGTGAATGGTCCGGGGTTCTCCCCGGTTTCCGAAAGACGCACTCTTTAAACTTTTCACGCGGGGTTTTGCGTCTTTCGTCGAGCCGGAACATTCGAGGACCTTTAATTTTCCGGTGCAGCCGCGCCGCCGTTGCACCACTGCGCCGGGGCCGCGAGTCTCGCTCGCGAAAATGTTGCCGCCGCTTAACCAGACCGGAAATTACACGTACCGATCGTTCGGCGGCCGGGTCGGGAAACAAACTTCAGGCAAACGGCGCGGCGCGCCCGCACCTCCGCGAAAAATTGATTTTCTCCGGACGGGAAAATAAACGGGCGCCTCGGTTCACGGTGACTTAGTTCGAAAAAACAAAGCCGACCTTCTTCTCCGGAGGGTTCGCGCGTGGGGGGTGGAAAAGAGGCCGGCACGACAAACCGTGCGAAAAAAATGCTTGTTCGTCGTAAATCAGGCGAAAATCATGTCCCCGTTTGCTGCGCTCGCGGATCGGTATGTCGACGATCCTATTGGCTGTTAGACCTCTTTTGTGGATATACAGGGTACTCCCACTAACCAGGGTTCTTCTTCCAGACATTCGAGAAAGCGAAAGAAAACGTTTCTTTTATTTTACCACGTTTTTATTAGCTCGCTTTCTTGTTTGTCTGTTTGCCCACACACTTAAAATCAGTACAACTTTTTTATGAATGGACCAAACGACTTCAATTTCTCTACAAGAATTAGTTTAGTAAATGATAGCTTCGGATTCTAGCCTTACAGAGAAATTAAAGTAGTTTGGTCCATTCATATAAAAGTTATTCTGATTTAAAGTGTGTGGAATCAGTTATGCTCCTTACTGTATATGAGCGAACCACTATTTTCGACGTTAAAAAATAATACAACTGCAGAATAGTCTAGATGAACAGACCAGCGTGTACAATCAATTTCAAAAATAATTACAGTTCAACAAATTCAATCAAATTTTGAAAATTTTTATTACTGAAAAACATTGTCAAGTTTCTTCGAAACAAAAATGAAATAGTATTATTCAAATAAAGTAAACTTGAAAAAAAACAATTTTTGTACGTACATTATTTTGTATGTGTAACAGCAACGTTAATGAAAAAAATGTATTTCCTTTTTATTTCGAGTCTGCTTTTTTCTATTCCTGCCCTCGAATTAATTTATAATACTTAATGAAGCTCTTGCTGTTAAAAGAGTTTGACATGCCTGGTGTACGTCATAATGAAATTTTAGAAAAGTTTAAAAAATCAGCGTTGACCTTCACATGTCCTTGAGATCTCCACCTATGATAAGATTAGTAGCGTCAGAGCCCCTCGATTCCAATCGAGTAACTATAAATAAGTAATAATTGGAGTCCATCGATAATCCCCTCTACCAGTGACTTCTCGCAATCAAAGTTCACAGAACTCGAGGACTGTCGAATACTTCGATAAGAGTGCGATAAGAGAGGGATTAGGAAGAGCGGCACCTTAATTCGAGAAGAAAATTAGCGTACGAACTTCGGGATAGTTTCGCCGTGAGGGGTCGCGGGGATTGGCTGTAAAACAATGGCGCGGCATCCGGGTCGGGTGGCGAGGCTTCGTCGATAATGGGACTCGAAGGGCAAGAGTCGTTAGCCTCGTCGAGCGAATCTGAGACGGTTGGAATATCGGGTGAAAACGAAATCGCGATCGACAGAACTTGCGAGCCTCCCCCTCCTCGACACCGTTCTCTAACGGAGGGCGAAAGAAGGAGAAAGGGCGTGGGCCAAATTGAAATTCTGGGAATGGCCTCAGCGTTACGAGTGTCCTTGGACCTCCCCGATGAAATCTGGCGTCCTCTCTCCTGTCCTACGAAATCCAGTTTCGGCAGAACTTTTCTTCCGAAGGACCGCGCCCGATAACAAGCACTTCATTTATTCTATGGAAGCAATTATTTCGGTCGCCATCTCTCTGCATTTTTTCCGCGTTCTAATCCGTTTCGTTAATTCCGTTTTTCTAAACAATTCCTTATACAACTTCATAATTTTTTGCTTCAATTAACACATACACACAAATTGTGTGTATATTGCAATTAAATTGAATGTTAATTAACAAATACCATACTTTATGTTGGTACGAGAGCAGTAAAAAGAGGACAACAGTCCCTGCTCACTTTATTAGACTCACCTGAAGAATTGGTGCTGTTTGAAATCCTATAAGGAATTCAACGCTGTTTTCAACCTATGGGGTAATGATTTTATACTACAAGGTTGCCTTATGGGTTGCCTATCCAAGTGTAAAATTTTCTTGCAAGAGCAAAAAATCTTACCATGGCCCGGCAACTCACCGGACATGAATCCGATTGAAAATGTCTGGGAGTGCCTGAAAAGAGAACTGGCCAAAGAAAATAAAACGACAAAGACCAAGTTGATAGAGAGAAGAATCTATCACTGGCACCATAACGTTGCATTAAAAGAAATTGCACAAACTTGCATAGATAGCATGTCCAGAAGAATTGCGGCTTTAAAAGCAGCTAAGGGCAGATTAACAAAATATTAGTGTTTTAAGAATTATATTGATCTATTTGTGTTTGCATCCATTGTTTTTGTAAAATAAATATATGGAAAATTCATTGGTCATCATTAAGTGATATTTGGATAAGGCTACTATACCCATTATTTAATGGTAAAACTAAAAATATCATGATTATAGAGGCGAGTCTAATAAAGTGAGCAGGGACTGTATATTGACTGTGTTTGCCTTTGAATTTAGCGCCAAATATCGATCGTCAATGGAACGATCGATATGAGGTTAGTTTTCGATTCTATATGTTGTCACGATACATTGGTACATTGTTACATAGTGCACTGCCATAGCATCAGCCCGTGTTTCATTAAAATTCAGAATATTAAATATTACTTGCACTAAGCATTTACTTCACGTAGTTTAAATCCACATAAATTGAATATTTTACATCAATTATTAAGGTGAAGTGCCCTGGACAGCATGTTTTTCTACTTTAAATTTTATCACTTTAAATAAACAAAAACAATTTCTTAAGAGTTTTAACATACAGTTCAGAGTTTGTAAAGTAGTTTAAAATAAAAAAATCATTGTTTAGGTTAATATCTTAATTGTATTAACAACAATAATTCAAACCTGCAGTTGGACATATTAAATCCAATCTAAGCTAGTACCTGGACAGAAGTAAAGCCTATATCGGGACAAATTCAATTTACGAGTTGATCGAGCGAACATAACCTAAAACGTTGGTTGGTGGCGCTGTTGCGCATGACGAATAGAAGATGCTTTGCGTAATATGTAGTATTCTTATCATAGATTATAGTATTGTATTATTTAACCAAATATATATTTATTTTCATTTACTGTTTTAATAAAACTTGTCATAATACAACTTTTAAGGTTAGGTAGTAATACTGACAGATTTAAGATGTAAGCATAAAGTATTATTAACGTCACAACCGGAATACATTTTCTACATACGTTATTCAAGCTAATAGAAGACTAATTATACGTACATGTAGTTAAATAATTTGCAAACAATGCGTTGATTTTATTCACAAACACGTGTCCGGCTTCAGGCGGAAGCACATTGCGTATAAGCTTAGAGTGGGACAGCTACTGTCATCGCGTCCCAGTATGGAGTACTTATATTTGAAAACAGTCCTAATCTTCGACATCTAATATTTGGATTAATAATTATTATTTACGTTAAGTTTGATTGCCAATTTATTTTAAAATATCAATATCATTATGCGTGATAATTATTTTTTGTCTGGGGGCTTAAATTATATCTTTTTTTCTAACAAAAGTTCGAACTATAAATGCACATGATTCGCATGTAAATTGACTATTTTGTATACTGTTTTCAGATGAACTTTGAATTCATTTTTAAATTTCAATTGATGTCTCAATGAAATAATATTCACACCTACTTGTAGCTAAGGCCTCAGAATATATAATATAATTATTTAATCTCTTAATTACTGATTTTACTATGAAAATTCAATTGTCCAGATTTAGGTATGGACTGTCCAGACTTAGGGCACTTCACCTTACTTTACAAACGCAATTCCTTTGAATATTTCTTGATAATGATCTAAAAGAAGATCGAAACGTTGAAATAGAGATTGTGAAAATTTGCAAGTAGTGTCTATTATTAATACTTGATCGAACCAGTGCGCCGAAATCACGTACAATAACGTTTTTAAGAACAATATACGATCGACATAAGAATACAGTTCTAATCCGTTTCGTTAGTCGCGATTCAAACTGCCGAACGTTGTTTACCTATCTTAAGTAACAAGATCGCGATGCTGCGACTTCCTTTTTGTCGCAAACATTCTTGTTTCACAGTTAGTTTATTTCGTCGATTAATTACGCAGACGTCGCTACGGGATAACAGAAACGAACCGAGCGCAGTTTAAGGGTCTTGCTTACATAGATGGTTACACAAATCTCCGATGCTAATTGGTTATTAATTGATGGGCAACAGCACGAACTGGCGTGGAAAGCTGGAAGGCAGGATTTTTAATTAATTTTCTCGCGGTTCGTCGGGTCACTTGTTACCGATACACTGTTTGTACTTCGCAGATAATAATACGTATTCACCTTGCTTTCCGCTCGACGTCCGCTCCGATTAATTTACTAGCCTGAATACAAAGTGTTTCCGAAACGTGCAAAATGATTTCGATTTCGATCGAACGAATGATTAATCCAGCATTCGTCGAACAACTCTAATCGAAATGAGAACTCTCGATGCTCGAGATCCAATTAGGGTCGCGCCGATCGATCCCGGGGGCAACGTAATTCTCCGTGGGCCACGTTCCCTGTGACTTTTTTCGACGGCATGAGTTATTAACATTCCTATCGACGCGGCCAGTCGACTATTGATTCTTCCCTCCAGCCGGCGATCGAGCTCTGGCAAACATAGAACAACAAACGGCCGAACGTGCGCGTAATCACCGTTTTCCCGACGTTCCGGCGGTTTTTCACGGTCGAATCAGCCCCCTGTCGTTTGATCAATAAATCGCTCCGGGTGCCATTCGATCGAACGAGTCGATTTAATTCGGCACAGCATTCGTTGCGCCACGAAATTTCACCGGTCGATTGTTTCATTTTCGCAGGGGCGGCTGAGAAGAGTTCGAAACACGGGGCCGAGGATAAGGCGAACAGCATAATCACAGCCATGAAGGAGAGGATGAAGCAGAGGGAGCTCGAGAAGCCGGAGATCTTCGAGCTGATCCGGTGAGTCTTTCACAGCCGAAGATATTCCTTTCTTTTCTGCCTTTTCTGTCTGCCGCAGCAGAGTCGACTCGACGGATAAGCGCCGTCGATCGGTCGCAACGCACCGAGTTACGAGGGAGACATTGTTGCGTTCCGTTGCGATCTCACTGGCAGAATCTGTCGCCATTGCTCGCCGATCCCTTCGAACGCAGATTCATTTGAATCTTCAGGAGAAACGACACTGCTTTGCACCGACGATTCAATCCCGAAAATGAACCGAATTGCTATCGCTTTTAATACTCTATCATTACTTATTCAGATTAATGAAGGAGACGATCCTGCAACGAATAAGAGAAGGACACTGCTTTGCACTGACGATCCAATCCCAAAAATGAACCGAATTGGTGTCGCTTGAGAAACGATCGATTTTAATGCTTTATCATTATTTATTCATATTAATGAAGGGGCGATCCTGCAACGAATAAGAGAAGGACACTGCTTTGCGCTGACGATCCAATTCCAAAAATGAACCGAATTGGTTCGCTTGCGATACGATCGATTTTAATACTCCATCATTATTTATTCATATTGATGAAGAAGACGGTCTTACGACGAATAAGAGAAAGACACATGAAGAAATTTATTTAATAATTGGTTTAATAGTGGAAATACCCTAATAGCATTTATGGATGGCGAACGGTGGCCAACGGTTGGGAGTTAGTTGGGATATGGTTAGTGGTATTGCCTACAAATCCCCAACGAATATCTAATGTTGGGCCTACAATTATTATAGTCGGTTAACTAACGCGAAAGGGTATAGCCGGATAAGCATGGGCCAGCGGCCCCCGTTCCGATTTTCCTGATTCCTGTCTTAAAACATCGTTTCATGTCTAAAAAAACATTGTGTAAAATTTCAAATGTCTACCCCCACCGATAGGGGTGATATTCAGGTAAATTCCCTCGCACTTAAATGCAATTTGCTCTAAACCGAGAAAAGATATCGACATGGGATAAACGGCAAATAAAAGATATAGATACACTCTATATTTCAGATTTTTTTCAGAATTTTTTGCTAATTACACTGTCCAACAAATTTCAACTTTATTTATGTTCCCTAATTACTGTTGGGTCCTTCTTATAGAGTTTTTTGCGCTGATTCCGAATCTGTCTTTAATTTTTTTCCTATACGCACAGTTTTTGAGGAACATGGCTTTGAAAAAAAAACATATTTTTCAACTTTAAACAAATATTGTGATGTTATTATAAAAGATATAGAATTGTTCTTTGCAGCAAACGATACTGTAGACTTTCCCGAATACAGTGATATACAATATTAATACATTATGAGTATTTAAACAGGTTTAAACAATCATTAAAGACGGATAGACACCACTTTTGCACCAATTTTTGAGGATATTTTTCAATTTATCTCAAAAAATAAGGGTCCAGCGGAAAATCGAATTATGCCACTCGATAGAGCAGACTTTTACCTTGAGAAACCACCCTGTCAAGTTTGGATCGTCGACGTTTTTTTCGAACCAGAAAGCAAAATACAGTGACTCAAACAATTGATCAAATGTTTAATTTTGTTTAAATTTTTATTTAATTGAACACATGTTAATAAGATATGTAACAAAATATTTTATTATAATACATACATAGTTTTCGTAGTTCATATAATACAGAATTAACTTAAATATGTTACACTTTTTAAACAAAATTAAATGAAATTAACAAATTATGTAATGATCAAATTTTTGAGTTTGAGAAAATGAAATATTAGTACTTCGTATACCCACCTTTCGCTTTCAGTACAGCTTCTATGAGTCTTGGCATACTATCTACTAAACTTTTACACTGTTCAGCCTTAATATTTTCCCAAGCGGTTTTAACTTCTGAACACAATTCAATAATACTTCTCGAATTGTGATTGAAGTTGGCAACTGTTCTTTTTAGTAAACCCCATATGTGTTCTATTGGGTTCAGATCGGGAGACTGTGGGGCCAGTCTAAAACAGTAAAACCATAGCTGTTAACCATACTTTGGTGATTTTTGCCTTGTGTTTAGGTTCGTTATCGTGCTGAAAAATGACTTCTTCTGCGTTCTTATTCCATTTTACCAAACTTCCAATTAAACTTTTCTGCAGGATGGATGTGTATGACGTTGCAGTCATTCGACCTTTAATTTTTTCAACGCATCCGACGCCCTCAGTGGTCATACAACTCCAAACCATGATATGGCCTCCTCCAAATTTCAGTGTTGGATGAACTTGATGCGACCGTACTTGTTCTATATTTCCTCGCCATGTCGATTCGCGTCCATCGCACCCAAAACAATTAATTTTCGTCTCGTCTGACCATATTACCCGGGCCCAATCGAGATCTGTATAATTTTTACATTTTTCGGCAAACTGTAGTCAAAGCTTCTTGTGCCGCTTTGTAAGAAGAGGTTTCTTTATTTTTGCACGTCCTCTTAAATTCACTTCTCGCAGTGCATTACGCACTGTCTCAGCGCTTACGTTAATTTTTTTGCATTTGTACAGCACTTTAACGCTACCATTACGGATTGATCGTATGATTCATCGCTTTGTGATAGTGGATAACTTTGATTTTCGTCCTGCTTTATTTTATAGTATGTTTTCTTTTAAAGTTTTACGTACTGAAGACACAGTACCAACAGAGCACAGTATCTTCTTAGAAATCTCGCGATGAGAAAGCCCAGATATTAATAGTTTTTTCATTTCTGATATTTTACTTGCTTTTATTGGTCTCATTATGAAATATGACTAAAAATATCTTTTTTATTCATTATTTTATTACAAACGTATTCTCGAATGTTTAAAAATAACGTTATGACTTACCAGTAATTATATTTGTGCTAAGGAATGCCAAAAATATAAGAATTTTTCACAATTGAGCTAAACACAAATAATTGATCAAGTATACACAGAATATACAAATTCGTAATACACATCCGCTTTATACGATTACAGGGCTTAAACTGTCGTAAAGTACCGACGCAATGTTAACATTTTTCGTATATGTCTCAACAGTCTTAAGCAAGATTCTGAGAAAGGTATACTGTGACTTGTTTCCTTTTTGTTCGAACATTTGATCAATTTTTTGAGTCACTGTATCTTCGCCCGACATGAGTTGCCGCCAGTGGCGCTCGGGACGAGATACGGCGCAGCGACGGGATACGGAGCGGCGAACGACCGTTGTAATGGCGAGCGCCACTGGCGGCAACTCATGTCAGGCGAAGATATTTTGCTTTCTGGTTCGAAAAAAACGGCGACGTTTCAAACTTCAAAGCGGGGTTTCTCAAGATAAAAGTCTGCTCTATCGCATGGTATAGTTCGATTTTCCGTTGGACCCTTATTTTTTGAGATAAATTGAAAAATATCCTTAAAAATTGGTGCAAAAGTGGTGTCTCTCCGCCTTTAGTGATTATTTAAACATGTTTAAACAATCATAATTTATTAATATTTGATATCGCTGTATTTGGGAAAGTCTACAGAATCTTTTGCTATAAAGAACAATTCAATATAATTTATAAAAACACTACAATATTTGTTTAAAGTTGAAAAATATGTCTTTTTTTCAAAGGCATGTTTCTCAAAAACTGTGCGTATAGGGAAAAAATTAAAAACAGATTCGGAATCAGCGCAAAAAGCTCTAAACGAAGGACCCAACAGTAATTAGGGAACAAATTTGGTGTTGGACAGTGTTATTTATAGTTGAAAATAATTAATTAATCTTTTGGGAATTTTTTTAACTATCTTTCCCCTAGGTTGACACCTACCAAAAAATTCTAAAATATTGCTATGATTTTAACCTATTTTGTAAAAAAATCTCAGAAGTGTCCGTTTGGTGGAACAGTGTCAAAAAAAAATAAAGTATGCCGGCGAACGCTCGGTTTGATCAGTAACGACGCAGCGACCGATTCCTCTTGCGGCGGCTAGTGATGGGAGCGAACGGGAAGTCGGCGCTTTTCTTGTCTTTTTCTTTTTTTTTATATGTATTTATAAACTAAACGATTTTTATTGCCTAGAATATAATTGTTTAGACTTCTAACTGTAATCATGTATTAGAAGATTTAGTCGCATTTTTACATGTGTCAGCTTTTCCGTACAAGCGCCGACTTCCCGTTCGCTCCCGTCACTAGCCGCCGCAAGGGGAATCGGTCGCTGCGTCGTTACTGATCAAACCTAGCGTTCGCCGGCATACTTTATTTTTTTTGACACTGTTCCACCAAACGGACACTTCTGAGATTTTTTTACAAAATAGGTTAAAACCATAGCAATGTTTTAGAATTTTTTGGTAGGTGTCAACCCAGGGGAAGATAGTTAAAAAAATTCCCAAAAAATAAATTAATTATTTTCAACTATAAATAATTAGCAAAAAATTCTGAAAAAAATCTGAAATATAGAGTGTATCTATATCTTTTATTTGCCGTTTATCCCATGTCGATATCTTTTCTCGGTTTAGAGCAAATTGCATTTAAGTGCGGGGGAATTTACCTCAATATCACCCCTATCGGTGGTGGGGGTAGACATTTGAAATTTTACACAATGTTTTTTTAGACATAAAATGATGTTTTAAGACAGGAATCAGGAAAATTGGGGCGGGGGCCGCTGGCCCATGCTTATCCGGCTATACCCTTTACGACAACGACGACAACGACAACTCGGCCAGCTAATATAAGCGTGGTAAAAAGGTGAAATCGCCAGCAGGAAATGTATCGTTAGCATAAGACAAATCTGGGTACCCGTGACCGGTCGGGTACATTATCCGAAGTTTTAGCATTTGCATAGATTAGTTATGGCCCGCTCGACCGTCTGAGGCCGGGAACACGGCCGCGAGAGCACCGGCATTCAGGATTTTGCCGGGACAGTGGAATAGGTGAATTTAGGTCAGCCGACCGTCGCGCGATAAAGAGCGCGCTGGCAAACAGCGCTATGATCCATCCGACGCGATACCGTGTTGCGTTCCGTGTCGCGTCGCATCTTTTGTGCAACATCAGGACGACACAAAGGATTTCAAAATATTTCTCTCCGAGCTTCGAACTCGAAAAACCGAGCACACGCCTGATAGACCGAGTTTTGTTCGCGCGTCGCCCTACGAGCACTGCGAACTTATGCTCGGGGAAACGGTAAACGTTCCATCCTCAAACAGATGCCTCTTGTTTTCTCTCGGAAAACGCGAACTGTCATTTCGCCGATTCCTACGTGATTTTTAACCGTGAATTTCGACGGTTCCTTTTTACCACGTTTTCATTAGCTCGCTTTCTTGTTTGTTTGTCTGTTTGTCCGTTTCCAACCAGCCTCTTTGTGTTCCGCGAATAATTTCTCTGATGAATCTTATTCCTAATTTTATTACTACTGTGCTGCGGATTCGATGCATAATTTTGCATAATTTATAATATCCAGAAGGCTCCAGAAGTAAAATTAGTATTGGACAGCGTTGTTATTGCGCCTAAGGCGCAAGAAAATATGAACGCAGCCTACGATACTCTTTCCCATACTTTTCTCCGATACTACTGACCCAGTTAGCTCCACGAAACTTCCTGATCCTGCCGTTACAGCCATTCAATACACTTTTTTTCTGGCGGGAGCCCGGTATTAGATTAATGTATTATAGCTGCTTCGTAATTCTCGGAAATTTAATAAAGATACGCTGCATGGAAACTCGGCGGATCGTTGCACGAACTCTCGAATTTTCGAAAAGCATTCCAGGCTATTACCGTCCATAATTTTTCTCAGAAACTTTTTAACAAGTTCTCCCGCGATCCTAACCATCCCTGATTTGAATTTTAAATTACCGAGAATGAAAAAGAAGAATCCAGGACGAACCGTTTCTCGACAATTGAGTGGTTTCGGTATTTCTAACCCAATAAGTTTATATAACCATTTGTTGGGATAGAAAAAGTCAAGATCACTTTTCCACCTGAGTACACGTAGGGCATAAACAGTAAATCCTGTATAATCGCAAAAAGACCGTACACGATAAACGCAAAAGAAAATATCCCCTCCACTGCCGCTGAAAAGTATGTGGACACTTACCATGTTCATGAAATTTGCGATATATAATGTATATTTTCATTATCAAACAATATTTGTTGCTAAAGTCTATTATGAATATGTATGTAATGTATTCTAATAGTACCAAAATAAACAATTTAGTTATCCAATTTTCTTAAATAAATAAAAGAAAAACTATGGGATCACATAGATAGACAAGTCCGAAAACGATGTCCCAAGTCTGAGAAACATTTGTGGGAAATATTGGAATCTGAGTGGAACCTTATTGAAAGTGAAGTAATGAAAAAGTTAATAGCCAGAATGCCACGACTAGTAAACGCGGTCATAAAAGCACGCGGTGGATATGTAGACGAAAAGAAAATATAATTATTTTTTATCATTATCGGGGAGATATTTAATAAATTATTATTAAAATATGTTCTCCAATACTGTACGAACTGAAATACATACGAGATAATCAAATTTACCAAAGATATCATAACTTTTTTCAGGTAGTTATAAGAATTAAGGAAGTGTAACGCCAATATTTAATCTTTTTTATTATTACTTATTTTTTTGTGAAACTTTTTCCAATATATTTGTGGCATTTTCCTGATTAAAACAATACTAATCACGATATAATTTCAACTGTATTTAGTGGTTTAATCGACGATGAACGTTTCGAGCGCAAGGAAGGACAGCGTATGGGGAAGAAAGAGACGCGGAGAGTCGCAGTCGCTGTCTCTCTTTACGCGCGCTGTCCTTCTCTACATACGGCTCAGCCTTTGAAGCTCAAAAAAATAGTGTTCGTTTACGAACTTTGCCAACGAACCTCCCCAAGGCTTTTGCGATTACAGAGGATTTACCGTACATACGTGGCCGCCTTTACCGCGGTGTCGACACAACAGAGCGCGTGTTGTATCGGGGTTGACTGTAATATAAAATTCGCAGAACGAGCACAGAGCACATGGCGCCTTGGCGTTTCGTACAGCTGTTAACCGATTCCCTGTGCTCGGCACCGTTTCACGTGACGATTCGCTGAGCAAACACGACGCGACCCGACTGCACGGTAAATTCTGGGTGCTTCTAACCAGATGTGTAATCTTGATTGATCGAGCCCCCCTCCATTTACAAATCTGCATCATCCTTTTGACGTCGCCTCGAACGATCCAGGGCAGAATGGTACGCGAATCCTTCACCTGAAGAACGCTCATTTATTTCGCGCCTGTCAACCGGAAGCTGCTGCTGCTGCTACAATAATAATGCGTCGATATCCGTTCAAAGGTATATTACGCGACGGTAGGTGGGATATTAAACTCACGGGATTGAATTACCGCTTCGAACGGATCCAGCAACGCCCGACACGATCAGGATGATAAATTGGATAATGAAAGGCTGTAATACTTTACTTGTCGCGCCGGGATACTGCCAGAACATCGACTGCCGTTTTAAAAGATCATAAAGTCGGCCAATCATCATCCATAACTAGTCTGCGGATCTTTATGCGAAATAAAAATGTCCTGCATCGATTGTCGGAAGCAGGGATAAGACAAATAATTATTTAAATAAAAATAAATTTTTAAAAATACCACGTTTTTAAAACGGACTGAAAAGTATAAAATAAAATTTTAAAAAACGCCACGTTTAGAAACGGACTAAAAAGTATAAAATAATTTTTTTTAGCCCCATACAGATTCCTAGCCCCGTACAGATAGTCCTGAAAATTTGCGATTGTGAATTTTGAATAGCTATGGAAATACTTGTAAGATTTAAAACGAAAAACGTGGGGCGCAAGATAATACATAGTAAGGAGTGTAGAGAGTAGCTGCCGCTGAGAAAACTCGCGAAACAGTTCATATCATTTGCAGTGCAATAAAATTGTTAGTGATTTAGGTGTTCATGCATCAATTACACTGTCCAACACCAAATTTGTTCCTCAATTACTGTTGGGTCCTTTGTATAGAGTTGTTTGCGCTGATTCCGAATCTGTTTTTAGTTTTTTTCCTATACGCACAGTTTTTGAGAAACATGACTTTGAAAAAAAACATATTTTTCAACTTTAAACAAATATTGTAGCGTTATTATAAAAGGTATTGAATTGTTCTTTATAGCAAAAGATTCTGTAGACTTTCCTGAATACAGGGGTATTCAAAATTAATACATTATGATTGTTCAAACATGTTTAAATAATCACTAAAGGCGGAGAGACACCACTTTTGCACCAATTTTTGAGGATACTTTTTAATTTATCTCAAAAATAAGGGTCCAGCGGAAAATCGAACTATACCACTCGATAGAGCAGACTTTTATCTTGAAAAACCACCCTGTCAAGTTTGGATCGTCGACGTTTTTTTCGAACCAGAAAGCAAAATATCTTCGCCCGACATGAGTTACGGAGCAGCGAACGAGCGTTGTAATGGCGTGCGCCACTGGCGGCAACTCATGTCGAGCGAAGATATTTTGCTTTCTAGTTCGGAAAAAACGTCGACGTTTCAAACTTCAAAGCGGGGTTTCTCAAGATAAAAGTCTGCTCTATCGCATGGTATAGTTCGATTTTCCGCTGGACTCTTATTTTTCGAGATAAATTGAAAAGTATCCTCAAAAATTGGTGCACAAGTGGTGCCTCTCCGCTATTAGTGATTATTTAAACTTGTTTAAAGATCATAATGTATTAATATTTGATATCGCTGTATTCGGGAAAGTCTACAGAATCTTTTGCTATAAAGAACAATTCAATATCTTTTATAATAACGCTACAATATTTGTTTAAAGTTGAAAAATATGTTTTTTTTTCAAAGTCACGTTTCTCAAAAACTGTGCGTATAAGAAAAAAATTAAAAACAGATTCGGAATCAGCGCAAAAAACTCTATAAGAAGGACCCAACAGTAATTAGGGAACATAAAAAAAATTGAAATTTGTTGGACAGTGTTATCTATTGCATGCGCCCCACGTTTTTCGTTTTAAATCTTACAAGTATTTCCATAGCTATTCAAAATTCACAATCACAAATTTTCAGGACTATCTGTACGGGGTTAGGAATCTGTATGGGCCAAAAAAAATTATTTTATACTTTTTAGTCCGTTTTTAAACGTGGCGTTTTTTAAAATTTTATTTTATACTTTTTAGTCCGTTTTAAAAACGTGGTATTTTTTAAAAATTTATTTTTATTTAAATAATTATTTTCTGCTTTTTAGCCTCATATGTGTGAAATTTTACAATCGATTTTGAACATTTTGATGAGATTATAAGAGAGACATGTAGTAAATTTCAGACGGTATTGCGACGCGTCATATCGAAAACGAACGCCGTGGTAAAATGTCAAAGATAAAGGTTCGTCGGAGAATTTCGGTGTAACTGTTCTTTCGCTTTTTAAATAAACATCATACTATAATAATACGTAGTAACTTTGTAAACACTGCACGGAGCTCGAACGCACACTGAGCTCCTTCGGTGCGAAGCAAGTCAGTGGAGTGGGGATGAGTCAGAGTGGGAACCGAGTGGGCACTGCGATCGTCGCGTGGGTACGTGTAACGGTTAAATTTTTAATAGTTTATATCTCCTAAACGCGTAGGCGTTTAATTACAAAATCAGTTGTAAAATTTGTACCGAACAGACAAACAGACATACAAGAAAGCGACCTAATAAAAACGTGGTAAAATATTTAATAGCATACAAAACATATTTTGTTGCATTCGAAACAAAAGTACGATATTCTAAATTTTTCTGATTCTCTTTGCTGTTTTATATTGCAGCTAAACAATTTCTTCATAAATGCATCAAGATCCGCAGTCTATCGTCGAATTCGTTTTCATACGCGCTGAAGACGGGTCCCTGGAATCGTGAAGATTTCTATACAAGTGCAACTACTATCAAATTTACGTTTGATCTGGGAAATTGCGTTCTCCCCATCGCAGAGTTACGTCCTCGCCGTGGAAAACTTGTTACGCGAATACAGATCCATGGCGTCGTACATGCATTTCAGTTGCCCTAATGAAACGTCATACGCAACGTTTACGGCTGAAGCTAGGTGTAGGTTTCGTCTAATAAGCAAGTTCTGCATATTTTATTACCGAAGCGTCACAAAAGTTGTGCGCCTACGACGGTTTTAGGTCCGATAAACATATGAGATGTTTATTTTGAAAGTGGCCTAAGTCCGTTTAAGTTTAAATTGAGATATTTAAGAGTTTGCGTTTCAATGAAATTAGAAATATACGTATGGGATACCAATGTATCACACTCCTTAAGTGTATCGAAGAGAGCTAAATTTACAATTCCTATTAAAAAAGCAATTATTAAGTGAATAATATGTATCTTCTTACCAAGAAAAGACTTGAAGAATGCACTTTCAAAATTAACAACTAAATTTGTCATAAAATTCGAAACAGCCCAAGTCCATTCGATATCATTTAAAATGCTTCACATTTAAAAAACAATAATCAATTTATTTTATAGTTCATTACAAAACTTGGAAAAACTCTATTTATACAATTCAGGAAATCTTCTAACTATATAAATTACATGAATTTATGATTTCGGCGCCAGGTTCGATCAATCATACAAAGACAGCAAATGTGCAATTATTTAAACATGTATCTCGACGTTTCGGTATCCCTATGTGGATCATTTTCACAAAGAACATTTATTGCGTCTGAAAATAATGCAAGAAAATTATAATTTGGCAAAAATATTATAACACAGCCGTGTAGATCCAAAAGATTAAATAAAAATAACACACTTAACATAAAGTTAAAATTAATTTAAAATAAAGCTATTACCTTTCTGGCACTTCTTGATAACATTATTATAATCTCGAGGGACAAACAGTAAACTATTTTTCAAAATCTCTGTCATTCGCTAAAAACTACTACCTTAACATCAAACAACTAACGAATCGACTTAGGCCACTTCCAAAATAAAAATTAGCATCATTCTATCAACCAGCTAATTTCCTTTTCACAAAATCATTGTGATTTTAAATATATTAGTTACAATTTGCTTCAGAATGAAAAGATAATGTAGAAATGTAAATATTAAAATTGCTAGCTTGATTTCTCTCGAAAATGGACTCGGGCCACTTCCAAAATAAAAATTTGTATCATTCTATGAACCAGCTAATTTCCTTTTTACAGAATCTTTGTGATTTTAAATATATTAGTTACAATTTGCTTCAGAATGAAAAGATAACGTAGAAATGTAAATATTAAAATTGCTAGCTTGATTTTTCTCGAAAATGGACTCGGGCCACTTCCAAAATAAAAATTAGTATCATTCTATCAACCAGCTAATTTCCTTTTCACAAAATCATTGTGATTTTAAATATATTAGTTACAATTTGCTTCAGAATGAAAAGATAACGTAGAAATGTAAATATTAAAATTGCTAGCTTGATTTTTCTCGAAAATGGACTCGGGCCACTTTCAAAATAAAAATTAGTATCATTCTATGAACCAGCTAATTTTCTTTTTACAGAATCTTTGTGATTTTAAATATATTAGTTACAATTTGCTTTAGAATAAAAAGATAACGTAGAAATGTAAATATTAAAATTGCTGGCTTGATTTCTCTCGAAAATGGACTCGGGCCACTTTCAAAATAAAAATTTGTATCATTCTATGAACCAGCTAATTTCCTTTTTACAGAATCTTTGTGATTTTAAATATTATAGTTACAATTTGGTTTAGAATGAAAAGATAACGTAGAAATGTAAATATTAAAATTGCTAGCTTGATTTTCCTCGAAAATGGACTCGGGCCACTTTCAAAATAAAAATTAGTATCATTCTATGAACCAGCTAATTTCCTTTTTACAGAATCTTTGTGATTTTAAATATATTAGTTACAATTTGCTTTAGAATGAAAAGATAACGTAGAAATGTAAATATTAAAATTGCTAGCTTGATTTTTCTCGAAAATGGACTCGGGCCACTTTCAAAATAAAAATTTGTATCATTCTATCAACCAGCTAATTTCCTTTTTACAGAATCTTTGTGATTTTAAATATATTAGTTACAATTTGCTTCAGAATGAAAAGATAACGTAGAAATGTAAATATTAAAATTGCTAGCTTGATTTCTCTCGAAAATGGACTCGGGCCACTTTCAAAATAAAAATTTGTATCATTCTATGAACCAGCTAATTTCCTTTTCACAAAATCATTGTGATTTTAAATATATTAGTTACAATTTGCTTTAGAATGAAAAGATAACGTAGAAATGTAAATATTAAAATTGCTAGCTCTATTTTCCTCGAAAATGGACTCGGGCCACTTCCAAAATAAAAATTTGTATCATTCTATCAACCAGCTAATTTCCTTTTTCACAAAATCATTGTGATTTTAAATATATTAGTTACAATTTGCTTTAGAATGAAAAGATAACGTAGAAATGTAAATATTAAAATTGCTAGCTTGATTTTTCTCGAAAATGGACGCGGGCCACTTTCAAAATAAAAATTAGTATCATTCTATCAACCAGCTAATTTCCTTTTCACGAAATCATTGTGATTTTAAATATATTAGTTACAATTTGCTTTAGAATGAAAAGATAACGTAGAAATGTAAATATTAAAATTGCTAGCTTGATTTTCCTCGAAAATGGACTCGGGCCACTTCCAAAATAAAAATTAGTATCATTCTATCAACCAGCTAATTTCCTTTTCACGAAATCATTGTGATTTTAAATATATTAGTTACAATTTGCTTCAGAATGAAAAGATAACGTAGAAATGTAAATATTAAAATTGCTAGCTTGATTTTCCTCGAAAATGGACTCGGGCCACTTTCAAAATAAAAATTAGTATCATTCTATCAACCAGCTAATTTCCTTTTCACGAAATCATTGTGATTTTAAATATATTAGTTACAATTTGCTTCAGAATGAAAAGATAACGTAGAAATGTAAATATTAAAATTGCTAGCTTGATTTTTCTCGAAAATGGACTCGGGCCACTTCCAAAATAAAAATTTGTATCATTCTATCAACCAGCTAATTTCCTTTTTCACAAAATCATTGTGATTTTAAATATATTAGTTACAATTTGCTTCAGAATGAAAAGATAACGTAGAAATGTAAATATTAAAATTGCCAGCTTGATTTTCCTCGAAAATGGATTCGGGCCACTTCCAAAATAAAAATTAGTATCATTCTATCAACCAGCTAATTTCCTTTTCACGAAATCATTGTGATTTTAAATATATTAGTTACAATTTGCTTCAGAATGAAAAGATAACGTAGAAATGTAAATATTAAAATTGCTAGCTTGATTTTCCTCGAAAATGGACTCGGGCCACTTTCAAAATAAAAATTAGTATCATTCTATCAACCAGCTAATTTCCTTTTCACGAAATCATTGTGATTTTAAATATATTAGTTACAATTTGCTTCAGAATGAAAAGATAACGTAGAAATGTAAATATTAAAATTGCTAGCTTGATTTTTCTCGAAAATGGACTCGGGCCACTTCCAAAATAAAAATTTGTATCATTCTATCAACCAGCTAATTTCCTTTTTCACAAAATCATTGTGATTTTAAATATATTAGTTACAATTTGCTTCAGAATGAAAAGATAACGTAGAAATGTAAATATTAAAATTGCCAGCTTGATTTTCCTCGAAAATGGATTCGGGCCACTTCCAAAATAAAAATTAGTATCATTCTATCAACCAGCTAATTTCCTTTTCACGAAATCATTGTGATTTTAAATATATTAGTTACAATTTGCTTCAGAATGAAAAGATAACGTAGAAATGTAAATATTAAAATTGCTAGCTTGATTTTCCTCGAAAATGGACTCGGGCCACTTTCAAAATAAAAATTAGTATCATTCTATCAACCAGCTAATTTCCTTTTCACGAAATCATTGTGATTTTAAATATATTAGTTACAATTTGCTTCAGAATGAAAAGATAACGTAGAAATGTAAATATTAAAATTGCTAGCTTGATTTTTCTCGAAAATGGACTCGGGCCACTTCCAAAATAAAAATTTGTATCATTCTATCAACCAGCTAATTTCCTTTTTCACAAAATCATTGTGATTTTAAATATATTAGTTACAATTTGCTTCAGAATGAAAAGATAACGTAGAAATGTAAATATTAAAATTGCCAGCTTGATTTTCCTCGAAAATGGATTCGGGCCACTTCCAAAATAAAAATTAGTATCATTCTATCAACCAGCTAATTTCCTTTTCACGAAATCATTGTGATTTTAAATATATTAGTTACAATTTGCTTCAGAATGAAAAGATAACGTAGAAATGTAAATATTAAAATTGCTAGCTTGATTTTTCTCGAAAATGGACTCGGGCCACTTTCAAAATAAACGACTCACGCAGAGTCTACGAAAAGTATAGGACCTATGTTAAAATTATAAATAGATCTTCATGCAATCGATATAATAAAAGTCCCAAAGGACCTGCAGGTCTCAAAACTGAAAATATCATTTTATTATGTAAATTTGTCTCTCCCGAGTGAAGAGATGGATCACACTGAAGGTGACTCGTGAATTCACGAACGATTTCTGACGGCAAACAAGAATCGTGATTGATGCCTAACCGATTCAGTATGCTGCGTACGGTGGGTGATATCCGCGGCACCGGTGCACGCAACAAATTTATTTCGTTCGAAAATATTCATGGTCAATGACGTATCTTCATGCCTGTCAATCTCTATCGTATTTCCTACAGTATTTTACGACCGATACCTATGTCGAAATCGACGCCAGTATTTTTCGCGTAAAATCTCTCCGTTCTTCATTTTTTTTTGTGAAAAATATGACATTGTTCGACGGACCAATGTCCGACGGAATCGTCTATTCATTATCCGGATCGTTCCCGAACGCTTTCGCAAATCCTCCTCAATATTTGCATGTGAATTGATTTCGAGAGGCAGATCTTATGTATCCGCGCGACTCGCGTTCGCAATCCGGCTTGCATTATTTACCGAAACAATGGCAGCGTTCAGATAGTCCGGAAAAATCAGGTCGACGTACAAATCGCGGTGGAACAACGAGGAGATTCGTCGGGGAGAAACGGAGGCAAGACAGAAATTGTAAATTGTTTTCGAAACGCTAGGTAAGAACGAGACAAAGGAGTTGTGTATGCATTTTTCTTTTTTAATAAAAAGAAAGCATAATGCTCTTGCATCTCGGGGAGAAATCCGAGTTATCATTTTACCGAGGCGAAAATACAAGGTACCGCATAGTGAAAAAAAGAAGAGCCTCCTACTTTCCAGTTTCAAACGACCCTCGTACATTTTAAAACGGACGCGATAAAAATATGCGATGCACTTACTCGGCGGGACCTCGAATCGTACCGCGCGAAACATTTTCCACGGTGAGAACGGAGAAACATACACTCGAGGACGAATGGACAGCGCATCTTGCAATTTTTAAAATCGTTTAAATGTCCATGCGCCGCACAGTGCGCCGATCGCCGATCTAACTGTTCAAAATTCAGAAAACCAGCGCGACCAAGACAGTGTTTACGCGACAGAACGAGTATGGTCTTTCAGCCCTCCCCCTACCCCATAACTTTATTTAGCAACAGAGATTTAATAACTTTATTATGTATAATAACTTTATTATAAAAGAAAATATAATTATAAAAAGAGAAAAACCATACATTACGGTCATTATATCGCTACTCCGGAAGTATAATGATACAACTGCAAAAATTGAAGATTCGGTTTAATTCTTCTATGAGAGTATATACTTTATAGACATTGTGGGTTGTTATTGCAACTTTTAAGTTATTTCAATGTATAAAATAATAAATACCAGCCTCGATTTACATTATGTCGATTTACAAACATCTAGTAAATGCATTTTTGAGCCCGCCAATACAATAAAGTCAATTTTACAAAATTCTACACTTGCGCCATTATACTTCCGGAGCAGCGACATGTTCTTTGACATAGAAATTGAAAAATTCCTCATTATGGACGTATATGGATATGAAACTGGTTAAATCTAATAACGAAATAATCCACAAAGGATGATCAACCATGTTTTTGAGGTTAGGTTAGGTTTGGAGCAAGTTACACATTTCTAAAGTTTGAAAAGGACTGTAATTATCAAAGAAATTACGTCGCTAAACAAAATAATGGATGGTAATATAATATAATATAATACTAACGTTCCTTTATGTACTCCATAGCTCGTGAGAAAGGTTTTATTACTCAACGTTTAAGAGAACACTACTAAAAGTAAATATTTCACTTTCATTGCTTACTTAAAACCAGCTCAAAGTCCGTTTAGCCAAATATTTATTATGTTTCGAGCTCTCAAATATATAATTAAACGCTACACAAACGTTGGTGCGCAAAGTCCAATTTTCATTTTGGGACTTTTGAACAGCTAGATCGGCGACCGGCCGCACTGTGCGCCGTATTTTGGACGATTTAGCGAATTGAAAGCAGAATTGGTAATTCAAACAATTCTTTGAGTGTATAATTTTAGGGGAACGCCGGCTCGTATATGAATTGTAGAACCGCATCATTAACTAATTCAGACTAGTGTCGTATAATTAGGGAATCCCGGCTAATGAGGGATGGATCGCCAGTAATAGCTGTTGGAGGGTAGCTGCATCGCTGATTAATTTCGCACCGTGAGAAGATGCGATTAGGGGTGGCGTCGTATCGATTATGCCATGTGCGGTGGAATTATCAGCTTGATCAGTTGCATTATTATTAGCCAGTCAGTTTATACCTAAGGAAAGCGATGAACGATGGGAACGGTATGCTACGTGCTTTTGGAACACCGGCGATTTTCCCGGCTGCCACCCACGGAAATTGCAATTCCGACCTATGCTCCAGCCTTGATTACTTAATAACTGATAATGAGTCTGATCGATGCCCTGCTGTTACGTTTAAGTCAATCGCGCGAATGCTAGATGTTTCAGCCCGGCCTTTATCGAGCGTGGAACCGAAATAGAAGTCGCCTCGTCGAATAACATATCGGTATGAACGAAAAATTGGTCGAATTATTGTTTTTCTAACAATGTCGGCAATGAATATATTTTTTGTATAGAATGATCTTCACGGTCACAGAAGGTCGAATTATTGTTTTTCTAACAATGTCGACAATAAATATATATTTTGTATAGAATGATCTTCACGGTCACAGAAGGTCAGGAATGAAATATTCAAAATGTGTCCTCCATTTCTGACCTCGTGCGACCTTGAAGATCATTCTGTCGTACGAATATATACGTACTGTCTATACTGTCCCTAGTAGCACAAAAATATTGGATAAATATTTTTTAAGCCACACTTTTTAATATGAGAAAAATATTTCTTTCTATCTTATAAGTTAGGATAAAAAAGAATATTTGGTACTTAATATAAAATAAATATTGTATGTATATTTGAATATTAAAAACAGATTGAATCTGATATAAATATTTATCCAATATTTTTGTGCTACTAGGGGTCATACGAATGTATTCGTTTTAGCACAAGAATCTCATTTAAAAAGGTGGAGGTCACCCTCATTTCTAAAGAAATAATGCGGATAAAAAAAACTTACGTACACCATTATATATTGTTTGTGAAGAACAGTAGAATTTTCCAGGGACCATAACTGTTATAACCAAAAAGAAAAAGAGTCATAGAGTAACAAGTATTTCATCGACTAAAATCGTATTGGTTACAGATAAGGATGATAAGTAGACTCTGCGGATTTTATGCATTTGTGACAAAAATGGGTAAGCACAATTTAAAGCAGTGGTCATATTAAAAGGATTTAAAGACATCAGCGTGTCGGTTCCAGCTTAATCAGATGATCAAAAGAAGAAAGAAATTTTTATTTCACTTCTGTGTCTTGCAATCATTTTTTATTTTGCATAAAGATTCGCAGTCTAATTATAAGTAATCGAAAATAGTTTCTCTTGTTGGTAAATGTTGTCGTTCAGGTCAATTAATTTCGATCGCTCATAATAGTTATCGATAAGTGAAATTTATTTTGCGCGCTCATAATAGTTATTGATAAGAGAAGTTCATTTCGATCGCTCATAACAGTTATCGATGAGAGAAGTTCATTTCGATCGCTCATAACAGTTACTGATGGAGGAAATTTGTAACAGTTATTATTAAATAGTACAACTTTCAAATGGTAGACAATCAATTATTTCATAAATTTTTGATTTGTAACATTAATTGCTACAATCAAAATTTAATGTGACAAACAAACGGATTTTGTGTTGTTCTTATGGTCTGTTGATTCAGTTTGTTGTACGAAACCTTTTCAATGAATTTCACAGGCTGGCTCCATCCGAAAAAGAGTAACCCAATAACTCAATAATATAATAGTAATAGTAATAGTAACTCAATAATTAAATAAGCAACTAAAATGAATTTTCTCATCAATAATTATTATGGACAAGTGAAAAGAAATTCGATCATCGATAAATGTTATGAGCGATAGAAATAAATTTCACTCACTGATAATTGTTATGCGCGATAGAAATGAACTTCTCTCATCGCTAACTGTTACGAGCAATCGAAATGAACTTCTCTCACCGATAACTGTTATAAGCGATCGAAACAGTATTTCTTCATTGATAACAGTTATCGAGGAGGTTCCAATTTTTTTAAAGCTAATAACTGTTCTTTGTAACCAAAAAGTATAAAAATTGATATTTTTTAATAATTTTGTTCTTCGAATTTCTTCCTTTATATTTTGTGTACATAATCTTAAATTTCAATAATAATCAACTTTTCATTAATGATTTTTATCGTAGAAAATTTTATAATAACTGTTATTTTTGGTCCCTGGAATTTTCTCCTTATTCATGTCTTCAGTCGAGCTTTTCCCGTTTTAATAGTCGAGCACCATCTCGAATCGGCCGGCAGTGGTGTTTCAGTCTCGAGAGTCGAAAAGATCGAAGTATCGATCGAGCTGGATCTACAGTCCAGACGAAAGTCGGTGAGTGACCGGTGTATAGGTTAGCAGGGATCAGGGTTAATTAATATTGCCACCCCGTTGAGGAATTTCCCCCGCAATTGTTCGAGTTGATAACGGGCTGGGCCGTGAGCCGATCGATTAAATATCGATCAATAATTTAGCTTGTACCGCTTGTCTCGCTATCGGACCACTCGATACTTTTCCGCCCGGTATTAATTAATGGAACAGCTGCCGCGAGCGTTAGAACAAATTACCGGGAGGGAAGAAATAAAAAGTTTCGTTTACTTATCCGCCGAGTTGCAGACGCGCCTCCAGCCTCTGTTTTAACTTGCGCCGAAGAACCAAACGTCCGTTCGAGTTCCGAGAGAGAGAGAGAGAGACAGAGATTGAAAACCGTCAAACTTTACAAATTACTCAATTACCGGACTTATAGTAACATAGTGCAATTAAGTTTGAATTTTAACGATCGTAAATTGTTGTTTATGCACAAATGATATCGGCGCTACCGGTTCGATCAAAGATACAGAAATTAGCAATTTTGCAGAATATATAATTTCAACGTTTCGGTTCGGTTTTGAACCATCATCAACAAAAGTCCGCGTCTGTGAAATTTAATATACACTGTTATTCATTAACACAGGAAAATTTTATAATTTAAACAAGAGGTAATATACATACTTGCTAATTGTGAAAAAACACAGAATGAAGAGCGTAAAAGAAATGGTACTTGTCAGTAAGAAGGTTTAAACTGTACTAGACTGTAACCGTTGCGACAAAGTCAAAGCAGAAAACAGAGAAACATCGTAGATCTAACTAGACAATCCGATGTCAAGGATCAAGAGACACCAAATCAATGTTTGGCGCGAAATTCAAATTTTAAATATTCATCAACAAACTTCCAGCCAATGTATTACCAAAAATTGGTAGAAAAAATTAGCAATCATTTAATGTGTGAAATTTAACATAACAATGTTAATGTGCTTAACCATATTTATAAACTGGAATTCATTAGTTAGATTATTATAGAAGATTATTATAGTGGAATTAGAAGGAAACGCGAAAGACAGTGGAAAAAATACCACGTTTTTAAAACGGACTAAAAAGTACAAAATAAAATTTAAAAAAACGCCACGTTTAAAAACGGACTAAAAGTTATAAAATAATTTCTTCTAGCCCCATACAGATTCCTAACCCCGTACAGATAGTCCTGAAAATTTGCGATTGTGAATTTTGAATAGCTATGAAAATACTTGTAAGATTTAAAACGAAAAACGTGGGGCGCAAGATAATACATAGTAAGGAGTGTAGAGAGTAGCTGCCGCTGAGGAAACTCGCAAAACAGTTCATATCATTTGCAGTGCAATAAAATTGTTAGTGATTTAGGTGTTCATGCCTCAATTATCTATTGCATGCGCCCCACGTTTTTCGTTTTAAATCTTACAAGTATTTTCATAGCTATCCAAAATTCACAATCACAAATTTTCAGGACTATCTGTACGGGGTTAGGAATCTGTATGGGGCTAGAAAAAATTATTTTATACTTTTTAGTCCGTTTTTAAACGTGGCGTTTTTAAAATTTTATTTTATACGTTTTAGTCCGTTTTAAAAACGTGATATTTTTTAAAAATTTATTTTTATTTAAATAATTATTTTCTGCTTTTTAGCCTCATATGTGTGAAATTTTACAATCGATTTTGAACATTTTGATGAGATTATAACAGAGACATGTAGTAAATTTCAGACGGTATTGCGACGCGTCATATCGAAAACGAACGCCGTGGTAAAAAACTTTTTTTTAACATGCTGCACATCATTTCCTGTAGATTTTTTCACGCTGATTTTAACTCTGGTCCCAAAATTTGTCTACGACCTCAGGATTTTACAAGAAATCGATTTTTGTGAACGAATTGTTTAACGAATTTTCTCAAGGTTATAAAACGCTCGTACCATAATCTTCATATTTTCCCATATTCTGCCAAGTTTCAGCTATAATTTTTTAAAAATTTCATCGCTCTACCTCATTTCTATCGAAAGTTCTTTGATTTTGTCTCCGATATTGAAATAAATGATATTGAAATTATAGTTGATATTAATGAAATGAAATTGAAAAATTGAAGTTGAAATGGAAGAGTAGAAATTGAAGTTGAAGTGGAAGAATAGAAATTGAAGCTGAAAATGAAGTTGAAGAGTTGATATTGAAATTGAAGTTGAAATTGAAAAATTGACATTGAAATTGATGTTAGATTTGAAAGATTTGAAATTAACGAATTGAAATTGAAAAATTGACGTTGAAATTGAAGAGTTGAAATTAACAAAATGAAATTGAAAAATTGAAGTTGAAATTAACAAAATGAAATTGAAAAATTGAAGTTGAAATGGAAGAGTAGAAATTGAAGTTGAAGTGGAAGAATAGAAATTGAAGTTGAAATGGAAGAGTTGAAATTGAAGTTGAAAATGAAGTTGAAGAGTTGATATTGAAATTGAAGTTGAAATTGAAAAATTGACATTGAAATTGATGTTAGATTTGAAAGATTTGAAATTAACGAATTGAAATTGAAAAATTGATGTTGAAATTAACAAAATGAAATTGAAAAATTGAAGTTGAAATTAACAAAATGAAATTGAAAAATTGAAGTTGAAATTGAAGAGTTGAAATTAATGAAATGAAATGTTTTAAATAAAAAATAAAATGTTTTAAATCTTACAAGTATTTTCATAGCTATCCAAAATTCACAATTACAAATTTTCAGGACTATCTGTACGGGGTTAGGAATCTGTACGGGGCTAGAAAAAATTATTTTATACTTTTTAGTCCGTTTTTAAACGTGGCGTTTTTTAAAATTTTATTTTATACTTTTTAGTCCGTTTTAAAAACGTGGTATTTTTTAAAAATTTATTTTTATTTAAATAATTATTTTCTGCTTTTTAGCCTTGTATGTGTGAAATTTTACAATCGATTTCGAACATTTTGATGAGATTATAAGAGAGACATGTAGTAAATTTCAGACGGTATTGCGACGCGTCATATCGAAAACGAACGCCGTGGTAAAAAACTTTTTTTTAACATGCTGCACATCATTTCCTGTAGATTTTTTCACGCTGATTTTAACTCTGGTCTCAAAATTTGTCTACGACCTCAGGATTTTACAAGAAATCGATTTTTGTGAACGAATTGTTTAACGAATTTTCTCAAGGTTATAAAACGCTCGTACCATAATCTTCATATTTTCCCATATTCTGCCAAGTTTCAGCTATAATTTTTTAAAAATTTCATCGCTCTACCTCATTTCTATCGAAAGTTCTTTGATTTTGTCTCCGATATTGAAATAAATGATATTGAAATTATAGTTGATATTAATGAAATGAAATTGAAAAATTGAAGTTGAAATGGAAGAGTAGAAATTGAAGTTGAAGTGGAAGAATAGAAATTGAAGCTGAAAATGAAGTTGAAGAGTTGATATTGAAATTGAAGTTGAAATTGAAAAATTGACATTGAAATTGATGTTAGATTTGAAAGATTTGAAATTAACGAATTGAAATTGAAAAATTGACGTTGAAATTGAAGAGTTGAAATTAACAAAATGAAATTGAAAAATTGAAGTTGAAATTAACAAAATGAAATTGAAAAATTGAAGTTGAAATGGAAGAGTAGAAATTGAAGTTGAAGTGGAAGAATAGAAATTGAAGTTGAAATGGAAGAGTTGAAATTGAAGTTGAAAATGAAGTTGAAGAGTTGATATTGAAATTGAAGTTGAAATTGAAAAATTGACATTGAAATTGATGTTAGATTTGAAAGATTTGAAATTAACGAATTGAAATTGAAAAATTGATGTTGAAATTAACAAAATGAAATTGAAAAATTGAAGTTGAAATTAACAAAATGAAATTGAAAAATTGAAGTTGAAATTGAAGAGTTGAAATTAATGAAATGAAATGTTTTAAATAAAAAATAAAATGTTTTAAATCTTACAAGTATTTTCATAGCTATCCAAAATTCACAATCACAAATTTTCAGGACTATCTGTACGGGGTTAGGAATCTGTACGGGGCTAGAAAAAATTATTTTATACTTTTTAGTCCGTATTTAAACGTGGCGTTTTTAAAAATTTTATTTTATACTTTTTAGTCCGTTTTAAAACCGTGGTATTTTTTAAAAATTTATTTTTATTTAAATAATTATTTTCTGCTTTTTAGCCTTATATGTGTGAAATTTTACAATCGATTTTGAACATTTTGATGAGATTATAACAGAGACATGCAGTAAATTTCAGACGGTATTGCGACGCGTCATATCGAAAACGAACGCCGTGGTAAAATGTCAAAGATAAAGGTTCGACGGAGAATTTCGGTGTAACTGTTCTTTCGCTTGGTAAACAAACATTATACTATAATAATACGAAGTAACTTTGTAAATACCGCACGGAGCTCGAACGCACACTGACGCACACTGAGCTCCTTCGGTGCGAAGCGGGTCAGTGAAGTGGGGATGAGTCAGAGTGGGAACACGTAGTAGAGTGGGGACGCTGAACGCGAAGACGTACTACGTCACGCGGCGGGGGGTGCAAAGGTTCAAATTATTAATAATTTATATCTCCTGAACGCATAGGCTTTTTTAAAAAATTTTTTTTAAATATTGCATTGTCATCCAGTTCTGAGCTATGTTTAAAATTTCAAGTCTCTAGTTCATCGGGAAGTTAGATTAAAATCAATTGCAAAATTTGTACCGAACAAACAGACAAACAAGAAAGCGAGCTGATAAAAACGTGGTAAAATAATTACAATTCTAATCGGCAATCCGTAATTTCTCTTTTAGAAATGAAGGTGACCTCCAACCCGGCAATCAATGTATTATAACACCGTCCTATATAAAAGAATGATTATAAATTCTTTTTAAACAATTTCCGGGCTCGATGAGACTCGCAGTTTCTGCAATCCAGATAGCTTCGAGCGCAAAGGATTGATAAAATCCTGCATTATTTTGCATACGGTTCTGCGCGGACCCGGCACGGCGTCGCGCCGGGAAAAAAGCTTCGCAGAGAGACGTCTGTGCTTTCGTTACTTTCGTGTCAAAGAAATATCATTAGTCGACGCCGGAAATGATCGTTTAGCGTGCAAAGCAGTGTCGATGGAGGCGTGCGCGCCACAGTGTGTTCGTAGACAGGACAATACGATCGGGTAACGATCTCTTTGAAAGACGAGGAAAGAAAGAGAAGCGGGGAGCGGTCGAAGAGCAATGGCGATTGCGAGCCAGGGGTAAAGATACGAGGAGCGTGTGAAACGAACCAGAAACCTCGTAGCTTTCGCAAGGCCAGGTCTCGTCTTCTCTGAGGGTTGAGCCGGTAAAATCTCGCGCCGAGACGAGACGGGCTCGGGAGGTCGAAGATACGACGACACGTTTTTTGGTACGTTGCCATCGAGCAATCAACGTCCTCGTTAGCGGGCTGATCGATGACCGCGCGCGCGCGTTAATTACAAAGCCATGTGTCCGCCGACGCATTGAAAATATCCCCGGATGAACTCGAGCGGTCTGCCACGCGCTGCTGAACGTTCGCCTCGATTTATACCCGACCAAGTCGAGATATCGGCTTTCCGATAAACAGTTATTTATCAGAGGCAACAGTTACCGCGCGTAAATTCTCGCGTCGGATAAATTTCCCTCCCCCTCGCCTTTTCTCTTCCATCTTGAAGGGCGAGGAGCTTCTTAACACTAAGTTTACGGATCTCTATAAAGAACTATTTCACACTGTTTCATAAACATAGCAAGAATCTATCAAGTCTAGCAAGTCTATCCAAATTTTTGGCCATTTTTCCGAAAATACAAACCCAAAGAAATAAATTTGGTAAATAATTCCTCAGGGAAGCGTCTTTGCAATCTGAATAGTCGCAAATTAAGAATATTAGAATCCGTAATTTTGAAAGATCCCGTAAACCTAGCGTTAAGAATGCTTCTTTTTAACAACGTACCAGTCGCGGATCTTCGACCTCGCGAAGTAGCTTCACGGGAAAAAGAGAACGATTTGAACGAGAGAAATTAGACGGTCCGCGGAAATGAGAATGAGAGGAACAGGTAGGACGAGATCTAGGCCGTTGGCGGAGCTCATGTGAAAGAAAGTCTCGTCGGAGTTTAGGTCAGTCTTCGGGGTCGACGAGGTGCCACATACGGGCCACATGATGTCGGTGAAGCAGTCGGTTCTGGACGGTACCAGCAAGTGGTCCGCGAAGATCGCCATTACAGGTTTGTGGCCAGCTCGTTGTGACCGCCGGCCATGACCGGTTTTGCACCCCTCCGTGCAACGAAACGATGAAACGTGCAGCGCTCGATTCTTATATTATATATATATATATCTCTACATATACATCTCGATATGATACATACATATATGTGTACCACCTATGTGCCTCAATGTCTTATTTATTATTGCCGAATCTTTATTTCCGTTTTGTCGAACCACTCGCCCAACATCCATTTTTGTTATTCACACACCGATATCCTACCACCGCCCCCCTCACGAACCCTCTTTCACATATCCGCATTCATGTGTTTCTACTTTGTCTATATCTGTCTTATCATTGGTTTTCTTGCTCATTGATTGTGATTTTCAGGCTGCGGATCTTTATGCGAAATCAAAATGTTCTGTATTGATTGTGGGAAGCAGGAATAATAAAATAAAAATTTATTTCATCCCTTACTGACTTTGTTACATTCAAGAGAACCATTGCAGCATTCTGAAATTTTTCTGATCCTTTTCTAACCAATTTCTTCGTAAATGCATAAAGATCCGCAGTCTAATGATTATCGTTTTGATTTATTCATCTTCGACGTATGACGCTCTGCCGGCTGCTGCTGTGTTGTACTGACTGTCACATCTATATATTCTATATTGTCTAGCGGATTTGGCTGTGCCCGTTGTCGGAATGCACCCGTTCATCGCATATGTGTGCATAGAGCTGCGCAGCTAGTGGTATTCTGGACGGTTTCACGGTTCGCGGACAGAATTCTCCACACTCTTGTATCTCCATCCCCCGCCCTCCACTCTCCCCCTCTCTCTCTGTCGACCATAAAGCACACTTTGGGGACACTCGGTATAATTCCATTGGAAAGACTACACGCAGAGTCTGGGCAAATATTTTATTTAAATAAAAATTCCGAATAAAGTGGGTTTAAAACACACTTGGATAAAACCCACTTTATCCGAAATTTTCATTTGAATAAAATTTTTGCCCAACTCTACACGTTCAATGTTTCTTAAAAATGTCGCACGTCCCCTCTCTGTCGACTATAGAATGGAAGCACATTTTGAGGCCACCCGGTACAATTTTATTGGAAAGACTAAAGGTTTAAGGTGAAGTGCACTAAGTCTGGACAGTCCAAAAGTGATACCTAAATCTGGACAATTGAATTTTCATAGTAAAATCAGTAATTAAGAGATTAAATAATTATATTATATATTCTGAGGCCTTAGCTACAAGTAGGTGTGAATATTATTTCATTGAGACATCAATTGAAATTTAAAAATGAATTCAAAGTTCATCTGAAAACAGTATACAAAATAGTCTATTTACATGCGAATCATGAGCATTTATAGTTCGAACTTTTGTTAGAAAAAAAGATATAATTTAAGCCCTCAGACAAAAAATAATTATCACGCATAATAATATTGATATTTTAAAATAAATTGGCAATCAAACTTAACGTAAATAATGATTATTAATCCAAATATTAGATGTCCAAGATTAGGACTGTTTTCAAATATAAGTACTCCATACTGGGACGCGATGACGGTAGCTGTCCCACTCTAAGCTTATACGCAATGTGCTTCCGCCTGAAGCCGGACACGTGTTTGTGAATAAAATCAACGCATTGTTTGCAAATTATTTAACTACATGTACGTATAATCAGTCTTCTATTAGCTTGAATAACGTATGTAGAAAATGTATTCCGGTTGTGACGTTAATAATACTTTATGTTTACATCTTAAATCTATCAGTATTACTACCTAACCTTAAAAGTTGTATTATGACAAGTTTTATTAAAACAGTAAATGAAAATAAATATATATTTGGTTAAATAATACAATACTATAATCTATGATAAGAATACTACATATTACGCAAATCATCTTCTATTCGTCATGCGCAACAGCGCCACCAACCAACGTTTTAGGTTATGTTCGCTCGATCAACTCGTAAATTGAATTTGTCCCGATATAGGCTTTACTTCTGTCCAGGTACTAACTTAGATTGGATTTAATATGTCCAACTATAGGTTTGAATTATTCTTGTTAATGCAATTAAGATATTAACCTAAACAATGATTTTTTCTTTTAAATTGCTTTACAAACTCTGAACTGTATGTTAAAACTCTTAAGAAATTGTTTTTGTTTATTTAGAGTGATAAAATTTAAAATAGAAAAACATGCTGTCCAGGCATAGGGCACTTCACCTTAGTTGTTCCTTAAAAATGTCACACGAATTCTAGCAAAATGTTCGCTTGTATTCTCCAACCTCCTCTCTGTCGACCATAGAATGACCTCGGAAATCGCCTCTGTCAAGAAAGCGCATTTTCGGGACATCCGGTAGAATTCCATTGGAAAGACTAAACGTTTAGTTGTTCCTTGAAAATGTCACACGAATTCTAGCAAAATGTTCGCTTGTATTCTCCAACCTCCTCTCTGTCGACCATAGAATGACTTCGGAAATCGCCTCTGTCAAGAAAGCGCATTTTCGGGACCCCCGGTAGAATTCCATTGGAAAGACTAAACGTTTAGTTGTTCCTTAAAAATGTCACACGAATTCTAGCAGAATGTTGGCTTGTATTCTCCGGAGATCGAAGGGAGGGGATGATATACGTCGGGCGCGTTCTCAAGAATCACTTTGACCTCGAAGCGGTTCGCCGCAGCCGGTATCGAGTTGGCTCCGAGAGAACACTGTGCAACAGATATACATTCACTCACGTACACACACAGACACACATCGTGAATGAAAATATCGTATGTGACGAACGGGTGCATATTTCTCACAGGTCATTCCCCCGAAGCGCATCCCATTTCCATACGTCCCTTCCAATTACTTCAACGTTTTCGTCGATCACCGCGCCATTTTGCCCAAGTGTCGCCTACATAATTTACGCTCGCCTGCGGATGCAACAATATCAATATATTGGACATTTCCCGACGTTCCGTTCGATCCTCTCCTCCTGCCCACCACGTTTTTGTCTTCGCAACGCATCTTCATGGATCACCGGACCAATCCCCTTCGGTAGAACGTAGGCTGTCGTCTATAAGTCACTGGACATTGTTCTTTTATTAAGGTATTTTTAAAATTAAAAGATATACTGAAGGTCGTTTCTCGAAAAAATAATCTAAATATGTTTCTTTCATTTCTGACCTTTTACGACCTCGGAAGGGTTGAAAACATATACTGTGGTCGAAATAATGATAGGTTCATATCAGTTTTACGATATAACAGTGTGTTTTATGTAATATTCGTTGCATATGTCACAATGTAATTTGTAGAACACATAATGTATTTGTATAATACAATTTTTATTAATGTGTTTATGAATCAATATTACAAAAATTTGGAGGTTTTGTGCGAAATAAATACAAGTTCACTGAATTATTTTCTAGATGGAGATAAGAAAACATTACAAATTAATTAATTAACCAGAAAACTCAGTATTTAGTTGCTCCTCCATTGTTGTTGGTCCTCCAACACGATAATGCGCCAATTCATTGTGCAAAATCAATTAAAACATATTTTCAAATCAGCAGAAGTTGAGGTTTTACCTTGGTCATAAAAAAACCCAGACCTTAAGTCACTTAACCTCATTTAAAATCTATGGGGCATTTTATCAAGAAAAGTTTACAACAATGGCAAGCAATACCTAACGGTGAATGAATTAAAAAATGGCATCAAAGAGGCGTGATCTCAGATCAGATCAGAGAAATTAATAAACTCAATGCCACAAAGAATATTTGAGGTCATACAAAACAATGGAGGACCAACTGAATACTGAGATTTCTGGTTAATTAATTAATTTGTAATTACTTTGTAATGTTTTTTTATCTTCAACTAGAAAATGATGTATGTGAACCTATATTTATTTCACAAAAAATTTCAAAATTTTTGTAATATTGATTAATAAGCACACTGATAAAAATGATATTATTTAAATACATTATGTGTTCTACTAATTACACTGTGATGAATCACTTACTACATAGTAATAAACGATAGAAATGTTACATGAAACACACTGTTACATCAACAAAAATGATGTGGGCCTGTCATTATTTCGGCCATTGTAATTTCTGTAAGTGTTCAAGAAGACTTATGGTCGATAATAGAATTAGGAAGGAAAGGCACAGCTGGTTCGTACGCAGAATTTTGAATTTGTCGAAAATTCTAGGGAGACATGCCCCAGCTACCAACAGCGGAAAATTCCGAATTCGAGTCTGCGCACGTGAAAACATTCGAAACACACTCGCGCAGAATAGTTGGAATTAATGACGCGTTATTCCCCATACCGGTGTACACCGTTGTTATCTCCAGTAATATTTCATTGTTCGAAACGATTTAGGGAACCGTACCGTAGAACCTTCCAATCACGATCGTTGTAGCTGTGTGATTTCAAATCGAACGAAAGTAGGCACATTTTTCATCAGTCTCCCACGTTTGCTGTTAAAAATACTAGGACTACAGATTAGCCTCGATCGTTGTAATTACGAGGTCGTTTAGCCGTTTAGCCCAGTGACTGGGGTGGTCGTTTCAGTCGTTAGTCACCGTTCGGCTTCTGTGAATCTCCGGTAAGTGTAATTCTATTGTTACTTGTGTATCTGTGCTAGAATGTCCTAGCAGTACTGTCAGTCGAGTTGTCTCATCTTCGTCGCTAGGAATCAGGGACCAAACATAACAGTTATTCTAAAATTTTCTACGATTAAAATCATTAATAAAAAGTTAATTATTATTGAAATTTAAAATAATGTACACAAAATATAAAGAAAAAAATTCGAAAAACAAAATTATTAAAAAATATCGATTTTTATACTTTTTGGTTATAAGTAACAGTTATTAGTGTCCAAAAAATTGGATCCTCCTCGATAACTGTTAACGATGAAGAAGAACTGTTTCTCGATAACAGTTATCGATGAGAGAAGTTCATTTCGATCGCTCATAACAGTTATCAATGAGAGAAATTATATTTTGATCGCTCATAACAATGATTGATGGAGGAAATTTGTAACAGTTATTATTAAATAGTACAACTTTCAAATGGTAGACAATCAATTATTTCATAAATTTTTTATTCGTAACATTAATTGCTACAATCAAAATTTAATTGCTACGCTCATAACAGTTATCGATGATCGAATTTCTTTTCACTTGCTCATAATAATTGTTGATGAGAAAATTCATTTCGGTTGCTTATTTAATTACAGAGTTGTCTACTCTTCTTCTTTTTTTTTATTTATTTTTTAAAAGGTTTCGTACAACGAGACGAATCAAGAGACCATAAGAACAACACAAAATCTGTTTGTTAACTGTCTTTGATAATTGATTGTCTACCATTTGAAAGTTGTACTATTTAATAATAATTGTTACAAACTTTCCTCAATACAGTTATGAGCGATCCAAATAAACTCTCGTTGATAACTGTTATAAGTAGACTGCGGATCTTTATGCAAAATAAAAATTTCTTAGCTGAATTGCAGCAAAGTGGAGTGAAATAGAAATTCATTTTCTTCCCTATTGTTTTTAGTAGGTTGAGAATAATGTAATAGTATGTTTAAATTTTTTTAATATTTCTGCCATTTTAAATTAGACCTATTCATTTTCGTCATAAATGCATAAAATCCGCAGTCTAGTTATAAGTGATCGAATTGTCGAATTTGTCTCAACGATAACATTTACCAACAAGAGAAACAATTTTCAGTTACTTATAATCCTTATTTGTAACCAATACGATTTCAGTCGATGAAACACTTGTTATTCAGTTATTTTCTACGATTAAAATCATTAATAAAAAGTTGATTATTATTGAAATTTAAAATAATGTACACAAAATATAAAGAAAAAAATTCGAAGAACAAAATTATTAAAAAATATCGATTTTTATACTTTTTGGTTACAAGTAACAGTTATTAGTGTCCGAAAAATTGGATCCTCCTCGATAACTGTTATCGATGAAGAAGAACTGTTTCTCGATAACAGTTATCGATGAAAAAGAACTGTTTCTCGATAACAGTTATCGATGAGAGAAGTTCATTTCGATCGCTCATAACAGTTATCAATGAGAGAAATTATATTTTGATCGCTCATAACAGTGATTGATGGAGGAAATTTGTAACAGTTATTATTAAATAGTACAACTTTCAAATGGTAGACAATCAATTATTTCATAAATTTTTTATTCGTAACATTAATTGCTACAATCAAAATTTAATTGCTACGCTCATAACAGTTATCGATGATCGAATTTCTTTTCACTTGCTCATAATAATTGTTGATGAGAAAATTCATTTCGGTTGCTTATTTAATTACAGAGTTGTCTACTCTTCTTCTTTTTTTTTTATTCATTTTTTAAAAGGTTTCGTACAACGAGACGAATCAATAGACCGTAAGAACAACACAAAATCTGTTTGTTAACTGTCTTTGATAATTGATTGTCTACCATTTGAAAGTTGTACTATTTAATAATAACTGTTACAAACTTTCCTCAATACAGTTATGAGCGATCCAAATAAACTCTCGTTGATAACTGTTATAAGTAGACTGCGGATCTTTATGCAAAATAAAAATTTCTTAGCTGAATTGCAGCAAAGTGGAGTGAAATAGAAATTTATTTTCTTCCCTGTTGTTTTTAGTAGGTTGAGAATAATGTAATAGTATGTTTAAATTTTTTAAATATTTCTGCCATTTTAAATTAGACCTATTCATTTTCGTCATAAATGCATAAAATCCGCAGTCTAGTTATAAGTGATCGAAATGTCGAATTTGTCTCAACGATAACATTTACCAACAAGAGAAACAATTTTCAGTTACTTATAATCCTTATTTGTAACCAATACGATTTCAGTCGATGAAACACTTGTTATTCAGTTATTTTCTACGATTAAAATCATTAATAAAAAGTTGATTATTATTGAAATTTAAAATAATGTACACAAAATATAAAGAAAAAAATTCGAAGAACAAAATTATTAAAAAATATCGATTTTTATACTTTTTGGTTACAAGTAACAGTTATTAGTGTCCGAAAAATTGGATCCTCCTCGATAACTGTTATCGATGAAGAAGAACTGTTTCTCGATAACAGTTATCGATGAAAAAGAACTGTTTCTCGATAACAGTTATCGATGAGAGAAGTTCATTTTGATCGCTCATAACAGTTATCAATGAGAGAAATTATATTTTGATCGCTCATAACAGTGATTGATGGAGGAAATTTGTAACAGTTATTATTAAATAGTACAACTTTCAAATGGTAGACAATCAATTATTTCATAAATTTTTTATTCGTAACATTAATTGCTACAATCAAAATTTAATTACTACGCTCATAACAGTTATCGATGATCGAATTTCTTTTCACTTGCTCATAATAATTGTTGATGAGAAAATTCATTTCGGTTGCTTATTTAATTGCAGAGTTGTCTACTCTTCTTCTTTTTTTTTTATTCATTTTTTAAAAGGTTTCGTACAACGAGACGAATCAATAGACCGTAAGAACAACACAAAATCTGTTTGTTAACTGTCTTTGATAATTGATTGTCTACCATTTGAAAGTTGTACTATTTAATAATAACTGTTACAAACTTTCCTCAATACAGTTATGAGCGATCCAAATAAACTCTCGTTGATAACTGTTATAAGTAGACTGCGGATCTTTATGCAAAATAAAAATTTCTTAGCTGAATTGCAGCAAAGTGGAGTGAAATAGAAATTTATTTTCTTCCCTATTGTTTTTAGTAGGTTGAGAATAATGTAATAGTATGTTTAAATTTTTTAAATATTTCTGCCATTTTAAATTAGACCTATTCATTTTCGTCATAAATGCATAAAATCCGCAGTCTAGTTATAAGTGATCGAATTGTCGAATTTGTCTCAACGATAACATTTACCAACAAGAGAAAAAATTCTCGGTTACGTATAATCCTTATTTGTAACCAATACGATTTCAGTCGATGAAACACTTGTTATTCCGTTATTTTCTACGATTAAAATCATTAATAAAAAGTTGATTATTATTGAAATTTAAAATAATGTACACAAAATATAAAGAAAAAAATTCGAAGAACAAAATTATTAAAAAATATCGATTTTTATACTTTTTGGTTACAAGTAACAGTTATTAGTGTCCGAAAAATTGGATCCTCCTCGATAACTGTTATCGATGAAGAAGAACTGTTTCTCGATAACAGTTATCGATGAAAAAGAACTGTTTCTCGATAACAGTTATCGGTGAGAGAAGTTCATTTTGATCGCTCATAACAGTTATCAATGAGAGAAATTATATTTTGATCGCTCATAACAGTGATTGATGGAGGAAATTTGTAACAGTTATTATTAAATAGTACAACTTTCAAATGGTAAACAATCAATTATTTCATAATTTTTTTATTCGTAACATCAATTGCTACAATCAAAATTTAATTGCTACGCTCATAACAGTTATCGTTGATCGAATTTCTTTTCACTTGCTCATAATAATTGTTGATGAGAAAATTCATTTCGGTTGCTTATTTAATTACAGAGTTGTCTACTCTTCTTCTTTTTTTTATCCATTTTTTAAAAGGTTTCGTACAACGAGACGAATCAAGAGACCATAAAAACAACACAAAATCTGTTTGTTAACTGTCTTTGATAATTGATTGTCTACCATTTGAAAGTTGTACTATTTAATAATAACTGTTACAAACTTTCCTCAATACAGTTATGAGCGATCCAAATAAACTCTCGTTGATAACTGTTATAAGTAGACTGCGGATCTTTATGCAAAATAAAAATTTCTTAGCTGAATTGCAGCAAAGCGGAGTGAAATAGAAATTCATTTTCTTCCCTATTGTTTTTAGTAGGTTGAGAATAATGTAATAGTATGTTTAAATTTTTTAAATATTTCTGCCATTTTAAATTAGACCTATTCATTTTCGTCATAAATGCATAAAATCCGCAGTCTAGTTATAAGTGATCGAATTGTCGAATTTGTCTCAACGATAACATTTACCAACAAGAGAAACAATTTTCAGTTACTTATAATCTTTATTTGTAACCAATACGATTTCAATCGATGAAATACTTCTTCTTCCGTGACTTCTTCCTTTTTGGTTATAACAGTTATGGTCCCTGCTAGGAATCAATCGATTAGCTTCATCAATCGATCATCTATCTGTGTAGACTGCTAGAGATCAGAGAAACGTTTCATCCGCATCCTGAGCATCTCAGAAGGTTCCTCAACGAGGAACCTTTAAATTAGTTGAACGATTAAATGTTTTCTAGAGCAATGAATAGTTGAGAATAGTGCCGATGATCATATCTTATTGCTGAATGAACTTTTCCGATTTCTCCCGTGTTCTACATTTTCATGAAACGAGAATTTCCATCCGAAAAATCGGAAAAAATTCTGGAACGTGTGGCTCGATACCTGAAATGTGTCAGAATTTTTCTGAAGGGGGCAAGAACTGATTTTCCGAATTTCCCCTGTAACTTCCCTTAAAAATGAGGTATCGAGCTGTAACTTGACAGAAAGGGTTCTCGAATGGTTCGTGTCCGATTGAAATCGACCGAGGGGGCGATTTTCACCCCCAAAGCCCGGCTACAACCGTAGCGCCTTGTCATTGTGAAAATGAAACTTTTCTACCCGAGTGAAGATGCTGCATTCGGTTTTCTTCGGCGCAATAAACACGTCCACTTTAGTTCCTCGCTGGCAACCGTACATAAAGTTTCTTCGGTGCACGCGCGTGGAGTCGCAGTGACACGGCAAGTCTTCTTCCGAGGTTTTCAGCAGGTAGAGTTGTCTGGAGACCGGGTGGAAATTGCAGTTGCGGAACGGACCGCGCACGCCCGAATTAACCGATGTTCCTTGAACTATGTCTCTCTTCCGTCTCGTTAACCCGTCCGCCGGTAGGAACGGGTAACACAAGAAACGAATTACGTTCGTTCATTTTGCCCGTTGTGTAAGATGACCCCTTGCTTCCTTGTCGTCCCATTACGCTCCGAGGGATCAAAATGGCGGGGCCGATGTAGTTCGCCAACAAGGTTCGCTCCTTTATCCGTAACCCAGAATTTCGACTCCGACGATGGTTCGAGGCTTGCGGAGAAAACGGACGTCTTCATCCGTTCCTGCTGCTTCTGGATCGATCGAGCGACGTCAGCAGACACCGTACGAGAAAAAAAACTGTAGTCGCCTTCCAACAAACTTTCCCGAGCCTCGAACTTGGCGATCAGCCACGACGCGCGATGCAACAAGTTTTCTTATTTCGGGATAACGAGCCGTGGCGGGTCTGAACAAAGCGACGCTAATTCTATCGTCTCGAGGATTAACAGGTGGCGTCAGGATTACGCAGCTGTTGTTCGTTGCGTCGCGATCGATCGAAACCTCGCCAAGTGCTTTCGGGAGGTCCGTGGAGTATGCAAAGCAGCGGAACGCGCAAGATTAACCCTGTCGAATGAACTCCGTCGCACGATATCGCATTCAAAGGGAATTCGTGTCGCGACAATACACATGGATTGCCACGGTCTCTCTGTCCCCCCTGCAACGCCTGTCCGTTCTCTGCAGGTAGCAGAGTCGCCAGACTTTCAGGTGAAATACGTTACCCTCTCTCTTCCAGTACGGAAGCGAGGGGGAACAGCGTCGTAGAAGGGGAAGGGCAGTGGGGAGACAATTCTTAACCTTCTCTCTGTGTAGTATTATTCTAAACCCAACAAAAACATTCTGTAAACAGGAGCCAAGTTCTTATGGCCATAAAATGTTGTGAGATGAAACAAAATACGGCCAAGTTCGTTAGCTTAGAAATATCTCTTGCAATACTGAAAAAAGCGCTTGTAAAAATTAGTTTAAAAGAACGCTATTTAATTTTTAATGAATTACATGGAGTGCTAAGTTATTTAAACTTGGCCGTTACTTTTTAAACCAATGGCCACAAAAGGTGTTAGGTAGCGGCCAAGTTTGAATAATTTAGCACTCCATGTAATTGATTAAAAATTAAATAGCGTTCTTTTTAACTAATTTTTACAAACGCTGTTTCCGAGATACAGCCATTTTTTAATTTTCAATTTTTATTTTTTTTTCGAAAAATCAAAAGACTACATACGTCATGTGGTTGGGCATACCCTATATGCCTCGCGTAAGGTCTTTCGAAAATTTCGTTATTTTTGCGGTAGGACGCACCGTTCCCGAGATACAGCCATTTTTTAATTTTTTTTGTTTAAAAAATCGAAAGATTACATACGTCATGTGGTTGGGCATACCTCATATGCTTTTCGGTTGAGCCTTCTGATAATTTCATTATTTTTGCGGTAGGATGCAGCGTTCCCGAGATACAGCCATTTTCTATATGTTCTATCCTTCGTACCTATTTCGTAATGTTTTTTTGCAATACCACCCCTTTAAGGTGTAAAATTTCAAACTTTGACAATTATTCCTTTGAGGGTTTGTTACGGTGGACCTGTGTGCCAAATTTCAAGCTTGTAGGTCACTGGGAAGTACCCAAAAGGTTTTGATGATCGTCGGTCAGTCAGTCAGTCAGTCAGTCAATGACAAATTTAGCGATTTTTGAGGTCCTATATCTCGGAACCTACTAATGTTGGAAGATTAATGTTTTGTCAATATTGAGACATGATAGCATTTAACAAGTGTGCGAAATTACATCTCTCCATCTGCCTCCAGTGTCGAGTTATAAGCCTCTAAAAAACGCCTAAGTTGTTTCGTGTAAAAGGAGGTAGTGCCAGAACTTGGCTGGTGCACTACCGTGCACTTAGATGTTAACCGTGTAGAGGGGCGTAATAGACCCCCATTCATTTTCGTGTAAATGCTGTGAAGATCAGTGTTTTGTCAAATTTTATCGATTCTTAAAAGATAAGCAAACAATATTTATTACACTGTCCAACAAATTTCTACTTTTTTTATGTTCCCGAATCACTGTTGGATCCTTCTTATACAGTTTTTTGCGCTGATTCCGAATCTGTTTTTAATTTTTTTCCTATACGCACAGTTTTTGAGGAACATGGCTTTGAAAAAAAAACATATTTTTCAACTTTAAACAAATATTGTGATGTTATTATACAAGATATAGAATTGTTCTTTGCAGCAAACGATACTGTAAACTTTCCCGAATACAGTGATATACAATATTAATACATTATGAGTATTTAAACAGGTTTAAACAATCATTAAAGACGGATAGACACCACTTTTGCACCAATTTTTGAGGATATTTTTCAATTTATCTCAAAAAATAAGGTTCCAGCGGAAAATCGAACTATACTACTCGATAGAGCAGACTTTTATCTTGAGAAACCACCCTGTCAAGTTTGGATCGTCGACGTTTTTTTCGAACCAGAAAGCAAAATATCTTCGCCCGACATGAGTTACGGAGCAGCGAACGAGCGTTGTAATGGCGAGCGCCACTGGCGGCAACTCATGTCGAGCGAAGATATTTTGCTTTCTAGTTCGGAAAAAACGTCGACGTTTCAAACTTCAGAGCGGGGTTTCTCAAGATAAAAGTCTGCTCTATCGCATGGTATAGATCGATTTTCCGCTGGCCCTTATTTTTTGAGATAAATTGAAAAATATCCTCAAAAAAGGTGCAAAAGTGGTGTCTCTCCGCCTTTAGTTATTATTTAAACATGTTTAAACAATCATAATGTATTAATATTTGATATCACTGTATTCGGGAAAGTCTACAGAATCTTTCGCTATAAAGAACAATTCAATATCTTTTATAATAACACTACAATATTTGTTTAAAGTTGAAAAATATGTTTTTTTTTCAAAGTCATGTTCCTCAAAAACTGTGCGTATAGGGAAAAAATTAAAAACAGATTCGGAATCAGTGCAAAAAACTCTATACGAAGGACCCAACAGTAATTCGGGAACAAATTTGATGTTGGACAGTGTTATTAGACTGCGGATGTTTATGCAATTTGCAATTTTTGTAGACGAATTTTGAGAAAGTGGATTCGAAGAAAATCTTGTTCTCAGTGGTAGTAGCCTTTGCAGATCTGAAACAAATGAAAATCGCAATAAACTCTGTCGAATTTAATATTCCAGCATTTTTAGAAAATTTTCAGGCGTCATAAATGCACAAAGATTGTCTATTTATTATGTTTTGTGTCAGCCTGGGGTGCATTTGCACCCCGTACACAGAAAGAAGGTTAATCCGGCGACTCTGCCAAGTTGCGTAAATAGAGGTCGAACCGTGACGCGATCCCACCGATTTCCGAAGCGTCCCCGCGAGTCCTATCGGTAAGCCGTGTCCCGAAAATGTTTATCGACCGAGAGAAATCCTGGTCGCCATCCGAACAGACTCGTAAGGTCCCCGCTATTATTGTTGTTTACCGTGGACACGTTTCTGCGAATTCATCCCGTCCCATTCGGGGTCTTTCTCATTCGTCACCCCTCCCGTCCCCCATCTGTCTGTCGCAATCCCCGCTCCAGAACCGTTATTATTCCCCCATCCTCTGTCGCTTTCATTCCATCCCGCCATTTCGAGCGATCCGAAGCTTCTTCTCTACCCAGTCTCGATTCACGCATCCGTTCACCAAACTTGAGACTCATCCTCCGCTTGCGCTACCGTGATGTCCGCGCGACGACAGCACGCGATCGTTAGCCAGAGAGTGACTGCCTCCAGCGTGTGACCTCCACCGAGGATCGGCAGTGTGTGTGTGTGTGTGGGGAAATGCTTTTGCTTTCACGTTTGCCGCGCAAAACGTCATTCAGCCGGGTTTTTAGGGGAGGAGTTCCTTCCGGGACCACCCTCCCATCATCGTCATTATCATCGCTATCGTCATTATTATCGCTAGTCTGGCCTGACTCGTCGCCGCTGCTGAACCGCGTTTTGAATGTCTCTTTCCGACGAACCCCTGCGCTTTGAGACTGTCCTACCACGTCCTTCGGTGGCCTCTGCAAGGTACCCGCGGGTTTCCGGCCAACGTCGTCGACACAGGAAGATGCGTGTGTTATGGTTCGAACAGGAATCATCCGTGCCGTCGATCGGTACGAGAGGTTGTCGAAGGACGTCTCGATGACAAGGACATTGTCTTCTTTTCAGCACGACGTTTTCAGTCGACCCGGACACGCACATAGACAGCCTCGAGCAGGCCGAACAGATCGTCCTTGAGGGTACCAGCAAGTGGTCCTGCAAGATCGCCATCACAGGTGACACAATACTGATACCTTAGCCAGTTAAGACTTTCTACACCAACGAGGCCGAGACGGCCCCGGCTCTCTCATCCGTGTACACTGTGATTTACACACGTACACACGCTTCTTACACACAGGACCACGGTCGGGTCCACGAACCGCTCCCCGTTGCCGTTCGCGTTTCACAGTTGTCAACTCTGGCAAACCACCCTTGCTCTTTTCTTTCTTCCCTGATTCATTATAATGTCGTCACTAGATTGCAACAAATGGAAACTACAGTAAATCCTCTATGGTCGCAAAAAGGTCGTACACGATGAATGCAAAAGAAATATCCCCTAATACAGGGGTCGGCAACCTGCGGCTCGCGAGCCACATGCGGCTCTTTGGATGTTTTTTCTTATGAATAAATAGATTAGTTTTTTCTTATCAAATAACTTTATTTATGCGAGTACTATTTATTGTTGACAAGAAAATATTTTGTGGCTCTTTAAAAACTTTGAAAGGGTATAGCCGGATAAGCATGGGCCAGCGGCCCCCGCTCCGATTTTCCTGATTCCTGTCTTAAAACATCGTTTTATGTCTAAAAAAACATTGTGTAAAATTTCAAATGTCTACCCCCACCGATAAGGGTGATATTGAGGTAAATTCCCCCGCACTTAAATGCAATTTGCTCTAAAACGAGAAAAGATATCGACATGGGATAAACGGCAAATAAAAGATATAGATACACTCTATATTTCAGATTTTTTTACAATTTTTTGCTAATTATTTATGGTTGAAAATAATTAATTTATTTTTTGGGAATTTTTTTAACTATCTTCCCCTGGGTTGACACCCACCAAAAAATTCTAAAATATTGCTATGATTCTAACCTATTTTGTAAAAAAATCTCAGAAGTGTCCGTTTGGTGGAACAGTGTCACAAAAAATAAAGTATGCCGGCGAACGCTCGGTTTGATCAGTAACGACGTAGCGACCGATTCCCCTTGCGGCGGCTAGTGACGGGAGCGAACGGGAAGTCGGCGCTTGTACGGAAAAGCTGATACATGTAAAAATGCGACTAAATCTTCTAATACATGATTACAGTTAGAAGTCTAAACAATTATATTCTAGACAATACAAATCGTTTAGTTTATAAATACATATAAAAAAAAAGAAAAAAACAAGAAAAGCGCCGACTTCCCGTTCGCTCCCGTCACTAGCCGCCGCAAGGGGAATCGGTCGCTGCGTCGTTACTGATCAAACCGAGCGTTCGCCGGCATACTTTATTTTTTTTGACACTGTTCCACCAAACGGACACTTCTGAGATTTTTTTACGAAATAGGTTAGAATCATAGCAATATTTTAGAATCTTTTGGTAGGTGTCAACCTAGGGGAAGATAGTTAAAAAAATTCCCAAAATATTAATTAATTATTTTCAACTATAAATAAATAGCAAAATATTGTGAAAAAAATCTGAAATGTAGAGTGTATCTATATCTTTGATTTGCCGTTTATCCCATGTCGATATCTTTTCTCGTTTTAGAGCAAATTGCATTTAAGTGCGGGGGAATTTACCTCAATATCACCCCTATCGGTGGGGGTAGACATTTGAAATTTTACACAATGTTTTTTTAGACATAAAACAATGTTTTAAGACAGGAATCAGGAAAATCGGAGTGGGGGCCGCTGGCCCATGCTTATCCGGCTATACCCTTTGTAAATTGTAATTTTTGACTCTTCCGACTCAAAAGGTTGCCGACCCCTGCCCTAATACGACGCGGAGAGTCGCAGTAGCACGCACGGTTCAAAGGCCCCCATGCGTTCTCACAATGTAACACCAATATTTAATCTTTTCTATTATTGATTATTTTTTTATGAAACTTTTACTAATATATTTGCGGCATCATTCTGATTAAAATAAGTCCAAACACGGTATAATTTCGACTGTGTTTAGTGGTTTAATTGACGATGAGAGTTTCAGGCGCGATGAAGGACAGCGTCTGGGAAAGAAAGAGACGCGGAGAGTCGCAGTCGCTTCGCCCGCGCGTGGTCTCTCTTTACATAGCTGTCGTTTTCTACGTTCGCCTCGGTCTTTGAAGCTCAAAAAAGTAGTGTCCGTCAATGAACTTTGCAAATAAATCTCCCCGAGGCTTTTGCGACTATAGAGGATTTACTGTAAATTAAATGTTACTTCTTCCCATAATGATTTTAACACTAGGTTACAGGACCCGTCAGAATGACGGGTTCTGATATACTTAATTTGCGATTATTAAGATTGTAAAGATGGTTCTCCGAGGAATTATTTACCAAATTTATTTCTTTGGGTATACAGGGCGTGCCGCGTAACACTTTTCACGATTGTTGAAGTACTTGCGGTAAATTTGGGGTTATGTTCGTTATGGGGTTATCTTACTGATGAGTCCTCTAGCGGGTCTAGGACGAAACACACCACCATCTTTCTTCTTTTTCTCTTATATAGAAAACATTCTATAGCAAACGTGTCTCAGGACGTAATGATTCAAATCCGAATGGAACGTTTGAAAAATGTCTACAAAATTGCTATTCAGTGTATAATTTGATCGAACCGTTGCGCCGCGAACATAACCCCAAATTTATTTAAAAATGTACGATCGAGAATAATTTCTTATTTACTTGCGGTAATCTGACAAAAAAATATTTTAAACAAAAGTAGATCAGTTTTCGATTGCAATAAAAAAAAGTTCGATATGTTTTTTTTATTATTGTCAAGGCCACCTTCATTTTTTTAAATGGCACTTGGTATTTTTGACTTAACAGTATTATAGCTCGTATCAAGACGAATTCAACAACCTAGTTTACCATGACCTTCGGATGACCTTGAAGTGCCATTTTAAAAAATGAAGGTGGCCTTGGCAATAATTAAAAAGAAAATTTTCGAACGTATTTTATTGCAATTTATAGCCAATCGAAAACTGATCGGCTTTTGTTTAAAATATTTTTTGTTGACTATCGCAAGCACTTAATTGAAAAATCGTGAAAAGTGTTACGTGGGACACCCTGTGTATTATTGCAAAAATGGCGAAAAATTTGAATAGACACATTCTTGTTATGTTTATAAAATAATGTGAAATATTATTTATTTCTAGAGCTCAATAAACCTAGTGTTAAAAGAAAATTCATATATTGAGACATCTTCAATCTTTTAAAATTTTTAACAATTTTCAATTTCGTCTACTCAAGTTTTCACCTTGAGAGGCTAGGTCGAACTGTCTTTTTTCTGTTAAATCCTATAACTTTTATTCGAAACATTGTCGCATATTGTTTTAAATAACGAATTCCTGGAGAAGCCTGTGTATGTATCTTCTGCAAACAATTTTTTTTGTATTTACACGGTTGAGTTCCCATTTTGTTAAACGATTTCTAACACCTGTCAAGCGCGCACGGCAACCGGAAGTCTGATTTCTCCGACCGACGAAAGACTAACAATTCTTTAATTTTCAATAAGGCACAAATTCACGTTTCGAAAGATCTCGTATCTTTCTGCGCACGAATTTCGACTGGATCAGACGCAAATTTCTTGTATTGTTTACTGTTGTAAATACCTTATTATTTTTGTGGTATCGATTTTAACATTAGTTCTTCGGCTTGTGTACTCTGCATTCGAACGCTCGGACGTTTGAAGTTGCAACGACTGTCCTTCGCTGAAAGTAAATTGCAGTGCAAAGTTTTACCGATCGATGAAACGTTCGCCAGTCGTATTGGCGATCTAATTTTTCTGCCAACTTCCACCCCTTTTCTGACTATATTTAAACCGCACTCAATTATTCCTTTAACAGGTTCACAGTCACGTCGGTCACGCACTGGTGACACTAATCCTTGACCAGAAATTCATTCTGTTATATTCGAACGTATCGAATATTTCATCATGAAGTGCAAAATGATTAAAGCTGTACTGTGATCACTAGACTGCGGATGTTTATGAAATTTGTCATTTCTGTGGGCAAATTTTAAGAAAGTGGGGTCTTTTGAAATTAATAAAAATTGTATTAACTCCTTGCCTTACGATATCCATGTCTGACTCGTGATGAAGATTCTGAACAGATTCCGATGAAAATATATGTTAATAATTTCCTTCAAACCGAAATACAATTTTATTTTGGTTTTATTAATATACAGCTATTGGAAAACATATAGGCGAACAGTTTAGATCAATATTCTCCTTGGTAATTAATTATTTTAATCGTAAAATAATTCGATATGAATCGAATTTCATATTCTAGCAGTTCTTGAAAATTTGTAGAGCCCATAAATGGACACAGATCCGCAGTCTAGTGATCAATAGTTTCCTTAATACTCCATCATTAAGAATAAATTAAAATTATTTACTAAGCTTGAATATAAAAAACGAAACAAACAAATGCAAGCTGTTTAAACAATCGAGTACTAATCAGAATTGCACTATTCGAATGGCCTAAAATGACGAAATGAAATTATCAGGGGAGTATTCGCTTGAGGAATATCGATCGCTCCGTTCGAACGTGTGTAAACGATTTTCGATTGACCAGCGAATGCTTTTGAAATTGTTAGCGAGTGCAGAAAAAGAATGGGAATACGTGGTTGTGCATTGTGCGGGGAGGGCGGGGGATTGTTCCACGGATGTGGAAAAATATATGACGGCGAGTGAAATCCATTATCAGTTTGCAAAACAATCGGTCAAAAAGTAAAATGGCCGTCGGAACTCGCGGCGGGGAGGGGAGAGGGGTCGCATTCGTGCAGAGCTATTGCCGATTTCCACGTTTGCGAAACTGGTTGTTCGCGTGGTCGGCGAGCCGGCGGGAACAGTTGTATTTTTCCGCGAGCTCTCCGGCCGATGACAAAAAATCGATCGCGGGAAAATTATTGAAGCCCGAAAAGCAATCGCGACGAAACGCGCGCGACCGGAACGAAACTTACGAAATCATTTTCCGATTTAACAAGCGTCCCGACAGCGATCCGATAAAACGCAATGGCGGTGGGGGTAGAAAACAATTTACAAATGAGGTTATACGTCGCGAAAGTCAATTTCTGATATTTTCAACGAATCCGCCCCGCGGTTCCGTTCGATGGGTTGTTACACGAGCGGTTTTATTACCGTCGATCCCAGCGGGAAAAGAAATTTAATGAAAATTCGTGAGAAACGCGAGGTCGCCGGGTTTGCTTTGAAATAAGAATCGCTCGTGTTTACCGGTCGATCGTTAAAAAAAAAAAAGGAATGAAAAAAAAAGGTGAAGTGCCCTAAGTCTGGACAGTCCAAAAGTGATACCTAAATCTGGACAATTGAATTTTCATAGTAAAATCAGTAATTAAGAGATTAAATAATTATATTATATATTCTGATGCCGTAGCTACAAGTAGGTGTGAATATTATTTCATTAAGACATCAATTGAAATTTAAAAGTGAATTCAAAGTTCATCTGAAAACAGTATACAAAATAGTCTATTTACATGCGAATCATGTGCATTTATAGTTCGAACTTTTGTTAGAAAAAAAGATATAATTTAAGCCCTCAGACAAAAAATAATTATCACGCATAATAATATTGATATTCTAAAATAAATTGGCAATCAAACTTAACGTAAATAATAATTATTAATCCAAATATTAGATGTCGAAGATTAGGACTGTTTTCAAATATAAGTACTCCACACTGGGACGCGATGACAGTATCTGTCCCACTCTAAGCTTATACGCAATGTGCTTACGCCTGAAGCCGGACACGTGTTTGTGAATAAAATCAACGCATTGTTTGCAAATTATTTAACTACATGTACGTATAATTAGTCTTCTATTAGCTTGAATAACGTATGTAGAAAATGTATTCCGGTTGTGACGTTAATAATACTTTATGTTTACATCTTAAATCTATCAGTATTACTACCTAACCTTAAAAGTTGTATTATGACAAGTTTTATTAAAACAGTAAATGAAAATAAATATATATTTGGTTAAATAATACAATACTATAATCTATGATAAGAATACTACATATTACGCAAAGCATCTTCTATTCGTCATGCGCAACAGCGCCACCAACCAACGTTTTAGGTTATGTTCGCTCGATCAACTCGTAAATAGAATTTGTCCCGATATAGGCTTTACTTCTGTCCAGGTACTAGCTTAGATTGGATTTAATATGTCCAACTATAGGTTTGAATTATTCTTGTTAATACAATTAAGATACTAACCTAAACAATGATTTTTTTATTTTAAATTACTTTACAAACTCTGAACTGTATGTTAAAACTCTTAAGAAATTGTTTTTGTTTATTTAAAGTGATAAAATTTAAAATAGAAAAACATGCTGTCCAGGCATAGGGCACTTCACCTTACTGCAGAGCTCCCTCTCGTTTCAGATACGTTTGATCGCCCGTGCCTAATCCGGTATCCGACGTCATTATTGTCTGTTTTCCGCTTTCGAGAAGAAGTCGCCGAGCGTATCCGACGGAATCCGTCGAAACGTTGAACGCTGTGCCGCCTGTATCGTTTTATTGAAAAACGGATAGCTTGCGACCCCGCCACCCTCACCCCGGGATATGTAAAAAGGCGGATCTGCAACGGCTTTCTACTCGAATGAAAAATGAAAACTGGCGGGCTAACACAGAAAGCAATCTCAATGTGTGCGTGCTGGAATTCGGCGAAATATTCGGCGAGGACTTGAGTCCTAAACATTTAAAGTGATACTTTTTGGAAATATTCTATCGTACAGGGTGTTCCAAAATTGACCTTGAACTTATTTTCAAGGTCAGGATGTATGTGAACCCTTTGCACTCGGAGCAAATTTAGCTTGAAAATTAAACATTTCTTCCGATCTAGAATATTTCCATTTCCTATTATTTTTGAAATTTTATGGATATGAAATTGGCAGAATACCTCATACAATACCTAAATGTGTAGTAATTGATTAGATACCGATATATTTAATAATGCAAACAATATTTTGAGTAATGGTATAGCCATTTTTAGTGGTGCCTCAGAGGGGACAACCGAGTGCAAAGGGTTAAAATGCAGACTGGGGTAAAAATTAGTATTAGTACCTTTCTCCTACGAATTATGATGTATTTGGTATGTAATCCAGTAGATTTGTACCCGGCACGGATGCAGATCGAAGTTTCGATCCTCTAGGATCAATAGTTGAGGAGTTATGATCGCTTAAAGTTGAGCAATCTGCAGTGTTTTTGGAAGGTAAGGGCGCCGCCATATTAGTTTGTAGTGAAGGTCGCACGCCGCTTACTGAGTTGATTATGATTAGGCCGACGGGGGTTGGGGGGGCAGCAAGGTAAGCGGCTCGCGGTACTCACTACAAACCAAGATGGCGGCGCCCTTACCTGTCAAAAATGCTCAACTTTAAGCGACCATAACTCCTCAAATATTGATCGTAGAGGATCGAAACTTCGATCTGCATCCGCGCCGGGAACAAATCTACTGGATCACATAACAAATACATCATAATTCGTACGAGAAAGGCGCAAATTTTGAGTCCGGTAAAATAAAGAGCAGCCGCAGACGGTAATATTTAGGTTCACAATTCACCCGTTCAAATTCAGAGGTAGTTTCAAGTAGAAAATGGCGATTCAACTGCAGCACAGCGTAACGGCGAACAACGAATCTCAGCTAGCACGGTCGTTCTCAAATGGAACAAACGGGCGGGACGCGGACCTTGCAGTTTCTTTTTCCGTGCACACAAGGTTCCATTGAGCCGAAAATCGCCAAACGAAAGAGCTTTCGCCAGCTCGACGTACAAAGTAAAGTGCCGCCGGCTCTCGGCCGAATTGGGTAGACACGTCGATGACCGGTCTCGATTATGCACAATCGAGCACGATCAGCCGTAAACGAATATACGAGAGTTTTAGCAAACCTGCATCCGAATGCAACCGGCGAGCCGTGGAAACGAAACGGAGCTCGCTGCAAAACCAACGAATTACAACAAAGCGTTCCCGAAAAAACAGAGGATTCCCGTCAAAGTGGATCGCTATTCAAAAGTGACAATAACTCGCAAAACCAAAAAACCTGCGGTGGATAATCACTGCGACCTGCAAAGGAAGCATCCAGCTTGAACAATAAACATTCTTCTTCTACAATTACTAAAATTCCAACGACGGAAATTTTCTTCCATGGAAAATGGCTAAACAGATTTAATTATTCGAACATATATTGTGTCAGGTGTACGGGCAATTTCTGTCGGTTTTTTTCTTTATGTAAAAGTCATTTGCTTAAGAGGTTACGCCACCCTGAGGCGGCCGAAATGGCATCGAAGTTTACGAATTATTTCCTAGGAAACTATGAATGTGACAATTATTTTATTATTGTAGATTGTTAGAGCATACCTTAAAGGACATATTATGTAAATTTTACAAAACAATATTAAAAAATGGCCGAGTTATCCATTGCCCTGCAATACTCCTCCGTCAGGACGCGCGCAGACGGTGTAACGGATTGTGATGCCCGGGATTACCCGAAACTAAAAAACTCATGATTTTATTGTTCATTGATAAAATATCTATCCAGTAGCATTGGGATTTAAAGAAAAACCCATTTTTGTAGAAATCCGAGGAAAGTGAAAATGAGCATTGAATTTTTACCGAAAAAAGTCTAACTTTAAACGATTGTTATAAACAATTGGGATGTCGTATCAAAAAAATCCTATGCTACATGGTAGATAATGTTATTAGAATTATGTGTATCAAATTTGAAGAAAATCGGACGTATAGTTTCCGAGATATTTGTTACACAAGTTGTAAAAATGTATAATACTTTCGAGAAAAACGCAAAATGCCACGAACTTCTAAGCACTGTAACTTCGCTATTTTTGGGAGCTGTTGCATCTACCATGGCTCAAATTATTCCTTAAACTCTAAATTAAAGGAAAATTGTAAAAAGAATCGATATTTTTTAAATGTCAGGGTGGCGTAAGCCCTTAATGTTTATACAAACCTCAAAGTGTTAGGCGATTCGCAAGACAGATTCGAAGGAGCCTTTTTCGAGTTCGACTTTCGGCCAGGATTTCGGGGAATCCCGTGCGCCGTCCGCCCCGAAACGATCGATAGTTCAACGTACAGGGAAGTGCAGCCGCTGCTGCAGCGCACACGTGCACTGTACAGTCCTTTTGGCCGATTCACTTGTGTGCAATAGTGTGCACCCGTGTGTCGGCGGAGCCGGCTTTCCCTTGCACCGTCGTCGCGCGTCGCCGCGGCGCGCCGTCCTACTCGTTCTTTCGTCTTTCGATTCCGCGAAATCTACGAACACGAATTCGCACTCTGCCACCCTCTGCTTAATTGGCCGTTCCTCCTCGCGGACGAATCGATCCGGACAACTTTGCGATCCGCCCTTTGTGGTCTGATTAACACATTTTCTTCTATCGCTGCATACGAGACAGTCTCATGTGGACGGGGTCCGAAATTCGATCTTTTATCATAAGCAATTTTCAAAGGGAGAACTTTATAAATAGGCCGCGGATGTTTATGCAATTTTCAATTTTTGTAGACGAATTTTGAGAAAGTGGAGAAAGTACAATCTTATTTCCAGTAGGGCTGTCACTTTCCTTCGAAGGTCGAAGATTTCGAAGTCTTCGAAGCTTCGGCAAAATTACAGCCCTAATTTCCAGTGGTGGTAGCCTTTGCAGATCTCAAAAAAATAAATATTATACTCCCTCTGTCCCATAATAATAGTTGATGAATTTAATTTGTTCCATAATAATAGTAGCAAAAGAAAATAAATACAGAACGCAACATTTGTTATCAAAAAACTAGATTACATTGAACAATAAATTAAAAATATATTTTATTATAAATATAAATTATATAACGCATATAGCTTCTTTTATTATAATATTTATATAATTTATTTTGAGTGGTCAGATCGTTTAAACTTGTAGGTAGGATCGGTTGCGAAGCTTCGCTTTCCATATACAGGGTGAGTCCGAAGAAACAGAACACCTAAATATTTCCATTACTTTCGTTCTACAGAAAAACTTCTTAGGACAAAGTTACACTGTTTGAAGGGCGACATGTAACGGTGTAAAAAAAAGTTTTCGAGATCATTTTTTTATGAGATTTCAAGGTCATCGATATTTTTTTTAAAGGAATGAGGTATTTTTTAATATATCAATCGATGCAGCTGGACATTCGTTATAAAAAAGTACTAACCCATATATGTCGAAAAGTTAGTAGTTCAGGAGATATTTCAATTTAAATAACTCTAAAACACCATTACTGTCGTACTAAGACGTTAGCGTTTACTTGCTAGTGTAAATTGAAGAGTTGAAATTGAAATTGAAACATTGACGTTGAAAATGAAATTGTAGATTTGAAATTGATGTTGAAATTAAAAAATAGAAATTGAAGAGTTGAAATCAAAAAATTGAAATTGAAAAATTGACGTTGAAATTGAAGAGTTGAAATTAACGAAGTGAAATTGAAAAATTGAAGTTGAAATGGAAGAGTAGAAATGTGAAGTTGAAATGGAAGAGCAGGAATTGAAGTTGAAATTGAAGTTGAAATGGGAGAGTTAAAATTGAAGTCGAAATGCAAAAATTGAAGTTGAAAATGAAGTTGAAGAGTTGATATTGAAATAAGAGTTGAAATAAAAATTTGATGTTGAAATTGAAGAGTTGAAATTAACGAATTGAAATTAAAGAGTTGAAATTGAAGTTGAAGGGTTGATATTGAAATTGAAGTTGAAATTGAAGTTGAAGGGTTGATATTGAAATTGAAGTTGATATTAACGAAATGATATTGAAAAATTGAAGTTGAAATGGAAGAGTAGAAATTGAAGTTGAAATGGAAGTGTTAAAATTGAAGTTGAAATGGGAGAGTTAAAATTGAAGTTGAAATGGAAAAATTGAAGTTGAAAATGAAGTTGAAGAGTTGATATTGAAATAAGAGTTGAAATAAAAATTTGATGTTGAAATTGAAGAGTTGAAATTAACGAATTGAAATTAAAGAGTTGAAATTGAAATTGAAGTTGAAGGGTTGATATTGAAATTGAAGTTGAAATTGAAGTTGAAGGGTTGATATTGAAATTGAAGTTGATATTATCGAAATGAAATTGAAAAATTGAAGTTGAAATGGAAAAATAGAAATTGAAGTTGAAATTAAAGTGGAAATTGAACAATTGAAGTTGAAAATGAAGTTGAAGAGTTGATATTGAAATTGAAGTTGAAATTGATTTTAGCGTTTACTTACTTGTGTAACGTCTTAGTACGACAGCAATGGTGTTTTAGAGTTATTTAAATTGAAATATCTCCTGAACTACTAACTTTTCGACATACGTAGGTTAGTACTTTTTTATAACGAATGTCCAGTTGCATCGATTGATGTATTAAAAAATAGCTCATTCCATTTAAAAAAATATCAATGACCTTTAAATCTCATAAAAAATGACCTCGAAAATTTTTTTCCTTACACTGTTACATGTGGCCCTTCAAACAGTGTAACTTTGTCCTAAGAAATTTTTTTGTACAACGAGAAGTAACAAAGACATTTAAGTGTTCTGATTCATCGGACTCACCCTGTATGCGTGAGCTTAAAATTATTGGCGCCATCGTTTTCTTCATTGCTTCCAACATAACTTATTTTTTCATCATACTTTTACAATGGGTTGGTATTCAACTGAAATAAAACTATTGATTTCGATCAGCGGATGAAATTAGAGAAATAGTTATAATTCGTAATAATTTGGTTAACCTAAAAATCGGAAAATGTCTGAAAATAAATGACAGATGTCATGAAACATTGCTTTTGATTGAAGGCTTCGCAATTTCGCGCTACAAAATGCTACTATTATTATGGGACAGAGGAAGTACTAAATACTGTCGAATTTGATATTCCGCCATTCTTTGAAAATTTCCAGAAGCCATAGCTGCACATAAAGATCCGCAGTCTATTTATAAATAACGAATATTCCAAGTGGTTTAGATAATTCTTTTCAAACAGTTTTTGGACCCACAGTGTCTCATTTAGCAAAACATGTATAAGCTCGTTCTTAAAATTAATAAATATCAATGGGGATTAAATGAATTATCGTAGATGAACAAGTACGTAGATCTGGCAATTAAACTCGAAATATAATATACACAGCATCGCAGACATTCGAGTGGGCATAAATATTGTAGTTTGCTAATGAAATCTTATCTAAAGTTGCTCAGTGCCAGGCAGCGGTGAATTCTCAAGAGAACAACGTTAATGATTAATCAGGCCACAGAGTTACGGCTGCATCCCGCCTACCATATCGAAATTGTACTAGAACGGAAATAGCGCCTGTAACTTACAATTAAACTTCCGCGCAAACTCTGCGCATTAAACGATGGGAACCGCAAACTCCAAGTATATTGTTCATCCTCTTGATCAATGTTTTAATCTCCTCAGAATCTCTAGATTCACTTAATTACCAAGCTGCCATTAATCCGTAGTATTAGGATGCCGGGAAAGTTCCGTCGTATTCGAAATAAGCAGGTAATTTTGTTACAACAGGTTGTTACAAATAATGGAAATTATATCATTGTGTAAAATTTAGCATACATTTTCCAAAATAGTTAGAAATGCTCGATATCCGCGATTCAACGACTCCGGGAACGCGGCGCGGATATCACGTCCTCGCGGAGTATCCCGAAGACAGGTTTCCTCGAAGTGGATTCAATACCGGAAGAGGCAAATGGAGGAATATCTACAAGAAAACGAGCGCGTCGCGGCGCTGAAGTATCTCGGGCCTTCTAGCGACTGGTGTCTGCACGGTAGAACAGAATGCCGGGAAATTCCGGAAAGATTCGATTTCCTCGCGGCGTTCTCGCGGGAATTTCCGACGAACGAAATCCGCGGGAGTGGTTCCGCCTCTGTGACGACGACGACGTCTGCGTCACTGAAACGCGCGAATTTACACCCGGCGACATGCACGTCAACGGGAAACGTTCTTCGCGCGACGCGGACCGAAAAAGTTGCTCGATCTGCCGGCTGATAGACCGGAAATCAGTTTTCAACGTGGAACGGACCAGCCTGTACACTAATTCGAGCTCCAAACGCTATCCTACGTATATAGTGACGGACGAAAGGAAGTTTCAATCCCTTTTATTCCAGATGTTGTAGCTACATTTATAGCTAAAAAATTGCAACGAGTTGTTTGAAAAGTTTCTTGTTTACTAAAAATACTATGTGAGTTATGTCTAAATCTCACTCTCATGATGGAAAATTACAACTCTTATATTTAAAAGTGTAGAGAGATTCAATCGATTGAATCAATCGTCGATCTTTCAATAATTACCTTGTTCAAACTACACATCAATCAATCAATCTTGATTAAAATTTTAATTGATTTATGCTCAACTCTGAATCTGACACGATGGCGTAGGGAAAGGAGTTGATTATGAACGAAAGAATCGGTGTAGGCCTGGTAGCTAAATGACGAGACAGGGAGTTAAGACCAGAGAATTTCCCTGGACTAGTGATTAAACGAACGAGGAGTACTTATCGGCTCCAGCGAGTAAAATTGAAAGAATCGTCGTCCATTGAGAAGGCGGCTGCGCGCGGTTGCGGAGATTTCCTGAAAAGGCTGCAGCACCGCAAAGGAAACAGGAGAGGGGGGAGGAAACTCCGGTGAAAAGTAAGCTGAAAATCGGTCGCGGGGCGGAACGTAACGAATTAAGCAGATGAACTCGCACGAAAAGTTTTTGCATCGGGGAAAAAATGAGTGATGCCAGTCTCTTGGCCGGAGTTTTTCCGTGGCGACTGAAAGCAGCGCGCGGTCGAAGTGGTTGCGGGAAAAAAGCGAGGGAAGATGTGCGGGCAGCGAGACGAAGATAAGTAAATAGGCCAGGAAGAAAAAAAGAAGCGACCGGAAAGGGAGCGTTTCGCATTAGGCAACTTCTCCTTGTTCCTAAGTTTCCCGGCACGCTTCCGGTCTATTCAGAGTCTTCGTGCGCGTACGGGTGAGCCGCGGCCCGGGTAAACTTAAATAAAAAAGTAGCCGGACAAAAACGAACGGCCCTCGAGAACACGGAAGTCCAATAAGAACGGTGGAACTTAAATATCCGTGGAACTTCGGCCGAACGTTCCGCGAGGTAAACGAAAATTTATCCGCGGCTTCTTATCGACAATCCCGTCGCGTCGGCGCCGAAGTCGTAGACACTGTAGAGTTTTCGGGATCGTAGATTGCGATTCTGCGGCTATATTTTTGATAGTTACGCGCGCCTGATTACTACGAAGTTCTACGAACATTTGCGTTTTCATATGTTAGCATTAGGTTTGCAACTAAGTTCGCGGCCTCCACATTTTCTCAAACAAAGTCAAGTATATATATTTTTTAAGCACAAGTATTTTTTAAAAACCTGGTAAAATAATTAAAATAATTAAATAACAAAGTCAATTATATATATTTTTTAAGCACAAGTATTGTATATCAAATTATTCGCAAAATTCAGAGCTTTCCAATGATATACAGTTCGAAAGGAACGGTCACTGAATGAAGTTCTAATAATATTACACAATAATAGAATTACTAAACAAAAGGTCGCGAATTTAGTTGCCAACCTAATACATTACACTGTCCAACAGCCAAAAAGTATTTCGATTCCCACTATACGATTCTTATAGTTTTCCGCGCTGATTCCAAATCTGTCCTTAATTTTTCTCCTAGACGTACAGTTTTTGAGACAATTGAGTTAAAAAGAAGACATATTTTTCAACATTGAATATATATTGTGATGTTATTATAAAAGATATTGAATTGTTCTTTGCAGCAGAAGATTCTGTAGACTTTCCCGAATCCAGCGATATCCAATATTAATACATTATGATTGTTTAAACATGTGTAAACAATGATTAAAGACGGAGAGACACCACTTTTGTACCAATTTTTGCGGATATTTTTGAATTTATCTAAAAAAATAAGGGTCCAGCGGAAAATCGGACTATACCACGGGATAGAGCAGACTTTTATCTTGAGGAACCACCCCGTCAAGTATGCATGGTCGACGTGGTCGAAAGCAAAATATCTTCGCCCGACATGAGTTGCCGTCAGTGGCGCTCACCACTAGAACGGGCGTTCGCCGCGCCGTATCTCGTTTAAACAAGTTTAAATAATCATAATGTATTAATATTGGATATCGCTGTATTCGGGAAAGTCTACAGAATCTTTTGCTGCAAAGAACAATTCAATATCTTTTATAATAACATCACAATATATGTTCAAAGTTGAAAAATATGTCTTTTTTTAACTTAATTTTCTCAAAAATTGTACGTCTAGGAGAAAAATTAAGAACAGATTCGGAATCAGCGCGAAAAACACTATAAGAATTGCATAGTGGGATTCGAAATACAAAAAAAAAGTTGGAATTTGTTGGACAGTGTTATTATTATAAGCACTTCGTTCGCTGCAACGTAATGTAACGCAACGCAACGCGAAATCCGCGAAGAGGAAAATCCTGCTTCAGCGACGTTAATTGATCATTCCGACGAGGCAAAGATCTGATCGGTGCTAAACCGAACAGTTTTATTTTACGATCGCTGGTCATTAAACGGAGCTTCCTCGAAATGAAACTTCTGTGACCTTCGTGATTCGTTCGGATCTGGACAACGGCTGGAGAAGTTGTGATTAACGACGACTGTCCGCTCTATATTTCCTCGGAGTCTCGAGGGCCCTCGTTAAAAATGTTTTATCCTGCGGCGACGCCAGTTTAAATCAAACAATTTCTGCTGTCCGAACGAATTAACTTGATTTTATTATTTACACTGCGCTGTTGTCCGACAGCAAACAAATTCTAAAAAACAGGTCATTTTATAAATTAAAATTATTTAAATAAAAATAAATTTTTAAGAAATACCACGTTTTTAAAACGGACTAAAAAGTATAAAATAATTTTTTTTAGCCCCATACAGATTCCTAACCCCGTACAGATAGTCCCGAAAATTTGTGATTGTGAATTTTGAATAGCTATGAAAATACTTGTAAGATTTAAAATAGTAAGGAGTGTAGAGAGTAGCTGCCGCTGAGAAAACTCGCGAAACAGTTCATATCATTTGCAGTGCAATAAAATTGTTAGTGATTTAGGTGTTCATGCATCAATTATCTATTGCATGTGCCCCACGTTTTTCGTTTTAAATCTTACAAGTATTTTCATAGCTATTCAAAATTCACAATCACAAATTTTCAGGACTATCTGTACGGGGTTAGGAATCTGCATGGGGCTAGAAAAAATTATTTTATACTTTTTAGTCCGTTTTTTAAACGTGGCGTTTTTTAAAATTTTATTTTATACTTTTTAGTCCGTTTTAAAAACGTGGTATTTTTTAAAAATTTATTTTTATTTAAATAATTATTTTCTGCTTTTTAGCCTCATATGTGTGAAATTTTACAATCGATTTCGAACATTTTGATGAGATTATAACAGAGACATGTAGTAAATTTCAGACGGTATTGCGACGTGTCATATCGAAAACGAACGCCGTGGTAAAATGTCAAAGATAAAGGTTCGACGGAGAATTTCGGTGTAACTGTTCTTTCGCTTGTTAAACAAACATGATACTATAATAATACGTAGTCACTTTGTAAACACCGCACGGAGCTCGAACGCACAGTGACGCACACTGAGCTCCCTCGGTGCGAAGCGGGTCAGTGGAGTGGGGATGAGTCAGAGTGGGAACACGTAGTAGAGTGGGGACGCTGAACGCGAAGACGTACTACGTTACGCGGCGGGGGAGTGCAAAGGTTCAAATTATTAATAATTTATATCTCCTGAACACATTGGCTTTTTTAAAAAAAATTTTTAAATATTGCATTGTCATCCAGTTCTGAGCTATGTTTAAAATTTCAAGTCTCCAGCTCATCGGGAAGTTAGTTTAAAATCAATTGCAAAATTTGTACCGAACAAACAGACAAACAAGAAAGCGAGCTAATAAAAACGTGGTAAAAACGTGGTAAAAACAGGTTCTTTTATAAATTAAAATTAGACTGCTCGATGGAAGAGCCTGGGTGTATTGCGATCGCCATAATTCTGACCGGCTGAACGCGTCGGAGTTTCCATCGGAGAGCAGAAGGGCAAAGTCTCGGCGCACGTAACGAAACGGTAACCAGAAGGAGAAAAACTGTTGACCCGCTTCGCGACGAGGTAGCAATTACTCTAATGATCGTCCTACCGCCTAGTATGCCTCGCTACTTTCTTCTTGCTCGTCGCCGTTCGTCCCGGGGAACGCATTAATTGCCGTAATCGGTTCGCGGTGGAGATGGCTGTCGAACTTCCCCAAGAAACAGTCGTCTCCGATAAATTGCCGTCCTCGTTCGACAGTGCTCCCGCACCCATCTCACGCAATTGCTGGTCGATTCGAATTTATATTACCGCCCCTCTTGCTTCTTGATCCCCTATATACGAGACCCCTATTTGTCTTCCTCTCCGCTCCTCTCTTCTCCTTTCGGGTATTAATTGATTCGTTTCAATTTGTTCCGACGAGTCTCTCCGAGAGCCGGGGAAACAAGGAGGAAAGGGGTAGATGGAAAGAAGATCGAGCCCAGTCACAATTTAACTCGTTGATTAAGCCGTTGCGCAACCGTGTCTTCGCCTTAATTGCCAATCCCGTTTATCCAGGATACGAGCGTTCGACTGTTCTCTTGGTTTCTCTTCTTATTCGAGCGAACGATTTGCATATACCCGTTACTTCCGCCGTACCGAGCTCGCGCGGAATCGATCGAATCTCTCCGGATGATAAAACACTATCCACAGGCCGGTGTCGCCAGTTCAGGGGAAAAACGTACTCCCTCTCTGCCAGTACCGGACACGTGCACCACTGAAGGTTGAACCCTTTGCACTCGGAGCTATCTTAACTGGGAAATTTAAACATTTCTTCCTATCTGGAATATTTCCATCACCTATGATTTTTGCAATTTTATGGATATGAAATTGGTGTACAATAAATTCTCATTTGCTGTCCAACAGCCGCGTTTTGCACGGACAACGGTTGTATAGAGACACTATTTTTTTATGACCGCGTCGAGACTTGGAGAGCCGTATATGGAGCAAGACAGAGTGAAATACGGATCGCGTGGCCGAAGCGTGTCGCCCCGTCGCCGGCACAGTTTAAAGGTCCGCGTGTTCTCACAATGTAATGCCAATTAAAAATGCTGCATTTTTCAATACATATTTTTTATAGGACTTTCACTAACTTATTTTTGGCATTTTTCTGATTAAAATAAGACTAAACACGATATAATTTCAACTGTATTTAGTGGTTTAATCGACGATGAAAGTATCGGTCGCAAGAAAGGACAGCGTATGGGAAAGAAAAAGACGCGGTTAGTCGCCATCGTCGGCACTAAATACAATTGAAATTATAACGTGTTTGGTCTTGTTTTAATCAGAAAAATGCTAAAAATAATTTAGTGAAAGTCTTACTAAAAAATAATGAAAATTAAGAAGTTTGAACATTCGATTCATGGAGTCAATGTATGCTTGAGCTCAAATAAGAAGGTACTTACAAGCCGACGAATTTAAGATTCTACTGCGCATATGACTCCAACGGAACTCATTCATTGGCTAATCCCCCTACTCGTTCTTCGCCGACCACGCGATCATTGGCTGACGCCATGAATTTCATGGTTGACGCTCAACAACATGCGCAGAACGAGTACCTTCTTATTTGGGCTCAAGCATAGTGGTGTTCACACCGATATACCCGAGCCGGGATCAATTATCGCCACCATGCGGCGCACAGTGGAACTTTTCGTCCATTTCGGAGACAAAATCAAAGAACTTCCGATAGAAATGAGATAGAGAGCTAAAAGTTTTTTAAATTATAGCTGAGACTTCACAGAATATGGGAAAAATAGGGAGATTATAGTACCGAACCTTTTTTAACCTTGAAAAAAATCGTCAAACTTGCACAATGTCACGAAAATTGTGGTTTTTGCAATACCAGGGGTAGAAAAAATTTTTTTGTAACATGCCATACATCATTTCCCGTAGATTTTTTCATGCTGAATTCAAATTTGGTCTCAAAATTTGTCTACCACCTCAGGATTTTACAAGAAATCGATTTTTGTGAACGAATTTTCTCAAGGTTATAAAACGTTCGTACCATAATCTTCCTATTTTTCCATATTCTGCCAAGTTTCAGCTTCAATTTTTAAAAAATTTCATCGCTCTACCTCATTTCTATCGAAAGTTCTTTGATTTTGTCTTCGATTTGGACGAAAAGTTCCGCTGTGCGGCGTTGGCCGGCAGTGGAGTGGGTAGGCACTGGACAGCGTTCGCACAGGCGACCCCGGACAGCAAATGAGGATTTACTCTAATACCTCATACAATACCTAAATGTTTGGTAATTGATTAGATAACGATATATTTAATAATGTAAACAATATCTTCAATAAAGGTACAGCAATTTTTAGTGGCGCCTCAGAGAGGATAATCGCGTGCAAAGGGTTAATGTTGGGTAAAGACCATACGTCTCTTTTGAGAAGTTACAACAATCGGTTTGCTACAGGTGAAACAAAGTTTTATAAATAAATGTAAACAAGCTTCCGAATATCGAGAAACCACTGTACCGAAGTTGCAGAGCCGGAAAGGTTCGATAAGCGTTCGGGAAGACTCGACAGAGAGGCGAGGATGCGCAAAGCAGAAAAGGGACGGAATAAGTGGAATGGCAAACTGGGAAACTACTTGCGAGGAAAAACGAGGAACGCATGGAAATCCCGAAAAACTCGGTACACCGGAGGGTCGGAGTAAAGAAAGTACTGACAAAAAGGGAGAGAGAGAGAGCTGAATAATACGAAAATAAGAAAAGAGCCGTGGCATTCTAAATTCGCAGCCTCGGAAACGATAAATGCAGAACAAAGAGCGACGAGAACATTCTTCGTCCACAAAGCTCCGCAAATTTCGTTCCTCGGCGTTTCTGCTCCTTTTTAATCCGAATAAGAAGAATCTCCGTTCTCGCTGACATAAATTTCATGAAATAAAATCGCCGAAAAGAGATCATTCTTGCAATCGTTTCTTTGGTTCGACGCGATTCTGAAAGGGAGGAGAGAAAATGAAGCTCTGTTGGATTCACTGTCGCAATATCTCCCTTGGATGCACATGATCTAAGAGAGTTGGGGTAGTAGTTCGGTGAACGGTTCGTTTGAAACTGGGGGTGGGATGATTTAAAAGATCGGACGATTTCCATTCGAACGAGTACCATCTCTGCTCCCGAATTTACAGGAACAACTTCTTTGCGCCCGGACTGGAGTGGACGGAAATTTCGAATAGGCCCCTATCGAGGGAAACTAGGATGTCGGGGGGTGGTTCCAGACGGAAGGGTCGAGTGGGAGAGATATCTGGGTGAGAGGGCGGAACGGTAACAGTCGGCGTTACTTCCGCTTCCGCCCCAGTAATCAAATCTCTTGACTCAGTGGGCGCAAATTAAAATCGCTACGACCCGGCCAACCAACTGCGACTCGCAGCTGGCTTGCGGCCGCGCGGATATTCGAGGAGCATCTCCGTCAAGGGGAACATGGTTACCCCCTCTCTCTGCCGCCACGTGACCGTTCCGTGAGGCAGAGTGGGAGACAAGTCCGGATTTCGCAACGGAAATGTCAGAGTACACGAGAATTCTCATAATTTTTCTTATATTCGGATAACACTTATATTCTTTGCGCAAAATAAAAATAGTCTGCATCGATCGCAAGAAATAGAAACCGAATTGAATGTTACTTCTTCCCTTAGCGAATCTAATGGAAGAGAAATCATATATTGAATTTTACAACTTTTTATTTTGATGCAACAATTACATTGTGGAGCTTTGCGTCTGATCCATCTCTTTTTCAACTTTTTTCTCGGATTGTTCCATTAAAATTAATGAAAGAGCGCGACATATCTGTACTGGTAACACCGAAAGAACAGGTGGACGAATTGATAACTGTTCATCCAAGACTGAACACGATCAGTATAACTCATTGTATATTCCATCCGACAACACCGCAGACTTAGTATCTCTTTCTTCGATAGATAATAGAAACTATCTACTTCTTTCTTCCACTTAGACCTTCATCTAGTCTTTAGCGAACTAGAACCGACTTATAGTTTGACTATACTTTATCCCGTTACTATCGCAACGAAGATCATTCGCGGAATGTACCAACAGATTTTCATTGTGGTTCAATGTTGAGATACAAAGTTGATGTTACAAAAAGCGTGATATTGTTTTAGAGTTTTAGAGTTAACACGATCAATTGTTATTTCAGTTTGATTCGCGACCACCGTGCAGCCATTGTTAAATGCCTGTTACCATTAATCTAAACTTCGAAGCGCTGGCCGTGTCTTTATTATTCCGGAGTTCCGCCGCCATTATAATGGTCCTGACCACAGCCTTGGGGCACATTCTTGTGTACATGTTGCCCGGTTTGTTAGCCATCAATTGAACTGTTGGCAAATTGTAAATTTGATTGAGGCAACCGGCTGCAACGCTACTGTAGCTCGAGCATAACATTTGATGTAGTCTCCGACTGAAACTCGGATCCTGAAGCGGAGCGAATTCATTACCATTACCAACAACCGTAATTGCGGTCGAACTAGATTTTTCTTCGCAATTTCCACGTGGAATAACTTGAAATTTGTTGGTATATTCGAACTGGGGAGCGAGGCAAATTTATGGCGCAAACAGAAACGAATCGATCTCACGGGCAAAAAAGAAACAATTATTTTCTTTAGCTTGCAGCTTCGTTTTCAAAGAAAGTTGCTTCGGCACGGACGCCTCTTTATCAGTGATAAATATTCATGAGGAACTCCGCAACTGAGATTAACTGCTTACACTCCGTGATAACTTTAATATTTTATATCCTCTCGAGATATAAACAGAAAAACTGGAAAACAAAGCTGCGTTGAGTGAATTTATTACGATTGTAATCTGGGAGAAGCAATTCGAAGCAGTAAATAATACTCTCGAGACATGAACAGTCTGCGTCGAAGCATTATCATTTATTGTTTCGATAGTAATCTGCAGATTTTCGAATATGTATCAACCTGTTGAGTGATAGAGTCTTTTCTCCCAGTTCCCATGGTAAACAATTTATCATAGACTTTATCCACGCAATCAGGACCGTGCGACCAGGCAAATTGATCCAGCGCGGTATTCCCTCGCTGTAATCGTGTTTAGTCGACCTCCTTACGATCGCATAGCTGTCCCCACTATATCACGACGTTAGTTGACAATAGACAACAGCTGGTTCACTCTTATCAACGACGGGAAGGTGGAATACCGGTAAACGTGTCACAGAAATCACACAAAAGACAGGCTGCTAGTTGAAACGATCGTTAAACGACGTCGTCCACCAACTATAATTGCGTCTCTAATATCCCACCCGGCGACTATAGAAAGGGAATACCGTCCGTCGCATAAACGCCGATTTACACTATCCGTTCGTACGCGGAACGGCTCCGTTCAGTATATTTTTCTTTATGATGGTGTCAATTCGATCAACGAACAAAAATTAATAACGTTGTTCGGTGCTGAACAATTTGTTCGGTGCTGAACAGAGCCGTGTTCCGCGGAGCAGCAACATTTTAATCTTTTCCGGTAGCGGAAGCCTGACGGTCAACATAAAAATTCTTCGAGTTTGTTTGTACCGCAACATTTGCCCTCGTATACCCTCCGTTGCGATACCCCGTAGCAAGTTTCTATAGAGTATTTCTTTCTCCCCCGTAGAACATATTCAATTTAGAAAGAAGAGACGTCCCCTCCGTTAGTTGAAACGATTTCGCGTCAGACACACGTCGTCTAATCGAAACGAGTGAACAACACACGACACCGAAGAGCGCAGTTTAAAACGATCGACACACATACAGACGCATATCGATCGCGATCTCTCGCGGCAAGAACACCCGATCGGATAATACACCGATCTTCTACGCAAACACACACGCACACGCACAAACTGTCGGCATTTTTCAAGTGGATTTATACGGCCACCACTCGATGATCAATTGAGATTAGGTACCGAGATCGACGCTCGTCGAGGACGGGAAGCACCGGCGATCGTCCCCGCTGCAATCGGCGGTGCGAAACAAAAAGGAGTTAGTAGCATGGGCATGTGTGTCTGTCCGTCTCTGTCCGAATCGCAGCACGTTCACGTCGAATCTATATGATATGTGTTCTATATATATATATGTGTGTCTGTGAACGTATACTTATTCTGTATCTGTCCGGCACTTACGCTACGGTCTGATTCAGTGTAGGGACTACCGGAGACCTCGAACCGGGAAAGTTTGATTTTAGCTAGTTTACTCAACCGTACATCAAACGAAAGTTGCTATAAACAACGAGGAAGGTAATTTAGGTGCAGATGAACGCTCATTTAAATGTCGTGTACATTTCAGTCTACGATTTTCGTCTGAATCGAGAAGAACTTCTCATTTACGTGTGCTACATTCAAAAATTGAATATCGTTCGGTAATAAAATAAATTATACAGTGACTCGCGTCAATATTCGAGTACTATACGATTTGAACTTTTTTGTTCAAATGCCAAACGTTGCATTTTACAACTTTTTTATGTGGCCTTATGGCTAAACTTCCGAAGACGTGCATGCTCAGAATTGAATAGAATTTTGAGAATAGGTTCCATTTTGACTAAAACGATGATTGTCAGAAGGATTTTGGACAAAAAAAAGAACAAAAAATTGTTTACCGTTTTAATGTCATTCTCTACCTTACCGACAAAGTAGTAGGCGGCCCACATGGTTTCATACCTCTATAACTAATTTAATTAATTCGTTTCGCGCACAAATTCCTAGCCAGACCTAAACCAGGCCTTTCTTTTCAAAAAATATCCCACGGTTTATTATTACAGTAAGGTGAAGTGCCCTAAGTCTGGACAGTCCAAAAGTGATACCTAAATCTGGACAATTGAATTTTCATAGTAAAATCAGTAATTAAGAGATTAAATAATTATATTATATATTCTGAGGCCTTAGCTACAAGTAGGTGTGAATATTATTTCATTAAGACATCAATTAAAATTTAAAAATGAATTCAAAGTTCATCTGAAAACAGTATACAAAATAGTCTATTTACATGCGGGTCATGTGCATTTATAGTTCGAACTTTTGTTAGAAAAAAAGATATAATTTAAGCCCTCAGGCAAAAAATAATTATCACGCATAATAATATTGATATTTTAAAATAAATTGGCAATCAAACTTAACGTAAATAATAATTACTAATCCAAATATTAGATGTCAAAGATTAGGACTGTTTTCAAATATAAGTACTCCATACTAGGACGCGATGACAGTAGCTGTCCCACTCTAAGTTTATACGCAATGTGCTTACGCCTGAAGCCGGACACGTGTTTGTGAATAAAATCAACGCATTGTTTGCAAATTATTTAACTACATGTACGTATAATTAGTCTTCTATTAGCTTGAATAACGTATGTAGAAAATGTATTCCGGTTGTGACGTTAATAATACTTTATGTTTACATCTTGAATCTATCAGTATTACTACCTAACCTTAAAAGTTGTATTATGACAAGATTTATTAAAACAGTAAATGAAAATAAATATATATTTGGTTAAATAATACAATACTATAATCTATGATAAGAATACTACATATTACGCGAAGCATCTTCTATTCGTCATGCGCAACAGCGCCACCAACCAACGTTTTAGGTTATGTTCGCTCGATCAACTCGCAAATTGAATTTGTCCCGATATAGGCTTTACTTCTGTCCAGGTACTAGCTTAGATTGGATTTAATATGTCCAACTATAGGTTTGAATTATTCTTGTTAATACAATTAAGATATTAACCTAAACAACGATTTTTTTATTTTAAATTACTTTACAAACTCTGAACTGTATGTTAAAACTCTTAAGAAATTGTTTTTGTTTCATTAAAGTGATAAAATTTAAAATAGAAAAACATGCTGTCCAGGCATAGGGCACTTCACCTTAACTCCACATCCAGATTAACAACAACTTCAGATACCTAGCCATACCTAACAGACTAATGTCATTTCCACTCCCTCTTTAAATAAACTTATCGGGGTATCCACAGTCGTTAGCCGTTTCTTCTCAGAAACACTGCCTAACCCTATAAAAAGATTTGTCGGTAATGTAGAAAGTGACATTAAAACGGTAAAAAATCCTTCTGACAATCATCATTTTTTTCGTTATCATTTTTGGACCTCTTTGGAAGTTTAGCCTAGTACAATATTAAAAAAGTTATCGTCTTTTTCAGAGCGTCCGAATATTAATGCGCAGTGGCGCACCCAGGATGCAATCTTGGGGGGGCCGAGTTGAACCCAGCCCTAGGTTTTGCGTGATGACCTTTTTTTTTAGCCAACATATCTGTCAAGGGCTATTTCGTGATTTTAATTTTGGAAGGTAAACATTTTTTTCTTGGGGGGACTTGGCTCCCTGGCCCCCTCCCCTGGGTGCGCCACTGTTAATGCGAGTCACCGTAATTCACAATTTTGACTAGAACTTCCGATCATCTTTGTCCCGATGTTTGTTTGAAAACGGAATATTATCCTTAAATACGCCAATCTGTCTCGATACCATCTGGAGCTTAAGACAAACGGGGTTGTTTTAATTATTTAGCGAGGGGGAGACCGTTCGGCGAAGTTTCCTTAATCACAGCGTCTATTATTAGTGCGTAAATTCTTGAGGGGGAGGGTTGCACCTCCGGTTTATTATTCGCTCTCGTTCTCCGAAGTTACTACGCTGAGCCAGACCATAGTCGTCTAAATGTACCTAACCCACACGACTCACGCCGAGCTTCTGCACGCTTACGAGGGTGGCTGCCAAGAAACCTGACCTCCGAGTGCTCAGTTCGATGGTTGTTACACTGATAGATGTGCATGAGACTATCGGCATGATCGTCCGATAATAGAAGTGGTTAAATGTACACGAATGCGGTTCCAAACTTTTTGATCTGTCACTCGATTCAGTATACGATGTACTCTCGGACACTCTCCCAAAAACCCAAGTTTCGTTTCTCGGATAACAGTGCCCCGATCTTTCGCCCCCATTTTGTAATTAACGCGCGAGGAGAAAGACACGGTTCAATCGGTCGATTACAAACGCGAATCACGATGGAAAATGTTTTTCTGGTGTTCGGTGTTGTTTACGCGGATACTATTTAATTGCTTGAATTTTTTCATGCCTCGCCGAACTGAAGGTAAACATCGTTCACACCGAATGGCTCGCCTGTTGCCCATTGCCCAAGGACACGAACGCGAAGCTGTTGATTAAACGAATCCGATCACTTTTAAAGTAAATTCATCAGAAATCGGAGATTCGCAAATTTGTTTGATCTCCACGTTCAGGAAAGTAGAGAATTGTTCTCTCTGTAGAGAGTGTTCTCTCTGTAACGTTGTTGAAGTCACAGTTATAGGTGAGGTGCTACATTCTTCTCCTTTCTTATAATCGTAAAATCATAAAAGTCGACACGCAAAAATTATATAAGATACAGTAGGACAATCGAGACCCGAGGGACATAATTAAAATGTACATTACATTCCAAAATAAATTTTTTGCCTTTGAAAATTTATTATTTATTATAATTATAATATTAATATTATTTATTATATTCTAATTATAATATTAATATTATTTATTATATTATAACTATAATATTAATATTATTTATTTTATTATAATTATAATATTAATATTATTTATTATAATTATAATTAAAATAGACTATAAATTATTATTACTATTTATTATTTATAATCGAGATCCGATTAATCGAGGTCCTACTGTAATTTTATTATTATGGGGATAAAATTGTCACAGTTTCGGCGGAGATCTTCCCGACGCTTACGGAGAGAACACCGTGACGCGTCTGTGCGTTGCGTACAGGTTCTACTCGCTCCCTCGGAGACACGAGTTTCATTCTACGTTTCCGATTAACTTCAAGAATTCCCGTATCTCCGGGGGCACCTAGCATAGACTCCACGGTAGAACGGGCTCTCGTGGATTGTCTACACGAGCATGTGTTTACGCTGGGTCGACACGTGCAGTTCCACTAAAAGTTTCAGTGGTCGACGGTAGAGGTGCGGCCCAGTTTCGAAACTCGTAACCCTCATCCCCGACCGATCATTCGAACGGTTCCCGAGCGAATCGAGCCGCTGGAATGGGTCGTAACGTGTTTTAACTCGGGGGAGGCTTCTTAAACATGCCTCTACCCCGTAATCCTCACGAGCACTGTCGGTTATGTGCGTCAGCCTTCTGATTTTATTGCTCTTTCGCTGGATCCCGTTCGGACATTGCTGCCTCGAACGACCTCCGGCTCGCTATTCGAACGACTGCTTCGAGTCGTTTAAATTGCTCGAATATTCTGTGGACACATTTCTCAAATCCTTTGCACTCAACTGGGCTGCTCTTTACTTTACCGGACTCGACATTTGTGCCTTTCTCCTACGAATTATGATGTATTTGGTATGTAATCCAGCAGATCGAAGTTTCGAACCTCTAGGATCAATAGTTGAGGAGTTATGGTCGCTTGAAGTTGAGCAATCTGCAGTGTTTTTGGAAGGTAAGGGCGCCGCCATTATTAGTTTGTAGTGACAGTCGCACGCCGGTTACTGAGTTGTTTAGGATTAGATCGACGGGGGCGGGGCGGGGGCAGCAGGGTAAGTGGCTCGCGGTCGTCACTACAAACCAAGATGGCGGTGCCCTTACCTGCCAAAACTGCTCAACTTTAAGCGACCATAACTCCTCAAATATTGATCGTAGAGGATCGAAACTTCGATCTGCATCCGCACCGGGTACAAATCTACTGGATTGCATACAAAATACATCATAATTCGTAGGAAAAAGGTAATAATTTTGAGTTCGGTAAAGTAAAGTCCTCAACTGTCCTCTGTGACAACGAACATTGTTCAACTCGTTCGTTCTTCACGGTAACAATAATATTAGCCCTGGAACATCACGCTTATTTTTTGAGACATGTACTTTACACTCAGCTCTCAGAAACCCAATGTTCTTGCTTAGAAAAAGAGATTTAATGGTTTTGGGAGAAGAACTAATCTTAATAGAATGCGAAGAAAAAAAATTCAATCGTGGTTTGTTATTTTACAAAGAGTTATAATTCATGAAAGTGAAAGATAACTGCGGATCTTTATGCATTTATAAAGAAATCAGTTGGGTGAAATGTAAAAGAGTAATAAATTAGAAAAATTCAAGAATATTGTAACGTTGTTTTTAACGTAACGAAGTCACTAAGGGATGAAATCAATTTTTATTTTATTCCTGCTTCCCACGATTTATGCAGATTTTTATTTTGCATAAAGATCGGCAGTCTATTAATGACGCTCTGGGTTTCTGAGACCCAACAGTGCAGTTCCAGGGTTAACGCGCGAAACCAACAAGAATCCAAGGCCAGGTAATAGATCCAAGGTGTTGGATCAGCACGCTTCGCGTTCCCCTTCTTGATTATGGCAACAGGCGGCATTTTTCTCGTTAGAACGATGAATAGCGTTAAATTATTTGTATCGATTTCCCTGGTGAGTACGGGAACGGATGGAAATTGATGTGGAGGAGGATTAGAGAAGTGTAATTCGGGGAAATTCAATATTGCTTTGAGATCGCGTCCCGTGTCAGGCAAATGGACGCAAGGTAATTAACTAACCATCGATTCTCGCTTCCACAGTGAAATGCGCCCAGGGACTGATCGCCAAAGACAAGAGCGGCACGTCTGATCCTTACGTGACGGTCCAAGTCGGGAAAGTGAAGAAGCGCACCACAACGATGCCGAAGGAATTGAATCCGGTTTGGAACGAGAAGTTCTACTTGTGAGTAATTCAATTACTATTCCGCCAATCCGAGAAATACGTTCCTACTGTACGGCGATGGAGACGGAACGGTCGAAAGGAAAATTAATTTTCAGTTTACGTGTACCGTGATTGCTCAGATACTCGCGCAACATTCCAATCACGAGAAATTCTAACAACTATGCAAATTAATGCCGGACGTGGTGGAAAGATTGAAATGATACTTGCGTTTGGGGACACCGGGGAGAATTGATACAGTCGGTGTACAAAGTATTCGTACACCTTTCAAAAACTAATGACTCTTTTATAATTGTACCAAACGACCTGATTTTGTATAATCAATTAGAAATTCAATTGCATAAACATCCGCAAGCTACTGATCAATTACTAAACATTCAGGAATTGAACGGGGTTCTATACCAATTTTATATCCATAAAATTAAAAAACCATGCACAACGGAATTATTCTAGGTCGGAAGAAATGTTTAATTTTCCAGTTAAATTATCTCCGAGTGCAAAGGGTTAACCCTTGTGTAGTTAATCCATAGACATATAGTGATAGACTGCGCGGCCTGTACGAAGCGCTGAAGACCACAATGGCGGCGCGCGAGAGAGAGAGAGCATTAATCGGGGCTCCATAGCGCTCTCTTTCTAATTGATGTGTCGGTGGGGAAAGATTCCCCTACTTGCTTGCTAGATAATGTAGATTTCTACATTATCTATTATTTTGTAGATTATTAGATTTCTATTTGTTACTTACTTATGAAAAGTAACGTCAGGAGCATATTGAAGCTTGCAGATGCAGCACTTTTTTACCATTCTTAAAATAAATATGGTTTCACTTAATAAATGTCAAAAACCAAAGAAATATTAACAAATTAATCAATACTATGTAGAAATCTACATTATCTAGCAAGCAAGTAGGGGAATCTTTCCCCACCGACACATCACTTAGAAATAGAGCGCTATGGACCCCGGCTAATGTTCTCTCTCTCACTCTTTGTACCGCGCGCCGCCATTGTGGTCTTCAACTCGCCCATAAGTCGGCGCAGTCTATCTCTATATGTCTATGAGTCAACCAAAATGTATAGATTATTTATTAGGTTATAAAGAAAGAAATGCAGAATTTTTGTTCCTTTGTTTTAATTGCAATTTTATATCAATAAATATTTACCTTAACTTAATGAGTTATATGTCATTTTGAAGCGCGTTTTACGCTCCATTTAATTATGCTTTTGATATTTAATTGTATTCAAGTTTTTATTACATTATATTTTATTTCAAGATGTCAAAACGCGATTTTCGCATTATTATTTTCTACGAGTTCAACCTAGACCGAAGTGCCGCTGAAGCGGCTCGGAATATCAACAAAGTATGAGGCGAAGGTAATAGTTTGAACTCATAGAAAAAAATAATGCGAAAATCGCGTTTTGACATCCCGAAATAAAATATAATTTAATAAACATTTGAATAAAATTAAATATCAAAAGCATAATTAAATGGAGCGTAAAACAAGCTTTAAAATTACATATACAGTTGGTGTACAAAGTATTCGTACACCTTTTAAAAACTAATGACTCTTTTATAATTGTACCAAACGACCTGATTTTCTATAATCAATTAGAAATTCAATTGCATAAACATCCGCAAGCTACTGATCAATTACGAAATATTCAGGAATTGTACGGGGTTCTATACCAATTTCATATCCATAAAATTAAAAAACCATGCACAATGGAATTATTCTAGGTCGGAAGAAATGTTTAATTCTCCAGTTAAAATATCTCCGAGTGCAAAGGGTTAAACCTTGCGTAGTCAACCAAAATGTATAGATTATTTATTAGGTTATAAAGAAAGAAATGCAGAATTTTTGTTCCCTTGTTTTAATTGCAATTTTATATCAATAAATATTTACCTTAACTTAATGAGTTATATGTCATTTTGAAGCGCGTTTTACGCTCCATTTAATTATGCTTTTGATATGTAATTGTATTCAAGTTGTTATTACATTATATTTTATTTCAAGATGTCAAAACGCGATTTTCGCATTATTATTTTCTACGAGTTCAACCTAGACCGAAGTGCCGCTCAAGCGGCTCGGAATATCAACAAAGTATGAGGCGAAGGTAATAGTTTGAACTCATAGAAAAAAATAATGCGGAAATCGCGTTTTGACATCCCGAAATAAAATATAATTTAATAAACATTTGAATAAAATTAAATATCAAAAGCATAATTAAATGGAGCGTAAAACAAGCTTTAAACTTACATATACAGTGGGTGTACAAAGTATTCGTACACTGTTTAAAAACTAATAACTTTTTTATAATTGTACCAAACGACCTGATTTTTTATAATCAATTAGAAATTCAATTGCATAAACATCCGCAAGCTACTGATCAATTACGAAATATTCAGGAATTGTACGGGGTTCTATACCAATTTCATATCCATAAAATTAAAAAACCATGCACAATGGAATTATTCTAGGTCGGAAGAAATGTTTAATTCTCCAGTTAAAATATCTCCGAGTGCAAAGGGTTAAACCTTGCGTAGTCAACCAAAATGTATAGATTATTTATTAGGTTATAAAGAAAGAAATGCAGAATTTTTGTTCCCTTGTTTTAATTGCAATTTTATATCAATAAATATTTACCTTAACTTAATGAGTTACATGTCATTTTAAAGCTCGTTTTAAGCTCCTTTTAATTATGCTTTTGATATTTAATTGTATTCAAATTTTTATTACATTATATTTTATTTCAAGATGTCAAAACGCGATTTTCGCATTATTATTTTCTACGAGTTCAACCTAGACCGAAGTGCCGCTCAAGCGGCTCGGAATATCAACAAAGTATGAGGCGAAGGTAATAGTTTGAACTCATAGAAAAAAATAATGCGAAAATCGCGTTTTGACATCCTGAAATTAAATATAATTTAATAAACATTTGAATAAAATTAAATATCAAAAGCATAATTAAATGGAGCGTAAAACAAGTTTTAAAATTACATATACAGTGGGTGTACAAAGTATTCGTACACCTTTTAAAAACTAATGACTCTTTTATAATTGTACCAAACGACCTGATTTTTTATAATCAATTAGAAATTCAATTGCATAAACATCCGAAATCTACTGATCAATTACGAAATATTCAGGAATTGTACGGGGTTCTATACCAATTTCATATCCATAAAATTAAAAAACCATGCACAATGGAATTATTCTAGGTCGGCAGAAATGTTTAATTCTCCAGTTAAAATATCTCCGAGTGCAAAGGGTTAAACCTTGCGTAGTCAACCAAAATGTATAGATTATTTATTAGGTTATAAAGAAAGAAATGCAGAATTTTTGTTCCTTTGTTTTAATTGCAATTTTATATCAATAAATATTTACCTTAACTTAATGAGTTATATGTTATTTTGAAGCTCGTTTTACGCTCCATTTAATTATGCTTTTGATATTTCATTGTATTCAAGTTTTTATTACATTATATTTTATTTCAAGATGTCAAAACACGATTTTCGCATTATTATTTTCTACGAGTTCAACCTAGACCGAAGTGCCGCTCAAGCGGCTCGGAATATCAACAAAGTATGAGGCGAAGGTAATAGTTTGAACTCATAGAAAAAAATAATGCGAAAATCGCGTTTTGACATCCCGAAATAAAATATAATTTAATAAACATTTGAATAAAATTAAATATCAAAAGCATAATTAAATGGAGCGTAAAACAAGCTTTAAAATTACATATACAGTGGGTGTACAAAGTATTCGTACACATTTTAAAAACTAATGACTTTTTTATAATTGTACCAAACGACCTGATTTTTTATAATCAATTAGAAGCATTGGTTTACGAAATGATATGCGAGAAAGATTTTCCAAAAATTATAATTTACAAGGTTACGTGCAAAAATAAGAAAGGCATTTTTCAAAACTTTTTTATTTGGGACCTCAAAGGAAATTTAAAATATTTGTTTTGTAGATCTATAGTAGTTACACACATGCTGAAAATTTCATCGAAATCCATTAACATACACACGAGTTACAAGCGGTTAAAAATGGTGAAAATCGTAGTTTTACACAGAATCGCGCATCTTTCGATGCGTGTCGTTTTTTCCTGTGTCAACCGATTTCGACGAAATTTTCAGCATGTGTATAACTAACATAGATCTACAAAACGTATATTTTATATGTTTTGTTAAGGGCCCAAATAAAAAATGCCTTTTTTATTTCTGCATGTAGCTTTGTAAATTATAATTTCTCGAAAATCTTTTTTGCATATCATTTCGCAAACCAATGCTTCTAATTGATTATAAAAAATCAGGTCGTTTGGTACAATTATAAAAAAGTGATTAATTTTTAAAAGGTGTACGAATACTTTGTACACCCACTGTATAGGGTGTAAAGAAATTATACGTCGCGATTGTTGTAGCATTTTCTTTTATAGTGAAGGAAAGTCTATTTAAATGTTTTATAGATGCGCCCATAATTATGAAAGCGGGCACGCAGTGGCTCAGTGGGTAGAACGCGTGCCTACGGACTCCGTGGTCGCGGGTTCGATCCCCGACGCCGGCACCTCTGGAATACTCCATGTGCTCTGTAGACTGTGGTGCCCAAGGTGGTTCGGAACCCACCTTATAAAAACTGTAGGTCCCGTCGTGAAATAATTCCGAAAAGGAGTTCAAAAAGCGACGTTAAATAACAAACAAAAAAAAAAAATTATGAAAGCGGTTCAAGTGCAAATTAAACAAAAACATTTATTTTAAACTAAATCAATTCCATGTAATTTTTACGATATTGTGAAAAATAAGCCATAGGATATAGTGCTTGTTATTCATCTAGTGTTGATATCCTTTTCCTTGAAATATCTCGAAACAAAAAATATATGACTTGGACCGCTTTCACAATTTATGTGCACAATAAATAAATTCGTAGAATCGGAACTGATAATAACTTTGACGTTCTGTTTTCCAGCGAGTGCCACAACTCATCCGACAGAATAAAAGTGAGAGTATGGGACGAGGACAACGATCTGAAGTCGAAGCTCCGGCAAAAGCTGACGAGAGAAAGCGACGATTTCCTTGGGCAGACCATCATCGAAGTGAGAACGCTCAGCGGCGAGATGGACGTCTGGTACAATTTGGAGAAGAGAACGGACAAGAGCGCAGTGTCCGGCGCAATCAGGCTTCATATCAGCGTAGAGATTAAAGGAGAAGAGAAGGTCGCGCCTTATCACACCCAGTACACCTGCCTACACGAGAATCTCTTCCATAGTCTGTGCGAGAAGAACTGTGGCGTCGTGGCGCTGCCTCAAGCGAAGGGTGACGACGCTTGGAAGGTGTACTTCGACCCACTCGGTGAAGAACTTGTCGACGAGTTCGCGATGCGATACGGTATCGAGAGTATCTACCAAGCAATGACGTGAGTACCTTTCCAGAATTTATAGTCGACGCTTATGGGGGTAGACTCCTTTCTCCAGGATTGCAAGGATGCGGGATTCGCGTTTTCATTTCTCAGTAGGGATTTTTCAGTAGTTAAAAGCGCTAGATAAAAGATCGAGGCTGCTATTTACTTTACCAGACTCAAAAGTGCCTTTCTTCTATAAATTATGATGTATTTGTTGAAGTTTCGATCCTGAAGGATCAATGGTTCAGGAGTTATGCTTGCTTAAAGTTGAGCAATCTGCAGTGTTTTTGACAGGTAAAGGCGCCGTCATACTGGTTTGTAGTGACGGTCGCGCGTCGTTTACCGAGCAGAATAATTAATGAGTTGATTGGGAGGGGAGGCAGCAAGAACCGGCGGTTCTCCTCGGTAAACGGTGCCCTTACCTTTCAAAAACACTGCAGATTGCTTAACTTTAAACAAGCATAAGACCTGAACCATTGATCCTATTGGAAATCTACTGGATTACATACCAAATACATCATAATTTACAGGAGAAAGACAGAAATTTTGAGTTCGGTAAGGTAAAGTTTACCCAAGATCGATCTAGAGCACTATCCCCGTCAAAAGTCCTATTTTCATAGCTACATGCTGTCGAATAATGCAAATTACGCCTCGTAAACGAAAAAATAGGACTTTCGAGGGAGATAGCGCCCTAGATCGATCTCTTATCTAGCGTTTTTGACTACTGAAAAACCCTGTGTTTGTATTATCGAGAAATGAGAACGCAAATCCCGCACCCTTGCAATCCTGGAAACGAGTCTACCGCCTTATTACGTGTTCTCTCCGTAACTGTTTGCCGGGCGACAGTTTTGGAAGCAAACGTATCTCTTCTCGTAGCTAGACTGCGGATGTCTTATGGCAATTCTTAATTTCTGTAGACAAATTTTAAGAAAGTGGGAACAAATAGAATCTTATTTTCAGAGAGGTAGTAGCCTTTGTAGTTCTGAAGTAAATGAAAATCGTGCTGAATTCTGTGGAATTTTATATTCTAGCATTTCTTGAACATCTTCAAAAGCCATAAATGCATAAAGCTCTCCGCAGTCTAGTCTACTGAAGCAGCATGAGCAGCTTTTAGTTGACGTTGCGTGTCCCTCGAAGAAGTTGCTTCGATGTGGACGCAGCTTAGTACCAATTCCAACAACATCTTGTGATTTTTCCAGACATTTCCACTGCCTTTCGACGAAGTACCTCTGTCCTGGTGTGCCAGCGGTAATGTCGACCCTTTTGGCGAACATAAACGCCTACTACGCGCATACCAGCGCGAGTTCCGCCGTTTCAGCTAGTGATAGATTCGCCGCCAGTAACTTCGGGGTGAGTTCGGGGTCGAACATTGAAGACCACGTTTATTCATGAGGGAGTGAAAAAGAGACAGCGAGAGGGAGACAGATCGAATGAGAGAACAACGGCGAACGCTGTGATTGAGAAATGCTCCTGCAATTTCCTAGTAGCCTAGACCATCCATTATTCCCGCGCCGGTTCACGTTGGCTGACCAGGAAACTTCAGAGCACGCGTGTGCTCTAGCTATCAATTTCATTTTGAAACTCTCCTTTATGCTCGTCCTTCTTCTGTCTCAAACTCCTTCCCTCCGCAGCTAAGATTTTTTTCAAGCTGGAAATTGGAAATACTGGTGAGACAAGGCGGTCGCGTACACCGTCCGATCTAATTAAGATTTTAATTAAGATTTTTTCGCCGCGATTGTCGTAGGCTGGTCCCCGGGAGATGTCCAACAATTCTCGAGAGCGAATCCACCAACTTGGCCAGATTTATTTAATTAAACAACAATGTCTTCCGTCAGCTCCCTAGTGTTTCCAAGTTTTCTGCTGACACGTATCTGGAAACTTTAATTATACTTTAGACAATTTGCGAGATAGCAAATGGCTAGGTTAATATAGATCAAAATTTTACTTAACTTATTGGAATGATTACAGTTTAAACGTAGGTAATTTTTCAATTGTTCAAACAATTCTTCTTGTATGCAGATAGTGGAGAGAAGCAAATTCGTAGAAGAAGCGGTTCGAACGGAAAGGGTTAATACTGTCGTATAAATTTTACGGGAACGAGGAGGACGAATTCGGATACTGTTTTCAACGTTCTTGAATTATGCATGACTTTTCCGGGGGTATTCGTCTGGGGGACGCCCATAAAAAATAGCTGACTTTGTTACTCGCGAAACAAGCTTAAACGAATTCGAAAAGAAATGAATTCTTGGCTATTACGTACAGGAGTATAAAAGAGGGACGGGAGGATAGATGAACATTCTGCATTCTAAACTAGAAATACTATAGACTTCTATACTTAAATTACTTATCAGCCACTTTAATTCTTTCTCGGTTTGATTCCTATCGTTTGTCTCGATCCTGGACGATCCACACCATTTTTCCTTCGCCAGCACCTCTGGGAATAAGGCCATAAGCAATGGCGGCTCAACCAGCTGAATTATCAACAGAAGTCGGTTACGTGTTGAAATTAAAATGAGACTGGCGCTGTGAAAAATTCAAGTCTAGTCCTTCGACGTGGAAATTTGTCGGCTACGCGATGGCTTGAAAAATTGATTCAGAAAAAGACGTTCTGCCTTCCGAAACAAAACGATTTCTATCTTTTCACGTTACATAATAAAATAATTTATCTCACGTTCAACAACTTTAGCATTTCAACATTGTTGTTGTTAAATGTACGAATTATTTGTTAGAAATATCGAAATCTGTTAGAAATCATTCTGTCGATATCTGCACAGCAATGCAGCGTGGGTTGCCTACCCTCAGGCGCCATTAGCTTTCTTCCGGATTCTATGGACACGCGTGATTAATCACGTTTGATGATAGTGTTCGCACGATATACCCCTTTCTGTCTCGGTTTTGACAAGAAAATGGTTCTCGAAGCAAGAGAGATGGCTGGCCGGCATTTTAACGTTTCCGTAATTTATGGGAACCCGATAGCGAAATATAGTAACACCGACTGCAACAAATTTTTGTCGACGAAATAACATCTGCTCAGTTTTCGGCAGCGAGATCTTAGCATTATTCAAAGCACTAGAAGTAATCAAAAAGTCCACTGGGAATAGATTCACAATTTTTGCAGACTCAAAGAGTGCTACTATGGCCATTGAAGATTCGGAAACAACCGATGAATGTATTCAGGAAATACAAGAAAGTTATAACTCGGCGGTTGAAACCGGAAAACCCATTACATTTTGCTGGATTCCGTCACATATGGGTATACAGGGTAATGAAAACACTGATAGAGCAGCCTGCAACACAAAAATAAAACAAATCACTCATTATACCAGACTAAACGATCTTAAAATGAAAAGCAATTACATACAAACATATCATAATGAAGGAGCTGATCTTGAGTGGCAAAAATCTCCAAGTCCAGTAGATCGTCAAATTCAAACTTCAATTTCTAGAATCAGAATTGGGCACTCTGAAATAACCCATTCATTTTTGTTAAACAAAAAAGAAAACACGGTCTGCGATATATGTAAAGTACCAGTTAACATGAATCATCTAATAATAGAATGCATAAAATATGAGAATGAAAGAAAAAATGCCAAGTTGCCTGGATCCTTACCCATTTTGTTAGGTTCTGAGGAGTATATTGCCGGTCTTGTCCAGTATATCAAAGATACTAAAATGTATAAAATATTGTAAGAAAGTGTGTATGTGTGTGTGTACCGTGTTGCTAATAACCTTTGATGTTGAAGCAACATTAAATAAATAAATGTAGTAGTAGATAGCGAAATACATTTTCGTTGCTTCACGGCCAATTTCTCCCGTTGCAGAAAGAGAAGTTCGTGAAATTACTGGATCAGTTGCACAACTCCCTGCGAATCGATCTGTCGATGTACAGAAACCATTTCCCGGCGTCGAGTCAGGAGAAGCTGATGGACTTGAAGAGCACGGTAGACTTGTTGACCAGCATCACGTTCTTCCGCATGAAGGTCCAGGAGTTGTCGAGCCCGCCACGGGCTAGCACCGTGGTGAAGGATTGCGTGAAGGCGTGTCTGCGTTCGACCTATCAGTTTCTATTCGAGAACTGCTACGATATCTACAACAGGGAGTTCCAAGCTGATCCGATCGATTCGAAGAGAGAGGAGGATCACGGGCCCCGGCTCGAGTCCGTCGATTTCTGGCACAAGCTGATCGCGTTGATCGTCTCGGTGATCGAGGAGGACAAGAACAGCTACGCGCCTGTTCTAAATCAATTCCCACAGGAGTTGAACATCGGCCAATTGTCAGCGGCCACTATGTGGTCATTGTTCGCGGTGGACATGAAGTACGCGCTGGAGGAGCACGAGCAGCACAGGCTCTGCAAGTCCTCGGCCTACATGAATCTTCACTTCAAGGTCAAGTGGTTGTACACCAAGTACGTGGAAGATGTGCCGACGCTCAAGGCAGCCGTGCCGGAATACCCGTCGTGGTTCGAGCCGTTCGTCATGCAATGGCTGAACGAGAACGATGACGTCTCATTAGAATATCTCCATGGTGCCTTCAACAGAGACCAGAAGGATGGGGTGAGTGTTCACCTCGTTTTATATAAATTCACTTAACACTAGCAGGTTTCGAATGCGATACAGCAAGTCCTCGACTTACGCTATGTACCGGCAAAGCCCCTGTTCCCCTGCCCCTGGCAATCAAAAACGAATTTCACAATTCGGAATTGGTTCTCTGATTCGCTTATAAGAATCCGCGTAATTCGAGGTCTCGCTGTATCTAGATTTGAATTTGATTTCAATCATTTTGTTTGGTCTTGCGTCCACAGTTCCAAAAGAGCAGCGAGCACGCGCTCTTCAGCGTCTCCGTCGTCGACGTCTTCACGCAGCTAACCCAATGCTTCGACGTAGTGTCGAAGCTCGAGTGTCCCGACCCAGAGATTTGGAAGAGGTACATGAAGAGGTTCGCGAAGACTATAATGAAAGTCCTGATCGCTTACGCAGACATCGTCAAGAACGAGTTCCCGAGTCACCTGAAGGAAGAGCGAATCGTACGTGACACGATCATTACGATTCTTATAGATTTCACGTTTTTTACTGAAGCTCCTGGAATCAGTGCTGCGATTCGGCCTGAAACAGTAACGTATCTAGAGTAGCGGACAAAAGTTTAAGACCGCTCTAAAGAAGACGATAACTTTTTTAATATTGCACTATACGATTTGAACTTTTTTGGGCAGCTAGAGCAATTAGTTTAGTAATGGATGTGAAAAGAAATTTTTTCAAAAATTGCAATTATTGGAATTGTTGAAAAAATACTAAAAGTTGAATTTTTAACTTTTTTATGTGGGCCTATATTGAAAATTTAAAAAATGCGTTTTGTAGATCTGTGTCGATTAAACATATTCTGAAAATTTCGTCAAAATCGGTCGACGTTGCAATGAGCTGCAAACGTTTAAAGATGGTCAAAGTTGCAGATTTTCACCATCAATTTTGACCATCTTTAAACGTTTGTAGCTCATTGCAACGTCGACCGATTTTGACGAAATTTTCAGAATATGTTTAATTGGCACAGATCTACAAAACGCAATATTTAAATTTTCAATATAGGCCCACATAAAAAAGTTAAAAATTCAACTTTTAGTATTTTTTCAACAATTCCAATAATTGCAATTTTTGAAAAAATTTCTTTTCACATCCATTACTAAACTAATTGCTCTAGCTTCCCAAAAAAGTTCAAATCGTATAGTACAATATTAACACTAGATCTACCGAGCACTAAACGCAATTGGCATACATTGCCTTATATTAATGACAAAATTGCATTTATTCAGATCTCGTTCGAGTTTTGTTTAAATATATGCTTCAGTAAAGAAGTTTACTAAACAAATTTCTCAGGAAAATATATTTATAATATCAATATTTCTGAAAGAAAAAATCTGGAACCAGTCAAAATGACTGGTCTGGTAAATCTAGTGTTAAAAAAGTTATCGTCTTCTTTAGAGCGGTCTTAAACTTTTGTCCGCTACTGTATATTGTGATGACGAGATAGCAGAGCGGCCAGAGCCCTGCGGCAGTTACATCGACGGGAGGGTACCCCTAAACAATCTGTTCCGGACAAATGGCTCCAGGAAGTGTCCTACAAGTACACATGTTATACATTAAATTTCCAGAATCAAATAATACCAATTTTTTATAATACTGCGGGATGCTCAAGGTACCCCATTTTATTGAGAAGCTTACGTTACTGAGGCTGAATCGCAGCACTGCCCTGGAGTACCGGTGAACTTCCCCGAGTCTACTTAGTACGTTTTCCTCTAGGCGTGTATCCTGATGAACAACATCCAGCAACTTCGAGTACAACTAGAGAAGATGTTCGAGTCGATGGGCGGCGAGAAACTGGAGGAAGACGCGGCAAACATTTTGAAGGAGCTTCAGCAACAACTAAATGGATCGCTCGATGACCTGGCGATACTATTCGCGAAGAGTCTAGAGCCGAGGATAACAGCGTCGGTGAAAGAGTTAGGGGACTTGTTACTGGCCATCAAGGGTGGCGGACAAGTGCAATTGTCGCAACCAGCACAGAGGAACAACGTCGCCGTGGAAGCCGATGAAGTGCTACGTCCGTTGATGGTTCTCCTCGATGGAAGTTTGTCGTTGTACGCTCAGTCTTGCGAGAAGACTGTGTTGAAGAGGTTGCTGAAAGAATTATGGAAGATCGTCATGAGAATATTGGAGAAGACGGTCGTGCTGCCACCCATGTCCGACAAGAGCGTACGTTTCTATTTTAATCTTGACTTACCACCATGTGCTTATACTCACTCCACGATTTTACAGATGATGTTCAAGAATCTGACTGACAACGCGAAGAACCTCGCTGCGAACGCCAAGATTGAGGACATGTCGAAGCTCTTCAAGAACCACATGGTCAGCAAACCAACGGACGTGAAGAACGCTCTGAGCGGAGTAATGGTAAGTCCACTGTGCTCGAACTAGTCAATGTTCGGGTTAAACTTCGTTCGAGGAAACCAGAGATTTTTCTAACTTTTCTCTATAAATTTGGGGTTATGTTCGCTGCGCAACGAACATAACCCCAACTGGTTCAAAAGTTGTGCGTGTTTAAAGTTAAAAATGTTTGGTTTCCTGGAGTGAAGTTCAGCCAATTGTTGTCCGGGAATTACCTAAGCTAGTGAAATGAATACTTCGGATCGATAATGAAATATGTGTGCAGGACATTTCGAAAGAGGTAGAGAAGAATTTGTCGCCGAAGCAGTGTGCGGTTCTCGAGGTCGCTCTCGACACGATCAAGCAGTACTTCCACGCAGGTGGAAACGGTTTGAAGAAGACATTCTTGGAGAAATCGCCGGAACTTCAGAGCTTGCGATACGCTCTTAGCTTGTACACGCAGACGACGGACACGCTTATCAAGACGTTTGTGACGTCGCAGGTGAACCAAGGTGAGCCGATTCTTAAGCATAAGTCTCTGACCGGTAGGGTTTTTCAATTTCAAAATTAATCCTTCAACTAGAACCTTTCTTGAATTGGAGTCACGTCGGATGGTGACTCCAAGGGATTACCTTTTGAAATAATATTTGAAGAAACGTGGTGAATGCCTACATTTGTGTATGTCCACATTTTCGTTAACGATATTCCACTGTAAATTAAGGGACTGATATAATTCATTCTACAGTTACATTAACTCTCATCGAGATTCTCTTCAGGGCCTACATCTACCGAAACGACATCTGTCATTCACGCACTTCATACAAAAATATTAAAATAAAATTCGAATCCGCATCGGACCTAGACCCTTAGGTCTGGTGAGGTGTAGAATCGCGGTACGAGCGGGTTTACGGTTATTATTCATACACCCTATACGTTCACACACACACACACTTCTGACCAAAACATCCAACCGACGTAACGTGAATTGTCGCGACAGTGCCGCTGAACAATGCGTCAAAGCTACGTCAGCGTCAGCGTTCGATGAGCAGCGAGAGAGGTGGTGACGAAGGGGAAGGAGCCGAGGGTATGGAAAGCCTCGAGGAACCCCTTCGCCAGAGCAAGCCCTCTCTTCGCCGAGAGAGTCGACAAGGTACCAGAGTGCACTACTCTTAGAGCAGAAGCCTCGGAAGATTCTTGGCTGACTTTCGGTCACTTTCGACAACTAGGCGCTCGTTTAGGACGTAGTGGACTGTTCGTTATTGCATTATACTCACCGAGGTGTCTCATAGGGACAACAACTTCTTCATTTTGATTTGATATAATACTTTATTTTCCTTGCTACCACCTGGTATATACAGATCATCATTGTTCACGTGATAACACACATGGTGTTCTCATTCCTTTTTTAATTAAATCATTCCACGCGTTGGCTGCCATACGAGACGCACTCTCTTCGCTGGTGACATGAACTCCCCACCAGAGTCGCCATTTTACCGAGATAAAACCTTGATTAAAATATTAAATACATGCAATAATTTATTGAATACAAATTCAATAATGCAACAAATTTGGATAACGTTGTAAGAATTAATCTGGCGACGCTGCTCCATCCTCTATCCTCTAAGGTCCACAGTCGATCGACGAGTCTCCAAATCCTCGTGTCACCAAACGCAAACGTGTTGTCTGCAAGCATAAATGCGTGGCGGCCACCGCGTAGACCCTTTCGGTGCTATGACAGCTTGTAAGAATGAACCAGAAATGATTTTAGCGCGCGGAGCAAATGCTTTAGCGACCCTAATCAGTGCGTTTCAGGCCTCAGTCGCTCCGCCCATAGCGTAAGCTAAGCTTCCCGTACTCCTCGTGCTTCAGAAGTTGTCTCCTGTCATTAGTTCGAAAGGAATGCGGCAGCAAGCCATCCGATTGGGTCGTTCCACTGGCACTTTTGGTTCTAGCCACGGTGTATTGTAGAGGTGTTCGGACTTCTCTCGGAAAGGTGTGATAGATAGAGGTTAGTTCGTCGCTAGATGGCATATCGGGCATCCTCACAGTTTTCATGTACGTGTGTGAATAAGATTGTGTGTAGCAGCATGTCCATGTAGCCTGTGCTAATGTATGTACCGTACATAACCTTAGCACGGGCTACATGGACACGCTGCTACACAATCTCATTCACACACGTACGTGCAAACTGTGAGGATGCCTAGTATTCCATCTGGCGGCGACCAGAGAACTAACCTCTATCTACCACAAAACTTCAGCCCACGGTGTATTAAGGATGTTCTGGAGGTATATAAAAACGCAACAAAATTTTTGAAAATTTGACAAAATATAATTCTTACTAAATTGATGCAATTACCAAAGTTTGGGTTCGATTCACTGCACCGTTTAAGAATTATAGCAACTTAAAGTTTGCACATTTTAACACGTTTTCTTATGGAGAATTTATAAAATTCCACTTCAAACCCTATTTAAACCTTGAAAAAACGCAACTAGAAACTCCAGTTTTTTTATATGTAGTAAAAATTAGGTAATTAATTATGTTCAAAATTTATTAGGATTCACTAAACAGTTACAGAGCAAAAAAATTATAAACTGTTACAAAACGTCAAATTTATCTTGTTGTCTCTCACTAGCATGGAAACGTGACAAGTGTAGACCACTGAATATAGCTACAGAGGGTACAGTATTCGCAAAAGTTTCATGCAAAATATACTCATGAATGGCTTTCATTGCCATGTATTGATGGATTTCGAATTTCTTGTATTTTTGTCTCCCATTGTACCTCCAGTACATCCTTAAACTGTATTATATAGGTGTTCCGACTAAGGGCGCGATCACAGTGGATCCGATGTCGGACGATTCAGCCGACGTCCGACGCATCTGTCTCTTTTTTCGAGCGTGTGAAAAAGAGACACAACGTCGGACGTCGGCCGAATCGTCCGACATCGGATCCACTGTGAGCGCGGCCTTAGGGTGCGATCACAGTGACTCCGATGTCAGACGATTCGGCCGACGTGCGACGTTGTGTCTCTTTTTCACACGCTCGAAGAAAGAGACAGATGCGTCGGACGTCGGCCAAATCGGCTGATATCGGAGCCACTGTGAGCCCGGCCTAAGCACCTCTGTAAGGCTGAAGTTTTGTGGCAGATAGAGGTTAGTTCTCTGGTCGACGCCAGATGGAATACTAGTCATCCTCACAGTTTTTAGCATGCCATGTAACCTGTGCTAAGGTATGTACCGTACATAACCTTAGCACGGGCTACATGGACCAGTGATGTGATTTTTACCCACCGAAACTCGCGCATGCGCGGCCAAGCAGTAGCGTATCTACAATGACGCAGCCGAGCAGCCAGGGCCCTGACGCCTTAAGACAGTTATTCTGGCGGGAATGTACCAGTGTTATTTCCTTGTTTTATTATGTATTCTTTTGCGTAGTTATTGCAGTGCTCTTTCCCTATCCCATCCTCAAAATAAAGAATAAGTTTCAATTATAAAAGTCTGCGTGGTGCTCAAGCTACCCGATTTCTTCGAAATAGTTACGTTACTGAGGCTGAAATGCCACGCATGCGCGAGTTTCGGTGGGTAAAAATCACATCACTGACATGGACACGCTGCTACACACAATCTCATTCACATACGTACATGAAGACTGTGAGGATGCCCGATATGCCATCTAGCGACGAACTAACCTCTATCTATCACACTTTTCCGAGAGAAGTCCGAACACCTATATAATACACCGTGCTTCAGCCTTACAGAGATGCTTAGTCGGAACGCCTCTATAATACACCGTGGTTCTAGCCTAACCATTGGCTGTTCCGTCTCGAGGGACAACTTGTGGGGCACGGAGAATACACACGTCGAACTCAACTGGCTGTACAAAGTCGTACGTATGAAAGGAGACGTTGGACTTGCCAATTGGGTTCGATCTGATCTTGGTCATACTATCAAAAGGGTCAAAAGACACGTCCCGAATGTGATCGTCTCGGTGAATCGATAGTTGTATTAGGTAGCGCTGCTGCTGTCACTACTGCCGCTCTGTTACTGCTACTATGGAGAACCTTGCCAAATCACCGTGCGCATCCTTCAGTCATCTTCTTCAAGGCTTTAATTTACACGTTACACACGTACACAAGTATGACTTTTGTTGAACCGATCACTGCCAGTTTAGCGTTCTCACTGTTCAACGGATCAGCTCCGGCGACGCGACAGCGTCTGGCCTCTTTCGCTCGTCGAACACGCCTAAATCTTTAGATAAACATGGACTGTCGACGACAGCAGCACCATCACCGGGAAACCATAAACGCACTCACCACCGAGGACAACAATCGAGATTCACGGCAGACTTGGTCAAGAGTCGGCAGTTGTCCTACTTTCGAAATTTGTTCCATGGAAGAGATTATTAACGATTCGATTCTTGATTGCCTTTGGAAAGGATCGTTTTGATCGTTAGCTCCTCCTATATTGATCCAAGACTGCATCTTCTCTGCTGAGTACTATATAAGACAAAGTTCCATGCATATATACCGTTAGAGCATGTAATCTGCTCTAGACGTAGACACCTCAGTATAGAAATCTTAGCATCAAATTCTTTTCAATTCTAGCATCAAATAGAAACGATCGAAGCTCTATCTTTCTATCTCGTAGCATCTAGCCGAGAGCTACGTGCCGGCTGAACACGGAGGTCTAATTATCGTTTATGAAGTTCCAGATACCGCCGGCTCGGACGAAGGTTCCGTGGGCGAGGTCAGCATCCAAGTGGATCTCTTCACGCATCCTGGAACCGGCGAGCAGAAGGTCACCGTGAAAGGTACGGATCTTTTCTTTCCTCCTCGCTGAAGCCACCGTAGACTTTTTTCCAAACGTGAGGGAAATCCCACCTCATCCTGCCGCCTCGCTTGGGGTCTTTGATTATCCTGGGGAGGACCCTTGGTCAACCCCAATGTAGTTCATGGTCTGGGTTAGGCCTATTGATTCTTACACTACCACTATTAATTGCTATGCTACTTTTTATGGCCTGGGATAAAGGGCCGCGCAATACCTACTAAACCCCACCCCCAGGCTTGTTGTTTCATATCCCTACCCTTCACTCTACACGTGGAACACACCTGTTACCGCACGAATCCTGCGTTTCAGTTGTCGCCGCGAACGATTTGAAGTGGCAGCTGGCCACGGGCATGTTCAGGCCGTACGTTGAGGTGAACCTAATCGGGCCGCACCTGACCGGAAAGAAGAGGAAACAGTCGACGAAGTCGAAGAGCAATAACTGGTCGCCGCAGTTCAACGAGAGCTTCGATTTGTAAGTAGAGAAACGACGGTATAACCTCTATCATCCGAGCTAAACAGAGAAACATAATCATTCATGAAACACAATGTTTTGAATAGTAGACTAGAAACGATTGTGACACTGACACGTTCCGTTGGTTCCGCAGCATGATCGGCAACGAGCAACAGCAGCTGGACTTCTACGAGCTGCATATCTGCGTAAAGGACTACTGTTTCGCGAGAGAGGACAGATTGGTGGGCGTGGCAGTGATGCAGTTGAAGGACATCGTGGAGGAGGGTTCGTGTGCTTGCTGGTTGTCGCTTGGCAAGCGTATACAGATGGACGAGACCGGCTGGACGATCCTGAGGATCCTCTCGCAGAGGAACAACGACGAGATCGCGAAGGAGTTCGTGAAGCTGAAGAGCGACATTAGGCAGGAGACACCGCTGCCGAATCCCACCTGAAGCTCGGACACACAATGCTAAAGCCGACAGCGAAGCGATGCGTCCTTCGAGTTTGGAAAGAGCTCGGAGGTGTGAAGGAGCTGCATTTGTCCACAGGGGGGAAGACGAGAGGCGTTCGGCCGTCGTTGCCGAGAACATGAAATCGAGAAATCGTCGTTGTCGTTGATCAGGGCAACACCGGGAGAAACTACAACGCCATCGAGAAACGAGAGACAAGGAGAGAGAGAGGAGAAACAAAGAGAGCTAAAAGGATCGCCGGGGCCGACGAGAAACGTAAGGGCTCGATCCAGCGGGAGAAACATCTTCCTTCCGATTTCCCGCGAAGCCAGCTTCCGGTCGAGCGTGTTCTTCTCTCTTTTTTTTACGAATCACAGAGCTTTAGTCCCGTCCCTAAAAAAAATAATAAACAAACAAAAGGATCGATCGTGAAGGACGACAGATCCTTTTGGGAGAGTGTTCTCCTGAGATATAGAAACGCGTTGAATATCAAGCACCGAAGTCGAAGCGTTCGTCCGTCGGGTTATAGAGGATACAAAAACGAGGGAAAGACGGTTCCCGCCGTCCTTTCGATAAACGGCTTCGAAGCGACGCGACAGGATGAGACGAAAACGAAGCTCAGTATTGGTGAACACGGAAGAACACACCGGACTCTTATTCGATTAAGTGCCGCGAAGAAGGAGAATACGACGCCTCAGGTATTGGAGAGTGTTCCGTATAGACGCGAAACGTGAAAACAGTGCTGCCAGTATGCAATATAATTGGTAATATTCGTAATGTAAGAGAGGAGAGGGGAACGAGGAAGAGACGACGAGGAGGAGAAGGAGGAGAAAGAGGAGGAGAGTCGAATTAGGCATAAAAATGCGTCCAACGCGATTATACCTCCCGACATCCATGGATCCCAACGAAACGTCGCGTCGGCCGCGTTGACGATCGGCGGACAGCGAGCACGAAGAGAATGATGAAGAGGATCGTAGGTGTTTTACGGGGTCCGAGAGATAGCGAGACGCGCAAATCGGTCGTGTTTCGAGAAATCGCGCCGCAGCAACGAGGCGAATGTAAAACGCATACTAATTAATATAGACCCTCGTGCGAGACGACGTTTTAGGCCGTTTGTTCGGGAAGACGAGTTTACTTGTAGATAAACACGTGAGAAACACATTGTTGACGAAGAAGTTTTTTCTAATAACAAGTTTAAACGTAGCATTGCGTACGACCAATAGGCGCGCCGCGACGTCATTCGCGGCGGGCCGTTAGTAATAAATTAGGCATTGTAATGTAAAATACGTTCTTATCGTAAGAATTTAAACAAGAGATCGTAAGAGTCTGATTGCTGTGGTGAATGGGCGAGAGCGAGGTCCGCTCGAACGCTTCGAGCATACTCCGCGAATCATCTCCGGTCCCTGGCTCGATCACCTATGGATCATACGAGATGCCAGCGCGTACACGTCCGATTCACACCGTTTCGATGCGAAACCACGTTGAAACGAAGCGCTCGCAGTGCGCTTTAAAGTCCACCCTCGATTTTCCGATCGGTATCGCCGTACAATAGCAATCGCGAGGCATAGAGCTCGGCGCTCGATCGATGCCGAGGACCGTGTCCCCGAATCATCGACCAAACTTTTTCGAAATTAAACTTTATATCGTTGTAGCTCTATAGTACTTAAATATTCATAATAACTTCGACACTCTCCCGACGACCATTGCTTTTTGTGTGAGCGAGCGAAACCAAATATATACACGAGAGGAGGTGGGGAACGCAAGCTTCGAAAACGTAAAAAAAATAAATAAACTAACACATAAACTAATAAACGAACGTTAATACTTATCTGTCTATTCGCTTGATATCTCATCGATATTACTCTTGTATATAGATCGAGGGTCCTCCTTTCGCGGACAGAGTTCGAAAGCTACGATCGAGACCGCGGCTCTTGTACAAGATCAATCCGCGGATCGAGAGAACGAGATCGTGGGAATCGAGGGCGGATCATCCTGTTGAAAAATGGTTCACAGAACGGTCGCGTAGTGTTGCCAGATCAGGGGAATGGTCACGTGACCGGGCCGCGGCGGAAGCGTGGAAGGGGAAAGGTAGAGTTAGGACATGAAAATGTGAATCTGGTAACACTACCGTTTCGGGAAGTGGTAGCACGCGGAGGACAGCCGAGCGTCCTTCGTGTCTTGTCCAACGTCATTCGATAAGCTCGGCGATGTTCGTCACTTGTTCTTGCGCCGAAGCTTCGACCGGGTCTCCCGAGAAAACTATCGAAAATGGGAAAAAAGAGGAAACTAATAATAACACAATGATGCACGCGACTTTGAACCTAATGAATTTCATTCACCGGCCCTCGCGGCCCGGCCAGATATACAATTCCAGAGAATTACATGATTATATCCAAAAAAGTTTCTACTACGTAGTACGTCTAGATATACTTACGTATTGTGTATAGTGTCTAAATGCTGATCTAGCTGCGAGCGCGGGGATTTTCGTTCGATGGAGAAAAGCGAGGGAAAGGGAAAGTGAAAAAGCGATAGAGAGAAAGAGAGAGAGAGAGAGGGAGCGAACCATCCAGGAAAAGTCGAGTTCGGCCATCTTAGATAGACAAGGTGCTTTCCACATTCGGATCTAGCACGCGACACAGGTCAGGCGCAGGACTTTCGCGTAGTACGATTTCATTTTGACGCTCGTGTAATTATCCCACGTGTTGTACGACGCGCAAACTTTTTCCAAATTCTCTCTAACACGTTACCCTGTCGAGTATCATGCGTTCCTCCGCGCCCTCATCACGGAATATCGTAGAGCAGAATAGAGACGCGCGAAAAGAGTTTGGAAACTTCTTTCGTTCCGCGAGAAACGCGTCTAGCGCGACGTTTTAAGACGCGGTTAGGAATCCTTAGATCTAAAAGTGCCCAGATCTGTGCCGTTCGAAATTCGAGAAACGCGGAACGTGTTCCTGGTCGTTCTTCTCGCCGGGTTAGTGTCGCGACGAATTGGGTGCGAGCATCGCGTCACGTGACCGGTCCGTGGCGGAAGCGTGGGGACGCTCGGAGAGTGGGGGACGAGTCGTGGACGGTGGTAGAAGCAGGAACACGATTCGCCAACGGAGGAAACAACAATAGTCGGACGTAAACGGATAAAATGTAAGAACCGGGCTGAAAGGGGATTGGTAGATGAAAGAAGAGGATATACATGGGTCCGCGATCTCGCCGTCATATTCATTTGTAAAAGTGTCTATTTTCTCCGCTGCCTAAGTACATACTAATTACGAAAGAGAAAGGGCCGGCGAATTCGGCGCCCAGAACCAAAGTCCGTCGACGAAATGGGAACGGCCTTTTATGTTTCACGCTGGTAGCGTCGAATTTTCCAGGTCACTCGGCAATCGCGCCTCGTAGACGGGGTTGACCGCCATTTTTTCCTCCTACTCTCCGCTTCGATTAATATCTCGTAAGCTTAATGAAAAATATCTCGTGTATTCTGTGATAATTACCCCTTAAAGTACACAAAACGATACATAACATGCATTACGTACACACCGTACACGTGTCTCGCGTACATTCACCGAGGAAACGGAGAACATTCAACAATAAACAACGACACGAGAAACAGAGACAGAGAGACCCGTATATACATTACATTACATACATACGAAACACCGATCCCAATAGCAACAGTATTTTTCTCTTTTAAAAGACATTTCAATTTCTATTCTCTATACTCGTTAAACGTCCGAAGAGTCTCGTCGGTGTGTGTGTGATAAAAAGATTACGAGAAAAAATGGAGAAGAAAAACAAAAGAGTAAAACGACACGCCACGATACGGCGGCGATGCTGCGAAATCACGGTGTTCGCGATCCATGGCCGCCATGGGATTCGAACGAGGACAGCGAGGATGTACCGATACGAAACGGGGACGCAAAAGCGTATTATCGCGGGCAACGTGTCACGCGTAGAAGAGGATCAATAGGATCTAGACGAGCCACGAGGGATTTGAGAGAACGACGAAAGCGGTCCGTCACCGTGTTGAAAGTAATATTTTCGCCCGAAATTCATGCAGAGTCGCATCGGTTCACGCGTGGTCACGCAATCGTACAAAAAAAAAACGAACATTTCGGGGAAACCTTGTCATAGCAGATCATTTCACGAGAGTTAAACAAGAGAACGTTGCTCGGAGAAATATTTTTACATAATTGATATCGTTTAACCCTGGACGGGACCAGCGCGAGCTTTCGTTTCCTTTGAAATCGTTCGAGACGTTAGCCTCGTGGCGAACAACGTATGATTTTTATGTTGTATCGCGTTAATATTTCTATTGTTATTCGTGAATGTGTAGAGAGAATTAATGCTGTCCCTCATTTCACGAACTGAATCTATCCTTCGGCGTTAATTGATACAGTGATAAACGATTGATGAAATGATAAGGTACACTGTGACTTTTTAATGGTTAATGGTTTATTCTTTACTCCGTGTAGGATACAGAGATGGCGTTGGAGAGCCGCAGTTCTATTTGCCCAAAGCAAGCTTGTCAATACAGTGACTTTTTAATGTTTCTTTATTCACATTGACGAGTTAACGTTCATATAAAAGTCACAAAGTTTCGGGTAAATTTACTTACGAAGAACAGGTTAAGTATAACTTATTTCGGGGAAACTGTGTCGACCTGACACGAGGATTTAGCGAGAGGAATGGTCCCCGAAGGGTTAAATACGCCGACATTGATCATCGTTAGTCTACGATCGATAAAACATGTCAACAACCGCGAACGTCTGAACGCCGGACGAACCTTCCTAAAAATTGCATATCCATTGGTCTCGTTGCACGAATCGATCCATTTGTTCTCCCGAAAAGCACCGAATCTAAACGAAGAACAAAAGAGAGGGGAGGGGGCGCGTACAATGGAATAGGGTCAAGTGTTGGTTGTTTTTGTTCGACGAGAGCTTTTGCGTCCGGCACGCCGACACAAGCGCAGAACCAAAAAGAGAGAGAGAGAAAGGATGATCCGAGTCGAACCACAACGTCGTAGCTGTGTCGGGAAGAAGCACGGAACCGGAGAAACAATTCCACACGAAAGAACAAACGATGCGAAAGAGAGAGAGAGAGAGGAACAAGGCGAAGTGGTAAAAAAAAGAAGGACAAATATATACACAACCGTTGACAATACTATGCTTGAAGAATCGTACGACGCGTATATATAATGTACCTAACAAATATATTAAAAGGAAAAAAAAACTATGACGGAATGTTTGTGTTTCGTAAGTAAAAAAGCATATTAAGGAGTACATTTGTAATCACGTGTGACGAAGAGACACATTTCGCAGCAAAATAATAAAAAAAAACAATGGAACAAATAATAACTAAAAAAAAAAAGGATCGCGTAATTCTGTGCGTACATATTGCGGATGACTGCGTGTTTACTAGGTAATTATTAAATCGTATCGGGCGAGGGAGTACAATTTTCGTCGTCCACGCGGAAACAGTGTGCCACCGTTGTTATCAAAATTTTTCACGCGTTAAACAAAGCGAACGAGGACAAACGAGGACACGTCGTTGCGCAGCCTCCGAATATAGGTGAACCTAAAAAGCAATTGTATCCGAGTCAAACACGCACATTCAACACAAAAAAAATGAGGAAAAGAGGAAGAAGAATAATATCTATGATACCGAATACCCAGGTCTTTATTAATAAATGTTTCACTTTCGTTCGTTCACTCACACGAGAAGCTTATTCTCTGAAACCGCTTGTGCAATTGAAGCCTCTATCGTCCATCAAACATCGACCCTGCCTACAAGAATACTAAAAAAGAACGCCCCTCGTTGATCGATCGACACCCCTCGCTACCATTTCGTAAGATTTTTTAATCCATCCGATGATCCGCGTCTCGTCATTCGTTCTCTGTGATATTCAACCCTTTGCACTCGGAGCTATTCTAACGGGAAAATTAAACATTGCTTGCGAAAAAGAATATTTCCGTTAACCATGATTTTTCAAATTCTTTATGCATTTATGAAGAAATTGGTTGGGCGAAATATAAAACAGTAGATTAGAAAGATTAGAAAGATTTAAGAGCACTGTAGTGTTGGTTTTAATGTAACGAAGTCGTTAAGGGATGAAATCAATTTTTATTTTATTCCTGCTTCCCACAATGTTTAATAATTTGAATACTTTGAATTTTTTAAATTCTTTATGCATTTATGAAGAAATTGGTTGGGTGAAATATAAAACAGTAAAAGATTAGAAAGATTTAAGAGCACTGTAGTGTTGGTTATAATGTAACGAAGTCGTTAAGGGATGAAATCAATTTTTATATTATTCTTTTGGCTGAAATATAAAACAGTAAAAAATTAGAAAAATTTAAGAGCACTGTAGTGTTGGTTTTAATATAACGAAGTCGTTAAGGGATGAAATCAATTTTTATTTTATTCCTACTTCCCACAATAAGTAATTCCCGACATATTTAATAATATGAACAATTTTTCAAATTTTTTAAATTCTTTATGCATTTATGAAGGCTTATATTGGCTGAAATATAAAACAGTAAAAAATTAGAAAGATTTAAGAGCACTGTAATGTTGGTTTTAATGTAACTAACAATAAGTCAGTAAGGGATGAAATTAATTTTTATTTTATTCCTGCTTCCCACAATAAGTAATTCCCGACATATTTAATAATATGAACAATGTTTTGAATTTTTTAAATTCTTTATGCATTTATGAAGAAATTGGTTGGCTGAAATATAAAACAGTAAAAAATTAGAAAGATTTAAGAGCACTGTAATGTTGGTTTTAATGTAACTAACAATAAGTCATTAAGGGATGAAATCAATTTTTATTTTATTCCTGCTTCCCACAATAAGTAATTCCCGACATATTTAATAATTTGAACAATATTTTGAATTTTTTAAATTCTTTGTGTATTTATGAAGAAATTGGTTGGGTAAAATATAAAACAGTAAAAGATTAGAAAGATTTAAAAGCACTGTAGTGTTGGTTTTAATGTAACGAAGTCGTTAAGGGATAAAATCAATTTTTATTTTATTCCTGCTTCCCACAATAAGTAATTCCCGACATATTCAACAATGTGAATAATATTTTGAATAATGATACAGCAATTGTGAGTCACCATTCGAATGCTAAGGGTTGATCGATTTCCTGGCTAAGGGTTGATCGCTTGAAATTCAACGTTGTCTCGTGTCCATCGAAAACTTCAACAAGTCACCACCCATTTCCTTTTTCTTTTACTTCTCGGCAACTGTCCAGGGAATGTCTCTCGGAGTTTCCACGGTGTGTAGGAGGCTAAACAGGGTTCGATCGATAAGCCAGGAAAGCGCGACGTGACACAGTGTGAGCGAGCGAAGGAGAGGGATAAAATTAGGTGTGCAAAAGCCGTCGAAGAGCATGCTACTACGCACGAACAGGTGCGAAGCAGCCAAGAAAAGTATAATAACTAGACTGCGGATTTGATGCACTTAATTGATGCATTTAAATGATGCATTTAAAACAGTGGACATATTAAAGAGATTTAAAGCCACCAGCGTATCAGTTTCACCTTAATAAGATGATTCAAAGAAGACAAAAATCTTCATTTGCATCTGGCAATCGATGCAAACACTTTTTATTTTGCATGAAGATCCGTAGTCTAATAATAACGAAACGATCTCGCGCGAACTGGAGAGAACAGGCGAACGAGGGAAGTCGATCCAAGAGTTTTCTCGTCAACTCGTTGAATCATTGTGCCATGTACCATATCATTGTGTCTGAAGGACAACGCTCGAATATCATTACTACACACGAATTACTAGATAGAAGTCTTAAGCCCGCGAGTACATACAGGGTCAACCACGAATCATAACCAGTATAGAATACTCTGTTATTAGCAGTCCGATCGAAAATGTTCCAATCAGGTATAACATGGTTGCGAGAGAGCTTTTACGAGATTACAGAAAATTTTTTGTCAACTCAATTACACCTATAATTTTTACGCCTATTTGTTAGAGAATTTCAAAGCAAATTCGGTCAATATAACCTATAAAAATTGCAAAAAATTGCTTTCTTTATTTTTTTTACAAAAGTTTACTATAATCACGTGAAAGCTCTTTCGAAACCATGTTACATGTGATAAAAACATTTTCGATCACACCGCTAATAGCAAAGTAATTTCTACTGGTCACGATTCGTAGTTCATGCTGTATATCGGGGGTGGGTATTTGTCTGAATCGAGACAAGACCGTCCCCACCATAGCGCCCAGGTGCACGCTACATGAAAGGAAGGTGGGTGGGGGAAGCAGGAGTTTGAGGGGCCCCTACCGTACCCACCCCTGACTATCAGTGTTCCGATATTGCCTACGATTTTTCGTACGATGGATGGCCGCTAGAGGCGCTGCCAGCCTCGGTAATGTAAGATTCAGAATTTGAAAAGATTTGTATCATTTGATTCTGAGAAATGAATGTATAACATGTGTATTTGTGTATATTTTGTAACTTGTAGGACACGTCCCGAAGTGTTTTTGTTCGGAACAGATTGTTTCACTACTTCGTCATCATAGATACGTTACTGTCTTTTACGCGTAGCGCCTCTAGCGGCCATCCACCGTACGAAAAATCTTAGGCAATGTCGGAACACTGCTGACTATATGTCACACCAATGTGTTTGCCGCATGAAAACCGAGCACGCGTCCCTTGCCATTCGAGTACATACTTCCGTTTCGACGAACGGCAACCGGATGCGCAGAGTTTTGATCGTGAAGGATGCATGGATGCCAAGTCGAACGGTAGCCAGTGTTGAATCCGAGGAAAGACGACGCAGACGTTGACCCTAGACGCTCTGTCTTGGATTTAGGCCAGCGTGGCGTAACGATTGAGAAACTATTTTCTTGTTCGTTCGACGGGAGGCCTCCGAGGCTGCTCGACTGGCGATCGACGCGTGGAAAAGAATGGGGGGGAGAAAAACGATACTAATACAGCTAATGCAAATTGTTGTCGGCATTGTTTGATCATTGTCTCCGCCTTTGTCACGATCACCGTCATTGTTGTCATTGTAATTAAAGGCATGGGTGTTCTTCGTCGCGCCGGCGTCTCACGAAGCATCCGTTTACTGTCGCCGATCACCACTTCTACAACCTAATCGTTTCCGTTCGCGAGCCGTTTACGTTTTTCTTTTTCGCATCAGCAGTTTTACGCGCACGTGTAAGATATTATTGCATTCGATACTTGTACCCGCAGACTATATTGCACATACAATTGCACATATTATATGTATATATATGTGTGTGTACGTATATGTATTGTATAAATATTAATGTGTATGTATATATATATATACAATATATATATATATAATATACATATGTATACGACAAGTGTACATATACATGATCATATAATACATTTACGGCCCGATGTTGCCTGGTGTTTTAGCGAATAGAGCGAGATATGCGAAATCCAGGCTTTCAGAAGTCTTTATTTCCAGTGGGATCTGTTGATGAAACAGGAAGAATCTAGCGGGAAGGCGAAAGAAAAACAGCAACGAAAAACAATTTACTTTATTTTCAATTTTTCCGAGACACGTTTCATCGGATCACGATGATTTCCGCATTCAGCATGTATCCGTGTACCCGCGCCTTCGTGTGTCCGTCTGTTATAATATTATAACGCTGCGTGCTGTAATCAATCGTGCCCATTCCATCTTTCATTTTCATTTCTCGCTTCTGTCCGAGAAACTTCGCATACACACGTTACGGGGATGTTTTACATCGTTTTTGTTCTCGCGAGAAAATCATGTGGATGCGAAAACATTGCCAAAAAAAGAATAGTGGCGCTCGTTACGCGGAGAGAATGTTACTCGTCCTCCTTTTGTAAATGTTACACGAATTTCAGTATCCGAGAACGCCGTTACTCGTTGGACACGTCGCAGTGACATAATGGTGGCGTGTAGTCTAATATACTCCTTTCGAGGAACATGTTCTGCAGGGATGTCCAACTTGTTCCCCTCCGAGAGCCGCAAGGTCCCCACCATTAATTAAACCTTCCCCCACTTTTACGCATAGCCGTAGAGGTGGTGGGGAGGCAGGGGAACTTGTTCCCCTCCCACAACCGCAAGGTCCTCCCACCATTCTAACCTATTCTGACTAGGGTAAAGGTACCAGTTAATTTGAAGGCATTCTGTAATTTATTTTGTGCATTATTCGTGATACAGTTTCTTAGCATTTTCTATATCTTAACACAAAAATTCTATATAAATATAAAAATTCACTATTGATTCTTATACGAAGGGGATACGTCAATTTTATTTTTCAAAGTAAAGTAATAGTAGGAACTTCATGTTATTATTTTTATTAACTTCTGGGAAGTTTGTTTTGTGTCCTGCTACCTTTACCCCACTACGTACAGCCGTAGAGTTAATGAGTGGGGCGATAGTGGAGGCAGGTACAATGAAGTCTAAGAGTGGGGGAAAGAGCCTCGAACAGCTCGCGAGCCACATGTTGGAACTCCTTGGTGTACCGAAAGAAGGAAAAAAGAAACAAATAAAATCGAACCGTTTCTCTATACACGCGGCCATCGTGTCCCCACGAAACTCTATAGAAAATAATCGAACGACGGTAGCGCAATTATCTCGACGAGGTATATTGTATAAACGATACATTCCGATGTGAAAATGATTTCGGTTTACATTGGTTCATTATCCGTTGTCCGTTCGCACAGTTTTCTCGTTCCTCGTTTGCGTAAATGTACCATATCCAAAGGGTGCTCTTAAATGGACAGCGGAACAAAAAACGTATGCGATATAAGATGGTAAATATTAAGAGATAGAGAAAGGATGGCTTTCTTATTGGAATGGGCTGCCTCAGGGGAAGGTGATCCAGGGACTCTAATAAATCATCAAAACCTATCAGCCCACGATTTACTTTATTTACACGACCCCTTTTCTCCTGTACCTGCGATCAGAAGTTTGTTACGTCACTTCCTTGACAATAATTCAATTGTACCGCTAACGAATTTCATAGATATTCATCTATACCAACTGGAAGTCAAAATTTTGTAACTAAATGTAATTTAATTATCGAAAACCAATGGTGAAAAGAATGAGCAAATAAATGGTGTTGCGTATGAAACCGCTAAAGAACATTGACAGTACTTTTCTTAGAATTTTTAGATCTGTTAGAATTTTATAAACCACTCTAGATATATAGTTTTACCAAACAGTTTTGTAAAGTATTACAACTTCGTTTTTCAATTTTAACTGTATATTATAACTTCATCAGCATCGATACACAATATACTTTACGTATGTATATGTATATATGTACAAATTAATTTTTCTGGAGCTTAACTACATACGACGTTGATCCATCGAAGAAAGGCATTTATTTCTGTAAACGATGCCATTCAGTGCATTGTTGATTTTTATCGCATTGCTTTTTTCTTCGCTTCTGCTATGTATTTCTGTAATTAATATATCACCAGTTAGTGTTAATAGTAGAATATGTTTACCCAGTATGTTTTAATTGGTTGGTGAGTCAGCAAGTTAACAAGGTTGATAAATGAAAACCATTGACATTGCACAATTGATTTTCAAAAAAGGAAATATTGTATGGAATTACTTTCTTTGAAATCGTACAAAAATGTAATTTGAACATTTACCAGAGATCTTTCCTCTATTTCATTGTCGTACCAAGGGAAGCTTGAATAACATAAATATCTCGATGGATTCGTTGCACTCCTGTAACAAAATGCTGCAAGAAGACAGGCACTCGCACTAAGTGCTATTACGTGGTCGAACATGGTTCGTGATTTATTTTATAAAGGTAACAATTTCACAATAGAAACTGTTGCAGACCTCGGAAAATGTTGTCGGATATGACCAACACAAACTTGAAATCAGTACAGACAGTGAATACAATGCATTTTTCTGTCTACGGTCTGCATTACCGATTCTGTAGAAAATGCCGACAGCGAACTCCATCGATCAACTAGCGAACTACATGAGGTTGCAACTCAAAAGGTCAATCTCTCTGAGCCAGTGAACATTCTTGTTATAAATATTTATAATAAAAGTTATGTACACGTACAATACAAACATTTTATGTATCAATCTAAAAATAATAAATAAAGACAGTGTTATAAAAAAGCACATCTTTCTTTATTTCTACAAAAATTTTCGTGCCACCTCCTCCACTATCATGTTCTCCTAATACAAAGTTCAATTTTCGAGATTTTCGTCAATTTTCGACCTTCTGGCTTATCGTTGAGTTGTACTACTGAATTTTCGAAAATTTTCGGCCGTCTGACTTTTCGTTGACTTACTACTGAATTTTGTGCCACCTCCTTCGCCATCATGTTCTCCTAATACAAAGTTCAATTTTCGAGATTTTCGGAAATTTTTGAATATCTACTAGGAGAACATGATATCGAAGGAGGTGGCACGAAATTCAGTAGTACAACTCAACGACAAGTCAGGCGGTCAAAAATTGGCGAAAATTTTCGAAAAATCTCGAAAATTAAAATAGTATCAGGAGAACATCATATCGAAGGAGATGGCAGGAAATTGAATAGTACAACTCAACGCCAAGTGAGACGGCTGAAAAATTTATAAAATTTATTGGGAAATAAGGGAAATAAATAATAATAAATGTAATCGAAGACACGTTTTTTTACTATTTCTCTTTATTTATTCATTGTATATTCATGCATAAAATGTTTAGCCTTTATATTCTAAACATTTATAATTGTTGTAACAAGTAGTAGGAGGGGGCAGCACTGTACCCAAAACATTGAAACTCCAAGCGTGATCACTCTTATATTCTCTCTGCCTATACTTCATTCGTGGTTGAATCAGGAGATGCATTGTCGATTATCGTTGATTATCGTTTCGTATGAGTTTTGTCTTCTAAGAATATGACTTTCGAATAATTCAACATTGAGGTAATTGAACCTCAAATTCTACCTGTATGTAAAACATGTAATTCATTAATGACAAGTTTAGAATAATGACACTTCAAGAATTTTCTCATGATACGTGAATTCTATGTTTAGTGCGTTCGCGGGATATTCAAGTTGAAGTCGGTAAGTATGTATTTACGTGTACTTTTTTCTTTTCATAAAACTGGTTTGTTTTCAATAACAAATAATAATAATTACAATATATAATGTGCACAAACGATAGCCATTGTTTTGTAATCAGTTTCTACAAGTATGTAAAAAGAAACAAACTTGTAGTTCTAAAATTATTGGGATTGCAAGAAAGTAATTTTGGTATTGTAAGAGGAAATAGAGCCTAATTTTCTTATTCAAGCAATAATCTTTAATGAATAGGATATTTTCCCTTTTGTTCGATGAAATTCGGTTTTTTATTTCACCTTAAAATACTGAAGTTACTTTCTTGCCAACCCAATAGTTTCATTGGTATGCTTTGAAAATAATGAAAATTCAAAATATTTCTCTTACACGTTTTCGAATAGTTGTCTTTAACTTTTTCCAAGTCTAACAAAAGAATGTTTCAGCTTGTGCCATGAAGTCTGCTAAAAATGTTGGAGCTGGTTCCCTATGGGGAGAATTGCCGGCAAGGGAAACTCTGAAGCAGGAAGTAATCACTCCGGATATTATAGAAAATATTTGGAGGCAAGTTATGGATGAATCGAATAACACAGATTGCGATTATCAAATGGACAGACAACCCGATTATATACAGTATGATCTTTGAATCTTCTAATGAAAACATCAGTTTTCACATATTCTTAAACATCATTTATTAATTTTACAGATTACCTATGGGAAATCTTCATGTACTGAATACTATAAACTTTCATCAACAGCTACGAATGATGGTAATAGTATAACCATAAATAGTCGATTTTCCTAACTATTAGGTTGGAGGGAAAGTTCTGTTATATTTTATATAAGCAGGTAAATTTGCTTGTAAATGAAAAACACATGTTGCTAGCGAGTCATTGAGAAACAGGAATTACAAATAATGGAAAATATATCATTGAATAAATTAAAATACAACAGAACTTTCCCTCCAACCTAATACGTAAATACTTCCATATTTTAGATATACATATTTTGTTTAAGAAAACAAACCATAATAAAGCGTGTAATAATCATAATACACATATGTATTCCTGTATTTTTAGGAAGAAGGAATGGTTCTTGGGAACATGACCACGATCGAGGCACAAAAGTTACAAGACGTGAAAGAAACACAGAGTTCATTTCAATTTCTACCTGTACAGAAAGAAAGGTATCAAAGTAAATCTATATAATATTTCCTCGATATATAAAATGATTAATAAATAGCATCCTTTCAGAAGTGCATTCAAAGATTCATCTACAGTGCATTACCTCACACCAGAAACAACACGAGCCATATTAAGGCACGCCGTTACCGTTCTCTTGGCTCATATTGGATTCGAAAAATCATCGGACATAGCTATAGAAACACTCACAGACATTGCCGATCATTTTCTGAGAAGAATGACTCTTCTGATGAAAGCGGCGTACGAACAGAAGGATCATCAATTTCTTGTAAAATAAGATTCATTGAAAACCATATCGCGTCGATTTCGTATTTGATTAATTGACCGAATATTTTTGTAGGATATAGTGGAGAGAGTTTTATTGGAAACGGGGATTGGCGGGGTGGCTGCTCTTCACGACTACTATCAAGAATATGTGTTGAAGTTTGAGGAGAACATGAGGAAGAAGGCTGAGACGATGATGGAAAAACAGAGGCAATTTGAACTTAACGCTTGTAGTATAGTGGAAGAAAAGGAGCGTTGCATCTTTGTAAATATTATTTCATTTTCCAGGATGGTTTTAGACGAAGCAGCGAACAAATTGCAGTTCGAAGAACTCGACGAATTCGGTAATGTCTATAGAGAGGTTCCAACTCTTCAATTACTGGACCCTGAAATGGGTTTTCCTCCTAGTCTCGATGCTGGTTTTCAAATGCTATACAGCTTAGAGCAGGATGAGTAAGTTTATTGGTGATAATGCTACTTTTGTGTTGCTGCCTATGAAATGTCCAATTTTTAACAATAACATTTCATATACACTAAAATTCCAATCTAAGCAGAGTCTCGGTTCTGTGCTGTAACATAGGTTGGCACTTTGCTGTAAAGTAATGTAGTAATATATATCACGCGACTATCACCGTTGCTGCAGAATTCCTTGGAAAATAAAGTAAAGCAGTATTGCAATGGTAGCGTTTTCAACAGTATTGTTGAAAATACGTGCAAACAATATTGTAATGGTAGCGGTTGCAGATTAAACAGTCTGGAAGTGGACGAGGAAGAAGTAAACGTGAGCGACTCTCCAAACATGACACAACGATCTGACGCGTCAACGGACAAGAAGAAGTCTTGATGTACCTGATAATTGCATAATTAGTATAATTATAATAACCGGTATGTCTTCTAAGAAGAACATTTCTAATAAATTCTAAATATGGTGGACATTCTACAAGACCATTGTAAAATCATAAAGGATGCAATTAATTTTTGTAAATGAATGTTTTGTAAAATATATATTAATAAATATTTCAAACTACGTAAACTGATGTTTCTTGTGCAGCCTGTGTAAATATTTATCAAGCTAATTTCACCTTTAAATAATAAGCAAGCGACCTCTAGGCATTGTATCCAGACTATCGCCACGCGTCCCAGAATACTTTGCGAGGCCGTTGACAACACGTCAAAAATGGCAGATCCAGCACCTAGTAAAAGTGATATCGAGGAAATTTTCAAAAGATTGCGAGCCATTCCAACGAATAAGGTTTGTTTAATTGTTTATCCCTTTATTCTACATCGAATCCCGATATTAATGTTCAAATACCTGAGAACACGGTTCACGATCATTTCGAAGGGAAAGTCTTAATTTCATTTCCAACCTGTAATTTAAGGAAACTTTCTCGCGTCTCCGTTCAACTACGATGAATCATTTTTTTTCATTACACCTCCCGGAAAACTTTATATACATCGCTACATATTGCATTAGAAGTAACGTTAGAAATGTTAATTAAGTCCGCACTGCAATTATACTATACATAGCTAAACTGCAACACACATTAAATTGCATTTTTCCTTCAGGCATGTTTCGACTGCAATGCAAAGAATCCAGCATGGGCCAGCGTAACATATGGCATTTTCCTGTGCATCGACTGCTCCGCCGTCCATCGAGGACTCGGTGTTCATTTGACATTTGTGCGGTCCACTCAACTTGACACAAATTGGACATGGATACAGCTGAGGAACATGCAATTGGGTGGAAATGCTAATGCTGTCAGTTTTTTTTCTCTTTTGTTGAGACATTGATTTATATGTTATATAGGTAAAGCTGCAGATGATGTGGGTCCTAAAACTCGACAGTTTGAACAACTTTTCCTTTGAAATAGTTGACAGTCAGCTTTAGTTTCTCAGATATTAGCAATAAGCTTTTGTAAGTTTGAGTTAGGTCTAGAAAGCTCAATCCAGTGCAAGGAAGTAGAGATATCAACCTGGTAATATGCCACCTCTTTACAAGGGCAGAAAAGGGACACCAAACTTTATTGCAGTGTTGCAAATAACAATAATAGGTCTGGGTTAGGTATATGGTAAAAAAATTTTGCTTGTAAATACTGGGTTAAATTTGATCCCCAAATCTAACTCGTAGCGGTGTCCACTATCAAGAACACCCATATGAATTTACAAATTACGAATTTAAAGATTCTTGCGATTATCTTGCTAATTAAAGCCGACCGCCAAAACCTTTAAAGGAGGATATTGTTAAGAATGATAGCCTTGACAACATATCTAAAGCTCATTGAAATTGATGAGGAGATAGTACTTCGATCCCATGGATTTACTAAAGCCAACCGCCAAAAACTTTAAAGGAGAACGTTGTTCAGAAATCAGAAAGGACCCACGTCATCGGCAACTTCGCCGTTATATATCATACATTACATAATAATTGAATTACACTGGTACATGCTTCAGAGAAAATTCTTTGTACAACACAATTGTACAACAACCGATGCACAACAAAAGTACACTTCGCGCGCCGCTATGCAATACAGAGAGAAGCTGTCCCAAGCATCTGCTCAGGCTATGCAACGCTACGGGATAAAGGTACATATCCAATGATTTTTGTTTATCTACAAACTCCCGCAGAACGTAAACTTTAATCGATCAAATGTTTTGTAACTATGAATGTGATAATTATAGGTGATTCTTCCTCCAACAAAAAATAAGAAAATGGTGAGCTGTAAAACTATTTTCACGAAACAGTATCTCGAAGTTTACTAACAGTCGCTTTATACTTCATTTGTGAGAGAAAGAATAATAGCCTCTCGATGTTTGTTGGGTGGTCATATATCACGTTTATTTGATCTGGATAATTGTAAACAAAATTGCACAATGTTGTTCACTAGCTACTATGCATTGTTGTACTTCACACTTATCTTATTGCTATGAATTACTTTAAAATATCAGTATTATTGCGTATTTCACTCACCTAACATGTGTGTACTTTAAGCGATACATGACGTTCGAGTAATTAATGTTATACTGTACTTTGGGAACAACTAATTTTCCTTTTTAACGCGCCATCTTCTTCCAGTTGCATATAGATGAAAATCCAGCTATGACATCGGAGGATCCTACCGAGATCGACTTCTTCAAGGAACACGAAAACTTCGATTTACATAGCAACGAGTCTTCGACGCATATAGAAGGAAATTTAGTATCTCTCTCTAATTCTTTATCAGTCAACGATAGCGTAGACAAAAGTAATGAGAAATGCACACTGGAAGCAGAATCGAATTCGCTGGGACCTACGGTTAAATTATCTGATTCGATCGTGAATTCAGTACCGGAAAGGAAGTCAACTATAGGTGGTAGAAAAATTCAGACCAAAAAACCTGTGAGTACATAGAATATCTGTGCAGAATATTCTAGAAACATTTCTCTTTATATCGATTATAAAAATATTTATACATTATATATTTCTTAATGAAACAGTTAGGGAAGAGAACAGGAGGTTTAGGTGCCCAGAGAGTGAAGACGAACTTCGACGAGTTAGAGAAAAGTGTTATCGAGGCGAACAAAGCATTGCAAGGGAAGGATTCTCAGGACACCGAGAACAAAGAGGAACACGAAGAAATTGCCACGCGTCTTGCCTACCGATACGAACAGAATTTGAATGAACAAGCTAAGAAAGTGGAAGAAAGAGCGAAGCAGCTGGATCCAGCAAAAGCGACTCAGGCAGAGCGTCTTGGCATGGGATTCAACACGCGAGGGTAATGATTGTCCTGTATAAACGTTTCTTTTTTAATCGTCATTAACGTAAAAACATATATAATAAATACTTCACAGTGGTGCCAGTCATTCTGCGCTCGCCGACATGCAGACGATAACACAGGAAACGTCATCGAAGACTGTGACCGCTTCTGAGCCGAGGGTTGTCGACGTGGAACGAGGTCTTTTCATTAGTTTAGACGAATTTTACGATGCCTTATCGATCCCGTATAGTAGCAATAATAATAAAAAGTCTCGCGGCGAAGAAGTTGTTGTAATAGCCGAGCCAGAACCACCGAAACGAGTGGCTCCACCGAGCCGATCGAGCAACAACAAAAGCGAGAGTAAAACATCGACGCCGGAGTCGGAAGCGCAAAAGAAATTCGGTAGTGCCAAGGCTATTAGCTCAGATCAGTATTTTAAAGACAGCAAAGATGACGATTCCGTAAGTGAGAAAGAGAGAAATGATTCTAAGACTGTTATAATTTCTTCTTTTCTCTTTTTGCATATACTAAATGAAATTTTCTGTACAGTGGGAACGTAAGAGCAATCTCCGTCGCTTCGAGGGCTCATCTAGCATTTCATCGGCCGACTACTTTGGCACAGGAAGTTCCACACCAACTTCTCCAACGTCTTCTTTGTCAATGCGTCTCAGCAGTGGAAGATCCGGGGTTGTGGATTTCGACGACGTCAGGGAAAGTGTACTCGAAGGTGTGAACAAAGTCGCAGACAGGTTAAGCTCCCTGGCCAACGCGGCCGTTTCATCTTTACAAGACCGCTGTGGACTTTAAACGAGACCCTACTGCATTTTACTAACATTGTTATAATACTTATATCTGGACGTTTTTGGTCCATTGTTCGAAATTGTAAATAAAAGCTTATAATTCAGCTTACTTTCTCTCTTCTTGTTTTCCGAAATCTACGAGATTATTCAAAAGACTTTTCTATTGTAAGGCTTTCAAAAATGGTCACGTCTAATTGTGATTTGAATATACTCTTCCAAAGTGTTCACAGAGAAATAGAAAAATCTCTTGAAAGCTCCACGACTGCAACGTGCGTGTGGAATAAAAGACAAGCCAATTTACAAAATGATCGGATTAAGATATTAGCAATTTGACTAAGGATCTGTACAGTCGATTTCCTTAAATCGAGAGATGAATTGAGAGTGTGGCTTCCCGTGTAAGAAACAGACAATGATAACGGTCATATTATCGCAGCCAGTGCCCATTAGAGTATCCGGCGCGAGACAATGTTTCACAAGCTCTTCGCAAATCTCTTCAGGATCCATTGTTTCAGTTTCCTGGCCTGTTCTAGGCTTGGGTTGCTTTAAGCGTGTCCTTACAAAATTGATTACTTCCTTACTTGTCATAACGTCCCAAATACCGTCGCACGCCAAAACAACGAATTCCCAATCTTCCGTTATTTGAAATGATTGAATTTCCGGGAAGGCTGCAGATAAACGAAATTAAATTTCTAAACATTTGCGTATAATCAATACGCAAGCCTTACCAGTCACAATTTGTTCCTGCGGTGGTTTACGATCATTTCGTTTGAACATGAAGTCTCCAAGAGCTCGGGATAATGCAAGCTGACCATTGACTCTGTTAAATTCCACCCAACCACCGGCAGCTTCAATTCGTTCGCGTTCATTCTTCAATGTAGGTTTATGGTCGCGACTTAGGGGAACTGTGTGGCCATTAACACTTGCAACTGCCCTACTGTCGCCTGCATTCGCCTGAAAAAATCATTTGAATCAGTTAGACGAAGAATTAGGAGTCTACTTGAAAAGAAACAAGTTATCGTACACTTACGCTGTATATAACATTGTCTTTAATTAGAAGAGCTATGACTGTGGTTCCTGCTTGCTCGTCTCTAAGCACTGTATCATTTAACATTGCTTCGTCTAAGTCCAGAAAACCTTGTTGTATAGCTTGAACAATGTTACCAGTGTTATACTCGCTTCTCTTAGTTATGTATTCATGAAGATGTTTTCCAGCATGCTGTGCTATTGCAGCACCTATCAATATTAACCATTACCCTTTTGAGCTTGGGAGCAACTATAGTTATACCTATTTATTATAATTTCCAACTTATAGAAGGTGTAGAAAAATCTGAAATTTTCTCTTACAATAAATTTCCTTTTATTTACAAAATAGATGTTCAAGCCAACGGTGTTAACGCGTAACAAGCCTGAAATCTTCAGACTTTTACTAGTACATTCTCACCTCCGTGACCGTCGTATACTGCAAAGAATGCGGTACCAGGATCGTCTGGTAATGAAAGTATATGTACATGACAATCTTCCATTTTAGTACGCCATCCTTGCATACAAGCACTGCCAACTCGATAATTGGAATCTCTGCAGCATACCGACTTCTTTGTCGTCACAGGCTCGCTGAGTGTTTGACCCATTATGTTCCTGAGGATTCTAATGGTGTTTGGAACATCGTGTTATTAAAATATATGCATTGCTTCTAGGAAAATGCTACAAGTTGAACTAAAAATAATTGGAAAATATCAGTTATGTTCGCGCAGCTTGCTCGATGTTTTTAATGATGAAATTAATCAAAATTTCTTGCTCGAAATTGGGGCTGTTACTTTCCTTCGGAGGTGGAAGATTTTAAAGCTGAAGATTCTGAAGCGATTTCAGAAATTTCGGAGGTGATGAGAATCGAAATTTTGAGCTTTGGAAAAGTAACAGCCCTATTTGAAACAAGCAAACTTACAGAAACGATTAATTATTTCAAGTTTCCTACAAGAATATCTTGTTTAAATCAAATTATTAGAATAATCTTTCCCCGAAATTATTTAACGAAACCTTTGAAATTTAACTTGTGAGATTTAATAACAGGATTGTTAGATACAATGCAATAACGTTTTCGAGTCACAAAGTGACTTTCATTAGATCTATTTGCACAATCTACAATTGCATATATACGATGGATTCCAGTTAATTGGGACAGCTGTCTAATTGGGTCAAATTATCCGTTTCCAATCTGTCCTAATTAATCGGAATCCACAGTATTCGTATATACACAGAAATTCTACAAATACATGAATATAATGCGAATAATAAAAAATCTAGCGTGAAACATTGATGGTGATCTAACCTCCTGTAAAATTTTATACGCATCGCATCTTCCACTATAGAAAGTTACGGAAATATCCTTCGAAAATTAATTTCTCTCATATATATGTATATGTGTATACGTATAGTAAAAGCTATCATTAGCTCTTGATTTATTTACGTGATCTTAATTTGGCATCCGATCTCACCTTCGTGTGCTGTCAAACGAACATAAGCAAACCTAACCTCCCTGCAGAATATTACAGCTGATCGAACTATGGTGGTCATTGATTCGTTGTAGACCCAATTTAAAAAAGTCTCACGAACACATATGTATGTAAGTACTTACTACTTACACAGTGTACATATACGTACATAATGTATGCCGATTGGACAGCTGATTCTGAACTCTGCTAAATCTATGTAAGTGCAAACAGAGAGGATATTCTGGAGCAAACAATAATATTTTAGTATGTTATTAAGGAAAGATATTGCACGTATGTAAATGTAATCCCAATTGTATAATGCTAATAGTCAAGATAAGAAGGTTAAACTGTAGTAAGTATTATAAAAGGTTAAGTTAAATTAAATTGTTCATATCTTGTATCAAAATTTCTTTCAAGTTCATGACAGAAATTTGTGTTAAATTTTTTTTTTCTTATATTATTTTCAATCTATTAAACATAATGAATATAATTTTCTATTTCACTCCAGTTTGTTGCAATTCAGTTACACAATTTTGATATTGCATAAATATAATCGTTCATCTTGAATGTTGTTCATCCAGTATAAAATTAATTAACGGATCAAGTAATATTGAATCAAAATTAGATGAGTTAAATTAATAAATCGAGTGGTGATTCTGAAGCGCCGCTAAAAATTGCTATACCATCTAATCAATTGTTAAACACTTGAGTATTATACGACGTATTATATCAATTTTGTATCCACCAAATTTAAGAAGAAATGTTTAATTTTCCAATTAAAATGTTTAATTTCAGGTTTAGAAATATGTTCTTATCTTTTTAAATAGTTATTAAATGATCGTATTGTCATGTTTGATGCTATTAATTATTTGTTTTGTTTCAGAAGGTAATATTTAGAACATTATGGGGCAAGATACAAATTCAGAGACAGAATCTGTTTCATTCAAACTTGAAAGTCAGAAAGCGATAGGATGCACAGATGAGAAAAAGTATAAATGTTCCTTTGACGGTTGCGACAAGGCCTTTGTTAGGCCGTCTAGACTAGCTAGACACATTAGACTTCATACCGGAGAGGTAATTAGATCTTCTACTTGTTCAAGTATCAAGTAGTATTTTTTAATAACTTGTATCTTTCTACAGAAATGTTATAAATGCAATCATCCAGGATGCGACAAAGCTTACACGAATTCTTCGCATTTGAAACGTCACATGGAAACTCATAGTCCGATCAAGAAGACCTACCGGTAAAAAACATTTACCCTCTCTATATATTGGGTTGGCAAGAAAGTAATTTCAATATTTTATGGTGAAATAATTTTATGAGCACGGAATTCTGAAGCTACCAGAAAGATGGCAAAAGATCATCGAACAAAATGGAAAATATTTTACTGATTAAAGTTCATTGCTTGAATCGAAAAATTGGCATTTTATTTCACCTTAAAATACTGAAATTACTTTCTTGTCAACCCAATATATATGTATCTTTTAAGATTTTTAATTGTAACATTTGAACCTTTGTTTAAGGTGTCCCGAGTGTCTGCAATTCCTCAGCAATCAGCATAATATGAAGCGCCATTACAATCTAATGCACAGGGATCGTGACAAACTGACTTGCAAAGAATGCAATCTAATATTTCCCAAGAAGTATCAACTTGCAAGGCACATGTCGATGCACACTGGAGAATTGCACAAGTGTACCCATTGTTACAAAATTTTCACGAGTGTTAGATTATATAAAATGCATGTCAAAAATCATGAAACTGGAAAAAAGACTTATACTTGCACTGTGTCAGATTGCAACGAAGTTTTCAACAAATGGCGTGCATTTTGTAATCATCGGAAAACCCATCCTACAATTTGTAGGCACCCATTAACATTTTTAAGTATATTTTCACTTAAAAGTCAATGTCTGACTCGTTTTCTTCATTCACAGATCACAAATGCAAGGACTGCGATAAGGTGTTTTCGAAGGAGTACCACTTAAAACGTCATTCTAAGATTCACGCAAAAGTTAGAACACTTTTTCCTTGTACGTACGAAGACTGTCTTAGAGTATTCCATTTTAAAAATAATTTAGACACGCATATACGAATTAATCACCAGGGACGGAAGTTTCAATGCGACATATGTAAGGTAGAAATTTCAACGAAAGCAAAACTAGCAGAACACATTCAGAAATTGCATATGTCTGGAAAGTTAATTAAAAGAACCTCGAAAGGACAGCGCAAACGGAAAGATGCTGGGACTCGCAAGAGAAGTGCGGTGTCTAAGTTAGTAGGTGTTAAGTTACCACCAAAAGTAGAACAAATGGTAATAAAGAGAGAATTACGAATACCATATATAGAAACATTCGAACCAACAGTACCTGATGATAATCCTGACCTGCGATAGACATAGTTGATGACTTACTGATGATTTTATAAGCAAACGTACGAAAATAAAGGAATTTTTTACGAAATGCTTCTTCAGAATATTTTACTACTCACCTGAGACTTTTATGACATTCCAGATGATAGGAAACAATTGAAACTACAGGGTTCTTTATATCTCTGAAGAAAATTGGATTTTTTTTTTATTCAATTTCGCTATAGAAAATAACATTCACATGAAAAAACAGGAGTTAACAGCGTGTAATAGTTTGAATTGATTTCTACTATTCAGAATAGTGGAAACATTTTGGTGAAGCACGTCACCACCTATCTCGTGTACGAGCTGTTTACTCGGCAAGCGAAGAAAGTCAGCTTTCTTTGATCTTACGAAGAATTAATTTCGATTTACACGGTTTCACATTCATTACTAGACTATAAAATGCAAGTACAGATTTATCTACATTATTTCATGAAAATGAGCATAAATCAGAATCTTTTCGTTAAGAAAATAAAGCAAAAGTTCGCATAGACTCTCCTTTAAACCATTAATTTTGCTGTATTTTCGAAATTCGAGTTTGTCCGCGAACGCGCGAAGTACAAGTATATATATAAATGAAAGCGTTCTTTAACAGAGTCCTCGAGAGAAAAAACTTTCTAATTTATCTTTACGTTTATAAAATCCTTAAGAGAAGAAATAAAGTTTTCTATTAATACTTATTTTTATAAATTACTCCAGAAAAATATATTTCTCACAAAGGTTTGCAGTTTACTGTAGCTTTCTTTTTTTCTTTTTATATTAAAGACAAAAATTGATGCTCCGTCCCGTATCGACGAGGGAGCAACATTATTCGTATTGCTTTGGAAAATGATAGACCCGGTGAACTACCTAATGTGAACTCTTTCTTCAGGAGATTGGGACATTTATATTTTGAGAATTAGATTGGATCACAGTTGACATTCAATTCTGGAAAAAATCTAGTTCTTAACTCGCGTACAATGTATCAAAATTCTCCAATCAATTTGTATATTTCAGCACAAGGATGATTACAATTAAAAAGCAAATGTCTATTCTCGAGTCGAATCGACCCGAACAGTGCACGAGAGTTAAGACGATCGCGTTAGGTGGTTCATCTTGTATACATATAGTCTGATATATAGTTGCTAATGCACAGTATTCTCTCCATAACTGTTGTAAAGTACTTCGGAAGTACCTCTTCTGGCCCTTTGCACTCGGAGCTATTTTGACTGGAAAATTCAACATCTTTTCCAACCTAGAATAATTCCATTCTACACATTTTTGTTCATTTACTGAAATGTTTAGCAATTGATTAGGTACGAACGTATTTGATAATCTAAACCACCGATTTCCAACTTTTATGCTATTACTCCTCTCCGAGGAAAAAAATTTTTTCCGCGCCCCCCATCTTTTATTTTTTTAATAGATATAACCTAAAACCTATCACTGAACAATTCAATTTTTGAATATTAAAAATGATATATAGAAAGATATAAGTGGGGCATGGCAGAAAAGTTTTATTTATTTGTAGATATGGTATGAAAATTAATTTTTTATAAAAAATTTTGGCGCCTCCCAGGTTGGAAACCGCTGATCTGAACAATATTTTGCATAATGGTATAGCAATTTTCAGCGGTGACTCTGAGTCGCCGAGGGCTAGAAGTTTCTAGGCAAATTCTAAGAGAGCGGAAACGAATCAAATTTGATTATCAGTGCTAGTAGGCTTTGTAGATTTGAAATCAATAATTATAGTATTTTTTGAACATTTTCAGAGGCTATAAATGCATAAATGCGACAGTTACGGAGAGAATACTGTAGCAGGCTTCAAGATGGAAGCCTCGCAAACCCGTCACTTAAGTACGACAGTTGATTCGTGCTCATTTATTGAACCATTTGAGTGCAGAGATGCGAGAAGAGGATTTTGGGCGAAATGGAGGGTGAATGATGAAAAAAAGAAAGAAAAAGAAATGGTACCGTTGTATGTTAACACTATTTAAAAAGTTTATTAACTGATACTGATCGAATAACAGTGAATCACGAACGATTTAGCCTGTCTCGACGAGAAGACAACTGCTGGACGTGCGATATTAGCGATATTATAGCTGCGTTTTAACAACCATTATTATTTCCACGCAGGTGGAAACGCAGGAGAAGCGTTTTTCGCCGCGGTTCCTCCGTTTCCGGTTTCACTCTGCACCCAAATGGCCGAGTATAGTCTATCGTTGACATACACGTTGTCTGTTTTCAACTGTCTGCGAACTCTCCCGCGCCAATGTTATCGCGATTCGTTGCAAATCATATTTATGTACAGGGTGATTCTGGGAACTGGGCCGAGGTACCGCTCTTTTTTTCAAGTAAAAATAGAGAAAAATGATAGAGGAAACAATCGTTTGTCGTAATACGTCCTAACTTCCTACGATCTTACTTTTTATGCAAAAGCATTTCGTTGGAATTAATGCATAGCGGGAAATAGAGAAAACGCATTGGACCTAACGGATGTGTCGTGGACAGAAATGGGCAAAAAATTTAGTTGTACTATTGTACGTCACGTGAAACGGAAATTCCGAACGCAGATCAAAATAATTTGCTTTATTTAAAATAATATTTGTATCTACACTATTTCCGGTTGTCGTTCAAATTGACCAGCGAAACAAAATTCTGCCCGTTTCTGGCCGGGAAATGCTCGGAAAACGATACTGGTTGGCGATTAGACTGCGGATGTTTATGCGTTTAAATAAATCAAAATTGTACTCTGTCGAATTTTATACATTTTAGAATTTTGTTGGACATCTTTTGAACATTCCAGAAGCCATAAAAGATCCGCAGTCTAAAAATGAGCGTCCACGAGTCCAGGGCCGCGGTAAGGAACACTTGTGCCCCCAAAAAACTTAAAAAGAACGCAAGCAAGGTTAATTTTACAACTTCACTTTTGGTTGATCAGATCTTTGTAATTTACGCCGTCTGTTATCGACGTTTCTATCGAAATTAGCGCGAAATTCGTTAATAAAAAAATATCGGCGCCATCAGCGCCCCTTTCCTTAGTCGCGGGGGGATGTCACCCCTTCCCGCGGCCCTGCACGCGTCACACGAGAATGTACACTGCCACGGCCGTCTCTAGTACAGGCCGGAACATGGTAGATTTGGCAACGCTGTCTCAGTCCGATCTGAAGTTGTTCGCGTTACATCACGGCCGTCTCTATACGCTACTGCGCATGTGCAGTAGATCGATCGGACTGATGGTCTGTCTGCGGCGTTGCCACAACGTGTTCCGGCCTAGAGACGGCCGTGACACTGCTCGATACGCGATTGAACCAAGCAACGACAATAATAACGCGTTTATTAAGGTTGCAGTACAAAGAATCTTGGCTTCTTTTCTCTCCGATTCACCTGCGCCCGACACATTGTCTCCCGACCGTATATCTTTTTTTTTTACGAAATAACGGAGATTAGAAAAATATTTTATCATCTTTTTAGTTTAATGACGCCTCGACGATTTTTCGAGCGGATTTCCCATTGAAATGACCGTTTCCCGTTCGTGTCGGGCACAACCGAAGTCGAAGTAATTTATAATAAATGTATTGTTGCGTCGGTGGAAGTAGTAGGCTCCAGCAAAAATTCTGGTTTCAGTATTACAATGTTTTACAGCCGCGAAGTGGAGTTCATTGTTTCGTGATTGAACACAAAATGGCAATATTATTGTCGCATCTTGTTCAAGTGAACCAACGTTTCCCAATCGGTGTGTTAGAATCGTTATTATGCGAACCAGTTCCTCGTCTGCGGAAATAGACTCTCATCTTAGTTTAGCACAATCTTCTCAGGAAGAACAAGCAGTCGTTTTAATAAATAGTTGCACGTTCGAAGGCAGTTTTGTAGGTCCACAATCATGTTTTCTTTTCATCTTTCGCGAGCGTTCTTACTTTCAAAGTATAGCTTAACAGATATTATTATTAAATACACGTTGCATATTCACGTGGAAACGAACATTTTCATGGAAACAATTCATAATGAACGTTTAAAAAATATATATGTGTATATATATATGTATATGTTGCTTTCAAGTTCATAGAGCTAAGGATTTATTGAAAGTGATTGGGAAACGCTGTACAATAGAACCTTCAGCACGAAAACGACGAATTTCATTCTGTGCACCTGTACGCACCTGTATTGCTGGTAACAAGTATACAAAGTGGACGTACGATTTGCTAATCTTGGCCTCTTTGATTGTTCGTCGACGAATGTTCGCTTAAAATATAATCGTTGAACTAATCAGTTTCTGGTTTGAGGGATACCGATCGAACACGTGGCCAGTATCGTGTAATTATTTTTTATATGAATTTTCGTATGCAAATACAAAATTCCGTGAACAAAATTGAAAACAAAGGATTCGACGAAGCCAAAATTTGTCTTTCCATTAAATACAACTTTAACTTAACCTAAAAAGTCAAGTTAAGCAAGTCGCAGAATTCACTCTGTATATCGTATGATTTACACACAAGTACGATAGGAAGGATGCATGTATGTGTACATATGGTGTGTGTGTGTGTGTTTGTTTGAATTATTGTGATGTGTACGCGCGGTTAGCGAGCGTGAGCGGATCGCAAAATTGTGTACGCGTCGGTGTGAGATAGGGCCACGCTTATACTGATAGAGAAAGAGAAACGGAAAGAGTGTGTGTGAAAGAGAGAAAAATAGAGATAGATAGAGAGAGAGAAAGAGAGAGAGGGATTAACAAATAAATATAATTACACGTACATCGCGCGCGGGCGGTGCGCGCGTTAAACTTAATCTCTAACAAATCGATATCGTTTCTTTCTTTTCTTCTTTTATAAAACAATTAAAATGAAACATTTGTACTTTAGCAGTATAGAGCAGTCGTTTTGTCGTACTTATTTACCTTAATATCATTATCGTCGTTTATATTATTTTTATACATATATAGGTAATATTCTATTTTTTCTTTTCTTTTCGCATATTTTCCACTTTTTTTTCCTCTCTAAAAGAACAAATTCCCGCCTCGGTTGGCACGCCATCCGTCGTCATCGTCATCGTTCGGCATCTCGATATAATAATCTTGTCGTTACACGTGTAAGCTGTTTCCGTAAAATCATCGATCAATCAGAAGAAGAAACGGAGAACTCATCGTTGGGGATAAGACGATCCCGCGAGTGCTGTAGCGCGCGCCTGGACAATTGGTAGGAGTGGGTACCCGAAATCTGATTTTATAAGCATTCTTTCAGATTTTTAAATGTTCTCGTATTTTCTGTAAAATAAATCAAATTTCGCATTCTATGAAAACTGTGTTATTTCGAATTTTTGTGAGGTAAACACTATTTTTCAACTCTTCTTCTTTTATCGCGTTCGAATTCGACTTCAGGTACCCTCCCACCCTAGGAATTGGTGCTCTGGGAACCAATGACGTGAGATCTGCTATCCCCACTCTCCCGCCAGCGCGAGTCTGGAGCGCGATAGTGGGGGAGCCGATTCTACTTCCGTGGCCGCCGGAGCACCAATCGCTAGGGGTGGGCGGTTACCTGAAGTCGAATTCGAATGCGATAAAATCGGATTCTACTCTTTCTTCAATAATTATTGAATAGTAATTACTAGACTGCGGAAGTTTATGCAATTTGCAATTTTTCGAGACGATTTTTAAGAAGGGAGAATCAAATAAAATATCATTTTCAGTGGCAGCAGCCTTTGTAGATCTGAAATATATCAAAAATTGACTGAATTCTGTCGAAGGATATATCTGGCATTTTTTGAAAATTCTAGTAATTACAAAAGGGAAGAAGAGTTCAAAAATTGTGTTTTCCACGCAGAAACTTAAAATGAAATAGTTTTCGTACAAAGCGATGCATTGTTTTCTTTTCTTGATATAGATATACCCAGTCAGCCAAATGCTCGGTTTTGGCCAGACAGCTGGGTCGGTCCAATCGTTGATGAAAACAGTGTCGGTGAAATGAGTTGTCGACCAACCCAACGTAACCCGCCCGGAGAATACAACTTTATGAGTAGCTTTGGGGTTATGTTCGCGGCGCACCGGCAGTGTTGCGATTGATGGTGCACTTTCTCGCGCATGCGCGGCAATTTCAGCCTCAGTAACGTAACCTTTTCGATGAAATCGGGTAGTTTGAGCACCCTGCAGATTTTTAAAAAATTGGTATGATTTGATTCTGAAAAATGAATGTATAACATGTGTATTTCTGTATATTTTGTATCTCGTAGGACACGTCCCAAAGTCTTTTTGTCCGGAACAGATTGTTTCGGTACAATGCTGCCAATATAACTGCCTCAAGTCATTGAGCGCTGCTGCGTCATTGTAGATACGCTACTGTTTTGGTCGCGCATGCGCGAGAAAGTGCACCATCAATCGGAACACTGCGCACCGGTACGATCGAGAATAATTTCTTATTTATCATAATTGGCGACAAAACTACAGAAATTCGAGAAGGCCTAGTTTCGACATTGTCCACAAGATGGACAAATCGTTGAACGACTTTCTCGCAAGTTACTAAAATGTCATCAATTAGTCCGGTGCGCCGCGAACATAACCTCAAATTGATTTGAAAAATGTACGATCGAGAATAATTTCTTATTTATGAGTAGCGCTTTATATTAGCAGGGATGTGCCCGGTAGAATCGTCCAGGTTCGAGCACCCTATGCTTCGAGCAGCGTCGAGCGTCGTTCTGACAGGACAATTTACTCGCTAGGCTGTGCTCGATAACTGCTCGGAGCAGGCTGACTGGGAAAATGTTAAAATTTGATTACATAAGATCAGATTTCGGGCACCCGGCCACCCCTAGCAATGGCCCAGGCGTGCTCCAGCGTTCACAAAAATGTCATTTCGGTTCCGTTGAAACGATTGGTAGATCGGGAGACGTATAGTAGAGCGAGATACCGATTTCGGGATTGTCTTACGCCCGGCCGGATGATCCTCTCGGTTGGCTGCTTTGCGATTTATAAAACGTCCGGTATAGATATAAGTATGCAGTCGATATCTCGTCTATTATAAAAAAAAAAAAGAAGGATACGTGGTAGTATATGTTGGATAGAGCGTACGCGACGAGATGCACGCTTGAGCACAACTTATCTATAAATATACAATCATAGAATCAATATCAAACAAAATCGTGATTATTGCAGAGTCCTGGCTTACGGGCGGAATACATATGTATATACACATATATATTTCTCCTTTCATATACATGTATATACATATAACATACACACACGCACACGTACACGCACACGCACACACGCACACGCGTATATACATATATACGCATTATTCACTACATTATTTATCTCCGAAGAAACAAAAAGACTGAAAGGAACCGCCACTTGTAACGTTTGTAAGAACGTGTCCCAGAAAAAAGAAAAATATATATATATATATGTATGTATATGTATATAAAAAAGAGAAGTATCGAACGCGCAAAAAAATGATAAGCTCGACGCACAATAAAAACGTAACGCCGACCGATAAACCTCGACTATCAACGACAACGAAATAATAAAATAATATGATGATAATTGTAATCATAGTACGGGCTGTGTGCACGATTACCTCGAATAATATTAATAATAATGGTACATTGATATACGCAACGATTCCCACAGTATATGTACAGATATAATAGCACCATGACCGAAATCTCAGGGTTACAGTTACAAAAATTATGTGGCGTTCCGGGATTGGGGATAGGGGAGGGGGATGATGGAACGTAGGAGAACGGAAATGGGGGTGAGCATCGGGAGGAGGGGGTGGATCTTGCGCTTCGGTCGGAACACGAGAGAAGGGAATGAAAGAAGCAGACGTACGATTCAGTTGAAAGAATGCTACGTCGATTGCCATTCTTACATATTTTCCGATTGCGCCCATCGATCGCTGCTCTGATCGCCTTGGACAATTATTTGTAGACTGCGGATGTTTATGCATTTTTCAATTTTTGTGGACGAACTTTGCGAAAGCGGTATTAAATAAAATCAATATACACATAAAACAAATAAAAATTGTACCAAATTCTATCAAACTTTATGTTCGAGTCTTTTTGCATAAAGATCCGCAGTCTAATTATAATTATTAGGTTGGAAGGAAAGTTCTGTCGTACTCGAATCGACAGATTGTCTGAAAGACTGCAACAACCCAGTAAGCAAGCTGCTGGTACTGGGACAGCGGAAAAGCGGGAATGCTGCTTCGGTTAAGAGGGCAGCACAGTCGCACTAATGTGGCAGATTAAAAAGAAAGACTGCTACACGTTCGTACAATAGAAATTTACTTTACCGACATCTGCCACATTAGAGCACACACTTAAATCTTATGTCTGTGTTAGTGCGACCTGTCGTGTACATCGGCATTCGCCACATTCGTGCGACCGTGCTGCCCTCTTAATCGTAGCAGCATCCCCGCTTTTGGTGCCAGCGTGCTGCTGGCATATTCGGACGCAGCAGCTCTCGAAATTGGCTGACTGGGAAGTTGTTACGAATAATGCGAATAATATTGAACATATATTTTTATAAATCGATTCAAATGTTTTCTTTAAAACACGACGGAACTTTCCCTCTAACCTCACATATATAAACTAAATTTATCATGCTGAAGAATAGTGGCAAGCTCGACGTTTATCTTTCCTTCTACCAATCATTCCGAAAGTGCATCGAACAGATAGGGAAAGAACGGTGACGGAAAATCAGTGAATTTTTCACCTATCAAGGTGAATCTACATTGCAGCGATCGATCGGCGCGACCGAGCAGTCGTCACGTTACACAATTAATAATCGTAATTAAGTATTTGGCCGTTTCGATGAACGTGTTCCATTCAACAAGAATATTACAAAGCAACGCGATTGCTCTAACTCGGCGATACAAGTCGTGGGGACTAGAAATTTTGAAAAAAGACAAAACAAAACGAATCGCAAATGTCGAATATCACAGGAGGAAAGTGTCGCGGCATTTCATCGTTTCTTTTCGCTCTCTCCTGGCGTCGCCGTTTCTGCGTATCGAGCCGGCGAAGATTAATCGGACAGCCACTAGATTCGCTCGAATTACAGAATCTATACATATACACGAGCAGAAAACAGCTCATACATACATTTACACAGAGTGACTCGATTTACATTTCATTGAAATTTTCCTCGCTGTACGAGAGAGGATGAAAGAGAGCTGAAAGAGAGAGAGACAGAAAGAGAGAGAGAGGCAAAGAGGAAGTAATAATAATTTAAACGTTAGCGAGAAACAAACTCGCTTCGCGTAATTTTCTAGTTTCTCTCTCCTTATTCTTTCTTTTTATCACGTGATTCCCTGGCGCAGTTTTGGTAGATCGCACGAGAGCCGAGAATTTATTCGATCGATCCGTTTCTCATCGCATCATGTCGCATATTATTTTGAAAATTCTCTCTCGCAGGACTTGAGAATCGAGGAAAGGGACGCTGCGCCATTTTCGCGTATAGTAGTTCTGTTCGTTAGCAGGATTGTAGAGAGATGGCCTACCAGAATTAGATCTACGCTCGTTCAACACAATGCGTTTAATAACTATTCATCTTGCATATAGATTTATAATCTTCATATATATATAGACTCATATATATATATATATTTATTTATTTATTTTTTTTATATTAAACGATGATATCCCTTCTTTGTTCAATATATTAATTAGGTATGATATGTTTATTCACAACTTGATGTGAGCGCTTAAAGTTGGAATTCTCGTCTTTCTTCCGTCGACAAGAGCAGATACACTCCTCGTCATTGTCTTTACCCATCCACCCGTCGCGACAGAAGTTAGCGAATGCACCGACGCGCGTTTAACGTTAACGTGTTCATTTAAGTACGCAGCTAGGATAAAACATTAATTTCTCTAGTGATAAACTTAGATTCTCTCGTAATTGTTCATTCCCCTCCCACCCACCCTTTCCCCTACCCCGACGGACCCGCTCGGAATCGAGCAAAATCTCTCACGATGAATGTATATGTATAAGTATATTACATATATCGATACGCATTACATGCTAGTCATTGTCAGAGAGTTTTATCTATTTCTTTTTTTTCTTGTTTATTTAGCGTTCGAAGAGTTCGAAGAGTTTCGAAACATGCTCACTTCAGGTTTCCCCCCGTTTACCAACGAGCACCGCGAATAAAACGTTTTTCCCTCGTCGATGATTGTTCGCCGACGACCGAAGTCCGATAACAAATCCGCAACAACTCAACTGCAACAAGTTACGTCTACCGCCGTACCGATTTCATTTGAATCTTTCCCGAGTACCATGCACAGACTCGATCCGTTCGCGCGAATTATTTTTTCAGCTAATAACGAAAACAATTCTCGATCGTTCGTTTCGCTTCTTTTCGCTACGAGAAGTCTCAACGAAAGAGGAATACGGTATACACGTACGATATATTCTCTCCGTATCCGCGGAACACCCTGAAGCGATGCAACAATATCTATAAAGGTAATCCACTATACAACTACTTGTCAAGTAATAAAAATAGAGATTGCATAGATTGAGATTCGTAGCGGATGCATCTAAAGAGACACGATCCTATAAAGATTTATCATCCTCTTGAGCTTTATAGCGTGAAACATTCCTGTTTTTCTGTACTTGTATAATATCTGTATAATATGTATAAGTGTGATACGCGCGCGTGTCGACCATGTCCGGCGACTTACGGTCGCGCGCGCGCGCGTCCGCCATTTCGTCGACCAGTGCTACTTGTCTCCGTCGCGCGTCGATCTTCACGGTTCTCCGGGATCGTAGCCGCGCGGATGAGGAACCCGACGATTCTATGGACGAACGGAAAAATATGTTTCATCATCGGTTCTGCGATATGTCTGCGAGTTTGTGGCTGCCGGTCGTTCCCATCCGATTGGTCGCGATCAAAGAACCGTCGACGACGCGCGGCACACAACATTCGAGCCATCTTTAATCTACGCCGGTCTTCTCGAGGTTCTCTCGAGAATTTTCGCCCCCTAGAAGAAAACCTTCGCCGGGGGACACACGCCGTAATAAACGGCGCGACGCGGCGGTCCGCGAATCGATCACGGTTTTGTGCTATCTTTTCTGCGCGGCGCGTGTTCGATCACTGCGCCGCTTTATTGCAACAACGATATGCGCGAGACTAATTTTTACACGAAAAGTATAATGACGAGAAAGAAAACGAAAAACAAATGCTATCTCCTCCTCCTCCTCGGCGACGACTGAGTATTTAAATGCTTGCTGATCTCTTGACCGCGTTCCGCGGCGAATAGTACAGACATCTTTGGATCACGAGCGATTCTTGGATCCAACGTGTAATCGATTTCGTTCCCCTCGTTTCAATGACAAATCTGTACTGCTTCGTCGCGAAACGATCCCTCTTCCGTTCGCGTGTCAATGGAACGAACGGTGCTGGATCCAGCGAGATCGATCCGTCGATATCGACGACGGATCGACGATCCACAGGCTTCCTTTCTCTCCGCTGCGGTGCTGACGCGCACCATCGCCAACCAGCGGAAACAGATCGTCCTACTGGCACGTCCGAGCCGCGTTTGTGCGATCACTGCTGACAATCGGAGGATTTTACCGTCCCATTTCCCACCCCCGGCGACCACCGGGGGGCCGTTCGTTCTCGTCGAATTAACTCGATGTACTCTGAAACATTCTTCAAACGCGAGCCGCCCGGTTAGTATGGTCCTACGGTCGGTCTCGTCGATGGCACGCGCTTTAAATTATTAGGTTGGAGGGAGACTTCTGTCGTATTTGAAGGACAATATTTGAATCGATTTGTAGAAACGTATCAGAACATTGCATAAGTTCGGGTCCGATTTTCATAGTAGAAAAGAATTTTAATTTAATTCTAATTGTAGAAAAGAATAGTAGCTATATAATTGATTAATAAAGCTGTATTCTTTAAAATTTAACCATTGAATTTCGTTTTCAAATCGAGTACGAACTTATGCAATTATCTGATATGTTTCATATTATTCAATGATATAATTTTCATTATTTGTAACCAGCTACCATCACTTTTATAAGTTATAACCAAAAAAAGAGTCATAGAATAACAAGTATTTCATCGACTAAAATCGTATTGGTTACACATAAGGACTTTTGTCGTATTTGAAGGACAACATTTGAATCGATTTGTAGAAACGTATCAGATCATTGCATAAGTTCGGGCCCGATTTTCATAGTAGAAAAGAATTTTAATTTAATTCTAATTGTAGAAAAGAATAGTAGCTATATAATTGATTAATAAAGCTGTATTCTTTAAAATTTAACCATTGAATTTCGTTTTCAAATCGAGCACGAACTTATGCAATTATCTGATATGTTTCATATTATTCAATGATATAATTTTCATTATTTGTAACCAGCTACCATCACTTTTATAAGTTATAACCAAAAAAAGAGTCATAGAATAACAAGTATTTCATCGACTAAAATCGTATTGGTTACACATAAGGACTTTTGTCGTATTTGAAGGACAATATTTGAATCGATTAGTAGAAACGTATCAGATCATTGCATAAGTTCGGGCCCGATTTTCATAGTAGAAAAGAATTTTAATTTAATTCTAATTGTAGAAAAGAATAGTAGCTATATAATTGATTAATAAAGCTGTATTCTTTAAAATTTAACCATTGAATTTCGTTTTCAAATCGAGCACGAACTTATGCCATCATCAGATATGTTTCATATTTTTCAATGATATAATTTCCATTATTTGTAACTAAGTACCATCACTTTTATAAGTTATAACCAAAAAAAGAGTCATAGAATAACAAGTACTTCATCGACTAAAATCGTATTGGTTACAGATAAGGACTTTTGTCGTATTTGAAGGACAATATTTGAATCGATTTGTAGAAACGTATCAGATGATTGCATAAGTTCGGGCCCGATTTTCATAGTAGAAAAGAATTTTAATTTAATTCTAATTGTAGAAAAGAATAGTAGCTATATAATTGATTAATAAAGCTGTATTCTTTAAAATTTAACCATTGAATTTCGTTTTCAAATCGAGCACGAACTTATGCAATTATCTGATATGTTTCATATTTTTCAATGATATAATTTCCATTATTTGTAACTAAGTACCATCACTTTTATAAGTTATAACCAAAAAAAAGTCATAGAATAACAAGTATTTCATCGACTAAAATCGTATTGGTTACAGGTAAGGATTATAAGTAACCGAACATTTTTTCTCTCGTTGGTAAGGTGAAGTGCCCTATGCCTGGACAGCATGTTTTTCTATTTTAAATTTTATCACTTTAAATAAACAAAAACAATTTCTTAAGAGTTTTAACATACAGTTCAGAGTTTGTAAAGTAATTTAAAATAGTAAAATCGTTGTTTAGGTTAATATCTTAATTGTATTAACAAGAATAATTCAAACCTATAGTTGGACATATTAAATCCAATCTAAGCTAGTACCTGGACAGAAGTAAAGCCTATATCGGGACAAATTCAATTTACGAGTTGATCGAGCGAACATAACCTAAAACGTTGGTTGGTGGCGCTGTTGCGCATGACGAATAGAAGATGCTTTGCGTAATATGTAGAATTCTTATCATAGATTATAGTATTGTATTATTCAACCAAATATATATTTATTTTCATTTACTGTTTTAATAAAACTTGTCATAATACAACTTTTAAGGTTAGGTAGTAATACTGATAGATTTAAGATGTAAACATAAAGTATTATTAACGTCACAACCGAAATACATTTTCTACATACGTTATTCAAGCTAATAGAAGACTAATTATACGTACATGTAGTTAAATAATTTGCAAACAATGCGTTGATTTTATTCACAAACACGTGTCCGGCTTCAGGCGTAAGCACATTGCGTATAAGCTTAGAGTGGGACAGCTACTGTCATCGCGCCCCAGTATGGAGTACTTATATTTGAAAACAGCCCTAATCTTGGACATCTAATATTTGGATTAATAATTATTATTTACGTTAAGCTTGATTGCCAATTTCTTTTAAAATATCAATATTATTATGCGTGATAATTATTTTTTGTCTGAGGGCTTAAATTATATCTTTTTTTCTAACAAAAGTTCGAACTATAAATGCACATGATTCTCATGTAAATAAACTATGTTGTATACTGTTTTCAGATGAACTTTGAATTCATTTTTAAATTTCAATTGATGTCTTGATGAAATAATATTCACACCTACTTGTAACTAAGGCCTCAGAATATATAATATAATTATTTAATCTCTTAATTACTGATTTCACTATGAAAATTCAGTTGTCCAGATTTAGGTATCACTTTTGGACTGTCCAGACTTAGAGCACTTCACCTTAAATATTACCGTCGAGAGAAATTCATTTCGATCACTTACAACAGTTATCGATGAGAGAAATTTATTTCGTTCGTTCATAACAGTTATTCAATGAGATACATTATTATTTTGATCGTTCGGAACAGTTATCTATGAGAGAAGTTCATTTCAATCGCTCATAACAGTTATTGATGAAGGTAATTTGTAATAGTTATTATTAAATAGTACAACTTTCAAATGGTAGACAATCAATTATTTCATAAATTTTTTATTCGTAAAATTAATTGCTACAATAAAAATTTAATATGACAAACAAACAGATTTTGTGTTGTTCTTATGGTCTGTTGATTGGTCTTGTACAAAACCTTCTCAATGAATTTCACAGGCTTGCCCCATCCGAAAAAGAGTAACCCAATAACTCAATAATATAATAGTAATAGTAATAGTAACTCAATAATTAAATAAGCAACCAAAACGAATTTTCTCACGAATAATTATTATAAACAAGTGAAAAGAAATTCGATTATCGACAACTGTTATGAGCAATAGAAATAAACTCACCTCGATAACTGTTATGAGCGATAGAAATAAATTTCTCTTATCAATAACAGTTATCGAGTAGGATCAAATTGTTTGAACACTAATAACTGTTATTTGTAACCAAAAAGTATAAAAATCGGTATTTTTTAACCATTTTGTTCTTCGAAATTTTTTCTTGATATTTTGTGCACATTATCTTAAATTTCAATAATAATCAACTTTCTATTAATGATTTTTATCGTAGAAAATTTTATAATAATTGTTATTTTTGGTCCCTGTTTGTAACAACTTGTTGCCATCCTTCACATCATCTGTTTACCAACGATTCGCTAGCAATATTCGCTAGGAGCTTTCCCTCCAACCTAGTAGATCAACTTCTTCTTTACACCGACACCAAGTAAATTGACATTAGAAGCCGCAGCTGATGTGTATGATTTTTTTCCCGAGCTAGAATCGCGTTCCAGCGTGGCTGCAGCGGGATTGAATTGCAAATTTCTCGCGGATTTCAGGGGCGCGGATGAAAATGCAAACACGGATTTATGGAGCGGGGGCTGGGACACCCGGGTGTGTTCCAACTTGGGAAGTAAGTCGAGGTTGAAGTCGCTACGGGACTCGTGCCTCTGGCAACCTAGTTTTGCGTTTTGAGGGTTCGCCGGATCGGCGTGACGTAATTTACTATGTTTGCTGTGGTCGCTTGGCAGAGAGGAGATTAGCGAATCCGCGATACCGCAAGCTGCTAGAGTTTTCGGAAATTGCGCGGAGATTTTTCCGAAATGTACAAGGCTGTACAGAACGTTGGAAACTTTTCCTCGACCCAGAGCTAGCTGATAAAAAATCATACCGATCAGGAACACCTTTTGATGTTAATTCGTGTGGGGTCTTTCTAAAGACGAAACTTCAATCTTTGGACACAGGTTAATTTGAATAAAGCTTTGTTGAATAAAACCTTGTTAACAAGGATATCAATAATCGTCACCTGTTCACTGAAGATCCTCCTCGCATTTGGGAATGTCGAATATCTCGGCGAAGAGGGGCGGTAGTTTGAGCTTAGTCCAGTTCCTCCTGAACCAGTCGAGGAGATTCGCGTGTCTGGCACCGAGGGCTCTCAGCTCTGGTAGCCTCTGCGAGACGTTGGAGACGTTGGAACAGCCGCCCGCGGAGGTGGCCTCGCCAGGAACCGTGTGATTCCGTAACGCCTGCACCTTCAACGCTTCTAGAAGACGATCCTGAAGCCTCTGTACCGCCTTGACGTCGTTCAAGCCTGGCCTTTCACCCAGAAGAACCGCGCCGGAGAAGAGACCCAACTCGGCGTCCGACAGTTGATGGCCGTTCAGCGCCGACGTGAATTGCATCAAGGCGGACACGAAGTCCGGCTGTTTTGTTTTTCGAACGATCAATTAAGTAATTGTCGGGGATTAGAATGGGAGCTGGTCCTACCGGGGATTTCGATAGCGCTGGGCTTTCATTGATTGACAACAGGATTCCGACGCAATCCGAAGGGAGTTTACGCAAAGCTATTGTAGCGTAGGCGGAGGATTAACGGCCGGGTTCTATGTTTGTCGATCATGATAGATTGATGCTAATATTAGGTTGTCCGGCAAGTTCGCGCCGATAATTTCACTGCTCTGCTATTTAGGCTAACCTCTTAGTCGCAGCAGTCAGCGGTAGACTGCGGATTTCACATGGCTGGTACGTTTCAAAACTTTCTATCTTTAATAATTTAGAGAAACTAAATGTTTCTCGTCGACATCCTCTAATTCTTCAACGTTCTCTAATGTTTGAAATTCTTCCTCCTCATTTTTCTCATAAAATCTACACCCTATCGAACACGTACCGCGGCGGTCATTGGTAGACTGCGGATTTTACAGCTGATGCATTTCAAAAAACTTCCTTTCTTTAATAATTTAGAGAAACTAAACGTTTCTCGTCGACATCCTTTAATTCGTCTACGTTCTATAACGTTTTAAATTCTTCCTCCCCATTTTTCTCATAAAATCTGCAGCCTATCGAACACGTACCGCGGCAGTCATTGGAAGACTGCGGATTTTATAGCTGGTACATTTAAACTTCCATTCTTTAATAATTCAGATAAGCCAAACGTTTCTCGTCGACATCCCCTAATTCTTCTGACGTTCTCTAATGTTTTAAATTCTTCCTACTCGTTTTTTTCATAAAATCTGCAGCCTATCGAACACGTACCGCGGCGGTCATTGCTAGACTGCGGGTTTTATAGCTAGTGCATTTAAAAAAACTTCCTTTCTTTAATTATTTAAAGAAACTAAATGTTTCTCGTCGACATCATCTAATTCTTCTGACGTTCTCTACTGTTTTAAATTCTTCCTCCTCATTTTACTCATAAAATCTGCAGTCTACTGATCATGTACCGCGGCGGTCATTGGTAGACTGTGGATTTTATAGCTGGTACATTTAAACTTCCATTCTTTAATAATTTAGATAAGCCAAATGTTTCCCGTCGACATCCTCTAATTCCTCTGATGTTCTCTAATGTTTTAAATTCTTCCTACTCGTTTTTCTCATAAAATCTGCAGCCTATCGAACACGTACCGCGGCGGTCATTGCTAGACTGCGGGTTTTATAGCTAGTGCATTTAAAAAAACTTCCTTTCTTTAATTATTTAAAGAAACTAAATGTTTCTCGTCGACATCATCTAATTCTTCTGACGTTCTCTACTGTTTTAAAATCTTCCTCCTCATTTTTTCTCATAAAATCTGCAGTCTACTGATCATGTACCGCGGCGGTCATTGGTAGACTGTGGATTTTATAGCTGGTACATTTAAACTTCCTTTCTTTAATAATTTAGAAAAGCCAAATGTTTCTCGTCGACATCCTCTAATTCTTCTGACGCACTCTAATGTTTTAAATTCTTCCTCCTCATCTTTCTCATAAAATCTGCAGCCTATCGAACACGTACCGCGGCGGTCATTGCTAGACTGCGGGTTTTATAGCTAGTGCATTTAAAAAAACTTCCTTTCTTTAATTATTTAAAGAAACTAAATGTTTCTCGTCGACATCATCTAATTCTTCTGACGTTCTCTACTGTTTTAAATTCTTCCTCCTCATTTTACTCATAAAATCTGCAGTCTACTGATCATGTACCGCGGCGGTCATTGGTAGACTGTGGATTTTATAGCTGGTACATTTAAACTTCCATTCTTTAATAATTTAGATAAGCCAAATGTTTCCCGTCGACATCCTCTAATTCCTCTGATGTTCTCTAATGTTTTAAATTCTTCCTACTCGTTTTTCTCATAAAATCTGCAGCCTATCGAACACGTACCGCGGCGGTCATTGCTAGACTGCGGGTTTTATAGCTAGTGCATTTAAAAAAACTTCCTTTCTTTAATTATTTAAAGAAACTAAATGTTTCTCGTCGACATCATCTAATTCTTCTGACGTTCTCTACTGTTTTAAAATCTTCCTCCTCATTTTTCTCATAAAATCTGCAGTCTACTGATCATGTACCGCGGCGGTCATTGGTAGACTGTGGATTTTATAGCTGGTACATTTAAACTTCCTTTCTTTAATAATTTAGAAAAGCCAAATGTTTCTCGTCGACATCCTCTAATTCTTCTGACGCACTCTAATGTTTTAAATTCTTCCTCCTCATCTTTCTCATAAAATCTGCAGCCTATCGAACACGTACCGCGGCGGTCATTGCTAGACTGCGGGTTTTATAGCTAGTGCATTTAAAAAAACTTCCTTTCTTTAATTATTTAAAGAAACTAAATGTTTCTCGTCGACATCATCTAATTCTTCTGACGTTCTCTACTGTTTTAAATTCTTCCTCCTCATTTTACTCATAAAATCTGCAGTCTACTGATCATGTACCGCGGCGGTCATTGGTAGACTGTGGATTTTATAGCTGGTACATTTAAACTTCCATTCTTTAATAATTTAGATAAGCCAAATGTTTCCCGTCGACATCCTCTAATTCCTCTGATGTTCTCTAATGTTTTAAATTCTTCCTACTCGTTTTTCTCATAAAATCTGCAGCCTATCGAACACGTACCGCGGCGGTCATTGCTAGACTGCGGGTTTTATAGCTAGTGCATTTAAAAAAACTTCCTTTCTTTAATTATTTAAAGAAACTAAATGTTTCTCGTCGACATCATCTAATTCTTCTGACGTTCTCTACTGTTTTAAAATCTTCCTCCTCATTTTTCTCATAAAATCTGCAGTCTACTGATCATGTACCGCGGCGGTCATTGGTAGACTGTGGATTTTATAGCTGGTACATTTAAACTTCCTTTCTTTAATAATTTAGAAAAGCCAAATGTTTCTCGTCGACATCCTCTAATTCTTCTGACGCACTCTAATGTTTTAAATTCTTCCTCCTCATCTTTCTCATAAAATCTGCAGCCTATCGAACACGTACCGCGGCGGTCATTGCTAGACTGCGGGTTTTATAGCTAGTGCATTTAAAAAAACTTCCTTTCTTTAATTATTTAAAGAAACTAAATGTTTCTCGTCGACATCATCTAATTCTTCTGACGTTCTCTACTGTTTTAAAATCTTCCTCCTCATTTTTCTCATAAAATCTGCAGTCTACTGATCATGTACCGCGGCGGTCATTGGTAGACTGTGGATTTTATAGCTGGTACATTTAAACTTCCTTTCTTTAATAATTTAGAAAAGCCAAATGTTTCTCGTCGACATCCTCTAATTCTTCTGACGCACTCTAATGTTTTAAATTCTTCCTCCTCATCTTTCTCATAAAATCTGCAGCCTATCGAACACGTACCGCGGCGGTCATTGCTAGACTGCGGGTTTTATAGCTAGTGCATTTAAAAAAACTTCCTTTCTTTAATTATTTAAAGAAACTAAATGTTTCTCGTCGACATCATCTAATTCTTCTGACGTTCTCTACTGTTTTAAATTCTTCCTCCTCATTTTACTCATAAAATCTGCAGTCTACTGATCATGTACCGCGGCGGTCATTGGTAGACTGTGGATTTTATAGCTGGTACATTTAAACTTCCATTCTTTAATAATTTAGATAAGCCAAATGTTTCCCGTCGACATCCTCTAATTCCTCTGATGTTCTCTAATGTTTTAAATTCTTCCTACTCGTTTTTCTCATAAAATCTGCAGCCTATCGAACACGTACCGCGGCGGTCATTGCTAGACTGCGGGTTTTATAGCTAGTGCATTTAAAAAAACTTCCTTTCTTTAATTATTTAAAGAAACTAAATGTTTCTCGTCGACATCATCTAATTCTTCTGACGTTCTCTACTGTTTTAAAATCTTCCTCCTCATTTTTCTCATAAAATCTGCAGTCTACTGATCATGTACCGCGGCGGTCATTGGTAGACTGTGGATTTTATAGCTGGTACATTTAAACTTCCTTTCTTTAATAATTTAGAAAAGCCAAATGTTTCTCGTCGACATCCTCTAATTCTTCTGACGCACTCTAATGTTTTAAATTCTTCCTCCTCATCTTTCTCATAAAATCTGCAGCCTATCGAACACGTACCGCGGCGGTCATTGCTAGACTGCGGGTTTTATAGCTAGTGCATTTAAAAAAACTTCCTTTCTTTAATTATTTAAAGAAACTAAATGTTTCTCGTCGACATCATCTAATTCTTCTGACGTTCTCTACTGTTTTAAATTCTTCCTCCTCATTTTACTCATAAAATCTGCAGTCTACTGATCATGTACCGCGGCGGTCATTGGTAGACTGTGGATTTTATAGCTGGTACATTTAAACTTCCATTCTTTAATAATTTAGATAAGCCAAATGTTTCCCGTCGACATCCTCTAATTCCTCTGATGTTCTCTAATGTTTTAAATTCTTCCTACTCGTTTTTCTCATAAAATCTGCAGCCTATCGAACACGTACCGCGGCGGTCATTGCTAGACTGCGGGTTTTATAGCTAGTGCATTTAAAAAAACTTCCTTTCTTTAATTATTTAAAGAAACTAAATGTTTCTCGTCGACATCATCTAATTCTTCTGACGTTCTCTACTGTTTTAAAATCTTCCTCCTCATTTTTCTCATAAAATCTGCAGTCTACTGATCATGTACCGCGGCGGTCATTGGTAGACTGTGGATTTTATAGCTGGTACATTTAAACTTCCTTTCTTTAATAATTTAGAAAAGCCAAATGTTTCTCGTCGACATCCTCTAATTCTTCTGACGCACTCTAATGTTTTAAATTCTTCCTCCTCATCTTTCTCATAAAATCTGCAGCCTATCGAACACGTACCGCGGCGGTCATTGCTAGACTGCGGGTTTTATAGCTAGTGCATTTAAAAAAACTTCCTTTCTTTAATTATTTAAAGAAACTAAATGTTTCTCGTCGACATCATCTAATTCTTCTGACGTTCTCTACTGTTTTAAAATCTTCCTCCTCATTTTTCTCATAAAATCTGCAGTCTACTGATCATGTACCGCGGCGGTCATTGGTAGACTGTGGATTTTATAGCTGGTACATTTAAACTTCCTTTCTTTAATAATTTAGAAAAGCCAAATGTTTCTCGTCGACATCCTCTAATTCTTCTGACGCACTCTAATGTTTTAAATTCTTCCTCCTCATCTTTCTCATAAAATCTGCAGCCTATCGAACACGTACCGCGGCGGTCATTGCTAGACTGCGGGTTTTATAGCTAGTGCATTTAAAAAAACTTCCTTTCTTTAATTATTTAAAGAAACTAAATGTTTCTCGTCGACATCATCTAATTCTTCTGACGTTCTCTACTGTTTTAAATTCTTCCTCCTCATTTTACTCATAAAATCTGCAGTCTACTGATCATGTACCGCGGCGGTCATTGGTAGACTGTGGATTTTATAGCTGGTACATTTAAACTTCCATTCTTTAATAATTTAGATAAGCCAAATGTTTCCCGTCGACATCCTCTAATTCCTCTGATGTTCTCTAATGTTTTAAATTCTTCCTACTCGTTTTTCTCATAAAATCTGCAGCCTATCGAACACGTACCGCGGCGGTCATTGCTAGACTGCGGGTTTTATAGCTAGTGCATTTAAAAAAACTTCCTTTCTTTAATTATTTAAAGAAACTAAATGTTTCTCGTCGACATCATCTAATTCTTCTGACGTTCTCTACTGTTTTAAAATCTTCCTCCTCATTTTTCTCATAAAATCTGCAGTCTACTGATCATGTACCGCGGCGGTCATTGGTAGACTGTGGATTTTATAGCTGGTACATTTAAACTTCCTTTCTTTAATAATTTAGAAAAGCCAAATGTTTCTCGTCGACATCCTCTAATTCTTCTGACGCACTCTAATGTTTTAAATTCTTCCTCCTCATCTTTCTCATAAAATCTGCAGCCTATCGAACACGTACCGCGGCGGTCATTGCTAGACTGCGGGTTTTATAGCTAGTGCATTTAAAAAAACTTCCTTTCTTTAATTATTTAAAGAAACTAAATGTTTCTCGTCGACATCATCTAATTCTTCTGACGTTCTCTACTGTTTTAAATTCTTCCTCCTCATTTTACTCATAAAATCTGCAGTCTACTGATCATGTACCGCGGCGGTCATTGGTAGACTGTGGATTTTATAGCTGGTACATTTAAACTTCCATTCTTTAATAATTTAGATAAGCCAAATGTTTCCCGTCGACATCCTCTAATTCCTCTGATGTTCTCTAATGTTTTAAATTCTTCCTACTCGTTTTTCTCATAAAATCTGCAGCCTATCGAATACGTACCGCGGCAGTCATTGGTAGACTGTGGATTTTATAGCTGGTACATTTAAACTTCCTTTCTTTAATAATTTAGAAAAGCCAAATGTTTCTCGTCGACATCCTCTAATTCTTCTGACGCACTCTAATGTTTTAAATTCTTCCTCCTCATTTTTCTCATAAAATCTGCAGCCTATCGAACACGTACCGCGGCGGTCATTGGTAGACTGCGGATTTTATACCTGGTACATTTAAACTTCCATTCTTTAATAATTTAAATAAGCCAAATGTTTCCCGTCGACATCCTCTAATTCCTCTGATGTTCTCTAATGTTTTAAATTCTTCCTCCTCATCTTTCTCATAAAATCTGCAGCCTATCGAACACGTACCGCGGCGGTCATTGCTAGACTGCGGGTTTTATAGCTAGTGCATTTAAAAAAACTTCCTTTCTTTAATTATTTAAAGAAACTAAATGTTTCTCGTCGACATCATCTAATTCTTCTGACGTTCTCTACTGTTTTAAAATCTTCCTCCTCATTTTTCTCATAAAATCTGCAGTCTACTGATCATGTACCGCGGCGGTCATTGGTAGACTGTGGATTTTATAGCTGGTACATTTAAACTTCCTTTCTTTAATAATTTAGAAAAGCCAAATGTTTCTCGTCGACATCCTCTAATTCTTCTGACGCACTCTAATGTTTTAAATTCTTCCTCCTCATCTTTCTCATAAAATCTGCAGCCTATCGAACACGTACCGCGGCGGTCATTGCTAGACTGCGGGTTTTATAGCTAGTGCATTTAAAAAAACTTCCTTTCTTTAATTATTTAAAGAAACTAAATGTTTCTCGTCGACATCATCTAATTCTTCTGACGTTCTCTACTGTTTTAAATTCTTCCTCCTCATTTTACTCATAAAATCTGCAGTCTACTGATCATGTACCGCGGCGGTCATTGGTAGACTGTGGATTTTATAGCTGGTACATTTAAACTTCCATTCTTTAATAATTTAGATAAGCCAAATGTTTCCCGTCGACATCCTCTAATTCCTCTGATGTTCTCTAATGTTTTAAATTCTTCCTACTCGTTTTTCTCATAAAATCTGCAGCCTATCGAATACGTACCGCGGCAGTCATTGGTAGACTGTGGATTTTATAGCTGGTACATTTAAACTTCCTTTCTTTAATAATTTAGAAAAGCCAAATGTTTCTCGTCGACATCCTCTAATTCTTCTGACGCACTCTAATGTTTTAAATTCTTCCTCCTCATTTTTCTCATAAAATCTGCAGCCTATCGAACACGTACCGCGGCGGTCATTGGTAGACTGCGGATTTTATACCTGGTACATTTAAACTTCCATTCTTTAATAATTTAAATAAGCCAAATGTTTCCCGTCGACATCCTCTAATTCCTCTGATGTTCTCTAATGTTTTAAATTCTTCCTACTCGTTTTTCTCATAAAATCTGCAGTCTACTGATCACTTACCGCGGCGGTCATTGGTAGACTGTGGATTTTATAATTGGTACATTTAAACTTCCTTTCTTTAATAATTTAGAAAAGCCAAACTTTTCTCGTCGACATCCTCTAATCCTTCTGACGTTCTCTAATGTTTTAAATTCTTCTCCTCATTTTTCTCATAAAATCTGCAGTCTACTACGCAGACATTCTCATCTGTGATTAATTGATGTCTCGAATACGTTGATGCTCACCTCGTACATCAATTCCATTTGCTGCCTAGTGATATAAGTACCGTCCTCGAACGTCATCGAACTGTCAGTGGTCATCTTGGAGATATGGCTGAGCCAGACCTCGAAGAAACCAACCTTAATCAGGATCAGCTGATCGTCTTGCGAGAGCTCGCAAAATCCTGGCACCCTTTTGGCAAACTCCACCACCCTTTGCACCGACGGCGTTATCCTGGTGGCGAATTGTTGCCACAGCCAGATCCTCTGCGACTCGACTGTCTCTGCCGTGGAGGATGCCGCTTCTGGATCCTCGGGACTGGCGGGCTGCGAACAATCACTCGCCGAATCAGCCAGATCACAAAAGAAACAGACGTTTCTGCCACGAATATATCTTCGTCATGTCACGTCAGTTTGATAAATGAATTTTTCGTGAAACTCACCGGTATTGTCATCGGTTTCCGAACGATACCCCTCGTCGACTCCTCGGTGAAGCCGCAGTGAGCGTGATGCGCCTGGGAAACTTGAAGTATCACGTCGTACACTGCCAACTGTTTCACGTCAGCATCCGATTGATCCGCTTCGACAACTGCAGCGGGCGGCACGCACGCTATTGTGTTCTGACTTTGACTGTTGTTGTTATTGTTCTGGCTAGTGGTGTTGTTGTTATTATTGTTGTTGTTGGTGTTGTTGTTGTTGTTGTTGCCAGCACCGCGGGGTGTCAGTTGTTGCACGCCCGTGGTCGTTGTCGTTGTTGTGGTTGTTGTTGGTACCGCGTCTTCGGGGCCCCGTTCTCTTGAACGTTTTGGCACCCTGCCGTATCTCACGGCTGCAACAAAATCATTTGCTCTTTAAAATATAGACTCTCCGCTCGCGGAACGTCGTTAATTATTAGTAGTAAATATTATTTAGTAGCGAAGGATGCAGGATAACTCAGAAAGCAACCTCTGCGATCGCGGCAGAGGGTTAACACTAAACCTACCGAGCCCTAAAAGTACATGTTCCCTTATAAAAGTGACAAGATTAATTTTATTTATACTTTGTATTTCTTATGAAATTATTTTTATTATAGCAATAATCACTGTTCAACAAATTTCAACTTTTTTTATGTTCCCAATATACTGTTGGGTGGATCTTATAGAGTTTTTCGCACCCTTTTTGAGAAACATCACTTTGAGAAAAACGTGTTTTTCAACTTTAAACAAATATTGTGATGTTATTATAGAAGATATTGAATTGTTCTTTACAGCAAAAGATTCTGTAGACTTTCCCGAATACAGTGATACCCAATTCTAATACATTATGATTGTTTAAACATGTTTAACTGCCACGCGATAGAGCAGACTTTTATCTTGAGAAACCACGCTACTCATGTCGGGCGAAGATATTTTGCTTTCTGGTACGAAAAAAACGTCGAGCATGCAAACTTGAAATGGTGGTTTCGCAAGATTAAAGTCTGCTCTATCGTGTGGTATAGTTCGATTTTCCGCTGGACCCTTATTTTTTGAGATACATTGAAAAATATCGTCAAAAATTGGTGCAAAAGTGGTGTCTCTCTGCCTTTCATGATTGTTTAAACATGTTTAAACATGTTTAAACAATGATAATGTATTAATATTGGATAGCACTGTATTCGGGAAAGTCTACAGAATCTTTTGCTGTAAAGAACAATTCAATATCTTTTATAATAACAGCACAATATTTGTTTAAAGTTGAAAAATATGATTCTTTTTCAAAGTCATGTTTTCCAAAAACTGTGCGTGTATGAAAAAAATTAAGGGCAGATTCGGAATCAGCGCAAAAAACTCTACAAGGACCACTCAACACTAATTGTGGAACAAATTTGGTGTTGAACAGTGTAATCGTAAAATGATAAATCTGGAATCGGTCATCTTGACCGGTGATGGTAGGTTTAGTGTTAATCTCGAGTGGTGACTATGAGGCGCCACTAAAACTTGCTGTACCATTATTCAAAATATTGTTTTTATTAATTAGTAGGCTGCGGATGTTTATGGAATTTTTTAATTTTCCAAATTTCAAGAAAGTGTGTACAAATCTTATTTTCAGTGATAGTAGCCTTTATAGATCTGAAATCAATAAATATCGTATCAAATTTCGTAGAATTTTATATTCTAGCATTTGTTGAACAGATTTAGAAGCCATAAATGCATAAAGATCCGCAGTCTAATAACAATTAGCTATAAACAGCAAGATATAAAGTTGGTACACCTAAAAAATCATAGACAATGGAAATATTCTAGATCGAAAGAAATGTTGAATTTTCCAGTGGAAAGGGTTATCTGTTTCGGCGATTACATAAATGTCACATGTTCAATTTTCGCTTATTAACAATCTCACGGTACAGGTTATATTACGCGACGAGCACGTGAACTTTGTAAAAAGCGAGGATTAACAAGGGAACGGCGCGGGTGGTATGAAAAAAATCGCGCGACGATGTTATAATGAAAAGAGAACGATGTTGGGCGATTAAGGCCAGCGTGCCGGATTAAGGGCAACTTCCATTACCGTATACATCAAGAGCTTTCATCCCCTCATTAATCATTTTCAACTGGAAACTTAAGCTCGTCCACGGTAGCGTCGAATAAATTTCGAATGTTCTTGTTGGTTTCTGGCCTTGGCAGACTGTCAAGACTATTTGCGTTACACAGTTCCCCCAAATACACTTAAACTACACTCAGAAGATAATTAAGCCCACCATTTTTAATTCGAATATTCAAATATGTAAGAATTGTTCTTGATTGTGGTGTATTTCGAACAAAAATCCGCGACGTTGTAATTACTCTACTGTGACACGATCGCACAATTGCAAGATTAATGCCCGCGACATCCCGCATCAGAGAATTATGACGTCCAATAGGGGATGATGCTCCCGGACAGTTTTACCCTCTATGATGTAATGCACCCTTTTCGAAGCGGATCAGAAGGCTGCTAAAGCTTATTACGATTTCGCCGACAATACGAGCGGAAAGCTTCCCCGGAAAGCTGCCTATTACACACACACACACACAGCCGCATATTGCACTGGGGAACTTTGACGTTTAATTATGCACGTAACTTCGCTTCAGTTTACTTTGCCCTCGCCGTAGCTCTGCCGAGCCCGGAACTTCCAGAAAGTAAAAGACACCGCGATTATTAACGCGAACGCGTGCTTACCGCCTCTGTCGGGAAGCGAAATGAAAAATATACAATTAACAAGTAGCTTCGACGAGTGCTCGAACTTGTTCATTCGTATTTATTGGGTTTCGCATTTTTCCAAATACTATTTTGAAGATAATTGTAAATGGACAGCGCATCTTTATGCAAAATAAAAACTTTCGGTTATTTTCATTCTTAAATTCTTCTAATGTTTTTGCTGTTTCAAATTACACCTGCTCATTTCGGTTATAAATGCATCAGATCCACTTATAGAATGCTGGACCCTTATTTTTTGAGATAAAAAAATTAGTGCAAAAGTGGTGTCTCTCCGTCTTTAATGATCGTTTCAGCATGTTTAAACAATCATAATCTATTAATATTGGATATCACTGTATTGGGGAAAGTCTAAGGAATCTTTTCCTGTAAAGATCAATTCAATATCTTTTATAATAACATCACAATATTTGTTCAAAGTTGAAAAATAGGTCATTTTTACCACGTTTTTATTAGCTCGCTTTCTCGTTTGTCTGTTTGTCTGTTCGGTAGAAATTTTGCAATTGATTTTAAACTAACTTCCCGATGAGCTAGAAACTTGAAAGTTTAAACATAGCTCAGAACTGGATGACAATGCAATATTTAAAAAGAATTTTTTAAAAAAGCCTATGCGTTCAGGAGATATAAATTATTAATAATTTGAACCTTTGCACCCCCCGCCGCGTGACGTAGTACGTCTTCGCGTTCAGCGTCCCCACTCTACTACGTGTTCCCACTCTGACTCATCCCCACTCCACTGACCCGCTTCGCACCGAAGGAACACAGTGTGCGTCAGTGTGCGTTCGAGCTCCGTGCGGTGTTTACAAAGTTGCTACGTATTATTATAGTATAATGTTTGTTTACCAAGCGAAAGAACAGTTACACCGAAATTCTCCGTCGAACCTTTATCTTTGACATTTTACCGCGGCGTTCGTTTTCGATATGACGCGTCGCAATACCGTCTGAAATTTACTACATGTCTCTGTTATAATCTCATCAAAATGTTCAAAATCGATTGTAAAATTTCACACATATAAGGCTAAAAAGCAGAAAATAATTATTTAAATAAAAATAAATTTTTAAAAAATACCACGTTTTTAAAACGGACTAAAAAGTATAAAATAAAATTTTAAAAAACGCCACGTTTAAAAACGGACTAAAAAGTATAAAATAATTTTTTCTAGCCCCATACAGATTCCTAACCCCGTACAGATAGTCCTGAAAATTTGGGATTGTGAATTTTGAATAGCTATGAAAATACTTGTCAGATTTAAAACGAAAAACGTGGGGCGCATGCAATAGATAATTGATGCATGAACACCTAAATCACTAACAATTTTATTGCACTGCAAATGATAAGAACTGTTTTGCGAGTTTTCTCAGCGGCAGCTACTCTCTACACTCCTTACTATGTATTATCTTGCGCCCCACGTTTTTCGTTTTAAATCTTACAAGTATTTTCATAGCAATTCAAAATTCACAATCACAAATTTTCAGGACTGTCTGTACGGGGTTAGGAATCTGTATGGGGCTAGAAAAAATTATTTTATACTTTTTAGTCCGTTTTTAAACGTGGCGTTTTTTAAAATTTTATTTTATACTTTTTATTTTGAGATAAATTCAAAAATATCGTCAAAAATTAGTGCAAAAGTGGTGTCTCTTCGTCTTCAATGATCGTTTCAACATGTTCAAACAATCATAATCTATTAATATTGGCTATCACTGTATTCGGGACGGTCTAAGGAATCTTTCGCTGCAAAGATCAATTCAATATCTTTTATAATAACATCACAATATTTGTTCAAAGTTGAAAGATAGGTCATTTTTTCTAACTCAAATTTCTTAAAAACTGTTCGTCTAAGAGAAAAATTAAGGACAGATTCGGAATCAGCGCAAAAACTCTATAAGAATTGCATAGTGAGAATCGAAATCCGAAAAAAAGTTGAAATTTGTTGGACCGTGTAATTGTAAATGGACAGCGCATCTTTATGCAAAATAAAATCTTTCTGTTATATTCATTTTTAAATTCTTCTAATGTTTTTGCTGTTTTAAATTACACCTGCTCATTTCGGTTATGAATGCATCCACTTATAGAAATTAAATGCAAGAAATGCGATTCCAGCATCGTTTTTCGATTATTATCGACAAAGAGAAGTCCGCCTGAGACGCGGCAACCCGACCAACAGGGCTGTCTGTCGGGTTGCCGCGTTTCAGGCAGATTCCAGGGGTTAATATCCGTGCGTAATGCAAGGTCACAGCCCAAAGTAATCTCTGCTTGAAGCGACTGGTTTACTTACAGTCCCTGGACATGCCGACAGCTAGGCACTTCTTAAATCTGCAATACTGGCAGCGGTTCCGACTTAATCTGATGACCAGACACTTGCCGTCCCTCAGGCACCTGTACTCAATCTGCTTCTGAATGCTTCTCCTGAAGAAACCCTGCGCAGAAGAACGACAACAATTAGAATAATTATTAAAATCATTGTTCAAATGAACGCTTAAAATCTGTCTCTCAAATTCTTTGATTTCGACACGAGCTTCATCATTTTGTCCCATTGTGCGCCGCGCGCGTTCTCGTTAAATCCTGCAACGCTATAACGCCCGGTTGTTTATCGCTTTCGCTTTCCCAAGCGGTCGCGTAACAGCCGATTAACACGGTAATTTCAACGCTTGGCGGTGGAACGTCCTCCGGACATCGGGACGACGTTACACCGGTCTCAATAGCGAAATAACCGCATCCGACGGAGAAGCGTCCGGGAAACGCTTGAAAAATCGCTGACGATTCACGCGCTCGAGCACGTCCCGAGCCTCAAAGTCACCCGGCGAGAGCCGTTGTTGCCTCAAAGGGGTTGATAAACCTTTGAAAAATCCCCATTCACCGATTCCTTCCCATCCATCCGGGAGGGGGTTCAAGAAAAATCTCTTTTCGCCGAACGATATTACGTCCCATCAATCCGACAAACCTCGCGCCGGCAAATATCGAACGTTCGCTCACCAGCGTCCATCTGGTCCGACCCGATTCATTCCCATTCTATCGAGCATTTCGACATTAAACGCCATCTGGCGTCTAACAATTGTTTATACAGGTGTTAATTGTAACTAAATTATTTCCGCTACTATTAAATGTAAGAAAAAATAACTAAATAGGATGTATATGGTTTTAAGGCGTGCATCAGTTGGTAATAAATAAGGTGATATTACCCTCTTCGGTTTATCACCGACCCGATTCATTCCCATTCTATCGAGCATTTCGACATTAACCGCCATCTGGAGTCTAGCAATTGTTTATACAGGTGTTAATTGTAACTAAATTATTTCCGCTACTATTAAAAGTAAGAAAAAATAACTAAAGGATGTACATGGTTTCGTTGAACTCATCTTGGTCGTTGAACTCATCTTGACACCGACTATCACAATGCATTATGACAAATACGTATTACTATGCAAAAAAATACGGTGACCTTGAAAAAAACTAGTAAAATGACCTTCAAAGGATTTTTTTTCTTGCCATCTGAGGCACGCCTTAAAACCATGTGCATTCTATTTAGTTATTTTTTCTTACTCTTAATAGTTAGGTGGAGTAGGTAAGTCCGCCCTAGTTTTTGCAAAGTTGGACTTTAAACTGATGTATCTTCAGTCTGGTATGTAAAAACTGAACGTTCTTGGTATAAAACTCTTGCCACAGTTATTACTGATGAATTAGTATTATGTAGGACTCTAATTTTGCTTGAAAATCATCATTTTGATAGGATATTGTACAAAGTGTCAACTAGGACGCACTTGCCCCGAAAAAGGGGCAAGTCCGTCTGTGAAAGTTAAAAATGTTTTCGAAACTTGTTTCAAGTGCAAGAAAAAAATTATTATGAAGCCTGCTATAAAATGCTTCTTATTGCATTAAATTATATTGTCTAGTTTTATTGTTATCCATTTTTAAACAAACTTGTACTTTTATGCTGAAATATGAAAGGGGATACAGTGATATTAAAACAAAGTTTAAAAATGCTTTCGAACCTTGTTTCAAGTTGCTACAAAATGCTTTTTAACGCATTAAATATACCGTTTAGTTTTATAGTTACCCATACAGTACGGACTTACCCCCACCGTGATAGTACGCACTTGCCCCGTGCAGTAATATTTACGGGGCAAGATCATCTTAGTGTTTTTCTCAATAAATTTTAAAAAATACTATAAAAACGGTTTATTTAATGTAAACCTACGTCAGTATTTGTTGTCCTTGCCTAAAATAACAACACAGAATATATTAATAACTTGTAAACTATTGCACGTTCAGGGTAACCTCAAAGTTGTACGTGTACCTCGCACGTGAAGAAAACACCTTTATTCTTGGGCGACATCTATGTAGAATAGTTCATACTAACTTATACTACATTAATAAATACAAGCTGGAGAAATTTCGTTCATATTATAATAAAAATAACCAATTAACGGACTTGCCCCGTAGACGGATTTACCCCACTCCACCTCAGCGGAAATAATTTAGGTGTTCGAGTTAAAATTAACACTCTATATATGACTCCAATATAAATAAATTTTTATTGAATAAAATAGCTTCGTCAATCCAAAATAAAACCTTCGTTCACGCTCGAAATACTAAATTTAAAGTTTTGAGACTGCAAGTATCGTACGCGAGTAATCAACCCTTTTATCTAAAAATTGCTGTACCATTATTCAAAATATTGTTTGCATTATTAGATATATCGGTATCTAATCAATTACTAAACATTTAGGTATTATACCAATTTCATATCCATAAAATTTCAAAGATCAGAGGGATTGGAAATATTCCAGTTAAAATAGCTCCGAGTGCAGAGGGTTAAAAGTTGAGGGGGTGCGCAACCCTAATAAAATTAAATATTAGGTTGGCAAGAAAGTAATTTCGGTATTTTAAGGTATGTAAAACTGAATATTTTTATTCAAGCAATGGACTTTAATCAATAATGTAATCAATTAAGAGCGCGGGATTATGAAGCTATTAGAAAAATATTTTATCGATTAAAGTTCATTGCTTGAATAAAGAAATTGGGTCTTATTTCACCTTAAAATACCGAAATTACTTTCTTGCCAACCCAATAACATTTTTTCCGCATATGAACACACGGTAGAAAAGAAAGACTTTTCTGGCGAGCATTCAGCAACATCTCAGCACGTAAAATTACAAAATGGCGGAGTTGTGTGCAACATTATCTGAGCCGACGGTGGCTGGTCGAACGGTAATTGACTCGCAGTCGGAAATAAAAGGGCCGTGCCCGGCTCGGCTTAAAATTAATTACGCGAGATTCGCTTCCTACTCGACGCAGATAACGGCCAGGATATCAGCGGGCGTGACTCCTGCAGCTATGGCAGCGAGCACGCGACCAGGAAGTCAACAAGACTGATTTTTTCCCACCTTCCTTCTGTTAGCTCCTGCGCGCCGCTGATAACAAGCTACCGCCGCTGCTGCTTTTCGTAACTCTGGCGGATTATCGATTCTCGAAGCGTAGAAGGATCCGAGGACTTACCCCTCGGGCTAGCGATGGAATTAAGTATGCTCGTAGTTATCGTACGGCAAGCTAGCAAAACCAATTCGAAAGTATCACGATCGTTGAAAAATGTCCTTGGAAACTTTCGAAATTAATTCCCCCTTTAAACGAGTTCTGCGAACTTTCAGAGTGGCGAGGACTGTTCCGAACTTGAGAACTCTGGTTCAAAGTGTACGCGGTGGCTGCTAAAAATTTTTCAGACACCCTGTGTAGAGAACATTCTCAGGAGTTTGAAGTTGACGCCATCGCTAGCCGAGGCTTAAGCTATTCGCGTTTAGATATCTCGTAATTACCGTGGTTATCGGCGCTTGCTTATCATCGGGCTCTCGTGCCGCCATATTAGGGAGCGGACGTAATTAAGTGAAACGTGATTTGGATGCCACGGAAATTGTTCTTCGGAACGGACACCCCTCGAGAAGATTGTTTTTACTAGTTCTAACCAGTGTATTTATTGGGTGTACAAATAAGTTCTTGGCCTGATTTGGAGGATTTAAGGGGGATCTATACCCTCGGATTTTGGGGTATTTATCAATGTTATCAACCTCTGTGCAGAAAAAAAGTTTGGTAACATTGATAAACACGCAACTGCATAATGAACACGAGATGGAGTTGCTTGCTATTTCCATATTCTATTCATCTCGTCGCGAATGCCGTTATACAGGGCAGGTCGCACTAATATTAGTGCCACCGATGAGAATATGTACCTCGTCTGTGTCAGTTTTGCTATGATTCCACATTGACAGCAGTGCAGCAGTGAAATGTTGCACAATATCGCAGCACTGATTGACAGTCCTTCTGACTAGGCACCATCTCGTGTAAACTAACTGAAATGAAATTGGCTCTAGATTGGCTCTACATCAGAGATAACCTCTGTCCTCATGAACGTAATATGGGGAAATCTCTGCTAATGTGAATGAAATCACGCGCGGCGATTTTTTGTCCTTATACGAGCATATTTTGAGCTACACAATAGTTCATTTGATAGAGGAAGGTTCATCACGGCGCGCTCTGCTCATCATATCAGTCAGAAAAATCTCTTTGAGACAGGAAAATACATTGAAATCTGCGGTTATTTTTCTAGATTTTTTCTCTACTTTGGGCACTCATATTATTAGATATAAACATAATCTCGTTAAATCAATAGCAGAGCGCGCCGGATTTAACCTTCCTCTATAGAATGAGTCCTCACCCAGTCCAAAATCCGCTCAAATAAGGACAAAAAATCGCCGCGCGTAAACCCATGTTTTGACCCAAAATCTAGTAAGATTCTAGTTCCTTTCTAGTTACTTCATTGGGTATAGATCCCCCTTAATAATATCAACATGGTAGAGTAAATTACCCGACTAATAGTTTAACATAACCTGAAAATATGACTGTTAGGGGATTTTATAATACCAACCTAGTAGAGTAAATTACCCGACTAACCGTTTAACATAACCTCAAAATATTATTGTAACCACAATACACAGAATGAGTTTGCAACAGACGCATATTAGGCACTGTATGCTTTTCGCATATCAATTGGAAGCAGAGTTGTGCTAATTTAATTACATTGTAATTCAATTACGTATTTGAATTACATTGTATTTCAATTAATAGTAGTACAATTACGTCGTAAATGAATTACTATATAATTCTTGTATTTCAATTAATAGTAATTCAATTACGTCGTAAATGAATTACTATATAATTCAAATACGACGTAATTCAAATACGTAATTGAATTACAATGTAATTGAATTAGCACAACTCTGCTTTCAGTTGATATGCGAAAAGCATACAGTGCCTAATATGCGTCTTTTGCCAACTCATTTTGTTTATTGTTGTTACAATAATATTTTGAGGTTATGTAAAACTGTTAGTCGGGTAATTTACTCTACTAGGTTGGTATTGTAAAATCCCCCAACAGTCATATTTTCAGGTTATGTTAAACTATTAGTGGGGTAATTTACTCTAATCAGATTTGTAATTGAAGTACAATATAATTGAAACACAATGTAATTCATATACAATGTAATTGAAATACAATATAATTGAAACACAATGTAATTCATATACAATGTAATTGAAATACAATATAATTGAAATGCAATGTATAATTGAATTACAATATAATTAAAATACAATATACTTGAAATACAATATAACTGAAATACAATATAACTGAATTACAGTATAATTGAAATACAATGTGTAATTGAAATACAATATAATTGAAATACAATATAATTGCAATATAATATAATAAAAATACAGCTCTCCAAATTATAGCCCAGAACTTGGAAGAACTTGCGATATATTTTTATATTTTTCATTCATATACAGTAACCGCAGGTTTACTGTCGAACAGCCGTGTTCAGCACGGACAGTATTCCCGCAGTGACATCATTTTTTTCACAATGTAACACCAATATTTAATCTTCTTTATTTTTCATTATTATTTTATGGAATTTTATAAGCAATAAATTCCTTCTGTTTGAAACCTTTACATGGATTTTTCAACCTCTTCTTGCCTATTACTTCATTTTTCATAATTCAATTACAATGTATTTTATAATTGTGCTCCGTTGCAATTACGAATTACATTGTAATTTAATTGACTGAAGATCTGAATTATAAATTACAACACAATTGAATTACAATTTAATTCAATTACAATGTATTTTATAATTGTGCTCCATTGCAATTACGAATTACATTGTAATTTAATTGACTGAAGATCTGAATTATAAATTACAACAGAATTGAATTACAATTTAATTCAATTACTTTCTAATTATAATTCTGGAGTAATTCAATTGTAATTCTGCACAACTCTGACTGAAAGTTATCCAAAAAATCTATGTTCGGCACACGTAAAAAAGCGTAGTACCATTTAGTTTCTTATACAAGATCTAGATCCTTATACGAACTGAAAACTTTCTGCGCGAATATTCTGAATCAATATGTTGAATAGCATCAGGACATTCTTAAATTCTTTTTATCTCGTCAACTGTTTTAATTTGTATATATTCATATTTGTGAGGAATGCACAAAATCTGGTAATTCGAACATTTAAGGACCGTGATAAACGTTCTTGATCGCATAAATCAGCAGGGATACAGGACTCTAGAAACGCTGCACACTAATGGCTACACCGGACTATCCGGGTGCTTTCGAAAGCTCGTTTTTTCCCCTATCGATTCTCCCCGCAAACGACATTTTTACGAGCCCTAAATCCAGATTGTGACGCGGAGAATTATTCGCCGATCCTGCGAATATTCGGGAGCCTTGAGATCGATATCACCGTCGGACGTCCTTTTTGCCGAGCTTTTTACCATGCTCAAAGTTATGGTACAGATGTTCCGCAACATGGTACAACGATATTTCCGTAACTGTCGTTAAAGTCAAGAGGGAATTTGTTGTGGGATTAAAACCTTGAAATTCGGTGAAATTGCAATGAATGCTTTTGAAACGCTTGCATCCCCTAAAGTAGTCGCGGCATCGATCGCGAGTCTTGCAAACAATTCGCGGATATTCGGCGAAGCTATTGGACGTTTGTACGAAGTCGAGTTGATTGTAACAGGTGAATCATCGAACGTCCTTTCTGCCATTCTACTTTCTACATGCAGCGATGTTCGAAGTTATGGTACAGATGTTCGGCGACATTGTACAGCGATATTTCCGTAACTGTCGTAAAAGTCAAGAGGGAACTTGTTGTGGGATTAAAACCTTGAAATTCGGTGAAATTGCAATGAATGCTTTTGAAACGCTTGCATCCCCTAAAGTAGTCGCGGCATCGATCGCGAGTCTTGCAAACAATTCGCGGATATTCGGCGAAGCTGTTGGACGTCTGTACGAAATCGAGTTGATTGTAACAGGTGAACCATCGAACGTCCTTTCTGCCATTCTACTTTCTACATGCAGCGATGTTCGAAGTTATGGTACAGATGTTCGGCGACATTGTACAGCGATATTTCCGTAACTGTCGTTAAAGTCAAGAGGGAACTTGTTGTGGGATTAAAACCTTGAAATTCGGTGAAATTGCAATGGATGCTTTTGAAACGCTTGCATCCCCTAAAGTAGTCGGGGCATCGATCGCGAGTCTTGCAAACAATTCGCGGATATTCGGCGAAGCTGTTGGACGTTTGTACGAAGTCGAGTTAATTGTAACAGGTGAACCATCGAACGTCCTTTCTGCCATTCTACTTTCTACATGCAGCGATGTTCGAGGTTATGGTACAGATGTTCCGCAACATTGTACAGCGATATTTCCGTAACTGTCGTAAAAGTCAAGTGGCAGAATTTGTTCTGCGATTAAAACCTTGAAATTCGGTGAAATTGCAATGAATGCTTTTGAAACGCTTGCATCCCCTAAAGTAGTCGCGGCATCGATCGCGAGTCTTGCAAACAATTCGCGGATATTCGGCGAAGCTATTGGACGTTTGTACGAAGTCGAGTTGATTGTAACAGGTGAATCATCGAACGTCCTTTCTGCCATTCTACTTTCTACATGCAGCGATGTTCGAAGTTATGGTACAGATGTTCGGCGACATTGTACAGCGATATTTCCGTAACTGTCGTAAAAGTCAAGAGGGAACTTGTTGTGGGATTAAAACCTTGAAATTCGGTGAAATTGCAATGAATGCTTTTGAAACGCTTGCATCCCCTAAAGTAGTCGCGGCATCGATCGCGAGTCTTGCAAACAATTCGCGGATATTCGGCGAAGCTGTTGGACGTCTGTACGAAATCGAGTTGATTGTAACAGGTGAACCATCGAACGTCCTTTCTGCCATTCTACTTTCTACATGCAGCGATGTTCGAAGTTATGGTACAGATGTTCGGCGACATTGTACAGCGATATTTCCGTAACTGTCGTTAAAGTCAAGAGGGAACTTGTTGTGGGATTAAAACCTTGAAATTCGGTGAAATTGCAATGGATGCTTTTGAAACGCTTGCATCCCCTAAAGTAGTCGGGGCATCGATCGCGAGTCTTGCAAACAATTCGCGGATATTCGGCGAAGCTGTTGGACGTTTGTACGAAGTCGAGTTAATTGTAACAGGTGAACCATCGAACGTCCTTTCTGCCATTCTACTTTCTACATGCAGCGATGTTCGAGGTTATGGTACAGATGTTCCGCAACATTGTACAGCGATATTTCCGTAACTGTCGTAAAAGTCAAGAGGCAGAATTTGTTCTGCGATTAAAACCTTGAAATTCGGTGAAATTGCAATGAATGCTTTCGAAACGCTTGCATCCCCTAAAGTAGTCGCGGCATCGATCGCAAGTCTTGCAAACAATTCGCGGATATTCGGCGAAGCTGTTGGACGTTTGTACGAAGTCGAGTTGATTGTAACAGGTGAACCATCGAACGTCCTTTCTGCCATTCTACTTTCTACATGCAGCGATGTTCGAAGTTATGGTACAGATGTATCGTAACATTGTACAGCGATATTTCCGTAACTGTCGTTAAAGTCAAGAGGGAACTTGTTCTGCGATTAAAACCTTGAAATTCGGTGAAATTGCAATGAATGCTTTCGAAACGCTTGCATCCCCTAAAGTAGTCGCGGCATCGATCGCAAGTCTTGCAAACAATCCGCGGATATTCGGCGAAGCTGTTGGACGTTTGTACGAAATCGAGTTGATTGTAGCAAGGTGAACCGTCGAACGTCCTTCTTGCAATTCTACGTTCTACATGCAGCGATGTTCGAAATTATGGTACAGATGTTTCGCAACATTGTACTGCGATATTTCCGTAACTGTCGTAAAAGTCAAGAGGCAGAATTTGTTCTGCGATTAAAACCTTGAAATTCGGTGAAATTGCAATGAATGCTTTCGAAACGCTTGCATCCCCTAAAGTAGTCGCGGCATCGATCGCAAGTCTTGCAAACAATTCGCGGATATTCGGCGAAGCTGTTGGACGTTTGTACGAAGTCGAGTTGATTGTAACAGGTGAACCATCGAACGTCCTTTCTGCCATTCTACTTTCTACATGCAGCGATGTTCGAAGTTATGGTACAGATGTATCGTAACATTGTACAGCGATATTTCCGTAACTGTCGTTAAAGTCAAGAGGGAACTTGTTCTGCGATTAAAACCTTGAAATTCGGTGAAATTGCAATGAATGCTTTCGAAACGCTTGCATCCCCTAAAGTAGTCGCGGCATCGATCGCAAGTCTTGCAAACAATTCGCGGATATTCGGCGAAGCTGTTGGACGTTTGTACGAAGTCGAGTTGATTGTAACAGGTGAACCATCGAACGTCCTTTCTGCCAATCTACTTTCTACATGCAGCGATGTTCGAAGTTATGGTACAGATGTTCGGCGACATTGTACAGCGATATTTCCGTAACTGTCGTAAAAGTCAAGAGGCAGAATTTGTTCTGCGATTAAAACCTTGAAATTCGGTGCAATTGCAATGAATGCTTTCGAAACGCTTGCATCCCCTAAAGTAGTCGCGGCATCGATCGCGAGTCTTGCAAACAATTCGCGGATATTCGGCGAAGCTGTTGGACGTCTGTACGAGGTCGAGTTAATTGTAACAGGTGAACACGCGGAAGGTAATATGCGGGGAATGTGGGCACGTACCACGCAGCGCGCACGTTACATCGAAATTAACCAGCAGGGTTGCTCGGGGAGGGTTGTGTTCCATCGTGGGTCGGGGTTGACCTCGTTGCCGACGGCCAACGGGACGGCTCGTTTAGTAAGTGACGTATTATGATTAATGCGCTCCGCGTGGAAACGAGTCCGAGCTTTCGTCCAGCGTCTCTCTGCTCGCCTCGCTTTACCGACACACAAAAGCTCGATAATTAATAGCAAAACTGCCGAACCCCGTCGAACGATGCTGCGCAGAATTTCCACCTCGCAATTGCAGTTTTTGCACGCAACTTTTCTTACTGAATTTATTGTTCTTCGTGCATCGAAGTCCCGTATTCAATAAAATTGTGACGAATTACATTCACGGTTTTACAGTTTATGGAATTTTGTGAAAAACAATTCATTCTACATTTCACGCGTGTGTGTCTGTTATCGGTATTGAAACACTTTGCATATCGCTTTCTCGGCAAGGATAATTTAATCTCGTAACTAAACGCATTCGTAATTGAATGGAGTTTATGCGAGCGCGACGAGTTTCGCAACTCGTTGACATACTCCTGCGGAGAGATGGAAGACCGTCCGTAAAAAGGGGATTTTAATTTCCATTAAAATTTGTTATGTAAATAAATGCATAACAGATTAAACGTATGATTTGTATTATAAGGTAATATAGTAATGAGCGAGCATTAAATCATGGAATGGATCGATTACTAATTAACTGCACTGATAAACAGACACGTGAGCGGAGTTTCATTAAACATTCAATTAAATATCCCTTAATATTCTAAATTATACAGGTTTGATAATTTTAATTAGCTATAATTACCGAAAGGAAAGAGTACAGAATGCATTTTTTTATTATTACGTTCATTACCGATCAAATGAAAATTATTTTTAGTGAACGAAGTCGCCGAATTGAATTAAATAGAGAATTCGCTAACATTTCCACGTTTCTATAAAAGGTTAACTAGAGAGTTTGTCTATTTCCACGAGTTCCGTGATCTTTGCGCAAGCATGCTCGAAATGGATTATATTTCGGTGATCTCTGAGAATTCTCGTGGTTATTCCCGGAGCAGAACTTCTGTGACGACCTAGCTTTATTTTTTGTCTGTCTGGAGTGTTATTCATTAGCGATTCGATCAATTTGAAGCTGTGGAACGTCGTGCAAAGTTCCATTCCTGTTACCTGGGGTAACAGTTAAGCGGGTATTCCCATTCAGTGGCGTCAACTTTGCACAATCTAAATTTTGCATCAAGACAACGCAGTGCAATTTACTAGTGTAGTAGTATTTATTTATTTCGGCCTCGCGGCCAACAAATTGGACTTGATTTACAGTTCTCCTATGTCACCCATTCCTCCATCCATCCATTCTTCCACCCATCCATCCATTCTTCCATCCATCCATCCATATCCCGTGCCATACCCTGTGCCTTATTGCCCATAATCAATGTTGAGCTATTCTAATGTCTTACATCTAATTTGCCTCTTCCTTCTTTCTCGATATTCCTGAGCCAGTCTACTATTTCTCCCACTCTTTTATCTTGTACTATCTTTTCTATACTTATGTACATTTATTCTCTCCACACCTTCACAATCTTCTGCCAGATGCTTCAGCTTCTCGGAATCCCAGGTGTCTCTCGCATCTCATGCTCATTCTCTTTTTCTCCTTTCTCCAATATTTATTCTCCTCTTCCATATTTACATATCTTACTCTAGCCATCAGGTTGTGACTGTCTCCTTCTCCTTTCTCCTCTAGGTACCTTGGTAGCCTTACTTCGCATATACAGGGTGTCCCAAAATTCGTGAAAATCCCGGAAATGCGAGGTTCCTGAGACCATTTGAAGCCACATTTTCCTTTGCAAAAATGTTATCCACGGCTTTGTTTAGGAGTTATTAATGAAAAACACGCACGGGCCGACTGTGCCAACTCGCGTCTAGGTCGCGCTGTGATTGGTCCGTGTTTTTCATTAATAACTCCTAAACAAAGCCGCGGATAACATTTTTGCAAAGGAAAATGTCGCTTCAAATGGTCTCAGGAACCTTCCATTTCCGGGATGTTCAGGAATTTTGGGACACGCTGTATATTTATATTTATCACAGAACCTAGATGCCATTATTTTACCGTATTGCCACTGTCCCTGAGTTTGTCTATCTCCCTCCTTCAGAGTCTCGATAATTTCCATTTCCTTTTTTCTTTCTCTACTCCCGCTTGACCCATGTTGTTCAGGTACTCCGTCCTCTCTTTGCTATTTCTTGTTATCTCCCACACCTTTCCTCTTTCCCTCAGGCACTCCTTTACCAAAACTCTTCCCTCCGATCTCTGCACTCTTTCCTCAAATCTTAACTCAAAGCTTTCTCTCCTGCTCGAATTCGTACCTTCCCCCTCACGGTTTACCCCAGTACCATGTAATCAGGCATTGTTCTATCCAGTTTCAGGCACCATTTGATGTATTTCGTTTGCACTCTCTCCAGTTCCTCCCTTTCCTTCCACCCAAACATTTCTGCTCCATACATCATTATCCCTATTACAAAACAGTCAAACAAAATCATTCTTCTCTTAAATTCATCCCTAAACAATCTTCCTCCTATTCTCCATACTTGCCCTAGTGCCATATTTGCTAATTCGCTCTTTCCTTAACATGCTCGTTATGTCTCCGTTCCTCTGTAGTTTTACCCCCAAGTACTTAAATCCTTGCAATTCCACAATTTCTTCTCTCCCCAATTTCCACTCCCTCTTCTTCTTGTTCCTTCTACCTTTACCAAACATTATCATCTTCATAATTAAACTTTAAATGTTATCGGCGCCAGGTTCGATCAATTTTAGAACAACAACAAATGTGCAATTATTACATGTTTCTAACGTTTCGATCCCGATGTGGATCTTTTTCAAAGAATCATTATTGCGTCTGAAAAATATTTTAAATGATATAACAGTATGCAAGATTAAAGGAAACCACAACACCGTATATAAATAATACTTACATGTTGTGCAGAAAAATGGACAATACATTATAACAATTATTGAAGTTAGTATGAATACTATTTAAACCTCATGGTGGCAGATGTGTGACTGGGCACATGCTATTCAAACGGTAAGAGTGCTGTGACATATATGTGACAGAACTCGTCAACGATTGGTGGATCGATAACGATCCATAATGATGCATGGACGAAACTGGCGGCAATTTCAAATGTAACCTCATGGTTACATCGATTTTCTTTGATATTAAATATAATTTTCTAATGAGTTTGTATCACAAATTAAGGGAAAAACCTTTTTTATAAATTGTGAACGGAAAATAAATATAATATATTATAAAGAAAAAATTAAACTCAAATATGTCTTATTTTCAAACTTGGTGTTTTACAAGTTTGTGTGATAAAAAAAAAAACAACTTTGTATAAATTATAAGGAGAAAAAATAAACAATTTTTTTTTTTTTTTTGTAAATAACATTTAATTAGCAGAATCTAAAAGAAAAAGACTTTTTAATGTATTGGAAACAATAATGATTCTTTGAAAAAGATCCACATCGGGATCGAAACGTTAGAAACATGTAATAATTGCACATTTGTTGTTGTTCTAAAATTGATCGAACCTGGCGCCGATAACATTTAAAGTTTAATTATCTAAAATTACGATCGAGAAGAATTTACCTTTATTATCATCTTCGATTTTTGTGCATTTAATTCTAGCTTTTTCCTTCCTAGGTATATCTTCAGCCTTTTTAGCATCAGCTTCATATCTTCTTCCTTCTCCGCAATCATTACCACGTCATCCGCATACCCTAGAGTCCAAAATTTCTCCTTCCCCTTACTAGTGTAGTATAAAGTTGCAAAATTAATTATTTTGAGTATCATAGGCCTCGGTGAACATTCCGAAAGAAGAGTAAATGGCAGGTAAATATATTTTTCCACCAACATTTTGGACGTTCGGCGTATTGGTACGACGACAGAAGTATTTTGCGGGTCGATTGTTCGACGATTATTTCCATTCAGAGACGTGAACTATACACAATTTAAATTTTGCATCAAGACAACGCAGTGCAATTTACTAGTAAAGTGCAAATTGTTAAATGAATTATTATAGGTATCATAGGTCTCGGTGAACATACCGAACGAAGAGTAAATGGCAGGTAAATGTATTTTTCCACCTACATTTTGGACGTCCGGCGTATTGGTACGACGACGGCAAGATTCACCGACGACAGAAGAATTTTGCGGACCGGTTGTTCGACGATTCCGACGATCCACTCGCGTGCATCGTGACCCCGAATCGCGCGGCGAGGATTCCGGAGCGATCAACGCGAGCCCGGTTAAGAGCGTAAACGGGCGTAAATAGGTCGCGGATAAAACTGGCGAATAGATGGAGTGTCGAATCGGGAGACAGAAAATCAGCGTTTTAACAGGACGACTCGTTCATTATCGGATTCGACTCGAACGATCGTTCGGTTATCCGCGTGCATGGCAAAATTCTTAAGAGGCAAATGAACAAAAAAAAAGGAAACACGGTACACGGAGAAATTTCCCTTCCCGATGACCTACTTTCCGATTAATTCGACGGAAAATCGTCGCAAAATTCCTTCTTCCGACAGTCGCCGATGGAAATACCACGTACGCTCGTTATTGGTCGCGTTTTTCCTCGACATTTCTATTGGTACGGTGAGTACAGAAGAGTCCCAAGGCACTCGATTCACCGGATTTTGGATATAGAATCACAGAAGGGCTGAGAGTCCAGTTCTTCCAGTTGGGTGCCATTATAATCGCTGGGAATGTCAGAATAACCCTCAAATTCGATCACATCCGACGAGCACATTTCGGTGTTCATGGGATCGATAGTTTCCGAGATACGAATCGTTCGATATCGTCCGTTTCAAATCGAGTGGCTCGCGTAAATCAAATCCGATACGTGAACGATGTACTTATCGTGTGTTGAGACCGATGTCATCATCGATCGTATTACGTTGTCATCCCTGGTCAATCCATTGGTTAATACTCAGCGTTACATGTATAATACAAGTACGAATCCAGATCAGACATATCGTGTCTTATGCATTCTTCATATCTTCGTCGCTAGCTCTCAACACAGTTTTCCAGGTTTTGTTGAGCAAAGTAATATCAGAGCTTCTCAATTAGACGGGAGATGTGACGTCGTTGAACCAATTCGCTGGAGTCGTGGAAAATAGACGCGAATGGATAAATTCGAGGTTCTGTTAATCCGACAAATATCAGACGTCCTGAAAATATCATCTTCAATCTACTTCACTTAAAGATAGATCTATTTTCTTCTTCAACACTGGGTTTGTGGACCACTAAAAGCGACCATTTTCTATTATGTAGTTCGTAAAAGTAACAAAAGACGTGTTTATCAATATTTTTAACAAAGAACATCTGCTGTATAATTCCTGACGGATGCAACTTTAGAACCTGACTCCGGTAACCCGGTGTTAATTATTACGTCTCTAAAATAACAAGGCAGGCGGATATATTTTTGACGTGCTTATTAGATTCAACGGTTCTCCTGAAATAAAGTAGAACGAATATTGATCGCATTCATAATTAATACGCGATTTATTCGCGTACGTGTAATTTTATAGGACGGTCCGCATAACAGTTATAGAAACATTTTCACCCACGGAGAAGTATATCAATCCATAAAAATTGTCAAAGATGGCATCACATAAACGCTAAAAAATATCCCCTCCATTGTAGTAACCTGATCTCGGCTCGGGTATATCGGTGTGAACCACTACTAATGCGACGCGGAGAGTCGCAGTTGCTTCGGCGCAGTTCAAAGGCCCGTGCGTCCTCACAATGTAAAACCAATATAAAAATTTTGTTATTATTACTTATTTTTTCATGAAACTTTCACCAATATAATTGTGGCACTGTTCTGATGAAATTAAGACCAAACACGATATAATTTGAACTGTATTTAGTGGTTTAATTGACGTTGAACGTTTCGGGCGCAAGAGAGGACCGTGTATAGGAAAGAAAGAGACGCGGAGAGTCGCGCTGTCCTTCTCTACATTCGGCTCAGCGTTTGAAGCTAAAAAAAACAGTGTCCGTCTACGATAAAAGCAAACGAATTCCCCCGAGGCTTTTGCGTTTATAGCGGATTTACCCTACTGCGATGTGAATGAAACTGTTTCACACGTTATCAACCCCAGAAGTCGAATAAGGTGAAGTGCCCTATGCCTGGACAGCATGTTTTTCTATTTTAAATTTTATCACTTTAAATAAACAAAAACAATTTCTTAAGAGTTTTAACATACAGTTCAGAGTTTGTAAAGTAATTTAAAATAGAAAAATCGTTGTTTAGGTTAATATCTTAATTATATTAACAAGAATAATTCAAACCTATAGTTGGACATATTAAATCCAATCTAAGCTAGTACCTGGACAGAAGTAAAGCCTATATCGGGACAAATTCAATTTACGAGTTGATCGAGCGAACATAACCTAAAACGTTGGTTGGTGGCGCTGTTGCGCATGACGAATAGAAGATGCTTTGCGTAATATGTAGAATTCTTATCATAGATTATAGTATTGTATTATTCAACCAAATATATATTTATTTTCATTTACTGTTTTAATAAAACTTGTCATAATACAACTTTTAAGGTTAGGTAGTAATACTGATAGATTTAAGATGTAAACATAAAGTATTATTAACGTCACAACCGGAATACATTTTCTGCATACGTTATTCAAGCTAATAGAAGACTAATTATACGTACATGTAGTTAAATAATTTGCAAACAATGCGTTGATTTTATTCACAAACACGTGTCCGGCTTCAGGCGTAAGCACATTGCGTATAAGCTTAGAGTGGGACAGCTACTGTCATCGCGTCCCAGTATGGAGTACTTATATTTGAAAACAGCCCTAATCTTGGACATCTAATATTTGGATTAATAATTATTATTTACGTTAAGCTTGATTGCCAATTTCTTTTAAAATATCAATATTATTATGCGTGATAATTATTTTTTGTCTGAGGGCTCAAATTATATCTTTTTTTCTAACAAAAGTTCGAACTATAAATGCACATGATTCGCATGTAAATAAACTATGTTGTATACTGTTTTCAGATGAACTTTGAATTAATTTTTAAATTTCAATTGATGTCTTAATGAAATAATATTCACACCTACTTGTAGCTAAGGCCTCAGAATATATAATATAATTATTGAATCTCTTAATTACTGATTTTACTATGAAAATTCAATTGTCCAGATTTAGGTATCACTTTTGGGGCTGTCCAGACTTAGGGCACTTCAGCTTAGTACCTTTAAGAAAAAATCATTCCGGAAACTTTCCGGACAAACCGCGTAGAAGGGAATGAAAACGCGGTAAATTTAAATTTCCAGCTACTTTGGACCTTGCTGTGTGCCGACTAGAGTCGTCAAGGCCGCGTGACGGACGACCGAAAAAGTGCCGGTGCAAAGTGTGAGAATCAGGCTCGGAAACGCAGCGTCGGATACGCGTATTCCAGTCTCCCAGCAGCGTGTAAGCGTATCGGTTTATTGGTCTATTACTGACGGGTATTAATTAATGAAAGCCATACGAGACAACGCGGGGAGGACGACGCGTATCCGCCGGCCGATATCCTGGAACACAGGGGCTGCGAGCCGTCCAGTGGTACCCCGACAGTCAATAATGCCAGCATTCTATACCGCGGCTCGACCTCGGCTCGTTGCTAAAATCGATACACGCGACGATGTATCAGTTTGCACCTCGAACGGCGTCGTCGCCGCGTCGTTGGCAAATAATAACCACTTCCGTTCGACGTCTGAGGCGAAGCAGGAACTTGCTCGTCCCTGTCCTTGAACGGATGAGGCACCAATAAGGCTGTCTTATTCAATCGCCATCTTACAAGTTGTTGGACACGGGGCCCAGAACAGAGATGGACATTAATCAATTAAAATTTTAACTAAGATTGATTAATGTGTACGATTGAAAAAGGTAATCATTGGAAAATGGACGATTGATTCAATTGATTGATGAAGTTAATCGTCAATCGATCGGCGAAGTTAATCGTCAAGCGATCGACGAAGTTAATCGTCAAGCGATCGACGAAGTTAATCGTCAATCATTGAATAAACAGAGAAATCATCGAAAAAAACATAAAAGCACGTAAACAGAGTTTGTATCATAGACCAAATGACTTCATATAGTTTTGATTCCGTATTTCATTTCGAAATTTCAGCAGTTAATCATTAATCAATTATTGACTAAAATTGATTGATTGACGATTACAATTGACTAAAATTGAAATTTAACCAGTATTACCAATTAACGATTAATAACTATTTAATCGTCAACCGCAATTAGCAACTGAACTAGGAGATTAATTGTTAATTGCGATTAACGATTGAAGTAGAAAATTCGTGAATCGTTGATTAAATGTTTGTCCAACTCTGGGATGGTTCTCGACGAATTACAGATCAAGGTACCCATTCGGCATTATTCTTATAAAATTATGTAATTGAATAAACCGCACACTTTGTATTAATTATTATTATTATATATATATTATATACGGACCAAGGTCCTTTTATACAAATGTATACAGTTTTTTACAGTATAACTGATAAAAACAAAAAGAAAACTTAACAAAGAAAAGGTCTTAACCTAAAATTTACATAATAATGGACCGCGCAAAACTAAACAAATACAGGTACGATTAACAAATAGTATTGCGCAATTTTGTTTTGCATACCTGTAACGAGCCATTAAAAAAATCAATATTGTTATAAAATATGTTAGAGCTAGCAATAATGTGATTTATTGGATTTATTACTCCATATGAGAATTTGGATTTCATTGTTTGAAATTCTGCTCTTGTTCTCAAAACTCGTTCAGGTACATAGAAATTTATTTGCCCCAGGAGTGCTGGACAATCTATATTATTATTTAACAGATTAAAGATAAAGCTCTGGTCGGAAACCTTCCTTCGATCGGATAATGTTTCCAGGTTGACTGTGCTTAATATTCTTGAGTAGTTATGATCAAAGATTGACATTGGGTTGTTTGTCCTATATGCACAAAACCTGAGGAATTTATGCTGCACTCTCTCTAGCATGATTTGATATTTAACGCTATTCGGAGACCGTATAATTGGAGCATATTCTAACTGGGGACGGACAAGGGTAATACATAACAAGCTAAGTCTATGGATTGAATGAAAATCTGAGGAAAAACGAAGTATGAAACCGAGCATTCTTGAAGCGGAGTTGACAATGTGATAAAAATGGTTGGGAAAGTCTAAGGTAGAGGAGAAGTGAATTCCTAAGTCTGTAACTTCTGTTATTGAGGAGAGAATACAGTCATTAAGACGGTAAGGATATATAAGAGGTACAGAACGATGGGAAGACCGCATAATATGGCATTTTTTAGTGTTGAGATCCATACCGTTCCTGTGACACCAGTCGCAGAAACGATCCAGGTCTGCCTGTAATCTGGAAGCATGATCCCGGGACGAGATGATTTTAAAGATTTTTAAATCATCAGCAAATAGGAGAAAGTAACAGTGTTGAAAAATGGTGGTTAAATCTAGAATTGCTTAGAATTAAATAAAGAATTGCTAGTTACTGGAGTTTTAATGGATGTGGGAATGAGATTAAAGACTTTCAGATGTCTAATATCAAAAAGTACAATATATTCAGTAGTATAAATCGCGGAAGCTAGCTCCCGAGCTCTTGGTTTTGACGTACTGACAAATGTCGGGGTGATTTAGTTGACTTGCCTTTAAGAACCGCGTTTTGAAGCGTCTTACAGAATTACAAAGACAATGATACCCTATCTCACGAGATGCGTATAGCTCCGCTTTCAGTCTAGAACTAAGCCCGAGATGGACACGCTCGAGCGCTTTATATAGTAGAAATTGTTTAGAAAAATGGCAGTGGGGGTATAGCAAATCTGGATTAGCGGTAAGCTGTTTATTTGGGCATGTGAGCTAGACCTCCTACATGAACGTGTGGTTCCAAGGCAAAGCTTACGGGTTCTATAAAATTCTCCAAAGAAAGAAATTCTTCTCGAAAAGTTCTTCTACTTCGCCACAATATACAATGTGTCCCGCAAATCGCAGACGACCGATTGTCAAGCAGTTCTCCACGCGGAAGTCAATCGAAAAGAAAGAGTAAAATTTTTAATGAACTAATTCTATTAATTTGTCGGAAATTCCGAATTCGATTGAGTTTTGAATATCGAGAGGAATTGCGCGATTTCGAAATGTGATCGAACACATCGTGCCACGGCGGCGCTTAAATAGCCGACATGGAAGAGCACCGAGTACAACGGAGAGCAAATCACGAGAAATATTTCGAACACGATTACACCATTACGCGATAAAACTCGCCGGTGGTACGGGATAGGTACCCGTTCAGCCGGAGGAACAATCTAAAACGAGTAGAGCAAACAGGATTGGTCGAACGGGTTCCGCAACTCGCAGATTATCCGCGTTAAATGTTCAACGAAGCGGCCGCACGTTGATTACGTATTATCGCGGCCAGGTATATCAATTAATCCGTAGGAGAATTTCGACGGACGAGCCGGAAGCTGCAGCGTTCAGTAATAAATCGAACGGCGAAGGGACAGCGTTTACAGCCGGCCAGTAGAAAGGCTTACGCTCGATCAGACGGTCGGAGACGAGATTTTTTCCGCTCGTCGAAAAATATTTTAATAATTCAAAAATATTTTCCTCGCAGATTTCAATGACCTTGAGATATGTTGTCAAGATATCGTTGGAACCTTGAGAAGTTTCGAGAAGGTCACTCTGCAATTTCCACGTCAGAATGGCGAGTCTTTACGAAGAAATGATTATTTTATTATTATTATATTTATTATAAACGGACCGAAATGCCTTTTACACAAATGTCCTCATATGGAGTAATAAATCCATTAAATCGCATTATTGCTAGCTCTAACATATTTTATAACAATATTGATTTTTTTAATGGCACGTTAGAGGCATTCAAAACAAAATTGCGCTGAAATACTATTTGTTAATCGTACCTGTATTTGTTTAGTTTCGCGCGGTCCATTCTTATGTAAATTTTAGGTTAAGTCCTTTCTTTGCTAAGTTTTCTTTTTGTTTTTATCAGTTATACTGTAAAAACTGTATACATTTGTATAAAAGGACCTAGGTCCGTATATAAAATATAATAAAGAATATTAATAATAATAAATGTTTACAATAGAATAACAAAAAGAATTAACGTAATTTAACTAAGAGGGGACATGTACGAAACTGTTGGAATACAGGTATGGTATTATCAGATAATCGTGCGTAATTTTCTTTCGAATTTGTGTAACGACCCATTAGAAAAATCAATACTATTATATAGTGTGTTAGAGTTTGCAATAATGCGATTTATAGGATTTATTAATCCATGTGCAGATTTGAATTTAAGTGTTTGAAATCCTGCTCTAGATCTCACAACACGTTCAGCTACATAGAAATTGATAGAGATGGTTTTTTAGAGAAATAGGTTTTTTTAAAATATATTGTTACGGGTCTACCGACATACTAATGTTACGCGTCAGTCGGTATACCCGTTGTATAGAATTGTTAGAAGATTCAGGTTGGTTACAGCGTTGTGAGGACAACGACGCTGGAACGAATGAGAGTCGGGAGACAGACTTGAGAGAAAACGGACGTACGAGACGTCAAAGGCGATAAAGGCGATATAGCCAAAGATAGTTGCCTTCCTCCAGAAAATAGCGTGTTACAGTTATTGAAAGTGTATTCATTTATTTAGTGAAATAGAGATTTCGTTACAATATATTAGGTTGGAGGGAAACTTCTGTCGTATTTTAAATAAGCATACAATTTGTACACATTTCTTGAAAGATGGCAACAAGTTGTTAGAAATAATGGAAATTATATCATTGAATAATATCAAACATAAAAATTGTAGAAATTGATTCAAATGTTTTTACGAAAACTGACGAATTAGAAATTCCGCGGAGCGAAAGGCCCCGAACTGTCTGTTCGCGTGATTAATTAACTAATCAGTTAATTAATCCCGGTAATTCGTTTGTTACACAACTGCACCGCGTCGGTGGTGCTTCGGCTCGATGTAATCAACAATCGCAGCAATATTGTATCAGCGATTTCGAAATATTTATATTTGTCAGCAGCAGTGGCGCGGGCCGAAATAGGAACACGTTGGTTAATCATAATAATGGACCTTTTAATATTAATTGTATCGCTGGTCTCGTTTGTCGAAACGCGTTGCTATAAACACACCGTATTAAATACGAGCGTTTACAGAAAATTAACGCGTTGCGTGCAACCGGTTACGTGTTACGTTCGACCGGTACGGTGGAACAATTTTTCTAGATCGACGATACGGGTACAGTAGTGACGGCCTTCGTATGGTCAGACACGTGCGTTTCTCGTTCTCCTTCTGCAGCCAGACGAAAGTAAACGTGACTCTTGCTGTTTTTTAATAGGCTGATAATTTATACATTAATTAGCTTGTTAACCGAACAATTTATTGAACCTTGATGTTCGTTTCTAGAAGAAGTATAAATTACCTTGTCTATTACATTGTTCATTTGAATGGACTGAAATTATTCTTCGATCAAATACAAATATACATTTTATGCATTTTATCAAAAATATATTCTTATATTGATAGACTGATAATTTATATATTAATTAGCTTGTTAACCGAACAATTTATTGAACCTTGATGTTCGTTTCTGGAAGAAGTATAAATTACCTTGTTAATTACTTTGTTCATTTGAACGGACTGCAAGTATTCTTCAATCAAATACAAATATACATTTTATGCATTTATCACAAACATATATTCTTATATTGATACACTGATAATTTATACATTAATTAGCTTGTTAACCGAACAATTTATTGAACCCTGATGTTCGTTTCCAGAAGAAGTATAAATTACCTTGTCTATTACATTGTTCATTTGAACGGACTGAAATTATTCTTCCATCAAATACAAATATACATTTTATGCATTTATCACAAAAATATATTCTTATATTGATAGACTGATGAATTATACATTAATTAGCTTGTTAACCGAACAATTTATTGAACCTTGATGTTCGTTTCCAGAAGAAGTATAAATTACCTTGTCAATTACATTGTTCATTTGAATGTACTGAAATTATTCTTCGATCAAATACAAATATACATTTTATGCATTTATCACAAAAATATATTCTTATATTGATAGACTGATAATTTATATATTAATTAGCTTGTTAACCGAACAATTTATTGAACCTTGATGTTCGTTTCTAGAAGAAGTATAAATTACCTTGTTAATTACATTGTTCATTTGAATGGACTGAAATTATTCTTCGATCAAATACAAATATACATTTTATGCATTTATCACAAAAATATATTCTTGTATTGATAGACTGATGAATTATACATTAATTAGCTTGTTAGCCGTCCAATTTATTGAACCTTGATGTTCGTTTCCAGAAGAAGTATAAATTACTTTGTCAATTACATTCATTTGAATGTACTGAAATTATTCTTCGATCAAATACGAATATACATTTTATGCATTTATCACAGAAATACAGTTGGGAGTAAAACTGATCACACACACTTTAAATCACAATAACCTTTTTATTGTGAAAAGCAATAATAAAAATTGATTTTTACAACTTTTTAGCTGACCAATAACGAAAATTTAAAAGATGTGTTTGATCAACTTGTATAAATGATATACGCTCTGAAAATTACATTGAAATTGGTTAATTGGTTTACGAGTTATAAACGACCAAAACTGGTAAAAATTGCATATTTTCAAGAGTTTCCTTTTTACCACTTTTTATCGTTTATAAGTCGTAAACCAATTAACCAATTTCAATGAAATTTTCCGAGCGTGTATAATTTATAGGAGTTGACCAAACACATCTTTTAAATTTTCGTTATAGGCCCAGCTAAAAAAGTTGTAGAAATAAATTTTTACTATTGTTTTTCACAATTCCGATCAAATGCATTTATTAAAAATTATTTTAAGAAAAAATTTAATATAGATTTAAAAGTTGAGAAAATTTTAATTGTTTCATTATATTATTTTAAGTAGAAATTTAATATTTTAAAATTGTGAGAAGGTTTTAAATTGTTTTATTATGAAATTATAAAAGATTATTGATTTTTCAACATTTTTCAATATTTCTTAGACGTCATTTACTAAACCAATTCTTCTAGCATTACAGAGACATTTAAATCGTTTGGTTCATTCATAAAAAAGTTATTCTGATTGCGTGTGATCAGTTTTGCTCCAAACTAATCTATTAAACATATTAAGAATGCATATCATTTTCAATTTCACTCCAGTTCACCGCGGTTCAGGTAGGCAATTTTTATTTTGCATAAAAATCCGTTGTCTAATAATGAGTTAAACATGAAATAGATCGAATTGGTAGTTATACTGTTCTAAAAATTCGAGAGGTAATTGGGGTCGGCCCGAATACAGGGCCGATTGTAGTTGGTGAAATCGAACGATGAAGTTGTTCATGATTTTCACAATTTGTTTGTAGAGCACGTTGAACGGGGATTTACGCGTGCTCGAATTTTGCTCTGAAAATTCGTCTGCGTGCTCGCCCCCTGTCTTTTAACTATGTAAAGCCTGCATTTTGACTCCGTGGCGGTAGTGCTTGCCTATGCATTCTTCAGTCGACTGTGGAAAAGGCTCAATATTTATTGAAAAGCACGCGCGGGGCGATACGAATTTTTAGTGCGCAAACGCGCACCAGAAATCCATCGAATCACTTTTAAAAGTGTGCATTGATTTTCTTTTTAACAAGTTCGGCATTCACCGCCACAACTGCAATTTTTCGTAATGGAATCGAGATTAATTTTGCACGCATTGTTAGTCGAATTCACAATGCACGGCGGTGTATTTCGAATATCGATCGCCTATCGTTGTTGCAGTTTGTTAACATCTCGTGAACAAGCGAACTGTACAAATTCTGCTGCAGTCCGTGTTAACAAAATATTCGTGCAATTATAATACAGCGCTTTTTAAAATTCAGGACAGTACAACTTGAATAGAAATAGATAATCTTCGATTCGTTAAAAGCAAAAATATCTTGTTCGCCGAGGAAATCAACTCTTCGAACACTTCTAAAAATTTAGAAAACTGAACAAATTCTGCTGCAGTCCGTGTTAACAAAATATTCGTGCAATTATAATACAGCACTTTTTAAAATTCAGGACAGTACAACTTGAATAGAAATAGATTATCTTCGATTCTTTAAAAGCAAAAATATCTTGTTCGCCGAGGAAATCAACTCTTCGAACACTTCTAAAAATTTAGAAAACTGAAAAAATTCTGCTGCAGTCCGTATTAACAAAATATTCGTGCAATTATAATACAGCACTTTTTAAAATTCAGGACAGTACAACTTGAATAGAAATAGATTGTCTTCGATTCTTTAAAAGCAAAAATATCTTGTTCGCCGAGGAAATCACTCTTCGAACACTTCTAAAAATTTAGAAAACTGAACAAATTCTGCTACAGTCCGTGTTAACTAAATATTCGTGCAATTATAATACAGCACTTTTTAAAATTCAGGACAGTACAACTTGAATAGAAATAGATAATCTTCGATTCGTTCAAAGCAAAAATATCTTGTTCGCAGAGAAAATCAATTTCGAACATTTCTAAAAATAAATATGTTTCTTCCATCGATCGTATTAGCTGTTAATAAATTTTTCGATCGTTTATTACGAATTATAAAGCAATTTTGCTAATTGTCGAACAAAATCAACGTTTCGATCCTAGTTTGGAAAATGATCTACTCCATTTCATTACGGGGTTGCATAGGCCCTTAATAATTCCTGCGGGATGACGTCATTGTCTAATAAGACGGTAGATTTTCATGTCGCTCGTTACGTTTAAAGGAAAATTTGTTCAAACAATAATTTTCTCTGATTGCTAGATTGGAGCTGTCCCTCGAGTTCAGGAACGTTTTCAAGTCCGTTAGTTGTGTGGCTTGCCTCGCAGCCAATTCCCGACTCAATTTCTCAGGTAAACAAAAACATGATCGCCTCCTTTCTAAGCTCGCAAACAGCCTGGTGAGCGCATCGTGAACCGTCGCGTCGGGACGGGATAAAAAGATGTGGAGACACGGGGAACAACAAACGCGCATTCATTTCCCAGCCGGGAAATTAATTTGATCATATTGGAAAGAAGCGTGGCGACGCTTGTTGCGGGACAGAGGGAGTAGGCGAGCTGGCGAGCGCTCATCTCGTCCAGGTGCACGGTTCTGTCGGTGGGAGCGCGAGAATGTACCAATTCACCGTTAACTCTGGCCTCAGGGCTTCCGTGTTTCAATCCCAGCCGTGGAGCACCGGCGGATGTGCATCTCGCTGCGAGTTTAAGCCGCGTACACAACGTTTTAAATTCTCAGGCTGACTATGATCGCGCAGCTCCGTCTGGCTTAGATCGAGACTTTACCGCGGTCACGGTACTTCAATGATCAAAAAAAGAAATATAGCACGGTGGACTCGTAACACGATCGAAAAATCGCGTACCAAATAAACTGACGTCTTTTTTTGTAATAATTTGAAGTATTTATTTAACGAACACCGTGCGAAAAATATTTTGGAAGAATTGCGATTGGCAGGAATTACATGAGAAGATAGAAAAAGGTTCTTTTCGAAACTATAAAGTATTAATTAAGAAGCAAATTTTGATTGGGTACCTTGTAATTGTTAAAGACAATTTTTATTTTGCGAAGACACAGTCTAGTTGTTACAAAGGACATTGTTTTTGTAACAATTTGAAGCAATGATTTATCAAACACCGTGCGAAAAAGATTTTGGAAGAATTGCGATTGGCAGGAATTACGTGAGAAGATAGAAAAAGGTACTTTTCGAAACTAGAAAGTATTAATGAAGAAGCAAATTTTGATTGAGTACCTTGTAATTGTTAAAGACAATTTTAATTTTGCGTAAGATACAGTGTAGTTGTTACAAAGGACACTGTTTTTGTAACAATTTGAAGCAATGATTTATCAAACACCGTGCGAAAAATATTTTGGAAGAATTGCGATTGCCAGGAATTACGTGAGAAGATAGAAAAAGGGACTTTTCGAAACTATAAAGTATTAATTAAGAAGCAAATGTTGATTGAGTACCTTGTAATTGTTAAAGACAATTTTTATTTTGCGTAAGACACTGTCTAGTTGTTACAAAAGACACTGTTTTTGTAACAATTTGAAGCAATGATTTATCAAACACCGTGAGAAAAATATTTTGGAAGAATTTCGATTGGCAGGAATTACGTGAGAAGATAGAAAAAGGTACTTTTCGAAACTAGAAAGTATTAATGAAGAAGCAAATTTTGATTGAGTACCTTGTAATTGTTAAAGACAATTTTTATTTTGCGTAAGATACAGTGTAGTTGTTACAAAGGACACTGTTTTTGTAACAATTTGAAGCAATGATTTATCAAACACCGTGCGAAAAAGATTTTGGAAGAATTTCGATTGGCAGGAATTACGTGAGAAGATAGGAAAAGGTACTTTTCGAAACTATAAAGTATTAATTAAGAAGCAAATTTTGATTGGGTACCTTGTAATTGTTAAAGACAATTTTTATTTTGCGTAAGACACTGTCTAGTTGTTACAAAAGACACTGTTTTTGTAACAATTTGAAGCAATGATTTATCAAACACCGTGAGAAAAATATTTTGGAAGAATTGCGATTGGCAGGAATTACGTGAGAAAAGAGAAAAAGGTACTTTTCACACCTATAAAGTATTAATTAAGAAGCAAATTTTGATTGGGTACCTTGTAATTGTTAAAGACAATTTTTATTTTGCGTAAGACACAGTCTAGTTGTCACAAAAGACACTGTTTTTGTAACAATTTGAAGCAATGATTTATCAAACACCGTGAGAAAAATATTTTGGAAGAATTTCGATTGGCAGGAATTACGTGAGAAGATAGAAGAAGGTACTTTTCGAAACTATAAAGTATTAATTAAGAAGTAAATTTTGATTGAGTACCTTGTAATTGTTACAGACAATTTTTATTTTGTTTAAAACACGGTCTAGTTGTTACAGAGGACACTGTTTTTGTAACAATTTGAAGCAATGATTTATCAAACACCGTGCGAAAAAGATTTTGGAAGAATTGCGATTGGCAGGAATTACGTGAGAAGATAGAAAAAGGTACTTTTCGAAACTATAAAGTATTAATTAAGAAGCAAATTTTGATTGGGTACCTTGTAATTGTTAAAGACAATTTTTATTTTGCGTAAGACACAGTCTAGTTGTTACAAAGGACACTGTTTTTGTAACAATTTGAAGCAATGATTTATCAAACACCGTGCGAAAAAGATTTTGGAAGAATTGCGATTGGCAGGAATTACGTGAGAAGATAGAAAAAGGGACTTTTCGAAACTATAAAGTATTAATTAAGAAGCAAATGTTGATTGAGTACCTTGTAATTGTTAAAGACAATTTTTATTTTGCGTAAGACACTGTCTAGTTGTTACAAAGGACACTGTTTTTGTAACAATTTGAAGCAATGATTTATCAAACACCGTGCGAAAAATATTTTGGAAGAATTGCAATTGGCAGGAATTACGTGAGAAAATAGAAAAAGGTACTTTTCGAAACTATAAAGTATTAATTCAGAAGCAAATTTTGATTGGGTACCTTGTAATTGATAAAGACAATTTTTATTTTGCGTAAGACACAGTCTAGTTGTTACAAAGGACGCTGTTTTTGTAACAATTTGAAGCAATGATTTATCAAACACCATGCGAAAAATATTTTGAAAGAACTGCGATTGGCAGGAATTACGTGAGAAAATTTACGTGAAATTTATTAATTACGAGAAAATTTATACGTGAGAAAGCAGCAAATTTTGATTCAGAACCTTGTAATTGTCAAATACAATTTTTATTTTGCGTAAGACACAGTCCAGTTGTTACAAAGGATACTTGGTAACGATACGTAACGTTCTGTAAGAAATGTTCGCGAATCGGACACTTATCAGCGACAACCTAATACGTACAGACGATTCAAAGAAAAACGAATATCGATGGAAACGAAGAATCTTGGAGTAACATTGTCGTAGACAAGTCGAAAGTAACCGAGCGCCATTGACACGGAGGTCCAATGAAAGAGAAAAATTGTTTTCATAACGCGACGCTGAAACTTTCTCGGAGGAAGCGATGCGTCGAAGGCGATCTTGTTAGAGGAACAGTTTCGAGATAAAGAAAAGTTTACGATTTATAATTATGCTTCGCGGCGTAGAAAGTTCTGTTCGAGTATCTCTTTCTCGTTGGGCCGCCACGCGGACATGTATCTGCTCACGATTTCATAGCTAAGTTCATATAATCAGTTTTCCAACTTCGTGACTGCAGAGGAAATGTTAGTGCACTATTAAACAAGATGCATAAAGATGAAGATCGTAAATTCATTCCGCCGACTCTTAAACTAGCAACGTCTCCTTTTTAGTCGGGGATTTCAAGATCGTACTAAATAAATTGCCTTCGGAGCAGAAAGTTCCTTATCTCGTTCAACAGAGGATGACGTCTTTAAATTAATCTTAATAATTGTTGCGACGTTTACGACTAAATTCCATACACACACATAGAATTAACGTTGAACCTCTGTTACGAGAAACTTTTTATGTTGAAGGTAATTGCTTATACAGTGAAGCCTCGATCTAAGAAAAACCGACGGGTCCGTGCTGTTTCTTAAACCGCGTGATAGATTTTTTATATGTTTATAAAGTATGTTAAAGGATGTTCGATTTTTGATTTGAGGCTTTTTAGTCGAGGATTTCAAGATCGTACTAAATAAATTGCCTTCGGAGCAGACAGTTTCTCATCTCGTTCAACAGAGGATGACGTCTCTAAATTAATCTTAATAATTGTTGCGACGTTTACGACTAAATTCCATACACACACATAGAATTAACGTTGAACCACTGTTACGAGAAACTTTTTATGTAGAAGGTAATTCCTTATACAGTGAAGCCTCGATCTAAGAAAAACCGGCGGGGCCGTGCTGTTTCTTAGACCCTGTGATAGATTTTTTATATGTTCATAAAATATGATAAAGGATGTTCGATTTTTGATTTGAGGCTTTTAATGGGGAATTTCAAGATCGTACTAAATAAATTGCCTTCGGAGCAGAAAGTTCCTTATCTCGTTCAACAGGGGATGACGTCATTAAATTAATCTTAATAATTGTTGCGACGTTTACGACTGAATGCTGTACACACACATAGAATTAACGTTGAACCACTGTTACGAGAAACTTTTTATGTTGAAGGTAATTGCTTATACAGTGAAGCCTCGATCTAAGAAAAACCGACGGGACCGGGCTGTTTCTTAGACCGTGTGATAGATTTTTTATATGTTTATAAAGTATGATAAAGGATGTTCGATTTTTGATTTGAGGCGTTTTAGTCGAGGATTTCAAGATCGTACTAAATAAATTTCCTTCGGAGCAGAAAGTCCCTTATCTCGTTCAACAGAGGATGACGTCTTTAAATTAATCTTAATAATTGTTGCGACGTTTACGACTAAATTCCATACACACACATAGAATTAACGTTGAACCTCTGTTACGAGAAACTTTTTATGTTGAAGGTAATTGCTTATACAGTGAAGCCTCGATCTAAGAAAAACCGACGGGACCGGGCTGTTTCTTAGACCGTGTGATAGATTTTTTATATGTTTATAAAGTATGATAAAGGATGTTCGATTTTTGATTTGAGGCTTTTTAGTGGGGGATTTCAAGATCATACTAAATAAATTGCCTTCGGAGCAGAAAGTTCCTTATCTCGTTCAACAGAGGATGACGTCTTTAAATTAATCTTAATAATTGTTGCGACGTTTACGACTGAATGCTGTACACACACATAGAATTAACGTTGAACCACTGTTACGAGAAACTTTTTATGTTGAAGGTAATTGCTTATACAGTGAAGCCTCGATCTAAGAAAAACCGACGGGACCGGGCTGTTTCTTAGACCGTGTGATAGATTTTTTATATGTTTATAAAGTATGATAAAGGATGTTCGATTTTTGATTTGAGGCTTTTTAGTCGAGGATTTCAAGATCGTACTAAATATATTGCCTTCGTAGCAGAAAGTTTCTCATCTCCTTCAACAGAGGATGACGTCTTTAAATTAATCTTAATAATTGTTGCGACGTTTACGACTAAATTCCATACACACACATAGAATTAACGTTGAACCACTGTTACGAGAAACTTTTTATGTTGAAGGTAATTGCTTATGCAGTGAAGCCTCGATCTAAGAAAAACCGACGGGACCGGGCTGTTTCTTAGACCGTGTGATAGATTTTTTACATGTTTATAAAGTATGATAAAGGATGTTCGATTTTTGATTTGAGGCTTTTTAGTCGAGGATTTCAAGATCGTACTAAATAAATTGCCTTCGGAGCAGAAAGTTTCTCATCTCCTTCAACAGAGGATGACGTCTTTAAATTAATCTTAATAATTGTTGCGACGTTTACGACTGAATTCTATACATACACATAGAATTGACGTTGAACCACTGTTACGAGAAACTTTTTATGTTGAAGGTAATTGCTTATACAGTGAAGCCTCGATCTAAGAAAAACCGACGGGGCCGTGCCGTTTCTTAGACCGTGTGATAGATTTTTTATGTTTATAAAATATGATAAAGGATGTTCGATTTTTGATTTGAGGCTTTACTGTACTTGCTTTCTGTGAAATTACACACGGCGGAAGGATTGTTTTTAAACATTTCATTGTAACTCTTCCATTACGTTTCATACTTACTTTGCAACCCTCGCAACTGGTCACGCCGTAATGGTAACCGCTCGCCTTGTCACCGCAAACTCTACAGGCCACGAAACTCTTCGCGGGCGTCGAACTGTTCGAATCGGCGGCCGCGTAGTGTTGTTCTGGAAAACAAAACAGGCGGCAGCGTTATGTAACGTGATCGTTATCCGTAGAACCACCATCCATAGTCCCTCGTGTCAATTTAAAACAGTTCGAGAATTTTGTCAAATTTTTTAACTGGATCTAACGACTTCATTTTTATTTCGAGTTGTTAGAAGGATTAATTTACTTGATAATGCGAAAACAAGGTTCATTCTTCAGATATAATATTACAATATAAATATATGCAAACAAGGTAATTTATAATTCATATATAATAATGCACAATTCAAATATAATTTTAATATAATTGACCAGATCTGGCGCAGAAGCAGAGACCTCGAAAATCGAATTCGGTGCACCTTTTGAGAAGACGCGTTGCCGTGCATCGCGGAGGGTCCCGCCGATCGAGGAGCACGGTTCGGGTAACCAGTAACCATTTCCGCGGCAGGCCTTTCCTCCGCTAATTACCCCCATCCGTAGCCGGTGTTCTCCAAAAGCAAGCGAAAAGAAACGCGAAAGGGAGAGAATAGTGGGGAGTAAACCGTCGCGTCGTTCCCCATAAACAGTCCTGTTCGCGTGGAATCGCCAGGCGATTCCCGTCGCGACAGACGAGATCAGGGTCGAACAAAGCCTTCCTTCCTCGCAACAACGAAAAAACCGAGAAACAAAACCTTGGTGGCGTGCGTGTAGGTAACGGCACCGCGGATGGAAACGGTCACGCGTGGACGGGCCACACGGAGGAGGAGGAAAAAGCTCGCTACGAAAAAGCGGCGGGAGAGCTTATCCAAATAGAGGGGAAGCCGATCGAGAAACGAGGAGAGCCGGGGAAAGGGAGTCCCAGGAACCAGGAGGACGATCGCGAGACTAGAGAACGATGGAGAAGAACAAGAAGAAAAAGAAGAAGAGGAAGAAAGGCGGCGGGGTTCCATGGAGGGAACACGTTCGGCCATGCGATCCATAATGCAACGACGGAACACGGAGGACGCAAGCAGCATGCCTCGAGGAAGGGAAAAGGCTGCGACTGCCTCGCCGGTGGTTCGCGTAACGGAATGCCCGCGTCACCGTTACGGAAGCACGGGGAGGAAGAAGCGGGAGGGAGAAGATCGTCGCGCAGAGCAGAGCTGCGCGGAGCTGCGCATGATGCCACAGCGGGGCCCACTGTCGCCAGATCAAGGGAATTCTGTACCCTCTCTCTACCAGTACCGGATTAGTCACGTGACGCGGTTGGCAGAAGAGTGGGGGGATAGCGTCGTGGAAGGGGAAGGGTGGATCTCAAGTCTCAACCCGTCGCAGTAACATTTTCTTTACGGTTGCAGCGTTTTAAACGACTTATCCCGAAAAATGTAGAAGAGAAAGGAAATTGACGTTTTGTGTACGGATATGTACATTAATTTTAACGCTTAACACTAAACCCACCGAGCGCTGAAAGCGATTAAAATGTTTCTGCTTACAAAAATGACAAGAATCTATTTATTTAGATCCTGTGCAATTTTTATGACAATATGTGCTGGGATAAAGAAATTTATCGAATCAATTTCGATGTAAGTAACTTCATAATTTCAATAATTGCAAAATGAAAAATATAAAACCGGTCATTTGACCGGCAGTGGTAAATGTTTCGATTTTAGGTGGACAAAATTATTTTTGAATAATTTATATCCTCTTGATACTTGATAATTACTATTACGATATTTATTTTTTTGTTATAAAGGAATTGAACATAAAAATTACAACAAACGGATATTTTTCTTATATTTCTATATTTCTGACTTATAGAAGGTAAAGTCTGTGAATATAAGAAAATGACTTTATTATGATTACTTTTTTAAAAATTATAATTACAGTAACTTCATTACATATAATATTCGTATTACAAACTATAATTAAGTACTATATTTACTTTAAGTACTATAATTAAGTACACTAAGTAGCAGGTTGTAGCAGCTAATTTTCCTTCGACATTGTTAAGTAATTCATATAGATAAAATACACAAAAATATTGCAGCTTGAGTATGCTTGAGTCAAAGTATAACCTTACTTTATTAACTCATTCATAAAAAAACAGTTTTGATTATGGTTCATTTCATTTACTTCCTCCTTTTAGTTTCAAACTGAAACGAGAAAATATAAATTAGTTTAACACGTACTTTCCATTTTTCAATGCACAAAACAAAAATTCACCACAGTTTCGGAACATTCAACTAGTCGTTAATGGATAAAAATGGAAATAATGAGATATAATTGTTAGAATTATTTGGTTCAGTATGTCTAATAATATATTTTCTCAATTAAATATGTTTTTCAATAATCGAGAAAAATTATTTTTGTCCAGTTAGGTTAGGTTACCTAACCATTGGTTAGGTTACAAACGAATCAGGTTTGATTTCATCTAAAAAGAAAGGCATAACTTTTATATTTGTTAGAGACTGACTCGTTGAAATATGGCAACGGGGGATTAATTCGCGTCATGTGACCGGGCGGAAGAGTGGGGGGAGGATAGCGTTGTAGAAGGGGAAGTGTGGAAGACAAGTCTTAATTGAACTGGTCGAAAGTCCAAAAACAAAACGTTCCTGCGCGAAACGGCAGAGAAACCCTTTTCCTCTGCTCAGAATCACCTCAGGAGGAACCACCCCCTTCAGAGTCCTCGATACTTTTCGGGAAACTGATTTTTGGCCAATAGAAGTCGGTTTTCAAGGGCTCGCCTGGTAGAGTGCGGTTGATTACGGTGCCCGGGAGCGCGCACCGACAATATGGCGACCAACGTGATTTTATGACGCCCTCGTGTACCGTGCTCGAGATCGATGAACGGTATTCGTTCGCCTCGCGATGACATTGACGAACTCGTCCAGGAGACGAGTCTGCAACCCCGTTACTTCATCTCTTCTTCTTGTTCCTGCTGCCGCGGTCGCTCTCTTTCCTTCGCCGGGCAAACTGTATCACCGGAAATGCGTCCGTACGATAAGAATGGCGACGCGAGTGGCTGCTGGTTTTTCCCAGCGCCGTTTCCACGATCGTTCTCAGGTTTTCTCGTCCTTTTTGTCACTCCATCGGAAAAGTCAACGGTAGATTACGTACACACTGGGGGAAACGCGGAGCATTCGCCTCCGGGCTCTCTCAGATTGTGCATTTATATCGAATGCTTTGAGTTTTCCGCGATCCGGATTTATTTACTCGGGACGGTAAACTTTATGGATGGACGTCTCTCTGTTCGAGAGCGGTTTCATGCCGTGCTACTTGTCTGGGTCAGGATTCGAGTGGCAGCAGGGTCTTGGGTTGTGCAGAGAATTATGGCGGCGAGGTCCACTCAAGGTCGCTCCACGGGAAATGTCCTATTTCCAAACAATGCGATCGTTGCGGAGGGTTCCAATCAAAAAGATTATATTCTACAGGTTTATCGGCGGAAATGTCCTCGTACAGGGTGACCCAGTTCGATCTATAAGTCAAATTATTTTGTTACTCGGAAAAGTGGTTCCGTTTCACGTTCATTTATTTCCCTCGGAAAGCCACCCTTGACAATCTTCTCGCTTCCACGCACTTCTGCGTCCGACTCGGAAAATATTCGATCTATAAGTAAAATTATCCTGTCGAGTATTTGTTACTGGGAAAAAAAGTGATTCCGTATCACGGATTTTTATTTCCCCCGGAAACCCACCCTTGACAACTCTCCTCGCTTCCACGCACTTCTGCGTCCGACTCGGAAAATATTCGATCTAAAAGTAAAACTATGAATCGGGAAGTTAAAAATAGAGTGTACGTTTTAAGAAGATTATACGTTTTCAGGGAAATTCAATAGTTTTCTACTTATCAAACTGTTTGCTATATGGCGTCGCAATAAACCAATATCGTGTGCTCGTTGCTCGCTTGGTTCCTTGTTATAGCATACTAATGTTGCAAAATAAATTGTCTTAATTAGTTTTTCGCAAACGATACAACTCATCATTATCCGGGTTTGCAGTATTGATCTTGGTTTTCTTCGATACTGTTAATTTCAATTGTCCCAAAATATATAAACCGCTCAATTTTGAAACTCTGCTCAGTGCTACATACAACATTTGTAAAGTTCGTTTTTCTGATGTTTTAAAATCCAAACATACTTTCTCGTATGTTTGTCCGTGACTTTTATGAATCGTAATCGCTTCAGCAGGAACCACTGGAAATTGACTACGTGTGATTTGATATTTTTCCTCACTCGACATATTTACTTGATTCGATATTTTTATTATTGGTGTTAAATTTTGATGAATATTTGCATTTTTCATATAATCACGATAACGAGTTCTTACTTTCACTCCTACTCTGGCCAATTGAAAATTTAACCACGATATAGACGGAATTTTAGTATTTTCTTGAAAAGTAATAATAAATTTTAATATTCCGCATGCTCCATTAACCAATCCGTCTTCAACATCAATGTTATTAATAATTATCATATAATTTATATTAATTTTCAATTTAATCTCAGTTAATAATTCGTTTTGAACTGATTGTTTTTCAAAGATTGTAATATAAATATTTTTTTTGTACTTTCATCGATATTCTCCCAAAATGTATTCTCGGGTGTTGAGATGATAAACTCACTCTTGCATTGGGATAATTTTCGATTATTGTAAGCGGTAACATTAGCATTAGTTGCATAAATAAAAAAAAAATAGTTAAAAAATGAAAAAAAATTTTTTATGTAACTACGTTTGTTTCTTCGGTGGAAAATTTCCGTCCTCTCGTATAAATTGCATTGTTGAATCAACTCCTTTCGAAAAAAACTAAAAAACTAAAAAACTAAAAAACTGCTTGACCAAAATGGACCAAAATCTAATTGCTCTAAGTTACAGCGGGGCACATCGATTGCATCATTCATCATTCTGATCGCGTTGTTACTTTTTCAGAAAACGTTAACGAAAAATTTGATACCATACAAACATACGGACACACACACATACAAACATTTTGCTAAAAATAGTCTTAAATTACTCCAATGGCCATGAAACGTGAAGATCTGCTAAAAACTCGATTTTCGATTTTCGGGGTCATTACAGTAACTTCCCTATGAATCGGGAAGTTAAAAAGAATACAATTTGTTGCACTATAAATCCGACTGTAGTACCGCGATCTTAACAGATACACAATATTTATACTGGCAGGAATAAATTATGCCTCACAATGATCACCCTATTAACAATATTAAGTATATTGAATACTAAAAGATTTACAGAAACATGTATCAATATACAGGTGACAGACACGTGTTCACTCATGGACGATCTTAATAATAAGAAGAAAGAGGTCGTTGGAACATCTACGTATATACATTTGTTAAAAAATGAAAAAATTTTTTTTTTTAATTTTTATGTAATTACGTTTGTTTCTTCGGTGGAAAATATCCGTCCTCTCGTATAAATTGCATTGTTGAATCAACTCCTTTCGAAAAAAACTAAAAAACTGCTTGACCAAAATGGACCAAAATCTAATTGCTCTAAGTTACAGCGGGGCACATCGATTGCATCATTCATCATTCTGATCGCGTTGTTACTTTTTCAGAAAACGTCAACGAAAAATTTGATACCATACGAACATACATACGCACACACACACACATACAAACATTTTGCTAAAAATAGTCTTAAATGACTCCAATGACCATGAAACGTGAAGATCTGCTAAAAACTCGATTTTCGGGGTCATTACAATAACTTCCCTATAAAATCGGGAAGTTAATTATTTGTTAAGTATTTGTTACTCGGAAAAGTGGTACCGTGGTAATTTCACGAGATTAGCGTATTTGTACAGGAACGATTCCAGGAGTTGCGCATTGTGAAACGCCCTGTATAATTTAACCGCGCTCCCCTCCTGCTCCTCGGGCCAAGTGTTTGACGAAACTCGCTGAATAATTACTGGTTCGCCGATAAACGATTCAACAATGCGTGAGGCGCGCGCGTTCGCACGCCGATACATTGTAATTTATCGCGCTCCGGGACAGTGTGTAATTTCAAGGGACCAAGGCGGAAGCATCGTTGCATAATGGCGTGCAACAGCTCTGCATTCTGCACACTGCGGCGCGTCGCACCGAATTTTTCCCGACGCTGCTCTCCCCATGGGAATTCGTTAAGACCACGGCGCGTTGGAAACTACGCCTTAAACGGTCGCACGCGAATAAATTAGTCCGCGTTCCGATCCTCTTCTTCTTCTTCGTTTGTTTCTACCCTCGGACCGGGTTCCATATAAATGTATTGTTTCAACGACATGTTTAGGGGGAGGTGGCTTGTCTGGTTAACTAGAAGAAAATGCAATTGAAAACTATAGATAAAATCGCAATGATCTTCATGCATAATCATCAGCGAATAAAGACTCTGCGTGGTATCGCGAACACTGCGGTTGCGTGAGCCTAAAAATGGAAATTCGTGTTTCATGATCTCAGATTAGAATCAACAGCATTGTGCATACCTTACTCGAAACAAGATCTACTTTTCATTTTCCTCGCAGTTGCTTGTATGTACGCTCGCTCGATTCTTCAACGACTGTACATATTTTCGAACGTGCGTGCTATGCAGGATTATGCTGGATTTATTATCATGCAATAATAAATTGCATTGTGTTGGAATACGCGACATCTTCTAACACAAAAGGATAACACCGTTTAACTAGTCAACGTCGATAATGTAGATTAAGACAATGTATATACGTAGATGTTCCAACGACCTCTTTCTTCTTATTATTAAGATCGTCCATGAGTGAACACGTGTCTGTTACCTGTATATTGATACATGTTTCTGTAAATCTTTTAGTATTCAATATACTTAATATTGTTAATAGGGTGATCATTGTGAGGCATAATTTATTCCTGCCAGTATAAATATTGTGTATCTGTTAAGATCGCGGTACTACAGTCGGATTAATAGTGCAACAAATTGTATTCTTTTTAACTTCCCGATTCATAGGGAAGTTACTGTAATGACCCCGAAAATCGAAAATCGAGTTTTTAGCAGATCTTCACGTTTCATGGCCATTGGAGTAATTTAAGACTATTTTTAGCAAAATGTTTGTATGTGTGTGTGTGCGTATGTTTGTATGGCATCAAATTTTTCGTTAACGTTTTCTGAAAAAGTAACAACGCGATCAGAATGATGAATGATGCAATCGATGTGCCCCGCTGTAACTTAGAGCAATTAGATTTTGGTCCATTTTGGTCAAGCAGTTTTTTAGTTTTTTTCGAAAGGAGTTGATTCAACAATGCAATTTATACGAGAGGACGGATATTTTCCACCGAAGAAACAAACGTAATTACATAAAAATTAAAAAAAATTTTTTTTTCATTTTTTAACAAATGTATATACGTAGATGTTCCAACGACCTCCTTCTTCTTATTATTAAGATCGTCCATGAGTGAACACGTGTCTGTTACCTGTATATTGATACATGTTTCTGTAAATCTTTTAGTATTCAATATACTTAATATTGTTAATAGGGTGATCATTGTGAGGCATAATTTATTCCTGCCTGTATAAATATTGTGTATCTGTTAAGATCGCGGTACTACAGTCGGATTAATAGTGCAACACATTGTATTCTTTTTAACTTCCCGATTCATAGGGAAGTTACTGTAATGACCCCGAAAATCGAAAATCGAGTTTTTAGCAGATCTTCACGTTTCATGGTCATTGGAGTAATTTAAGACTATTTTTAGCAAAATGTTTGTATGTGTGTGTGTGCGTATGTTTGTATGGCATCAAATTTTTCGTTAACGTTTTCTGAAAAAGTAACAACGCGATCAGAATGATGAATGATGCAATCGATGTGCCCCGCTGTAACTTAGAGCAATTAGATTTTGGTCCATTTTGATCAAGCAGTTTTTTAGTTTTTTAGTTTTTTTCGAAAGGAGTTGATTCAACAATGCAATTTATACGAGAGGACGGAAATTTTCCACCGAAGAAACAAACGTAGTTACATAAAAAATTTTTTTTCATTTTTTAACAATTTTTTTTTTATTTATGCAACTAATGCTAATGTTACCACTTACAATAATCGAAAATTATCACAATGCAAGAGTGAGTTTATCATCTCTACTCCCGAGAATACATTTTGGGCGAATATCGATGAAAGTACAAAAAAAAATTTATATTACAATCTTTGAAAAAACAATCAGTTCAAAACGAATTATTAACTGAGATTAAATTGAAAATTAATATAAAATATATGATGATTATTAATAACATTGATGTTGAAGACGGATTGGTTAATGGAGCATGCGGAATATTAAAATTTATTATTACTTTTCAAGAAAATACTAAAAATCCTCCTATATCGTGGTTAGATTTTCAATTGGCCAGAGTAGGAGTGAAAGTAAGAACTCGTTATCGTGATTATATGAGAAATGCAAATATTCATCAAAATTTAACACCAATAATAAAAATATCGAATCAAGTAAATATGTCGAGTGAGGAAAAATATCAAATCACACGTAGTCAATTTCCAGTGGTTCCTGCTGAAGCGATTACGATTCATAAAAGTCAGGGACAAACATACGAGAAAGTATGTTTGGATTTTAAAACATCAGAAAAACGAACTTTACAAATGTTGTATGTAGCACTGAGCAGAGTTTCAAAATTGAGCGGTTTATATATTTTGGGACAATTGAAATTAACAGTATCGAAGAAAACCAAGATCAATACTGCAAACCCGGATAATGAGGAGTTGTATCGTTTGCGAAAAACTAATTAAGACCATTTATTTTGCAACATTAGTATGCTATAACAAGGAACCAAGCGAGCACCGAGCATACGATATTGGTTTAATGCGACGCCATATAGCAAACATGTTGATAAGTATAAAACTATTGAATTTCCCTGAAAACGTATAATCTTCTTAAAACGTACACTGAATAATGATAATAATATACTGCAACTAACGAATCGGGAAGTTCTTTGTGTGACTCTTGGATAGTCACACACCAAATAAAAGAACATTAATAGCAGTAGGCCCTACTAGCCATGCGTACCACTAACCCTCTCGCAAGAGCAGTTCTACCCGCGAGCTCGCGAAGTGAGCGAGCAAAAACAACCCTCTAGTTTAGTAACTCAACAATAACCCTCTAGTTTAGTAACTCAACAATAACCCTCTGGTTTAGTAACCCATGTGCCTTGGTGTCGTGTTTGAAAAAGCGCAGAGGGTCGCGAGAACGGATTGGTTCAGGAGTTCCTAATTTTCCGGCGACTCCCATAACGGGAACACGCCACGGCGCTCGCCTACTCCGTGGAGCCGGTGCACTGCGTTATCTTATCCCGCGAGATTTTCCTCCTCGGAACCGAATGAAATATCCGCGGCGCGGCGTGTCGGCTGGCGTTCTCTCACGTGCATCGTGCGTCCATAAATTCGAAGCGTTCCCGCGAGGAGAAAGTTCCGCGCAGGCCGAGCGGAATTTACAAGCAGAAATAGAAACCCTGGCTGTATCCGTTCCGCGGTGTATCACCGCTGCGACCGTGGAGCAAGTGAAATGTTAAGCGGCCCATGATTACAAATAGAATATACGGCGGGAACCCTAAAAGATTTACGGTCGTTCGGCTAGGCCCTGCCGGGCAATCATCGCGCGCGTGAAAGTGCCGCTTAGCTCCACCTCGCGCTGCGCAGTGTCGCCAGATCAGGGGAATCGCCTCGAATCGAGGGGAAAAGAGCTATCCCCACTCTCCCACTACCGGATTAGTCACGTGACGTCGCGACGCATGACTAACGCGTCACGTGGGAGAGTAACGACGTGGTAGGGGAAGGGTAGAGTGGGGGACAGGTCTTAATCTGGCGACTCTGGTCCCTGGAACGGGAACGAACATCGCGTCTCTACGAAACCAGCCGTAACTCAACGAAGACAAATACCCACGGCTGCTTTCCAATGCAAGAGATTGAATGGGCGTCTAGTAGGAGGGCCTACGCCACATTTCATTTTACAAGAACATGGAAAAACTATTCGCTCGCTCAATGGAGCAACGGGAGCGTCGCTTTCTGTTCTTCCATCTTGTTAGGTCTCGACTGCGGATGTTTGTGCAATTTTCAAGTTTTGTAGACAAATTTTGAGAAGGTGGGACCAGATGAAATCCCATTTTCATTGGCAATAGCATTTGTAGATAGGGAATAAATAAAAACCGTACTAAATTCTGTTGACTTTAATACTCCAGCATTTTTTTTTAAATTTCATAGTTATGTCCTACTAAAAAAATTGTTTAACATTGTGGCAGGAAGTGTACAGTCGTCTTACGCAATGTTTTACATATGTTCAGTGTTTTTAAACAAGTTTCCGGTTAAGTTGCACGAGAGTCTGCTGCATTATTATTAGACTGCGGATCTTTATGCAAAATAAAATTGTCTGCATCGATTGCAAGAAATAGAAACTGATCTTTCAGTTGTTTCTTCCATTAATGATTTTAACAGAAGAGAAATCTCATATATTGACATCATCAGTTTTGAAAATTGTTCAACAATTTTGTACTTCATCTACTAAATTTTTCTATAAATGCATAAAGGTTTTATTCGACGGACGGATGTTTAAACGACGGAAAATAAAAATAGCCGAATACCGTCTGGTTCGAAGATGCAAAGTGGGGAGAAGAGCCGAGAAGGAAAACCAGAGCCTCGCCCTTCGGGATCCAAGTGAGCTTTCGAACTCGACCACTCAAAACGCTCTCGAATGTATGCAAGCACTCTCGCGAAATTTATGTATCATATTCCCGGGGACGGGAAACTTCGCCGCGCTGTTTGCCGGGCGTACGTACCGGGGAAAATAATATTTCGCTCAAACGATCGACGGGACGGAAATCGCTGGATCCTCGATGATATGACGCTCCATCCCGCGATGTTCGAGCACGAGTTTCTTCTTTCTACTTCGACGGAAAGTTGGAAATGGGGCGGGCGCATCGCGTACCTTTCACAGGGTGCCTCAAAAATATTCTACTTGAAACTGGAGATTCCCGAGGTGATTCGAAGTAACTTTTTCCTTTGCGAGAATCTTCTTCGCGGCTTCGTTACGGAGCTATCAACGAATAAACACGGACCAATCGGAGCGCCTGGGCGGGGCCTGTCGCGGAGTGGGCGTCAACCGCGCTTCGGTTCGTGTTTTCGCGGATAACTCGGTAACGGAACGCTGCAGCGCGAAATGGCAAAGGAAAATGTTGCTTAGAATCACCTTAGAAATTTGTTTCTTCAAGATTCTTGATAGTTTTTGGGACAACGTGTAGAATCGTTGGATAGAGATTACGTAAGAACATGCAAGAAAAATTCAACGAGAATAGAGAATTTCCACGCGCCGCCGTCGTTAAATCTGCATCCATGTATCGAACGAGCGAAGAACTATTAAGGTATATACCAGGTCAGAAGTTAATAGCTCTCTGCATACTGAAGAGGTGCTGAACCCCCGAGAAAATATATTGTATTCTCCGGTTTCCTCGTTGCGTGAGGCTCACGCACAATCAATCAACGTTCCTGCGAGAAGCAAAACGTGGAAAATGGAAACACGCGTCTTGATTGACGGCTAACGTTAGCCGAGGGATTAGAAGAAACGTGGACAGGATTTCCTGGCTGCGAATCAACGCCTCGTTACATTCTAATTCATTACATAACATTACCGGCGAATTAGATAGCTGAAAACGTAATTTTAATACGCTAAATTCCGATTGCCGATATGATCGCACTTTCACGAGAGCGTGTTTCAAACTCGTTCGATATTATACAATTACGTATTACGTGTCGATCATTACGCGAATGGATTTCTTTCGTGCCGGTTCTGATCTTTCTTTTACCGTGTCCAGGAAATATTTTAATGGGGCGACGCACAGAGTGGTATTTGGGCTGAAAACCTGGCCAAAAATCAAAATTGGAAAAATTTATATAGAGAGTTGTGATTGCGTCCCGAAATAGATAAATAAACATGCCATTGCGTGGTGCACTCCTTAGCTGTGTTTACCTAAACAGTCACCCGTGCCTGCACTTAGAACATAGCACTTGTTCAATACACACGTCTTTAAACGCAGCATTCCGTTCGTACGCATCTTTTTCCTGTGATAATTTTTATGTTGGAAGTGATCTTTGTGGCGAAATTTGTGATGGATATTGTTACAGGAGGAATGTACATTACATTAATCATATTTTTGTCAATGTTAAAATTGTTTTTATACGTGTTTTTACTGATCTACAAGTCTGACTAAGAGCTCTTAGATTTTCATGACTTTTTTGCATAAATTAGTGTTTTTAAACATATACAACTCATCGCAACGGCATAAAAGTTACGCGGTGTTAAACTTCAGGATATCTAGAATTAGTATACCGCAAAAGAGTTTTCACAAGTTTTCACATTAAAAAAAAATAAAGCTCCAAATGTACCCCTTTTTTATTACTACGTTTTTATTAACTCGCTTTCTTGTCTGTCTATTCGGTACAAATTTTGCAATTGACTTTAAACTAACTTCCCGATGAGACTTGAAACTTTAAACATAGCACAGAACTAGATGACAATACAAATTATATAAATAAAAAAATTCTTAATAATTATTTAAATAAAAAAAATTATTTTTAAAAATATACCATGTTTTTAAGACGGAGTAAAAAGTATAATTTAAATAAAAAATTTTTTTTTCACAATACCACGTTTTTAAGACGTACTAAAAAGTATAAAATAATTTTTCCTAGCCCCATACAGATTCCCAATTCCATACAGATAGTCCTGAAAATTTGTCATTGTGAATTTTTAATAGCTATTAAAATATTTGTAAGATTTAATTCGTTTTAAATCTTCTTTATTTTTTTTAAGAAGTTTATTTTTAAGCTTTTAATATTTTCTTCGACTTTTTATGGTTTTTTATAACAAATACAATTTTAGATATCCTTATAATCACTAGTATGTAGTTATAAATGACTTTTTTACTCATGAAGTAACAGTATAACGTACAAAAAACAAGAAAATATTTTTGGCCAGGTTTTCAACCCAAATACCACTCTGTGCGACGGTCCATTATTTGTGCGTCGCGCGATTGATATTCGAACGAAATATTTAAAAGATAAATAGACTTCATGAAAAAATTGGTTAATACCAATTTTTATTTTATTTTTGCTTCCCACAATCAATGCAATCTACTGATAAATATTCCTCGATGTCCAGACAATGAATATTCTTGTTATATTATTACTAGATTGCGTATCTTAAGGGGGATCTATACCCAATGAAGTAACTAGAAAGGAACTAGAATCTTACTAGATTTTGGGTCGAAACATGGGTTTACGCGCGGCGATTTTTTGTCCTTATTTGAGCGGATTTTGGACTGGGTGAGGACTCATTCTATAGAGGAAGGTTAAATCCGGCGCGCTCTGCTATTGATTTAACGAGATTATGTTTATATCTAATAATATGAGTGCCCAAAGTAGAGAAAAAATCTAGAAAAATAACCGCAGATTTCAATGTATTTTCCTGTCTCAAAGAGATTTTTCTGACTGATATGATGAGCAGAGCGCGCCGTGATGAACCTTCCTCTATCAAATGAGCCTTTGTGTAGCTCAAAATATGCTCGTATAAGGATAAAAAATCGCCGCGCGTGATTTCATTCACATTAGCATAGATTTCCCCATATTACGTTCATGAAGACAGAGGTTATCTCTGATGTAGAGCCAATCTAGAGCCAATTTCATTTCAGTTAGTTTACACGAGATGGTGCCTAGTCAGAAGGACTGTCAATCAGTGCTGCGATATTGTGCAACATTTCACTGCTGTCAATGTGGAATCATAGCAAAACTGACACAGACGAGGTACATATTCTCATCGGTGGCACTAATATTAGTACGACCTGCCCTGTATAACGGCATTCGCGACGAGATGAATAGAATATGGAAATAGCAAGCAACTCCATCTCGTGTTCATTATGCAGTTGCGTGTTTATCAATGTTACCAAACTTTTTTTCTGCACAGAGGTTGATAACATTGATAAATACCCCAAAATCCGAGGGTATAGATCCCCCTTAATGCAAAACAAACATTGTCTGCATCGTCCGCAAATGATTCGCAGTTGGGGTAAAGGTGTTTCACACCGAAAACAGTGGCGCCACTTGGCTCGTTAACTAGGATGACGTGAAACTATTTATTGTTTCGCAAGTGCTCGAAAGTTCACGGAAAGCGGAAAGAAAGTGTACGTTTATTCGATCGTCGAATCGAGTATTTATCGTTGGATCGATCGGATGCTAATTCTTACACATCTTTCGCCAGCCGAAAATGCCGGGGCTATATTTCAGTCGGAACTCTGTTGGCAGCCTATTAAAAGGGTTAATTAGCGCACCAACAAGCGTGACAAGTCGAAGACATCAGTCAGCATCGTACAATTCTCGTGGTCCGATTACGCAAGACGAAGTGAAAGCCGCTCGACATTTCAGAGGGTGCGCCACGGAATACTAGACCATGAGGATTCGCAGAAGCTTGATTCATTTGTTCGAAATGACCTGCGACAGAGTTCAGATGGTTCGGAGCAACATTCGACGAATTCATGACGAAAATGAGTAGGTGTATTTTCGAACAAGTGTATGTTTAACCTGTTAAACATTTGTCGTCGCAGAAATCGTCTCCGGAAATAACTCCGTCGAATATGGGTGACCTGCCAGTCAAACGTGTTCGATAAAAATTGAAACTACGGACAGAACGTCGATGAAAACATATATCGGATTCGGCGTAAATATTGTCGAGGAAGTCACTGTCGGTCAAGTAGAATCGTTCGACGCGAGTCTCGCCGGTTTCGCCAGTCGTCGACCGATACCCGCCGACTGGGAAACACGTAGACACTTAAACGGTGCCGTTCCATCCCCCAGCCCCGACGGAATTTATTCGACGCGTTTCCCGGCACTTAAGGATTTTACTGCCTGGACCCCGACCAGTGGCAGACGCGATTGGTCGTCGGACAGTAAAACGCGAGTCGACTCGCAGGTCAGACGCTCCGGAAAATTTCTTCCCTTGGCGTGCCGTGCGGCCCGGTGATTTTCCGAGCGGGACATCCACCTGCAGAAAGCTCCGTCTCTCACGGGGCCCTGCACCGTCTCCGGTGTTTGCGCCAATTAAGAAAGCTCCACGCGAACCGTCGAAAATGAACGAGCTTCAGGAAATTTATTTGAACCGCAGCTGGCTCGAACTAATTTTTCTTTTCGCTTGAATCCAATCAATTTGGAACAGAGTCTAATAAATATGTTATTAATTTCCTTTAAACCGAAGTAGATATAAATTGTCTCCTGTTTTAAGAAATTACGATATACTAATCCTCTATAAACGCAAAAAATATCCCCTCCACTGTAGTAATCTGATCTCGGGGACATCAGTGTGAACCACAGTTCAAAGGCCCGTGCGTCCTCACAATGTAACACCAATATTTAATCTTTTTTATTATTATTTATTTTTTTATGAAACTTTCACCAGTATATTTGTGGCATTTTTCTGATTAAAATAAGACCAAACACGGTATAATTTCAACTGTATTTACTGGTTTAATTGACGATGAACGTTTCGGGCGCAAGGAAGGACAGCGTATGGGAAAGAAAGAGACGCGGAGAGTCACAGTCGCTTCGGTCGTGCGCAGACTCTCTACACGCGCTGTCCTTCTCTACGTTCGGCTCGGCCTTTGAAGCTCAAACAAATAGTGTACGTCTATAACTTTGCAAACGAACCTCCCCAAGGTTTTTGTGATTATAGAGGATTTATTGTACAAGACATTTCTAAGCATTGAAACCGTGAAATAAATCGTAGGGCAAGGGGTTAAGACTGTTTTACTTAGAAATTATATAGTTTTAAGCTAATTTAAATATTTACAAATCTTGAAGTAAAGAGAATAACGATTTTGTTCGATATTTACTGGACATGGACTTGGCATGGACTTGCGAAGCGATATCGCATAAAATCTGGCCCAGGTCCCCATTTTCATCGCGCAGAGCACCTCTCTGTTTGCTTCGTCGTTTCGAGAGAAAATGATACTGCGCTGCTGAACACGAGACCGTATTCAATTATCAATTTCACCGCGCCACGTCTAGACAAGAGCGTAGAAAATGTGCGAGCTTTGTGCTCGGAATTTCCCTTGAAATCCTCCCCTAAAATTTGCATAAAGAATGGCACATTGAACGATTAACTGACTGTCGAAGCGGCAATCGTTCAAGGGCTAACGAAGCCGCGTTAACGAGGCGGCTTTTCCGAGCCGGCTTTTCAAGAACACGAAAATGAAATTCTATTTAGCAGCGGCGCGACCATGTTCTCGCGACCTTTTTCCATTGTTATCGCGGGCAAAAGTGTTCCGCGTAAATGTTCCAATTACCGTGTGCATTTTGCTTTGTGCTCGAATGTCGTTATCCGAACACCGGCTACAATGAACGCCGCGGAACCTGCAAACACGCTGTATTAACGTGAAAATTTTATACCAAAGGGTGCACACGATGCTCAAATTTCGCTCCGCCATTGAGCACGGGCTCCGAAAAGCGCCGGAAAAATATCCCAAATCGTTGATCGATTTTTACGATATTTTTATAACGTTCCATTCGATTTTATTTAGCTGGTCTGTGTATTTTCCAAATTTTATTTTTGCTCGTTTTGAATTATTAAAAGGTATACTTCTCCTTACTCCTCTCTTATTTTAAACCTTAATTCTTACTTATTTATTCTGACACTTAACCTAAAACTTAATAGTAAACGCCTTAAAACTCTACTTCAAACTACTACTTAATGCTATATTTACAATATTTTTTTTTCTCGAGAGAGACCTCTTACTACCTTACGGATTAAAAATATTTAAGAACATTAATGTATCCGCAGAAAGATCCGCAGTCTAGCGATTAAAAGAGGGAGCACAATTTTATTCAACTTCAGTTTCTCGCTTCGGACAAATTTTATTTTGCACGGAATCCGCTGTTTCGAGAAATATGTCTCGAAAAAACCGTACGAAATACAGTAGAAAATTGAAAAGAATTAAAAAATGAAAGGCGCGAGAGGATCACGAAGCGGAAGAAAAAGAAATGATAGGTCGGAATGCAACGTTATTCTTTCGCGAGGATAATGGCCGACGCGATCCCATGCGCGGAGGTCTGCCCGCGGAATTCCCCGCTAAATACGCAGGAAACGAGCCCGCATAACGATAGAAATCGATAACATCCGACGCGATAATATCGTCGGTATCCCATAGCAGCGTTTATTCAAACGCGGCTGGGCTCTCGCCGCACCGTTGATTTCGAAACAAAGCCGAACGGACCCGCCGATACTGTCATCGATTTATTATTACTTTGATGGATTATCGAACCCGCTCTGGCGCCGCGCCGCGTTCGCCGGTGAGAAAACTCTATTCGACGCCGAACTGCGTTAGTCAAAGAGAAAAGATGAAAGAGGCAGTTTAGGAAGCTCGGAGCCGAACTTGCATCGATACCGTTTGCTAAGGGGTCGTGCAACCCTGCAAGCCTAATAAAATCCAGTATATCATTCTTTTTCAATATTTCACCCTTTGGACTCGAAGCAATTCCAATCCCAAAATCAAGACGTGACAACGTCTTGAAAACAAGATTGAACCTGTTTTCTCATGCAACAATTTATATTTTTTAAAATATTTCACCCTTTGGACTCGAAGCAATTTCAATCCCAAAATCGAGACGTTTCTTTCAACCCAGATCATTTTTATTCTTACATTCTGCACATCGAATTGAACCTGTTTTCTCATACAACAGTTGAGATTTTTACAATTTATATTTTTTAAAATATTTCACCCTTTGCACTCGAAGCAATTTCAATCTCAAAATCAAGACGTGACAACGTCTTGAAAACAAGATTGAATCTGTTTTCTCATACAACAGTTGAGATTTGTACAATTTATATTTTTGAAAATATTTCACCCTTTGGACTCGAAGCAATTTCAATCCCAAAATCGAGACGTTTCTTTCAACCCAGATCATTTTTATTCTTACATTCTGCACATCGAATTGAACCTGTTTTCTCATACAACAGTTGAGTTCTTTACAATTTATATTTTTAAAAATATTTCACCCTTTGGACTCGAAGCAATTCCAATCCCAAAATCAAGACGTGACAACGTCTTGAAAACAAGATTGAATCTGTTTTCTCATACAACAGTTGAGATTTGACAATTTATATTTTTGAAAATATTTCACCCTTTGGACTCGAAGCAATTTCAATCCCAAAATCGAGACGTTTCTTTCAACCCAGATCATTTTTATTCTTACATTGTGCACATCGGATTGAACCTGTTTTCTCATACAACAGTTGAGTTTTTTACAATTTATATTTTTTAAAATATTTCACCCTTTGCGCTCGAAGCAATTTCAATCCCAAAATCAAGACGTTTCTTTCAACCCAGATCATTTTTATTCTTACATTCTGCACATCGAATTGAACCTGTTTTCTCATACAACAGTTGAGTTCTTTACAATTTATATTTTTGAAAATATTTCACCCTTTGGACTCGAAGCAATTTCAATCCCAAAATCAAGACGTTTCTTTCAACCCAGATCATTTTTATTCTTACATTGTGCACATCGTATTGAACCTGTTCTCTCACACAACAGCTGAGATTTTTACAATTTATATTTTTTAAAATATTTCACCCTTTGCACTCGAAGCAATTTCAATCTCAAAATCAAGACGTGACAACGTCTTGAAAACAAGATTGAATCTGTTTTCTCATACAACAGTTGAGATTTGTACAATTTATATTTTTGAAAATATTTCACCCTTTGGACTCGAAGCAATTTCAATCCCAAAATCAAGACGTTTCTTTCAACCCAGATCATTTTTATTCTTACATTCTGCACATCGAATTGAACCTGTTTTCTCATACAACAGTTGAGTTCTTTACAATTTATATTTTTTAAAATATTTCACCCTTTGGACTCGAAGCAATTTCAATCCCATATCAAGACGTGACAACGTCTTGAAAACAAGATTGAATCTGTTTTCTCATACAACAATTTATATTTTTTAAAATATTTCACCCTTTGGACTCGAAGCAATTTCAATCCCAAAATCAAGACGTTTCTTTCAACCCAGATCATTTTTATTCTTACATTGTGCACATCGGATTGAACCTGTTCTCTCACACAACAGTTGAGATTTTTACAATTTATATTTTTTAAAATATTTCACCCTTTGCACTCGAAGCAATTTCAATCTCAAAATCAAGACGTGACAACGTCTTGAAACCAAGATTGAATCTGTTTTCTCATACAACAGTTGAGATTTGACAATTTATATTTTTTAAAATATTTCACCCTTTGGACTCGAAGCAATTTCAATCCCAAAATCGAGACGTTTCTTTCAACCCAGATCATTTTTATTCTTACATTCTGCACATCGAATTGAACCTGTTTTCTCATACAACAGTTGAGTTCTTTACAATTTATATTTTTAAAAATATTTCACCCTTTGGACTCGAAGCAATTTCAATCCCAAAATCAAGACGTTTCTTTCAACCCAGATCATTTTTATTCTTACATTCTGCACATCGAATTGGACCTGTTTTCTCATGCAACAGTTGATCTTTCCACAGTTTATAAAATACAGACGAGTTTAACAATATTGAAACTGCTTTGAATAATGGTATGGCAGAGGGTTAATATATTAATGTTTGTAAAATGATAGCCTACCAGTTTCAACGTGCGCATCCTATTCTTGGTCAATTTGTATGGCGGATTGCTTCAATCTGCGATCTCTTTCTGAAGTAACTCGATAACATCTTAATATTACGTCGCGAACCAGCAAATTGAAAGAGACAGCAGGAGCGAACGGAATGAACTGTTTCGATCGGTCTACTAGCGAGTCAAATTTTTCGTTATCCATCCCTTATAAAAGGATTTTTGACATCCTGTCGGATATCCGATACGAGCCGCGCGGACATTGATTGATGCGAAAATGCTTTCCATCCGGCCGCGGCCAAACGAGCAGAGTTCCATTTAAAGCGACATTTCCGACCGGCATAAACCTATTATTTAAACTAACCCTTTCAGATTCGGCTGTTCGGTAAAATTATCCCCGTTTACCCCTTAACCGGTTGGGGTACGATTTCGATTTTGTTACGAGTTCGTAATTTCATGGAGAATTTTATATTTTGCATCACGGATCAGGATTCCGGTAATACGAGTGGCCGAAGCCCTTTCACGGTACCGCGACATCAAGACCGAAGGTACAATCAGCTAAATGAAATGCAGCATCGTAATTTGTTGCCGAGAACGAGCACCGAGACAAGAGAGCTAGTCAGCATCGAGAGAACGATAGCGTCTTTGTACCGCGGAATATTTTCCGAGTCGGACGCAGAAGTGCGTGGGAGCGAGAAGAGTTGTCAAGGGTGGTTTTCTGAGGGAAATAAAAGAATGTCAAACGGAATTCTCGTCCGAGATGCAGAAAATTACATAAGGGGATGGAGAGGCGTGGAACGATTCGGAGGACAGTGTACACGTCAAAGAAGAAGAGAAACGAGCGTGGGGGTGCAACCACGCGAATGAAAAGAGCAAAGGCATGAAAAGTCGATGGGAGCGCTTCCGTGGCGGCAAATAAAGGTGGAAACGTAGTGAGAAACAACCACCGTGGAGAGTGACCAAATAAACGGAACGGGGAACGAAGAAAGGGAAAGTCAAGACGCGAAGGGTGGCGAGCAAAGAGACGAATAAAAGAACGGCAAACTGTCTCGTGTGAAAGCCATCCAGCTCGACGGCAAACAAACGGCGGCCATTCCTTGCGTGTACAGAAGCGAGATGGACACATGCAGCGAGCGCTCGGCGCTCCCAACAGTGGCGTAGCTAGTAGGAGTGTGCGAGTACTCGAAATTTCGGGATCGGGTCGGGAAATTTGTTCGGGATCGAGTCGGGATCCCGAAAGTTTGCATTATTCGAAATGGTGAAAATGCAATTGTAAACGACTACCTACAGTGGGTGTACAAAGTATTCGTATACCTTTTAAAAACTAATAACTTTTTTATAATTGTACCAAACGACCTGATTTTTTATAATCAATTAGAAGCATTGGTTTACGAAATGATATGCAAAAAACATTTTCCAAAAATTACAATTTACAAAGTTGCAGGTAAAAATAAAAACGGAATTTTTTAAAACTTTTCTTATTTGGGCCCTTAATGAAAATTTAAAACATATGTTTTCTAGATCCATGTTCTTTATACACATGTTGGAAATTTCATCGAAATCGATTGACGCAGGAAAAAAGAACAGGCGTCGGAAGATGTACGATTTTGTGGATTTTAAGCAGAAACTGATCAAAAGTCGTGGAAAACTACGATTTTCACCATTTTTAGCCGCTTGTAGCTCGTGTGTATGTTAATCGATTTCAATGAAATTTTCAACATGTGTATGACTAACATAGATCTACAAAACATACATTTTAAATTTTCATTAAGGACCCTAATAAAAAAGTTTTAAAAAATGCCTTTTTTAACTTCCCGATTTTATAGGGAAGTTATTGTAATTACCCCGAAAATCGAAAATCGAATTTTTAGCAGATCTTCACGTTTCATGGTCATTGGAGTCATTTTAGACTATTTTTATCCAAATGTCGGTATGTGTGTGTGTGTGTGTGTGTGTGTGTGTGTGTGTGTGTGTGTGTGTGTGTGTACGTATGTCCGTTTCTATGGTATCAAATTTTTCGTTAACGTTTTCAGAAAAAGTAACAACGCGATCGGAATGATGAATGATGCAATCGATGTGCCCCGCTGTAACTTAGAGCTGATTAGATTTTGGTCCATTTTGGTCAAGTAGTTTTTTAGTTTTTTTCGAAAGGAGTTGATTAAACATTGCAATTTATACGAAAGGCGTATCCACCGAAGAAGTAAACGTAACTAAATATATATATTTAGACATATTAAAAAAAAAATTTTTTTTTATAAAATTAAAAAAAAAATTTCTTGTTTTTTTTTTAATTAAAAAAAATGTTTTTTCCAATTATGCAACTAATGCTAATGTAACCGCTTACAATAATCGAAAATTATTCCAATGCAAGAGTGAGTTAATCATCGCCGAGAATACATTTTCAAAGAATATCGATGAAAGTACAAAAACATTTATATTACAATCTTTAAATAAACAATGAGTTCAAAACGAATTGTTAACTGAGATTAAATTGAAAATTAATATAAAATATATGATAATTAATAACATTGACATTGAAGACGAATTGGTTAATGGAGCATGCGGAATATTAAAATTTATTACTTTTCAAGAAAATACTAAAATTCCGTCTATATTGTGGTTAGATTTTCAATTGGCCAGAGTAGGAGTGAAAGTAAGAACTCGTTATCGTGATTATATGAAAAATGCAAATATAAATCAAAATTTAACACCAATAATAAAAAAATATCGAATCAAGTAAATATTTCGAGTGAAGCGATTCCTGCTGAAGCGATTGCGATTCATAAAAGTCAGGGACAAACATACGAGAAAGTATGTATGGATTTTAAAACATCAGAAATGCGAACTTTACAAATGTTGTATGTAGCACTGAGCAGAGTTTCAAAATTGAGCGGTTTATATATTTTGAGAAAATTTAAATTAATAGTATCGAAGAAAACCAAGATCAATACTGCAAACCCGGATAATGATAAGTTGTATCGTTTGCGAAAAACTAATTAAGACAATTTATCTTGCAACATTAGTATACTATAACAAGGAACCAAGCGAGCAACGAGCATACGATATTGGTTTAATGCGACGCCATATAGCAAACATTTTGATAAGTAGAAAACTATTGAATTTCCCTGAAAACGTATAATCTTCTTAAAACGTACACTTAATAAATAATAATAATAATATACAGCAACTAACGAATCGGGAAGTTCTATGTGTGGCTCGTGGAGAGTCACACACAAAATGAAAGACATTAATAGCTGTGGGCCCTACTAGCCATGCATACCACTGACATTCTCGCAAGAGCAGTCCTGCCCGCGAGCTCGCGAAGCGATGAAGCAACAATAGCCCTCTAGTTATTTTTGCATTTAACCTTGTAAATTATAATTTTTGGAAAATGCTTTTTGTATATCATTTCGTAAACCAATGCTTCTAATTGATTACAAAAAATCTGGTTGTTTGGTACAATTATAAAAATGTTATTAGTTTTTAAAAAGTGTACGAATACTTTGTACACCCACTGTATATTTGCAGAAGCAGCAAAACGATAGCTTGTCATTCCTGCCACTCAAGTATCTACCGCACGATTGTTTTCTGACGCGGAAAATATTGTCACAGCCACGAGAACAAAACTCGTATCGGTAAAACTAGAACAATTATGCTTTCTGTACACGAATTTAGAATAAAATACTATTATGTATTTCGCACAATGTGTTCTAAAATATTTTTTTTCCTCGCGAAGTTAAATATCTTTGTTGTTTTTAAAGATACGTGAGACAGTAATGGTGTTTTAGAGTTATTTAAATTGAAATATCTCCTGGACTACTAACTTTTCAACATACATAGGTTCGTACTGTTTTATAATGAATGTCCAGCTGCATCGATTGATGTATTAAAAAATAATAATTAAAAAAATTAAGGTGACCTTCATATCTCTAAAAAAAATTACATAAGAACAAACATTTTTCTTGGTACCGTATGAGCCCCATTTTACCATTCAACTTTGTCCTTCAGACATTTAACGTATCTTTAAACACAACAAAGATATTCAAGGTGGTCAAGTTAGGTGAAATACCCTGTATATGTATTATATTTTTAATCAGCAAAATCCGCAGTCTATTAATCACCTTAGAAAATCGACAATCTACTTACTCGAAAGGAGTGGTCCCCAAAAAATGTGTATTTCGCATCAAGATCCACTTAATCGTTTTTAAACGGTGCCCAGTTAATTTGAAATGTTTCTCATTCCTCGAGTGTATCCCACAGTTTCGTGCGAAAGTATACGCAGAAGTAAACTCGCAGGTGTGCCTTGTTTCGCTGAATTAAACATCCATTATTACTACCAAACCTAATTGCACGTTCCGTTAAGCGGACAAACGTATGCTGTTACGTTTACGTTGAAGTAATTGCGGCAACCGTTAACTATGAACTCTTGCGGGTGAATGCCATTTGTCACTGATTCGTTTTTCCTTTTTGTACGGAGCGCCACAAACGCAACGGTATTAAACGTATTCCGTCCTCTGCGTCATTAACTTCGGGCCATCGTACAACGTTTACGTCGATTTCTTGCGGTCGCAATTGTAGATTCCAATGCATTCTTAACAATAGACCCTTCCCACTACGGAAACAAGGAAAAACTGCATTGCGTCTTACTTGTGACAAGGTGCGTTCGAATACTGTGTTTTATATCCACTAAAAATATTTTACAAAATAACTGGGAAACGCAAATTACCAGGAAACATGTCAAAGTAACACGCGCACGGGTTAATGGGACTTTGATAGGGGGTAGGATCTTATAACACCATGCATAAATTTTGCAATTCATCATGCATATTCAAAGCGCGAGGATGCATATTTGATTCGACATCTTGGAAAATATTCGGATTAAGAAAACTTTATAAATAGCAACATTTTCTCGACTAAATACATTTCCTGTCATTTATACAGGGTGAATCGCGAATCGTGATCAGTAGAGATTACTCTGTTATTAGCAGTCCGATCGAGAATGTTTTTATCGGGTTTAGCATGGTTTCAAGAGAGCTTTCACAAGGTCACCTTCAATTTATTGCAAATACACCTATCATTTTTTTACGCCTCTTTGTTAGAGGATTTCAAGACGAATTCAGTAATGTATCGTAACATTTAAAAAATTGCAAAAAAGATTGCAAAAATTTAGTTTCTTTTTACAAAACATTTGCATGTATATGTGATAAGAACATTTTCGATCGGATCGCTAATAACAGAGTAATCTCTACTGATCGCGATTCGTGATGCACACTGTATAACGATTGATTGTCCGGAAAGTAATTTCGTTTTTTGCGTGGAGACGGTAATTCATCAATTTACTATTCTTACATACTGAAAAATAATTCATCCCTTTCTGCTTGTGTTGCGAGATGTACTTCTTTAAAGTGTAACTTGTTGTTTTAAAGTGTAAAATAAAAATAGCTGAAATATTATTCTAGACTTTTATATGCAACTATTTTTGAGGAACGTGTGAGGGTTAATGACTTTGTCACATTAAAAACACCATTACGATATCCTTAAATTTCTCTAATCCTTTGCTGTTTTATATTTCTCCCTACCAACATTTCTCCATAAATGCATTTGTGGCTTCTGAAAATCTTCAGAAAAGCGTAGAACATAATGACTATCCGAACGACCTGATAATTCTGATTATAGACTGTAATCTGGTTGGACGGACTTCCGTCGATCGACGTTCCGAAGGTGAGCATTTACGGAGGCAGCTCCGCGATAAGCTGTTTCGGGGGTTCGATCAGTTCCGCCGATAGCGGCTCGCACCGTCACAATGGGAAAGCGTATTCGCGGCGCGGTGCGTTATCAGCGACGTTAATCTACGCGTACACGAAAGCCATCGAAGACGAGCCATTGTCGGGGAGCAGCGATGCGTGCTCGCGTACGACGTCAGACACTCCGGAAACGTGGCGAAGATTGAAGGAAAGACCGAGAGAGAGAGAGAGAAGGGGGAAAGGGGATGGGATAGAAGGAGAGCACGATCAAGGAGGAGCAGAAACGAGCTCGGCAGAGATTTACGTTTTGCCACGCGAAAGACCGGGAAACGTGCTCGTGTGTGACCCAGATCGCTAACGAGACGTTTCGTTGATTAAATAATGGGAGTACATTGCGGATTCGAAGTGGATAAGATAGCCGAAAGGTGGGCTGAATGAGAGGTACGGAACGTTTCTCTGCTGCGGTAGATAAACGCGACGGGAATGGGACTATGATGTCGAGACTGCGGGGAAATGTCTGCTGAATAACCGTACCTCTACCCTGAATTAGATTGTTTATCTTGCAAAGCTGTCTCTTCTCAACATTCGTCGAAATACGTGCCGTGCAAAACCGGACACCCTTGTGAAAATTACACATTTCTTCCTAGCTAGAACATTTCCATTCCCTATGATTTCTCAAAATTTTATGCATATGAAATTGGTGAGTGATTGGTAGACTGCGGACTTTATGCATTTATGAGAAACATTGGTACGTACAATTTAAAACAGTGGAGGTATTCAAAAGATTTAAGGTCGCCAGTGTATTAGTTTCACATTGATAAGATAATTAAAAGAAGGATGAAATTGTTATTTCACTACTGTGTCTTGCAATCAATGCAAGCATTTTTTATTTTGCATAAAGATCACGGGTTTTATGCATTTATGACAAACATGGATACATACAATTTAAAACAGTGGAGGTTTTAAAAAGGTTTAAGGCCGCCAGTTTACTAGTTTCACCTTAACAAGATGATTACAAGAAGAATGAAATTATTATTTGACTACTGTGTCTTGCAATCAATGCAAACATTTTTTATTTTCCATAAGGATCTGCAGTCTAGTGATTAGTAGACTGCGGATTTTATGCATTTACGAGAAACATTGGTACGTACAATTTAAAACAGTGGAGGTATTCAAAAGATTTAAGGTCGCCAGTGTATTAGTTTCACATTAATAAGATAATTAAAAGAAGAATGAAATTGTTATTTCACTACTGTGTCTTGCAATCAATGCAAGCATTTTTTATTTTGCATAAAGATCACGGATTTTATGCATTTATGACAAACATGGATACATACAATTTAAAACAGTAAAGGTTTTAAAAAGATTTAAGGGCGCCAGTATACTAGTTTCATCTTAACAAGATGATTACAAGAAGAATGAAATTATTATTTGACTTCTGTGTCTAGCAATCAATGCAAGCATTTTTTATTTTACATAAGAATCTGCAGTCTAGTGATTAGAAGACTGCGGATTTTATGCATTTATGAGAAACATTGGTACGTAGAATTTAAAACAGTGGAGGTATTCAAAAGATTTAAGGTCGCCAGTGTATTCGTTTCACATAATAAGATAATTAAAAGAAGAATGAAATTGTTATTTCACTACAGTGTCTTGCAATCAATACAAGCATTTTTTATTTTGCATAAAGATCACGGATTTTATGCATTTATGACAAACATGGATACATACAATTTAAAACAGTGAAGGTTTTAAAAAGATTTAAGGGCGCCAGTATACTAGTTTCATCTTAACAAGATGATTACAAGAAGAATGAAATTATTATTTGACTTCTGTGTCTAGCAATCAATGCAAGCATTTTTTATTTTACATAAGAATCTGCAGTCTAGTGATTAGAAGACTGCGGATTTTATGCATTTATGAGAAACATTGGTACGTAGAATTTAAAACATTGGAGATATTCAAAAGATTTAAGGTCGCCAGTGTATTAGTTTCACATTAATAAGATAATTAAAAGAAGAATGAAATTGTTATTTCACTACAGTGTCTTGCAATCAATACAAGCATTTTTTATTTTGCATAAAGATCACGGATTTTATGCATTTATGACAAACATGGATACATACAATTTAAAACAGTGGAGGTTTTAAAAAGATTTAAGGGCGCCAGTATACTAGTTTCACCTTAATAAGATGATTACAAGAAGAATGAAATTATTATTTGACTACTGTGTCTTGCAATCAATGCAAACATTTTTTATTTTCCATAAGGATCTGCAGTCTAGTGATTAGTAGACTGCGGATTTTATGCATTTATGAGAAACATTCGTACGTAGAATTTAAAACAGTGGAGGCATTCAAAAGATTTAAGGTCGCCAGTGTATTAGTTTCACATTAATAAGATAATTAAAAGAAGTATGAAATTGTTATTTCACTACTGTGTCTTGCAATCAATGCAAGCATTTCTTATTTTGCATAAAGATCACGGATTTTATGCATTTATGACAAATATGGATACATACAATTTAAAACAGTGGAGGTTTTAAAAAGATTTAAGGCCGCCAGTTTACTAGTTTCACCTTAACAAGATGATTACAAGAAGAATGAAATTATTATTTGACTTCTGTGTCTAGCAATCAATGCAAGCATTTTTTATTTTACATAAGAATCTGCAGTCTAGTGATTAGTAGACGGCGGATCTTTATGCATTTCTACCAAAATTGAGTAGATGGAATTCAGAAATGTTGGAAATTTTGAAAAATTGAAGATGGCAACATATGATTTCTGCTGTATTAAAATCATTAATTTTATTTTGCATAAATACTGCGGATCTTTATGCATTTCTACCAAAATTGAGTAGATGGAATTCAGAAATGTTGGAAAATTTAAAAAATTGAAGATGTCAATATATGATATTTGCTGTATTAAAATCATTCATTTTATTTTGCATAAAGACCCTAGTAGACTGCGGATGTTTATGCATTTCTATCAAAATTGATTAGATGAAATTCAGAATTGTTGGAAAATTTAAAAAATTGAAGATGTCAATACATGATTTCTGCTCTATTAAAATCATTAATTTTATTTTGCATAAATACTGCGAATCTTTATGCATTTATACCAAAACTGAGTAGATGAAATTTAGAATTGTTGGAAAATTTGAAAAATTGAAGATGTCAATATATGATTTCTGCTCTATTAAAATCATTCATTTTATTTTGCATAAAAACCCTAGTAGACTGCAGATCTTTATGGATTTCTACCAAAATTGAGTAGATAAAATTCAGAAATGTTGGAAAATTTGAAAAATTGATGATGCCAGTATATGATTTCTGCTGTATTAAAATCATTCATTTTATTTTGCATAAATACTGCGGATCTTTATGCATTTCTACCAAAATTGACCAGATGGAATTCAGAAATGTTGGAAAATTTAAAAAATTGAAGATGTCAACATATGATTTTTGCTGTATTAATATCATTAATTTTATTTTGCATAAATACTGCGGATCTTTATGCATTTCTACCAAAATTGAGTAGATGGAATTCAGAAATGTTTGAAATTTTGAAAAATTGAAGATGTCAATATATGATGTTTGCTGTATTAAAATCATTCATTTTATTTTGCATAAAGACCCTAGTAGACTGCGGACGTTTATGCATTTCTACCAAAATTGAGTAGATAAAATTCAGAATTGTTGGAAAATTTGAAAAATTGAAGATGTCAACATATGATTTCTGCTGTATTAATATCATTAATTTTATTTTGCATAAATACTGCGGATCTTTATGCATTTCTACCAAAATTGAGTAGATGGAATTCAGAAATGTTTGAAATTTTGAAAAATTGAAGATGTCAATACATGATTTCTGCTGTATTAAAATCATTAATTTTATTTTGCATAAAGACCCTAGTAGACTGCGGATCTTTATGCATTTCTACCAAAATTGAGTAGATAAAATTCAGAATTGTTGGAAAATTTGAAAAATTGAAAATGTCAACATATGATTTCTGCTGTATTAATATCATTAATTTTATTTTGCATAAATACTGCGGATCTTTATGCATTTCTACCAAAATTGAGTAGATGGAATTCAGAAATGTTTGAAATTTTGAAAAATTGAAGATGTCGATATATGATGTTTGCTGTATTAAAATCATTCATTTTATTTTGCATAAAGACCCTAGTAGACTGCGGACGTTTATGCATTTCTACCAAAATTGAGTAGATAAAATTCAGAATTGTTGGAAAATTTGAAAAATTGAAAATGTCAACATATGATTTCTGCTGTATTAATATCATTAATTTTATTTTGCATAAATACTGCGGATCTTTATGCATTTCTACCAAAATTGAGTAGATGGAATTCAGAAATGTTTGAAATTTTGAAAAATTGAAGATGTCAATATATGATTTCTGCTGTATTAAAATCATTCATTTTATTTTGCATAAAGACCCTAGTAGACTGCGGATGTTTATGCATTTCTATCAAAATTGATTAGATGAAATTCAGAATTGTTGGAAAATTTAATAAATTGAATATGTCAACATATGATTTCTGCTGTATTAATATCATTAATTTTATTTTGCATAAATACTGCGAATCTTTATGCATTTATACCAAAACTGAGTAGATGAAATTTAGAATTGTTGGAAAATTTGAAAAATTGAAGATGTCAATATATAATTTCTGCTGTATTAATATCATTAATTTTATTTTGCATAAATACTGCGGATCTTTATGCATTTCTACCAAAATTGAGTAGATGGAATTCAGAAATGTTTGAAATTTTGAAAAATTGAAGATGTCAATATATGATTTCTGCTGTATTAAAATCATTCATTTTATTTTGCATAAAGACCCTAGTAGACTGCGGATGTTTATGCATTTCTATCAAAATTGAGTAGATGGAATTCAGAAATGTTGGAAGATTAAAAAAATTGAAGATGTCAATACATGATTTCTGCTCTATTAAAAGCATCAATTTTATTTTGCATAAAGACCCGCAGTCTATTGATTCGGTACCGACATATTTAATAATGCGAACAATATTTCGAATAATGATACAGCAATTTCGAGTGATGCCTCAGAGTCAATAATCCGGTAAGCAATCTGCTCCAGATCTGCTACGGATCTGGCGTGGATTTCGCAGCGGGAGCAGACCAATTAGTTATCGATTCGAAAAATTTCGTGCGCGTGCGACGAATGGCGGGCCGCGATAGATACAGGTATAATTGCGCGAAACGAGAGCCGAATAATCGGAACAAAGAGTCGCGAATCCGGTAATCCGAAGCTGGCGTTCCGCGATTACGGCAATCGACGTATGCAATCAAATTACACAACAGAATTAATACGGAAGAGGAATTCGATACCCGGAAAATGTTCCCAGGAGCGTGTACCGGTGCTATCAGGGGCCCATTAATTACGGAGGCCCTTAATTAATTAGCATGGTACCGGTAGAGTTCTCGGTATTTGAAGCGGCGCGGTCTGTCTCGGGCGCCAAGCGTCTCGGGGAGACGAGGATGGGTTTTCTTCGCGGAAAACGTGTGTCCCGCGAGAAAATGTTTATTAATTTCGCCGCGTGAAAAGGATGCACTCACGAGATGAAACTCCGAGAGCGTAGACGACGGCGAATCGAGACTTCAGTCCGGTTTATTAAGGCTCCTCGCGTTCAAAGAAATTTTAATACGACATTTTCGGATTACGCCGGGTCCGGAGGAAATAAAAAAAGAAAGAAACGCGACTCGGCGATGAAAGCGGTCCCTAATGAAATCTCCTAGTTTCGAGCAGCCGGTGTTTATCCCTCGAGATGGCGAATTACCGAGCAACGTTCGCGGAGAAACGTGCTTATTTCTGCATTTTTCTAGAAAAGCGCGAGTCTACGTCTTCGAAAACTTCAGGTGAAATTCTGGAGAAGATTTCCGATCGAATTAGCCTGGATCTGTCACATGTAACAAAAATATAGTCCTCAGCAAGCGTCTTACAGCGCCGCGACGCCGGCAAGCGTCGTTAATAAATAAATAACTCTACATACGTTGCGTGCACCGGGATAAATCAATACCGGCCATTTCCGTATTCACCGCGCTGCAATTTGCCTGAAAACGTTCGGTTTTCAAGTAGCCCCCCGCGCATAGCGGTCCAGTTGTCTTTTATTCAAAACCGAGCGGGGAATTGATAATTTCGCGAGGATTGCCTGTAATTGTTGCGGAATAATTCGGCTGTAACCACACCCCCTCCCCTCTCGTAATACCGCATTATTACGACACACGCATCGATGAATGGCGCCGCGTGCATATAGCCGCAATTCATATTTAACGTGGTCGTTATTGCGGAACGTTAAATTAATTGTCGAACGATGTATCGACAGTCCGCGTCGCGATATCGATCTCGCGCGAGATTGACACGTATTCGCGTTTTCCATTTATACTCGGAAAACAGTGGGAAAGAACTGGGTCGGCGCGACGAGGCCCGGACCGGCCCGACGCGACCAGAAAATACGGCTACGAAATCGACGGCAGCTCGTTAAGTGGGATCCGGGATCTCGAGGAAAGAACTCGACACTCTCGATGAAATCTGCCCAATTAATTCCTCGTTATTCGATCGTGTAATGCTCGGGAAAATAATTCTCGCTTACCGTAATTGCCGTTAAATCGAACGAAACCATTATTACACCCCATTTTTCACCGACATCGTCGTTAGCGGATCTTCTGGACTCGAGGACAATGCCAAGTCGAATGATTAACAATGTTATATCGAAGGAAAACTGCACTGCAGAGTAATTATACCTTTCGTGTGAAGGTAGTGAAAACAAGTGGCTTTTAAACATTTTTTTCAGTGTAACTGTGGGACGTAAGGGGCTGGAACTTTTAGGGATCTAAGCGGGCGGTTTTGAGGTACAAGTGGTATTTTTTTGGTTCAATTCGTCTCATTATTTATCGTACAATCGTGTTTTGAAGCGGATCATTCTAGTGGCGCGGACACAAATTGAACAGTTACGGTAGAGACCGCTGCAACATTTACGGACAGAATACTATATATTCTCTGAACCGCGACGATATGATTCGCGGGGCTCGGTTCGTTAGCGAAATTTCAAGTGAACGCGAACGGCGTTCACAATACCGTTCGATTCGAATCGATCTCGAGCGTGTAGCCTCGCGAAAAGCTTCACTTCGGCCGAACCAGCCCTGGAATTGCTCGGCTCGTCGCCATACCAGCACGTATCGGCACTAGAGGCATAGAGGCACACTCGCACACTGCACTTCTGCATGGCGAAGTGCTGTCGGGATAGAACGGGACGGAACGTTCCGACGGACGGATGGACGGACGGACGGACTGGCGGACACACAACCGGCTGGAATACGAATGCTGTGACCCGAGCAAATATATGCGATGCGCGCCACTTCCTTGTAAACAAGGGCTGCTAAATGCCGTCAAGTGGATCCACGGGCTCGGGTCGAGGCCGCGTTCCAAACTTCTCTGCGAAACGAACCTTCTCCCGTCGAACAATTCACGCGACGATTGCACTTAATGCATTTCGATTGCGCGAATTTATGAGATATTCTCATCCTTCCGAATTATTTGAAAAATGTAGTTAAGGGCTGTGAAAGTGGCGCTTCGAAACGAGCACGGAACAATCGTCGTAAGATTCTATATCGCGAAGTCGGAACTGTTTAAAAATTGAAGATTTTATAAAAATTCAATGCTCCAATAATTTGCACGCCAAACAATTCACGCGACGATTGAATTTCGATTGCGCGAATTCTTTGAAAAATCTAGCCGAGGGCTCTGAAAATTGGCGCTTCGAAACGAGACTGGAATGATTGTCGCACGACTCGATGTCGCGAAGTTGGAACTGTTTAAAAATTGAAGATGATACAAAAATTAAATGCTCTCATAATTTCCACGGTGAATCATTCACGCAACGGTTGCATATAATGCATTTAAACTGCGCGAAATTTACCAGATATTCTCCTCCTTCCGTATTCTTTGAAAAATCTTGTCGAGGGCTCTGAAAATGGCGTTTCGAAACGAGCCCGAAACAATCGTCGCAAGATTCTATATCGCGAAGTTGGAACTGTTTAAAGATTGAAGAATTTATAAAAATTGAATGCTCCTATAATTTACACGCCGAACGATTCACGCGACGATTGAATTTCGATTGCGCGAATTCTTTGAAAAATCTAGCCGAGGGCTCTGAAAATTGGCGCTTCGAAACGAGACTGGAATGATTGTCGCACGACTCGATGTCGCGAAGTTGGAACTGTTTAAAAATTGAAGATGATACAAAAATGAAATGCTCTAATAATTTCCACGGTGAATCATTCACGCAACGGTTGCACTTAATGCATTTCGATTGCGCGAATTTATGAGATATTCTCCTCCTTCCGGATTCTTTGAAAAATCTAGTCGATTGCTCTGAAAAGTGGCGCTTCGAAACGAGCCTGGTACGATCATCGCAAGATTCTATGTCGCAAATTAGAACTGTTTAAAAATTGAAGATTTTATAAAAATGGTATGTTCCAATAATTTGCACGCCGAACAATTCACGCGACGATTGAATTTCGATTGCGCGAATTTACCAGATATTCTACTTCTTCCGAATTCTTTGAAAAATCTAACCGAGCTCTGAAAATTGCGTTTCGAAACGAGCCCGGGACGATCTTTGCAAGATTCCATGTTGCGAAGTTGGAACTGTTTAAAAATTGAAGATGATACAAAAATTAAATGCTCTAATAATTTACACGGTGAATCATTCACGCAACGGTTGCATTTAATGCATTTAAATTGCGCGAAATTTACCAGATATTCTCCTTCTTCCGGATTCTTTGAAAAATCTAGTCGATTGCTCTGAAAAGTGGCGCTTCGAAACGAGCCCGGGACGATCGTTGCAAGATTCTATATGGCGAAGTTGGAACTGTTTAAAAATTGAAGATTTTATAAAAATTGAATGCTCCAATAATTTGCACGCCGAACAATTCACGCGACGATTGAATTTCGATTGCGCTAATTTACCAGATATGCTACTTCTTCCGAATTCTTTGAAAAATGTAGTCGAGGGCTCTGAAAATGGCGCTTCGAAACGAGCCCGGAACAATCGGCGCAAGATTCTATGTCGCGAAGTTTGAACTGTTTAAAAATTGAAGATTTTATAAAAATTGTATGCTCCAATAATTTGCGCGCCGAACAATTCACACGACGATTGAATTTCGATTTCGCGAATTTACCAGATATTCTACTTCTTCCGGATTCTTTGAAAAATGTAGTCGAGGGCTGTGAAAGTGGCGTTTCGAAACGAGCCCGGAACGATCTTCGCAAGATTCCATGTCGCGAAGTTGGAACTGTTTAAAAATTGAAGATGATACAAAAATTAAATGCTCTAATAATTTACACGGTGAATCATTCACGCAACGGTTGCATTTAATGCATTTAAATTGCGCGAAATTTACCAGATATTTACCTGAAATTGGCGCTTCGAAACGAGCCTGGAATGATTGTCGCGCGACTCGATGTCGCGAAGTTGGAACTGTTTAAAAATTGAAGATTTTATAAAAATTGAATGCTTCAATAATTTGCTCGCCAAACAATTCACGCGACGATTAAATTTCGATTGCGCGAATTTACCAGATATTCTACTAGTTCTGGATTCTTTGAAAAATCTAGTCGATTGCTCTGAAAAGTGGCGCTTCGAAACGAGCCTGGTACGATCGTCGCAAGATTCTATGTCGCAAATTAGAACTGTTTAAAAATTGAAGATTTTATAAAAATTGTATGCTCCAATAATTTGCACGCCGAACAATTCTCGCGACGATTGAATTTCGATTGCGCGAATTTACCAGATATTCTCCTCCTTCCGAATTCTTTGAAAAATGTAGTCGAGGGCTCTCAAAGTGGCGCTTCGAAACGAGCCTGGAACAATCGTCGTAAGATTCTATGTCGCAAATTAGAACAATTAGAACTGTTTAAAAATTGAAGATTTTATAAAAATTGAATGCTTCAATTTGCAAGCCGGACAATTCACGCGACGATTGAATTTCGATTGCGCGAATTCTTTGAAAAATCTAGCCGAGGGCTCTGAAAAGTGGCTTTTCAAAACGAGCCTGGAGCAATCGTCGCACGACTCGATGTCGCGAAGTTGTAAATGTTTAAAAATTGAACGCTCCAATAATTTGCACGCCAGTGAATAGTCCGATACACATGCTCCGAAAAGGCTGCGGGGTCGACTTGCGATAAAACGTTAATATCGACACACCGTGGGAAAGGATTCGGAGTATTAACGAAGCATTATCGTAATAAGCACTTCTGGAGATAGTTCGTTACCGGAGATTCCTGTTCCGCGGCCAGGCACATCTACGACGTACGCGTCCCTGTAATGCCGATGTAATGCCGATGTAATGTGATGCAGCACGACACGCAACGTATTTTGCTGCCTGCCGGCGGATCACGATCCTCGCGGAAATTTTAGGAAATCACGGGATGCCGACCAAAGGAAGTTTCTATTTAAATCTAGCCGTTTCTTAACGGACGAGCGCCTAGCTATCATATTCGCATTTCAAACAGAGTTGGGTGTAACCGTGTTCTCGAAATATTAGATCTAGTAGTTGCAGGACTGCGGATTTCACTTATTCGAAAGAAGAACGAGCAGCTGTGATTTCAAACGACGAAAACATTGGAAGAATGAAAAAATTCTGTTACATTAATTTCTTCGAATTTGAAGTGAGATAATAAAATGTTCATTCGAATTTGTTGGAGCTCGGAAGAAAAATGAGCAGCTGTGATTTCAATCGGCGAAAACATTGGAAGAATTAAAAAATCCTGGTACATTATTTCAATCGAATTTGAAGGAAATAAAATGTTCACTCGTATTTGTTGGGACCCGAAAGAAAAATGTGATTTCAGACGACGAAAACATTAGAAGAATGAAAAAATCCTGTTACATTAATTTCCTCGAATTTAAAGTAAGACAATAAAATGTTCACTCGAATTTGTCGGAGCTCGGAAGAAAAATGAGCAGCTGTGATTCCAAACGGCGAAAACATTGGAAGAATTAAAAAATCCTGTTACATTATTTTCATCGAATTTGAAGTAAGAAAATTGTTCACTCGTATTTGTCGGAGCTCGGAAGAAAAATATTTTTCACGAGTGCTCTAACTTCGAGAGACGGATCAGCCTGGTCGCAGCCAGGTTTTCGGATTAGTCGCGAAAATGTCGGAGATCGTGCGAGCCACCCGTTAAATGGTTCCACCTTCGGCGTGAGACCGGCCGAAGATATTCCTGAAGCGACCATATATCTTTGGAATTGCGTAACGTGCGCCGAGCACGTCGGAAAGAGAGAAAAAGGCGTCGCGCGAGAGAGGAGAAAGGGTGTGCGCGATGGGACAGAGACGGGGAGACTGAGAAAGTAGGAATCGGTGGATAGGTAGAGCGCGGCAGAGAAGATAGAGAAGGAAATTGCGCTGTGCTGCACGGAGCGTGCTCTCGGCTCTCGTTGCAACGAGAGATTGGCCGTAGAAAGTGCATTGGGAAAGCGAACGGGCGAGCGCATAAACGCGACCATAAATTATTTGTCCCGCGGTCGCGTATGTGCGCGCCGCGTGTCCCTTTCCACTCGGTTGGGATTAGCGGGGCTCGTCCTTTAACGATCCCTAGCTCCTTATTAAGCCGAGCCCCGTGGACTCGATATCGGGATTCGAAAGCTTCGCTCTAGACAGAGAGAGAGAGAGAGAGAGAACCGGAAGTTTCACTAAACTCGAAAGCTCCGGATAGAGGCGGCAGTTTCACCCGAACTCGCAGCAAGATCGAGATATCGAATAGATTACGGTGCCGCGGAACCGTTCGGACGCAGACTGTAACTTGAGATAAACGCTCATTACCGGACCACGGATCTTTATGCGTTTACAACGGCCACAAATTCATGCGGTGCAGGGAAGCAGTTGCAGTGACGAGCGAACGTGTGTGAACTTGTGGAAAATGAAGATAGCACCACCAATCGAAGCAGGAATAAAATGAAAATTGATTTCATCCCTCAATGACTTTTTATATTTCAACCAACTAATTTCTTCAGAAACGCATCAAAATCCGCAGTCTAGTAATCGTAAATGAAAATACAGCGGAATTCCGTTTACACGAAACGAAAATCATAGTTAAGTGGGGGACAGGTGGACTCCTATTATGGAACCATCTTGTCTCCCGAGAGTTTCCTGCAAATGGAGTTCTACTGTAAGCCGTTACATATTGTTGATAGCATTCACCTCGTAAGTACTACACTGCGGATGTTTATGCAATTTTCAATTTTTGCAGACGAACTTGGAATAAAATTTTTTCCACGAAAGTGGAATAAAATACGAGAAAATGAAAATTGTACTAAATTCTGTCGAATTTTATATTCCATCCTTTTCTGGAAATTTTCAGAAGCCATAAACGTGTAAGGATCCACAATCTAGTGATTACAATCACCGAGTCTCGACCAGAGTTGTGCTAATTCAATTGCGCAATTGAATTACATTGCATTTCAATTATATAGTAATTCAATTACGTCGTAACTGGATTACATAATTCAAACCTTTCAATTAATTCAATTACTAATTCAATTACTGAGTATTTTAATCAAATGTGTAATTAAAATACAATATAATTGTAGCCAAAACTTATTATAAATTATAGCCCAGAACTTGGAAGAAATGCGATATATAATATTATATTTTCATGTTTTTCTTTATATACTTGTTTGCTGTCTGTGCGGCGTAGTTTCTATTCCTCATCCTCGTTCATAATACGTAATGGTATTTAATATTTATGGTTGAAATTTAAAAAATGTGTAACGCAGAAGTTATTTTTGTTCAGATATCATTATAAATTTATAAATAATAAATTCTGTTTGAAACCTCCACATGGATTTTTCAACCCCTTCTTACCTATTACTTCATTATTCTTTAATTTTTAATTTTAATTTAATTACATCGTAATTCGTAATTAACGTAATTAGAATGCATTTTATGATTGTACTCCAATTGCAATTACGAATTACATTGTAATTTAATTGAATGAATATCTGAATTATAAATTACAATACATACAACTGAATTACAATGTAATTCAATTGTTTTGTCATTATAATTCCTGGAGTAATTCAATTGTAATTCTGCACAACTCTGGTCTCGCTCAAATAATTCAACCCTTTGCACTCGGAGCTATTTTAACTGGAAAGTTAAACAAATCTTCTGATCTAGAATATTTCCTATGATTTTTGAAATTTTATAGATATGAAATTGGTGTACAGTAAATTCTCATTTGCTGTCCAACAGCCGTGTTTTGCACGGACAGCGGTCGTATAGGGACACTATTTTATGACCGCGTCTACCGCGTCGAGACTTGGATAGCCATATTTGGAGCAAGACAGAGTGAAATACGGATCGCGTGGCCGAAGCGTGTCGCCGCACAGAGGAACCTTTCGTCCAAATCGGAGACAAAATTATAGAAATGAGGTAGAGCGATGAAATTTTTTAAAAATTATAGCTGAAACTTGACAGAATATGGGAAAAATAATGAAATTATGGTACGAACGTTTTATAAACTTGAGAAAATTCGTTAAACTCTCACAATTTCAAGAAAATTACAGTTTTTTCAATAACACGGGCGGAAAAAATTTTTTTTTAACATGCAGCACGTAATTTCCTGTAGATTTTTTCACGCTGATTTGAAATCTGGTCTCAAAATTTGTCTACGACCTCAGGATTTCACAACAAATCGATTTTTGTGAACGAATTGTTTAACGAATTTTCTCAAGGTTATAAAACGTTCGTATCATAATCTTCCTATTTTTCCCATATTCTGCCAAGTTTCGGCTTTAATTTTAAAAAAATTTCATCGCTCTACCTCATTTCTATCGAAAGTTCTTTGATTTTGTCTCCGATTTGGACGAAAGGTTCAACTGTGCGCCGTCGCCGGCACAGTTTAAAGGCCCGCGTGTTCTCACAATGTAATGCCAATTAAAAATGCTTTGTTTTTCATTACATATTTTCTATGGGACTTTCACTTACTTATTTCTGGCATGTTTCTGATTAAAATAAGACCAAACACGATATAATTCCAACTGCATTTAATGGTTTAATCGAGGATGAAAGTATCGGTCGCAAGGAAGGTCAGCGTATAGGAAAGATTAGATACCGATACATTTAATAACGTAAACAATATTTTGAATAATGGTACAGCAATTTTTAGTGGTGTCACAGAGGGAACAACGAGTGCAAAGGGTTAAGAATTGGTGAACAGCGTTATCTTGATTTCTATGAGACGTAGATATGAATTTTTCACTTGTTCTTGCGTGACTGAGTCGGTCAAAAAAGGGGATCGGAAGGGACTCAGGCTGCCCGTGGAGCATGTCTCGCCGATTTGATCGATGTCCGAGATCGACGCGTGGGCGGCGTACGGGAGGAAGAGATTATACGGGCAGCGAACAGGTGTTGTGCAACGAAAACGCGGAAATGCGATGTCGATAAACTCGTCTAAGCGAAAGAGGCCCAGACGCTCAGACCGGCGTCGCCAGACTCTCACTTGCCCTCCCCTTTCTTCGCCACCCGTTCCCCCTCGCCGCGTTACAGAAATATACCGGGAAAATTATGTCACTAATGCGCTGTGGATATATCTCTAGGCGTGGAAACGGCTCGGCTCGGCTGGAAGCATCCCCGCTCGAGAACTTCGAGAAAACATCGCCGCAGTACCGAGCAAATAATTGCTGGAGGCTCCGGCGTCTCCTGTTTCGAGAAATCAACGTTTCCTCTCGGAATAGAAATTTTCCCTCTTCCTCTAAAGTCGTTCTTTCGACGCGGCTTCGCGCCTGAATAAGAGGTTATGTCATATTCAGAAGCCGAGACAAATCTGAGTTAAACTTCGCTTTGGGGGACCAAAAATCTTTAAATTTACTCTTATACGATCCTGTAGATTCTCGCGAGAAAATGCCGGAAATCCAAGCTTCCATTTATGACAAAAATGAGCACGTACAATTCAAAGCAGTGGACATGTGAAAACTATTTAAGGACATCGATATATTAGTCTCAGCTTAATAGGACAATTAAAAGAAGAATACAATCTATATGTGACTCCTGTGCCCTGCAATCAATGCGAACATTTTTTATTTTGCATGAAGATCTGCAGTCTGATTATAAACGTTGAACGCTCTCCTCTCGCGCGTTGAACTAGTCGCGAATTCAGGAACAGTTCGAGTGAGTATAAAGGTGTTGAATTGACGCGAATTCGCGGAATGATTATCATACAGCCGATATCATATTCGATGGTTGAAAGTCGCGACTGATATTAGTTGCGTGTCTTCTCCTCCCCGTTACGATACGCAGAATTATTTTCGCATGCATGCCACGATACGCGGAACACCTCGAGATTTCATAAGCATTTCTCCGTCGGAAAATGGAGGGGCGAAGAAGAAGAAAGAAAGAAACGTGCTTTCTCAGTACTTTTCGAATGAACTTTATCTATTTCACGGAAACGGGCCAGTATTTCCGTTTCTCATGGATATTCATTGAAATGTCCCCGGTTGTACAGCGTTCCTGAAAACGCGGCGAAAGTTCCCTCGGATCGGACAGCTTGAAATGCGTCCCGATCGTGACTCTCATCTCGCGAGCGTTTACGTTTACGTACATAGCTGTCTCCGTACCTATGCAGTGTAGTATGCACATAGGGAGAGACCGGTGCTCGCGCGCATTAACGAGAAATCGATCGGTTCTCAGCCGTGTATCGCCGAGAGAGCTGAAAATCTTGCGGCACGATCGCGAACGAACGGTGAAATCGCACATAGAAATTCGCTTCCATCGCGCGGCGAAGTATCATGACGTCCCGTGTGTCGTTTTAACGACGTTCTTCAAACAACCATTAACTTCCGAAGAAAACTTTTCAATTGCTTTCTCGAATCCTCGTTTCCACCGTGAAATGTCGACTGGGCGAAGGATCGGGCCCGTTCACCGTGTTTGCGGTCGAATATGACAGTGTATAATACGCTAGAGGACTAAAATCGGACAATTTACATTGAATAGCTTGATTGCATACAATTGCTTCTTTGAATTGAACCGGCACGGGAAAAGTTCACGGTTAAAAAATTTCAAATCGCCTCGATTAATTAGCACATCCCTTATCGCTCTCGCCGGTAAGAGCGTGTCGTAATTCGCGCGGCGAATCAACCGTCGCACCAGCCCTTACGTAAGCGACTTACCAGGCGTGTCTTAACAAATTACGTAATAATTATCTCATAACTAAATTACATAAAAGCGAGCACGTCGAAACACTTCGCTATCGCCGGCCACGTTTGCGGTAGCACATTTCGAGACCGAATTTAGTTCGATTTTTCTTATTATTTATTGTATAACATGCACGTTTCTCGAAAGTGTGTTTTTTCGAGCGTTCGGTTTTTGACGATTCGAATATGCCGATGGCAGGAATTCGAATCAGAACTCGAATGTGTCACCCGAATCAATTCCCCTTCGATCGGTAAACAACCGTTCAAACAATCCTGTTTCGTTTCGTTTCGCAGGCGGACATCGGCAAAAAGGGGAAAGCGACAAAAAAAGGCAAGCGAATATTCGCTGGGCCGGAAATCGAAGCGAAACGAGTCGATCCTATCGAAGTCGGGATGAAGAGAGCGAGAGGGGGACTCGGGGGATGATGGGGTCCGCAAAATGTGACGTACTACCGTGGAAAAACATGTGCAATTCGTCCACTGCTTACATGATTTCCCAATTTCCGTTCGCTACAGTAAGGTGAAGTGCTAGACAGTCCAAAAGTGATACCTAAATCTGGACAATTGAATTTTCATAGTAAAATCAGTAATTAAGAGTTTAAATAATTATATTATATATTCTGAGGCCTTAGCTACAAGTAGGTGTGAATATTATTTCATTAAGACATCAATTGAAATTTAAAAATGAATTCAAAGTTCATCTGAAAACAGTATACAAAATAGTCTATTTACATGCGAATCATGTGCATTTATAGTTCGAACTTTTGTTAGAAAAAAAGATATAATTTAAGCCCTCAGACAAAAAATAATTATCACGCATAATAATATTGATATTTTAAAATAAATTGGCAATCAAACTTAACGTAAATAATAATTATTAATCCAAATATTAGATGTCCAAGATTAGGACTGTTTTCAAATATAAGTACTCCATACTGGGACGCGATGACAGTAGCTGTCCCACTCTAAGCTTATACGCAATGTGCTTACGCCTGAAGCCGGACACGTGTTTGTGAATAAAATCAACGCATTGTTTGCAAATTATTTAACTACATGTACGTATAATTAGTCTTCTATTAGCTTGAATAACGTATGTAGAAAATGTATTCCGGTTGTGACGTTAATAATACTTTATGTTTACATCTTAAATCTATCAGTATTACTACCTAACCTTAAAAGTTGTATTGTGACAAGTTTTATTAAAACAGTGAATGAAAATAAATATATATTTGGTTAAATAATACAATACTATAATCTATGATAAGAATACTACATATTACGCAAAGCATCTTCTATTCGTCATGCGCAACAGCGCCACCAACCAACGTTTTAGGTTATGTTCGCTCGATCAACTCGTAAATTGAATTTGTCCCGATATAGGCTTTACTTCTGTCCAGGTACTAGCTTAGATTGGATTTAATATGTCCAACTGTAGGTTTGAATTATTCTTGTTAATACAATTAAGATATTAACCTAAACAATAATTTTTTTATTTTAAATTACTTTACAAACTCTGAACTGTATGTTAAAACTCTTAAGAAATTGTTTTTGTTTATTTAAAGTGATAAAATTTAAAATAGAAAGACATGCTGTCCAGGCATAGGGCACTTCACCTTATGTGTCTTAGCGGTAACTTCATTTTGAACACTTCACTTAAATTTCAATATTGTTCACCTGTCAAGAATCTACAGGGTGTGCGATAAATGTTGTACTTCCTATGTAGAAGAAGTAATGGTCATCTTTGATATTTGTGAAAGAAACTTGCCGGAAAATTGTTGTTAAAGTCTATTTTTACGTCATACTTTCCACTCGTCGACTATACAGAAAGTTTGAAAGGAACCGTACGTCGCGAACAAATTGTTATTTAGATAATATCTGTGGTTGCTAGGAAAAACGTCGCAGGTCACAATTTGAAGAAAAGTTTACGCTTTAATTGAGCTGTAGGCTGAGCTGTAGACAGTGTTGGGCAATAAATAAATTTATTTAAATAAAAATTTAGATAACAAGTTATTTATTATTCGAGCAAGTCTAAATGAATTTTTTAAAATAATATAGTCGAAAAAAAGAACAACATTTTTTTGTTTGACGCTTCGTTTTCGAGAAATTCGAGTTTGAAAATGCAGCGAGTACACGTGCTATTAGGTATCGTCTGACGCGTCTGACCATGATCAACGAATTCTACTTTGTGCATATACTAAAGCACGCGAGCCTGGCGGAACTTCAAACTCGATTTTCTCGAAACCGAAGCGTCAAACGAAAAAATGTTATCCCTTTTTGTCGACTTATTTTTACATGCAGTGTCACCCCCTGCTCGGTTGTACCACCTGTCCGGCCACTGTCTGTATATTTTAAATTTTCTTTAAGGGCCTATATAAAAAAGTTTGATAAAATGCCTTCTTTATTTTTGCATGTAACCTTGTAAATTATAATTTTTGGAAAATCTTTTTCGCATATCATTTCGTTAACCAATGCTTCTAATTGATTATAAAAAATCAGGTCGTTTGGCACAATTATAAAAAAGTTATTCTGTTTTGAAGGGTGTACGAATACTTTTTACGCTCACTGTATGTGTAAGAATGGATACAAGGTTTTCTTTAATATTTGGCAACTACGAATTTATCATCTGAATGGGCAGGGAGACGATGACTCGGTACTAAGTTCATAGTTCACTTCTTCAGCTCATACAAATGAAGTTTTCCAGTTCTTGTTGCAAAACCAGTGACACCGAAAGCTGTAGCTGGTGCTCTATAGTTGTGCACCGCGCTGTACTACAGACTACAAGACGCTTCAGCAAGAACTAACCCACGGTCGCGCGCACGTTAGTACGCGGAGCGGGCAAATGTTTTTCCGCGTGTACGCGCTTCTCGCGGCCCGGTCGACGACGTGAGACGTGAGAAACCAAGTGGCTCGAGCTTCAGGTTCACTGCCACGGGCATTATTACGCAAGAAGAACCTATCGTTCGTTCCTCCTGTTACGCCTTAATCGCGCTTAATTAATCGCCTAATTGCCGACCTGCCAATTAAACGACCTCTGGTGTCGGCACGAGTTGCGCCCGCCGGATCAATTTTCTCGGGCTTATGCATATTCTAAACGGAGTCGCTCTCCTACGTTTCCTCGAGGAATACGACTTGCCTCCGGAAAAAATGAGCAATTAACGGCCCTGTTAGGCGAGAACGCGACAAAGAGATCGGAATTCCACTAATTTCAATAGTTTCCACAGTTACGGGAGAGACCGTCGCGACAGTTACGGAGAGAATACATCTGTGACTACCTGTTTGTTTATTTTATATTTATTATATAGTTATTCTTTTAAAAAATTCACTTGTTCACCACAGAGCTCAGCACAAAGTTAATCAAACTTTTTAATCGGTTTTTATGCAATTATCGCTTTTGAAAATTTTCAAAAAATGCTAGGATATAAAGTATGACAGAATTTAGCGCGATTTTAATTTATTTCAGATCTGAGAAGGCTACTACCACATAAAATGAGATTTTATTTGATTCTAGATTCTTAAAATTCGTGTAGAAAAATTGCAAAATGCATAAACATCCGCAGTCTAATAATAAATTATGAAATCTTATGTTCGACTTCTAATAGTTCGGATTCCTTCGAGAAACTCGATATTTTTCCGAGACAAAGAGGAAATTAGAGATAAATCGAAAATCGTGTCAAGACTTTCGCTATGACCAGTTGAAATAGTTAAATCTTCATACGATTGCAAATTGCTCGGACTTCCAGTCTAATAGTCACGTTATTTTTGATTGTGCGGATCGCTTTGATATTCGAGTGGCCGGTCACTGGCCAGTTGAACCATTATCGGTTTAATATAATTCATAGGAGAATCAGAGAGGAACGCTGATCAAAGAATCAAGAGAATGGTCCGGCGGGTGTTCGCGTTTCGCGTAATCTCCAAGATCCCGGAAACTGGAAACTGAAAGCGCGACGCGGGTCCCACGTTCGATTCAATGGAGACTTTAGCGCGACCTTAAGCCGTATACGCAAGTGCAACGACCTCCGTCCGCTAATTATTCTCATTAACGGAAAAGCTGGAATCCATGGTATTGCTCGGAATGCCGGGATCTCGAAGGCGGATACCTTTTATGTACACCGCGCGCCAAGCCAGACACAATTGTAGTAGTTTTTTTTTTTGTTACCTGCTGTTACGTTAAACCGACTACTGGGAATGTTATTTTAACGAACGGTATTATTTAACGCACGCACACATACGTCATCTGTGATCTACTGTTTAAGGGTCTTAGGTAACGGGACAAAAAGATCGAGTACTTCGATCTCGATCGCATTGCGTTTTAATATGGATGCCCTGGTTTTTCGTATTGTTATCTTGTTGGATTATCTTGCAGTCTCGCAATATTAACATTTACTGTATTTCTTTCAACAATTTGTTAATGTTCCTCTAAAAAATATTACAATATTTGTCTGACTGTCCATTCTCTACTCGCTAATATATTCATTTATGTTCTTATAATGAGAATTTCTGCAAACATGTTAAATACAGAAAGGTTTTATTAGGTTGTAAAGAAAGAAATGCAGGATTTTTGTTCGATTTTATAAAACTCGATTTATTTGTTCGTTTATAGAACTCGTAGAAAATAATAATGCGAAAACCGCGTTTTGACATCTTGAAATAAAATATAATGTAATAAAAATTTGAATACAATTAAATGTCAAAAGCATAATTAAATGGAGCGTAAAACGAGCTTTAAAATGACATATAACTCATTAAGTTAAGGTAAATATTTATTGATATGAAATTGCAATTAAAACAAAGGAACAAAAATTCTGCATCTCTTTCTTTATAACCTAATAAATAATCTATACATTTTGGTTTACTACACAAGGGTTAACCCTTTGCACGGAGATATTTTAACTGGAAAATTAAACATTTCTTCCGACCAAGAATAATTCCATTGTGCATGGTATTTTAATTTTATGGATATGAAATTGGTATAGAACCCCGTACAATTCCTGAATATTTAGTAATTGATCAGTAGATTGCGGATGTTTATGCAGTTTGAAATTTTCGTAGACGAATTTTAAAAAACTCGAATCAAATAATAGCCTTTTCAGATCTGAAATCAATTAAAATTGCACTAAATCCTATTGTATTTTATATGCTACGCATTTTTCGAACATTTTCAAAAGCTATAATTGCATAAATATCCCCAGTCTACTGATTAGATACTGACATATTTAATCGTGTAAACAATATTTCCAATAATGGAGTCGAGTGCTGATCAGAGACCAAAAATAACAGTTAATCTAAAATTTTCTACGATAAAAATCATTAATAAAAAGTCGATTATTATTGAAATTTAAGGTAATCTACCTCGGAAAAACTGACGCCATCGGTCGACAGAGTCTCGGAAATATTGGACGGATCGTCTTACTCACCTGCAACAAAAGGCAAATTCATAGTTAGTTAAATTTACGAATGAATTGCAATAAATACCAGAAAGGATTGCAATAAATACACACATGTGTGCATACGCTAATGCTTGCATAAAAATCGTAGTCTCACAATACACTTTCACCCGACTCATGGTTACGCAATGCTCCAAAGATTGTTTAGGATTTCTCACTTAGGCTTGAAAAAGGAGTTCTAAACTACTGTTTACCAGCGATTCTGAAAGACACCTTTTTCCGAAACGATTCACCCACACATTACTCCCTGACGTGCGCTTGTCGCTCCCCCAAGTATTTGATACCGTAGTTCGTAATTAATTAGAGTCGCCAAAGGAGCGCGGTGTTATCGCGAGAAGCTGCAACTCCCTCAGGAAAGTATAGCTTCCAGTTAGGTTTAATCTGAAATTCTGGAAACCCCGGTGTATATTAGAGCCGCGTAACGAGCCCGCATTAATTAAGTTCCGCTTCCGTCTGCGACCGGAAGCGAGGCACTGGGAGTTTGCCGTCCAGTTAGCCGATATCCTGCGCGAGTCTCACTGCCAAAATTTTCCGTGCCATCGTGCGACACACCTAATCATCCAGTCAGTTCATCGGTAATACTCGCGAACAATATTATTCGTAAATAATATTTACATCATTCTTCTACCATTAGAAAAGAAGATACCACTTGTAAAAAGAAGACACCGTTGTATATGGATCGTTTATTTTGAAAGTGGTGTAAGTCCATTTTCTCTTGTTTTTTTATTTTTTTTTAAATTTTATTTACATTAAATTAAGCATGAATTACGTGATATCTCATTTTTTTCAAAAATGGACTTACACCACTTTCAAAATAAACGGTCCATATATTGATTAGTTAATTGATCATGTTCTATCCGGTCACATGCATTAACCTTAACTGCATCGAATCGGAAAGATCTATTTTCATATTTCTTATTAGGAAGCAAAAGATCACTGTTTGCCTAACAAGCGAACAAACATTTTTAAGTGGCGGCGTGAATTGATTAAATTCGCTAATTCCGAAACGGGCCCGTATGAAAACTATCTACTGTAATTTATCTCGCAATAAATTTATGTAAGAGGATGCAATTTATACTAACGTATGTAGATGTTGCGATAAAATTAGAAGGCTGTTTAGATTATCAAACACGAAATTATGGGAAAGTACCGCGGATTGTGATTGACGAATTAATTAGTTGTCGACAGATTAATCGTTCCCTGCAATTCTTGATGAAACGAATAGAACAACTGTTGTGAACAAAAGAGAAACAACCTCGGAAAATATGTTTAAATAATCCTGAACAACATCAACTATGTAGTAAGGACGAGAAGATTCGTCTGACGCGAAACTTCTCGATGAAATTAATCGGCACAAGTTTCCTGAGGAAATATAAGGGAAGAGATAAATAATGAAGGAGGAGAGAACAATGTCGGCGAGAGGGGAGTTAACAAAGAGGTAAATGGGGAACATAAATGCGACTGGAAGTTCGCCCGGAGGCGGAACTTTAAAATCATAAAAGCTTTCGTCCGCGGTGCCTGAATGAAGCCGGAAAAAATCGGGAAATTCACGAGCCACTGTCCAGCGAATCTGGTTTCGTTACTGTTCCACTCTCGAGTATCATCCTCGATACACCCTATTCGCGGTGATTCTCCCTTTTCGAAATGATTTTATCGGTCGAGGGTCTGCAGGCTTTTCAAATGTACGAGTTCAATGTTCGAGTGAAAAAAAATCGCTTCAAACGTTTTCAGGAATCGTCCCTTTCAAAGAAGTCCGACATTTTTGGGACACCCTTGACGTGTCTAACTCGGGATCTTAGACGTGTAAGTAATTTTAAAATTTTAGCTATTCTTAATTATTGTCTCGGTTAGGGTGGTGTCTAACAGCTAGCCACATATTGAGGTAAACTTTACCTTACCGGACTCAAAATTTGTGCGTTCCTCCCAGAGTTGTGCTAATTCAATTACATTGTAATTCAATTACGTAATTGAATTACATTGTATTTCAATTAATAGTAATTCAATTACGTCGTAAATGAATTAATATATAATTCAAATACAACGTAATTCAATTACTAAGTATTTTAATCAGATTTGTAATTGAAATACAATATAATTGAAACACAATGTAATTGAAATACAATGTAATTGAAATACAATATAATTGAAATGCAATTTATAATTGAATTACAGTATAATTGAAATACAATATACTTGAAATATAATATAATTGAAACACAATGTAATTGAAATACAACGTAACTGAAATACAATATAATTGAAATGCAATGTATAATTGAATTACAGTGTAATTGAAATACAATATACTTGAAATACAATATAATTGAATTACAATTTAATTCAATTACTTTGTAATTATAATTCTGGAGTAATTTAATTGAAAAAGAACTCTTCAGCACAATTAGTGAATTTTGAGCGCGGATATCTCGGAAACTATGCGAGATAGCGAAAAACTGAATAGAGTCAATCTTATGGCACATATTGTCAGATTTAATTTTGTATAGAATGGTCTTATCGCTAGGACGCATAGTTTCCGAGATATCCGCGCTCAAATTTCACTAATTGTGAAAAAGAACTCTACAGCACAATTAGTGAACTTTGAGCGCGGATATCTCGGAAACTATGCGAGATAGCGAAAAACTGAATAGAGTCAATCTTATGGCACATATTGTCAGCTTTAATTTTGTATAGAATGGTCTTATCGCTAGGGCGCATAGTTTCCGAGATATCCGCGCTCAAATTTCACTAATTGTGAAAAAGAACTCTACAGCACAATTAGTGAACTTTGAGCGCGGATATCTCGGAAACTATGCGAGATAGCGAAAAACTGAATAGAGTCAATCTTATGGCACATATTGTCAGCTTTAATTTTGTATAGAATGGTCTTATCGCTAGGACGCATAGTTTCCGAGATATAAGCGGAAACCCGAAAAAGGGGACCTTCTACGTGCCCCCTGCACCCCGCTCACCTCCTAGAAGTAGGGACTTTTAGTATGTTTACCTCCTAACTAGTCCAAACAAAGTCCCAAAGTTAAAAATTGTGTTCCTTCCATTTCCTTCTACACCCCCTTCATGAGCATTCATTGACTATTTACCGCTCGACTGGTTCGAAGGGGATAAAACGTTGACAGTTACGGTAGAGATCTTTTCGACAGTTACGGGGCGAATACTGCTGTATAAATGGGTCTCGAAGCCGTTGTCTGCCGTGGCACGGAGAAATGCAACCGCAGCTCCCCGTGTATCCCGGAAAAGCACGAAGTCCGCGGGATCGTCGTGTCGCGTCGCGTCGCCCGGAGCAGTGCCACGGGTGTCGAGTGTAGGACGACGATACGGAGCGTGAATAACGGGAATTCGAAGGTGAATGCACGGGTAAATTGCGAATTACGATACTCGGCGTACGGCGTCGCAACGTGAACGTTGCTCAGCTCCGCTCCGCTCTGCTCTGCTCTGCTCCGCTCGCGATCTTGGTGCCTGCACACTTGGGCGTAGCACGCATCGGCGGGTAACCGAGTAACCAGTAATTGACTCGGTACGAGACCAGGGTCTCGAATGTACGCAAAGCAGGCCCCCGAGAGAGTGGCGGGTACGTGATCGTGGAGAGGACCGAGGAACGTGCCCGCTGGAAACCGAATAAAAATTTCCGCGAGAGTCTCACTCTCTCTCTCGCCGGTTTGCCGAGGAATTTTGAGCGAGCGCGGGCCAACACCGTCCGCCTAAGAATAAATTCTCTCTCGAACGGCGAACTGGTTCCACAGGGAACCGCGAGGAATCTGTAATTCGCTCGGGCAGATCGCCGTAATGGCTTCCCTCGCTGGCTTCGATATAATTCCCTCTTTTTTCACCCCTCCGCCACGCGAAATATTCCCTTCCATCAAATTCGATGATCCTCCCGGAGAACTTCCGCACCCGCTACTTTATGGATTGTTCGAGAACTTCGGGCGAATAGCAGTCGATAAATACCGACCACCGAGTTTTTCAGATGCCGCTGATTGTCTAATACACCAGAGAATTTCCTGAACCACGCCGGAACCGCCGCTATTTCGATCTGAATGTCGGAAATGTGTTTCCACTTTTAATCATTTCGATCCTCTTCCGTTCCTCGTTTCACCAACTGAATCAGTCCGGTTTCAAACTGACACATTGGTAAAAGATCGATAAAATAAGAAGGTAAACAGTTATATGAAAATAACAGATTATTATTATTAGAAACAGCAAAACAGTATAACTTATTTCGAGAAAACTATGTCAAATTGACGCGAGAGACGGACGAGGGTTAATAAGCAGAAGGTAAATGTCTATTTCACTCCAGTTTGTTGCAATTCAGGTAGGAAATTTTTATTTCGCACGAAGAGAACTTCGAAGTACGTGTAAGCACCGATAAGCGAAAATCCGTTCTTACGGAGAACGACGCGAACTTCCGGTCCCGCTCGAAAATCGCGAAACGGAGTAAACAACGCTGTCACTATAATCCCTATTAAACAGGGAATTACAGGCTTCGTTCTGCATCCATTGTTAGCCGGGGCGAACGCACGGTGCGCTTCTAGCTACAGTACGGGATGCAATATCCGTCGAGTTGTATTGGGCGCGTGAAGCGGGATTATTGGTTTTATTATGCCTGACTCAGGCGCACCTCTGCCTTCGCCATTTTATTTTCACATAGTATTTGGCGCTTTCACCGATCGCGTGTACCGCCGCGCCGCGCGAAAACGGCTTTTAATAAATCCACGCCATCCGTGATCGCGAAATACCCGGCGAAATATCCGCACATAATATATCACGGTAGAATGGAGATTCAGATCCTGCGGGCTCGATCCGAGTCGTTTCGCTCGCGATCAACGTGATCCTTTAATATTGTGCATGCGCCATAATGTCCCCCATTTCTCTATTTTTATAGAAAATCAATTTTTCTAATAATTCTAATCTTTAGATTATGAATTGAATGATTTTCTAATTGATTTAAATGAATCTATCCAATTTTGTATAAAGCAACGTTTATATTTAATTTCGGCTAATAATCTTCAACAAAAAGAATTTTTACCTTGAAGGAAAGGATAAAGGTCAAGTTTGCGTAATTCAGAAATAAGGTCGCATCGGGTATAGGTTCTAAATGAACTATTTTCCTTATTTTAGCGTACTTGTAATTGCGTTTTGATACACCCTGTACATTCCCGATTGGTTCCAAAGAAAGTGACGTCTACAAACGACGCCTATGACACAACAATACCATCAATCACCATTCCAACCGACCGATCGACAAACCGCACATTTGTCTATCATTACTATGGCGCGCAACTCAATCAATTACACCTCGAATCAACCACTACATCTGTTAAACGTTTATTCACCGTCATCGAACGCGCAAACGTCACGCGTCCAAGCAAAACTGTCGCCTTATAATCGATATTTCGATATTAACGTTCCACAGAGACCCGTTAGCTGATATGTATCGATGTTATCCAATAATCTGAATGTTTACAAAGAAATTTCCACCCCCGAACCTGTCACCGTTTATTTAGCAAAAATAACATTTACAGTCGGTTACAGTAGCAATTTCCACCTATCATTATTGTAGCCGTAGAAGCTCAATATTAGACTAACCGTTAGATACCGCCCTAATCGAGACAAATCGCATTGTTTACAAAGAAATTGGACTTCCCCCCCCCCCGAACCTCTCACCGTTTATTTAGCAAAAGTGATATTTACAGCAGAAACTTCCATTTATCATTATTGTAGCCGTAGAAGCTCAATATTAGACTAACCTGTTAGATACCGCCCTAATCGAGACAAATCGCATTGTTTACGAAGAAATTTGACTTCCACCCCCGAACCTCTCACCGTTTATTTAGCAAAAGTGATATTTGCAGTAGAAACTTCCATTTATCATTATTGTAGCCGTAGAAGCTCTCAATATTAGACTAACCGTTAGATACCGCCCTAATCGAGACAAATCGCATTGTTTACAAAGAAATTGGACTTCCCCCCCCCCCCGAACCTCTCACCGTTTATTTAGCAAAAGTGATATTTACAGTAGAAACTTCCATTTATCATTATTGTAGCCGTAGAAGCTCAATATTAGACTAACCGTTAGATACCGCCCTAATCGAGACAAATCGCATTGTTTACAAAGAAATTGGACTTCCCCCCCCCCCCGAACCTCTCACCGTTTATTTAGCAAAAGTGATATTTGCAGTAGAAACTTCCATTCATCATTATTGTAGCCGTAGAAGCTCAATATTAGACTAACCGTTAGATACCGCCCTAATCGAGACAAATCGCATTGTTTACAAAGAAATTGGACTTCCCCCCCCCTCCGAACCTCTCACCGTTTATTTAGCAAAAGTGATATTTGCAGTAGAAACTTCCATTTATCATTATTGTAGCCGTAGAAGCTCAATATTAGACTAACCGTTAGATACCGCCCTAATCGAGACAAATCGCATTGTTTACAAAGAAATTGGACTTCCCCCCCCCCCCCGAACCTCTCACCGTTTATTTAGCAAAAATGATATTTGCAGTAGAAACTTCCACCTATCATTATTGTAGCCGTAGAAGCTCAATATTAGACTAACCGTTAGATACCGCCCTAATCGAGACAAATCGCATTGTTTACAAAGAAATTGGACTTCCCCCCCCCCCGAACCTCTCACCGTTTATTTAGCAAAAGTGATATTTACAGTAGAAACTTCCATTTATCATTATTGTAGCCGTAGAAGCTCAATATTAGACTAACCGTTAGATACCGCCCTAATCGAGACAAATCGCATTGTTTACGAAGAAATTTGACTTCCACCCCCGAACCTCTCACCGTTTATTTAGCAAAAATGATATTTGCAGTAGAAACTTCCATTTATCATTATTGTAGCCGTAGAAGCTCAATATTAGACTAACCTGTTAGATACCGCCATAACCAAGACAAATCGCATTGTTTACAAAGAAAGACTTCCACCCCCGAACCTCTCACCGTTTATTTAGCAAAAGTGATATTTACAGTAGAAACTTCCATTTATCATTATTGTAGCCGTAGAAGCTCAATATTAGACTAACCGTTAGATACCGCCCTAATCGAGACAAATCGCATTGTTTACAAAGAAATTGGACTTCCCCCCCCCCCGAACCTCTCACCGTTTATTTAGCAAAAGTGATATTTGCAGTAGAAACTTCCATTTATCATTATTGTAGCCGTAGAAGCTCAATATTAGACTAACCGTTAGATACCGCCCTAATCGAGACAAATCGCATTGTTTACAAAGAAATTGGACTTCCCCCCCCCCCCCGAACCTCTCACCGTTTATTTAGCAAAAGTGATATTTACAGTAGAAACTTCCATTTATCATTATTGTAGCCGTAGAAGCTCAATATTAGACTAACCGTTAGATACCGCCCCAATCGAGACAAATCGCATTGTTTACAAAGAAATTGGACTTCCCCCCCCGAACCTCTCACCGTTTATTTAGCAAAAGTGATATTTACAGTAGAAACTTCCATTTATCATTATTCTAGCCCTAAAAGCTCAATATTAGACTAACCGTTTGATACCGCCCTAATCGAGACAAATCGCATTGTTTACGAAGAAATTTGACTTCCACCCCCGAACCTCTCACCGTTTATTTAGCAAAAATGATATTTGCAGTAGAAACTTCCATTTATCATTATTGTAGCCGTAGAAGCTCAATATTAGACTAACCTGTTAGATACCGCCATAACCAAGACAAATCGCATTGTTTACAAAGAAAGACTTCCACCCCCGAACCTCTCACCGTTTATTTAGCAAAAGTGATATTTGCAGTAGAAACTTCCATTTATCATTATTGTAGCCGTAGAAGCTCAATATTAGACTAACCGTTAGATACCGCCCTAATCGAGACAAATCGCATTGTTTACAAAGAAATTGGACTTCCCCCCCCCCCGAACCTCTCACCGTTTATTTAGCAAAAGTGATATTTACAGTAGAAACTTCCATTTATCATTATTGTAGCCGTAGAAGCTCAATATTAGACTAACCGTTAGATACCGCCCTAATCGAGACAAATCGCATTGTTTACGAAGAAATTTGACTTCCACCCCCGAATCTCTCACCGTTTATTTAGCAAAAATGATATTTGCAGTAGAAACTTCCATTTATCATTATTGTAGCCGTAGAAGCTCAATATTAGACTAACCGTTAGATACCGCCCTAATCGAGACAAATCGCATTGTTTACAAAGAAATTGGACTTCCCCCCCCCCCCCCCGAACCTCTCACCGTTTATTTAGCAAAAGTGATATTTACAGCAGAAACTTCCATTTATCATTATTGTAGCCGTAGAAGCTCAATATTAGACTAACCGTTAGATACCGCCCTAATCGAGACAAATCGCATTGTTTACGAAGAAATTGGACTTCCCCCCCCCCCGAACCTCTCACCGTTTATTTAGCAAAAATGATATTTGCAGTAGAAACTTCCATTTATCATTATTGTAGCCGTAGAAGCTCAATATTAGACTAACCGTTAGATAACGCCCTGATCGAGACAAATCGCATTGTTTACGAAGAAATTTGACTTCCACCCCCGAACCTCTCACCGTTTATTTAGCAAAAGTGATATTTGCAGTAGAAACTTCCATTTATCATTATTGTAGCCTTCGAAGTTCAATATTTGGCTGCTCTTTTTTACTTTACTGGACTCAAAATTTGTGCCTTTCTCCTATAAATTATGATGTATTTGGTTTGTAATCCAGTAGATTTGTACCTGGTTGCTGGTCGAAGTTTCGGTCCTGTAGGAACAATGGTTCAGGAGTTATGCTTGCTTAAAGTTGTGCATTTTTCAGTGTTTGTGGCAGGTAAGGGCGTCGCCATATTAGTTTGTAGTCACGATCGCGCGCCGCTTACCGAGCAGAACCGCTACGTGGCAGCACGGGCACGCTTTAATGCTGATAATATATAGCGGGTATTGCGATTGTTGTTTTAATTTTGGATTACATGGCCACGATGTTGCGTTTGAACTGATCTGGGTTAGGTTTTTTTAAATATTTTCCACGATATTTCTTCTCCAACGTTTTCTGAGATATTTTCTGCATGTTAACGATATTACTATGTGCCCGTGCTGCCATCTAGCGATTCTAGCGAATATGGCGGCATCCTGACCTGTCAAAAACACTGCAGATTGCTGAACTTTAAGCAAGCATAACTCCTGAACCATTGATCCTACAGAATCGAAACTTCGACGTGCAGCCGCCCAGGGTACAAATCCACTGGATCACATACCAAATACATCATAATTAATAGGAGAAAGCAGAGTTGTGCAGAATTCACTCCAGATTGTTGCAATTCATTTTAGAACATTTTCTAATCAAAACCACTCGTGCAGCAAGCAAAGTTAGGAATTCGTGCACCTCTACCGTAAATGTGAAGTGCGAGACTTGAATCGCTTCTCTTTGTTCGGCACGCTACGAAGAATTACCGTTTGTAGAACTGTTACGGAATTACCACTGTAATTCCGAGATTATTATTAATGTTGTCGATTTTGCGACTCGGTAAGGAGAAGATCGTCGTTCCTCGCGAATTCGTGGCTGCGATAAGGAACACGAGGCGGAAGGGCTGGTACCGGCCGATAGAAAAGTATCGGTGATTAATCGCCGGCCGCTTCTCGCTCCTGTCTCCGATAAATTATCGATAAACGGTCCGAGTTATTGGCCGCCTTATCCTTTTCCGCGTCCGACGATTGTTGCTGGCCGTCCAGCAATTAATTCTTAGCGATGCGGCGCTTTGTAATCGGTCCTTAATAGACGCGCAGGTATTTATCACCGCTTGGTTTATAATTAAACGCCGGCCGCGGGACGATCGGTTGCTTAATGCGTGTCGACGGGTCGCGTTGTATTTATTGCCGGTAATTCCGCGACGGCATGGCTGTGACGCTATCGCAATCTACCGCGACGAGAGGCGAGCTCGGATTCACGAAACTTTGAGGACACGTACCCCGAAATTAACATTAGACCCTCCCGTATCCGAACGCTCATTCTCCGAACACCCTAATAACCGAACAGCGTTCTATAACTGACGTAATAGTGCATAGAAGTGTTTCTATTCACGCTATACAGGGTGTTCCAAAATTCCTTCAACATCCGGAAATGGGAGGTTCCTGAGATCATTTGGTGTGACATTTTCCTTTGTGAAAATGGCGTCTGCGGCTTTATTGAAGAGTTATTAACGAAAAACACTCGGTCAACTGACTGTGCTATTTTCGCAAAAGAACCTCCCATTTCCGGCTGTTGAAGGAATTTTTAGACACCCTGTAGTAGAACATGGAGAAGCAATCATGAATATTGATGTCCACGTCTCGCAAAGTTTGCGACGCAGCGATTCTACGCAACTTTAAATTAAAAATACCGCGGTACATTTTAACGAAACCGTTTGAAAATGCAGGCAGTCCTGTAGAATCTTTATTTATGCAAATTCGCATTATCAAGTTATTAGAATTTCAGAATGAAAATGTTATTTGAATCAAGAAGTCATATTGTTTCACAGGGTGTCCGAGAAGTGTACTCGAAAGCGGTGATTCCTGTGGTTCGTAGAAAACAAGAGAAACTGAATTTCGGCGGTGATAAACAATAGATAGGAAATGCACAATCGAACTGTGAAGTGCACTGAAAATCGCCCACGACAGACAATGTCCGTGGCATTTAGCCTCGGACAGAGCGCCAGACGAACGCTTATTATTTATGCAGAGAACTCGATATTGCGTTAAGGTTTGAGCTCTCGCTTTAACAGCGCCATTGTTCGATTCCCTCCAGATAGCCGTGCATTTTTCTCCCTCGACTCGTGCCGAACGTGTTCCCTTATCTTTCCCTTTGCGTTATATAACGGAGACAAAAGAGAAACAGTCGTAAAAAGGAGAGAGAGAGGGAGAGGGAGAGAGAACTTTTGATTCGCCCGGGAGAACCGCTCCAGCTTAGTCGAGGAGGATCGATCGAGATTCTGGCATAACGAGAGGGACTTTCTACTCGCGGAGTGGCGTGCTGCTCGTAAAGTTCAGCAAGGTTCATATAATTTGCGCTTACCGTAGTATGACGATCGGTTCCGTAGCGCGAGGCGTTAAACAATCTCACAAGAGGACGATGCACGCCGTGAAAACGCTTTCTAATGCATCGCCATGGAAACTAGGGGACATTGTTTATGGCCTCCGCTCGATCGTAAACGTTCCGTAAAAAGCGGCCCGTTCCGCGCCGAATTGATCGCGTTTCCCGTCGCGACGGTCGCAGCAATTCCGTTCATGACAATACACGAGCAAAATTAAAATAAAATGAGTGCATCAGGTATTTCACATCACAGTATTTTAAACTAAATTCATTCATATATTATACGGAATTCATTCAGTGTTAATATCCTTTAAATATCTCGAAACGAGAAATATTTGACTCGTTTTCCCTCAGGTTATTCTGAACTTATTCTTCGAAACTTTATTTGTAAAGTGAACCTGGTCGACGAGTGTGCATTAATTAATTAAAAATACTTTATTCTTGATGCACGTGAATGTCGGAGATAATTGAGAATTCGTGTTCAGTCGATACAAGTCCACCAGGAAGAAGCGAGGAGAAACGATGGAAATTTTTCCGACGATTCGGCGGCAGCAAATAGACGAGCGCGAAATTATTCAGGATCCCCCGAGTGCGTCTACATAATTGCTCATTCACGCGATCTCCCCCGGCGTTCGACCGTCGACCTGCATTTACATCGGTGCAGCAATGTAACTGCTTTAATATCGATCTGGCATCGAGAGGTTCGCGCCGGAGAAACTTTCCTAAGGCCGTGTTCGCAGCCCGGCGAAGTAACAAGTGCAGTATTTTGTAAACTGCTAGAGAAACTTTCGCCTGAATCAAACTTCCCAGCGGGGCTTTGTGTTTTTATTTACTTCCACGGCGGAAGGCGGACGTGTCGACGATAATGCCGCCCTTCCGAATCCTCGGCTTGAATGAATTCGAAATAACTACGGCGAAGCCTCGATCCAAGAAAAACCCTCGGCTCCGTGTTGTTTCCTAGATCCTGTAGTTCTACTATTTCTTCCTAAGTTAACAATTCTCAATTTCTGATATTAATTCCTTTTCATTTTCGTTCCAGTTTTGTGTCGAAATCAAAGAACTTTCGTTTGAAATGAGATAGAGCGATGATTTTTGTAGAAAATTAAAGTTGAAATATTGCAGAATAAGGGGAAAAAATCTTCAAAATCCTGAGCTAGTAGATGAATTTTTAAGAAAAAATCTAACCGACACATGATACTGGATAAATCACAATTTTCCTGTGACACTGCAGGTTAACACGGATTTTCAAAGTTAAAAAACGTTCTTACCATAATCTTCTGCAATGTTTCAGCTTCAGTTTAAAAAAGAAATCGTCGCTCTATCTTATTTCTATTGAAAGTTCTTTGATTTCGACACAAAATGCACCGTATAAGCGGAAAGCTCGGTTCACCGGTGACCGTCATCCCGGCGAATGCGTTAAATAATGCAAGAGCGCAACAGGCAGTATAGTTCGGGAAAGGAAAACCCTTTATTTAGCGGATCCGCATCTATCAGCATGATCTGGCTGCGTCGAGCCAGCCGGCAGCTTTGAAGCGACGAGATTAATTGCGAACTTATTCCGCGCGTACACGCGGGCAGAATTCGCACCGTCCTCGTCCACGTCCGTCTCGAAACTATACACATAATTATCTAGTGTCAAAGGCGTTCTGAACGCGGCCCTCGAATACCAAGGTAACCTGTTATATTCGCAATTAATTCGCTTGCGCATCTTTTCAGCGCAATTAATCTCCACAGACGTTTTCACGGTGTCGGTGAACTTCGCACTGCCATTCCAAGCATTCGCCATTCACACTGGTGGTCAAAATGATAATGCACCTCAAGGTTTTTAGCAGTGAACATTTATTCGTACATATACAGTGAGTGTAAAAAGTATTCGTACGCCCTTTAAAATAGAATAACTTTTTTATAATTGTACCAAATGACCTGATCTTTTATAATCAACTAGAAGCATTGATTTAGACAAATCTACAAAACATATATTTTAAATTTTCTCATTAAGGGCCCAAATGACAAAGTTTTAAAAAACGCCTTTTTTATTTTTGCATGTAACCTGTAAATTATAATTTTTGGAGAATCTTTTTTGCATATCATTTCGAAAACCAATAATTGATTATAAAAGATCAGGTCGTTTGGTACAATTATAAAAAAGTTATTCGAATACTTTTTACACTCACTGTATCCACGTAGAAAGTGAATATGCAACAAAATAAGGTACTAACTTTTATATAATATACTAAAAATTAAATAACTCGTTCAAACCGTTTATTATTTCTACAAAAATTGACTTTTAGTGTGGGCAAAATGATAAGGCAGTTTGAACATAAGATAAGAAAAGTATTAGGATTCAACAAAATTACACAATTTTTGGCAGTTTTAGTAATGCGTGGACTACCCTTTACGTTATACCACTTCAATCAGTCTTCTTGGTAAACTTCTATATAGATTTTTTCTTCAAGCTTCTAAAATTGCTGATTTTAATTCGAATACTGTGCTGTACTGCTTTCCACCTTTTTATAATATTCTTGACAGTCTTCCCCGAACGTTCTCGATAATGTTTAGGTCAGGAGACCTTGCAGGCCAATTCAACATTTTTATATTTGCATTATCTTGCTGGAATATATATATATTTCTGCCAGCAATTCTGCGAGCATATGTTCCAATTTGCACTTTAATTAAATTTAAGTAGCCAGCACTATTCATACGGCCTTGAATAAATTTTATTTCCATTTTTCCTCTATAGCCGATTCCTCCCCGTATCGACGACTCAAACCCCTTTGTTCCTTTCTTAAATCACGGAAATAATACTTGTATCCATCTGGACCATCCTTTAGATTTTTTTCATCCTAATAACCTTGAGATTTCACGACGTATGTATATATGAAATTTTGTGTGTGTGCAACGGTGCTGATTCTGAGAAGTATGAAAGCGAAGAAGTCGGATAGACCAACTTTTTCGCGAATATATCACGAATATATTTCAACATTTTATTTTAGGATCGTTAGTCGGAAGAACCGTCATAGCTTTCCAGAGAATTTTGGTAGTGGCAGTTTTAATTCAATTATGAAATTGGAATGTGGACACTTATTTCGTTCCATTTCAGTAGATCGATCTGTGCTGTTCGATAAAATGAAGTTGCAACGCTACTTGCGGGCGGTGCACAAATATATTATGAATGTAGAATACACACGGAAGGACAGTTCAACAAAACTTAGCCGTATAAAAAGATCTTCGCGAGTAGATTGTACTTGAAAGTTCGAAGAACGCGCATACCATTACGCGCGTCTGACCATCGCGTACCTTTTCTACTTATTACGAACGAGCGAGTGGTTAGCCTCCATTTTCTGCCACAATTTCAAACAAGTTAATACATAGGAAAGATACAAGAATAAATGAACACATTGGAAAGATACTTTCACGAAGGCGAGCGAGAACAGAATTTTTTGAAAATTTCATTCCACATTTTTCACTCATCGTCGCAGCACGCATTCTGGAAATCAGCCAAGCACATTCGAACTTTTACGTTCACCTCTGACTTTTCCGCGAGCAAGATTCTTACCGAGCAGATCCCATTCGACATTTTTCGTTTATCGTCGCGAGTATCACGATCCCCTGTCAATTGGAAATCAGCCAAGTGCGCGTGTACTCGACAAACCGGGGAACTTAATTTTCTCGAAAAGCGGTTTCACCGCACACAAGGTTTATTCTACATTTATGAGTAATTCTCGCGTGTAGAATAACCTCCTGTTGATTATGCCACCTGTATTTCGTTGGGTGTCAGCCAAGTGCACGCGTACTCGACCAACTTCCTTAATTTTCCTTTAAAAGCGGTCGTGAACGAGGCAATTTTATTTAATATTTTCGGCAAACTCCTTTCCACGTAATTCCGTGCGAAATCACCGGGAACACTGTGTATAGACGGAGACGAGCTCGGAATCGTAACAAACGGCATCCGATCAAAGCACTCGATCTCTGATCAGCCTTAATGAAATTAGCCGACGTCAGAGCCACGAATGCGAAAAGGAGGAAGAGAGAAGAGGAGGCGAGAGATTGGAAAAGACCGCGCGGACGAGACAGATCCCGCAGGAAAGTTAGTTACTTTCCGTGGGCAGGCAGATACCTGATATCGGTATTAGCTCGGCCATAAAGCATTCCGCGGGCCCCGTCCACAAAGTGATTGCGATTGCGCCTCGGGCATTACAACGCGCAGATTTATGAACAGGGGGTTGCCTGGAACGTAAGTCAAATCCCCGCGGGACGCGTTCAACAGAAAATCGTTTGCACATACGGTGCCTCGGGCAACGCGTACCGCGTATTCCTTCGAACCATGCACTCGGTGTTCTCGATGAATCGTGAATTCTACGGGCTTCTCATGCAGCAGATCTATTTGCCTTGGAGTACTAGCATATAACAGTGGTATGTACCAGAATGTACCATAATGTACCAGAACATACTAGAATGTACTATAATGTACAAGAATATACTAGAATATACAAGAATATACTAGAATGTACAAGAATGTACAAGAATATACTAGAATATACAAGAATATACTAGAATGTACAAGAATGTACTAGAATGTACAAGAATATACTAGAATGTATTAGAATATACCAAAACATAGTAGAATATACAAGAATATACTAGAATGTACAAGAACGGTATGTATCAGAATGTACCATAATGTACCAGAACATACTAGAATATACTATAATGTACAAGAATATACTAGAATATAGAAGAATATACTAGAATGTACAAGAATATACTATAATATACCGGAATATGGTAGAATGTACTAGAATATACCAAAACATACCAGAACATACTAGAATATACTATAATGTACAAGAATATGCTAGAATATACAAGAATATACTAGAATGTACAAGAATGTACAAGAATATACTATATGTACTAGAATATACTATATGTACTAGAATATACTATATGTACTAGAATATACCAAAACATAGTAGAATATATCAGAACATACTAGAATATACAAGAATATACTAGAATGTACAAGAATGGTATGTATCAGAATGTACCATAATGTACCAGAACATACTAGAATATACTTTAATCTATAAGAATATGCTAGAATTTACAAGACTATACTAGAATGTACTAGAATATACCAAAACACAGTAGAATATATCAGAACATACTAGAATATACAAGTATATACTAGAATGTACTAGAATATACCAAAACACAGTAGAATATATCAGAACATACTAGAATATACAAGTATATCCTAGAATGTACAAGAATATACTAGTATGTACAAGAATATACTAGAATGTACAAGAATATACTAGAATGTACTAGAATATACCAAAACATAGTAGAATATATCAGAACATACTAGAATATACAAAAATATACTAGAATGTACAAGAATATACTAGAATGTACAAGAATATACTAGAATGTACAAGAATATGCTAGAATGTACAAGAATATACTAGAATGTGCTAGAATATACCAAAACATAGTAGAATTTATCAGAACATACTAGAATATACAAGAATATACTACGATATACTAGAATATACCAGAACTAGTGTTCCTTCTCGAAATTTCTTTCTCGAGAATTTCTTGAGAAATTTTATAATTCGTTATTTCTTATTTCTCGAGAAATTACAGTATTTCTCGAGAAATTTAAATCCAGGAAAATTCTTATGAATATCATTTATTTAATAATATATTTTCGTAATGAATTTTTAGTTAACTCAAATTGCATATTACATTGATGCCTACGAATGCATGGTTGCAAAGTGATAATTTATAATAATTGTTGGGAATGCGTGTCCATGTGAGGTAATGCACTTGGTGCTTCGATGTTCGCTGTACGACACAATGTGATACAATGTTTAGGCGGGAGCGATGAAACTTCGAAAAAAGTGACTTTAACAAAGGAATTCCAGATTTTTCAGTTCCCTGGAAAAAGGACACCCAATCTGCAGCAACTTTTGGATGTTCTACATACAATAAGTCAACATTCACACAAAATGAAAGAAATTTTTCTACGGCTACAGATTTTGTTAAAAAAAAAAAGAAGTAGATTGTCTGATTCTACATCAGACGCATCTTAGGAAGTCATTTCAAGACAAAAGCGTAATGTTTCATTTTATAAAAGCTTGGTTTTAAATAAATAAATCTATCGGTTATATTTGGCGTCTATTTTTTCCTTGTTTTTCAAGTTATGCGTTAAAGTTTTTCGCGCTTTCGATAAATATTATCAAGGATATTCCAAATATCATAAGTTTTTCAATATTTTTTTATTTTATTAAAAATTCTAGAGAATTCTCGAGAAATACAGTCTTATTTCTCATTTCTCGAGAAATGAAATATGTTGAGAAATCAGGAACACTAACCAGTACATACTAAAATGTACTAAAATATACAAGAGTATACTATACAGGGTGTCTCAAAATTCCTTCAACATCCGGAAATGGGAGGTTCCTGAGATTATTTGAAGCAACATTTCCCTTTGCAAAAATGGCGTCCGCGGCTTTGTTAAGGAGTTATTAACGAAAAACACGAACCAATCAGAGCGCGAGTTAGACGCGTGTTGGCACAGTCGGCCAATTGACAGTTGGCGCGCCGGCCGACACGTGTCTAGGTCGCGCTCTGATTGGTCCGTGTTTTTCGTAAATAACTCCTTAACAAAGCCGCGGACGCAATTTTTGCAAAGGAAAATGTTGCTTCAAATGACCTCAAGAACCTCCCATTCCGGATATTGAAGGAATTTTTAGACACCCTGTATAGTGTACCAGAATATATCAGATGTACCAGAATGTACCTCATGTACCAGAATATACCATAATGTACCAGAATATACTAAAACATGTATATACCAGAACACTACTAATATCACAACAAGTATAAAGAGATATTAAAAGCTGGACGACACAAAACCCAGTCAGTAAAAAGTGATACCAATAAAAATGAATTTTTATGAAGAATACCAGTGAGAGAAAAGTGATACCAATAAAAATGAATTTTTATGAAGAATACGTTGAAGGTAAAATTTGAATAAAATCAAAGGTGCCGTCACAACAGTAAGGACAGATGATTTTAATTGATGTTTGACTCGAGCCCGAGTGAATGCGTGTGATAGATCTGGATTCGGTCGATGTTAAACTTACATTGAACAGTGTCATGCGACGAGATTGATCTTATCTGCTTTCAGAACTGGATTAGGACTAATTGCGAGGTGGATACATTTTACGTCTGAGTTAGATCTGATTCGAAGATAAGTGTAAGTGGGTCTGGTAAATTTGCATATATGTAGTCGGTGCGTTCTCTATAATATTTACTTATCAAGTTGATACCAACCTGTTCAGACTTGAATGGAACCGGTTCGGGTTGAAATCAGACTCGGATAAACATCCGTTCCGGAAAATATTGAAGCATAACTGGTCACTAGTCTCTTCCCAACAGATTTTAAGAAAAATATGAGACAAGGCATTCGTTGCGTTCAAGGAGCACGCTGAAACAACGTTTCGGAACGGAACACTGTAGCTAGGAACGCGCCCGATTAAAAATCATTTTACGCTTTCTAAACGGTAATTGCAAAAGCGGGACTCTAAGGAGGGAAGAATGTTGGAGATGTTACAAAGCGAGCACCGCAATGCAGACACCACCGGAGGTTTTCGACGTGGTGTTCGATGCCAAATTGTTCGTGTGCCAGAGGAGAAGTAAACTGGTTATTTGACACATTGACGTGGAGAGTAAACAGCAGCATGCCACGTGAATATGAAACGGACGAATCTATGCACAGATTTGCTAAATTTTCACCAAGAAAATCACCCTTGTTCAAGATTCTCCATACTTGTCGGGACACCCTGTAGACGATCCAACGCAATCCGAGGTTAAATCCTAATGTGCATCCGAGATTAAACTTTTAGCATGGTCTGAAATGCAGCGGTTCAAGCGTTGGGGATTAAATTTCAACAATTAAACGGCAAGCCGGCCATCCGCGAAGGTGAAAAATCCCGTAATCAAATCTCCATTCATTCCGCTATCGGGCCCGGCAGATCTTTCGCCTCCGTCGGGCTCTGTGTACGGTGTACGCCATCTTAAATTACACGTTCGAGAAAATAAAAGTATCCGCGCAGCCACTCGGGGGTTAAATAAGCAGTTTACTAAGCTAATCGGCAGCGGCGCAACAGCTCCGGGACGCTTGCATTTCCTTCGCAAAACATACTTCCGCGTGCGATTTGCGATGGCTGTTCGAAATTGCCCGATCTCAATAAAAGCCGCACGAACTTCTCCGCCGCTCTGTATGCGTGCGCACGCAGTCCTGCCAACGTGTTGGTCCTACCATGTTCAGATCAGGTGATCATTCGCGTTCATTGCGCTTCGGCGCGCAACACGCGCACATTTCCTTGTAATCTTCGGACGAACATTTTTCCAGATGAACGTCTGCCTGATTAACTTCGTTCTCGAGAGGTTTATGCGTCCTGTAGAGTTGTCAGACGATGAAGAGTACCTCAAGATTAGAATGTGGATCTTTAAAATCTTCAAAAAATGCTAGAATAGAAAATTCGGCAGAGTTTAGCACGATTTTTATTCATTCCAGGCTGCTGCCACTGAAAGCAAGATTCTACTTGATTCCACTGTCTTAAATTCGCCTACAAAATTTACAAAATTGCATAAATATCCGCAGTCTACTCCAGACCGTTCCTAACTAGTTCCACGTACCCAATAGTTATTCTAAGCAAGTTAGGGATGCCGCTACAACCGTCGGTTATTGGAATTGCGTTCAGAAGATTAAAGAACGATTTGCGACTACTAATTTCACCAAGCACGCAGCTCGAGTGTTCATTGATTGAACAGGTCGGCCTGATCCCAATGTTCCCGGGAAGCCGTCAAAGGCTGATCCAGCGCCGACGAGCCTGCTATGCGAGAATCTGTGTGCGCTGCAGAGTTTCCTGGGATCGAAGAGGTTTTCCTAACCGAGGGCCTCGGTTAACGCGGTAGCTCGTTGTGTCAAAGTTCGAGGGATCGGTCCCTGAAGTGAAATCAGCCCGAAGTCCAAACGAAAGGATCGCGCCGGAAAGGGGTTCGGGATAGTGGATGGAATTCGGCGAATTAATCCTCAGACTGAAACACACGCTCTCGCGCTAGCGCATCGTCGATCTGGCAGCGTCTCGTCATCGATTGGTCGTCGGTTCGATCGTCGATCCGGTCTGGCTTCGATCCCTCTTTCTCCGCTCTTCCTTATTCTTGCCTTTTTCTCTTTCTCCCGGGTGCATTGATCCCGGCAATCGCAGCCGCGTAATTAACTCGTTATATCTATCCCTTGCAACTCAGCATTACGTAACGCTCCTCTCTCTTTCTCTATTTCTTCTCCTTCCTCTCTCACTCTCTCCATCTACGTTTCACTCTTTCTCTATTTCCTCTCCCTCCTCTTTCGATCCACAGTTCGCCTCTCCTTTTATTTCGTCCGGTTTCTTTCTCTTTCCACAACTCGTTCCTTTTACGAGCCTTCTCCTCCCTCTCTCTTTCTCTTTCTTTCTTCGTGAATGTCTCTCTCGGTTCGTCTCGCATCTTCCCCGTTAGCCCGACGCGTTCCTCCCCGCGTCGCGACGCTTCTCAACACACCGGAACGCTTTCGTTCGCGTTTTTCCTCTCGCGCTACGCCAGATTCCTCGGACGTTTTAAATCGAGTGGAGAGCTCCTTTGTGCCCAGCCAAGTGCCACCGCCGCTGTCCGATTCCACTCTTTGTTTTCCCATCCTTCCGGTTTTCCTCCCTTTCGACGTCTCCCGATTTTCCCTCGACCAGCGACTTTCCCCCGAACCGAGAGGATACACGCGGAAAACTGCCGAGGAAACGCTGACCGATCCAGACGATTTCCCTGCGGGGTGGAGCTGGTTCGTTCGGGGATTCGGCGAACGGAAATGGGACGGGAAACCCCCTAGCAAAAATGGGATCAATTAACCCTCGTGTAGTCAAACGGGTACCCGATTACTGTATTTCTTTCAACAATTTGTTAATGTTCCTCTAAGAAATATTACAAAATTTCTCGGAATGTCCATTCCTTACCTGCTAATATATTAATTTATAGTCTTGTAATGAGAATTTGTGCAAACAGGTTAAATGAAGAAAGGTTTCAAATAATCTGTACATTTTGGCTGACTGAGAGATGGGTTTAGAATGAAAAATATTTCAATGGCAAATTATTCCCAAAGAGAAAAGTTGATTATCCTTTAAATGGGGAACCGCCCCGTATAAACATCCCGAAATAAGGTGAAGTGCCCTAAATCTGGACAATTGAATTTTCATAGTAAAATCAGTAATTAAGATATTAAATAATTATATTATATATTCTGAGGCCTTAGCTACAAGTAGGCGTGAATATTATTTCATTGAGACATCAACTGAAATTTAAAAATTAATTCAAAGTTTATCTGAAAACAGTATACAAAATAGTCTATTTACATGCGAATCATGTGCATTTATAGTTCGAACTTTTGTTAGAAAAAAAGATATAATTTAAGCCCTCAGACAAAAAATAATTATCACGCATAATAATATTGATATTTTAAAATAAATTGGCAATCAAACTTAACGTAAATAATAATTATTAATCCAAATATTAGATGTCCAAGATTAGGACTGTTTTCAAATATAAGTACTCTATACTGGGACGCGATGACAGTAGCTGTCCCACTCTAAGCTTATACGCAATGTGCTTACGCCTGAAGCCGGACACATGTTTGTGAATAAAATCAACGCATTGTTTGCAAATTATTTAACTACATGTACGTATAATTAGTCTTCTATTAGCTTGAATAACGTATGTAGAAAATGTATTCCGGTTGTGACGTTAATAATACTTTATGTTTACATCTTAAATCTATCAGTATTACTACCTAACCTTAAAAGTTGTATTGTGACAAGTTTTATTAAAACAGTAAATGAAAATAAATATATATTTGGTTAAATAATACAATACTATAATCTATGATAAGAATACTACATATTACGCAAAGCATCTTCTATTCGTCATGCGCAACAGCGCCACCAACCAACGTTTTAGGTTATGTTCGCTCGATCAACTCGTAAATTGAATTTGTCCCGATATAGGCTCTACTTCTGTCCAGGTACTAGCTTAGATTGGATTTAATATGTCCAACTATAGGTTTGAATTATTCTTGTTAATACAATTAAGATATTAACCTAAACAATGATTTTTTTATTTTAAATTACTTTACAAACTCTGAACTGTATGTTAAAACTCTTAAGAAATTGTTTTTGTTTATTTAAAGTGATAAAATTTAAAATAGAAAAACATGCTGTCCAGGCTTAGGGCACTTCACCTTAAAAGTTCCTACTTCTAGGAGGTGAGCGGGGTGCAGGGGGCACGTAGAAGGTCCCCTTTTTCGGTTTGCCGCTTATATCTCGGAAACTATGCGTCCTAGCGATAAGACCATTCTATACAAAATTAAAGCTGACAATATGTGCCATAAGATTGACTCTATTCAGTTTTTCGCTATCTCGCATAGTTTCCGAGATGTCCGCGCTCAAAGTTCTCTAATTGTGAAAAAGAAATGTTTGCCTCCACCTTTTTTGCCTTCACCTTATCCCGAATTGTTCACTTTTTCCCGGTGAGATCGCCAATTCGCTGGACTGTTATTCTCGCAACTATTGAGGATATCCCGGCGATAAATCCCGATCCCTCGCCACTTCTCCCCCGCGAGTCAGCTGTCCCTCCTTCAGGTGTTTCCTGGCTGTATCCCGCGGTTTCTCTATATTTCACCTGGCAGGATTTACGTTTGATCAGCGTCGGCATCGTCGTCGCCGGTGTTGTCGTTCGATGACCGGTCCCGGTCTCGAGGCTGGCTGCAGCTGCAGCTGCAGTTTCCTGGATCGCCGGGCACGCGGACGACGATCGCCGAGCGATCTCGGGCCTCTCTGCAAACGTGTGCGCGGCCCTAGCGGGGGCACGTGTGCACGTGTACACGTACGCACGCCGGTATGCGCACACACGCGCAACATGTAGAACCAGTCCGTGACGTCACGTGAAGGACCCACCGTGAACACGAGATCGTCCTGATTTCCGGGTTCGGCTCCCGTGCCACGAACGTGCGCCACGACGTCGATTTATTAAATCCAGCCTACGAGGCAGGCTCTAGAGAAGGCTCACCGAATGCTCGTGCAAGCCCGAGCCCGAACCCGCGCACATCCGATGGGACCACGGTCGAGTTAGGCTAAACGTTCATGCGTGTACCTGTCTACGACGATGATAAAGTCGTTAAGGGGATCGGAGGCGCGTTTAACACGCTCGATACTTGTTCGTACCGAGAAATTGCCGCCGGCAAGGGAAATGGCTCGAACGCGGCTGCTCTTCCGGTACAAGCCACTACAAATGCCCGCTACCAATGCGTTATGCTAGAGGAAGCATACGTCTGCGACCTTACTCGAATCCTATACGCCAAAATTTTTATTGGGGGCCACGGTACACTCGAGCGCGAGATTTTGCCGTTAGAACTTTATTCTTCGAGTTTAATCCTTGTGTAGTCAACCGGATACTGTATTTCTTTCAACAATTTGTTAAGGCAGCAGACTCCTTTTTCCTTTTTTCTCATTTCTCGATAATTTATACAAACACGGGGTTTTTCAGTAGTCAAAAACGCTAGATAAAAGATCGATCTAGGGCGCTATCTCCCTCAAAAGTCCTGTTTTTCGTTTACGAGGCGTAATTTGCTATTTTCGGCAGTGTAATTTGCATAATTCGGAAGCATACAATATCTTCATAGCTACTTGCTGCCGAATAATGCAAATTACGCGTCGTAAACGAAAAAATAGGACTTTCGAGGGAGATAGCGCCCCAGATCGATCTTTTATCTAGCGTTTTTGACTAATGAAAACTTCCGTGTTTCATTAGGGTAAACTGTACTATTGCTGAAACTATGTTTAATTATAAAACAAATAGCCTGTTTAACGTCTACTTCTTACTGTGCCAATGACCGTACTATTTGTCTTAGGATTGTTATTCACTGAATATATCTTATAATAAAAGATTTATGACTCATAAAACTGTTTGATTTTGCTGAAAAATCTCTATTAGCTTGTAATAATAGCAAGTTAAGCTCGTTTAAACATTTCAAAAAAAGATAAAAAGATTTTTACTACGATTTTGGCTTGGGGTACAGTTTACCCTATCGAGAAATGAGAAGGCGAATCTCGCACCCTTGCAATGCTAGGAACGAGTCTACCTCTATGAATTTTTCTCTAAGAAGTATTACAAAATTTCTCTGAATGTCCATTGTCTGAATGTCCAACTTACAGTCTTAGAATGAGAATTTGTGCGAACATGTTAAATACAGAAAGGTTTTTAAATAATCTACACATTTTCTACACAAATGACCGGTGCCTTATTAACTTCCCGATTTTATAGGGAAGTTATTGTAATTACCCCGAAAATCGAAAATCGATTTTTTAGCAGATCTTCACGTTTCATGGTCATTGTAGTCATTTTAGACTATTTTCAGCAAAATGTTCGTATGTGTGTGTGTGTGTGTGTGTGTGTGTGTGCGTATGGCCGTTTCTATGTAATCAAATTTTTCGTTAACGTTTTCTGAAAAAGTAACAACGCGATCAGAATGATGAATGATGCAATCGATGTGCCCCGCTGTAACTTAGAGCTGATTAGATTTTGGTCCATTTTGGTCAAGTAGTTTTTTAGTTTTTTTCGAAATGAGTTGATTAAACATTGCAATTTATACGAAAGGCGTATCCACCGAAGAAGTAAACGTAATTATATATATATATATTTAAAAAAAATTTTTTTATAAAATTAAAGAAAAAATATTTTATGAAATTAAAAAAAAATTTTTTTCTTGTTTTTTATTAATTAAAAAAATTTTTTTTTCCAATTATGCAACTAATGCTAATGTAACCGCTTACAATAATCGAAAATTATTCCAATGCAAGAGTGAGTTAACCATCGCCGAGAATACATTTTCAAAGAATATCGATGAAAGTACAAAAACATTTATATTACAATCTTTAAATAAACAATGAGTTCAAAACGAATTGTTAACTGAGATTAAATTGAAAATTAATATAAAATATATGATAATTAATAACATTGACGTTGAAGACGAATTGGTTAATGGAGCATGCGGAATATTAAAATTTATTAGTTTTCAAGAAAATACTAAAATTCCGTCTATATTGTGGTTAGATTTTCAATTGGCCATAGTAGGAGTGAAAGTAAGAACTCGTTATCGTGATTATATGAAAAATGCAAATATAAATCAAAATTTAACACCAATAATAAAAAAATATCGAATCAAGTAAATATTTCGAGTTAAGAAAAATAACAAATCACACGTAGTCAATTTCCAGTGGTTCCTGCTGAAGCGATTACGATTCATAAAAGTCAGGGACAAACATACGAGAAAGTATGTATGGATTTTAAAACATCAGAAATACGAACTTTGCAAATGTATGTAGTACTGAGCAGAGTTTCAAAATTGAGCGGTTTATATATTTTGAGAAAATTTAAATTAATAGTATCGAAGAAAACCAAGATCAATACTGCAAACCCGGATAATAATGAGTTGTATCGTTTGCGAAAAACTAATTAAGACAATTTATTTTGCAACATTAGTATGCTACAACAAGGAACCAAGCGAGCAACGAGCATACGATATTGGTTTAATGCGATGCCATATAGCAAACATTTTGATAAGTAGAGAACTATTGAATTTCCCTGAAAACGTATAATCTTCTTAAAACGTACACTTAATAAATAATAATAATAATATACAGCAACTAACGAATCGGGAAGTTCTTTGTGTGGCTCGTGGAGAGTCACACACAAAATGAAAAACATTAATAGCTGAGGGCCCTACTAGCCATGCGTACCACTAACATTCTCGCAAGAGCAGTCCTGCCCGCGAGCTCGCGAAGCGAGCGAGCAACAACAACCCTACTCGCGAGCGAGCGAAGCGAGCGAGCAACAATAGCCCTCTAGTTTTATTGTAGATCACTGGAATTATGCCACAACTAAGAATTGCTGTACCATTATTCGCAATGTTGTTTACATTATTAAATATGTTGGTGTCTAATCAATAGACTGCGGAACTTTATGCAAAATAAAAATTGTTTGCATCAACTACAACAAACAAGGGCCAAGTAATAATTTCTTTAATTCTGTAATAATGTTTGTAAGCTGCAACTAATACATTGATGTTCTTAAATTGTTTAAATTTGTCCATTGTTTCAAATTCCGCCGACCCATTTTTGCCATAAATGCATAAAATCCGCAGTCTACTATTTAAGTATTGTATGAGGTGTTACATCAACTTCATATTCGCAAAATGAAAAAGCTGACGAAGATAACGGATTGCTAAGAATTGAATTTTTCCATTAACAAGATCGGTAAACAGAATAATATTTCTCCGTAAAAGTCAGTCTGTGATAGTTCGAATTTTCACGCAGACAGGCAGCCTAGACATTATCTGATCGCAGAAGTTGAGGGGTTAATGCTATCCACGGCAAAGGGGAGCCAAGCGAAGGAGAATAAATCCATTAAGAGCCGTGGAAACAGAAATACCATGTCGGGAACGTACAATGTCTGCATAATAGACTGTACAAAGTAAAATCACGGGACCCAGCGTAATGCTTTCCCAGGAAACATCAAACAGTGTCAGAATCTTGAAATATTTCAGCCTATTCAGCAGAATCAAACCATTATCCGGAGTTACGTTAATTAATCCTTGTTAACCTGTTTGACGTACTGCGTTACGTAAATCGGATAGTGCCCGGCGATTTCAATTGAAAAATCAACTTTCACGGTAACTATGCAACAATGTCGTGATCCCGCGTTTTCCAATTCGGAAGGCAATCCTCGTCGTGTCGCACGCTTGTCGATTTTCTACATCAAATTGTTTTTGACGCATCTATGACAAAATATTAGAAGAATTTAATTTTCAGCTTGTCAAACATATTAAGAAAGAAGATAAACTTCTACTTCACACCAGATTGTTGCAACTCGGCTAGAAAATTGTTATTTTGATACTCTGAGAACTTCAATGTTATGCTTCTGATTTTGCAACCAAAAATTCTGAAATAATTCACCGACGTGTGTGCCATTGGCTAGAATGTTGATCAATTTTTTACTAATTTTCTGTCGAGCGAAACAGGAGAAATAATTCGCTGAACCACCCTCGTGGCCAAAAATCAATTTGTTCCTCAGGGTTGATAAAAATTCAACGTATAAAAAATGGGACGATTTGTCGAGAAGAATTTTTCAGTCGAACGATGTGTTGAACAGCCGCGACGCAAGGGAGCCGCTTCCAAGTGAAAGATCCGGAGATGCGGAGGAGAAATCCGTGTCACGAGCCCCGCTGTCACGGCTCTCCCATTGTGTCCCCGGCGAATTAGGCTGAACGAAAGGGCTAAACGGCTAATTCACAAGCTGTGAAAGCTCGACTTTATCACGGGAAGAGGTGAATCCGGCAACGAGCGGCGACGTTCCTTGAGGCCGGTATTCAAAGAGCCCTTTTCGCCCGAGGAAATACCGCGGCACAAAGTGCCCGCCATGTACAAAGTATCAGCGTATTAAGAGGGTTGCTCGGGGGTTGCAGAGACGGAGGTGTACGGGGAGAAAAAAGATGAAACCTGTGGAATGACGAACGGACTATCCCGCGACGAGGCGCATCCGCCTCGTTGACGAAACTTGGTCGTACCGAAAAATTGCGTTCGACGGTGGAGAGAGCTCTTTCTTTCGGGTTTCGTTGCGCGAAAATGCGAAGCGATGATGAAAACGTGCAAAGCTTTTGTGAAGAGGGCTAACCTTGCGCTAAGAGAAATAATTTCACAGGTTGGCGTTGCACAGCGGTCCAAACGGCCGATTTAGGAGTGCAAAAGTCAAAAAATCAAACATGAAGTAGGCATTTAATACTGTTTCTTACATCAACACACATGTCTGTAGAAGCTAAAATCGACAATTTTACTTCTCAAATCAATTATTGTTAAGTGTGGCATAGGTTGAAAGTAGCAGTACGAAAAGTACATCGATACAAAGGACATCCTTTTCACCTATTATTTATTGTTTAGAACGTTACTATTGATTTCTAATTATAATAGCCGTGTTCAGAAGCATTAGGAAGATATGAAAAAAAATATAAAACAATTTTTCGGAAATGTTTAAGTAATGTTCCTCAAGGAAGTATTAAGAAATTTATTTTTTAAGTTTGTTGTAGGAAATACTAACGATACTCGCCCGTATTCGCGTTAATTTTTGCCTGAATATTAGGAATGAAATATGTAGTTTATGGTTTCATCTTTATTTGCAGAAAAACTTTTATTCAATTTTTTATTCACTTCCGACCCACTTATTTCTGCAATATTATGCAAACAGACTTTACGGACACACAAAAAAACAGGATTTGAAAATTAAATAAAAACGCTTTTATTATATGAGGATAATGACCATAATGATGTAGATATTAATGATAGTAATTTGAATAATGACAATAGTAATGTGGATGATAACGATAGTGATTTGGATGATAACAACAGTAATATGAACGATGAAGATAGTAATTCGGATGATGCCAACAGTAATTCAGATGAAGAAAGCGAAATAGAAGTTTTTAGTAATGATTAGTAATAATTATCATAATTATAAGCTTAGGTAATAATTGTTTTCTTAATAATTATAATCCTTATAATTAGATGTAAATAGTATAACTAGATATAAATATTGTTATATTTTTATTTTTATTATTATTGAGTTTTTTATATGTATTTTATATTGTTATATGTTTTTTATTTTTATTTTATTTTTATTTTTATATGTTTTTTATATTGTTGTTGTCGTACATTTCATTTCTGAAAATTATACGTTTGTAAAAAAAGAAGAATTGTGTACAAGTTTCTCTTTTCTATCACTGTACATTAAAACTGGCATTATAAATTGAAATATGTTGCTTCCTCTGCTATATTTTAAGAAAAAAAATATTTCAATAAACTTACGGAAGTGTATTAGCCTTCTTTATACTTACCTAATGTGTATAGAATACATGTAACACAGAATTATCGATTATTAGAAGCGTTTAGACTTTTGCACTCCTAAATCGGCCGTTTGGACCACTGTGCGTTGCTCTAAGGATGAGGGAGAGAGTTATTCTTTCCCTTAATTACTTTCAACTAGCACAACTGCGCGCCATACCTCGACACAATTAGTGCTACAAATACGGATCTTGCATTAGTGGGGCCCAGGAGTTATCACGCGATTAGCACCGATAGAGTCTGGAGCAACTTTCAAGGAAGCGGTACCAGAAATCAATTAGAGGATCGATCAGCCGAGCAAGTTCGCGCCAGAAAGTGTCTTGGATCGATTGCTCAACTGGAAATGGTAGCGGCAGGTTCGTAGAAGATCGTGTGTCTATGGGAAAGTCTGTTCCTCGTCTCTGTTTCTCAGCAATCCTAAAAGGAAAAAAAGGGACGGATCGGAGGGCTCACGCTCGTCGTGCCTGTACAAGAATTGGCCTTTGCCCGCGCTAAGTACTTCGGATCCCGTGGAACGCCATACACCATCGGTATATCAGATCCCCGCATACGTGTGCGAGAGCTGGTCGAAGCTCTCTCTCTCTCCCTCTCCGTACTCTGCACGGTTTCTAACCTCTGCCATTTCCCATAGATCCCCGGCAGCCACACCCATGTATCCGTAGTATCCAAGCGACGGAGCTTAACATTAAGCGCGTTATGCCGCAGTTGCACCGCGCCGGAGAGACTCTCCGCCGAACAAAGAGAAAGACGCGCTTCAACTAACGTGTCGAGTCCCGACACACCAAGAGGAAACCCTCCGACGACAACCCGCAAAGTTTCCGGCATTTCGCGACTAAATACAGCGTTATCTCCGCAACTGTCGCGCGACATCTCTGCCGTAACTGTAAAGCAAGCACACACCGCACTCCAGTAAGAATGTCTGTCTTCCTTTCTTCGTTGTTCTACATTTATCATATTCGAATTTAATCGAACAAAATGAATCTCTGATGAAACGAAACTATCGTTTTGACGATAATTCGTGCACGGGAGCCAGGAGGGACACTGTGTCTGAAGATTCGAAGAGAAAGGCTTTTACCGAGCAGTTGCCAAGAATTCGAACGACGCTGCGAGATGTATCGCATCGGCAGACGCTTTTAGAGAAACTTAAGCAGTCGAAATAGAGAAGGTATTTCATACAGAAACTGTGCGGTGAATTTTAGAATGGAATGGTCCCGCGCTAGAATTCGTCCCTGAAAAAATTCGCCAATGAATCGAATAAACCTCTGCTCGGAATCGTTTTGAATGAAACTCGGCATCCGTGAAAATACGATCGACAATGAGAGAGCTCGCAAAGAATCGTGCTCGATCTTAATCATCGTAGCCCGACTGTCCCGGGACAGCTCATTAAACCTGGATTTATAGCAAAGTATGCGATATAAGTGTCCCGACGCGGCGGGCCAGCACTAAAATTTTAATGGGCGGCTTCCGTATACGTTTCCCGACCTGCTAGATAAATTTGTTGGAGGCGGCTATTACTAGCATCCAGAAGCTGAGTGCAAGAAATTACGGTTCGGTCGAATAAAAATATTCTATTATCGTCTCGATCATAGGAACGGATTGCCGAAGGACGAGAACGGGAGGAGGGGAGAGAGGTCCTGCGTTCGAGGGAAGCGTCGCGCTTCGAAATAACCATCTAATAATGCAATGCGGAACAAGTTATTCTGGGTAGCCGAGGCCCCCTCACTGGGTTAAGCCGAGTGTTTGCCCGCGTTTCTCTTTGCTTCCTTTTGCCTCACCAGCAAAGATTGGGACAGGCCATGGATCACGACGTAAGCTCGCAGACGACACACGAGGACACTAATCACAGCCGAGACTGTGTGTACATGTGCGGGGCTCGTTTCGCTGAATGTACAGGGTACCGCCGCCGAACCGTACCAATTATTCCGGAACAGACCTCGCCGTTTCGAACTGATCATTCGTTTGACGATTGATTCTTTTGTCCTTTTATTCCTTAATTCTTTAATTCGTGGCACCCACAGCCATCATTAAACTGTGAATCTTTATGCATTTATGGCTATCGAAAATTCTTAAGAAATGCCACAGAGTTTGATACGATCGTTATTTGCTTCCACTTTCTTAAAATTTGCCTACAAAAATTATAAACTGCACAACGACTAACTAATTAAAACTTCACGACGAAGTTGTTACGTTGGGCGGAGGGTGACAAACAGTAAGTAAACTACAAGATAATGATAACGTTAGACGTACGATCCCGTCTATCACCCTGCTGAAAATTCATGAAAATTGATAAGACACCATTCAGGCACACATAAGTGCTCCGAGAAAAGGCGACCGAGTAAACCACAAAAGAACATAAAATTATAACGAGAATTAAAGGGACAGGCTAGGTCGCCGGTTACGAGGTGCTAGGTGGAGCAGTCCGTACAATATCGGAGGCAGGCTCAAGCTGATGTGCCGGTAAGCTGCGGATCAAGCATGATCAAGCAAGATCAGCGGGGATAGAGCGGCAGGTCTGCGTACAGCAGTATATCCAAGGAAATAAAAAATCTAGCGAATAAATTCTCCACAACTGCATCTCCACTTAAAAAATGTCATTTTGCGCGTGGTTGTAGCGTAGAATCGGAAAACGCGATAGTATCACGGGGGAACGCGAGTAGGATTGATTCCGTGTTTCCCGCGTGCGCGGCGGCTGCGTATCGCTATCGATGCATCGGCTGCATCGCGTGCAATTCCGCGGCACACACCGTGTGTATGAATCCTCGCGGGCACGTCGTCGCCGCGCAGCGCGCTGGTGTGGAGTGCACGCGGGCAAAGATAGAAAGCGTTGCACACCTGCACACCCTTGTTACAGGCCTTGCGGAAAAAGGAGGAAAAAGGGGAAAAAGGAAACGAGGGAAAGAGCGCGGCAGCTTACAAGCCTCGGAGAACGAGAAAGAGAGTGATGGGAGAGGGAGGGGAGAGGAAGAAGACGAGGGATAAATGGAAAAGGAAGGACAGGAACAGGGAGAGAGGGAGAGAATGCGTTACGTGAGCTCCTCGAGGAGTAAAAGCGGCAAGTGGCTTCTGCATTAGTACAAGATGATACGCTACTGAAATATACGTTCCTGCGACGTAGAACGAATGGCAGAAATGGGATACCAGGCGTTTCTTAGATGGATACCTTGATGGATTCGCGTTTCCACCGCTGCTAATGTCGGGATACCTTATACGTCCACGGGAATACCGAGGAGCCCGGACTTGCGGAGACTTCGCGGCGGTACCGACGCAACGGATCGGATCGGATCGGTCCAGATCCTCCGCTAATGGAGGAAGAGTGCGCCGGGTAGCCGGAGACTAATCGGTCTTGAGGGAGAGTTTGACAAGCGTCGGACTGCAGAAATGGTAAAAGTTCCAGGGTGTAGGGTTGCCGGGAATTCGACGGACCTTACTTCTACGCGATGGATCGAGCCGGACGTTTCAAACGCGACGTTCCATTAGCTGCCCGAGCCGTTTATCGAATCAAAGTTTTATTGCGCTGGTAAGAGTTATTCCGGTAATCGGCTGGAATTGTTGCGCGGAACAAATCGTTCTTCATTTCCCTGGCTCTCGTGAAGGGACGCTACAGGTCATCCAAGGGTCTGGTTTACTCAAGAACCTCGTGACAGGGTTTCACAGCCCTTCACGGATTATTCAGGAACTTCGCTTGTCCTTAGAAGGCTTTATAGGATTGTTCAGGAAGTTTGATTAACTTCGGAGAAGCGCCTTTGAACCCTGGTGGGCGCTGGGACCTCTTCGGAAATACTCCGGTAATCTTTCAAGCACTGTTTCCACCGGACCGTCCAAAATTCCTAGCAACGGTGTGGAACGCACGCGTAAATGCTTGATTTCGCTCGAACTCCGCTCGAGTCAGTCCAAGTTGCTTTGCAGCGTGTTTTCTTTAATCCCTTAGCAGACGCTGCGTCGCGCATCACCGGGCAGCAGGAGAAGGAAAGGGGAAGCAGAAGGGATCCAAGAACGAGGCACGGAAGACGGAGAGTAAAGGAGATATAATAAGCGTTCTTCCGTGTTCGTGCGACCACTTATGGCTTATACCGATCGTATATGCATGCCTGACTGTAAACTCGCCGCAGCAACGTTGTCTCTTTCCTTACGTAACCATATTCAGCCTCGCCGCCGCGACTAGTCCCGATCCGACGTCACACAGTTGTCGCGCGGCTGTCGTCGGTAAACGGGAGCCGAAAGGCTCTACCCCTTTCGAAGTCATACTCCATTCTTTGTAATAAGACGAAAGCCGCCCCGAGCCATCGTCTTGTGTCGGATGAAGACTGTACTCTTCGCAAAAAGTGTATCCTTGACTCAGCCTCTGATAGGACACAGATTTTCTTCGACGTGCTTGGGATAGTTATGCAATTTGCAATTTTTGTAGACGAATCTGAAGAATGTTGCACCAGATAACATTCTATTTTCATTGGTAATAGCGTTTGTAGATCCAGATTACATAAAACTCGTACTACATTCAAGTTTTTGTAAGCCACAAATGCATAAAGATCCGCAGTCTAATGATTAGAATGCACTTAGCCAGGTTGCGTAATCTGCGAAACTAGTTTCTTTGTTACAATGCTCGACTAGCGATCCTCGACAGAGGATCTAGCTGCCTCGAACTCCGGACAGGCTGTCCGCACATCTTTGCGATGAACAGCTTCGAATCCGTGAAACAGGATTTTCTACTATCGAGACCTGTCTCCCGATTTTTCATCTTCCGATTGACATGCAACTTAGTATGAAGTGTCTATCAGCGACCACCGGTGGTACCTGTGGAACCAGACACTCCCTTAATGACTCCACAGGCAGCCTTCGAAAAGCAGGATTCCACCTTACAGCACGGCAAGTTCTTTTCAGCGTGATCTCCCCGTTTCGTTTATCGTCGGTTTTATCAAGACCCGTCGAGATCTTGTCGAAATCTAATTCCGCATTATACACGACGGTGTTAATAAGTTTCGATGTTAATTGAAACGTTGTAACACACGGCCCCATCTCCCCCGCGTTACACCGATTTTGTTAAGGTTGTTGCGTGACGTGCTGTCGCGCCGTAACCGCTTAACTAGTTAAGCAAACTCTGAATAATTAATCCGTCCGCAAGTTCCGTGTGTTCCGCTCAATGTCAAACGGGAAATGTTCTTAGCACTTCGCGGCTCTGCGGCTCGGCTAACTTTTATTTTTATCGGAACAGTGTCGGCGCGACATAATCACAACGATGCAGCGTTATGTCGGTCGATAGTGCAGACAAGGTATCCATAGTTCATCCGTAACTTTCTTCAATTAGTCAAAACATTGCTTATAAACAATTTGCTATTTGAATTACATTATTCCAGATTCTATTAGTAATTAAATATTCAAGCCGTACTAATTTTCGTCCCGCTTTTTCGCAAAATCCGCGCGCCGCGGTGCAAGTTCAAAGAGAGGATCGCGGGAAAGACGAAGGCTCGGCTACGTTCACTTGTTAGCCCGATAATAATGCATCAGGTGCATTGGCCAGTGACCAACGCCGCGGCAGGTGCATGATTGACCGCTTTGTAGCTGTCACGACCACCGCGGATCTAGCGTTTATCGTTTTCTGCCCGCCGACGGATTCGATCATTTCGCGTCGAGCAGAGCGACGATGGGAAATGATTAATGGTGGGGAGCTCGTCGCGTCTTTCGCATCCCATCGGTGACAACGTTACATAATGCATGAGAATGGATCGATGATATCGGTTGTTGGCGAAATTTTCGACCTGGCGAATCGAATAACGTCATATTTTCAGTGACAGTAGCCTTCGTAGATCTGGAATAAATCAGAATCGTACTAAATTCTATCGGACTCTATTAAAAATGTTAGCAAATATGCACAAAGGAGGACTTTGGCGATGTTCTCGAACGGACAATAACGGGTTAATCACGATTGGAGGTGGTTCCAGGGCAAAGGGTTAAACTTGTCAGAAATTTGAAGGCTCCTCGGTCCATGCATGTACTAACGCGTTAAATTAGCAGCAGGCCCCTACGTCGCAGTCCAGCGTGGCGTACCGAGAATACTTGATTCGAGAACTACGTGATCCGCCTGTGCAGGCTTTCGGTCATTGTGCGCGACAATTTGAACGAGCTCGCCTCCTCCTTTGTATTCCAAACGCCCCTTAAACCTGCCGCCAATAACCTGCTGCGGACGCGAAAGAATAGGCCTGTACCACAAATAACAGTAGGTGCCAGAAAAGTGAAAGGAAATCGCGATTAACAATCGCTCGACATAAGTGCGCCTAATATCGCCTACCGAACAGTGGCCAATCCGATACTAGAATAATCCTGAAAATAATATGCGATAAAATCTTCTACAAAGCAAACAAACACGAGAAGTGAGTTCGAGTATCGCCTATTCGAACACTGCAGATGTACAAATAAATTCGCAGCGGCTTCAACCGGAGAGAAATGGCGATGCGTTCGCCCCGCGAGGATTAATAAATTCGCGGTTAAGGTTGAAAGCGACATAGCCTAGACGGAGAACCGGTCGGAGAGTGTATTGGAAAGAATTTCTCTTCCCCGTAAAAAGATTAAGAGGAGGAGAACCGCGAGACTCCCGTGGGTCGCATAAAGGCTGACATAACACGCGAGTAGAGGACTCCGCGGCATCCGTCATTGAAAAGTCGCAATTGAAGAACGCGGGCGCGCCGCTCGAGAAACGAATTCCTCGACGAAAACGGAAACGGTTCTACAATGGAAAGGAAACGGTCTCACGTGGCGCGCGGAACGAGGATCGGCTTCGAGGGAATTCGCGTTTCCCTCACCGTCGGTCCGTTGAACCCTTTAATACATCAACGTCCGTCAAACGGCGAGACGGAAGAGAGCTGTCCACTGTTGAGCACGCGGCTACCAACAGGACGGGGGTCCTCGACCGTCAAAGTAGACAGTGAACGTGCGCGAAAACCGGCGATTCGCACGTCCTTCGAATTCAACGAATCGCCGGCTTCTTATTCCAAGCGATGGTCCTCGCACGGAATCCAGAGTTCAACGTCTCTTTGACGAGCGTTCCCTACTCCACCAACGGCCGACCGATTCGCGGCCATCGCCTCGTCGCTCAGAGTCCATCGGGCCTCCCCCCACTCCGTCGACAAGGAGGATCAACTATCAGCGAATATCGACATCGACAATTTCGAAACTCGTCGCAAGATATTTGTCTACGATGTTCTTCCCGCAACAAGAAAATCTCCTATCCCCTCTTCTTCTGATGTTACGACCGGCCCGGGCACGTGACTAATCCGGTGCTCGCAGAGAGGGGTAACTGCATTCCCCTCTATTCGCGTCAATTCCCCTAATCTGGCCACTCCACTTAAGGAGTTAACATGTTACGACAGTGAAGACAAGTGAGTTTTAAGAATTTCTTTTTTTAAATAATTATTGGATCTTTGTGGAACGTTTCAGGGATGTAAACAGATATTATGACAAAGAACAGGCGTGGCTAGTCCCGGCTCAAGAGATCCGTGAGTATTGTGAACAACGGGACCGCGGACCTCAATATAAACCGTCCCACAGTGGGACGAATGGCCATTTTAGGTGGAAAAAAGTCATGTCAGAAAATAGATATAACATTCATACATACTTCTTTGGGAATGTTCATTGACCCTAATTATACCCATAATAATTCATTTAACAGCGATATAAGCATAGAAATCAATACGTGAAAGCTTCGAACCGTAATCCGGCGAAATCGTACGTTTATATTCGTTACAAAGAAAATTGTATCAGAGCAATGAATAAGAATCTTTAAGCTTCTATGCACGATTTTCTATATTAATATAAATAAATGTTTACATGAATGTTCACAAAGTTCGTTAGTAAAGTCCTTTACAATAATTTTTAGACATTGCTTAAGTACCAGTTTTCTACGTCATTTAGTTGACTTTAATAGAGTAGAATTAGCAGACGCGGGCGAAGGCGGTCTTGAAACTTTTTGTGTTTATAAATTCAAACTATACTAAAGAGATTCTGACAAAAAAACCTGCGGAATGCTGCGGATCCGCCTGCTACAATTTTTTAAATTTCTGTATCACCGTGCGTACGGTGCATACGGTGCACCACAGTAGTGGACTGAATGGGCATGCTAGGCGAGAAAAAGTCATACAAACACTTATTTATTTCTTCTAAGAGTCACAGAATTCATTTAGTGCCTTCAGAAACGTGAAACTAAAAGTATCACTTCGTTAGACTGCAGCGAGCGAAATTCTTTTCTTTAGCTAGCTTGCTTAGAAAACTTACCTTTAGTTTTAAGCAGTAATTTTTCATTACACATTTTTTCTAAGTGCCATGGAGAATGTTACTACCCGTAAGTACCTATTTGATCATATATAAGTTATTTAAATAATGTTTTCTGTAAAGATTTTTATGGTTTTACAAATACCATTTTTGTATGGCATGTAACCCACTTGAAAATTGAATAACTAAAAAATCTTGCCATAAAACTTGCATAGAAGTTACTTTAGACTGTTTGAAACAAATTCCCACAGAAATTAGCTGCTGATATCTTCTACATTGTGTGTATTTTATTTTTTAGATTCAACTGTTTCAGTATCGAAACTAGAAATTTTCTAATTATGGATATCGGATAGACATTTCAAAAATTTCCGTGTAAATACAAATTACGATTTAATAGCAATGCTATTAATTACTTCTGATCCAATTGTAAATGAATATGTGATACCACAAAAAGACATAAATTTATTACCAAAAGGTGTATTAGATCTTACTATGACCGAAACTTCCGTCTAATACCACAAGTATTCTTAGATTACAGCGACAGTGATATTACCAGAGAACTATTGTTATATTTTTTTGTAGTTATATTGTTATATTTAGATTTTATTGTTATACTTATTTAATAATACTGTTACATTTTTTATTTATTATTTAATATTATTATTGCATTTTTTATTTCTTTTTATATTTGTTTATGTAATTTATATAATATTTTTTACATAAATACTATTTTTAAAGGCTGTATATATGTTAAATCTAATTTCTTGACCTGACACAAAATTTGAATCGGTTTCAAGAAGCGTGATCTATGATTTTTTTCCACCAAGTTCAATTTTCTTAAAATTTCCTTTATATTAAAAATCGAGTGCTAAATTGATAATACTTTATCTATAAAAAATTACATATAATTCAAAAATTTTTTCAAAAATTTTTGTTGCGATTAAAATTACCATAAACTTAAAGATTGAGATCTCCTCTTTACAACGACACCACATACGCCAAAATCACTAGCCGCATCTGATGCGTAGGATTTACTCCCTTCTGGGGGTAAGTGTAAAAAGAAATGTAAAAACAAGTGTATTTAAAAAGGATGTAAACAGATAGTTTCGAAATGGAAAGAGATATTATTGCGTGGCAACGACAGCGACCTGACGACAACAGAAAACGGATACCCGTGTAACGTTGTGTTGTGTTGTTATTGCGTTTGTACGCGATGAAGGATCGCGGCTGTTCGTAGGTGAAACTGCGTCGAATAACTTCCCGTTGATAATCATCGTGGGACAGGGTGGGGCAAATTTATGTGCGTCGGCTCGGTCCGAGTGCGTGCAGGTGGAAAATCAACGGACCCCGAGGATACCATGAATTATATAACATGTGGCAATTTCGAAGCGATTGCAATTTCTGAACGGATTGCAGTTTTGCGCGCCAAGACGTTTCGGGAGTCGCCGAGATTAAAAATTCTCAGTCGGAGTAGTTGCCCAAATAATCATGCTAATCACCTCAATTTCTCTACTCTTCTCTGCTTCGAATTTTCCCAAGAAAATTCCGCAATTTAAAGTTTACAACAGTTTAAGAAAACAAATATCTTTCTCAGCGAAAAAAATGTAATTTCATGGCTTCTATGTGTATGCAGACTTTCTCTTTCACTCGAGATACTCTTCATTCGGCGTGCAAAACTTAAGTCTGTAGCATCCTGCAGATAAAGATCAGGCGGAGAAAGAGAGAGAGATGGTGTGGGTGGGGGTAGGGAGGAAGACAGCGAATTTGTGCGGGGGCAGGTTCGAGATGCGTTCAAGTGGGTGGAAAATCAAGGCCGGTGGGTGGCACGACCGATAACTCACGTCTGCTCGAGGACGAGAGGCGACCCTTCCCATCCGACTTTTTTCGGCAAACCAAGCGTGAGAATTAGCAGCCAGAGGTGACGCGATACCGTGTAATTTATGGGTAATCGTAACAGAAGTTCTAATTTCCCGTGGCGAGAGGGGCGGAACCATTGTTTTACCACCGTACGAGTAAAAGGATCTCACAGTTCGTAATCAGGGGAGGTAGCACGAATTCAGGGGAAAAAGTTACCCCCCCTCTTCGTGCGACAGCATCGTCGAAGGGAAAGGTAGAATGGGGGCACAAGTCTTAATCTAGCGACTAACTTCATACACCGAGAAGCGGTGTTACAAACAAATCATTGTGTTTCAGTTAAGAAATCTATTTACAATTGAAATAAGCCATACAAGATCTGTAATCCAACTATAATTCCTACGTTCACATGGTTCGCATCGGTAACGGTATTGTACTTTGTTCTCTGCGAACTGCTTCCTTCCTATTTCGCATTATTACGTGTATACCGAAGATGTTCGCTCTTGAATAAATAAATACGTAACCGTCATCTCCACATTAACTATTAAGCTCCCCTGAACGACTCGCAGCTTTCATGATGTCAACCCTCCGGTGTAGTTCAAACGACAGCGGAGTGGGTGAAATGAATGAAATTCAGAAGTCGTAATTGCATCCGCAGTCGACCAAGACGCGACGTCAAAGAGGAAGAACAACCTTCGGATACTAAAGCTAATTTCTTTTCTACTTTTGTCCCAGTTTTCTCGCGGCAGTGTGGCGCGTCTCGGTGCTCGCTCGGCGTGCTCCATTTCGCGGAGACTGAAAACACCGGCTCGAACAGCTGTTTCAAGCTTAAAGGCAAGGTCGCAGCCTTACATCCGCGCGAGCGAGCGAGCGCGCGCTCGTTTTCTGCGGCTGTTGAGCCGCACGCACTCGCGCGTTACGGTGCGTGGCTTGTGGATCCGTGCACGCTCACGTGCGACGAGTGCAGTGCACCTCGCGGACGCAACACACGGTCACACCCACACACCTCCCCGTTGCAATTGCAACGCGTTGCGCGTTTGCGTCGAGCGGAGGTACGAGAGTGCGTCGGTGAAGGCTCTGCGGGCTCTGCCAGCCCGATCGACCCACGTGTGCGCGCGCACGAACGCCTCGATACGCTCACGCACACTGAAACCAACGCACATACACCGCCGCACCACCTGCGGATGACCATAAGACTGACCGTGTCCGTGTGAGAACCGCGCGAGCACCGCCGAACACGTTTTACAGTCGCAGGGAGAGCCACCGTCCTACCACCGCACATAACTATAGTTATGCAATCCACCAACTCGTATTCATGGTCAAGGCCTGCGTCCTTACCGCTAGATACGTGGAGAACACACGGACAGGGACACGGCCGTGGCTCGAGTTCACGCACACTCACCTCGGAGAATGTACAGGGTGTTAAAAAGTGCGGCTCCCCTGCTCGCGTTGCCGCTGACGCGATTAGGGTGGGCGGTTTTTGCATTCCCTCTCGGTATTATCAATTAGTTGAAACACAATCGTTGAGGTAATACTGGGGGTCAAGTTTTTTGTATTTTTTCCACCGAGCTACAGCACACGCTGTATAGCGTCAAGGTCGAAGTATGTGCATGCACATGCTTTTATCTTCGAATCCAATAAACCTGTGTAGTATACATATTCATATACGAAATAACAATGACACGAATATGATTCTAGTCGTGAAAAATGCACCACAATGAAGGTCCCAATGTTCTTCATTTATCAAATCAAATTCGGTAGATTACGAAGAGATAGTGGAACTGCAGGATCTAAGAAACAGCACGGACCCGAGCAGTTTTCTTACATCAAAGCTTTCCTGTACTTCCAAGCCGTTAAACCTTGAGGGGGATGAGAAGCTAGCTTGACTTTGACAATTCTTTTCATTGCAACAAATAGTATAGTTAAAAAAGAATTTGCTGCACAAGTTGTGGCACACGTCTGTCTACAAAATGCTATATTTTCGTTGAAAAATGTCCAATAGGGGTTGAGTGGCGACCATGTTTGCGAGACCGGAATTGAATGGATATCGATTGGGAAAAGTCGACGGTACCAGCGAACATCGCAAAATTTTCTGTCACTGAACGTGACTGCGTGTTGCAGTCGAAAGAACAAGGGACGTTATCGAATCTGCGCGGGACTCGCAGCGCTGAGGATCTCGCAGCGCCGGTGGACCGGTATGCGAAACCGGATCCCCCGGAAACGCTAATGGGATGAGATCGAAAATCCGATCTCGGTTTGCTCGTTTTGGGAAAGAGGTTCGTGTTTCGGGACGCGCGAGCGACCGCCCGAGCAACTTCGTTCCGCGCCGCGCGCGTGCGTGCTTGAAAACTCCGATAAACCCCGCGCGCGTGTAATCGTTTCGATGTTTGCGCGAAACCTGTATCCGTGTAACTTATAAGAGACACGAACCGCGAACCGGTATCCCCTTTCGAGGGAAGCAGCCGCGGAACGAGACTAGAGTTATCGGCCGCCACTCCGCGAGAAGCGTCTCCGGCCATTTTTCTCGCGTTTTTGCAACTACGGAGGCACAGTGGGCCGGAAATCTTAAAATTTCGTCTCGTGAAATGTCCTGAAGTTAGGTTTACTCGGTAGGATAAGGTGAAATGCCCTATGCCTGGACATCATGTCTTTCTATTTTAAATTTTCTCACTTTAAATAAACAGAAACAATTTCTTAAGAGTTTTAACATACAGTTCAGAGTTTGTAAAGTAATTTAAAATAAAAAAATCATTGTTTAGGTTAATATCTTAATTGTATTAACAAGAATAATTCAAACCTATAGTTGGACATATTAAATCCAATCTAAGCTAGTACCTGGACAGAAGTAAAGCGTATATCGGGACAAATTCAATTTACGAGTTGATCGAGCGAACATAACCTAAAACGTTGGTTGGTGGCGCTGTTGCGCATGACGAATAGAAGATGCTTTGCCTAATATGTAGTATTCTTATCGTAGATTATAGTATTGTATTATTTAACCAAGTATATATTTATTTTCATTTACTGTTTTAATAAAACTTGTCATAATACAACTTTTAAGGTTAGGTAGTAATACTGATAGATTTAAGATGTAAACATAAAGTATTATTAACGTTACAACCGGAATACATTTTCTACATACGTTATTCTAGCTAATAGAAGACTAATTATACGTACATGTAGTTAAATAATTTGCAAACAATGCGTTGATTTTATTCACAAACACGTGTCCGGCTTCAGGAGTAAGTACATTGCGTATAAGCTTAGAGTGGGACAGCTACTGTCATCGCGTCCCAGTATGGAGTAGTTATATTTGAAAACATTCCTAATCTTGGACATCTAATATTTGGATTAATAATTATTATTTACGTTAAGTTTGATTGCCAATTTATTTTAAAATATCAATATTATTATGCGTGATAATTATTTTTTGTCTGAGGGCTTAAATTATATCTTTTTTTCTAACAAAAGTTCGAACTATAAATGCACATGATTCGCATGTAAATAGACTATTTTGTATACTGTTTTCAGATAAACTTTGAATTCATTTTTAAATTTCAATTGATGTCTTAATGAAATAATATTCACACCTACTTGTAGCTAAGGCCTCAGAATATATAATATAATTATTTAATCTCTTAATTACTGATTTTACTATGAAAATTCAATTGTTCAGATTTAGGTATCACTTTTGGACTATCCAGACTTAGGGCACTTCACCTTAGACACTTTAATTTTTCAAACGGAATCGTATATTTTTGTTGCAGCTTTTTATGCTCTATGAACAAAGCATCGACCCACGTCGATTAAATATTGCTGCTTGATAACGATAATGATAATCGAAGAAAACTAATAACAGTAAATCCTCTATAGTCGAAAAAGCCTCGGGGAGGTTCGTTTGCAAAGTACGTATACGGACACTACTTTTCTGAGCTTCAAGGACCGAAGAACGTAGAAATCGTGGCCGACTCTCCGCGTCTCTTTCTTTCCCATATGCTGTCCTTCCTTGCGCCCGAAACTTTCATCGTCTATTAAACCACTAAATACAGTTGAAATTACATCGTGTTTGGTCTTATTTTAATCAGAGAAATGCCACAAACATATTGCCGAAAGTTTCATAAAAAAATAAGTAATAATAAAAAAGATTTTATATTGGTATTCACATTGTGAAGGATTTCAAGGGAAATTCCGAGCACAAAGCTCGCACATTTTCTACGCTCTTGTCTAGACGTGGCGCGGTGAAATTGATAATTGAATACGGTCTCGTGTTCAGCAGCGCAGTATCATTTTCTCTCGAAACGATGAAGCAAACATGTTGCACCGAGAGGTGCTCTGCGCGATGAAAATGGGTACCTGGGCCAGATTTTATGCGATATCGCTTCGCAAGTCCATGCCAAGTCCATGTCTAGTAAATATCGAGCAAAATCGTTATTCTCTTTACTTCAAGATGTGTAAATATTTAAATTAGCTTAAAACTATATAACTTCTAAGTAAAACAGTCTTAACCCCTTGCCCTACGATTTATTTCACGGTTTCAATGCTTAGAAATGTCTTGTACAATAAATCCTCTATAATCACAAAAACCTCGGGGAGGTTCGTTTGCAAAGTTATAGACGTACACTATTTGTTTGAGCTTCAAAGGGCGAGTCGAACGTAGAGAAGGACAGCGCGTGTAGAGAGACCGCGCACGATCGAAGCGACTGCGACTCTCCGCGTCTCTTTCTTTCCCATACGCTGTCCTTCCTTGCGCCCGAAACGTTCATCGTCAATTAAACCAGTAAATACAGTTGAAATTATACCGTGTTTGGTCTTATTTTAATCAGAAAAATGCCACAAATATATTGATGAAAGTTTCATAAAAAAATAAATAATAATAAAAAAGATTAAATATTGATGTTACATTGTGAGGACGCACGGGCCTTTGAACTGTGCCGACGACGGCGACCCTCCGCGTCGCATTATTAGTGGTTCACACCGATATACCCGAGCCGAGATCAGATTACTACAGTGGAGGGGATATTTTTCTGCATTCATCGTGTACGACCTTTTTGCGACTATAGAGGATTTACTGAATATAGAAAAGCGGGAGCAGCGATTTAATATAATAGTGTTGCAGGAAGTGAATATTATTCGCATTCCATCAGCATGGACCTGTATGTGTATCTTTTTACACACACGGATTCGGTGGAAGCCGGTCGAACCTGGCCAGCTATGTGTGTCGCGGTTGCGCGCTAAAGACAAGTGTACGACAGACCGGACTACAAGCAAGAAAGGAAATAATCACTGCCGACGCGCATTTAACGCGTTGTCGGCCGCGTGTATGCATACAAGGGACACGTAATGTGTGTGATGTAACGTACGTTCGTGCACGCACACTGCGGCGGGGAATGTACGCGCGTGATCGCCTCGACGCGACGCGACGCGACGCGCGACGTGCTTGTTTCAGCGAGTTTCGTGAACGCGGCGAAATCGCTCTGGAGAACTTTCACCCCTCGCGATGACGTGCTCGAGGTGCGAGAATTATCGATTTCATCTTGCACGAGGATTTTCAAAAATCTAAGAATTTTTATTTATTTCGGCGTGTTGCGGATGAGGCTGCTTATTCGGCTCGACATTGTTCTCGAGTGGGCCGAGAAGAGGATAGAGCGGTGTCGGGCGGACAACTTGAAGAGCAGAAGGGGGTGTAAGGATTTTCTAGTTGAAAAAGAAAACTGTGTGTACGAGATGAAAAGTATTGCGAGGGGAAGATTCCAATTAACGACTGTCCGACAGCACATGAAAAGTGCGCTGGTCTGTTTAAAGGGTTTGATGGAGGAGGGTTCCTATCAGAAAGTTCACGGGCCATCCTGGCGGAGGCTCTCGAAGTTAGTTCGCTTCCTATCGGCCTTGTCATTTCCTTCGACCATGAGCAGAGAAAACGAAGCCATCGAGAGTGGTTGACTCGGCTCGGAGCGTTGGCACGTAGGGAATCGCGTGTGAATTATTAAGAGTTGCAGAGGCGTGTGGTAAATACTCCTTGATCCGTCTTTCTCGCTCCCTGTTCAGCATTTCGCTACTCCTTAATCGTGTCTCTTTGTTCCTCTTCGCTCCTCCTCGTCCCCTTTGCTCTTTCCCCTTCCTCTTCCGCGCTGTACCCGTCTCCGTCTATACGCGTCCCTCTCTCTCTCTCTCTACATCACCGCGTTGCCGGTTCTCCTCCCTCTCTCTCTTGCTATTTCTCTCTTGTCCTCTCTCTCCGTCTTCTTCGGTTCTCGCTCGAACGTGCACGCGGATGCTCCTCGTTCTCCGTTGCACCTCAAGAGCAATGAACTTTCGGTAGGGTATATCATCGGTGAAGTGATGCTACCAACGTGCGCGCGAGCGAGCGAGCGATGCGTGCGTGTGCGTAAGCGAGTGAGCCACGGGTACCATCGCACCTTTTTCTCTTCCTTTATTTTTCGCTGCGTGTACGCGTCGAATAAAATGAAATCACGGGATGCACACCCTGGGATCGGTGCACGCGAGCGAACCGGGCACGTGCACGCGGTGCACACGACGACCCTAGGCAACCCGACGCGACGCGACGCGGCGGATGCATCTCCTGTCGTGAAACGATTGACCTTCCGGGTACATTTTAACGAGATAGGCCGCGCGGTAATAATAGCCAAGGCTAGCGCTTTCGCGGCCCGTAATTGAAAAGGAAATTTTATTCCGTGCCGCGATAACACGCTAGGCTTCAGCCTAGCCCGCGGGTCCCGGGACTCGTACTCTCCGCTTTTGTTTTCGACGTCATTTCAATGATCCGTACTGACCACGATACCGCAATAGTTGCCCGTAGTACACGGAGCACGACAATGTAGCCGAACAATATTAATTTGTGCACGTGCATATGTTAATACAGTGCCCGAAATTTCCATAAAGCCATCTATATTTCGACGTATTTTTTTTTAAATATATCAAGTTTACTACTTTTTCTCATCTACAATTATATTTAGTTGATGCTAATCGTAAATCTTCGAGTATCTGCTCGGAAATGTTCACCTTTTGGGTGTGTATACATTTTTTGCTTCACGAAGCGAAGCATAAGTGCGAAATTTCAATAAAGCCACTTAGTTTGTGCTTAGATTTCTGAGTGAATAAGTCCCGCTAGGTACAATAGAAGAAGTGTAACTACAATTGAAGAGTAAGGATTTGCGTAAAAATAGATCTGTAAATTTATTGAAATCGTAAAATGTTATATTTTAATTTCTCATTAGTAAAATGCCACGAGGACAATTGTTGACGAGTGGAGAAAAGGCATCCATTGATGCTTATAGGGATATGGGATGTTCTAATCGCATAAGTGCAAAAAAAATTAATCGATCACGTACCGTTGTAAATAATTACGTCAATTTGGGAAGATTACGGCAAAAACCTCCCCAAAGGGGGAAATCAAATGCTGAGCAAGAGACATCATTCGTTGTTAATGACATCTGCATCAAAAGAATTGAGAAGTGCAGCACAACTTCGCGTTGAATTAGATTTGTCGGTAACTACGAGACGCGTACAACAAATTTTAAAAAGTTCCAACCGATTTCACTGGACAAAAATGGTGCAGAAACTAGCACTCAAAGCAGAACATAAATAGGCTCGTCTTGATTTTGCAAAAACACACATGTCCTGGTCCAAAGAATGGGAATTTGTTAATTTTTATGATGAAAAGAAATTCAATTTAAACGGGCCAGATGGTTTTAAATATTAATGGCACGATTTAAGGAAAGAAAAAGACATAACAATGAGTCGCAACTTTGGTGGTGGTACATTAATGATCTGGGCTGCAGTTAGAGCTGACGCCAAGACACCAATCTGTCGCATTACTCCTAAAATGAATTCTGAAAAATATACAGAATTATTAGACACAATTTGAATACCATTTATTGAAGATATTAGACACGATAACTTCATTTATCAGCACGAAAGCGCTGCCGTCCACACATCAAATTACATGAAGCAGTGGTTAGGTCAAAAGAATATCAGGGTTTTGACGTGGCCAGCTCATTCCCCAGATTTAAACCCAATAGAAAATCTTCGGGGGATACTCGCAAGGGAAGTTTATGGCAATTGCGAGCTACACAGTACTATTAATGAATTATGGAAAGCGGTGAACAAAGCATGAGCATCTATTCAAGAAGACACACTTCAAAGTTTGATTTCGTCAATGCCCTATCGTATTTTCGAAGATATTCGAAGAAATGCAGTTCTACTAATTATTAATATAGAAATAAGAAAGAACTTATTGTTCATTTTGAACCTACTTATTTAAAAAATATGTGGCTCTATAGAAATTTCGCAGTTTATTTTATGTAAAATTATATATTTACGTTTATTTTTTAAAATAAATATTATTTCTATTATTTCAATCGATATATATGTGTTCTTGATACGCCTAAAATGAAATCATACTCAAATTGATCATAAGTACAGAATAATTATAAGATATTACCAAAAAACGTGGTGGCTTTATGGAAATTTCGGGCACTGTATACGGCCACTGCGAGTGCCACTTGTTGTTCAACATTTCTATAATCAACTCGCTGATGTTACGAACCCTTTTGACTCGATGCAATTTTAGTTCCAAAAGCGAGATATTTCTTAACCCTTATACGATCCTCAGGGTAAAAATTCAACCATTTACTGTTTTCACATACTGTAAAATCATCGATCCCTTTATGTCTATGTTGTGAGATGTATTTATTTAAAATGTGACGTTACAAATGGAACATAATTGGTTGATTTCACGTGCAAAGCAAACATGGGTGAATTATTATCCTAGCCTCTTCTGTGCAACTATTCTCGATGAGCGTATGAGGGTTGAACCTAGATAATTTTTATTTTACGTAATCTTTTTGACATTGGGCACGTAAAATTGAACCTGTTTTCACATACAACGGTGGAGCTGTTTGCAATTCATAGAATACATACGAATTTAATAATACTACCATTATTCATCATTATTCACAATATTGTCTACATTATTAAATATGTTGGACAAACATGTACAATGGAATTATTCAAGTAGCTTCGACTGCAAAGGACTAGTACATCTTACAAAAGGATCGGCCCGAGCAACAAAATTGGGTCCACCCCACAAACCACTCTAACCTCTTCAGCACGTGTGTATTGGGGAGGAAAATAATTATAACCCTGATTGGATCGTTGTTTAAAAGACCGCCGCACGCAATGAATTCCAAAGAGCCCCGCCACAAAGGGTAAACATAAACAGAGAGTGTCCTTCAAGTACCTCGGGTCGCGTTGGAGGGCAGTGTTTACGTTTGCTCGAAGTGTGCCAAGCGTTGGTAAACAGGCCTACGAAGTTTCCGAAATGCCGACAAGGAAGTTGGCTAGCCCATTGTGGGTGGTGACACATAGAGAGAGGCCGGGTAGCGCGGCGTCCCGGCGTGAATTCGCGGGCGGATCATAGATTGCGGGACAATGATCGGCGGATGAGCGACGGTGAATGGAAAGCCGCAATGCCGCGATGAAAAATCGGAAAATATTAGACGCGGTTGCCTCGGCGAGCGCTCGGACTCTCGTGCCAGTACCGGACACGTACCGGGTGCAATGTACCTGGATGAGTCACACGGTAACACGGAGCTCGCACTCGCGCACTCGCTCACACTCGTTCACGCACATGCGTCTGCACGCGCGATGCGCGATTCGCGGCCGTGTGTGCGCGTCTCTCTTTTTCTCTGTCTTTCTCTCTCTCTCGCGAGTCTCTCTCTCTGTCAGCGTTTCTCCCTTTCCCCAGCTGCACTGCCGAGCCGATCCTCACCGCTTCGAGGAAGCGAGAAAGAAACGGGTAGACCGACAGAGACCGGGCAACCGGGTAGCGAGCGAGATGGAAGATAAAAATCCAATCATTTCGACCGGTTTTGCATCGTGCCGACGAGGATAATGGAATACCGCGTCACTTTTTGCCGGTGCACGGAATATTTCCTCGCGTTAATATCCGCGCGCTCTGCCCTCACGCCGCCTCCTCCTCGCCGAGCACCTCGCAGACCCGTAAGTCAGCTACGTATGCACTAGAGCTGCTACTTTCCTTCAAAGGTCGAAGATTTTGAAGCTTCGGAGCTTCGAATTTCGGAGCTTCGACTTCAGAAACCTCGAAGGTGATGAGAATCGAATTTTCGATGCTTCGAGATTCGAACCTACGTAGTCAATTATTAGAGGATTAGAAGAAACGGAGCTTCGAGAAGCTCTGAACTTCGAAATTTCGCTGCTAAGTCATATTTCATGCAGTTACGGACACTCCTATATTTCGAAAAAAATACGCCACCTCAGCTAAAAAATCGATTAAGTTATAACTTCGTACGATTCGAAGACTTCGAAACCTCGTGCACTTCGAACTTTCCTTCGAATCTTCGAAGAGTCGAAGCTTCGGAAAAGTAACAGCCCCAGTACGTACCAAACCGCGCGCAACACGAACGACGCAACACGTCCTTACGTGACTGGCGCCTACCAGGGTGATCCTCGAGTTCGGAAAAGGGTCCGAAAAATTCACGTTCTCTTACTAGCGAAAGTAGGAGAGAGACACTTTTTTTCTTCTGGAGTATTTATATTATTTAGCAGCAAGTAGGGTTGGTCCCTCACGAGCAGCACGCGAATAGAATCGTAGCTAACGGTACGTGTACTTTTGCGACCTGGAGAACATCCCTTTGCATTCTCCAAATTTTCTGTTCCAATTCGAATATTCCGTGATCATAATATTCAAAGTTTACCGCGGCCCAGCAAATCAACGGGGTTTGTATACATACGATTCCCAATTGTACCGGCGATGATCCTCCCCTCCGGTCACCCGGTATTCGAATAATTATACCGGGGCTACTAATTATACAGCGAAACGGAAATATCGTTCTGGCGTCGTTTATCGCGCGAACGCAAACAGAAGTACCAACGGACCCGGATAATTTATAGGTGCCGCGTAATTTCGTTAGTTAACCGTGAGCCGGGACGTGATCGTCCCGTAATCGGGAACAAATAAAATTCGGAGTACCGAATTGTGTTTGTCAGCCCGCCATGCACACCCCTTCAGTTTCTGACCTTTTATGACCTCTATACTACAATAAAAACGAATTTGTCTTGACACCAGCCCGTTTAAAACATTAAAGTTCACAAGAATGCACAGTGGGACGAAAAATTTCCATTTTAGGTGGAAAAAAGTCATGTCAGAAAATAGATATAACATTCATACATACTTCTTTGGGAATGTTCACTGACCCTAATTATACACATAATAATTCATTTAACAGCGATATAAGCATAGAAATCAATGCGTGAAAACTTCGAACCGTAATCCGGCGAAATCGTACGTTTATATTCGTTACAAAGAAAATTGTGTCAGAGCAATGAATAAGAATCTTTAAGCTTCTATGCACGATTTTCTATATTAATATAAATAAATGTTTACATGAATGTTCACAAAGTTCGTTAGTAAAGTCCTTTACAATAATTTTTAGACATTGTTTAAGTACCAGTTTTCTACGTCATTTAGTTGACTTTAATAGACCAGAACTAGCAGGCGCGGGCGAAGGCGGTCTTGAAACTTTTTTTGTTTATAAATTCAAACTATACTAAAGAGATTCTGACAAAAAAAACCTGCGGAATGCTACGGATCCGCCTGCTACAATTTTTTAAATTTCTGTATCACCGTGCGTACGGTGCATACGGTGCACCTCAGTAGTGGACTGAATGGGCATGCTAGGCGAGAAAAAGTCATATAAACACTTATTTATTTCTTCTAAGAGTCACAGAATTCCTTTAGTAGTGCCTTCAGAAACGTGAAACTGAAAGTATCACTTCGTTAGACTGCAGCGAGCGAAATTCTTTTCTTTAGCTAGCTTGCTTAGAAAACTTACCTTTAGTTTTAAGCAGTCATTTTTCATTATACATTTTTTCTGAGTGCCATGGAGAATGATACTACCCGTAAGTACCTATTTGATCATATATAAGTTATTTAAATAATGTTTTCTGTAAAGATTTCTATGGTTTTACAAATACCATTTTTATATGGCATGTAACCCACTTGAAAATTGAATAACTAAAAAATCTTGCCATAAAATTTGCATAGAAGTTACTTTAGACTGTTTAAAACAAATTTCCACAGAAATTAGCTGCTGATATCTTCTACATTGTTTGTATTTTATTTTTTAGATTCAACTGTTTCAGTATCGAAACTAGAAATTTTTTAATTATGGATATCGGATAGACATTTCAAAAATTTCCGTGTAAATACAAATTACGATTTAATGGCAATGCTATTAATTACTTCTGATCCAATTGTAAATGAATATGTGATACCACAAAAAGACATAAATTTATTACCAAAAGGTGTATTAGATCTTACTATGACCGAAACTTCCGTCTAATACCACAAGTATTCTTAGATTACAGCGACAGTGATATTACCAAAGAACTATTGTTATATTATTTTATAGTTATATTGTTATACTTAGATTTTATTGTTATACTTATTTAATAATACTGTTACATTTTTTATTTATTATTTAATATTATTATTGCATTTTTTATTTCTTTTTATATTTGTTTATATAATTTATATAATATTTTTTACATAAATACTATTTTTAAAGGCTGTATATATGTTAAATCTAATTTCTTGACCTGACACAAAATTTGAATCGATTTCAAGAAGCGTGATCTATGATTTTTTTCCACCAAGTTCAATTTTATTGAAATTTCCTTTATATTAAAAATCGAGTGCTAAATTGATAATACTTTATCTATTAAAAATTACATACAATTCAAAAAATTTTTTCAAAAATGTTTTTTGCGATTAAAATTACCATAAACTTAAAGATTGAGATCTCCTCTTTACAACAACACTACATACATCAAAATCACTAGCCGCATCTGATGCGTAGGATTTTTTCCACCTCGAATAGCCATTCGTCCCACTGTGCAATGGTCCCAGTGACTTTTCCAGGTGGAACTGGGGTCGACACACCTAGCAAAAGTTCGGAAACGTATCGAACAGGTAAACACCATACGAAGACAAGAAACGTGTACCCGGCCGCATGAATATTAATAAGCACGTTACACCGACACACCGCTACGGCGTACTTATATTACTCTCGGAAGTGGCCAGCAATTATTCAAACTGTACGACCACACCAGGAGACTCGACTCCCTTAAATAACCGCGCGTTTATGCGAAAGCTTCCTATTCTTCGAAAGTGATTAACATTCGCGAAGAATTAGCAGCCCTGTGGAGGTCCGTCCACGGCGAAATTTCAAATTGCCCCGGGACTCGGAGTTATTCAAATGTGCAAATTTTAAAGCGCAATTTTAATTGCGTTGGTAATGAGAATGGAGCTGCTGGAATTTTCGTTCTCAGAATTCAACGAAATTAAAGCTGAAGTATCACTTGAGCTAATCATTTCTCGACATGCATATGTCGATGCTTTTCCATCGAATAGTGCACAGAAAAATATACGTTTCCATTTTTCAAAATGAAGGAGACTTTTTAAAATCGCTTCATATTTTCGAGATAATGATGTGCTGGACCCATCCTGTGTAATTGACGAACTGGGTGGGAAAAGCAAGAAGCGCGAGGGACACGGTGAAATGGAAGGCGGTCAGCAAGGTATATTAAGTGACTTTTAAAACGGGGTTGCGTAATCCTTTGGATTTAGTTTACTTTCGTCAGTGTCGATGCCACGCACGTAGCGTGACCGTGGCACTGAACCAGCGGCACGAACTTTCTCGTGGCCTTCGTTCCAGGAAGACGATTTACGTGACACGAGCTGGACGCCAATGACTGCAAACGGTCATCGTCGGTTCCACGTTCGAGCGACGCCTCTCTTCTCGTCAAATCGTCGCGGATACGTGACGCTCGAGCGTCGCGTCGCGCCACGGTTCCTCTAACACCCCGGCGCGGCTATCGAGCCGCTCAAACTGAATTGTCCGGAACGTATCGGTGAAAGGATTACGTAATGCCGTAAAAATATCAGAACTGGTTCCTCGAACGGGCGCGGTTCGCAATGTAACATATTACGCACCGGGGTTTTCGATCCTTTCGCTTCCTGTTACGATCATCGAGCCTCTGTCGCCGTTTTTATGTAACCGCCGCGAAAATCAATCGGAGAGACCTGGATGTCGAACCAATTACTCATTCTCAAGCGTTATATTTTTGGACCGTGCTGCGATGAGTCGAATCTAAGCGAATTTTGAGGAACGAGCGAGAAAAGTTCATTGTTCCGGGGGCGGAAGTTCTAGCGAAAGTTTTTCGGAGATCCAGCGAGCGAATTACGCGGATGGAGAGCCACGGAAATGAACTGCAGCCCGCGCCCGCGGCCCGTGAATTCCCCAGCGAAGTCCCGGCGAGTTCGTTCTGCGGCTTCCAAGGAAATTTCGCCACGTAGAAGTTATCGACGAGGCGTGACACGAGCGAACTTCGGGGGACGATGATTCTCGAGCGGTGATCCTAGCCAGCGGAATCAGGCTCGCCGTGTGCTAACAACGTGGGACCCCCTCCCAACGAGGCGCTCCGTGTAGTCCTGGACCGAGAGAGACTCGAGCGAGCCAGACCTTGACCGCATCACAGATTGAAATTCAAAGTTGGATTTTCGGGAACTCGCATCAGATCGACGTCGCGGACCTTTTAGACGAATGTATAATTTATACGGCGACCCTGGCTAGGACCATTTTCGTCGCTAGGCGACGGAAAACTGATGCTTGTGTGTGTCCGGGCGACCACCGCCATTTTGCTCGAATTCGAAACGCGGGACGGAAACGATTCGCCAACATCTGCTTTTTATTTTTAAGGATCAAAGTTGAATTTCTTGACTTACTTGACTCTTTACTCCCTTCTGGGAACCACGCGTTCATGTAGGAGGTCTGGCTCACATGCCCAAATAAACAGCTTACCCCTAAACCAGATTTTCTATACCCCCACTGCCATTTTTCTAAACAATTTCTACTATATAAAGGGCTCGAGCGTGTCCATCTCGGGCTTAGTTCTAGACTGAAAGCGGAGCTATACGCATCTCGTGAGATAGGGTATTATTGTCTTTGTAATTCTGTAAGACGCTTCACAACGCGGTTCTTAAAGGCAAGTCAACTAAATCACCCCGGCATTTGTCAGTACGTCAAAACCGAGAGCTCGGGAGCTAGCTTCCGCGATTTATACTACTGAATATATTGTACTTTTTGATATTAGACATCTGAAAGTCTTTAATCTCATTCCCACATCCATTAAAACTCCAGTAACTTTCAATTCTTTATTTAATTCTAAGCAATTCTAGATTTAACCACCATTTTTCAACACTGTTACTTTCTCCTATTTGCTGATGATTTAAAAATCTTTAAAATCATCCCGTCCCGGGATGATGCTTCCAGATTACAGGCAGACCTGGATCGTTTCTGCGACTGGTGTCACAGGAACGGTATGGATCTCAACATTAAAAAATGCCATATTGTGCGGTCTTCCCGTCGTTCTGTACCTCTTATATGTCCTTACCGTCTTAATGACTGTATCTCTCCTCAATAACAGAAGTTACAGACTTAGGAATTCACTTCTCCTCTACCTTAGACTTTCCCAACCATTTTTATCACATTGTCAACTCCGCTTCAGGAATGCTCGGTTTCATACTTCGTTTTTCCTCAGATTTTCATTCAATCCATAGACTTAGCTTGTTATATATTACCCTTGTCCGTCCCCAGTTAGAATATGCTTCAATTATATGGTCTCCGAATAGCGTTAAATATCAAATCATGCTAGAGAGAGTGCAGCATAAATTCCTCAGGTTTTGTGCATATAGGACAAACAACCCAATGTCAATCTTTGATCATAACTACTCAAGAATATTAAACACAGTCAACCTGGAAACATTATCCAATCGAAGGAAGGTTTCCGACCAGAGCTTTATCTTTAATCTGTTAAATAATAATATAGATTGTCCAGCACTCCCGGGGCAAATAAATTTCTATGTACCTGAACGAGTTTTGAGAACAAGAGCAGGATTTCAAACAATGAAATCCAAATCCTCATATGGAGTAATAAATCCGATAAATCGCATTATTGCTAGCTCTAACATATTTTATAACAATATTGATTTTTTAATGGCTCGTTACAGGTATTCAAAACAAAATTGCGCAATACTATTTGTTAATCGTACCTGTATTTGTTTAGTTTTGCGCGGTCCATTATTATGTAAATTTTAGGTTAAGACCTTTTCTTTGTTAAGTTTTCTTTTTGTTTTTATCAGTTATACTGTAAAAAACTGTATACATTTGTATAAAAGGACCTTGGTCCGTATATAATATATATAATAATAATAATAATTCTCCCACTTCGATAAACCTTTACTACTCGAGGTTTATCGACAATTCTTTAAAAGAGTTTAGAGTTACGAGAGCCGACCTTCCAAATACCTTAGCCTTACCGAAATTGTGTGACACCCAGTGGTGAAAGAAACACCGGGTAGTTCACGACAACCCATCCTGTGACACCCGGTGATGAAACAGGCACCGGTTAGTTCATAAACTTCCATCTAGTGACGACCAGGTGGTGAAACAGACATCGGCTAGTCCACGACAACCCCTTTCTTTCTACCTAGTGGCGACCCAGTGGTGAAAGAGACACCGGGTAGTCCACGATTTCCTATCTAGTGGCGACCCGGTGGTGAAACACACATCGGCTAGTCCACGACAACCCATCCTGTGACACCCGGTGATGAAACAGGCACCGGTTAGTTCATAAACTTCCATCTAGTGGCGACCAGGTGGTGAAACAGACATCGGCTAGTCCACGACAACCCTTTCCCATCTAGTGGCGACCCAGTGGTGAAACAGTCATCGGCTAGTCCACGACTACCCCTTTCTTTCTACCTAGTGGCGACCCAGTGGTGAAAGAGACACCGGGTAGTCCACGATTTCCTATCTAGTGGCGACCCGGTGGTGAAACAGACATCGGCTAGTCCACGACTACCCCTTTCTTTCTACCTAATGACAACCCGGTGATGAAAGGGACACCGGCTAGTTCGCGACAAATCCCGTTCCCATGAACAAACCTCGCCCACGTCTTATCCGCCAGCCCTCGGCTCGTAACATGTCCTTGACGTGACCACCTACAAAAATTTAATCTCAATTGATGTTCTCCGCTGTCCAGCGAGCTTTTTAATTCGTTTGGAAGTTTATATTTCTAACGTGGTGACCAACTCTTGAAGGAAACATTGCAACTGAGACATGTTTTCGTTGCTCTGCTGGAACGATATTCTAAAGCCGGTGATTCTGTATTCGTCGACCTTGAGCATGTTTAAGGAAAGGAGGCTTCCTGAACGCTCTACTTAGCTCTACTTTATCGGTGTCGAAGAATCGATTTCGATTTTCTAGGAATTACAGGTAGCGATGAAGATTACACAACTATATTAATTTGTATTACAGTGTTCATATTTGGACGTATAGAATCCTGGCGAACAGGTTCGACCGACCTAACATTAAGCAGCGACCCAATTTCCTAGCCTTTCGTTAATCAGCGTTCGAGCAGTAGGTTTCTCTAAAACGATAACGGATCTCCATTATACTTCGAAGATGAAACGTTTCCCGCTCGCGGACTCTAGATTCGAGTTGAAATGTCAGCCGGTTCGTTCCCTTTTGCGAATGGAGGGGCAAAAGGGAGGGGAGAGACGAAGCTGGACTCGGATCGCGGATACCGGGTCTCTCGATCCGATATTTCCTGCAGACAATAGGCTAGCGGGGAAAGAAAACTCCATTGAAAGAGAAATCGGTAGGCCGATGGTAGCCGCGCTATGGATTTATATTGTGACCCGTGGCGCGGCTAGTATTGTGCGGGTCTCCGAGACGAATTGCGAATATTGCGAAACGCTCGACGACCTTTCCAATTTGTAGCGTAACCTTTTACGAAACAGCCTCCACGGAAAGCTGCTCGTCTCGGCGCACAGTGGAAGATCGAACGTCGGAGCCAGCGGGAAAACAATATCATTAAGACAATTGAGAGTTTCGAAACTTCCCAGTTTTTAAAGTTGAACAGATCATGGGTTTCCTTCCAAAGAAAATCCATCTACATAATTAATTAACGGTCCACACGGAAATCTACAACATTGTGCGCGGGGTTCGCACAAGCATATCCACGGACGCCGAGCTGCTGTCACGTGACCCGCCCCTGGAGTGGGGGACAAGTCATAATTCGGCGACACGACGCATACTCGCAGCCTAACAATGAAATTAATCGGTACCCGAATGCGAACACCTTTTTAAGCGACTTTTCTTCTCGCACACTTTTCCTCGCGTCGAATTCTCGATTTCGAAACAACTTTCTAGCACTGTCCGCTAGAGAGATATGTCGCGCAGCAAGTATTCGCAACTTTGACAGACTGAATTCTACCTCGACCAGTTTTTCAAAGGCAAACGATCCCGTGGACACCGTCGACGATGCCCGTATTCCGCGCACGTCCATAGAACGCCGGAGATCGGTGCCTCCGCGCGCCCACGCATTCAACCAACGTCCAACAATAATATCTAAATCTGTTTCCAATAACACCGAATACTATTCCGCTGCTTCTGCGCCCGTGGCCGTCAACCGGAAAATTAAATCAATCAATTACACCTTTCCTGGTTTCCGTAATGAAATGCCGGCCACGCTTTTTACTCGGTCCGCTTTCATAACAGCCCGTTCACGTTTTAAATCCGAGCATGTTACTGAACTCGCCAACACGTAACAATAACACGGAAACGTTGCGCCACTCGAAGTTGCATTTCTTGCGCGCGCTCGAAACCCTCGCGATAAAACGATACGCGAAAGTAAATACAGAACACAATGGTCATCTACGTGTTGAGAAAATATCGGAAAATTACACGGAAACGGACACGATTTTCCAACTTTTCATCTGCACCTGTAATGCAAATTTAAAACATGTGTTTCGCGTTAAAAAGCTGATCATTGTAAGATGTAAAAATATTTAAAGTTTTGCTATTTTCAGTCAATACATGGACCGTTTATTTTGAAAGTGGTGTAAGTCCATTTTTGAAAAAAAATGAAATATCACGTAATTCATGCTTAATTTAATGTAAATTTTTATGTTTAAAAAAAAGGGCTTACACCACTTTCAAAATAAACAATCCACATATAACTTACTTACAGAGCAAGTACCCCAAGTGTCCGACTTGGATTTTGATAATTTTTTGTAAGACGATGGTATATAGATCCCTAATGATGTCTGCAAAATATTAGGTGTGGTTACTCATTAGTTTTAAAGATATAAACAATTAAACCTTCAAGTTTTCGAAGTTCCATTAGCCGTGTAAGCAGGTTGCGTGAAAATTTAATTGTGTATATCTTTATAGCTATTGAGTAACTACACCTAATATTTTGCAGACATCATTAGGGATACATACAGTGCCCGAAATTCCCATAAAGCCACCACGTTTTTTGGTAATATCTTATAATTATTCTGTACTTATGATCAATTTGAGTATGATTTCATTTTAGGCCTATCAAGAACACATATATATCGATTGAAATAATAGAAATAATATTTATTTTAAAAAATAAACGTAAATATATAATTTTACATAAAATAAACTGCGAAATTTCTATAAAGCCACATATTTTTTAAATAAGTAGGTTCAAAATGAACAATAAGTTCTTTCTTATTTCTATATTAATAATTAGTAGAACTGCCATTTCTTCGAATATCTTCGAAAATACGATGGGGCATTGACGAAATCAAACTTTGAAGTGTGTCTTCTTGAATAGATGCTCATGCTTCGTTCACCGCTTTCCATAATTCATTAATAGTACTGTGTAGCTCGCAATTGCCATAAACTTTCCTTGCGAGTATCCCCCGAAGATTTTCTATTGGGTTTAAATCTGGGGAATGAGCTGGCCATGTCAAAACCCTGATATTCTTTTGACCTAGCCACTGCTTCATGTAATTTGATGTGTGGACGGCAGCGCTTTCGTGCTGATAAATGAAGTTATCGTGTCTAATATCTTCAATAAATGGTATTCAAATTGTGTCTAATAATTCTGTATATTTTTCAGAATTCATTTTAGGAGTAATGCGACAGATTGGTGTCTTGGCGTCAGCTCTAACTGCAGCCCAGATAATTAATGTACTACCACCAAAGTTGCGACTCATTGTTATGTCTTTTTCTTTCCTTAAAACGTGCCATTAATATTTAAAACCATCTGGCCCGTTTAAATTGAATTTCTTTTCATCATAAAAATTAACAAATTCCCATTCTTTGGACTAGGACATGTGTGTTTTTGCAAAATCAAGACGAGCCTATTTATGTTCTGCTTTGAGTGCTAGTTTCTGCACCATTTCTGTCCAGTGAAATCGGTTGGAACTTTTTAAAATTTGTTGTACGCGTCTCGTAGTTACCGACAAATCTAATTCAACGCGAAGTTGTGCGCACTTCTCAATTCTTTTGATGCAGATGTCATTAACAACGAATGCTGTCTCTTGATCAGCATTTGATTTCCCCCTTTGGGGAGGTTTTTGCCGTAATCTTTTCCCAAATTGACGTAATTATTTACAACGATACGCGATCGATTAATTTTTTTTGCACTTATGCGATTAGAACATCCCATATCCCTATAAGCATCAATGGATGCCTTTTCTCCACTGGTCAACAATTGTCCTCGTGGCATTTTACTAATGAGAAATTAAAATATAACATTTTACGATTTCAATAAATTTACAGATCTATTTTTACGCAAATCCTTACTCTTCAATTGTAGTTACACTTCTTCTATTGTACCTAGCGGGACTTATTCACTCAGAAATCTAAGCACAAACTAAGTGGCTTTATTGAAATTCCGCACTTATGCTTCGCTTCGTGCAGCAAAAAATGTATACACACCCAAAAGATGAACATTTCCGAGCAGATACTCGAAGATTAACGATTAGCATCAACTAAATATAATTGTAGATGAGAAAAAGTAGTAAGCTTGACATATTTAAAAAAAAATACGTCGAAATATAGGTGGCTTTATGAAAATTTCGGGCACTGTATACCATCGTCTCGCAAAGGATTATCAAAATCGAAGTCGGACACTTGGGGTCCTTTCCTGTTAGATTTACGAAATACATGTTTCAAATTTTCACTGCAGGCACAGATAAAAAATTCAAAAATTGCACATCAGCTGGTAAACTAGTCGAACAATCCTCCCAATTTAGAAAAAGTTGTTCGTTTACAGAAGGCGTAGCGTCTCGAGAGCGGGAGACGACGACGAAGGAGCGAGAACGGTGAAAGAAATGAAAAGAAATGAAATAAATGAAACAAACCTTGCTTAATGACGATGCCAGAGGGCACTTGGACTATCGGTAGGGCAGCGTTCGGGGGATTAACGGGGATGGTGCCGGGTGTTCCTGGTGGCGGGGATGCGCTGGCGCTACCAACGGACCCGGGATCGCTGAACCCCTGTGTGCTGTTTTCTTCCGGTCCGTCGAAGAAGCTCAGATTGAACTCACTACCGGCGTCGAACGACACTTCCGGCGTAAGGGTATCTGGCGCCGGGGCGCTACCCAAACCCGCGCTCAGCGACTGGTCGATTTTGAAAACGTCCATTGTACGAAGAGAAAATGATGCCGGCGATGGTGCACCTCGTTACCAACTGCGGTCACCATTCGCGTACACGCCGCACTAACTGGAACCGATTTCAATCTTCGCCGGCTCGGTTACTCATAACTGATTGCTATTCGACCGACGACGACGAGGACGACGACGGCGACGAGTAACTTCTCCGAGGATACTGAAAAAATGGGACTGACGACTCGGCAAGTCCTTCCAAGCAACGTACCCCGGAGGAAATCACTGCGAACCCGCCACGAACTCTCGAGCAATCCTAGCGCGGCGATCACGCTATCCTCGAGTCGTCTTTGCTCGATAGAGGACGGAGGATCGGTTATCCATTAGATCCGCAGGGTCGCGCGGCAGTCTCCAAAAGCGTTTCCTCGAGACCCCTTGGTAGCTATCCACGAATCGCGTGTCACCTCCCGTACTCACTTATTTACGACCGGTGGAACATGCAGTCCACGAAGCGATGCACATCCACCTTCGACTCCGTTACCTTTTCATATCACTGGCTCGTGCACTGGGCTAACAAAGGCAGTCGTACTCGCTCGCGATGGACTTCTCTTCTCAAGACCGTTCTCATCGGTCCTGGTTAAGACGATTCTCTTCAAGATGTATAAGCAAGAAGCATTTCCCTCGAACGAAGGAACAAGCTGGTTCGCTCCAAGGTCGCTGACCGTTCGTTCCTCGCTGGATTCTCAATGAAATTGTCCGCGCGGCCAGATGATTTCGGCACGTCTCGCTGGACCAGCCTGTTGTTCCGCGTCAGGTAGTCTGAGCTGTCTTCGGGACGCGTCCGGCGGCGACGTATTGCTCCGATTCATGCGGTCCTCGCTGTTCCCAGACACGGGGACCGGGGGCAATGGTTTTCGGTGACCTTGGGCGCGCGTGTCGCTCGATCTTGATACGATTTCTCTATCTCGTTCGATGCCGATCGAGTTCCGACCGAGTTCGTTGTATCGCGAGCAACGATGCCACCCGGAATCTTTTCTTTTGTGTATCGGTCCGAGGTGAATCGTTAGGGATGACGATCGAGAGCAATCGATCGATCCTTCCGCGTCGACCGGGACGAACGTACTGGCGGGGTGGGGCTCCGACAAGCGAAAACAAATGGGACAAAATAAAAATTCACACTTCACTGACACCGTGTCACAACCTCGTGCCGAAGGATACCCGTCTCGTTAGCTCCGTGTTCGCCGCGGGCTGCGAAAATCCGTGGGATCGCGATCTTCGAAAGAGGTTCAGCATTGTTCGAGACGATCTCGTCGTCTTGCCGCGCGGGCATGTTCTCATCGGCGTCTCGTTATCTTCCCTCGTCTTTTTCTTCGTTCTCCTTCTCCGGGTTTCCGCTTCGAAAATAAAAACGACCGGCGAGAGGGTTCAACCCATTATTTTGTTTTTTGCTGGAGATCGGTCGCCGCACTCCGCTTTTCCACGCCTCTTTCTTTCTTTCTTTCTTTCGGTTCCCGTATTTCTACGTTTCACGTCAGGTTTTCTTCGCTGTCTCCCTCTCCTTGCTCTCCTGGTGACGCGTCACACTCGCGTTTTACCTCTTTCTCCTATCCACGGCGCGAGGGCACGCTCTTACGGGAGACACTTTTTCCGTGCAACGCAAGCGCGACATTTCCCGGCAATTTTCAGTGGATCTGCGGTCCCCTCGCTTATCGCGCTACCCATCGCTGAAAGACAAATCAAAACGAAAGGAAAATCAGAAACAAAAGGGGTATAATGCGCGGTACCGGACGCGACCGTGCGGAAAGGAAATAGAAAAGAGCATGCAGAGAGACCTCCGTTTGATCTGTTCAACCAATCTCCGTTCGTGATTATTGTAAGAGAACGCAGTGTTGATTTTGTTAATGGTTTTACGTTTTACTCTATTCCCACAGTTAGTTTTGGCTTTGAAAGATTAGAAGCGACAATCAGAGAATTGTTTATCAACGCCTTGTTAACACTAGGTTTACACTATTATTATTAAGATCGTAATGGCTAAGAATTCGATTAAATGAATCGAATCGAAAACATTTATCGCTGTCAGTGCTCCGTGAACCTGGCGTTAATGGCGTCGTTAGTGTCCTGGAAAGCGTCGGCCCTTAACACTAACCGTACCACGACCGGTTTCTTCCATTGGAAATTATTAAATAAATTTCTTGTCATTTCTACGAAACGACCGGTCACATTTTTGCTCGGTGCGGTTCGCGTTGGAGCGGAAGTTTGTATTTTAAATGAACATTCAAAGACAAAATCAAGATGTTCATTCGTGGATTTATCCAATAAGATGATTCTATTGCTTGTCGGCACCTGAATTTTATCTTTGAATATCCAGAACAGTGGATATTTCGGTGTAAACTCTGTCATTGATGCATTTGGCGAAAAATGCCGGTCGACGGTGCTGGTGGCAAGGTATCGCGAACTGGTCCACCGTGATTTACAGCCGCGTCTTTGCTGCGAGTCGTGCCACCGCTCAACGACAAGCGAAACGAGGCGATCGAGATATATTCTAGGGAAAAATCACTGATATCGCAAAAGAGGATCGCGTGTTCGCATCGTTGGCGAACCGATCGCCGAATATCGAGGAGAAGAAGTCTCGGTATCTGTTGCGTTTTCCGCGTACCGAGAGGAACGGGAACGAGCCTGGCGAGCATCGAAAGAGAGGAAAAGATCGCGAAAGGAAGAGGACAACGAGCCCGAGAGGAACACGAGGAGGAGAGTGAGAAAAAGCGAATGTCATTGCCGTAATCTTCGGACGTTGACTTCCTCCTGGCTCGTCCCTCCTTCCTCTTGGTCGCGAACCCCCTCCAACAAGTCTACCCCTCTCCGTCCCCCACCCTTCTACAGCCTCTCCTTCTCACCTGTGCGTTCTCCTTCGCGATTCTCTACCTGTCTTTCTCCGTTCCTACTCTCTTTCCCAGCCCCTCACCTCCTTCTTCTCTCTCTCTTTCTCTCTAGATGTATTTTTTCGTTTCCCTCTCTCTTTCCCGGAGGTTCGTTACGCGGCGACTCGTAAGTCTCAAATATTTTGCGCGGCGGGCGCGCGTGCGAATCCGATCGACGATTTTCATAGATGCCGAGCGTGAGCACCGACGGAGACGTTATTACGAAATACATTGTGCCCGACGCGAAGTCTGACACAATCGCCGCGGAACCACGCTTTGAATTCCGAATGAGTAGCCACTGACGCGACCGGCCGTTGAATTCATTAAACATTTCAGGGCTGCCGGCGAAGCAGTGACATCAAGGTCCGCGACGACGCACGCACGGCGGCCTGGAAACTCGTTTTTCCTCGCCGAAATCGAACTTCCCAAGGTCCGCGGCGCATTTTTTGCGCGACCGCTAACCAAAATCTTCGTCATTTTAATCGCGAGAGACGAGTTCTTTGATACTGGACCATGCTCTTTTTCTTGCAAACTTGCCTCCGTTTTTCTTTCTGGTTTTTATTCATAGTTCTATGTCGCACCGCTACTTTCTGCTCGATTTAGATTTTGCGTCACTTTAGCATTGTTACGTGAACCGGGCAGCGCTCGGTTCGAAACTGTCGGCGATCTGTTATGTAAAAGTTTTTCTCGCCGCAGAGTGATTTCGATGCTCCGATCGGTTGGTAATCGGCGAAATGAAAGTGGATGAAGTGAATCGTTGATGCTACGCTCAGCTCCCCGATGTTATTCTGTCCAGTGATTTTTCCTCGACCAATGGTAATGTTAAATAAATCGCGTAGTAAAAAGTTGTCGAAGGCTACTTAATTTGTGTACAAGTTTCCCCGAATTCTTTCGAGATTATTGCGATAGATGAGGAAAATGAGGCTTCATCAACTTTCGTTCCAACCGAGCACCTCCATCTCCCTTTATCCATCGCGGCCATCGCAGATCGCGCCGATTTTTTCCGAAAACGAAATTGCCTGGCTCTGTTAATTGAAACAGCTCGAGGAAGTTCATTTTAACCGAACACGCCGCATCGTATCGTGGCATTACGACTGGGTAGGTAGGCGTCTTAGCGAATAGTCTTTTCGACTCTGTCGGCTCGCGCGCGCTGGTCAAAAGGGTGAAATCACGCAAGCAATGATTCAAAGTCGGAGGGAGAGAGAGAGACAGAGAGCGGAGAGTATCACGTCGCAGGATATACATTACCGGCGGTATAATCCGCCGCGGATGATTTATAATTCGAGTGAATCATGATTTGGCACGAGGGAAAAACGGTAATCGGGAATTAGCATTTGCATCGGGACGGGCCGGGCCACGGCAGAGCCCCTTGCGGATCGCTCGCGAAATTACGCGGCTCGCGAAGCTACGCCACGGGCCGAATGGCGGTTTCGCGGCCCCGCAGACGGTCATTTGTCTCCTGCAACGCCTGCCCGGTTCCGCGTTCCATCCACGTCACAACTCAGTGCGTTCACCTTGCCGCGAGTTATCAAAATCGGATCCAAGACGATAGCCATCGCGCTCTAGCGATGGGACCGAACGCGAATACCCTCCCTAAATCACCGGACAGCTATCAACTTTTCTTTTTAAATTATGTGGGCACCCTTTAAAGATTAATAACTTTCTTAAAATTGGACCGATCTAGGATTTTTCTTTGAGATATTAGAAAGACTAGTCTGCCTATAATATTTGATATTTATTAACTTTCTCAGTGCTATAAAGGCTGTTGCGAAACGAGCGACGGATGCAATCGCGTTGAACGTAGAAGGAAAAAATTTTTTAGGCTAGTTTCAGGTGATAAATCGGTCCGGCCGGTTCTTGATCAATCTAATCTCTCACGCATCTAATCGATTCGTTGCCGCGCTGTTAGAAAGTTGACTCGAGCTATTATTTCTAAAGCAAAACATTTAATGTTTACTTGCAGTCGCGACTCATTGATTGACGCAACAGACATGATTTTTTGATCAAACGAGAATGATATCGTCGAGTAGATATATTAATTCATTCGCCGAGAACGATCTTTCTAAAAGAGAAATTAGTTCAGTGTATTACTTTCTTTTTATGTTTACGAAAACTTGATAGATCATTTTGATCGATATTTACAAGCGAGAAACCTGGTCCCATCGCTAGCTGACACGTATTCTTGGATCTCGATCGCGCCACGTGCTCGGGCCCGTTGAAAACTGGGCGAAATAAATTTATAGTTCCCCTCCCCTGCTTCCCCTCATTTCGTTCTTGATCGTTCCGCGACCAAACGATTCGTCTTCTGGAAATTCCTTCGGCCGGAGATTTAAATATCTCGTCTTTTGTCGCCGCGCGATCGACGGAGCTTAATGCTTCCTGGTGATTCTGCGTAATATACGTAGCCCGTTGCGCAACAGTTATATAAGGTGTTCAAGAATTCTGGATGAAAGCTCCGCGCGACTTGGTTAATCAATTCTAAAATTATTCGAGAACACGCGGAACGTAATCGAGCCCATTGATCCTGGCAACTTAAAATAACCATGCAAACAACAGCGAGCTAAATCTGCTACTATTCCGCCGTGAAGGATCCAGGATTCTCTGGAACGAGTCGACGACTGTAATGCGCCGCAAATCCACGAACTACACCAGAGAAAATCGACGCGATCGATCGACGAGATCGTTTCTCCACTCTGTTGCTCCGGCGTGTCAACCTCCTCGTTTCGCCGGATAACCAAAAACACGGAGCACGACGGGTATTTAGCAAGTTCCTCGGGAAGAATAGTTCGCGGCGCGGCGCATTGGCCGCGACTCTCGTTCAGGATAAAGGGAAGAGAGGCGACGAGTGAACGAGCGAGCCACGCTCGACGCGTTTTACCTGCACGGTTCGCCGCTGAAAACACGCCGGCATGGCATCCAGCCGGGCGGTGTTCTCGATGGCAGTTTTTAAACGGGCCGGGCTTAAGGATCGAGTCCTGGTGCTTCCAGGACAACAGGAGGATGATGCGCCAGACACCGGAGAGAATGACGAGGCCAGAAATCCGCGAAGCGTGACTGGGTTCCCGGTCGGATCGTTGTTCACCACTAAACAGAATCCCTAGATCCTGGCGAGTCCACCGAAAACGACGAAACACGAACGGAACGGTCGGAAAGGACACGAGAAATCGCGGTCGAATCGATGCACATCGGTCCCTGTGAGGTGTTCCACTTTGGATCACCTCGATCCGACACATTGAACGTCACTCCAGCTCCGTAACGATCCTATTCCAATCGGATCATTGTCCGTGCACGCGAGCAGAGTCGCGCGTGACGTCGAGCGAGGACGACGACACCGATGACGAGGAGAGTAACACACGTCGATCGCCGTCACCGATCTGCTCGCTCGGGAATCGCGGCCACTGCGATCGATGGATCGCCGAGTGTCTCCGTGTACGTCGCGCCGACCGACCGCGGGATACAAAACAGAATCCACGGCGGACGTGTTGGGGAAACGCGAACGACGAAGACGTGCGACGCGACGACGACGGTGACGACCGCGCGCGCGAATAATCTCGATAAACAAAGCGAACGGGGATGCTCGGGCCCGATCGGCGAAAGGGGATGGTACCGGGCAAATAGCCGCGAGCTGCCCTATTACGATCACGTGCGTTTGTCACGAGTCGCGGTGGTGTATACTCGCGAGCTGACTCGCTCGCTCTCGCGCGAGTGACGAGAGCGAGTTCTGTCTGTGTGTTTCTCGATGCTCGGTCTTCGTCCTGCTCTCCGACTATCTCTGTCTCTCTCTCTCTCGCCCTGCGACTTTCCAACTCGTTCGTTCTATCGCCGTGTTCCTCTAGTTTCCTTCCACCCGATCCCTCTCTCTCTCTCACTTTCTTTCCCGCTCGCGATCCAACCGCGTTATCTGTCTCTATCCGCCGTATAATGTCGTCCTTGTCGCGCGCCAGCATCACCGAGAGTGAGAGAGAGAGAGGGCGAGCGGGATCGCGCGCGCGCGCGACCAGAGAGAGAGTCTTACCTGTGAGGTAAGTAAAACCGTCGTTCCGTCGTACGTGTTACGGCATTGCGCGACTCGCCCGACTCCGTAGCGCCCCACGCTCTTCCATTACGCGGGGTTCCGCGGACTGCCGTGCACCCGAGGTAGGGGAGAACAGCGGGATAGGGGGGAGGGAAAGAGGGAAGGAGAGCGAGAGAGCGCGCGAGAGAGCGAGCGAGTGAAAGGGCGGAGGAGGTGGTGGTGGGCACCAAGAGAAAGAAGAGGTGGTAACGATGGTAATGCAGCAACAGGGGTAAAGAGAGAAGGTTCGTGCACAGGGGAATGAGAGACAGGAAGAACAGACAGACCGACCGAGGAAAAAGAGCAAGCGCGCGCGAGAGAGAGAGAGAGGACGAAGAATTAAATGACTGGGTCGGAGGTAAGTTCTGGAGATGGTAGGGGCTGTGGTATCGAGGGGGCTGAGGGGATGAGGCACGATACCACGTAGGGGTGGAGAGGGGAGGCTGAAGTTGGAGGTGAGCCGTGTCGCTCGTACGGTCCGGTGGGGGTAGCGTGGACCATGGACACGCTGGGAGGGAGTCGAAGGAAGAGGGAGGAGGTGGAGGTGGTGGTGGTGGAGGAGGAGGAGGAAGGTGGGGGAGGGGGGAGTAGGAAACCATGAAGCCTGGGGTGGGGGACACGAGTGGACCAACTGGGTTCGCCAGCAACCCGTGGTTCATTGACCGAGAAGTGCCGGGAGAGCCGAACGGTCGGCCGTGTTCGACCCGCTGCTAAAACAGAATTTGTACCGGCACTTTATGCGTCTCATCTACGCGACTCTCGAGAGAAACGGACAGAGACGATGGAACGTGTCGACGCGATGGGAGGGGGGCACAGCGGGGCAACCGTGAACGCGAGAAAGAGACACGAAGGAGGAAACACCGGGGAAAATTTCGCGATGCACGGAAAGAGTCGAGAGGCGACCGAACGAGGGAGAATGCATGCGCATGATTGCTCATGCGGGATGGAACGGTTACACGGAGGGTTGGAAGAATTTTGGTAGTGGAGGACGGGGGAGGAAGGGTGACGAACGCGAGGCGGCGAAGAGAACGGGTGGGTTACGATCGCGCTCGCAAATTCTGACGATTCAATTAGGCGAACTTGCGCGACGACAACGACGAGGAGGAGGACGAGGTCCCATCGTCATTTCCTGGTATCTCGATTCGGTTTTAATCGTCGCGCGCGAGAGGAGACGCACGCAGGGACACGGGGCGCAGTCGTTAGCCCGAACCGAGTAGTGCCAGCGCGGCGCGTCGTCGAACGTAATTACACCGGCGTAACGATTAAGCGAGTTAACGCCAAGTTCGTCGAGTTACGTTCGTTTCGTCGTTAACACCGTCGAGAGGACGGGTCTGATAGACTGGTGCGAGCACACTTCGATGATGCTACCAGGCTAGAGCGGGCATTGCGAGTATCGACGAGATAGATGACATTATCGTCTCCATTATCACGGTTTCCAACCGTAAGACAAAGATATCCACGTAGATCGGTACACGACCTCTTGTCGCCGGTTATACCGGCACGGAAGAGATCGCTGGTAGATCGATCGACGATAGACCATTAGATCGATGTTATCGCGAGCAAGGATCATGGTGGAAAGTCCCGGTGGTATCGACCCGAACGATCGAGTTCGGCTGATCGGTTCGATGACTTATCTCGTTCCAGCGAGGATCGCGCGTTTCCTGATCGAGACCGACCGGATCGGATCGAAGAAGATGGCCGACGAGCTGCGTTCACGGGAAAGGGATGAAGTCCCCGTGTAAGTAAGTCCTGTCGACTGCCGGTCACCACACGGCCGCACACTTGTCGGGAAAGGAGATGCGCAATCCGGTGTAATGAACCTGGGAAACCGGTTACATCCGCGCGTGTATATATACAGATCGGTTCGGCCTGTACTTACGTTACATTACGCGGACTCCGCTGGTAACCCGCAATCCAACGATCGACCGCCGCAACGGACTGTCTACGAAAACCTCGGAGAGGCTTGATGCGCGACAGAAAAGCGTTTCGATCGGTGTCGATTGGAATGACCGGCGCGAGCGGGTACCTAGACTCGCGGTGCCAATTCTGCGGATGCAAGGAAAAACGCCGCATGTCGCTATTTCAGAAAATTTCAGTTTACGCATTGATCGAGCTTCATACAGTGGGTGTACAAAGTATTCGTACACTTTTTAAAAACATTTTTATAATTGTACCGAACAACCTGATTTTGTATAATCAATTAGAAACATTGGTTTACGAAATGATGTACAAAAAAGATTTTCCAAAAATTATAATTTACAAGGTTAAATGCAAAAATAAAAAAGGCATTTTTTAACCCTTTGCACTCCGAGTTATTTTAACTGGAAAATTAAACATTTATTCCGATCTAGAATATTTCCATTCCCTGTGATTTATGCAATTTTATGGATATGAAATTGGTGTAATACCTCATACAATACGAAAATGTTTAGTAATTGATTAGATACCGATATATTTCATAATGTAAATGATATTTCGAATAATGGTACAGCAATTTTTAGTGGTGCCTCAGAGGGGACAACGGAGTGCAAAGGGTTAAAACTTTTTTATTTGGGTCCTTAATGAAAATTTAAAATGTATGTTTTGTAGATCTATGATAGTCATACACATGTTGAAAATTTCATTGAAATCGATTAACATACACACGAGCTACAAGCGGTTAAAGATGGTGAAAATCGTAGTTTTACACGACTTGAAATTTCTAACATGTGTATAAAGAACATGGATCTGGAAAACATGTTTTAAATTTTCATTACGGGCCCAAATAAAAAAGGTTTAAAAAATGCCTTTTTTATTTTTACCTGCAACCTTGTAAATAGTAATTTTTGAAAAATCTTTTTTGCATATCAGTGTGTAAACTAATGATTCTAATTAATTATAAAAAATCAAGTCGTTTGGTAGAATTATAAAAAAGTTATTAGTTTTTAAAAAGTGTACGAATACTTCGTACACCCACTGTAGATGCGGCTGCATCAGGCGGCGTAAGCAGCGAAATACAATTTGAACCATTCAATAATTTCAAATCTTGACGCAGGATGACGCAAGAGAAAAAGCTCTTCGTGCAACAAAGAACTTAGGAGTTACTTGAAGTCGTCATGTTGCGAGACTCGCCCTCTACTTCAAAAATAAGAATAGTATTCGTACATTCTGTGCATTTTCTTTTTTACTCACAATCGAAGGTTATTTTAAAGGAAAAATATGTAAGGGGCTGCATTCCGAAGATTTGCATCATACTGAGAAAATCTACCGCACGGCCCTGACATTGACGCATGAACCAGGAAGAAAGTCAGGGAAACAAATCCGAAAGGCTCGAAAATATAATGCGATTTAACCGATGTCCCATGTGAAAGCATTAGTGATCGAAACTTCAAACGACAATAAGGTGAAGTGCCCTAAGTCTGGACAGTCCAAAAGTGATACCTAAATCTGGACAGTTGAATTTTCATAGTAAAATCAGTAATTAAGAGATTAAATAATTATATTATATATTCTGAGGCCTTAGCTACAAGTAGGTGTGAATATTATTTCATTAAGACATCAATTGAAATTTAAAAATGAATTCAAAGTTCATCTGAAAACAGTATACAAAATAGTCTATTTACATGCGAATCATGTGCATTTGTAGTTCGAACTTTTGTTAGAAAAAAAGATATAATTTAAGCCCTCAGACAAAAAATAATTATCACGCATAATAATATTGATATTTTAAAATAAATTGGCAATCAAACTTAACGTAAATAATAATTATTAATCCAAATATTAGATGTCCAAGATTAGGGCTGTTTTCAAATATAAGTACTCCATACTGGGACGCGATGACAGTAGCTGTCCCACTCTAAGCTTATACGCAATGTGCTTACTCCTGAAGCCGGACACGTGTTTGTGAATAAAATCAACGCATTGTTTGCAAATTATTTAACTACATGTACGTATAATTAGTCTTCTATTAGCTTGAACAACGTATGTAGAAAATGTATTCCGGTTGTGACGTTAATAATACTTTATGTTTACATCTTAAATCTATCAGTAACTACCTAACCTTAAAAGTTGTATTATGACAAGTTTTATTAAAACAGTAAATGAAAATAAATATATATTTGGTTAAATAATACAATACTATAATCTATGATAAGAATACTACATATTACGCAGAGCATCTTCTATTCGTCATGCGCAACAGCGCCACCAACCAACGTTTTAGGTTATGTTCGCTCGATCAACTCGTAAATTGAATTTGTCCCGATATAGGCTTTACTTCTGTCCAGGTACTAGCTTAGATTGGATTTAATATGTCCAACTATAGGCTTGAATTATTCTTGTTAATACAATTAAGATATTAACCTAAACAATGATTTTTTTATTTTAAATTACTTTACAAACTCTGAACTGTATGTTAAAACTCTTAAGAAATTGTTTTTGTTTATTTAAAGTGATAAAATTTAAAATAGAAAAACATGCTGTCCAGGCATAGGGCACTTCACCTTATCTTGAAAGTGAAAGTATGCCTGACATGCGGCGTTCTTCCTGAGAACCACAGAATTAACAGTAACTAAGTTTCGTGTTGAAATTGACTCGCCCGAGTATGATGTTGAACGTACCCTAGTATCGTAGGGGTTACTTCGAGATTCTACCTCCCATTTACGCGACAAGGACGCGTATAATCGCGGTCGATGTTGGTTCAACCCTTATCCGAATTATCAACCAGACCGGTTCGATTTTACATTGAGATCATATTGCTGCAAGCTAGTACAGCTGTTTGATTACGCACACAGTGGAGACTGCGATTAATTAATTCTTCCCAAGTGTTACAGTTTTATTCGCCATATTTCGCAACACAGGACTAACACACTGGAACAGTACCCACCCTTTAATTTACGCAGTTGCTTCGAATTGGCCGAGCAGCATGCCACAGTGCGAATAATTTACCTCACTAAGAAACAGAGAGAGAGAGAGGAGGAGATCTGAGTGTTACGAAATTCCGAGCATCTATTTCCTCGCTCCCTGGCTACATTCATCCCCTGAATAACAGGGTAACCGTTGAAAAAATAATAGCTAAGCAGCGCATCCGGCACGGTCGCTAAATCCGCTTTATTCATATTCAATTACGCCACCTACATTTGCGTACCGAAATAAATTCGCTCCACAAACCCGTCGCGGAAGCAAAGGGAAACAACAATCCGTGGGGAGAGGGGAGAGGAGGTAAAAATCCATTGCGAGCACGACGTCGCATTTCCCGCGAGATCGAAACAAATCAATTTCGAATGAATCGATCCGCTACACCGAGAAACGCAGCCCTCGCCGAGGAAAACGAGAGCCCTCGTTTTTTTCAATTAGATTCGCGTTCGCGCGAAATCGCTAATTTTCGAAAAATCAGACCCGGCGCGAAAACAGAGGCAAACAACAATCCGAGGAGGGGTAAAAATCCATTGTAAGCACGACGCGCATTTCCCGCGAGATCGAAACAAATCGATTTCAAGTGAACCGTCCGTGATCGTAGCCCTCTTTTGTCAATTAGATCGCGTTCGCCCGGAATCGCTAACTTTCGGAAACTGGGCCGGGACCGCGCGGATCCCTCGAAGGGACACAAACCCGTCGCGGAAGCAAAGGGAAACCAGGAATCGCTAATTTTCGAAAACTGTCCGGGGCGGGACCACGCGAATCCCTTGAATGGACGATGTCTCATTGTCGAGTAGAAAAGGTTGGATACTCGAGGCGGCGTTAAAGGCGGTCTTCGGGGAGGAAGAAATGTTGGGATTCAATTACCGGCGAGGGGGTGAAACGACGGAGAACGGAACTTCCGGTCGCCGGGATCTTCCGGCTCGGCGTAAACCGTTCCGGCATAAAAGGAAGGGTAAAGAAAGGGGCGATAGGAGGGTTGGGAAAGGAAGCTCGGGGGAACGGTACACGTTCCGCGGGTGTAGAGGGGGACAGGTGGGGGGTTGGAATGGAACGAGGGGGTTCGGGGTTTAGCGCGAGAAGTAGCAGAGCTAGGATAGCAGAAGGGGAAAGGTAAGAGGGGGTCGGGGGAGGTTGAAGAAAACACATAATAGGGTGGGGCGCTTTGCTGCCGCTTTTGAATCGATCCAACACCGGCTACAGCTGGGGTCTCATCCCACTGGGTTTTGGTCAGCGGTTCTCATTCTCCTCTACCCCGATTTCACCTCCACCCACTTTGCGACCGAGAGCGGCGCGGCATCTTCATTCATCGTCCCGAGAAAGATTATCGCGGATGTACGCGTGTGTATAGAGAACGCGACTGCGATTGGATTTAGATTAACGCCAGCTTTAACACTGTCGAGAGATCGAAACCACCCCCCCCCCTCCCGGGGGATAAACTGGGTCGGGGGTCGAGTCTCGTACCGAGCAATGTACGTGTCAAACACGGATGAGCAAGCTTTGAGGACACTTGTTAGCCCGCCCGGCGAAAATACACACGGCCGATTATTAATTCGTTATCGTTCGCTATAGAGATCAGAGTCGTGTGTTATAATCTGACGCGTTATTAGCGGTTTCTGCCGATAGCTGTTGGCAGTCGCAACAAAAGCCAACTGCAAAATCACCACCTAATTCGCTGATCTAGAGTGTCATCCCAGCCTGCCGATAAGCTGCTGCGATTAAACTTTCAGCGTGAACTGGCAGCCAGGCCCAATTCGACTGGGCCTGTTTTGAATAATATGATAAGGACAATTGCAATAAGCAACGTGTCGTTCTCGCTGTTCATTCGGCAAGGTCAGCGTAGCCGCGAGCTTAAATTGGACCAGGGACCCGGCGAGATCATTTATAATAAAGACTCACCGTTGTTGTTGCGCAGGATAGAACCAGGACTCGTTGCCTCGAGAGGGCTGCTGGGTTCTTCCGTGCTCGGCTCCCTCTTCACGCTGAAATGGAAACATCTATTATGTATTCAATCGAAGGGGGAGGAACGGGTGGCGGGATGGGCGGTGTAACGGCGGCAAGGGGGACGGAGGAGAAGGTGGAAGAGAGTGGAAATCAGCCCGAAAGTAGTCCAAGATCGACACGAACCGAGTCCTCGACCCAGGGTCGTGCAGTCCTCCGAATCATTTTGTTCGCGGATGCCTCCTTATCGTATGCGGCTCTGTTTGAGCGTAGGGGAGATCCTTTGACTGCGGCCCTGGCTCGATCCAAGCAATCAGGGTTGACCCAGTTTTGAGTTCAATTTGCACCGAGAAAGCGCATTTGGCTGAAACCGGCCGAAATGGGAAATAGACGGGGTGGGGGAGGAAAAAAATCGAAGATTAATTGGTTCGGGTCTAATCGCTCGCTCTCGGGGCGTCAAGCGACGCACTGTCGAACGAACGGCCATCCCGGGCGGAAAAAATAATAATAATCAATCTCATTGTCATCTTGGACCTTGAAATCTGTAAAAATGTTTAGCGTCGTTGATGTTTACACCGTGTCGAAACTGTTCCCACCCTGCATGCATAAACAACGGAACAATACGGATCGATATATTGAAACAAGTTTCCTAAGTGCCAGCGCTGGCCATGATTTTAACGGCAACACTGAAATATAATTCGTTCAACAACGTCACGGAGATTGCAGCAACACGCCAGTGACAATCGGACACTTTGAAAAAGACGGTAACCTTTTCAAGATTGGACCAAACGACTTGAAAATCATTTTTCCGTAGTACACTGATCGATCTAACTTCTCGACAAAATCCAAGTCGTATGGTCGGTCTGGGAAAAGTGGTCGTCTTTTTAAAAATGTCCAAATATTACTGTAACTCACTGCACGTTATTCCGATCACACTGTAGCACCACGAACGTACACAATCTTTTGATTCTGGCGTGTGTCCGTATAGCTCTTTAGAATGCGGGTTAAGGTCGAGAGCTCGTAGTAGCCAAACCGTGTTTTCCAGCCACCCTCCCTTTTTCTGCTAATTCGTGAGCGCTCTACACTCCGAACACGTGCTGATATTAAAATTGTAAAAGTACGGAACTTCCGAGTGCTGTGCACTGGTTACCAGATTATTCGTTTCCATTAAAAGTAGCGCGGACAATCATCTTGTATCATTGTTTACGAGTCCAAATTTTCAAGTTCATTGACGGATTACTTCGATCGATAAATCAATTTCGCTAAAAATGCCGTTCGCCCGGCGTTACCGTTCGAAGACGGACATTTCGTATGCAACGACCTAATGATTGCAAGACGGCCGGAGTCGTCGGATCGGAAAATTCTTCGCGCAAATATTTTCCTCGGGTGTTTGAGGTTCCTTCAAAGGCGATCGAAGGTCCATCAATAACCGATAGATCCGAGAGGATGGGACACGGATCGACACCTTCGGCATCTGGAGGGGAACTCACTCCCTCTATGAATAGATATCCTATTTCGGAAACCGAAGTACGTATTATCGAGCGGCAAACTTTGTACCGCGACGATGACCGAAACAATCGGTCCATCGATCGCGTTCGATAACAAACCATCGTTTGAAATAATATGCTATTTTAAATAATTTTCATTCGACGTTTAAATCGAATAAATTTTCTGTCGAATAATTTCTTATTTCGATTACGCCGTTCTTACATAAAATTCTCTGATCCAGTTCCGAGCCAACGTCTTTTTCCAGTCTAACAATAAATCTGGCGCAAACTCCAGATAAATCTTGCGATGGCGACGGCGACGAGCTAGCAACGGTTATCTTAGTTCATGCTAATAAAGCATAATAGAGAACCGTAATGAGCGATTGCTACACTGTTCAAGAGAATGTGCGAGGACAAAGAATCTTCCGCAATACGGCTGTGCCGAAAAATACGCGCGTAGAAAGGAAAAGAAATCGGCAACGTCGTGAACGCGCTCGTCTTCCGCGCTGGAAAAGAATTTCATTCGAAATCGTACAGCGAACAAACCGAGATGACACTAGAAGATAACGAAACGAATGTAGATCGATCAAATTGAGATTGAAGTGCAATTTCAACGCGTTTAAAATGAGCTATCGACTTTCGTTTCGGTACAGCTACGTTACAAAACGATGAAAGGAAGGAACGCGTGACTTTTATACCGAAACCCACTTATTCAATCCCGCCTTCGTGCCCCGCGCAATGTATTCAATGAAATTTCTTTATTCGCGCACCGTAAACCATGAATGGGGCTCAGACTTTTCCGTTTGACAACAAGTTCGCGCGAGAACAATAAACGAAATCGGATTATCCGCGCCGAAGAAACTACAGGCTGTCCTAAGCATGTTGTACTTGAATGAAGCGGTTCTCCAGGTGATTTGAAAAAGTTTTTTCCTTTGCGAGAATGTTCTCCGCGGCTTCGTTCAGGAGTTATTCACGAAACACGCGGACCAATCACAGCGCGGCTACGACAGGCCCGCTCAGAGCGACGTTGGCATTGGTCGAGCCGGGGTCCGTCCCAGCTGTCTGTGTTTTTCGTCGATAACTCCTTAACAAAGCCACCGAGAACATTTTCGCAAAGGGAAGAGTTACTTCAAATGACTTCAGGAATCAAGGAAGTTCAGAATTTTTGGGACACCGTGTATACTCGTTGTCTGTGCCTTGTTACAACTATTATGATTAGACTGCGGATTTTTATGCATTCACAGCAAAATTGAGTAGATGAAATTGGAAATTGTTGAAGATGTTAATACATGATTTCTCCTTTATTCAATCATTAAGGGAAGAAATAACATCCTTGCAATCGATGCAGACAATTTTTATTTTGCATAAAGATCCGCAGTCTAATTATTATCAATGCAATTTTCAATTAATCTCGTGACGAAACCGTGTGCCGACAGAAAGTGAACGATTCTACGAGAACACGAATTTTACGCGAACATTATTAAATCCCCAACAGTGACACCGGAGTTAACACGCGTTTTAATCGAAAATAATCATTCGTTTCGAAAGAAATCAATCAGCAGGCCTTGGTAGCATTACGTTTCACCACTTGTATTTTTAACCCGACTGAATAAAAAGCAAGGTTGGAACGCTGGGGCGAGACGCGATGCTCTTAAAGTTTGCATTATTAAATGACATCCGTACAATTGCATTCAGTGTTGGAAACACGAGCACTGTAGGAACAAACCTCCTTAGAATGTCTATTCTTAGGGGACGATGTGTTGTTGAAAATGTACTAGAAAAATCAAAATCAACATTTCTCCACGGTACACGTAATTATTTCTTTTCAAAAATGTCGCAATTCCGGGATATACTTCAACCTTAGACCATGTACAGGGTGTCCCAAGATTGGTGTACTTGATAGTGGTGATTCCTGATGTGATTTGAAAAAGTTTTTTCCTTTGCGAAAATCTTCTCCGCGGCTTCGTTTTCGAGTTATTAACGAAAAAACACGGACCAATCGGAGCACGGTTGACGCCCACTCCGTGACAAGTCTTCTGTAGCCGCGTTCTGATTGGTCCACGTTAATACCTCGCTAACGAAACCGACGAGAACATTTTCGCAAAAGAAAAAGTGATTGTAAATGATCTTTCAAGGAAGTACGACATTTTTGGACGCTGTGAAACCAAGATAACGGGAAAAAGTGGCCACAACTGACGTCACAGGATAATTAAAAAGGAAATTTCAAAATAGAACGCAGCCAATCTTTAATCATCATACTTTATGGTATGAAACTGCAAACATTAATCATATGTCTAAATTCAATAATGAATTTCGTTACTTCCATAACCTATTATTCAGGTGAAATTATTTATTATTATATTTGAGCAATGTCATTGCAATAAAAGTTTATTCGATTTAAACCCCAAATGAAAATGAACTTTTTAAACGATCATTCGTTCAAACTCGATTTTCACGAAAATCAAAGCGTCAAGCAAAAAAAAGATGTTATTTCTGTTTTCCAACCTGTTTGTACATAAAGGATCACCGCCCGGTACTGGTACCATGATTTCGAACAAGAGCAAGCACAAGAAAGAAAATCTTGAATTAAAACAAATTGCGAACAAATTGAAATCTCGTTTAGACTTACGACCATTTTTCTCGCGGATTAGTATGAGTATGTCCCACTTTCAAAAAATATACACTTCCTGTAGATCTGCCCGCTCTTCAACCAAATATTGTAAACATTATCGAATACATTTAGGAACGCCCGCGTAAGAGAGCAGCATTCGATAGAAGAGCACTCACTCTCACTTGCGGTACAACTGTTGAACGATTCTTACTAGGTTTATTCCAACGTAACGTCATCGGGATTCAAATTGAGCGCCCTGTAACCGTCATCGTGAGATTTCTGATCCTTACCTGATGAAAGTCGAGTCTGCTGAAGGACTGGAGGGTCTTGGTGAGGAACTCGCGGTGGAGGCGGTATTGGTTTCCTCCACGTCCATCATCATTCATACCGACGATGACGGATCGGTTCGAACGTTAAAAGTAACGAAGAATTATTTGAACAACGAGAATGAGAACGGGAGGAATGGCGAGTGGAGGTCCGTTGATTTGTCTGGCCCGCCGGCCCTCACGACGACCAATTCCACGGGGACAGAAACCATAAAGTATGGGGAATCTTGACAAAGGGGTTGGGGGTTGATTTCGTGCGCCCGTCCACGAGCGCGGACTAACGGAAAACAACTGACAGCCGACCTTACCCCCACCATTCACAACCATCGTGAGGCGCCTGGAAACCTGCGCCGCCGACACCTGCCGCACAACAAAATTGCCATGGCGCAGGCGCTGCGCTGTCAAATCGCCACTAGAACCGCAACCGTTCGAACACCACGCGATTAATCAAATACTAGGGTAAACGTACCTATCACTGCGGCTGTACGTTTTACTGCGGCCTCTCTTCCCAATGAGATTGACGTGGAAATAAATATTTCCCGTCAATCAATTTTTGTACAATTCCATAAGAACGTATCGAACACTCCCTTATTCAAATTTCTTATTCAATCTCTTTCCTCCAACATTTATTCAAATAGTATATGTATATATTTAATTTTGCATTCAAATATTATCGTATAGTAGCTACATCTAATCGAAATAAAACAATCAAATCATGCTGGAAGCTTGTACTCTTTAATTATCATTTTGTTGAAGATAAGCAAGCGTCCGCTAATTTATGGGCGGGAATGTATTCTCGTTGGCAAGACAAACAAAATTGTCGACCATTCTCATATTTTTATAATCTCAGGATTTGAAAAAAACTTTCTTCTATCTAGATCACCAAAGGACTGTTGTTCGCATAATTGTAAATTATTTTTTATTTTAGAAGTTAAATACCTACTTCGATACAATAAAAATACAAAAAGAAACTTCTGCTGCCTTTCTAATAAAAAAATCAAGCCCTCAGCATTACGTACATTAGAAAGCAAAAGAGGGGCCCATTACTGCAGCAGTAAAATTACTAGCAGCGTCTCTAATACTGCGGCGTGAATTGCAACTACGATGAGAATCGAGCTTCAGTTCAGTCTTACGTTTCAGATTAGGTACCTATTCGATTCTAGATAAAGAGTATTATGGATAAAATAAGAAGATGTGGCAATAATTCAATCGAAAAGTAATGAAAAAAAGGGAGAAGAATTGAGAACGACAAAGGAGAAAGGAGGAAACTTCGAAATGCTCTTAAGGGTTGTCTTCCCCTTCTACAACGCAACAGGAAATTAAAGAAATAACTCTTTTGTTACGAGTTACACGTTTCTATTTCTCTTTTTTTTTAAACATCTGACACAGTCTTTTCTTTTGTGGAATGATAATGTCGAGCGAATGTTTCGCCTACAAGTAACGGAAAGACCAGCGTTGCTTCTCCGCAAATCTAGAGTATTGATAGTAGTGATTGGATGTTTAATATACTTGAAAAATTTCATTTCAATGAAAGCATACACTTACTTTTACTGGTTTCGCGTCAACTCGAATTTTTCCCCATGAAACAGCTTCGTCCGGACGAGCACCGCTATCGCTTCCATCAAACTCTGACGATGTATTTAGAAATACAGCATAGTCAGCACCATTTCTCTAAAATCAAATTTTTTTTCAACCGACTGATTGTAATCATTTCATTTTGATTTTCGTATTACCATTAAATTCGCGTTAGAGATATGATGTTTTACAACGCCGCCGCCTATAACAATCATTCCACTCTTGACTGCCTTCATAGCCATTGTGTTTAGTCGTCTTAAATCTGAAATAGAATTATGAAGATGTAACATATCTTCTTTCTCGACTAGAGTATAAGAAAAATAAAATTTCGTATAATACCTGATAATATATCTATCACTAAGCCTGGATTTCTGAAAGAATGAAAGTACATCATATCGCCAAGGCTTCCATCTGTTAGAGCTGGACTAAAAACAGGAATTTTATTTTTTGCAGCCCAATAATAAATCGAAGCTTCGTTGTTAATTTCTTCACCCAATCTGGCTATCACTTTGGACGGCGTCCAAAGGGTACCCTAGAAATGAAATTATAAATTCATCAATGTCGACGAAATAGATACCTGCCTTCTTACTTTTAAATATGTACTTTCTCTTTTTGTTCGGTTAGCATTGCATCTAATTTAGGCGTGACCCAGTCCTCGAACAAACAATAATTATCATTAGGAACTAATAGATTCCCTATTCTATTAATACCACGTTCTCTAAGATGTTTCCCATCTAAGTTAAAATCTCCTATGTATGTCGGTGCCAAACATTTGATTAAATCTTCTTCTACACCACCTGCTGTAGTAACAATGCAGTCGACCTGTAAGATAGAAAACATTTTAAACTGTAAACTATCATTTTCGACATCTATACTGACCATTTTATGTTGTACAAGAAACCTTATAGTATCTCGAATTCCACAAGAAGCCATATTAGATGTGTACCCTAAAAATATAGTACACGAAGACTTTCTTCTTATAAATTCGTCATCCTCTAAATTATCAATTTCCTCATCTTTAAGAGGAATATTTCGTGCGTTTATCATTCGCTGAATTTCGTCCACTGCTAATCCAAAATTTCTCGCTTGAAATCCAGAAGTTTTATACGATTGAAGTAAAGCATGATAGTCGATTCCTTTATTCCAATCGTAGCCTAGAAAAAAAAACAATTATTTTCAAAACTCTTGACTTTCAGTTAGTTTATTATTACATATAAACAAATAGAAACCTTTTACTGTAGGTGTTCCTATTGGAAGTTCGGAACTATGAACTAATACAGCATTCCTTACAATTTCCGGAATATCATCCTGTGAATTTTCGTCGACACCATTCATTTTTAGCATAATCTTATTTGAACTCTTCTTAAATTCTTTATGTCGCACTGTAAGTACATGCGGTACGGTTCCACACACAGTGTTTACAAACAGGATAACCTAAAATGTAAATCTTCGGTTTATTACTGTTTGAGATAGTGATAAAATACACATTGTTAAGAATAATTAAAATAGGTAACTATTACGTTGTTTATTACACGCACATTGTATAATTATAGCATATTCCTGCGTATGATATAGCGGTACGACTCGACTGTATAATTATGTAGCGATTTCATGAATGAAAACAGAGCATGAAATTTATAAAGTATGTTGTGAAAATTAGTTTGTCATGTAGCGATGGAAATGGTACATTTTACATTAAAATATTAACTCTTTATACTTTATACAAATTAAATGTAAGTGCCCTATGCAATATTCGATTCTTCAGTAAATCGATTCTTTGGGTGAGAAGATCGATCTTTTGAATCGATTCTTTGCCGAAGAATCGGTGTGAAAGAATCGACCTTTTCACCATCCAATAGCGTTCGATTTTTTGTAAAGAATCAATAATTTGAAAGAATCGATACTCTTGTTGTATCTCTACTCTTTGTTTGCAATTTCATTATTATATATATACATATTATTTTACATGTTCAATATATGCTTTTGCGGAGGACGCCTTAAAATAAAAAGTTCTGCGGCATGATTGGCTATCAGCAATCAACCAATCCAAGTAACGCAATCCCATGAGTTATTCGCGGTGACCGCAGCAGTAGAATATCCCCACTCTTTGACCGCAGTGACGTTGTAGTCGAATATGAATTCAAAAGAACAACGGCAGCTTTGCGTGTACTGCTTCCTCTGACAACGGTTAATTGTGGTTTTTTTAAACTTATTGTGTATACGTTTTCTACATCGTAAGTATATAAATAAAGGTCGATTTATGCTATCCGCACAAATACGGAACGGTTCTGTTTCGATATAATACTTCTCTTGTATTCTTTCATTCCCGATATGCATCCGTGCTGATACGATATGACACGGTAGGTATATAAACCGACGCTAAACAAATAAATTCCGTGTCCGTGCGAATCGTATATATCGACCTCAAGCGTATTTTCATATAAATTGTTTCAGTTAATTATATTGTTTTTAGTGGAACGTGTAAAAGAAACATAATCATGGCTGATTTATCAGAACCGATAATACAAAAGTCTGTAGAAAACCTTCGAACTACATTTTGTGTGTTACGCACAATATGGGAATCCATAGGATTTGAAGAGGAAGCACGTAACATATACTACGAACAAGCATCCAATCATATAAACGATTTATTGCAGGATATGGTTCAGGAAGCCCAGCAGAAGAAGGATGTATTAATAAGCAATGTTAAAGAACTAATGGAACAACTTTCTATATTGACTAAAGAATTGGGAGGAAACATACTAGCCGATGGATACGAGAATTTACCATTGCAGAAAGTAGAACAAGTGCTGCGCACTGACTTACAAAGGCTACAGCTCTGCAAAGAGAAAAGGCTAACACTTCTGAAAGAATTACGTGCAAGAGAACAAAGTCTTTGCAAAATGCTGGATACTCAACCAATTAGAATGGAGGGAAAGTTACCTTCCGAAGAAGAACTTAGTAGTTTCAAGCTGTATCTGGAAACACAAGAGTCTGAAAAGAATCGTTTACAATCTAATTTTAAAGAAATGCGTAGAGGAATAATAAAAATGATGGATGAATTAGGCATTTCTCCATCTACGAATTTCGAGCATTTAGTTTATAACAATGATGGAAACTTTGTTTTCAGCAGTAATAATATGACTAAATTGAAGAAATACAAGGAAGAGCTTAAACATCAAATGGAGAAAGCGAAAGAATACATAGAAAATATTAAGAAGGAATTAATTGATCTATGGAAGTCTATCGACGAACCTGAACGAATTTGTCATTCGTTCCTTAATAGTTATGTAGGATACAGTATGGCAACTATAAACGCGTTAGAAGCAGAATTGGAGAGGTGTAAAGAGAAGCGAAAACAAAATATTGGGCAATGTATATCGCAAGTGAGATCCGAATTGGTAAAATTATGGGATCTATGTAAATTTGGGGAAGCGCAGAAGGCTAAATTTAAATATTTTCACTGTCAAACGTATACAGAAGATTTGCTCTCTTTACACGAATTCGAAGTGAAGAGGCTCCGAGACTTTTACGCAGCAAATAAATCTGTATTTGAACTGTTGGAAGAAAGAAAGAATTTATGGTTGAAGATGAAAGAACTGATGCAACCAACGAATGATCCAGATCGTTTTTACAATCGGGGTGGTCAATTATTGTTGGAGGAAAAGGAGCGTAGGATAATCCAGAAAAAGTTACCAAAAATCGAAGAACGATTGCAAACTTTAATAAAAGAATACGAAAGCATAAATGGAGAAGCTTTCACAGTTAACGGCATATCGGTGGAGGAATTGTTAAAGGAATCCTGGGAACATCTAAATGAAGAAAAAGAGACAATAAAGAAAGCTAGAAAAGAAGCTAAGGATAAATCGGTCAAGAAGGGGGTTTTAAGTTCAACGAAAAAAACGCCTACTCTATTGGTTTCTCATCGACGAACACCAACTAATGTGTTAAAGAGGAAACTAATGTTCAGTCCTTCTCCAAATACTTCGATGAAACGTCGAAGTTTGAGCTTGAAAAATAGCACATCAAAGCAGAAGAAAAGTGGAAGAATTCCTCAAATTATCGTGTCCTCTGAAAGCACGGTTCTTAAAGGTTCTAAGAGCAACAAGGAAAATTTCACAAAAGAAACTTCGGTATCTCAAAGCTCGGATGGAGGAGATACAACTTATAATCAATTTAAAGAACATATAGAACAGAGGAGAGAGTTACGGAGTTCATTGTTAAATGCAACAGTTAAAGGAAAAGCTAAAACACCGATACGAACGCCTGTCAAACCGCTGAGGAAACGCATACCCGTTCCATTAACACCTACTGCAACAACCCCTAAATTATCTCATTCCCAACTGCATAAATCACCTCGTAGTCCTAGACTCGTACAATCTTCGAAGCTAGCTACAGTACCAGATCTGCCTATAATCTTTTGAAGTAACATTGAGATAAAAAGTATTAATTCCGATAAAATCGAACAGTTTTAGTTAACACAGCCATTTCATGAAATACTATTATTCCGAAGGCATTATTTTCCTAATGAATTCAAAATATAACAGCCTAAATTAATTAAAATGTACATTAGCCTTCATTGATAAAGTATGTCTTTATTAATTGAAACTGTTAGATCTCTTAGTTAATTATTATATGTATAGTATAGTATACTAGCGTTTTTCTTTAGCTGTTTTAATATTTAATTACGATCTATTACACGAACGTTCTTGAACATGTGTTCTAACATTACTTATTACTTCTGTAATGTATATGTTCGTTATTAATTGGTATTAATAATGATAATAAGTTCTAACGAAACGTACGTTGTATATATAAGTGCACGATTTCGTTATGTACAGCATTATAATATACTATTTTATATATGATATAACTATTTTATATATGTAACTTAATATGTCGTTTTATACAATGGATGTAAAATAAATCTGTGAAATTTACAACTTGGTTTGTGTGTAGTGTGTAGTAAAATCCGTATATGTTTGTATGTGTATACAAGCGCAAAGAGGAATCAATGGTGGTGGAATTATGTACTAATAAAGTTCGTACTTCCGGTTCCGGTGGACGCCATATGCAAGAATGCAAGAAGCACAGTTGTTTGTATCAGTAGGATTGGGTTGACTGGTATTTAGGTTATACGTGCTGATTTTGCTGATCAAAACACAACGTTTTGCAGTATTTTAATCTCGCTATCGAAATCTCGAAATGGGTGATATAAAATCATTCTTTCACCAGTGGTGCGCGAAAAACAGCAAAGAGCCAATATTCGACGTGAGACCAACAGGTATTTGTATTTCTTCATTGTAGATTTATATTTATGTATTGGGTTGGCAAGAAAGTAATTACGGTATTTCAAGGTGAAATAGAACCCAATTATTTTATTCAAGCAATGAACTTTAATATATTTTATATTTTCCATTTTGTTCGATGATCTTTTGCCATCTTTCTGGTAGCTTCACAATTCCGCGTTCATAAAACTTCTGGTCCTAATCGGTAAGAAACTGATTCAAGTGCGATTTCAGGTCATCATCATTTCATCTTAAAATACCGAAATTACTTTCTTGCCAACCCAATAATACGATGTACATATTTGTGCATTTAATTAACTTTTTGTAATTATTTAGGACCAAAACATCGACAAAGATTTTTGTGCGAATTACGGGTATCCGGATTTGATTATGTGGGTGCAGGAAATTCAACTAACAAGAAAGATGCTCAGGGCAACGCAGCCAGAGATTATGTTAATTATTTAGTTCGTACAGGACACGTGAATGATAATGATGTTCCAAAGGATGCGGGTACTCCGCAACCACGAGATAGCGTACCCGTTAATCCAGAGCCTTACGGACCGTCGAAATCGGTGTTTCAAGACGGGATGGGACCGAACGATATCGGTCAAGCATACAGAGCTTATAACGAACATGGTCAAGGCAATTATACTTATATGGATAGAATAGCAGATCAGAAAAAGGTTGAAGATGCAGAAGACGTTGATGTAAATTCTGGAATACACGGGAATTGGACTATAGAGAATGCTAAATCAAAGCTTCATCAGTTTATGCAATCTAACAAACTAAACTGTGATTACAAATATACCCCACTTGGCCCAGATCATACGAGGTATGGGTTGTTTCAATGTAGCTGTTTATTTTTGCACTGGATCGGATTTATCACTGCTAGAAACGTGATGTTGCCAGTCTGATCGTATTAAAACTATTTCCAACGAAAAAACCGAAGCAATCGCATGAGTGATTTTTCTACCATTTGAAATTGATCAAGACCATTCTGGAGTACACATATTTAATTGTCTTCGATGCTGGTACAAGAGAAAAGAATCGCTTTCTCTTGTGCACAGATAAAGATAATGTTTAACCAAAACTTTTATTGAAATCATTCACTAACGGTTTTGGTGCGATTGATCATACGAACTTATTACAATGTGCTCCAATATGGTCTTGGATATTTTCGAATGGTAAGTTTGAATTTATGTTATCATTCTTGTTTAAACAGTTTATTATAATCAAACGCGAATATATATGTATATACGAAATAATTAATAATAAAACTGTGCATTTGTTTCTTAGGAGTTTCATGGCAGAAATGACGTTTTACGTGAAACAACTTGGGAGAAGTATGTTTGTTACATTGAAATATTTCTTAGGATTTATTGTAATTATCGCAACAAATATTAATATGCACAATTTTAGATGTAACTGGTCGCGAAACTGGTTCCAATAAGCAAACAGCTTCCAAAAGTTGCGCTCTGTCTCTTGTACGACAATTATATCATCTTGGTGTGATCGAAGCGTTTAGCGGTACTCTAAAGAAAAATAAAGACGCGGAACAAATAAAACCGTATCCAGTGAAAATTTCACCAGAAGTGGAAAGTCAGATTCATGATGTCTTGGCGAGCTTGAACGTGAAGCCTGTTTCGGTGGAAATGTATCAGGTATTTTTCTATTTCTAATATTAAGTATAATATTAAATGTTAACCTGAGTTATTATTACTCTATCATTAAGGGAGTAGTCTCGTTTCCAGGACTGCAAGGGTGCGGGATTAAGTCAAAAGCGCTAAATAAAAGATTGCCCCCTTTTCTATTTATCCTGTCGCAGCTTCATGCTTCCGAATAATGCAAATTACGACTCGTAAACGTAAAAGTAGGACTTTTGAGGGCGATTGATCTTTTATCTAGCGCTTTTCACTACTGAAAAACCCTTTGCATTATCGAGAAATGAGAAGGCGCACCCCGCATCCTTGCAATCCCGAAAATTATCCCCTTAATATCTGTACGAATTGATTCTACAGCACGAAGCCGTGAAGCGAGAAGATAGCAGTCAATCTATGCCGGCTGTATCTTTAGTGACTAATCAAGTACTGGACGATTTTATTTCTTCTGTACCGCAACCTGCTGGAGTAGTCAGCTGGTCTCCGCCGCAGCAGAATTGGAATCCTTGGACTGGTTGTAACATAGACGAAGGACCGTTAGCTACGATGACTTTAGAACAGCTATCGGACGATTTGCTGCACGAACAGCGTGAAAGACTCCAGCAAGACGACAATTTACAAAAGAGCATCAAGGACAGATCTTCATTACCCGTTTACACGAAGAAAAACGAGATAATGAACGCTATTCATGAAAATCCGATAATCATTATTCGTGGTAACACAGGATGCGGTAAAACGACGCAAGTATGTCAGTTTATTTTGGACGATTATATTGCATCGGGCCAAGGTGCGTTTTGCAGTGTTGCAATTACACAGCCTCGCAGGATATCCGCTGTGTCGGTAGCCGATCGAGTTGCTATAGAAAGATGCGAAAGTTTAGGACAATCTATCGGATATTCCGTACGATTTGAATCTTGCCTGCCAAGACCTTATGGTAGTATAATGTTCTGCACCGTTGGTGTACTGTTGAGGAAGCTGGAAGGCGGATTGAGAGGCGTGTCGCACGTTATAGTCGACGAAATCCACGAACGGGATGTCAATTCGGATTTCATTATGGTCGTTCTTCGCGACATGATTCACATGTACCCGGATCTGCGAATTATCCTAATGTCTGCCACGATCGACACTACTTTGTTCAGTAATTATTTCAATAATTGTCCGGTGATCGAAATACCAGGCAGAGCCTATCCTGTTCAACAATACTTCTTAGAAGATTGTGTACAATTAACGAATTTCGTACCGCCAATGGACACAAGAAAACGTAAAAATCGAGACTCGGATGATTTACCCACGGACGGCGAACCAGACGAGAATTTGAATAAAGTAGTGGGTAACGATTACTCCATACAAACGAAAAACGCTATGGGACAGCTTAGCGAGAAGGAAATAAGCTTCGAGCTTATAGAAGCTCTGTTGAAGTACATCAAGGAGCAAGCTTCTCCTGGCGCCGTGTTAATCTTTTTACCTGGCTGGAATTTAATATTCGCATTAATGAAACACCTGCAGCAACATCCTGTCTACGGAGGCTCGGGTTACGTAATTATACCGTTGCATTCTCAGCTACCCAGAGAAGACCAACGAAAAGTATTTGATCCAGTGTCGCAGGGGATCACAAAGATTATTCTAGCCACAAATATCGCTGAAACGTCGATTACTATTAACGATGTAGTCTACGTGATAGATTCCTGCAAAGCTAAAATGAAGCTGTTCACTTCTCATAATAATATGACGAATTACGCCACAGTTTGGGCCAGTAAAACAAATTTGGAACAGCGAAAGGGACGAGCAGGTCGTGTGAGACCTGGATTCTGTTTCCATTTATGTTCCCGAGCACGTTTTAATAGAATGGATGAACATATGACGCCAGAAATGTTTAGGACGCCTTTACACGAGTTAGCGCTAAGTATTAAATTGCTACGATTAGGTAGTATCGGAAAGTTCTTGTCGAAAGCGATCGAACCTCCACCGATAGATGCTGTGATCGAAGCGGAGGTCATATTGCGTGGTACGTTTTGTGTTTTAAGAAATTTTTGCAAACTGAATCTGTCCCTCGGTGTCGAATAAAAGCCTCGCAGCTTCGGGCAAATTTATCTACGAATAGCAGAACAGTATAATTTATTTTGTAGTACTGTGTCGAATTGATACGAGGGACGGATGTGCGTTAAGACTGTAAAATAACTTCTTCGTATAAAATAAGTTCTTCGTTTTAGAGATGAAATGTTTGGACGAAAACGACGAGCTGACTCCGCTCGGTAAAATACTGGCCCGTTTGCCCATAGAACCGCGTTTAGGAAAAATGATGATTCTGGGATGTATTTTCCGCGTGGGTGACGCGCTGTCTACAATGGCAGCAAACAGTACAACGTTCCCGGAAGTGTACAATATGGGTCCCGACACCAAACGATTGACTACTCAACAGAAATGGTTCGCCGGTGCAAGATACAGCGACCACGTGGCGATGTTACATGCATTCCAAGCTTGGGAAGAAGCTAGAGCAGGTGGAGAGTATGCGGAGCAAGCATTCTGTGATTCGAAAAATTTGAGTATGCCTACGTTGAGGGTCACGTGGGAAGCTAAGGTAGCTTTTAATGTTTGTTGTATACTTGTAAATTTACTTCTAACATAACACTTGTAACATGTTTCCTTTGCAGAATCAGTTACAAGCACTTTTACAAAGTGCTGGTTTCCCGGAGGAAACTCTGTGTCCTACACCGTTAAATTATCAAGCCGGGGCCGATGTGCGCCTCGACACCATCACAGCTTTATTATGCATGGGTCTTTACCCGAACGTTTGCTATCATAAAGAGAAAAGAAAGGTTCTGACTACCGAATCCAAAGCAGCTTTGATCCATAAAACATCGGTAAACTGCAGTAATTTCGAGCAAAACTTTCCATTCCCATTCTTCGTGTTCGGGGAGAAGGTAAAACAAGATTTTCATTTAGATCGATGTAGAAACTACACTTGGACGTTAACGTTAATTCCATTTCTGCCCGTAGATTCGTACAAGAGCAGTCTCTTGTAAACAGTTGAGTATGGTATCTCCGATTCACTTGTTACTATTTGGTTCCCGAAAAGTCGAATACGTCGACGGCGTAGTGAAACTGGATAATTGGATTAATTTGGATATGAATCCAAATCATGCGGCTGCGATAGTCGCTTTACGTCCTGCGTTGGAAAGTCTCGTTGTGAAAGCTGCGAAAGAACCGGAGACTATTTTAGAATTAACTTCTAACGAAGACAAAGTATTATTTAATTACGATATATCTAAGACTAAGTTTATAATTTCGAACTATCGCGAATTAATGAATGTTTAATTGCATTTGCAGGTGCTCGGTTTGATCAAGACATTATGCGGAATGAATACGTGCCGTTTCGAGCTGGATCAGATTACGGGTGGAGGTTTTCAATCGCGGAGGCCGCCGAGGGGGCATTCGACTGGTTTTAATCCAGACGGAAATCCTCCGAAAATGATGCGGGGGAGAGGTAATTTTCGTGGAGTCCCTCGCTTTGGCAATGGAGGCGGTGGTAATTTCAGCAATGAAGGTGGCTACGGCAATGGCGGCGGCGGCGGTGGTGGAGCTTTCCCGAGAAATGATAATTTCGGCGGTTTTCGCGGTGGTGCGAATAGAGGTTTCGGGACCTATAATTCGCGAGGAAGAGATATCGGAAATTGGGGCGGAAGAGGAGGTGGTTTCCGCGGTCGTTATTAACGACGGGTTTGACTAACCCTTTGTTTAAGACTAGTAAAAATGGACTGTAACGTGTAATCTATGTATTACGTATAAATGTATATTATTTTTGGATTAGGAATGCATTAGTTAGTCCAGTAGCGTTTTCGCTTTTAATATCTGGACGAAACTGCGAGAACCGTTGGGATATGCTTTTAAGAAGAGATTTCTCTTGACAGTGAGTTTTAGCTCTATTGACTTGAATATGTCAAAGTTGAATTAGCTCATTTATATCCTCTTTGATTGTATTGTGTACGGTGAACTACGAAAGTATTTGAACGTACTTTAAAACAGTATAACTTCTTTATTATCGGACCAAACGACCAGATTTTGAAAAAATTGCAATTGCTAAGAATTACATGAGAAAATAAAAGAGGCACTATTTATAACTTTTTTTATTAGACCCTGTAATGAAAATTTAAAATATGCGTTTTGTAGATATCTGTTAGTTGTACACATGATGAAAATTTCATCGAAATCGGTTGACGCAGAAAAATACGACACACATCGAAAGATGTAAGAATCTATGGATTTTAAGCATAAACTGATCAAAATTATAATTTTCGCCACATTGAACCACTTGTAGCTCTTGGATATGTTAATCGATTTTGATGAAATTGTAAGTATGTGTATAGCTAACATAGATCTAGAAAACATATATTTTAAATTTTCACTAAGGGCCCAAATAAAAAAGGTTTTAAAAAATGCTTTTTTTATTTTTGCATGCAACCTGGTAAATTGTAATTTTTGGAAAATCTTTTTTGCAGATCATTTAGTAAACCAATGTTTCTAATTGTTTACAAAACATCAGATCGTTTGGTACAATTATAAAGAAGTTATACTATTTTAAAGTGCGTTCAAATACTTTCGTGGTTCACTGTACATGGACGTACTACAATCGAACTAATCTCTATTAAGTAGATACGTTACGTATTCTACTTTGCAGGTTTTTTACAGTTATTGTCTGTAAATTAAGTAAATAAAATTATAAGATCGACCGAGTGCATACTGTACTATCCTAATATAAATTTATGCTTTACTGTATCTACATCTTTGAAATCAAATTTTTCAAGTAAACCATGAATTGTATTACTCCTATAAGTAATAGTATAAATAAAGCTTTACATATTATAAAATGATTTTCTTATCGTGCGTCGAATATGCGTGATTACTAATGTTCAATAATGTGTCTACTCGAGCAATGCGATAAGATAAGTGATTATAAGGGTCAAATTAAAGTGTGCTACGCAGATTAGGAATCTACTAGAGATAAGGCGCAGTTCTGTGATTATCCCATAGATCCACGGAAATGCACACGTGTGGCGACGTCGATCTCAAAATTGTTATCTAATCAATTACTGAACATTTAAGTATTATATGAGGTATAACATCAATTTGATATTCATACAAAGAAAAAGATTAATTAAAATGGAATTATTCTAGATCGGAAGAAATGTTTAATTTCCGAGTTGAAATAGCTGCGAGTGCAAAGGGTTAATTATTCACTCGTTTATTCGTCGTTCCATCAACGAATTGCTTTTGCAACGAAGCAAACTTTCAATGAAATTACTAATTTTAATTTATCGGAGGACGTTCCCCGCAAAACTTTACTTATAGATCCGGCTTCAGATAACGTGCCGTGTTCCGAGATTATTTCATCTACCAAATAACCAGTGCCGCCAGAATCGACCAAAACTGGTCGATTTTTCCTCTCCTCCTTTTCCCCTTCTACTATCCCATTCCAGTACCATGAGCATACTCCAACATCCCACACTAAGCCGTAGACTGGTCACATATTAGTATGGTCATCAGAGAGGGGTGGAGAGGGGGTAAAATGTATTCCCCTCGGTTTTCCTAATCTAGCGGCACTGCAGATAACGGATGTGGGCAAAGTGTTATAGTCTGTTGAGAAATCGCAGTATCGCGAACCTAAAGAAAGTGTTGGAGGTTTATTTGTGAAAAGAAATATTTGTATTACGGTTTTGTTGTTCCTTACAATTCTTTATGCAACAAGTTTACACCATTTCTCCAAATGTTTCCGAAAAATGCATAAATATATATTTGTATACCTTATTGCTTTTATATCGCTATTTACTAATTTGAATTATCTTGTGACGTGCTTTGTGGGCATCAGATACTTCGTTATCTTGTCTATAAGTTATAATCTAAGCCACAAACGCTACGGCCATCTACTGGGCGTCGAATTAGTGGGAATAAGTTTCCGTATCTCGTTGGTTTCGTAAGTACATAGTACATATCTCTATTTGTGAACACGTCAAGAGTGTCAAGAGAGTTTAACGTATATACCATATACCTAACGTCCGTTGCATTGGTCGGTAGAAGATCGTGGAAAAAATGGCGAAAGTCTATGCGTAAAGTCGATCGTCAACAGAGTTGACAGAAACTAATGAAATCGACTGATGTCAAACGTGACAGGCGTGATGTACGAAAAATGTTCGTTCTAGTCCGCGCCGACCTGGTGCGTTCCGTGTGATCGGGTGGATTGCTTAAGCACAAGGCACTCGAAATCAAAGTGCGTAAACGACGGAAGGAAAAAAACAGGAACCAAGAGAATTTCGGTGGTTTGCGAAACGTCACAGATCATAACACAACACGGAACGGAACGGAACGGGCCACTACAAGGCAAGTCGTTCCATTTCGCTCACAGCGGAGGCTCGTTAATAGTAAAAAAATAATGCGAACGATTGTCTATCATCGAACTCGCATGTTCTACGCGATGACCTGAATCACAATCTTCTCTGTCTATAAATGTGTCTCACGATTTCGAATTGTGGCAAGGTTATGTGCAGTTATGCGTCTGACATTTCGATCCCTTCCGAACATTTTTCGTTCGGCCGTGTTTGGCAATTAGATTCATTCTCGGGCTGAACGATCAATTAATTCTCCTTTCTAAATAACGAAAAAAATTCTCGAAATATTATTTGGAAGTAGAGTCGATGTTGTAACTGCTTAGAGTTGAGTGCAAATAATATATCAGAAGGAACACTGCTCGCTCGTATTTTTAATATGATTCTTTAGCCTTTTTCTATCGTTGAGCAATACACGTTTCTGACGTGTTACAGTTACTCGTTTCTCTCTGGGCAAAATGCCTAAGAAGTAGTGTCAAATGTATTCAGTTACCTCACTTGAATAGAGCGAATGAAATAAATTGACATAGGTATTTATATGAAATTGTTGCTTTGCAGGCATAATCATGAGTCAAATAGAGATGGATCAAGAAACAGTGTACGGAACGCACGAGGACAGCCATGTGGTCATGTCGGAGAAAGTGCAGACCCTGGCTGGCAGTATTTATCAAGAGTTCGAGAAAATGATAGCTCGTTATGACGAAGATGTGGTGACAGATTTAATGCCGCTCCTAGTCAATGTTCTAGAATGTCTAGACATATCTTATACAGAGAACCAAGAACGCGAAGTTGAATTAGAATTATTAAGAGAAGACAATGAGCAATTGGTTACACAGTATGAAAGGGAGAAACAGCTGAGAAAAACATCCGATCAGGTACGAAGACTTTATTTACTATACTGATTATTAGAGAAATGTAATGACTATCTTTTTCCCAAACTAGAAACTGCTCGAGCTGGAAGACGCTGCAGAAGACGAAAGAAAAGACCTTTTATTAAGAATCGATAGCTTGGAATCGATAGTAAGGATGTTGGAATTGAAGACAAAGAATTCACACGATCACGGTACAATTGCCAATGGCTCTACCAGTCCATTCCTTCACAGAACATCCCTCTACAGTAGAGTAGAATGATTTTTTGTTTTATTCTTATTTAATTGTTTGCCGGGTTAAATTTGATTGGACATACTGGGAAATAGATCTCTTGCATGCCTATTATAAATCTTTCTTTTTTATTTAACGCTTTATTTATCTGGCTACTTAACGCGGTGGTTGATTTGTTTATTGTATTATTTCTCCGTTTTATCGTTTAAGGTATTTCTTATCCAGACTGAAGTATGTTTATATATACTTGATTTCATTTAGACTTACAATTAGAGTGTGTTCTGTCATAATTAATCCTTACAATTAAATTAATGTACAGTAACGAACGAAAGTTTAAAATGACCGTACGCTTTTGATAGATTAACACGTTTTATCATGAATACCAAGCTTCCAACAAATTATAATTGGCCAGATGATTACGTACGTACAATTGTACTTTATCTAAAATTTACTATGGCCGATTAAAACTTGCTGGCTACTTGGTGTCCACAATATAGTATTAGCTAGTCATCGTAAACTTTAGTTCGCTACTGTGTTAGATATGGAATTAAATTTTTGTGTTTGTCTAGTTGTTCGTCTTGAAGAGAAAGAGGCAGAGTTAAAGCGAGATTATACCCGGCTGCATGAACGATACACAGAGTTATTTAAAACACATGTAGATTATATGGAAAGGACAAAGATGTTAGTTGGAAGCACAGAGAGATTAGAAAATGCGACTAGCGGTCGTGGCCCATCCCGTTTACCATCTCTTGGAATGGCTCATATGTCTAGAAGTTCTGGACCGTTGAGTTATGGTTTTCAGAGTTTAGAAGCTAGTATGAACGAAGAAGAGATTCAGGAAGAGAGCCCGCCAAACGCAGCTAACTTGAGAACTGAAATGTTAGATAGCAGTAGCGAGGCTGCTATAGAAACTTCTGATAAAAGTCAATTAACAGATAAACCAGCACAAGAGAATAAAACAACGGCAATTTCTAGACGTGCGTTACAATTCTTAACTGTTTCACGTTTTAACGCAATGTTTCAAATCATCTTTTAATCGTTTTCATTCATTTTGAACGTAGACGAAAGCCCGGAAACAGAAGCACCTCCAATGTTAATTACACCAACATCGCCAACAGTAGAGAAAATAACTACAACGCCAGGTGGAAGGAGTAGAACCGATAGAGAACAACGAAGTGGCAATACGTTATATCAGGAACTTAGTTTTCAGGATGCTGATGCCTTGGGTGAAATGGACGAAGGAGCAGACATTACAGGTAGGCTATTTTGAAACGTGTTCAGGATATAACTTGGTTTGAATCTTTTTTCGTAACTAATACTTCATCCTTAAACCCTTAGGTAGTTGGGTTCATCCTGGAGAATATGCATCGTCGGGTATGTCTCACAAAATAACCAAAATTTATTTAAATATATCGTGGTTTATTCATTTTTCGAGTTCTAACTCTACCTAATGACCATTGATAAAATATGCATGTCCCATCTTTGTACTATTTACGGAGTTCAAAAAAAAAAATTTAGCAGGGTTAACTACATTATATAATACAATTATTTTTAAGTGATATTAAACACGAAATACTAATGCATTCTGTGTTTCGTTTTCGTTTCCATCTCTGCTCGGCGTGGCCACGTTTTGATTAAATAACCGCATGTCCTAATAAACCCTTCAGTCAGTGACAACTTTTTCGGTAAGATATTACTACGTTTGCTTTGAGAATTACTTAAAAGTGCTGTTACATCTTAAATTTCTAATCAATTTGGAGTCATTAAACGAAAACTATGTTTTATTAGGAATGGGTAAAGAAGTGGAGAACCTTATTATGGAAAATAATGAGCTTTTGGCCACAAAGTAAATATTCGATGAATATTTTATTTATATATCATCTCGTCACCTGTAATTACTTGAACTTGTTTATTTTGTAGGAATGCGCTCAACATTGTTAAAGATGACTTGATCATTAAAGTAGATGAGCTTACCAGGTAAAATATGGTTGAATTTCATAAATAACTTTCATTGTTTTGCGATTACATTCGAGGTGAATGTATTTTTCAGTGAGCAGGAAATATTGCGCGAAGAAGTTCGAGGTTTGCAACAGGCTAGGGAACGTTTACGCCAAAAAGTGATTGCTCTTGAAGAAGAATTGAAAAAGGTTAAAGAAGAAGCCGAGGCAGCAGCGAAAGCAGCCAAGAGCGACGATGAGGAAGACGTGCCTTTGGCACAGAGAAAGAGGTTTACCAGAGTGGAAATGGCTAGGGTACTTATGGAGAGAAATCAGTACAAGGAAAATTTAATGGAACTTCAAGAGGCGGTTAGATGGACAGAAATGATAAGAGCTAGCAAGACTGACCCTTCCAATATATCAGGGGGAAAAGGTTCGGTGTGGAAGTTGTTAGTATCGTTTATATTAAAATGAAACAATCTTGAATCAACACGCACACGGTCGGGGACAAAATTAAATGGACACGTTCATTCTTAATTTTGTCCTCGAACAAATATATTCCTCGATCGGAATATAATTTGTTTTCGATCTGCAGTTTTAGTAGTCTCTTCACATCGACTGCGGACCGTGGGACTCTGGTTCGAGGACCACACACATTATCTCAAATTAGGTACAGCGCGCCAACGAATCAAGTTGTTCCGGTACTACCCTTGGACGCCATGCGTAGACGTACGTTGAAAGGTCGCCATGAGATTTTCGACCAGGGAGACACCATGTGAGAAATCAATCAAATTCTATACATGCACTTAGATATTATATTGTCAGTTCAATACTGAATACCTGCCAAATTTCTCTCTATCGTTTAAAGTTTAAAAAACTTGTTTCTTTTATCGTTTAGCTCTCTTTTTAACAGTATGATACTGTGATTATTCTATCTGCTACAAGTTCGAATGCATAAATGAATTTTACTATTTTAACCGAAGTTGTTCGGAAGACGGGAAACGAGAAAGGATTTTATACTCTTCACGGGACAGAGTGCGAGATCTTGATTTTCAAATAATCTTTGAATCGACGTGATCTTTGCAGATTAGAGTCCCCTTTGGTCAGTTGGGATCCATAATCTTTTGTCGCGACTCTCAATTAGTCTTGATCGCTCTTAAGAGATGTGAGTCAATTCTAAATAATTCTTTGCCTGAGCGATTTGCAAATGTGATGGTTGTTTAACAAATTCTTGTTACGATCCCCACCTCACCCGCCAATCTTTTTTAATCAATGAAATTCAAACGGACGCATAATTTTTATCTATTTTTGACAATCTTGCTCTTAAATGGTACACCTATTTTCTAGTCTTATTCTTCATATATATATATACGGAAAATTGTAAATTATTTGTATATGTGTATTGAAACGATGTGTGTATATATATATATGAATTGCCGTAATCGTTAAACATTTGATTACAGTAATTACAATTTAGCGAAGTAAATTGTCTGTTATTTGCAAAAGTCAAGCTTGAAAAGCAATAGTTTTGTAAATAAAAGTTTGTACATTTTTGAAAAGAATAAGAATACATGATCATCGTTGATCAATAAATAAACGAACTTTTGACCATATTATAAACATGGCTTTTATTTCACTCTTGCTCTGCGCTTTAATTATTTGTTCGGGTTATACGAACTTTGTCTCTCTCTCCTTCACGGTGTTGTCAAGAGATACCTGGTATTTCTGGTTTTTCGGTTGGGTGCTTACTGGTTAGCAGGTAAATCTATTCCGCTCTATGTCTAACATTCCGCTTCTATACCTTGGAAATAAGTACGTGTATCAATGTGCAAGTTGTAACGAAGCTGAACATTAGATACATTGGAAAGAACAGTTGATTTAAGTCTTCGTATCGATTCAAGAATGTGTCCAGTGATCGAGGAACTCTTCATAGGAACGAACAGTTGAACAAACAACAGAGCGTTCAGTAAATCTTACTAACTTCTATAATTAAACATTCTACTTCTGATAGTATCTGTTCTAGAAAGTTAGCCAATTCATTTACATCAAACACATTTTTTCAGATCCTCCAAAAAACTTGTAGCCAGACGCGCTAATGAACGAAGAGAGCAATATCGGCAGGTTCGCGCACATGTTAGAAAAGAAGATGGTCGATTGCAAGCTTACGGATGGAGTTTACCGGGAAAACCAAGTGCGCCTGTTCGACAACCTGTTCCTGTGCCGGTCTATTGCAGACCGTTACAAGAATCAGAACCTGGCATGAAGGTAAATTTTCTACAGTCTTCTGTCCGGATACTATTGAGTGGCAGTGTATATCCTACGATACCTCGTTGAACAAGTGATTGTTTGTGCCAATTTATTTGATCTTTAATTCCACAGATATGGTGCGGTGCCGGTGTGAATTTAAGTGGAGGTAAAACACGCGACGGTGGTTGTATGATCGGAGGCAGCGTGTTCTACGCAGCCGAGGCTCAAGAAGTAAGTACTAATTCAAAGAACGAAGCTGAGGATGCTGTTGAACATTTGGATAAAGAGCTTCAGGAGAATGAGAACCAGAGGTTGGAGGCGGAACGTTTAGAGCAACAGCTTAGTTCTTTAGTTTGGATTTGCACGTGGACTCAGAACATCAGAATGATGGCTAAAGTGACTGTGATAGACGCTAATAATCCAGCCGAGATTTTGGAAGTTTTTAACGTTTGCCAAGGACATTTACTTTGCATCGCAAGTGTACCTGGAGCCAAAGAGAGTGATTATGCTCAATCAGCCAACGAAGATCCGGTTCTAACTGCCAATGGAGTACCGGATAACGAAGACTACGAGGTGAACGTCGAACAGAACGATCAGAAAAGAAGACAAGACATCCAGGGATCACCTGAGAAAAATGATTCGGATAGTGTCTTCGAAGAGCAGAATAGCGAGAGCATCGAAAGATCTGATAACTCTAATCAGAATGCTGTAACCGAGCCCCAAAGTTTGGAAAGCGTAGACAGCGAAACGATGAATCTCGGGAAAGTACAGTTTCTGAAAGCTAACGGAGAGGTACCACCTGTGCGATCGGGAGAACAGGATAGTAATGAGGAGAGCCAAACGAATGATTCTGAAGAAGACACTCCGATCGAAAAGATGTCTTCGATACAACCGACTATGTGGCTCGGAGCTCAGAACGGTGCGGTGTTCGTTCATTCGGCTGTAGCTAATTGGTCGGTTTGTTTACATTCTGTAATGTTGAAGGATGCCGCGTTAGCTATTGTGTACGTATATGTAACGTAGCCAGTACTCGATATATTTTATATTGATTATATAAGAAAAGACGATTTATTTCTTCAGACACGTTCAAGGCCGAGTTTTGGTCGCTCTTGCCGATGGAAGCGTAGCATTATTTAGGAGGGGTGCGGATGGTCAGTGGGACTTGTCTCAGTACCACGTGATCACTTTGGGTAGCCCACAACATTCAATCAGGTGCATGACCGCTGTTAGTGGCAAAACTGTATGGTGCGGATATAGGAATAAGATTCACGTAATAGATCCAGTTTCGATGACCGTTGAGGTACGCAGTTCTCTGCGCCGTCTTCTCTTGGACGAAGATTACATTATACGTATATTATATTCATTGTATTATACTTTCAGTGTACCGTAGATGCTCACCCACGTCGAGAATCGCAAGTAAGACAATTAGCTTGGCTGGGCGAAGGTGTATGGGTCAGCATTCGTCTAGACTCAACGTTGCGACTCTATCACGCGCATACTTACCAACATCTTCAAGATGTCGACATCGAGCCTTACGTTAGCAAAATGCTTGGGACTGGGAAACTCGGTTTTTCTTTCGTAAGAATCACCGCGTTACTTATTTCCTCGAATAGATTGTGGATCGGTACAGGAAATGGAGTGATCATTTCAGTTCCTTTATCTGAAAGTGAGCAGAAAATAGTTTTTTTATTTCACTTCTTCAATCTGATACGTATCTGTAACATATTTGTGCGATACAGGTGCTGGTGGTTCGATGGCTGTGTCCAGAATTCAAGCTGTGGTTGGTAAAAATGAGGCGCCAGGAGTTGGCGTTAGAGTCTTCGCATCTGACCGTGGAGTTACGCCTGGAAGTTTTATACCGTATTGCAGTATGGCTCACGCGCAACTGAGCTTTCACGGACATAGAGATTCGGTGAAGATGTTTGTTGCGGTGCCTGGTGAGTCATCGATAGACTGTGAATCTTTATGCAATTCTCCTCCTCTATTAAAATCATTAGGGGGATAGATTCGTTTCCAGGATTGCGAGGGTGCGGGATTATTAGTAGTAAAAAGCGCTAGATAAAAGATCAATCTAGGCCGCAATTGCCCCCAAATTTTCTATTTTTATTGTCGCAGCTTCATGCTTCCGAATAATGCAAATTACGCTGCCGAATAATGCAAATTACGTAAATATAGGAAATTTGTGGGCGACTGCGGCCTAGATTGATCTTTTATCTAGCGCTTTTGACTACTGAAAAACCCCATTATCGCATTATTGAGAAATGAGAAAGCGCATCCGGCACCCTTGCAATCCTGGAAACGATAGTCTACCCTCTTAAGGGAAGAAAATAACATTCAATTCAGTTTCTATTTCTTGCAATCGATGCACACAATGTTGTTTTATTTTGCATAAAGATCCTCCTTTCAATTTTCTTAGATTTATCAGAATATTATTCGTCGAACAGTTAATTCCTTAATTTAATGAAAAGGAACCTCTTTTAAAATTTCCACAGGCCACGGCGGTCAAAGTGCGTTGACGGACGGTTCTCAGCCAGCTATGCTGGTCCTCTCGGGAGGAGAAGGCTACATAGATTTCAGAGTCGGTAAGTATCACACGAACGTAAAGATTCTCGATATCATACGGTTCCATTAATCATCTGCTCGAAATCTTTAACAGCATGGAAGATAGAGTCTATTTAAATGCAGTTTTGATGAAAAGAATATAATCTTTGTTTCATGAATGTTAAAGAAAAACGAACAATGAAATTCCTATTTCATGCGATTATGATACTTCCAGCAGATGAGGCGGAAGACGAGAGTGACGTGGCTACACATCTAATTGTATGGCAGTTGGTCAGGTACGCCCCCAGAGAGAATCGAAAAGCGGTTAATTGTATCTGTTATCGATCACTGAAACTATGTACTAACTGATTGAGAGTATGTTTTTCTATGCACGGTGTAATGAGATTCAACTAACAAGTCCACAAGTAGATAGATACTCTAACCCGACGTCGAAAGGAATTTCACATTTTGTTCCTAAATAGTTTCCTGACAATTGTATCCGCGCGAATCTATGAAACATTCAATTACGAATTCATTGCTACCAGGTTGAAAGAGCAAACTTCTTGCTTTTCTGTACAGCGCTTCTACAAACTTGTATCTTCATAATCTCTATTAATACAACGAATACTGTGTCTGCACTTCCCGTTCCTTAAAGCAACTATACACCGTTACCATTATCTGCTTTCTTCATTCTCTGGGGGTCGGGAATTTCCAGCTGACATTTATCGTACTGTACAAACGCCAGTCGACAATCGCACTTCTTCTTTCAATCGTTCAAATCGTTTCAAACAGTTAATTTTGTCTTGAAGTGTCTCAGATTGTTTTTAATCCTAAATACTACCAATTGATTAATGGTCTACTGTCTGTTTAGGTGATGGGGATGAAACAGAGGAGAGCATTGAACGGTCCAACAGCGTGATCGCCGCGAACGTTGAAGAACACGGTGAACAGAGTCATCTGATCGTGTGGCAGGTACAAAGTCCTGTACCGGTGCCGATAAACGGCTAATCTAGAAACATTGAAAGCACGCTGATCCCGGTGTACGATCCAGCTGTAAACTTCTATACACGAATGAGACATCCGAGTGGTTCGCGTTTTCCGGTCATCGAGAAACCCTACTCGCTACTTCTCAAGTACGTCGAACTCTGTCTATTCGGTTCCATTAGCACTAGCAATTATATCGAGTCACTGCGAACGAATCGACAAGTAACGGAAATATTTTGCAACAGGGAGTTTCAACTTATTCTCCTCCTTATTCCCTCTTCCCACTACTACATAAAGTCTAGAAGTGGGGGAAGAACCTAAGCGGGGAAAGCGCGGTGTATGATTCGCGAGCTACAAGTTGGAACTCCCCATTCTATAATAACTACACTGCGGATCTTTATGCAAAATAAGAATTGTCTGCATCGATTACAAGAAATGGAAACTAAATTGAATGTTATTTCTAAGGGGGTAGACTCGTTTCTAGGATTGTAAGCACTAGATAAAACATCATTATAGGCCGCAAATCGCCCTCAAAAGTCCTATTTTTACGTTTACAAGGCGTAATTTGCATTATTCGGCAGCATGTAGCTGTCTTAGATTTATGAAAATAGCTATTTGCGCAGCTTTATGCTTCCGAATAATGAAAATTACGCCTCGTGAACGTAGAAATAGGACTTTTGGGGTCAATCGCGGCCTATATTGATCTTTTATCTAGCGCTTTTGACTGTTGAAAAACCCCATCTTTGCATTAAAAAGAAGTCTACCCTCTTGATTAATGTAATAGAGGAGAAGTCATACATTGACATCTTCAATTTTTTAAATTTTCCAACAAATTTGAATTGAATCTACTAAATTTGACTATAATCGCATAAAGATCCGCAGTCTAATAATATAATGAGAAACGAGGAGCTACACTGTCTCAAAGTGCTAGGAGATTATTTTCAATGTTACTTGCACGACGGATATCTGTGTGCCAACGTCTCCTCGAGGGTCTCTCGCGATATTTAAAGAGAAACCGAGCTCGTTTAGACGAGGAGACGTTTATCTTTTTTAAATTACATGACATAATTAGAATCTCTTAACTCAAAGCTTGTAATCCTTAGCTTCTATTTAAACGCATCTTTGAAAGAATACCTATCGGCATACTAATTCTTTCTCGCGCGAGGATAACGTAAATCTATCGGGAAGAATTATACGAACGATCCTGTATGCAATCGGTTTTGAACATTTTTCACTCGGAAACGACTACGTACGCGAAAATCTACTAAATCGTGTTGGAGTCGGTCCTGATTAAACAATGCTGAAAATAAATAGCGTTTAGATTGCCGCCGATCAATGTGATAACCGATAAAGATACGGGGCAATAAAATTTGTCGATGCTGCCGTGACGTTTGCTATACCGATCGTTAATAATAATCTTGAACACCCATCGACAGATTGAAGAAGACATTTTTCGTAGCAGAAGTTCGATATGCAACTCGACTCGGGCAGCGTTTAGGCATAATATATATTGTACATTGTTTCGGTTAGAGAATAATATTATTTTCCAGACCTAAATGGTTTAATTCGCGTCCAGTATATACATATACGAAATGTAATATATTTTTTATGTTCCGCTAACAATCCGTAACATCGCGTGTGAAACACGCGCGTCAGCTTATATCTTCGGAGAAATGAATTTTTATTCGTGTACATAATTAATCGTGAAATGTTTATAGCGCGTCGTGTAGACAAGTTTTATTTATAATTATTCTCAATAAAATTCTACTCTCTTTTATGTCAATGAACGAAATAGAAAACTATTTCAAGGTGGTGCAGAGCACACGATAAGAGTACGTCCTATTTCTTGTCACTGACCGCTGCAACTTTACTTTCATCGTCAACACGCATACATACATATATATATACATAAATAAATATATATATATGCCCCTCCACCACCAACCCTTTCAACTACCAAAGACGAGGAGCGATACCTTTAATTGTATTGTTTGTACAATTTTTAGCGAGAATGATTTTAAAGTTGCGTGTTTAGAGACCGATGTAGTAGCGAATTTTGACTAGATACAAATTTCTTTGCATTCGGGATTATGAGGGGAGTCGCCGACACATTACGAAATTTTTGTAAATTTCCTATGTTTAGCGTCAAAATGATGAATTATCCAAGGTGTGTGTGTGTGTGCGATGTGTAAGGGCTGCGCATATTATTGTGCGAGCTCGCTTTTGGTGTCGAGCTCGGAGTTGTACCTGGCTCAGATGAAACTGCAATGGCGTTAATAAAGAAAGTTGCGAAACAGGAAGCTACTTGTTCGTTTTGCTCTCCCGCATTTGTAATAATTAGACAACGGGTTCTATGCGTTTATGACGACAATGATTTTATTAAGAAAGAAAATGAATTTTTATTTCGTCTAATAATGAACAGACTGCTTATTTTAGGCATTTATGGCAAAAATGGGTGGGTGTAATTTCAGACAACAAAGATTACAAGAATTCAAGAGTATTAACAAAACTAAAGAGAGAAATAAATTGTTTATTTGGTTCCTATGTCTTGCAGTTAATGCGAACGATTTTTCGTTCTAATGATTTACGACAAAAATGAGAAAAACATTGGAAGAATTTTATGTAATTCTTATCCGATCAAAATTAAAGTTTGTTACATTTCGTGTTTCAACTTTCGCGCCAGTTTCTATTACCAACGCTGCAAGAATGATAATGCTCCCTTTTATACATATATAGTTGGTAGCCTTGCAAAAACTAATAACGTATGAGGATTAGTTCACGTTCACATCGGTCTCTACGATTGAGACATTGCCTGCGGAAACGTGACAGTAATTACCAAAATGCAGGTTCCACCGATTTTCATGGAATTGCCGTTGGAGGACCAGGTATAAAACAATTGCATTATATTAAACAATTAAATATCGTCATTGTCGCTTATAATATGTTACAATACATTACAAGTTCGTTCATTCCCATTCGAGTATCCATCTGTACCTTATAGGTTATGATCGTTTGTCCAATCAATTCTGTTTTGTCTTTCTTTATTCTTGTTCAATTACTTTATTCTTTCCCAAAGCTTTCATTATTCTTGTTCAATTACTTATATTTGTCTCTAGGCGCAAGAACTGCGGGTGTATTTCAAAAGTTTGGGAGCTGAGATCAGCGAAGAAAAATCACCGAAAGGCATCGAGGATGATCTACACAAAATCATAGGTGTCTGCGAGGCTTGTTTTAAAGAGGGAAACGAAAACGAAATCGAAACAGTTTTGAACGATATTGTGTCTATCATGATAGTAATCCCTACGGAACGAGCAGAAAATCTAATATTAGCGTTCTGCGAGAAATTAACGAAAGCGCCCGGTTACAAACTTGGTTTTGTGTGTCTAAAAGCGTAAGTTAATGCAAAATAATGATGCGAGGACACTTAAAACAGACATACTGTATAGATACAACATTTCTTTTATAGATTATGGCTATTATTCCAGTCACTTCCTGACGAATCTCCGATGAGGTATCATGTTTATTATCACATAGTTCAAATTGCTTGCAACGTTGATCAAGTAAAAGCAGTGTACGGTGGTATTCAGCAACTGAAACAACAATTTGCTTCGTTCCCACCATCCAATGAACAAATGCAGAAATTGCTTAGGCTACTGCACGAAGTACTTCTAAGATGTAAACAGGGGTAAGTTGTATCGTATTTAAAAGCAAATTATAATGAAATTAATAAGTTCATAAAAATGATGATGCTTTAATAAAAAATGATGAAAAATAAAATTACAGAGAACAAGCTGCTGCAGTTATGGTGGAGCTCTTAGGCACCTATACAGCGGAAAATGCTTCTGCAGCTAGAGAAGATGCACAACGTTGCATTCTAGCTGCATTAGCCGATCCTAACACATTCTTGCTCGATCCTCTGTTAGCGTTAAAACCTGTAAAATTCTTGGAAGGAGAACTTATTCATGATCTGCTTCTTGTATTCGTGAAAGACAAACTTCCTGGATACTTGCATTTTTATCAAAACCACAAGGAATTTGTGGAGCATCAGCTAGGTACACATTTCAATCCTAAAGTACAATTATACGTCGAATAAATAACAAAATAACTATTCGTCTTTCAGGATTAAATCACGAGCAGAATATGAAGAAAATGAGATTGTTAACGTTCATGCAACTGGCAGAAACTAATCCTGAAATGTCTTTCGACACGATACAGAAGGAATTGCAAATTAACGAGGACGAAGTAGAAAGTTTCATTATTGATGGTGAGTCCTATATTATATATGTTACTTGCTCACCCTGTAGAAATAAAACAAATCTTCTAATTTCATTATAAAAATGAAGATTCATATACAGGGAAAATAAAAAGGATCAGTACTGACTTGGTAAACAATCACTTTTACCAAGTTATCGAGTTATTCGACATTTACAATCTACTATACAATTTAATTTACGCCCAACCACGCAATTAAACATATTATTAATGTTTCAGTATTGAAAACAAAGTTCGTTCGAGCGCGTATGGATCAAGCCGGTCGCAAAGTACTTATTTCAAGTACTATGCTTAGAACATTTGCTCGACCACAATGGATGCAACTACGTGATTTACTAGCAGCTTGGAAATCAAACTTAACCGCTGTGCAAGAAGGAATGAAATCTGTAGCTGCGGCACAAATGGAATTAGCTGCGAAAAATAAAGCTGTAATAAACCATTGACGTCTTCATAGTGTATATGAAATTTATGAATAACATATACGAAGATCAACTGAATACTAAAATCGATTAATTTTATTTTAATTGGTACGAAGCTTCAATCGAATAAATAAATATATCGTGTAAATGCAGTATTATGTTTATAATTGAATGAATCACTTGAAATAATACATGATTAGTTTCGAAATTTGTAATACAAAAACAACTGAATACTTAAATACCTTTTGATAAGACTCTCCCGTACACTATCCTTGATAAAGTATAAAGAATTCATTATATACGGAAAATGTTTTTATACATGTTTGTACGTAAAAGAAAAGTTTCTATAACATAAATGTATTGTAAAATAAACATCGGTGATGTAATTACGAAACTTTTATTTTCTTCTTTTCATATAGCAACATTTTATTCTCATTAATCAATTTTATAGATGACATAAAGCTTTATCGTAGGAGCATTTTGTTAGATTTTACAATTCGACGAATAGAACATTGATATACAATTTCATAATGGTGCATTACATGATTAGAAAAGCCACATATTTTTTTTGTACTCTAATTCGCTTCATTATTTTCTTTCTAATATGTAATTTGTAGTTTAGCACATGATACCGTTGATTCGTACAAAAATTACAAATTCTAAAAAACTAATGGTATAAATCTATAAAAAAAAAAAGTAACACAGCGTGTGGCTTGATGTGAATTCAAACAGTATAAGTAAAGTAAGACTATCTACTGTAATTTTTCTTGGTGCTTAATGTTCTTCTCTCAAAAACGTATGTATAAACGCGTTTGATTCACTGTTTTTATATACGTTTCTGTATTTTCGCCACGCGCGTCCGTTTACAAAAATAATGTATAGATGTATAATGTAGCTCTCGTAAACGTAATATCTATTTTTTGCGATATCATTTTAATTTCACTTGAGATTAAACTAAAAATCGTGAACTGGTCAAAAGTTAGATACGAAATACACTTGACGAATACGGAATTATATATAGAATTGTTTTCAAAAATGAAATACTGTTCTGGAAACTGAAAAGAAATCGACATTTTTAAGTCGCACAACATAATGCTGAAACTCTGACATTTTTTTTTTAAATTATGTAAATAATAATAATAGAAATATACGACTCTACGCAAAAGCTGCAATCCTTTGATCGAATAAAACAAAATGAATAGTTAAAAATAAAAGAAAAAATTGTATAGAAAGAACAATGCAATGTATTGAAATGTTACATACTAACATGAGTGCAGTCTATAACAGTAATTCATGATCAAGGTTATTGGCGTAACTTATGACGAATTTGTTTACATCTAGTGATAATAGTACATTGTAAAAATAACAACTATTGTAAAATTATCATTTCGATTAGCTTAGTTTCTAATTGATACATAAGAAACTTTCTTTCTCTCTTAATTTGTTTCTAGTACGATGTTATTTCAGATATGGCATCACAAATCTCACGTTGCACTGATTTATCGAAATCTAAATAATTCGTGAAATTATACATATTTATATATGATCAATCTGTAATAAATGTATAGCATATTTATAATATAGCCTCACGTATACGTAGATATAAAAATCTTCACATTTCATCAAGAAACTCAACAATTCTGACGAAGCCACGACTTCAATTCAATTTTTTTTCACCTTAGAATGTATACAAAATATGCGAAATGTCAATACTTCTATACAGTTGTATGTTTATTCTGTCTTTGCATACATCAATCTCTTGTAGAATTCGCTGAAAGACGACAAATTACGAATAATAGGTACTTTTATATATATATTTTTTTGTATATATATATACGTTATTTTCTTAACATAATATCTCATCTCTCATTTCTCAAAATTGTTTTAAAGTCAGATTTGAGTAGAGAAACGAGGACGTGGCAAATCTCCAAATACTGTATCACCATGAACGCTCTTAGCTAGAGCTTTAATCGAAGCTCGAATATTATGTGGATCGTGAGGATCTCTCGATAACTGGAAACATCGTATCATTCAATTTAGTAAAGGTTACTGTTACATAATATACAGTAGAAGTTTTATCATCGGAACACTTATTTTATATACAACGCTCTGTTATCTATGTAGTGCATAATATCTCGATATAATATTTACATTCGATAATCTCCAGAAATGTATAACAGACGATAAATGTTTTGTTTTTATTATATTAATTGTTTCATTATTATTATTCGTTCTATTTTACTATGCATTTTCATTATTTAGTCTGAAATACATAAAGTTCGATATAGAAAATATAATAGAAGCCGATAATAGAAGTTCTATTGCACATATGTATACAGGTATTTAATTATAAGAAAACTTATAAAACTAGACTGCAGATCTTTATGCATTTATATATTACAATTTTTATTTGTTTTGGATCTACAAAGGCTGTCCCCATTAAAAACAGGATTTCATTTCAATCTACTTTCTTCAAGTTTGTCTACAAAAATTGGAAAATGCGTGAAACAAGAAATTGTCTAGGTGAAGTATAAAACAGTGAAAAATTCGAAAAATCTAAAAACAGTGTTATGTTGTTCTCAGGTGTAAAAACCTAGAGGGGATGAAATACATTTTTATTTAACTCCTGCTGCCCGCAATCGCTGCTAAACATTTTTATTTTGCATAAAGATCCGCAGTTTACTTATAACTAAATAATATGAGAAAAAGTTAATGGTACATTCATACCTGATCGTCGTCTTCATCTTGAACCGTTCTACGCACAAACGAAGGAAATGATGGAACAGTAACTGGTAATGATTTAGCCAAGGTAGAATGTCCTCCCCTTTGTCCTCTAGGCATGTGAATACCTTCATCTTGACCTGAATCTGAACGCACCATTAATAAAGTACAAATATACATTTAAGATCGAATAATTCTAAATTTTTATCATTGTATTATCATTGATTACCATCTGTATCGGATCCTTCTTCCGAAGATTGGGCATGATCGGTGTTATGAGTGTCTTCCATACCTTCCAGTGGAAATAAAGCTTCTGCATCGAAACTAACAGGTTCCTTACTATATATGTATAATCGATCCTTCTTCTCTATATTACCATTCTATAAAAAATGTTCATTAAAGTTTTTACCAGACACTCTTGAAAGAAAGAACTTTCTCAAAATACACGATACAGCATATACTTACAACAACAGGAGTAGGAGAATATTTAGCACCTTCATGCTTAACATTAGGACCAGTGAGGATTGTTGTTTCACTTGATATTACTTTCGACGATGTGTTCGTCATATTAGTTGTAGAGATAGATAAACTGGTTGTAAAACCATCTGGAGTTGTAGGAGGTGTTTCTATATTATTTGTTAATCTATTGGTTTCATCTCCTCTGGATATTAACCTGGAAAATATATAAGTTTAATGTAACATAGTACTGTATAAATACTATTGCTATGTGATTGTTAGACTGCTGATGTTTGTGCAATTTTCAAGTTTTGTAGAAATTCTGTTGAACTTGATACTTCGACATTTTTCAAAAATTTTTATAAGGCATGAATGAATAAAAATCTGCAGTCTAGCTATCATGTATAAGACGTGTAAAACCTTGTTAATATTCTATGCTCGTTATGAGCTCGTTCGCGAAACTGTTCTAATAATTGATACTGCTCTGCTGTAAAAGCACGAATTTTATCTTCTATTTCTGTAGATCTCCGTTGGACTGCTTCTTCGAGTTGCTGTTGGAGACCGCCCAAGGCTACTTGTATATTATTGGGTAATTGTGATACTAGATAGATAAAATGAAATATATTGTAACATTGTTGGAAACCTGAAGTTCAAGCTATTATCTATTTACCAGAAAATTTAGTAGGCTGCTGCAGGTAATCTAGCTCCTCCAAAGTATTAGGGGCAATAACTATTCTAAATACTGGACTATAATCTGGACCACATTTTAACTTGTTTATTTCTTCAGGTGAAGTCTGGAATAAAAAAAACCATATAGAATATATAAAATACCTAATACATGTTATATGTATATACATTGTATATGCATACTCACAACAATGTCATTATTAATAAGAACTAAAGCAGCACCATAATCTCTGTGTACAGCATGCGTGTACATGGAACAATTGTAACACCGGTGAATAACCCATGATCCCACATTTCTTATCTCCACTAAACCTGGCTGCTCTTTAGTGATGCCTTCGAGCTCAGATATCGTTGCTAAATTCTGTCTCAAAAAAAATAACACATACATTACACAAACATTATGTAGCTTATCTTTCTAGTGTAATTTTATCAATCATATCTTGTAAATATTTATTTTGTAAATTACAAGATATGAGATATATATATATAGATTATGAGTAAAAATATTACATGATTTATCTTTCTAGCGTAATTTTATCAATCTTATAAATATTTTTTTGTCTTTCTAGTGTAATTTCATTAACCGTATCTTGTAAATTACGGTATTATTGCGTATTGTACAATACGGGAGAGATATGATTATTACGAATACAAATATTACAGTTTGTCTTTCCAGTGTAATTGGCAATATTTATCTTGTAAATTATGATTGTTATCGCGTATTGCAAAATACGAACGAGAATGATTATTGCGAATAAAAGCTGACCTGACGAAAGAAACTGTCGGTTTGTTCTTGAGGTGTCAGTTCAATGTCATCGATGTTGACCTTTTGCAGTTCAGTGCCCCTGGATTTTATGGACACGTTCAAACATTTGCATACAATATGCATCTTACACAATCAGCGTGTACAACGTTTCCAAAAAGATACTTCAAATATCGATACACCGTCTCGCGATGCCGGGACTCGTGCACACTATCCACAAATACATACACACCACACAAACACAATTCTCTCGTTCTTTTTCCCTGAGATGTTATACGATATGCTAAGCTAAAATGATCCAAGCTTTTTCAAAGTACTTTCAATATTTCCAGAAACAATTTCTGTAGAGTAAATTCGAATGAAAACAATCGAAACTGTACAACAACAGCTTCAATCAAGAAGTAGACTGTCGTAACAGTATATGTTTCGCGGTTGTTGTTTAATTTCGAACAATATATATGTACTGTGTTTACACTGGTTTACACGAATGCTGTAGAACACCTTATTCGGGAGGTATTTAGTTAGCAGGACAGACGTTTCGTCTATTAATTATCAATCTCGTCTATTAATTAATATGCTCTCGTTATTGACAGACATACACTCTCGAATTTCCCGAATGAACATGGAACGAATTACCGAAAAACTCTGTCGCTTTGTCGATAATATTTACGCTCGGGTGTTCGAGTTTTCACCGTTTCGAATATATACGAATAATCTCAGAATCTTAGAGTGAATCGATCAGAACAAATGGTTCGGGTACGGCGAATCTCTACATTTCTCAGATACCGTACACGTATTTACAAGTATTTTGGAAAATCTACAAAAAGCCTTTACTAAAAATAAACACTGATTTATAGGTGCGTGCAGATGCGTACGTGATCACCCCAGACAAAAACATACTTGCTAGTCAATTGACCGACTTCACCATATGACATCGGTTCTCGCCGTCCACCGTATACGTACGAGTAAAATTCCTATATGTATATGTACACGTAGCACACATACACACTAGTTTATTTAATATTACACGTGTTTAAGAAAATCGTTGTCTCGTATATTGGAAAATTCGTTTTATATTTTAGAATTGTACAGTGTTCGATATACTCGAAGATCTATCGAATAATTGATGTACGAAAATGATCGAACAATATGTCGCTTGATCGAGAACTATGAATTTTAATATGCTTCTGCGAAACACGAAGTAATTTCGAATTATTTCGATGTTTTCGAACATTCTATTGTTATTTCTAGGCTGCAGATATTTAGAAATGTTTGTAGAAAATTTTCGAAAAACAGTAGAATATAATTTTTATCAAAGTCTACTACCACTGAAAATAATATTTTACACGTTTCCACTTTCTTAAGATTTACTTACAACAAATTGAAAATTGCATAAACATCCGCAGAAAATTAATACACATATGTACATATATGTGCAATATATGTTAAAATTTTTTTAAAAATATCAGAGGCACAAGTCACGAATATAAACAAAATTAGGTAATAGTAATAATGATTTTGTGCTTTCAGTATAAATCCGCCACTGCATTAAAATGTTGAAAATATATTGTATGCAAGGATTTTTTATTACAGGTTCTACGAAAACATATAATTGTATTTGTAATACAGATGAGACTCTTGTTCGTTTTTGAAATATTATATTCTGACAATAATGCTTTTTACATATCATAATTTATTGTTCATTCATTATATTCTTAAAATAATACTTTTTACATAGAATAATTTATTGTTCATTAATTGTGTATATACATAATCTACATAAAACAATTCGAATATGATATGTTCACGATCTTAACAGAGTCATATATATAATATATTGTTTCTCTAAAATATCCATTTGTACATAACAGAATATAAAATAATATCATAATGCAACTATGGGAATGTATAGGTACGGTAACATTTGTATATCTGTAAATGTAAATACAATGATCTTTTGGAATGTTAATTCGATAAAAACAACAAATCTTTAGAATCTCATAATTTCATACTGAGAAAGTCTTCTTTCTGCTTGAAATATTCATTAAATCGTATCGCAGCATACCTATAAAGTATTATATAATTATTCTATATATTTTATAGCATAAGAAAAGCACGTAAAAATGTTTTAATTAAAATCATACAATGCTTCCTAAAGCAAGCAGCTATCTATAAGTGCTATGTATATATGTATTGATATATACGTATACTTACTCTAAAAAGCCAAAGTCAATTGTTGAATGTTCGCTCTGTATAAGTCCCCAACAACCCCAAAAGAAGTGTGACAATAGAACAAATTTATTTACTTGTACATACAGTAAATTAATTTCATTTTCAGGTACATAGTTTACATTGTTGTATTCCTGAAGATATATACTTAGCCAAGCTTTCTGTAACTTTTCTTCAGGATACAAAGAATAGTCAGGATTATCGATACCTAAAACAGAATTGATCTATTTTGAGCATAACATTTTTATGTGATCGATTAGAAAGTAAGATTTGAAAGACACAATTCAATTACCAGCGAATTCTGCGAAATGATTGGCTATATCGAAAGGTTGATAGTTATAGGCAGTATATTCAAAATCGATGAAAGTAACAATGTTCTCTTCTTGATTGTAAAGCACATTTCCTAAAAGTAAATCATTGTGAGCGAATACTACGTTGCTGTTCAAGCTTGTAAGAGTCTCCTTTAACAGCAGATAATTCTCTTTCAATACATCAATTGGTTTTATTAATTTCTCAAACCTGAAAATCAATAAATACATAAATGAAAAAGGGAACGAAATTCAGTATGATGATATTTCTAATCATAATACGCTACCTTGTTTGTTTAGAGTGATCGGAAAATTGTTTCGGCATAATGTCCATAAACTTTTCTAGCTTGCTCCATATACATGCTTCTTTGGGTATTTCATCGCTATCAGGTTTAAGTTTATGCATTTGTGCCATTCTTTTAGCAATTAAAGTATATACATCAGGTTTTCTTACCATGTCTGTTGTAAGCGTAACACCTTCAATAAATTGATAGGCCAAGCCATTATTAAATGTTGCATAAATGGAATGTGTGAAGCCTGCCTTATTTAATATCTGAAAAAATATATTCTTCTTGTATAGCTTCATTCTTTTTATTAACCCTTTGCACTCAGAGCTATTTTAGCTCGTAGATTAAATATTTCTTCCCAGAAATAAATATAGGCTAAATGTTTAGTAATTGATTAGATATTTTGAATAATGGAGTCACCATTCGAGTGTTAAGGGTTCATACTCCAATATATTTTGCAAAACACTTACTCACCCGAATATTTCTGGTTTCATCTTTACGATTAATAAGCAGTTCTGTTTTGTGTCCATAAACCCTGACCAAAACCATTTCGTTATAATATCCAGAATGCCATACTCCTATGAGTTTATTCGTTATACCATCATTAAATATCTAAAAATGAAATTGAGCATAATCATTAGATATAAAGTTCAATTTTCTATTGTTACAAATAACTGCATATTCAAATCTTACTTAATTCATTCTTTTTTAACTTAATCTTAAGTAGTAATGAATGGATATAGTATTTGTTATCATAATCCTTACTACTAGAGATTTGAAGTTAAAAAAAACCTTGTTATCAATGGATAAAGTCAAAGGCCAGATAAGTAATCCAGTAATAACAGTTTTACTATGTTAATGTTTTTATTGTTGCAATTTTTACCATGAATAGTATTCATATGTTAAATAAATACGTGAATGCAGTTTATACGCTATTAAAATGTTTAAAATGAGGCTGTCAGAGTGTGTAATCGATTAGTAATTTCAAAAATTTCATTACCTTAAATTGTAGATTATCCACTGGCCATGCTGGTCTTATTCTTTTAATAATTTCTACGGCGCCGTCGACAATTTCATTTTCATGTATCGTTACATCGAGATGCGGTTCTATCTGGTCCATAGTTACGTTATCTATCAACAATAAAAAAATACCTGATATTATCACAATCGTATAAATTCTAAGGCATGTGATACATTGTCTGGAATTCTCTAAATTTACACAATATTGTAAGCGGAGAATACATTGTCTATTGTAATTGATAACAAATAGGTTTCATTAAAATAACAAAATGTACCGGATGATTTATGTGTCGTACGTTTATGAGGGCTGTGGCTGTGGAGAAGATCCGTAAGTGAATCAATTTGATGAGAATGATGACATCACATGTATCTACTGATAATGATTGAGGACACTAGCAAGTGGCTAGGGTAATACTAAGGCCTTGAGATTGTTAATATTTCATTCCATTGAAATTTCAGCTTAATTTTAAACATTTTTCTGTAAAATAGAGGAGATCTCCTCTTCGGTAAAAATAATAAACAAATACATCGACCAGTCATTATTATTTGTTTCACTAATATTTTATTCATTAAATAAATTACAACACTTTGTTCACCTATTCGTGTTTTGAATTAACAAACATTTAATATTTTACAATTCTATACAAATCGTGACAACTGTAAATAGTGTATGTAAATATAATAGTTGACAATAACACAGCGTATTCATCGAAATGTATTTATTAAAAACAATACTTGTGTTCTATGAAAGTCTTACAACCTATTTAGACAATTACGAATAAAATTAACAATACAGAACACATGAAAAGAAAGCTGATTCGGCGAATTACGAGAAGGTAGATTAAAAAAACGCACCACGAAATGACTACTTCAATGCAAAATAAATATTTGCTAGTGCGGTCGACACTTTTGTTTATGTTTGAAACACTAAATTTGAAGTTTTTGGATTGTAAATACTATATATATGTGACAGACGAGGTGTATTTAAGAGTATATAGATCAATCACCCAATGTCTTACGTTCAGGGGGCTCTAGAGCCTCCTTACCATTCCGTGTCACATCCTACCGTATCGGTCAAAACTAATATTGTGGAACTCAAAACTAATTTTGATTTTCTATTCAAATTGAATTGTTTTTTCATTATTAATTCTGAATTAGTTTCTGACTCTCTTTCTGCTACAGACTCAGCGGGAAAAGAATCCATCGATCGAAGGCCATATCAGAGAGGAAATGAGAGTGCTCACGCCCGGGGTTTGGCCGTGCCGCTTTTGTCTCCACATCATGTTTAGCCTGGAACAGCTCCTACATCATCTTTAGCATGGAACAGAACCTACACCATCTTTAGCAGGAAACAGAACCCACTTTACTGTTATTAAGTCTGTGTAATGGATCAGAACTAGCTTCAATCACCGACCAGATACTATTAAATGATATTAACTATTAAATAATAGTATCTGATCGGTGGTTGAAGCCAGTTCTGATCCATTACACAGATTTAATAACAGTAAAGTGGGTTCTGTTTCCTGCTAAAGATGGTGTAGGTTCTGTTCCATGCTAAAGATGATGTAGGAGCTGTTCCAGGCTAAACATGATGAGGAGACAAAAGCGGCACGGCCAAACCCCGGGCGTGAGCACTCTCATTTTCCTCTCTGGCCATATTCATAGTCGAGATCAGTCAAGATCGATTCTACGCGATGCCACAAACGAGATCACCGACGAGATACCACCACCACAGACTTAAGATACGTACAGACATTGAATACAATGCATTTTTCTGTCTACGGTTCTGAATTACCGACTCTGTAGAAAATGCCCTAGTACGACAGCGGACTCTATCGAAATGCAACGGTCAGCTAGTGAACTACATGACGTTGCAACACGAAAGGTGTGTGTCTGGGACGCTAGATTTTACAGCGTTGTCAGCTTTAAAAGTGCAATGTTGCCGCATTATGTTCATACAATAACGGTCGATGCTCGGCATCGAAAGCGTTCGAGCGGTTTTGCCCTTGCTTTCTGAATCTGTTGAAATTCAGATGAATATTACTTCGTAATTTAAAATATAGAACTTTAATCGTAAATAATTTTCTTAAACGATCATCTGAATATTCGTTGAGTTGTTCAACAATTATTTTTTATTTTTAAAAATTTTTTATTTGTAGATTTTTTAATTAATACGTGGATACATATATATAAATCTAAAAGTCCGACCAAGTAATATAAAGATTATATGTACACTTTTAAAATTTTAAGTTTTGTACATTTTTATTAATAACAAATATTAACATAACAACGTAATTATTCGACGTAAACTACTTACATGCATCAAAATAAAAGAAACATACGTAAGGATATTTATACTCGTGAATCTATTAATCTATGTTACTGCCAAACTGTACTTCGTAAGTATTTTATTACATACTTCATTTCCAAAGTTCAAATACACGCGCCATATACATTTGGAGCCTCCAACACCCGTAGTAAAAATGAAGTATACCGAATATTCAGTTTTTACTAACACGCGAACATCGGTAACATTGAGCACGAACCCTCTAGGTTCCACGGGGCTCTAAGAGCCTCAAGGAACCTAGACAAAAAAGTCCATAAGATGCAATGTCTGTAGGGATCTTAAGTCTGTGTGCAATGTCTGTAGAAATCTTAAGTCTGTGCCACCACCGACGAGATACTATTAAAGACTGCCAGCCCCTGTGTTATTCAGCGGGACGGGTAAGTGGGCGCGATGGGCGCGGGGATAACGTGGAACTTACAGTGATCTGAAATAAAAATCGCTAAAAGTTCTACAACCGACGAGATACTCGCCAAGTAGAAGAAGAATGATATAGTATAGAATGCTCACATATTGATTGCCTTATAATACTATCACCGATGAGATATCAACTCGTCTCTTTATCTCAATAGAACCAGACGATATATAACATTGTTCACGACCGGTGCGAATCAGCTTGAATAATGCATACATTTTGTTCTGAAGGAAGGTGAAATTGCAAAATGTTATGGAAGACAGTAGGTATAGGAATAGAATTTACTGAAAATCAACATATTTATTAAATGTGCAGCTATTAGCTCGATATTATCCTTTATTCATAAGAGTTTTACTAGAAGTTCTTACAAATAAAGGATAATACCGATTGCCCAGGTCTCACCACGAGGAGGTTGCAGCACAAGAGACCCGAAAGGGAGTCAGAACGAATGCAATATTCCTCCTGGCTCCCTTTCTAACAACGCCGGACTTATACTAAATTACGCACGCAAGTCAAGCAATTATTGCGGAGCAAAAGAAGAAGAAGAAGATCGGAGAAGAAGTCTCCGATCCACGGGGGATCAAAGGCGAATCAGGCAGAAGGCTCTGATTCATTCAAAGAGAGAAACTAAAACGAACCAGAGCAGAAGGCCCCGGTTCGAAGGGACGCGGCGCGTACAATGCTGGCAGCACTTCTCGGTCAGAGCCAGTACCCAACGTGTCCTCACCAAGAGAGATGGTCACGAGAAGTGTTCAATCGTAACACCATTCCTCTGCCAACTACCTGGCCACCAGGAACGCAATGCGATGAGGTGAACCCGGGTAGGATTACAAACAGAGAGAACTCTGCCAACTACCTGCCACCAGGCATCGCAAAGCGTTGAGGTGAACCCGGTAGGATGACAGAGAGAATGGCAATATGAGTGAACAGGTCTCAATGAACCACCTCCCTCAATGTATCGACGCCGAATACCGACTCCAACCGGTCTGGTACATACAAGCAAGGTCCGACACAGCAGAAGGCTATATCGGAATCAAGAAAACGAGCGAAGTGAAGTTAAGACAATAATTACTCGACATTTACAACGACGGTATAAAATCTTAATTACTAACGCACGCGGCCTATAGGCGATTCAGGCACCCCGGGGACGCGACTCCCCGTACTCACTCATGGCAACATCCGTGAGTGAGCCCCTGGGGTACCTCACTCGGCAAATAAAACTAACTTATTGATATATCCTCTTCTTGATTTGCCTTCCTCTCGGGGTGTCCTCTTCTTGGTACGTCCTCTTCTTGGTGTGTCCTCTTCTTGGTGTGTCCTCTTCCTAGTTTGTCCTCTTCATAGTATGTCCTCTTCTTGGTGTGTCCTTTCCTTGGTGTGTCCTTTCCTTGGTGTGTCCTTTCCTTGGTGTGTCCTCTTCCTAGTTTGTCCTCTTCATAGTATGCCCTCTTCTTGGTGTGTCCTCTTCTTAGTGTATTCTAACTAAAACATACTAATAATAATTAGACATAACAATACATTACCCCGCACACGAGTGCAAGCCTAAGACCCGCTCTCAAGAGCAAACCTACGACCAGTTTTCGAGAACCGAACGAACCCCGCACACGGGTGCGAATAAAACCAGCTCACGAGAGCCAAACTAACCCCGCACACGAGTGCGAATAAAACCAGCTCACGAGAGCCAACCTAACACCAGCTCACGAGAGCCAAACTAACCCTGCACACGGGTGCGGCCTGTAGGCGATTCGGGTAGCCCCGGTGACGCGACACCCCGTACTCACTCACAGCTCTATCCGTGAGTGAGCCCCTGGGGGACCTCCGATCGGAGGAATACTAATTTCAGACAACATGTGAAAATCTTTAGAATAGGCACTTGTGAAAGTTTCGCAGCGAACAATTCGAAATTCAGAAATAAAAATTGTCGTGATCACTGACTGAATAAGTTATTCGAAATAACGAACTGAAGATGGGCCAAGGGTAAACGGAGGAAGCATTGTTGTGCCCTTGGCCGACAGCAAGCTACCTGAAAGTAAATTCATATACAATTTAATGAAATAATGTTTTTTTTATATCTCGCAATTCTTATATTCTACTACACAATCTTATCGAAAATTATAAATGTGCAATGTGCAGCTATTAGCTCGATATTATCCTTTATTCATAAGACACTGGAAGATCTTACAAATAGAGGATAATACCGATTGCCCAGGTCTCACCACGAGGAGGTTGCTGCACAAGAGACCCGAAAGAGAGTCGGAACGAATGCAATATTCCTTCTGGCTCCCTTTCTGACAACGACGGACTTGTAGTAAATTATGCAGATATGTCGAGAAATTATTGCGGGGCAAAAGCTGTGAATCGGTGAAGAAGTCTCCGATCCACGGGGGACCAAAGGCGAATCAGGCAGAAGGCTCTGATTCTTTCAAAGAGACAAACTAAAGCAAACCAGGGCAGAAGGCCCTGGTGCGAGGGTAACGCGCGAATGGCCAAGAGGAACTCAAGCTGCAATACCCATTTCTCCCAACCACTTGCCGCCAGAGACGGACATGAGTGGAATAAATTTACAGTGGAGAGGTTTTACATGAGCGAGCCACATCTCTCAAAGCCTCCCCCCATTAATATTATCTACCACGAACTGCCGTACTAACCGGTATGGTACAAACTACATACGAGCAAGGTCCGACACAGCAGAAGGCTGTGTCCGAATCAAGAAAACGAGCAAAGTGAAGTTACGGCAATAATTACTCGACATATTTACAACGATGGTATACAATCTTAATATGTAAACCAAATATAACTAACTTAAAAATACATTCTAGTCTTCTGCCTCTTCGTTGGTGTGTCCTCTTCATTCGGTGTGTCGACTTCGTTGGCAGCCGGCTGTTATAATCTAGCTAAAAAAGACTAATCGTATTTAGAAACAATGCAGTTGAATACAGAATTAAATCACGCACACGAGTGCGAATGTAACCAGCTCACGACAGCAAATATAAACCCGCACGTAAGCGCAAACCTAACCATGCACATGAGTGCGAATACAACCTGTCCACAAGAGCAACTATAATTTATAATCATGTTCACAAGTGAACCAGTTCACAGGAACAATTGTAATCCTGCACATGAGTGCGAATACAACCAGAGAACCAGCTCAAGAGAGCAATTGTAACCTCGCACAGACGTGCGAATACAACCGGCGAACCAGCTCATAAGAATAATTATAACTCCGCACACGAGTGCGAAAACAACCAGCGAAGCAGAGCACAAGAGCAATTATAACCCCGCACACGAGTGGGGCGCTCAAAATATAAATTTGATGAAGAATAAAATTGATAAATTTGAAGAAGGCTCAATACCGAAAGTCTCGAAAATTTCAATTAGTATGAAGGATATGGTATTCGTTGAATTAACAGTTGAAGGACAGGTTTGTTGAAACTGAGCCATGGAAGTTGAAACTGACAAAGGAAGCTTTGAAAAATATTAGTAACCAAACTTACCGTTGATCGTTGAATGAACAGTTGAAGGTAGGCCACGGTAGCTGTGGATGACCCCTTGTCCACCTCTGGTCCACCTCTGGTAAGTCCCTGGTCCTTCTGGCCCTCCTGGCAGTGATGCCAGAACCGTGGTACTGTGGTACTGAACGATACCCCCTCCATAGCCTACTATTGCCCCTTCGTTCCTTTCCAACGCGCCCGCGCGCTACACTCACCAGCGTATCTCTACTGTATCCGTGTGCGCTGCTCGTACGCTGCTTGTGCGCTTGCGCCAGCCACAATCTATTTTTAGCACCTTCCATGTTGTATTGTTTTGCGGCAACGAAACTGAAATTCGGCTTTCGAGCCGTCGAGCGTACGAATCGCAATCTGGAGCTAGCCTTCGAGTCCCCGTGCAGCGATATTTCTTTTTCATTACTTTCTTTATTTTCATTCCTTTTTTTTATTTCATTATTTAACCTTCCAGAAAATTAAAAATGTAAAAACTATGTTAAAAATATGTTTTCATTTTAAATAGACACGTTTTATTGCTATTATTCATTTTAATAGAAACGTTGTATTTATTTGGACTAATTGGAGAATACAAAAATGCAGACAGTATTTTTTAGTTTACGAAACAATTTGTAGATTTATTAGTTGTCAATTTTACAAGCATACACAAGTTTATTTGACCTTCTGTCTTCCTGTAATAAAAAAATACAGTCAAAATTATAATTATAATAGCATTTCATAAAATATCGAGGTTATTGCAAACTCATCTTTTTTCGCAATGAAGCTCTACTTTCATTGCTTCTCTCGAATGTCCATTTCCTTCCGAGGCAGTGGCGTTTCTAGATGTAAACAAAAAATGTTGACATAAAATGTATCATAATTAAACTACAATTATTCTAATCACGTGGAATGTAGTACATATTAAGTTTTAGTTACCTGGATTTTCTTCTTCGACGTTAAGCTTACTGCTAAGTTTACTGCTTCTCCTAAATTGCGTATACAGGGTGAATTCGATAAAGCAGGACACCTAAATATCTCCGTTACTTTTCGTTGTACAAAAAAACTTCGTAGGACAAAGTTACACTGTTTGAAGGACCACATATAACGGTGTAAGGGGAAAAAAATTTCAAGGTCATTTTTATGAGATTTCAAGGTTATCGATGTTTTTTCAGATGGAATGATATATTTTCGTTAACGTAATGTTGTAGCTGACAAAATAACGAATTCATGCATGTAACACAATATGACCTCCAAATGACCTTCAACCCAGAAAAATGGTATAAATAAAATTCAACGTGTAAGATTCATTTGATGTATTTCTGTTACGCCAAATGTTCAAAAATATTCCCTTGAGCTGCTATACATTCAAATGTATCGCAATACACAACATAATAATAGATTCGGTGTTGACAGGAGGACAATTATGATATACCTTCACCTATACGTTCGTACAGAATCGTGTTTATCCACTACTAATTACTCAGAAGACCTTCTTGCTATCAGATTTCCACAGTTTCTAAGATTTCTCGATCAATTTATCGATGACCGTTTCACAATGGGTTACTCGAAGGGAGATAAGATTGATATGATTTTCATTTATTGAGAAAGTCGACAGTGTTTAAGAGAAGCCGTGCAGTTGTACAAGGACCGATTTCCTAATCGTAATTGTCCATCAGTTTCCGTTTACTCTAATTTGTTAAATAAATTCCGTGAAACTGGTAGTGTCGAAAATAAAAAACGTACAAAGGTGAGGACTGTAAGGAATGAAGCAAACACAATTAATGTTCTGGCAGCAGTGAATACAAACCCTCATGCTAGTACGAGGCAAATCGCACGAGGAAGTGACATTAGTCACAAATGTGTAGTGTAAATACTCCAGGAACACAAATTTCACCCCTTTCACCTATCAATTCATCAAGAACTTCATGGTAGAGACTTTGTAAATCGTGTAAACTTTTGCCAGTGGGGATTGAGACAATTGATAAACGATAAAGCTTTATTTAATCAAGTATTATTTACCGATGAAGCTTCGTTTACAAATCACGGGCAAATAAATTTTAAAAACCTGTATTATTGGTCATCTGAAAATCCGCGGTGGTTACGGACAGTCGACAAACAAAGACCATGGTCCGTCAATGTTTGGTGCGGAATTTTAGATAACCAAATAATTGGGCCTCACTTTATTACCGGAACATTAAATGCAGAAAAATACATTGCATTTTTACTAGAATCGTTACCAATTCTCCTGGAAAATACACCCTTGAACATTCGTGAAAATATGTGGTATCAACATGACGGATATCCGGCCCATTCTTCCCGTGTCGTAACACAATTCTTAAATATCAAGTTTCCAAATCGTTGGATTGGACGTAACGGACCCGTATTATGGCCAGCTCGCTCACCAGACCTTACACCCCTTGATTTTTATCTATGGGGAAAACTGAAAGACGATGTTTATAGTGAACCACCAACGACTATAAACGACATGAAAGAAAGAATCGTCCAGGCTTGTGCGTCGATTTCCTCAGAAATAAATTACGCAGCAGTACGTTCTGTAACTTCACGGCTGAATGAATGTATAGCAGCTCAAGGGAATATTTTTGAACATTTGACGTAAGTTTACACGATTTACAAAGTCTCTACCATGAAGTTCTTGATGAATTGATAGGTGAAAGGGGTGAAATTTGTGTTCCTGGAGTATTTACACTACACATTTGTGACTAATGTCACTTCCTTGTGCGATTTGCCTCGTACTAGCATGAGGGTTTGTATTCACTGCTGCCAGAACATTAATTGTGTTTGCTTCATTCCTTACAGTCCTCACCTTTGTACGTTTTTTATTTTCGACACTACCAGTTTCACGGAATTTATTTAACAAATTAGAGTAAACGGAAACTGATGGACAATTACGATTAGGAAATCGGTCCTTGTACAACTGCACGGCTTCTCTTAAACACTGTCGACTTTCTCAATAAATGAAAATCATATCAATCTTATCTCCCTTCGAGTAACCCATTGTGAAACGGTCATCGATAAATTGATCGAGAAATCTTAGAAACTGTGGAAATCTGATAGCAAGAAGGTCTTCTGAGTAATTAGTAGTGGATAAACACGATTCTGTACGAACGTATAGGTGAAGGTATATCATAATTGTCCTCCTGTCAACACCGAATCTATTATTATGTTGTGTATTGCGATACATTTGAATGTATAGCAGCTCAAGGGAATATTTTTGAACATTTGGCGTAACAGAAATACATCAAATGAATCTTACACGTTGAATTTTATTTATACCATTTTTCTGGGTTGAAGGTCATTTGGAGGTCATATTGTGTTACATGCATGAATTCGTTATTTTGTCAGCTACAACATTACGTTAACGAAAATATATCATTCCATCTGAAAAAACATCGATAACCTTGAAATCTCATAAAAATGACCTTGAAATTTTTTTCCCCTTACACCGTTATATGTGGTCCTTCAAACAGTGTAACTTTGTCCTACGAAGTTTTTTTGTACAACGAAAAGTAACGGAGATATTTAGGTGTCCTGCTTTATCGAATTCACCCTGTATACGCAATTTAGGAGAAGCAGTAAACTTAGCAGTAAGCTTAACGTCGAAGAAGAAAATCCAGGTAACTAAAACTTAATATGTACTACATTCCACGTGATTAGAATAATTGTAGTTTAATTATGATACATTTTATGTCAACATTTTTTGTTTACATCTAGAAACGCCACTGCCTCGGAAGGAAATGGACATTCGAGAGAAGCAATGAAAGTAGAGCTTCATTGCGAAAAAAGATGAGTTTGCAATAACCTCGATATTTTATGAAATGCTATTATAATTATAATTTTGACTGTATTTTTTTATTACAGGAAGACAGAAGGTCAAATAAACTTGTGTATGCTTGTAAAATTGACAACTAATAAATCTACAAATTGTTTCGTAAACTAAAAAATACTGTCTGCATTTTTGTATTCTCCAATTAGTCCAAATAAATACAACGTTTCTATTAAAATGAATAATAGCAATAAAACGTGTCTATTTAAAATGAAAACATATTTTTAACATAGTTTTTACATTTTTAATTTTCTGGAAGGTTAAATAATGAAATAAAAAAAAGGAATGAAAATAAAGAAAGTAATGAAAAAGAAATATCGCTGCACGGGGACTCGAAGGCTAGCTCCAGATTGCGATTCGTACGCTCGACGGCTCGAAAGCCGAATTTCAGTTTCGTTGCCGCAAAACAATACAACATGGAAGGTGCTAAAAATAGATTGTGGCTGGCGCAAGCGCACAAGCAGCGTACGAGCAGCGCACACGGATACAGTAGAGATACGCTGGTGAGTGTAGCGCGCGGGCGCGTTGGAAAGGAACGAAGGGGCAATAGTAGGCTATGGAGGGGGTATCGTTCAGTACCACAGTACCACGGTTCTGGCATCACTGCCTCCTGGTCCCGGAGAACGACTGAACTCGACCGCTCACGCCGCCCTCCCCCGCCCGACTGACTGATTGACGGAGCTCTCTGACCGAGCGCGGGCGTGCGCCCCACGCTCGACGCTCAACGGTCCTCACCCCAACCGAACTTCGATCGATGTCGATCGCCGTTACAATTATTGATAAATTTATTATTTCCAGCTGGTTAATGTTTATAACAATTCTATTTTACAGCGATGTCCACAAGCAATCCCTTGGCTATCTGACCACCTAATTTTTTAGTAAAAGTGGCTAATAGTATTCGAGATACGGAATAACTTCTAAACCATAAACATTTGCACGCATTAATTTATTCAATACAATTCACAGATAAATTTATTATTTCTGGCTGTTTAATGTTTATAACAATTCCTTTTACTAATGATGTTAACGAGCACTCCCTTGAGCACCTTGCCATCCAATTTTTTCGTAAAAATAGACAATAAAACTCGAGAAACAGAATAACTTTTAAACCATAAACATTTGCACGCATTAATTTATTCAATACAATTCACAGATAAATTTATTATTTCTGGCTGTTTAATGTTTATAACAATTCCTTTTGCTAATGATGTTAACGAGCACCTTGCCATCCAATTTTTTCGTAAAAATAGACAATAAAACTCGAGAAACAGAATAACTTTTAAACCATGAACATCCGCACGCATTAATTTATTCAACATAATACTATGATACATTTATTAATTCTAGCTAATTAATGTTTATAATCATTCCTTTTGCCAACGATGTGGACAAGCACTCCCTTGACCACTTTGCCATCTAATTTTTCACAGTGTTCGGTATTGGCCTAAACGGGAGCATTCAAACGAAGGTGGTTCGACCGTTGCGTTGGTGCCGTCTCGTTATTGTTTTCGTGTCTCGAGCGCGCGATCGCGAAACCGCTGTCTTGTCCTCGTAAAAGTCATCGTACAATAAGGAATATATGTTTAACTGCAAAATTCGAAATGTTGCAAACAGCCAAATATTAATACGTATTTTAAAATAAAATAAAATGAATGTATCGTTAATTAAATCATATGTGCATTATATAGCAAGTGATTTTTATGAAAATTTTCAGGAACATTACAAAACACCCGTTAAAACATCATGTAAAATTGCGTATTTTTGCTATTTTCCACGTTACAGTCACAATTCTGCAAAAGTAAACGAAACGAGTCGAGTCAGTCAATACATGATTAATTCAACCTGAATATTTCATCTCTGTTTAAATATAATGCTCCCTGTTTCTATAATGATTTTAAAACTGAATAAATGTTTTCTCGATTTATATATAAATAAACTGTTATTTATTGATAGCAAACAAAGTAATAATTGTTGTTGAAAATTGAATTACCTATTAAACGCTATTTTTATCTTGAAATTTATTCATATAAAGTGCGTTAATTGTTGGTTTCTTTAAACCTTCTGCTGTAAAATACAATATAACTGTAATAAATCTAAGGATTTTTACATCTTTCAATGCCTGTCGTTTTTTCCCGCATCAACCGATTTCGATGAAGCATTCATAGTGCATATAATTCATATACAGATCCACAAAACGCACATTTTAAATTTTTATTACGGACTCTAATTAAAAAGTTTTATAAAATGTCTTTTTTACTTTCTCATGTAATTCTTATCAATTGCAATTTTACATGATGTTTTAACGGGTGTTTTGTAATGTTCCTGAAAATTTTCATAAAAATCGCTTGCTATATATAATGCACATATGATTTAATTAACGATACATTCATTTTATTTTACTTTAAAATACGTATTAATATTTGGCTGTTTGCAACATTTCGAATTTTGCAGTTAAACATATATTCTTCATTGTACGATGACTTTTACGAGGACAAGACAGGGGTTTCGCGATCGCGCGCTCGAGACACGAAAACAATAACGAGACGGCACCAACGCAACAGTCGAACCACCTTCGTTTGAATGCTCCCGTTTAGGCCAATACCGAACACTGTGAAAAATTAGATGGCAAAGTGGTCAAGGGAGTGCTCGTTAACATCATTAGCAAAAGGAATTGTTATAAACATTAAACAGCCAGAGATAATAAATTTATCTGTGAATTGTATTAAATAAATTAATGCGTGCGAATGTTCATGGTTTAAAAGTTATTCTGTTTCTCGAGTTTTATTGTCTATTTTTACGAAAACATTAGATGGCAGGATAGTCAAGGCAGTGCTCGTTAACATCATTAGTAAAAGGAATTGTTATAAACATTAAACAGCCAGAAATAATAAATTTATCTGTGAATTGTATTGAATAAATTAATGCGTGCAAATGTTTATGGTTTAGAAGTTATTCCGTATCTCGAACACTATTAGCCACTTTTACTAAAAAATTAGGTGGCTAGATAGTCAAGGGATTGCTTGTGGACATCACTGTAAAATAGAATTGTTATAAACATTAACCAGCTGGAAATAATAAATTTATCAATAATTGTAACGGCGATCGACATCGATCGATATTCGGTTGGGGTGAGGACCGTTGAGCGTCGAGCGTGGGGCGCACGCCCGCGCTCGGTCAGAGAGCTCCGTCAATCAGTCAGTCGGGCGGGGGAGGGCGGCGTGAGCGGTCGAGTTCAGTCGGGCTGCGGGACCAGGAGGACCAGAAGGACCGGGGACTTACCAGAGGTGGACCAGAGGTTGACCAGAGGTGGACAAGGGGTGGACCAGTGGTCATCTACAGTCACCCTGATCTACCTTCAACAATCCTATTTTGAACTTCAACTGTTCCTTCAACGAACACCGGTAAATTTGATTACTAATATTCTTCAATGCTTCCTTTGCCTAGCTTTGGCCCAGTTTCAACAAACCTGTCCTCCAACCGTTCATTCTACGAATACCATCAACTGTTTTCTCTAATTTTCATCGAGACTTTCGGTATTGATTCTTTTTCAAATTTATAATTGAATTATTCATCAAATTTATATTCTGATCGCCCCACTCGTGTGCGGGGTTATAATTGCTCTTGTGAGCTGCATCGCTGGGTGTTTTCGCACTCCTGTGCGGAGTTACAATTATTCTTACAAGCTGGTTCGCTGGTTGTATTCGCAATTCTGTGCGGGGTTACAATTGCTCTCATGAGTTGGTTCGCTGGTTGTATTTGCGCTTCTGTGCGGGGTTACAATCGTTCTTGTGAACTGGATCGCTGGTTGTATTCGCACTCATGTGCATGGTTAGGTTTTCGCTTACGTGCAGGGTAGTATTTGCTCTCGTGAGCTGGTTTCTGGTTGTATTCGCACTCCTGTGCAGGATTATAATTGGTCTTGTGACCTGGTTGTATTCACACTCATGTACTAGATTATCAATTATAATTGTTCTTGTGAACAGGTTGTATTTGCACTCATGTGCAGGATTATAATTGCTCTTGTGAATGGTTGTGTCCACACTCATGTGCTTACGTTCGAGATTATATTTGTTCTATTCGCATTCGTGTTATTTCTGAATTTTCAATTATTGGCGTCGGAACTTTGACAAGACCCTTTTCTAAAAGTTATCAAATCTTGTTTGAAATTGGTATTCCTCCGATCGGAGATCCCCCAGGGGCTCACTCACGGATGGAGCCGTGAGTGAGTACGGGGTGTCGCGTCCCCGGGGCTACCCGAATCGCCTATAGGCCGCACCCGTGTGCGGGGTTAGTTTGGCTCTCGTGAGCTGGTATTAGGTTGGCTCTCGTGAGCTGGTTTTATTCGCACCCGTGTGCGGGGTTCGTTCGGTTCTCGAAAACTGGTCTTAGGTTTGCTCTTGAGAGCGGGTTTTAGGCTTGCACTCGTGTGCGGGGTAATGGATTGTTATGTCTAATTATTATTAGTCTGTTTTAGTTAGAATACACTAAGAAGAGGACACACCAAGAAGAGGGCATACTATGAAGAGGACAAACTAGGAAGAGGACACACCAAGGAGAGGACACACCAAGAAGAGGGCATACTATGAAGAGGACAAACTAGGAAGAAGACACACCAAGGAAAGGACACACCAAGAAGAGGACATACTATGAAGAGGACAAACTAGGAAGAGGACACACCAAGAAGAAGACGTACCAAGAAGAGGACACTCCGGGAGGAAGGCAAATCAAGAAGAGGATATATCAATAAGTTAGTTTTATTTGCCGAGTGAGGTACCCCAGGGGCTCACTCACGGATGTTGCCATGAGTGAGTACGGGGAGTCGCGTCCCCGGGGTGCCTGAATCGCCTATAGGCCGCGTGCGTTAGTAATTAAGATTTTATACCGTCGTTGTAAATGTCGAGTAATTATTGTCTTAACTTCACTTCGCTCGTTTTCTTGATTCCGATATAGCCTTCTGCTGTGTCGGACCTTGCTTGTATGTACCAGATCGGTTGGAGTCGGTATTCGGCGTCGATACATTGAGAGAGGTGGTTCATTGAGACCTGTTCACTCATATTGCCATTCTCTCTGTCATCCTACCGGGTTTACCTCAACGCTTTGCGATGCCTGGTGGCAGGTAGTTGGCAGGGGTTCTCTCTGTTTGTAATCCTACCCGGGTTCACCTCATCGCATTGCGTTCCTGGTGGCCAGGTGGTTGGCAGAGGAATGGTGTTACGATTGAACACTTCTCACTGTCCATTTCTCTTGGTGAGGACACGTTGGGTACTGGCTCTGACCGAGAAGTGCTGCCAGCATTGTACGCGCCGCGTCCCTTCGAACCGGGGCCTTCTGCTCTGGTTCGTTTTAGTTTTTCTCTTTGAAAGATTCAGAGCCTTCTGCCTGATTCGCCTTTGATCCCCCGTGGATCGGAGACTTCTTCTCCGATCTTCTTCTTCTTCTTTTGCTCCGCAATAATTGCTCGACTTGCGTGCGTAATTTAGTATAAGTCCGCCGTTGTTAGAAAGGGAGCCAGAAGGAATATTGCATTCGTTCTGACTCTCTTTCGGGTCTCTTGTGCAGCAACCTCCTCGTGGTGAGACCTGGGCAATCGGTATTATCCTTTATTTGTAAGAACTTCTAGTGAAACTCTTATGAATAAAGGATAATATCGAGCTAATAGCTGCACATTTAATAAATATGTTGATTTTCAGTAAATTCTATTCCTGTACCTACTGTCTTCCATAACATTTTGCAATTTCACCTTACTTCAGAACAAAATGTATGCATTATTCAAGCTGATTCGCCCCGGTCGTGAACAATGTTATATATCGTCTGGTGCTATTGAGATAAAGAGACGAGATAGGATCTCGTCGGTGATAGTGTTATAAGGCAATCAATATGTGAGCATTCTATACTATATCATTCTTCTTCTACTTGACGAGATACTATTAAAGACTGCCAGCCCCTGTGTTATTCAGCGGGACGGATAACCGGGCGCGACGGGCGCGGGGATAACGTGGAACTTACAGTGATCTGAAATTCCACATCGCTAAAAATTCTAAATAGTGCCAAAATAGTACCAAAACATCGTCTGAACTATGGCGGAGAATGTAACATTTAATAATAATCGATATGGTTTCGTGATAACTCGCATTCTGACCGATGCATCGCGACGAGAATCTCCTCAGTGGTCTTCTTCACCGACAAAATGCCGTCGATGGCCTTCTGTTTCTCTGGATGGAGCTAGATTGTATCCTAGAGGGCGTAAGAAATACCGACAAATTCGAGAGACACGAACTTTCATAAGGCTGGCAGTCTTTAATAGTATCTCGTCGGTGGTTATGGCAATCAACGGTTTTTCTCCAACTCTCCGATCTTCAAACACTACATAATTTATGTCAATCAAAGGTTTCTCTCCGACTCTCCGATCTTTTAATTCTATAGTTTATGTTCACTGTTTTCTTTGTAGTTAGGTTATGTTTTCGGATGAGAAAGAATTTAACCTCAACGGATCTGCACGATGACTGACGATGGCTACAGCTCTAATATTCTACATTGTATTTAATCTTGTCGATGTGTAGTTCTCAGCCATTAGCTTGGTATTGGATTCGCATTAGTTGAAGAGGAAGATAAATTAGAACACAAACATATCGATAGAACTTCTGTTTTCTGTTTTATGCAAATTCTTTCGAAGGTACATGTATCTTGTTAAAGTAAACGCAATTCGCTTGTCTTACACGATATCCTGTCGTGTAGTTTAAATAAATTGTAGGCTTCCAACACAGCCAGATGCCGTGTCCTCTCTTACTCTGTCTAAAAAAGATACTTTCCGCTTATCACGCGAACTCTTCTAACTGTACTTTAGTTTTATTCGTGTTACGGACATTAAAGGAACTGTAAAGCTTGGCTTACGATAGATACAACTTAATCGACTAATTATGTACTTTGAACAACATGCTATCTTCTACCATCACCCGTAAGACATCATCTAATCGATACGCAGGTTTCAGTTCAATGTTGCATAGACGAGAAATCTAATTGTAAGTACACGTAAATTCTTAACACATCACCGACCGGTGATTATTGCATAATTTTGAAAAATCTATGGTACATGGCTAACAACTTTTTAATGAAACCTTCAATAGCAACAGCAATTTTCATTGTGAACTAACAAGTCACCCTCAATAACATCATCTAATAGTTTTGTTTAAGATTGCAATGTGAAAGAAAATTTCTATGCTTTCTTTTGATACAGCACAATTATTGAAATTCCTATTAATAGGCATCCGGTAGGTAAAGTGTTAAGTAAGAATTGATGCAAATACAAAACATTTTATAAAAGACTCAATGTGGTTTTGGTGCAGCTTGCACAATTTTTAATATTTCTTTTTTATGACAATTTCAGGTCAGTTGAAAATACTAAAACTATAAGCGTATCAACTGGGTGATATCTTTTGCCAAACACTTAATTTATTAAACGTAGGATGCGGAACGCGCTCTGACTTTGTTCTTATGATATTGCCAGTCGATGCTACTGCTCAGAGTCGCCAGAAAAATTATCCCCTCTCTGCCAGTACCAGATAGAGAGGCGGAAGGTAGAGTAGGGACACAAGTCTTGATTTGGCGACTCTGCTACTATTTATAAATCTTGAATGGACGCTTACAGTCGTATACAGTTGTACTTGCGATAAAGATAACACGAACAGCCGTTCTGGAGCTCACGTTTTATAGATGAGAATCTTTGTCTTGCTACAAAACACACAAACCAGAGTAAAATAGTTTCCTCTCTCGTCCATACGCATGGTACACTAATCGCATGAGAAGCGTTTGTGGCAAGAAAGATTCGTACAAATTATAATATCTTCTCATAGTTGAAATATTAGCACTTGACAGGGGTGTACTTAACATTCAATTACTCGCACTCCGACATACATACATTTTTATTCAACGAAATAACTACTTTAATGCAAAATCAATATTTGCTATGTGCGAGTAATTGAAAGTTAAAAGCGTGTTTAACACTGTGAGGACCAGACAATTCGAAATTAATGGAAATCTTGATTACTATAATTATGTTTTTGTTTCATATACACTCTGTCAAGGCGTAAAATCCTTTATTGTTTAAAGAGAACACAGCTTGAAATGATATGGTTGCTTTCTTTAGGTAGAAACACTGGCCCATCTAGTGTTAAACTTTACATACAGGCTGTTTCATAAATGTAGTACTTCCTTGACACGAAGGAATCACTCTTATTGAGGAAGTACAACGTTCTCGAGACACCCTGTACATCATTCACTTACATATACATTACATTACGGTATCATCCTCGTAGGAAAGTATGAATTCTTTATTATTGCGTTGACCTCGCGAACGTAAAAACTAGAGCGTATCTTTGGCACAATTAAGAGGTATTTGCAGTTCTGAAACGTCTCGTTGTTTCATAATTAATCTACGCTACGAAATCGTTGACTATTTTGCGGCTGTTAACACATAAATAGACTGCGGACGTTTACGAAATTTTTAGTTTCTGTAACAAAGTTTTAACAATTCACAAAAATCGTTCCAAATTCTATTGAATTTCGTACTCCAACATTTGTCAAAAATTTTCAAGTACCATAAACGCATAAAAATCCGCAGTCTAGTTATGAAGTAATAGAAACGAGAGAACTACAAAAGGGGATAGAAAATTGACAGTTGATTGAGAACGATGAAACAAGTAAAGAAACTGACTGGACAAAAGTTATCTTCTGCGGTTTTGCGATGACAATTTTGATATTCAAACATTTTGTTTGTTCTAGAAATTTGTTTGTTTGTTATAGAAATTCCAATGTTAAACTTTTTTTTGTCCGCCATTGTACTTCGTCGTCTGTGAACATTTATCGGGTCATTGTTATAGTTCAAGCACCGGGTTACAAAACGTTGAGACGGATTCGTTGGCTTTTCCAGCCTGTATACGTACATACACACATTCATACATTCATACTCATTCATACTTAGATAAGTGCATACAAACATACATACATATTTATATATGTATATTTATATCATCTATGCTCGGCGTACAATTACCAGTTACACGCTAATATATAGTTTATTAATACCGCGTTACTTTGGCATAAACTCGACAACTACACTGATCATAAACATCGAAAATACTTTAGTTTTGAACCGAATGTCCATAATACATATACATACTTATGTACGTACGTTCTTAACGTATATACAAGCTGAGCAGAAAAATAATGTATTCTCGTGGTGAACGCTCTTATGAAATGGCACACTATTCATTTCGACGCGTTGTTAAAACTATTAACCGAACTGTTGAAGAAAATAACGTGTTCTGTACATTTTCCGCGTTAAGATAAAAATAGCTTGTTACTATGAATCTTCATGAATATTGGTCTGCCAGTTAACGTGTTAATAACTTTACTTTGAAGAATCTCGTCCACCTGTCGAACCACGTAATGGTCCTAATGAATATTCATCCGTGCCAACACTCACACTCTTTCTTCAAATGCCCTATATACTTTGTAACTTCGCAAAATTACCCGTCGATTCTCACAATGTTCAATGATGCTTAGAAAAAAGTCGAATTCGACAATATAGCAAGAGAACTGTAACACAAAGATTTTATCGTCGGTTGACATAATGCCGTGAAACAGTCAGCGAACGTGTATAATAGAATTAAGTTTCATTTTACAACTTTGTGAAACTATCGACACAAACGAAGTTTCTATATTGTTTTCTCTAACCACCATTGTAACTCACAAAACAACCAAATAAGTACGCGCGACGATATAAAAGTTGACTTATCGACTAATCGTGAACTTTTACACGTATGTACACAACAAATCAAGGAGAACCAAGTTAACCGATTAATTAAACATGCAAAATACAGGGTGGTTCGGTGCATATTATCACGTGGTGAAAAACTTCGCCCGAGGAAACTAGAAATTTTTTACTTTTTAGAAGTGTTTAGTGGTGACTAAATGCATTTCAACCAAGTCCACTTTAACCCTTAGCACTCGAATGGCAACTCTGAGGCGCCACTAAACATTGCTGTATCTTTCAATCACTGGATTGCGGATCTTTATGCATTTATAACCTCCGAAAATTTTTCCTTCGACAGAATTTAGAGTTCCCCTTCTTAAAAATCGCCTCGAAAAATTGCAAATTGCATAAACTTCCGCAATCTGCTAATCGCTTACTGACCGTTAGGGAATGGAAATATGCCAGCTAGGAAGAAATGTTTAATTTTCCAGTTAAATTAGCTCCGAGTGCAAACGGTTAAACAATAACAAAAAAATTGCTCTTTATACCGAGAAGCTTCAAGAACGGAAACACATGTGCGTACGCACTGGACCACCCTGTACATCTAACAACAAAAATATAATAACGTCCATGTTCAACAGAGACCCGTTCCATTTGTTACGGAGCGAGATCGCGAATAAATAAATAAATACTGCAACAAATGAATCGAACGAAGTAGACAACCGGGGAGAATGTTTCAGTTTCGTAACTCGAACGCGCAGTTCGTGTAAAGATGGATCCTCTGGTGGTCCCGCAGGTGATGCCGATGTTTGAATCGTTTCTTGCACCAGGTGCATTGAAATCTCGGTCCCACGCCGCATTCGAGTCGTAGATGCCTGGTCAGGTTGCATTTATGCGAGTAGGTGCGGCCACATTTCGGACACAAGAATGGCGGTCCATCTTCCAAATCCTTCAGCATCTTCCAAACTGTAACATCATGTCGTGGTGTCAGTGAAATCGTTTCGGGTCTGTCCGATCGAGAGGATCAGGGCGAATTATAGATAAAAACATGTATCACGGCAACGTAACATTGAAAACAAAAAAGTAAGACATACGAGGACCTTGTTACAACCAGCCATGCTATCGTGAAACAAAATTCAGTCGTTCGAATTCTAGCCACTGTTCCGATTGAACCCACCGTTTTTCGCGCATGCGCGGCAACTTCAGCCTCAGTAACGTAACCACTTCGATGAAATCGGGTAGCTTGAGCACCCCGCAGACTATTACATGTGTATTTCTGTATATTTTGTATCTCGTAGGACACGTCCTAAAGTCTTTTTGTCCGGAACAGATTGTTTCGGTACATTCCTGCCAATATAACTGCCTCAAGGCGTCAGGGCCCTGGCCGCTCTGCTGCGTCATTGTAGATACGCTACTGGCTTGGCCGCGCATGCGCGAAAAACGGTGGGTTCAATCGGAACACTGATTCTAGCTGACCGAACCGAATCCAAATGTCGCAGGTTCTCATCGGTTCTCTCGGAACGTTTCTCACGGGTGATACCTAACATGCAGTTATGCGCTAACGTATCACGAAAGAAGCATATTTTCTATATTCCCTATATCGTAGAAGTAGAACTTCGATTATGTCCGAACTGAACAGATTAAATTTTGATTAATTTCTATGATTAGACAGTGGATTTGATGCATTTGTGACAAAGATGAGCAGCTGTTATTTAAAAAAGCAAAACAATCAGCAAAATTTAAAAATACTCTACATCACTTCTCAATCTATTAAACATATTAAGAAAGAAAATAAATCTTTGCTTCACTTCAGTTTGTTGCAAATTAGGAAGAACATTTTTATTCTGCATAAAGATCCGCTGTCTGTCTATAGTAAATAGTGTCGCGTGTCGACGAATGTTCGGATAATTTTACGGAACACAAAAGAGCCGTGTTGAATGTTATCTTGTAAAATAGAAAATATTTATTTTGAACGTTTTACAATTGCGTATGTTCGTTTATAGCTGCTCTAATCTACACGTGTGTGTACGCATTGTATACTCTCGTATGTAAACATAAATGTATATTATTTTTCTTAATTAATATATTCTTCTCGGACTCCGATTTACTGGCACCTAGATTCTCTAATCTACGTTCGAGGGGAAGTATTATTACGATACGTGTACGCATAAGTCTTCGTACTCGGCCATATTGTAAGTGATCACAGCTTTTATTACACCGTCGTAGAATGGTTAATTCGTGCATTCTCGAATATATGTAAATTGGACGATCGTAATCGGTAAACGTGAAATAACAATGGCAGTGCGTCAGTCTATACATGGTAGCAAAAAGTAAACGAGTTCCGGAGATGAGCGAAACTTTTGCATTGAACATTGTATGTAATTGTGGAAAAATGTCGCTCAACTCCGTTCACTCTCGAGATCTCCGTCATCAAGGCGCGAATGGACGTGTTCGTGGAACACGTGAAAATAAAATAAGAACAGTATTGTTAAGTGTAGATTAAACTTTGAACACAAACTCAACATATGTTTCTGTGCGATAACGAAACTTACACGGTGGACATTAGGTCCACGAGAATACTCGCTTTGACCCTTCGGGGACGACATCGGTACATCGTACTGACTCTAAGAATATTTTGGAATCTCTCTATCTGGAATAAATTATCATTTATTATCTAGGATTTAAAGATGGTTATGGATAGACTGCGGATCATTATGCGTTCATAGCAAAATTGAGTAGATTAAAATCAAAATTGCAAGAAAATTTGAAAAATTGAAAGTGCCAATATGTGATCTCTCATCTATTAAAATTATTAAAGGAAGAAATAACATTCAACATCGATTCTATTTCTTGCAATCGACACAGACAATTGTTATTTTGCATAAAACGCAGTCTAGTTATGGAAAATATCCCTAACGTAATACAATATCGTCCTCGAAGGGTTAAAAATAGGAAAACGCTGATCTAACGCGCTACGGTTCGATAACAATATGAATAGATTAGATTCTTCAATAATAATTATCAACGACCAAAATTACGGTATAAAACATTGGAAGCACCTGTGACTATCGCTTAGGAATCTAACTAACTAGATTTGTTTAACAGAGAAATCAGATTCAAGTCCGTCGCGACTAATATTGCACTTTTGACGGTTGAACGTAATTCTTTGGAAGGCAACTTTGAAAAAGGAAAAAAGAAAAATGAAAATCTGTAGTTTAGGATTTCTGATGCGTTCTCATGTGTAAATTCAGGTTGTGTTTGTGCTTCGATTTCTTATGGCACACAGGACATTCGAAGCGGGGCTCGACGCCGCATTCGAATTTAATATGTCTGTTCAACGAATGAAGCCTGAGATAGGCATTTCCGCATCGTGGACAAGCGTACTCGGAAGAATCACGAGTTTCGATGATGGTTTGACTTCCGGTGGTGTCGTCTAGATTCTTCTCGATCGTCTTCTCCGTCGAGGATGATTCCATCTGGCAGCTATCGGTGTCTTGATCCATATCAGAACCCTCTATAGCCGCGTTCTCCGCCATTTGTTTCTTCGCCAACATCCTCAGATAAAGACTCTGGTACTGATAATACCATTCGATCGCTGCACCTGGCGAGTACTTCCGGTCTAGAAAACAAACAACAGGATCAGTATCGTTCCGTTCGTTCCCTCCGAGATATTTCCAATGATTTTGTGACGATGGTTACACACGGTGTTAGCTGGTCTAGGTGAGGATAGACGTGTTGGTGACAACGTGACAACTGACAAAGCACAGGTCGGGCTACACTCAACCGGTTCACAATGAAAGCGATCACATGGATGATTCGACTACCAAGAGCTTTCCTCCAGAGTTTCAAGCTTCGATGGACGTGGTCTCTCGAGGCTTTCGGTGTACCGAAAGTTCCTAAGTTGTTAATACTGGTTAGTCTAGGATTTTTCGATGTGCTCGTTGCTGATGATCTTGGATAGAGGTCGATCTGTAGCGGGCAATGTGTCTAAGGCATTCTATAGAATGCTCGATTTTTCGAGTGAGTTGTGATTAGGTCTGGGTTATTGCCCGACATCCATACCCCATAGCTAAACAATTACCATGGCCGGACCCCTGCCGACTGACGTCCCTTCCTACACCGGCGTCGTAAGGCCCGCGTGCCCAAAAAGCTCGACTCGGTGCAAGGAGATAGAGAATGCCCCTAACCTCTAAGTGAGGGCAGTGTTCCGATATTGCCTAAGATTTTTCGTACGATGGATGGCCGCTAGAGGCGCTGCCAGCCTCAGTAATGTAAGATTCTCGATAAAATGGGGTACCTTGAGCACCCCGCAGAATTTGAAAAGATTTGTATGATTTGATTCTGAAAAATTAATGTATAACGTATGTATTTGTGTATATTTTGTAACTTGTAGGACACGTCCTGAAGTTTGTTAGTCCGGAACAGATTGTTTCGGTACTTTCGCGCTAATATAACAGTCTCAAGGCGCAGGGCGCAGGGCTCCACTACCTCGTCATCATAGATACGTTACTGTTTTTTCCGCGCAGCGCCTCTAGCGGCCATCCATCGTACGAAAAATCTTAGGCAATATCGGAACACTGAGTGAGGGACGCTAAACTCTTGCAATTGTAATCCCTCCCCCTCGCCAGCGTTCTTCCTCACGTACAAAAGCTCTGGGTTACTTTACTTAATAAAAATAAAACCGGTCTGGGTTTTAAGACCTGTTAAAATCTGAGAGGAGGACCCGACGAGTTTACCGCTGCAAAAGATGAGCATACAAAAATGTCAAGTATAGATTTAACACGCTAAAATGTTCGGGTGATTTGTGAAATAGTTGTCCATGATACACTTCGCCCGAAAGATCGGGCATTCTATAGAATTAGACACATTGCCGTAACAGATCCTTCTAAAAAATGTATAATTCCGGATCGATGATTCTCCCTGAGTTAGAGCATTGAACTCGTCGACTCATAAACAGCAACCAAGTGTTCGAGAATCGGAATAATAAAAAAGAGAAGTACATAATGACAATCAACACGTTACCTGAACTTCTGAACGAATGTAATTTACGATCTAGATCGATAAGAAATCCCTGAGAACGACCAAAAGCCACGATCGATGTTAGGCTTGACATTCTCGTGGAGTAGAATTATGGCGATGGAATTCTCCCGGGTATCGTCCAGTTATATTCATTACGAAGTTCAATCATTAAACCGGAAAGTTTTCAGCCAATTCGTTTTATTCCATAAAAAAGGACAGCAAGGTCGTCGGTTCAGATACAATTGTTCGGTAAGACTGCAGACCTGCCGAACAAGTTGGTCGCGAGCAGCGTTGCCAGGCTTGATACTCCTCAAAGTATGAACGGTGTGACGTCACGTATCCTCTCCTGCCACTGATATGTACAGAGAGTCGCGAGAGGGGAATCTTGATGGTGGAGAGGGGAGTGTACGCTGGCAATGGTGTTCGTGAACAACTTTCAGTTCCTTCCCCGACTCGCGTGCTAGGTTCAACGACTCCTACCACTCTATTTCCCTCAATTTCCCCGTATCTGGCAACACTGTTCGACGGGTATAGCTTGCAGGAGGGAAGCAGTGTTGCCGGATTAAAACTTGTCCCTCATAATAACCTCCCCCTTCTACTACTAGAGCATCCCGACTCGACCTTTGCGACAGTTACGGAGAGAAAACTGTTTCTCTTTCGAAGGAAGACCGAACGTCATAAGTGGGGACACGTGGGCGTGGCTAATGTATCACGTGGTGGGAGAGCCGAACGACTGGGAGTGGGATCGTTATGCAGCGGCGGGGAAGTTCGGCAGTCCTCGGCAAGAGTATCGATAACAATAGTAGGAATGAAATGTTCGGGTACAATCAACTACTAACAGAAAACTATAGTGAAAATAGAGTCAATATTCTTTAGAAAATATAACGATAATCCGCGATTTACAAACTCCTCTCCTCACGATTCAGGTATCGAGGCTTACAACGTACGTAGAAATCGATTATAAATAGTTACTGCATTTTGTTACTCGATTATCAAGGTTACGTCGCTTTTCTTCAGTATCGATCATCGTCCTTATCCTAGTGCGAGCAAAAATTCAACGAAAAAATCATTCTAGACGAACACTATCGGTGAATAGCTTCGAACCACTTGGAGTATTTACAGATGAGCAAATTATACAAAATAAAGTAATATTCCTTGGATTGAAAACTCCAAATTTTCACTGAACAAAGAGGTTCCAAGCGAACCCAAGCTTTTCAGCCATGGCGCGTTCAATTAGCATTAAGAGTATTCTTCGACTAACTCGAGTATGTCAGTACTCAGTACCAGTTTGTTTCGAGGAACTTCGCCGGTCGTCCGAACAGACGAGGAAGATTTTTTTACATTTGTATACAATGCAGACTACAGCATTCGAGAAGGATCGACTTTTCACATCCCGACATATCTATACATATTAATCTTTTCTGTACAATATTCTTTGTATGAGACGTTCTTTCCCAGAAAGTAAATCATACTCCCGAAGAGAACGTTCTTCACAAAATGTCAGTAACTACACCTGAACAATTTTCACACAGTCTTGCAACTGGTCGAAGCGCATCGTGCAACACAGTTAACCTTCGCAAGGTAATGTGGGGTCTCAGAGACTCCAACTTCAGGTCTTTGACAACAATTTCCATATGAATAAAACTCAATCTGTTCGTTTACTTTTATCCTGTGTTATTCTCTATCTCAAATTTATTAAAAACGAGACTATTTATGAAATTCATTTGTCGAAGAGACCTTACTATTCATGCGTTATTAGACCTTACCTTGCGAGGGTTAAATACGAATGACCCGCGTCCGCTTTGATCGCAATGCACGGCTTTAACGTTTTCAACTCGGTAAAAAAAGATACGGTTAATTATCTAGAGGAGGGTCTTCTTTGTCGATGACCTTGAAATGTGACCGCACGGTCGGCCCTAGCTATTTATTCCATTACAGCGAATTCCGCCATTTCAAACGAATTTTCTCTGGGTTCTCAGACATAATTCAAACTTAAAATAAAAGGAACAAGCTTAAAAAATATTTTTACGAATATTTAAAAGGCCGAGAGCCGGTAACGCGTTCTTGAGGTTATATTTCAAGATCATACTTCAAGGACACACTTCAGGGTCATCGAAATCGGCGAGGAGGACCCTCCTCGAGACAATTAGCGAAGATAGTGAGACGCGTTTATCGGTTTTTAGGTATCTTGTGACGGCCCTGGTAGTGTTCGTTCAATTTGTACTGGTGGTAGAACTTTTTCGGGCAGAGTGTACAACAGAATTTCTTCTCCTTGTCACCACACTCGACTCTCTGATGCCTCAGCAAGCTATCCCGCCATTTATACCTCTTCCCGCAGCCGGAGCAAACGTTGATACCACTGTCGTTCCGCGAGCTCTTCCCTTCCAATTGGTGTTGGGACAGACTCACGCCGGAAACGTAGTGCTCCAAACTAGACGAAATGGCGTACGGCAGCTGCAACACGGAGAACGCATCTGAAATCGAAAGAAAGAAAGGCGGCGTTTAGTGATTATCCCCTGAACTGTTCTCTCATTTATGCAAATACGCGAGGTTCGTTAGAATCTTACTGATCGCGAGAAAAACAGTATCGTTCTCCACCGACAGAAACGCGAGAGCGGAGTAACAACGGACAGTAAAAAATTTTATTTCACCCTCGACGTTACAATTAGATGGGAATTTGTGCCGGTGTGAGTAAGAAACGGTATACTATCAAATCAATTTTATTGAACGGGTCAACAAAAGCACGGGTCAAAGAGATTCGTGGCAATTGTGCGTAAAAGGTCCCACCTGACCGATTCCGATGATTTTTTAACATGTTGTCACGGTGAAGATTCTGAACAACTTTCTTTCTTGTTTTTGAGATATTTGCAAAAAACTGCGGCTACTACTACGTTGAATTTTGCCTACACGTGCACGTCCGTGCTGTGCGCATGCGTCAGCATGATCTGACCGCTCGTCAACTGTTTCTACTTACTTACTCACTCTACTATACTTACTCTCGACGGCCGAGTTTCGAAGGCTACGCCCTCTCGACCCGGCCGCGCGTCTCCCTCCCCGTGGCGGCCCTAATTCTCCTAGGCGCCACGAATAGCGAATATGGAACGCGCCTGAGACGCGCGGCCGGGTCCAGGGGGCGTGGCCTTCAAAACTCGGCCGTCGCGAGTAAGTAAATCCGAGCACTGGCGTGATATACAGTGGGTGTGCAAAGTATTCATACACTTTTTAAAAACTAAAATCTTTTTCATAATTGTACCAAACGACCTGACTTTTTATAATCAAGTAGAAGTATTGATCTACGAAATGATATGAAAAAAAGATTTTCCAAAAATTATAATTTACAAAGTTACATGCAAAAATAAAAAAGGCATTTCTTAAAACTTTTTTATTTGGGCCCTTAAAAAAATTTGAAAATATATGTTTAGTAGATTTATGTTAATTATACACATACTGAAATTTTAATCGAAATCGGTTGACGCAGGAAAAAACGACACGCATCGAAAGATGTACGATTCTGTGGATTTATAGCAGAAACTGCTCAAAAGGCGTGTAAAACTAGGATTTTTACAATTTTTAACCGCTTGTAGCTCGTGTGTATGTTAATCGATTTCAATGAAATTTTCAGCATGTGTATAACTAACATAGATCTACTAAACGTATATTTTAAATTTTTATTAAGGACCCAAATAAAAAAGTTTTAAAAAATTCCTTTTCTATTTTTGCATGTAACCTTGTAAATTATAATTTTTGAACAATCTTTTTTGCATATCATTTCGTAAACCATTGCTTCTAATTGATTATAAAAAATCAGGTCGTTTGATACAATTATAAACAAGTTATTAGTTTTTAAAAAGTGTACGAATACTTTGTACACCCACTGTAAGTGTAGAAACAGTTGACGAGCGGTAACATCATGCTGACGCATACGCACAGCACGGCCGGGCACGTATAGCCAAAAGTCAATCATAGTAGCAGCTGCAGTTTTTGGTAAATATCTCAAAAACTAAGGCTGAGCGGCGGTTACGTGTATAGGAAAAAGTTGTTCAGAATGTTGAGTTCTACAACACATTTAAATTTGATTAAAATCAGCAAGGTGAGGCCTTTTATGCACAATTTGTTTGTTTTATGCACATGTTGCACAAAGCTTCTTTGAAAGTGTTTCAGTTTAGTCTGAACGAACCTAAGCTGCCGCGAACGTCTGAGGACGTTCCGGTACGTTTCGAATAAAAAAAGACAAAAGAAGAAGAAACAAGGGACGTTTGTTTCTTATTGTTGGTTGTGGGTAACGTATGCGTGGTGGTATAAGTCTTGGCGCCGATTGTATCGTTTCCCACACTGGTTGCACTCGTGCTGTTTCTTGTTCTCGCCGCACTCGGCCAACTGATGTCTCCTCAGATTCCCCTTGTATTTGTAAGACTTCCCGCAGTCGCATAGATAGATTTCCGCCGGTTGTGGGATTAACAAGACTTCGTGAGGCGGCATCCGATCCGCATTGTACCATGCTCCTGAAAAATGGAATCTCTTCAATACCGTGGAACGCCTCGTAACCGAAGCGGTAAATTACATGCGCAACCAACTACAACATCGAAACGTTTCTGTTAGCCACAATCGATTTATTTCCTATCTTGATCGAAGGGTAATAAAATACAAAAAACAAACGAGTCTTTATCGACATTGTCCAACAACATTTATCTTCGTGAGCGTAATAGTAGTTCGATCGTTTCCACAGAACTGCGATTTATATGTACATCTGTAATAACAATAACACAACGGATTATTCGTAGGTGGGCCTGAAAGTTTTCTCGCATGTCTTCATTGTTCTTTAAATTGTTCTAGTGTTTCCTTTGAGATAGTCTTGCAAGTGATACCATGGATAAATCAACAAAGATAAAGTGCGAGGACTTTGAGGCCAACCTCTTCGATACACGTCAATTCTTATAACAATTAGAATACCTTCGTATTTGTTTACAATTCGTTCCCATTCGTACGTGTACATAAATAAGAAACAGTCAGTGTTTTCGTTGATAAAAAATGAAAAAAAAAGATAGCGTTCATTATAATCGTCTTCCTCCATTTTAGACAACAATTAAATGATAAATTTGATGGAGCAAGGCATGAGTGATTTCCTGACTGAACTTCGCCCGAGTAGACCAGAAGTTCTCCACTTTTTTCATATAACGAATACAGAATTCTATAACGAAGAAGTTAACAATTTCTAGAGTTTCTCAATATGCCAAGATGGAGGAATGCTACGCAATATTTACATTGTATGATGCGCGGTTATGTGTTTCTTAAGTTCGTATCGGTACTTGAACTTCCTATCGCAGACATGACAGGAGAATCTTTTCTCTTTGTTCCCGCAGTCGACCCTCTGGTGCCTCTTTAAGCTGTCCAGCCATTTGTACTCCTTTCCGCAATCGGTGCATAGATAGTTAGTTTGCTGAACGTGTAGATAAGGATCAATTCTGTAAGGATCATCCTCGGTTTGTCGCGGTCCCGGCAAGTCTCGTATCCGTGTGCACATCCTACTGTACAGCGAGCTCTGTTCGCCTCTGTGACGCTCCTTCTTCTCGAAGGTCCTCTCAGCGTCATAATTTTCGACACCTGCGGGAGAAGCAGAAAGGGATAACGATAATGTGTCACGAAATGATGCACGACAGGAGAATTAGCTAATCGAACATTCTGATAAATGCTACAGGAAGGGCTAGAATAAAATGTAGAACAGCGTGGTGCCAACTTCGAGCTTCAGATTTAATGAGCGTACACACGCAGGTACAAACGGTTCGAGTAAGTGGCAACGAAAGTATACTCTGTCCAACGAGAGAACAGTACCGCGTGAAGACCAGTTTTCGTTCGTCGGTGCGCATCTTCGCCCTAATTGGTTCAAGAAAGAGGGGAATGGATAGTGGAGTGAGAGATGATAGGCTCGCTGCGCCCCCACCATCTTCCAAGCTGCGCGCAACGGTACTGTTCTTTCGTTGGATATAGAGTAGGACGTTTTTAAATGTGTCGCTAAGAAAATAATCATTATGTGTGTATTGCAGTTAGCTGCTACTTAAAATTTCAGGGCCGACGTTGTTTCGCTCTGGTTCCTTCGTCTCCGATGCTACCGAGGCTGTCCAGCCTCTTGTAGACCTTGTCCTTTTGCAGCCACTCACCCCCTTCTTGGAGCTTTTCCAAGAAGCTTTTGGTTTGATGCCGTTTCAAATTGTCCATCCTCGTGTAAGCCCTGCTGCAACCTTTGCAGTAGAACTGCTGATGGATCCTGGCGCTCGTCAAGGCCATATTGGTCTCCACGGTGTTCAAAATGGACGAGATCTCGCAAATGGCGTCGTCTTGATCCTTCTCCGCGTTGCTCTCCGTGTTCTCGCCTGCAAAGACGCGTCATTCTATTAAAACGGACGAGATCAGACCCAAGTCGAGGATGTCCAGCTGTTCACGCTTGCTCGGAAACAAGAAACGTCGTTAGTCGATTTACAATGAATTCGTGTTGGGGAAGGACGCTCGCTGACAGACTCATTCGATTTACGAAACGTTCAAGTATGCGTTTTTATTTGATTCCAGTTTACGATATTCGTTGAGATACATTCCGCATGGACGTAGAAAGACAGAAAGCCTTCGTTCGTACAGCAATTTCTTGTTCCACATTCGATCGATGTGTCAATTGTAATCGATTCTTACGATAGGACAACAACCGGAAGAGAATGACAATTAGATTAGAACAGAGCAAGAACAGTTGATATTATTTAATTAGCAACTCCTGCAACATCTTATTCGCAAGATACGTTCGCAGTTCCTTTCGCGAAAGTCTCTCCCCGTGGAAACGAGAACGCGATGTTTGTTACAAAGTTGTCTCCGATTACGTATATGATATAGTTACAGTACATCTTCGCGGTTTACAATGTGAAAAGAGAATCGAGAACGCAGCTTCGGACGACTCCTACTTTTGTACACTGATTTATGTATAACAACTCATAAAATTATCCGTACTTTACAACGTATACTAACTTATCGTCTACAAATCCAATAAACACGCGAGCGTTCGAGCTCTAGCACCGAAGAAACGAGATTTACAACAATAACTATTTTTTAGTAGAAAGCAAGGAAGAAAGAGATGTCGAACATACGAGGAAATCCTTGAAAACTGTTCGCAATCGTTTTCAACCCATTGCCGTGTCATTTTCTTTCACAAAATTTCCAAAATTTCGTAGAAGGGAAAAGAAAATTTATATTTTTCGCGTGGCTACATTTATTTTCGAAGTAGAATCGATTTTGACTTCGTCTAAAAAGAAACACGTAACATTCACATTTGTTAGATTTTTTTAATAATCTTCATGACGAGTCTGACTCGTTAAAATACGGCAAGGGGTTAACGGATATTTACGGGTCTTCGAAAACCAAAAAGAGAACAGAAAAATCTAGAAAAAATTATCCGATAGCGACGATTCACTGCATCATCAGTGGCGGATTGGACGTCGCGAGTAGTGCCGAGTGCATTGCCTTCACGTGTGAGATGAAAGACAACGGTTTCACGAACTTCTTGCCGCAGAAACGACAGAACAGTCTCTCCCCTTTCACTTTACAGTAATTCTTCTCGTGGCGTCGCAGGCTGTCGAGGCGGGAGAAGCTTTTGCCGCACTCTTCGCAGATCACCGTCTTCACGGACTTCTTTCGTTCCTCCACTTCCGGCGAGTCGTAGCTGCTGGCAACGAACTCGAACAGGGTCTGTGAGGCATCATGGTCCGTTTTCAGGTACCAATCGATCGCCTCCGCTCGAATCCCTGCGAATAACGAACAGCTCGCGTTAACGTATACGAAAAATGGCAAGGTGAGACGAAACGGGGGAAGAACATGCAGCGAGACGGGCAACATGGCGCCGCTTCGACGTTTACTGTTCGCGATCAGAGTCGTCAGATCAGGGGAATTCGGGGAGTACAGTTACCCTCTCTCTCTCTCTCTCTCTCTCTCTGCACCGGATTAGTCACGTGACATTGTGATGCATGCACGACCACGGTGTATTATAGAGAAGTTCGAACTTCTCTCAGAAAGGTGTGACAGATAGAGGTTAGTTCGTCGCTAGATGGCCTATCGGGCATCCTCACAGTTTTCATGTACGTGTGTGAATGAGATCGTGTGTAGCAGCGTGTCCATGTAGCTCGTGCTAAGGTTATGTACGGTACATACCTTAGCACAGGCTACATGGACACGCTGCTACACACAATCTCATTCACACACGTACATGAAAACTGTGAGGATGACTAGTATTCCATCTGGCGCAGTGTTCCGATATTGCCTAAGATTTTTCGTACGATGGAAGGCCGCTAGAGGCGCTACGCGTAAAAAACAGTAACGTATCTACGATGACGAAGTAGCGGAGCCCTGCGCCTTGCGCCTTGAGACAGTTATATTGGCGCGAAAGTACCGACACAATCTGTTCCGGACAAAAAAACTTCGGGACGTGTCCTACAAGTTACAAAATATACACAAATACACATGTTATACATTAATTTTTCAGAATCAAATCATACAAATCTTTTCAAATTCTGCGGGGTGCTCAAGGTATCCCATTTTATCGAGAATCTTACATTACTGAGGCTGGCGGCGCCTCTAGCGGCCATCCATCGTACGAAAAATCTTAGGCAATATCGGAACACTGATCTGGCGGCGACCAGAGAACTAACCTCTATCTACCACAAAACTTCAGCCTTACAGAGGTTAGTCGGAAGTTGGAACACCTATATAATACACTGTGTGCACGACGGAGACGAAACGCCTCATGTGACCGGCCCTTGACGGATTATCGTCGTAGAAGGGGAAGGGGAAGTGAAGTTTTAAAATCTGGCGACTCGGTGGTTATTGAAATTGAGTTTGTTTAACGTCTGCGCGGAACATTGAACACCTATAGGAAAGAGGAATATATCAAGTTCGTTCAGAGGTCTTCGGGAATTTATTGAGAATGTATGAAATTTTTGTGTACGTTTATTTATTTCGATCGGCGTTATAAATTAAGCAGTGAGGAGTGCTCGTGCATTCGTAAAGCAAGTTCCTTCGTACGCTAACGGCTAAAGTACATTTGTATGTGGTATAAATAAGTTATAAATATCGTATAAGTTAGAGAGTGAAGTACAGCCGGACACAGCAAAGTGGAGGAAACAAAAGGAATGGGTGATAATCGTCGCTTTACATGAATACCCTAACGAGAGACTCGCGATCGATTAGAATTGGAACGAGTTAATTGGTCCAGGTGGACAATGGATCTTTCTGCGTTGGATTTTCGTATTCGCCAGTGGTGTGCTTCGTGTTGTAATGATTGGTCAGCTCGTATCTTCGGTAGAATTCTCTGCGACATATGCGACACCGGTGCTTCGGCAATTTCCCGCATTCGAGCCTCTGGTGTCTGCGCAGATTGGCCATCCACTTGTAACCTTTGCCACACTCGCCGCACATGTAGTTCTGCAACGTTTGCGGACGAATTCGAGACACCCGAGTCTTGAAGAGCGCCGGACTCGGCTGGAAGCTCTCCGGGTCCACGAACTCCATCATGGCTGCGCCGACTGGAATGCGACAAAAATTGGTTAATAATGCGATGCCACGGAGTCTCGTTAACTTAACAGAAAGTTCAAAGTCGCTACGAGGGGTGAGGAGAACGTTCCATAGAAAATTGTGCTGATACTACGAGATAGGTGGAGAAGAGAATGAAGCCGTGAACAGTGGCGGCTCAAGTCAAGTGGAGACCCCAAGCGGTAAAAATTTTGGGGCCCTCAAACTCAAGTTAGAAATAGAAATTGCAAGAAAACTCTCATAAACTGATTAACAAAAGAATAAATTGATTTTTTTTGTAGAAAAGAAATGAATGCTGCGAAATTCGGGGCCCGTGAATTCTGTGTCGCCAGATTAACACTTGCCACGCTATAACCCCACTTTCCGGCACCCACTGATCGGCCACGTGACATTTAGTGGCAGAGAGAGGCGACACTGTACTAGGGGTGGGCGTTATAGATTTTCGGGTACCTACCCACCCCTAGTTAATACTACCTTCGCAGAGGACTATGTAGAACCATTTTAGTACTACCGTGGCAAGGCCCCTCGATGCTGAGACGCAGTGACTCGTACAATGTACAACGATGTTCGTAATCAATCATTTTATTAAATTGTCGAACATTGGGAAAAATACAATTTTTGGGATCTGGTTGCAGAGCATACACGGATGTCGTGAAATGAATATCAGCGGTAATGTTAAAGAAACACACGGAACCCTGAACGAGTAACCCCTTAATTCTGAAACACTTGGATCGAGATAACATGCAACGAGTATTCTTTTAATCTTCGTCGAGAATTTCGTCGAGAAAATATATGAACTTCTTGGAGATACGGTTCATGGTACAGCGGCGTCTCTGCAACTGTCGCACCGAAGAGGTGCTACGTTGAGTTTGAACAGTTACGGTGGAGACGTTCGCGACAGTTGTGGAGAGGATACCGTACGCGTACGAAAGAAATTGCAGAGATCAAGGGGTTAAATTTTGAAGTGTACTCTTTTTGAAGTACTCTAAACGATTCTCTAGAGTAGGTCGGAGTGGTGAGCCATTAAATGTTCCTTGAGCCTGTCGCGCCGGTAAAACTTCTTCGCGCAGAACTGGCACTTATTCCTGGCTTCCTTGTTTCCGCACTGCAGTAGATGTCGTCGCAAGCTATACATCCACGCGTACGACCTGCCGCACTGGTTGCAGGTGAAGATCTGCTTCTTATTCGGATCGTTTGCCGCGGCCTGGTAATAGTACGGGTCGTTGTAATTCCCCTCCTTCGGCAGAAGATCATCCACCGGTAGATTATGGTAATTGTCTAACGTGCTCCACTCGTTCTTCGGTAGTAGACCTGTCGAATGAACACACTGGTGAACGAACAGAAACAGATATATCTGGGCGACAATCACCATCTTAAACAATGAACGACTAGGGGTGTGAATGGACTATCGACTTGAATTCATCGGATTCGAGATTCCAGTGTAAGGGAAGAGTGTTGGTGCATATACATATTACAGTCAGCTTTAACAATAGTCAATGTTGAGTTTAATGTGGTCTACATCGTGCTCGTTGAATGTCGTTTATTTCTAGGTACATGGAAAGCACAAGCACCAAGAGATTTCCTGGTATACGTTATTTTATTCGTTGGAAAAAGGAACGCTTGCACTTCGTAAAAAAGTATATAAACAATTGATCGTAAATGCTTCTTAGAGTTTAACTCAATGCACTGTACTACGATTACCGTCGATGGTATAAAACAAACGCATATTTCTATTATACCTGGCGGTACGTACATATTAGTGGAGATACGCGACGAGAACTTTCGAAACTGTACTGTCACGCAAGTTTTCTATATAATTTCTCATTGCGGACAGTACAATTTTAAAGCGTTTACAACTAAAAAATGGCGCAAGTCCTAAAGTATACACGATGTCCTTAAAAAGAGAGTACTATTCATATTTTAGTGTACGTAGGGTGTCTCAGTCACTGAATTCATGTCAACGCTTTCCTTCGGCTTCGCAAATCAATCATTCTCCGAATCAGAGAAGTGAAAGCGAATTTGGTCTACAATTTCTCGGCGACACGTACGTCTCGTTGAAAGATGATCGTAACTGTCGCCTGAATAACAAACAAAAGAACCGAAACATCCCGTACCGTTGTCAAGCTTTAAGCTCCGTTTCGTTTAACGCACGTGTTAATTTAGAATTTAGTTTGTTCACGAATGTTGCTCTTAAACGAACACGCAGCCTAACAGAGTAGACGTGCAGGGTGAGGCACCCGAGACAAGCCACATAAATAATTCACCAGGAATATTCGAGTAATTATATCAGAAAATTAGAACTGCATTGAACGACTTGAAGAACACTGATGTGCAAAAAAGTGTAGGTTGCGCGAATCTCTTGTCTCGGTTAAGCGTCACCCTGCAGACCCGTATCGATAGTTACACCGGCGGTGAACGACGATCGCGAACACTATCGCTACTCCGGTTTCTCGCCGAGAACGGGCGAGTCGCGGCACTTTTGCATGATGTGCCGCAGCTTCTTCTGGCATCCGACGATGTGCGAGTTTAACACGAATCTGTGCTTGAACCTCCGGTCGCAGATAGGGCAAACCTCGCAGGGGACGACGCCGCACTCGAGCCGTTTGTGCCGGCTCAACGAGGTAGTCGCCTTGTACGTTTTCCCGCACCTGTTGCACGCGTACTTCGCCTCGGCGTCCTTCGAATCCTTCCCTCTCTGGATTCTGTTCGGCTTGTAAGGCGTCTCGGTGTAACAGAGCTGGTTCCACAGCGCGTCGCTGTTGTCGCGTGGCTGATGAATGTCTTGCGATAGCAGCATCGTCGCCAGAAGCCCTGAAACGAGAGGATTTAGACGTTAGACGCCAGCTTTTCCCACCTCTTTTCGCCGTTCCCCGCGACGACGGGAAGAGACAAATTTACAAAATGTTTCTCCGGTAGCGGAGAGTTACACAGCACGTTCCTGAAAGTGTTAGTCCTCGTTTTGTTCGTCGGAGAGCTAGCTTCAGGCGTACGGAGTGTACAAAGGTTATACGTCACGACTACCCTGGCGGGACTCTGTTACGAAAGTCTCCTCGACCCTTCTTTTCACGGTCAAATCTTTTTATCGCATGGTACCTCCGCGTTTGTATCATTTCGGGACACCCTGTAGACCAGGGCTGGTATGAAAGAGGGAAAGTTTGCCCTTGAATTTCAGGGTCGATTCTTTTAACAGCGACGCAACGGCAGTCGTGACATAATTTTTATACTGTAGCTTTCAAGAGTTACACTCCACGGTGAACGCGCAGCATTAAATGGAGGATCGCGAGTAGATAGGAGAGTAGACGTTAAAGTAGCAGAAGGAGAGCAGCCGGGTAAGCAGTAGACTAAGGTGTTATACAGAATGCCAGCTCTAGCGAGAGTATGATTTCTTGCGGAGATGAGAGGTATCGTCCTCGGAGTTTCTCGGATTAAGAAACCCGCTTCTTTATTCTTTATTAAGGGGATAGTCTCATTCTCAGTTCTCTTCTCATTTCTCGATAATGCGAGATGGGGCTCTTCATCCATCTATTTTTACGTTTGCGAGGCGTAATTTGCATTATTCGGCAGTCGCAGCTTTATAATACTACAAATTAAGCCTCGTAAACGTAAAAATAAGACTTTTCAGGGCGACTGCGGCCTAGATTGACGAAGAACCCCATCTTTACATTATCGAGAAATGAGAAGGAACCCTCGCGATCCTGGAAACGAAATTACCCCCTCAAATCGCGCGTTGGTCTCGTGGTGAGAAAACGTTTTTATTGAAAAGTGAAATATTGTACAATAAAGGATTCTTGGGGTCTTCTTGGATTTTCGAAGCAACAAACCTCTCGACACCCTGTCATCGACAGGCTAAAATGCACGATTGCTCGTTACCTAGCCACAACAATCCCTCCGAATAGTTTTCTATCGTTCGAACACACATTCACTGAAACTTTCGGCGGAAATATCGTCGTGGAATCGAACTTGAGTCGTTTCTTCAGCCTTGGTCGACGCTCGAACGCTGCAATTTGCGTTTTCTTCTACAGGAAACTAAGTGCTGGGTCAAGCTGAACCTGTGGGTGAATTTCTTCTCGCAAATCGGACAGCTCTGTCTCGGCTTCAATCCGCACTCGAGCCTCAGATGCCTCTTCAACGATGTCTTCAGTTTGTAACACTTGCCACACCTGGCACACTTGTGAGCCACGGGTCTTCCCCAGTTGGTCAGGCTCTGAATATTCACCACCGTAAGCCTCGCCACTGGAAAGACAATAGAGAAACAGAAGGGAAATCAATAATAGGAGAGACGCTTATATCGAGCGCGTACACGCGAAGCGAGGGAAGACCACGTACGAAGGAAGACACCGATCTTTCACGTGCAGGAGAAAACGTTGACTTTCCACTGTTTCGAGTACAATTGTTTAAGAAACTATACCTGTCGCAGTATTACACAAACAGATTATAGCGAACGATTTACTTGCTCTGATGTAACCACTTTATTCTGTTGGTCGGACTCCATCTTATTTTCTTCGCCTGAAATCACAGTTCGACATCAACATGCGTGAACCATCGGGAGACAGTGAAATACCAAATTACTTCTCAGACACTGAATGTACTAACTACTAATCTTCTTCGTGTATAAAGATATCGTAAAGAGAGTAGACTTTTTTCGGGGAACATTAAGCAACATTTCAGCTCCGCTTTTAGATTTCTTTTATTCGATGAAATTATAAGATAAATAAATAAGAAACAATATGTCGAATTACAAAATGGAAAGCTCGTTGAAAGCGTAACATAATGCTTATCGATAGCTACGTGGAACATCTGCCTTTTACGGAAACTGTATGAACGCTTGGAAAGTGAACGCTGCGTTCCAACATGGCGGCGCCCATACCAGCGAAACTCGTGAAAATCGCTGAACTTTTAAACCACCGGTTTCCTAAGATTGAATCTTGGATTTTCGGCATTCCTCGTTAAAGTCTAATCAAAATCTCTGGTCTAATAACAATGTGTGGTTCAAGATTTGCTTACTTCCGGGCGCAGTTCAATGAGTGTTTTCGGTGCGCAAGGGTTATTTTTAAGTTTGGTGCACGCATCTGCAATGCGACTGCCATCGATGTTTGTGTTTGAATTTCCGGCCGCAAGTCGAGCACGTGAATGTCGGTTCTTTGCCGCATTCCACCCGAACATGATTCCTGACGGCAGTGCGGCTTCGATACTGTTTGTTGCATCGAAGGCAAATCCACACCTCCTGCAAGGTGCCTGGAAAAAAGAAGCGTTTCACAATGGTTAGGGCACGGCTCCGCACTGGTCGCATAATCGCTGTCGTTCATTCTCGTTAGCTCTCATCGCAAGCCACGCACACGCAGAACCACACACGTGATATTTAAATTTAGAATGAGTGTTGCTACACGGATCGTTGTCATAAATGTTTTATTGCCTTTTCTGATAGACGTCGTGTACATTTCTGGAAGCCCTACATGTACAAAAACTGTGTAACAAAATATCTGCTTTCTACAAGTACGAATCGTTCGCTAGTTATCTACTGTTTCAGTCGCTTCTACTAAAATACACTTCTGTAAAAATATCTCGTGGCTTTCTTACGATGTACGTAAAGAATTCTATCAGTCTTTCTTGTCTTCGGTGCGTTTACGCAGCCTTCGATTTGGGCTGCTCTGTTTTCACGGTTTACATCAGGCCTGGCCAATTTACGAATCCTCTTCCCACTCCTGTGTCCTTCCACCAAATTTCTGTGGACTAAAGGAGGGAAAGGAGGAATGATAGAGGGGGAACCGGTACGAAATTGCCCGGGCCTGGCGTTCATTGTCGGGAGTACGTGCACTTGGATAGAAGTTATGGCAATTCGATGAATTTTATTGACATTTCGGTAAATACGCGACCGTTGATCATAGTAGAAATGGCTAGACCCCCATTATATGGCACTAGACGCGGTATTTCGACAATTAAAACAAAATTGATAAACGTGTTCTCTTCCAAGTGACTGTAAACTCCATGAGTGTGCAATGTTCGTCAATGAATACTGTTGTATTCCTACGGTTAACCCTTCGCACTCGGACCGATTTTAACTGGGAAATTACACATTTCTTCTTATTTTATGGATACTAATAAGTTTTAGTAAGCGATTAGTAGACTGCGGAAGTTTATGCAATTTGCAATTTTTCCAGACGATTTTTAAGAGGATGGTAACAAATGAAATATTATTTCTATTTGTACTGGAGAATTAAACGTTTCTTCCAACCTAGAATATTTTCATTCCCTATGATTTTTTAAATATTATGGCACTATACCTAAATGTTTAGTAAACGATTAGTAGACTGTGGAATTTAAGCAATTTGCAATTTTTCCAGACGATTTTTAAGGAGATGGTAACAAATGAAATATTATTTCTATTTGTACTGGAGAATTAAACGTTTCTTCCAACCTAGAATATTTTCATTCCCTATCAATTTTGAAATATTATGCCACAATACTTAATTGTTTAGTAAGGGATTAGTAGACTGCGGAAGTTTATGCAATTTGTAATTTTTATGAAGGCGCAACCAAATAAAATATTATTTCTATTTGTACTAGAGAATTAAACGTTTCTTCCAACCTAGAATATTTTCATTCCCTATGATTTTTTAAATATTATGACACTATACCTAAATGTTTAGTAAACGATTAGTAGACTGTGGAATTTAAGCAATTTGCAATTTTTCCAGACGATTTTTAAGGAGATGGTAACAAATGAAATATTATTTCTATTTGTACTGGAAAATTAAACGTTTCTTCCAACCTAGAATACTTTCATTCCCCATCCTTTTTGAAATATTATGCCACAATACGTAATAGTTTAGTGAGGGATTAGTAGACTGCGGAAGTTTATCCAATTTGCAATTTTTATGAAGGCGCAACCAAATAAAATATTATTTCTATTTGTACTGGAGAAATAAACCTTTCTTCCGACTTAGAATATTTTCATTCCCTATGATTTTGTAAATATTATGGCAGTATACCTAAATGTTTAGTAAGCGATTAGTAGACTGCGGAAGTTTATGCAATTTGCAATTTTTCCAGACGATTTTTAAGAAGATGGTACCAATCAAATATTATTTCTATTTGTACTGGAGAATTAAACGTTTCTTCCGACTTAGAATATTTTCATTCCCTATCATTTTTTAAATATTATGCCACAATACGTAATTGTTTAGTGAGGGATTAGTAGACTGCGGAAGTTTATGCAATTTGCAATTTTTATAAAGGCGCAACCAAATAAAATATTGTTTCTATTTGTACTGGAGAATTAAACGTTTCTTCCAACCTAGAATATTTTTATTCCCTATGATTTTTTAAATATTATGGCACTATACCTAAATGTTTAGTAAACGATTAGTAGACTGCGGAAGTTTATGCAATTTGCAATTTTTCCAGACGATTTTTAAGAAGATGGTACCAATGAAATATTATTTCTATTTGTACTGGAAAATTAAACGTTTCTTCCAACCTAGAATACTTTCATTCCCCATCCTTTTTGAAATATTATGCCACAATACGTAATAGTTTAGTGAGGGATTAGTAGACTACGGAAGTTTATGCAATTTGCAATTTTTATAAAGGCGCAACCAAATAAAATATTGTTTCTATTTGTACTGGAGAATTAAACGTTTCTTCCGACTTAGAATATTTTCATTCCCTTTGATTTTGTAAATATTATGGCCCTATATGTAAATGTTTAGTAAACGATTAGTAGACTGCGGAAGTTTATGCAATTTGCAATTTTTCCAGACGATTTTTAAGAAGATGGTACCAATGAAATATTATTTCTATTTGTACTGGAGAATTAAACGTTTCTTCTAACCTAGAATATTTTTATTCCCTATGATTTTTTAAATATTATGGCACTATACCTAAATGTTTAGTAAACGATTAGTAGACTGCGGAAGTTTATGCAATTTGCAATTTTTCCAGACGATTTTTAAGAAGATGGTACCAATGAAATATTATTTCTATTTGTACTGGAAAATTAAACGTTTCTTCCAACCTAGAATACTTTCATTCCCCATCCTTTTTGAAATATTATGCCACAATACGTAATAGTTTAGTGAGGGATTAGTAGACTACGGAAGTTTATGCAATTTGCAATTTTTATAAAGGCGCAACCAAATAAAATATTGTTTCTATTTGTACTGGAGAATTAAACGTTTCTTCCGACTTAGAATATTTTCATTCCCTTTGATTTTGTAAATATTATGGCCCTATATGTAAATGTTTAGTAAACGATTAGTAGACTGCGGAAGTTTATGCAATTTGCAATTTTTCCAGACGATTTTTAAGAAGATGGTACCAATGAAATATTATTTCTATTTGTACTGGAGAATTAAACGTTTCTTCTAACCTAGAATATTTTCATTCCCTATCATTTTTGAAATATTATGCCACAATGCGTTATTGTTTAGTAAGGGATTAGTAGACTGCGGAAGTTTATGCAATTTGTAATTTTTATGAAGGCGCAACCAAATAAAATATTATTTCTATTTGTACTGGAGAATTAAACGTTTCTTCCAACTTAGAATATTTTCATTCCCTATGATTTTTTAAATATTATGGCATTATACCTAAATGTTTAGTAAGCGATTAGTAAACTGCGGAAGCTTATTCAATTTGCAATTTTTATGAAGGCGCAACCAAATAAGATATTATTTCTATTTGTACTGGAGAATTAAACGTTTCTTCCAACCGAAAATATTTTCACTCCCTATCAGTTTTGAAATATTATGCCACAATACGTAATTGTTTAGTAAGGGATTAGTAGACTGCGGAAGTTTATGCAATTTGCAATTTTTCCAGACGATTTTTAAGAAGATGGTAACAAATGAAATATTATTTCTATTTTAACTGGAAAATTAAACATTTCTTCCTAGCTAGGATATCTCCATTCTCAATGATTTTCTTAAATTCGGTGTATATGGAATACGACACAATACAAAATCATTAAAGGATGAACATTTTTCAATAATGCTACAGCAATTTATAGTGGCGTCTCCGAGTCACCACTCGAGTGCAAAGGGTTAATATAGAATCTATAAGACAAGAACAAGCGTGGGAGAGATCCAAACAGTGTTCCGATATTGCCTAAGATTTTTCGTAGGATGGATGGCCTCTAGAGGCGCTGCGCGGAAAAAACAGTAACGTATCTATGATGACGGGGTAGTGGAGCCCTGCGCCCTGCGCCTTGAGACTGTTATATTAGCGCGAAAGTACCGAAACAATCTGGTCCGGACAAACAAACTTCAGGACGTGTCCTACAAGTTACAAAATATACACAAATACATATGTTATACACTAATTTTTCAGAATCAAATCATACAAATCTTTTCAAATTCTACGGGGTGCTTAAGGTACCCCATTTTATCGAGAATCTTACATTACTGAGGCTGGCAGCGCCTCTAGCGGCCATCCATACGAAAAATTTTAAGCCATATCGGAACACTGGATCCAAAACTATGTGAGCACTGGAGTAATGCGAATAGCGGGTCGCAGTGCTCACCATTCTTTGGTCCAGTAGGAGATGGATCAGGTCTCCATTTTGAGTCCTGGACTGTTAGGTTTTTTTAGTGAGTATGAGACCGGTACACTCGAGAGTACCGTGTCAAGCCCCTTTCCCCCCGACCGTCATCTTCAGGGGGGATAAAAGTCCTTTAAAAAAACGTTTAATATAGAACCTATCGTAATACAGTAAATAATCTCTTACGTAAAATAACAATCAGTCGAATGGAAGAAATAGGGGAACAATTCACGCGTGCTTGGCATCGTGACAACACGATTCATTGTCGAGACATTGCGCGGGAAACAACGGGGCTCGGTTGGTCCCGATTATTGGAACTGTCTTGTGTGCAAGTTCGACGCGAGGTGCGACTGCAGTCTGTGTTTGTACTTGAATTGCCTGCCGCAAAGAACGCAGGTGAACGCGGGCGCTTTTCCGCAGAGCCGAAGGTGGGTGTACATGGAGGATTTCCTTGAGTAGACCTTGCCGCAGACCCTGCACGGGAAACCCGTATCCTGGCCGGCCTCACCTGAAACACAAATTATGGAGTCGTGCGTGCGTGCGTGCAGAAAACGGCGGGCTGCTAGTTTATGGTTACGTTTTGTCAAGCATCGAACGTTGCGTGGTGAATGTCGATGACAAAAATCTCGGACTAATAACTAAAAGAACAAGAACGATTACACAGATCAGGGACCCCATTCTCGATTTCGATAATTCTTAGGTGTCTTCGTTTGAAAAATATTGACATCAATATACTCTCTCGAGACCTACATTCATGGGATCTACATATACAAATTTGTAGCGGCACAATCCACCCACACAATTAAAACATAAACTATACTGTTTCTACAACTGTTGCTACGTACAAGTGGGAATCACCTAACAATAATACGCTATGATGTTAGGTTAGGGTTACCCCGGGTTGGTCGACAACTCATTTGACCGACACTGTTTTTATTGACGATTTGACCGTGTTAGTGTCGGCCAGACCGTGTCGATGAAGACATCTGTCGAAGACTTGACCGTGTAGATGAAAACATAGTGTCGACGAAAGTTACTGTCGGTCCAATCGTTAATGAAAACAGTGTCGGTCAAATGAGTTGTCGACCAACGCAGGGTAACCCGTTTGGTTAACACATTACCGACCGGTGATTATTGCACAATTTTGAAAACTCCATGCTACACGGCCGAACACTTTTTAATGGAACCTCCCATAGCAACAGCAATTTTCATTGTGAACTAGCAAGTCACCCTGAACAACGTCATCTAATAGTTTCATTTAAGGTTGTACTGTACACAATTATTAAAAATAGATAGGTAAAGTGTTAAACTTCACCTGAGGGAACCATAAATGTTTAACTCGTTGTTTATAGGATCCTGTAGATTTTGATGAGAAATCTGGTTTCAAAGGTTATGAGTTTTAGCAGGTAAGGACACCGCCATGTTGGTATGCAGTGAGCATAGATTTGAACGCCAGTGGAATCGGTGATGCGGTCCCCAATTCATGTGTATAATTACTAGACTGCCGATTCTTGTGCAAAATAAAAATGGTCTTCGTCAATGCCAAGATGCAGGAGGTACATTCATTTCTTCTTGATATTCTTTAAATCTGTTCAAATCCGCAGTCCAATAAATACCGGGAACGTCTACCATGAACTTGATGCGTACAAGATCCTTCGTATTCGTTCATTGGTCGCGCATGTAAGTACCAAAACGGCACAACAATGAAACAGACTGTCTAAATCATCTCGACTCGTTTATTTCAGGTGAGATCGACAGATGAAAATGGAAACAGGGTATCGAGGGGTTTCTCAGACAACATCGCATTTATTTAATCAAAGTGTTTCCGTTCTCTTTTATTTGTACTGGTATAGTTATTCGTTGTCTAGCTACGTAACGAAGGCGCGAAGTGGGGTCTGCCCAACTGTGTCAAAAAATGTCCAAATTTCGAACGAGAAATTCGACGTTGCACTTTGGTTTCTAGCGAACGGCCGAAGAAAATCATAACATGGTCGTGTCGTTGAACGTTCGTGAATGTCTTTCGAGTTCCTTCGCCGACTCGTCGGCCAATTGCCACTCGTCTACGTAATTGTGAATGGACTTGTGGTGTTTCCTGAGATGGTGTTTGTGTTTGAACCGTCTCCCGCAGATCTTGCAGGGAAACCGAGGCTCGATACCGCACTCCATCCTCTTGTGCAGGTTCAACGACTCCTTCCACTTGTAGGTCTTGCCGCACGTATTGCACAAATAGCCTGGCCGGTATTGGTACACCGGAAAGCCTGAAATCATAAGCGGGAACGTGCCCATTAGCTCCGCGAATGAAATTGTCATCGACGATAAGCACAGGAGGACCTCTCAAAAAGTTTGAAATAAAACGATCTCTACGTGGGAACAGGGTCTATTCCTCTTGTCTCTCTCTTAAGTATCTTTTTATTATTGCGTTTTATCAAACATCTTCAATAGAGTATCTCCTATCGCATCTCAAAATACAACGAAGTTATTCGGTTACAGGAACATGAGTACGCGTATAAAAATGTTTCAAGAGGATTCGAGAACGTCCCGGGATGTCGGCGCAATGGAAGATCTTCATTTTGTTAGTGTAACGATGTCAACGGTAACGGTGTACCAACGAGTGCTGTGTCTGGCTGAACGCGAATTAATTATTGAACCCTTTCGTAGAGTTATCAGATTAAGGGTGTGGGTCGGAACTTGACCTTGGTCGTAGTATCGGTGCCCTCCGCATTTTTAGCTAGGAGCGCTGGTGTTTTTAGTCACTGTTTTACCAATATTTTACAGATACAGTGACTGAATCGGTAAAACAGTGACTAAAGACACTAGCGCTCCTAGCTAAAAATGCGGAGGGCACCGATACTACAACCAAGGTCAAATTTCCACCCACACCCTTAAGTTCTGTCTCCCCATTCTACCTTCCCCTTCTACGACGGTATTCCCCCATTTTTGCAAAATATTCATTTAATTCGCGTTCCGATTAACCCAGTAATCGCAGAAAGGGGATAACTGTATCCCCTCGATTCGAATCAGTTCCCCTGATCCGGCGACTCTGCTCCAGGGCTCGTTATGCTTCAAAATATCTTGAACACGACTTATTAACCCTTAGCACTCGAATGGTGACTCTGAGAGAAGCGCCACTAAAAAAATTGCTGTACCATTACTCAAAATATTGTTCACATTATTAATATAATTATTATAAACATTTAGATATTTCGTATCCATAAAGTGTGGAAAGTCATAGGAAATGGAAATATTTCAAGTCGGAAGAAATGTTTAATTTTCCAGTGAAAATATTTCCTAATTTTCGAGTTAGAATATTGAAAAATCATAGGAAATGGAAGCATTCTAAGTCAGAAGAAATGTTTAATTTTCCAGTGAAAATGTCTCCATTTCCTGTGTCCTACGTTTCCTAATTTTCCGGTGAAAACAGCTCCGAATGTAAAGGGTTGAAAATACTATACTGTATCACTCGTTGGTAAATATGGATAATCTAATATCCGAGACTACTCCTAGTTGATTTCGCAAGTATTGAATGATTCGACGGAAAGAGATCGACGGAGAGCGTCTCTATTGAGAGATCGATTGGCCGTTCATCGAGGTAAGCGTCGACAAATCGCACTGATGCCGCCTCTTCAAGTGCTGCTTCAAGTGGTGTTTGTGCTTGAATCTCCACCCGCAGAACATGCAGCCAAACTGCGGCTCGATTCCACATTCCAATCGGCGATGCTGTTGCAAGGACTCCTTCCACTTGTACCTTTTGCCGCAATTCTCGCAGACGAACTTCCTAAGTAGGCCTAAAAATTAACGACACAACAGATTTGTACTATCGCTGAACGGGAAACTTTGAATCGATGATAGGCATGCGTTTTGGTGTCTCGCGGAATATCTCTCGCTTCGAGGTACGGTTTATGAGCATTGGGTGGGGAGAGCGGTAACAGTTTCGTGTCACAGTTCAGTCCTGCCGAGCACAGCTGATAGCATACAGCCGCTCGAACGCGGTCGAATTTTCAACTTCGCCGACAAACAATTTATTCTTAAATGTACGGGTTAAGCTTCAGCGTGAACAGAAATAACTCGAAAATATGGGAATACCAATTTTCAAGGAAATAAGAAAGCCGTTCGTGATAATTACAACCAGAAAGTGGAAAAATAATAAACGGAATATGTATTCGCACATGAATTTATTGCGACGAGCCCGCAGATTTCGAGAATCAAGAATGGACAACGATGCTTTTCTTTTATTGTTCGAATGACTTCTCAATCGTATTACAAAACAGATCACAAACATCGAAGTACAATTAGTGTTGAAGCACTGAAAATTTCGGTTGAAGAAATTGTGGAAGGAATATGTGGTTCTCACTGCCATCTCCTGATGGACGATAAAAATCTAGAAATTTGGAATTTCCAACAAGTACAGGGTGTCCCACTTTCACTAGCCACACTGAATTTTTAAATTGGGACCCATATTTTTTAGAAATGCGAATGCATCAATGCTAGAATATAATATTTAGCAGGATTTAGTACATCTACACTGCTACCAATGAAAATGAAATTTTCAAAAAATATAGATACTTCCAATTTAAAGATTCGATAAACACAACAAATAATGATAAGAATTTAACTTGAAAAAAAACAGTTGTCCTTCAAGACACTTCAAAACAATTCTTAAAAATCACTAATGGAAAGTGAAAATGGGGAAGCCTGTAATGAGGAAAGAGACTGGTCCGCCATTCTCCTGTTTGATCTGGACATGCGATCTAGTTCTATCAGCTGTGCTTGGTAGAGCAGTGCACTGACATCGTTCGATACTCGTTGACATCGTAGATGGTGGACTGCCAATTGTGAACGTGAAACAGATGCAACTTCAATTGGCCGCTTCGACGGATCTTGTGATGGCAGACCGGACACGCGTATCGTGGTTCTTTGCCGCACTCCTCGCGTTTGTGCCGCATTAAAGATGGCTTCCACGTGTACTTTTTCCCGCAGACGTCGCAGAAATATCTTCCGCGATAACGTGCGTGATACGGAGATCTCGGATATCCTGTAAACAGAGAGGGATATTAGTTCGTGTCTCTATCGCGCGTCGATCTACCTATTCTCCATTCCTCCTCTACGACGCAAGACCGTCTATTTGTATCCGTGGTATCTCACACATCCTTCCGTCTGTTATCATCGTCTTTATTACCAAAATGTTCGTATAATATACATAAATATGGTTCCCTCCGCAAAGTGTTTTTCTATGTTCTAGTGACTGATGATCGTGGAGAACGTAGGTGAGAAATTTGCTCGGCTCGAGTACAATCGTCGATTGCTTGTTTCAGGGAGTTCCAACTTGTAGCTCGCGAGCCACACGCGGGTACTTAGGTACTTCCTCCTCTCATAGACTTCATGGTTGCCGTACTTTCCCTCCAGTTCTCGGAGGGGAACAAGCTGGAACTCCCTGGCTTAATCTAACGGTGGCAAGTGGACACTACCGCTGGGAAGGTTCGAGATTGCTTGGAACTCGATTCGCAGATGACACAAGTATATCACGTACACTTAACAAATCGTATCGCACCTCCTATCACAATGTACAACATTGTATTCGTTTCATTGAAACAAAAAACAGTTGAAACGCGAGTTCTGTCCGACAAGCGATCGCAAACGTTCAATCGATAGTGTATGTTACTGGGCGAACCGATCATTGAGCTGCGACAGTCGTCTCCATTCGGATCGATCAGAAATAAATGACCATTTGCTTCCAGCTACGCTTCTGTCGTATATTTTATATTATTCACTTCGACCCTGTAAAATTTAGTTCCTGTATTTTATTAATACAGTACAACACCCTCCACTGAGCTGGAGTCTCACTAGGCCGCCATTAGACTTGTCCCCCACGCTTCCGTTATAAACTGGGCCACGGTGTATTATATAGGTGTTCCGAATAAGCATCTCTGTAAGGCCGAAGTTTTGTGGTAGATAGAGGTTAGTTCTCTGGTCGCCGCCAGATGGAATACTAGTCATCCTCACAGTTTTCTAAGGTATGTACCGTACATAACCTTAGCACGGGCTACATGGACACGCTGCTACCAGCTGCTACACGCAATCTCATTTACACACGTACATGAAGACTGTGAGGATGCCCGATACAGTGTTCCGATATTGCCTAAGATTTTTCGTACGATGGATGGCCGCTAGAGGCGCTGCCAGCCTCAGTAATGTAAGATTCTCGATAAAATGGGGTACCTTGAGCACCCCGCAGAATTTGAAAAGATTTGTATGATTTGATTCTGAAAAATTAATGTATAACATATGTATTTGTGTATATTTTGTAACTTGTAGGACACGTCGTGAAGTTTGTCCGGAACAGATTGTTTCGGTACTTTCGCGCTAATATAACAGTCTCAAGGCACAGGGCGTAGGGCTCCACTACCTCGTCATCATAGATACGTTACTGTTTTTTACGCGTAGCGCCTCTAGCGGCCATCCATCGTACGAAAAATCTTAGGCAATATCGGAACACTGGCCCGATATGCCATCTAGCGACGAACTAACCTCTATCTGTCACACCTTTCCAAGAGAAGTCCGATCACCTATGCAATCACTATTCCCCCACGCTTGTCACGTGGCTAATCCGTAAGAGAGAGTGTAATTTGTTTGCAATATGATTTTGCAGAGATGTTTAAATATTAATCATACAAATTAAGCGAAATGGGTCACGGAAAAAGTGTGGCTGGAGAGGCCATTTACCTCTGACCGTCCAACGATCGTATGGAACAGTTATCGAGTATATCGATAGTTTCTTGTTGGACTACCACGCTGTTGGACACTACAAGCTAGAATGTCTCTGCGATAACCGGTTAACCTCGCTAATTGTTCTTTCCATTGGCGATGACCCAATTGTGAACGGTGACCAAATGCTTCTTCAGCATCCATTTATGCCGAATCTTAGTCCCGCAAACGGGGCAACTGTGCTGCGGATCTTTCCCGCATTCTTCCCTCGCGTGCCTGACCAGCGATTGCATCCACCTATACTCCTTCCCGCAATTCGTGCAGAAATGCCTCCCCAACCTCTTGTAATAGTCTGGGCTGAAGTAAACTGAAAGAACAACAAGTTTCTGTAATTACGCCCGAACGTACGCTGCTTTGCGTGGGTTTTTTTGTTGTTGTTGTTGTTAGGATGCAAAATGAACTAAAATGCACGGTGATAGGTATTAGATATAGACCCGCGAGTTGGTAACAGTGACTCAAACACACGTTTCTGTTTCAAGGAATAATAATTTATTGATGGTTCGTGGCAAGTAAACTGTCAATACCATTTCTCGAGATAGAAAACTCAACGTACCGCTACGAACACTTCTCCCATTAACTTATCGATAGTCGTCGATCGAGAAAATCAATTTTCTGGATCCAATGTGTCCAGGCCTGATCTAGAATTTGTCTGAATCGTGAATTTGATTTTATTATACTTTGTGGACCGTGACCTGTTGTCTTCTGTTCGTCGAGTGTATTTAAAGTACAATTTTCATCGATCGATAAAATCAATTTCTGGATTCGAGGTGCCCAGGCCTGATCTAGAATTTGTTTGAATCGTGACTTTAATGTTATTATACTTAGTGGATCGTGGTCAATTGTCTCCTGTTCGTCGAGTGTATTTAAAGTACAATTCTCGTCGATCGATAAAATCAATTTCTGGATTCAATGTGCTCAGGCCTGATTTAGAATTTGTCTGACTTTGATGTTATTATAGTTCGTGGATCGTGACCAATTGTCTCCTGTTCGTGATTCTTGTCGATCGAGTTCAAATCGAAAAAGAAAGTAAGAATGGCGTGAATCGAAATGGGACGCATTAATTCATGATCTCCGAAACAAGTTTAAATTATTCGTCGTTCGTACATGTCGAACATTGTTCGGACGTGTGAATAATTGATTTTTACAACGCACTCGCGTACAGAACGAAAGTCGCTAAACAAGCCGTTTATTTACAACACTTCCTCCCTTACAAATGCTAGTTAAGTAAGAAACAGTACGACGTTCCGCGAATACTCACGTATGTACATTGATCGATATCGCAGTTTAAACATGTACACATCAAAAGTCGATTTACAGTATACAGTTGCAAAAACGTCAGCGACGTTGTTAATACGAAAGTTTCAGTCGTCCATCGACGAAATATCGAAGGTATTATTGTACAACAGTATTGATGGACGATCAGTAAATGTACCAACACTTAACTCAAATTTGGCAAAAATCAACCTACTCGTATAATTTCGTCATGATCATAGAAAAATAATAGAACGGCTGAGTTAAATGTTGTGAAAAAATTCCTCGTAGCATCTGTGCTCGGTTGAACATCGATGGTTCCGAGTAGATATCAGTCTTATAGACGAACAACAAGTCTTTGATTCTCGTATCAGTGCTGTTAATAAAGCCGTCGTTCTAACAATCGAGTTTTATCTCACTATCGCGATTCGTTCGTGCTCGACTCAGAGTTGCCAAGATTTTCCAAAAATTCTACACACGTGTCGAGGTCCATTAAATCACTAACCCTTAGCACTCGAATGGCGACTCTGAGGCGCAACTAAAAATATTGTTTACATTATTAACCCGGCGTTGGTAAGGTGGGAAAATGTATCGTAAGTGGTAAGGTGGGTCTCACTGACCCACCGAAATAATATATTGTATTATAGAAATAAATACCTTTTTCATAAATATAAGGTTAGGTATTGCTTAAGAGGCTTGCAATTTATCAGAGTAAAAACGCAGATCCACGAAATTAAATTATTATTATTCAAAAATACTTAATTAACGAAACATCTTTACAATGTTACAATCAATCTAAAATCTCTGGGGTCTGTGAACCCCACCTAACTAACGCCGGGTTAAATATGTCGGTATCTAATCAATAGACTGCGGATGTTTACGCAGTTTTCAATTTTTGTAGTCGAATCTTAAAAAAGTGATACTATTTTTAGTAGGTAATAACTAGACTGCGGATCTTTATACAAAATAAAAACTGCTGATTGCAAGACACAGGAGTCAAATAACAATTTCATTCTTCTCTTAATTATCTTATTAAGGTGAAACTAATACACCGGTGACCTTAAATCTTTTTAATACCCCCACTGCTTTAAATTGTACGTACTCATTTTTGTCATAAATGCATACAATCCGCAGATCTGATGAATTTGATACTTCAGCATTTTTTGAAAATTTTTATAAACCATAAATGCATCAAGATTCGCTTCAAGTTTCGTTCGAGGTATTATACCAATGTCATATCCACAAAATTTCAAAAACCACTAATTTTGAAATTGCCCCGAGTGCAAAAGGTTACTGAAAAATACTAAAAACAATAATAATCGACCCAGGTTGTGAGATTTTGAAAGCTGTCGTCGAACACGAACGAACAATAAATTAGACTGTTCCGTTTCGTAAACGGACACCAACGGAAATACAAAAATGTAGTAACGTAGTCGTCGTTAGTGGACGCGACAATTCGCGTCGAGCTAAGTTTGACACTAAGGAACTCGCGTATAAATTGCAAAGATACACGCACCGGTCTCGGAATGTATTGGAGAAAGAAAACACCGCGAGAAGGTCGCTACAGCATCATTCTCCGTAAGTGTCGCGAGGTTCTCCGCCGTAACTGTTCACGGAGAAGCAAGAATTGCCGGGACGCTTCACAGCAGCTTGTGAACGTTGGTCTCGTGACGCAACAAATAGTCTCTACGTTTGAACTTTCTGCCGCAGAGGGTGCACTTGTGTCTGGGTAGCTTGCCGCATCCCTCGCGCAAATGTCTGGTCAAGGAGTCCGTCCACGTGTAACGTTTCCCGCACTTGTAACAGATGAACGGGGCGTCGTAATTGACGCGATTGTGGTCCCTTTTCAATTCTGAAACAGATCGCAAACAGAACAATAATCAGTTCGATGAGAAATTCCGTCGAAGTCGTATCCTTTCTCTCGTTGATGCGATTAGAGGACGTTACCGTTGCGTCTTCGCGACCAACCAAGACACTCTGTCCATCTTCGGAACTCTCTCGTCAACGCAAAATAAATGTCCATGGGGAGGTGGCGACCGGGGACAACAGTAAAAGGAGAAATGTTCGCTGGACGGTTAACTTTCTTTATTGTTCACAGCACACGCCAACTACACAGTAAACATCTTCGTTACAATCGTTGTTCGCAAACTGCGGACTTTCATGCAAAATTCACATTAATGTACAATCTACATTCAGGAAGAGCCAAAGTCTCTAACAATCTTCCAAGACAACTGTTGCTCATTATTATTTATACTCGTTCTATCAAGTCTTAATCTGGCGACTTTGGTAGGTACTTTCCGTGTCTCACAAAGCCGTAACGTCACACACTTCAGCCAATAATTCGGCTCGAACCGAAACTGTCAGTGGAATGACCGCATTCCTTTCGAGGAGACTTCTTGTGAGGAACGGAGAATACACACGACGGGGTAACGAAGACACAAGAAGACCAGAGTCGCTGGATTAAGGGGGTAGTCTACCCTATGGTTACAACTAGAATCTTACTAGAATCTTACTAGAAAACATGGGTTTACGGGAAAACAAATGCTGTCCTTATTTCAGCAAATTGTGGGCTGGTTGAGGGCTCATTCTAAAGAGGAAGGTTTGACGATAGTCACTCTGGTCATTAGGCTAACGAGATTATGTTTATATCTAATAATATGAAGGCCCAAAGTAGAGAAAAAATCTTGGAAAAAAACCCGCAGGTTTCAATGCATTTTTCTGTCTCTGAAAGACTTTTTGACTGCCCTAATGACCAGAGCGACTATCGTCAAACCTTCCTCTTTAGAATGAACCCTCACCCAGCCTACAATTTGCTGAAATAAGGTCAGCATTTGTTTTCCCGCAAACCCATATTTTCGACCCAAAATCTAGTAGGATTCTAGTAAATTAGCAAATAACTAGTCAAATAAGAAATCCTACTAGATTTTAGGTCGAAAATATGGGTTTGCGGGAAAACAAATGCTGACCTTATTTCAGCAAATTGTAGGCTGGGTGAGGGCTCATTCTAAAGAGGAAGGTTTGACGATAGTCGCCCTGGTCATTAGGGCAGTCAAAAAGTCTTTCAGAGACAGAAAAATGCATTGAAACCTGCGGGTTTTTTTCCAAGATTTTTTCTCTACTTTGGGCCTTCATATTATTAGATATAAACATAATCTCGTTAGCCTAATGACCAGAGCGACTATCGTCAAACCTTCCTCTTTAGAATGCGCCCTCAACCAGCCCACAATTTGCTGAAATAAGGACAGCATTTGTTTTCCCGTAAACCCATGTTTTCTAGTAAGATTCTAGTAAGATTCTAGTTGTAACCATAGGGTAGACTACCCCCTTAAGACTCGTGTCCCAACTCTACCTCCCCCTTCTACGATGCTATAACGCGAGTCTGCGCGAAACACAGCGAACGCGACGTTGGATGTACATTGTTTGAAGTGGTTGGACCAGCTTAAATTCCAGTAATCGTAAATTAAAGTAATAGTAACTTGAATCTCTCGTTCGAACGGCACAATTATTTGTGAAACCTCTTGAAGTGAGACGTGAGCACCTGCTTGTACCGGAACTTACTGCCACACATGGAACAGGTGTACCTCGGCTCGACTCCGCACTCGTACTTCAAATGCTTCACCAGAGAATCCCGCCACCGGTATTGTCTCCCACAGTTCTTGCAGGTGGCTAACTCCCGATTGCCGCCGCACTCTTCTCGCACGTGTCGCTGATACGAGGACTTCCAGATGTAGCTCTTGCCGCATATCTTGCACTGGTACACGTTGTAGCTGGTCACCGTGCCCTGTCCCGCGGCGAGTTGCCACCCTGAAACCGTTGTTTCATTGTCAGTCATACTCTGAACCATGATGCTTACCTGACGTAACAATTCGATCGCGGACTCTGAAGAATATACCGTTCTTCGTTGCGCCGATCAATTCTGAGCAAATTCACGCTAGCTCGCAACAGCAGGAAACAAAATCTTAAACGGTCTTAGAACATCAAAGCTCCAGCGTGAACTCTAGATTGGAAACGTTGCTCGATTTTTGGAGAAATGTTAGTCCTCGTACATAGCACACTGCATGAAAGTCCCTTCCTCTCGCAAGATTGCTCCTTAGCATCGGTTAAACCTCTTTTAGCGAAAGAAAGTATGTCTACCTGGAGAAGAGTCGTAGCGATTGAAGGTTAGTGAGGGAACGGTGTTTCGAGAAAGGAGGTACTCGCGAACCGTGGAAAATCTGGCTTTATTCTGCACTGTGTACATCGAGACAGTCGTCGGCTAGACGACTGAGTTCATTAAAAAGAAAAGACAAATGCTGCGTGTTTGTTCCACCGTCGAGAACTCGATCGATCGGTGCCAATAAACTATTGGGGATGGCCGGGTACCCGGAGATTCGGGTTCGGGTTGGGACCCGAAAATCTGACATTCGAGTCTCCGAATAATATAAATTTTCGAGTTCTGACACGACTTGAAATTTTCAGGCACCCGCCCATCTCTATAAACTATTTATACCAGGCCGGGGCAACTTGCGCGGGTTCCTCCCCTAGACTCCTGTACAGTATTCTTGTCCCCACCCTAGTAGCATTTATGGTTGGCTGACGGTTGGGAGTTGGGATATGATTGGTGGTTCTATCTACAAGCTCCCAACATAGGACTTACGATTATTATAGTTGGTTAATTAACACTAAACGTACCGGGTAAAAACTGTATCGGATATATATTGTTTTATAAAAATTACAAGACTGAATTTATTTAATAGATTTTTCACAAGTTTTATAACACGTGTTCGAACAAAGAAATTTATTGAATAATTTCTAATGGAAGCATCTTAAAACATGAACAATATATATTCGCAACTTGTTACTATTGGATATGGATGTTAATGTATGCACACTGGTACTTTTGAAATAGGTTAGGTTAAGTCTCCACAACACAACTTGTACCTTCTAAGTACCTTTGTGCCTTGTCTCGTAAACCCACTTACTTTTGAAATAAAACAATTCTTTATTTCACGGCGCGGGAGGAAGCTCTTTACTAATCGAAATCGAAATCTTAGCTTCGACCACGGTGAATTATATAGGTGATCCGACTAAGCACCTCTGTAAGGCTGAAGTTTTGTGGTAGATAGAGGTTAGTTCTCTGGTCGCCGCCAGATGGAATACTAGTCATCCTCACAGTTTTCATGTACGTGTGTGAATGAGATTGTGTGTAGCAAGCGTGTCCATGTAGCCCGTGCTAAGGTATATGTACGGTACATACCTTAGCACAGGCTACATGGATATGCTGCTACACACAATCTCATTCACACACGTACATGAAAACTGTGAGGATGCCCGATATGCCATCTAGCGACGAACTAACCTCTATCTATCACACCTTTCCGAGAGAAGTCCGAACACCTATACAGGGTCATCCGTTTTTAAACGGACAAACGTAAACCAGCTATAAAGAACCCCAAATGGAACAAGTTTTACCCCTGCCACTTTTTTTGTTTCGGCCTTGATTTCTAGAAAATTGCAAAAAACCATAATTTTTTTAGTTCACATAAACTTGAATATCTCGGGACTCCAGTGATGAATCTTGATGATTTTTCCTTTGTTTGGTTTAAAATAAATAGGGGCATCTTTTTGGTTAACAAAATATTTTTGTATGACCTTCGGATCTTTGTTTTTTTTGGCATAGGGCACGTCGTGGAAAAATTATGGTTTTTTGCGATTATCTAAAATTCAAGGCCGAATCAAAAAAAGTGGTAGGGGTAAAAATTGTTTCATTTGGGGTCCTTTATAGCTGGTTTACGTTTGTCCGTTTAAAAACGGATGACCCTGTATAATACACCGTGGCTTTGACTCAGTGATGGTATTGTTGGCGCTTTTCACGCGCATGCGCGACGATTCTAGCCTCAGACGGCCTCAGTCAAGTACGAAGATCGGGTACCTTGGTCGCCTGCTAATTTCCCGCCATATAGTCTCCCACCACTTTCCCCCCAATAGCTCCCCACTTTCGGACGTAGACGTAGATACGGCTCTGATGAAACTCGCGCATGCGCGCGAAAAGCGCCAACAATACCATCATTGCTTTGACTGACGCTGAGAAGAAAACCGTTGAAACCCCGAATGGAAACCAGGTCCCCTCAGTATTTCGATATGGTGCATCTTTTCTCGCGCATGGGCGGCGATTTCAGCCTCAGTAAAGTTAGATTCTCGATAAAATGGGGTATCTTGAGCACACCACAGAATTTTAAAAATTTGTTATGATTTGACTCTGAAAAATTAATGTTTAACATGTGTATTTGTGTATATATTATAACTCGTAGGACACGTCCTGGCGTCTTTTTGTGCAGAACAGATTGTTTCGGTACATTCCCGCCAATATAACTGCCTCAGGGCTCTGCTACCTCATCATCCGAATATACATACGTTACTGTTTTGGCCGCGCATGCGCGAGAAAAGATGCACCATATCGGAACACTGGGTCCCCTCGTATCTCCAGACTGTTTAGGTTAGGTCCCACAGTCCGGCTCTTGAAACAAAGCATCAAATGGGATACTTCGAAATCTCCGTTTAAAAACGATTCTGAGACCGTTTCATCGATACTTCGTAATCTCTGTTTATTAATACGATTCTGAGATCGGTGATTCATGTTTGACAACGAACAATAAGTTCATTGTGCTGGTAACTTATTGATAATCCAATAGTTACTGTCCCGCGATGGTTAGCCTACTGAAGTTTTATTGTGCGCAGCAAATAAACGGACCAACAAAATGTCAACCGTAAACGCTAGTAGGGTACTCTACCCCTCAATTGGTGCTCCCTCTCCTCATCTGGCGACACGGAGGTGAGGAGGCTAGGAGTGTATTGCCGGGAGATGACAAGGAGATCCCTGGCAGGAATGTGGTGACGTAGGCAAGAATACGCGCCCGATTGGTTAGTTTGGAACAAGCGCTACTACTACTATGCTACTACGGGGACCTTCTTGTCATCTCCCGGCGATATACACTGGAGGGGCGATCAGTGTTGTTAGCTGGTACGGGAAAACTCGCGCATGCGCGACCATTCTAGCCTCACTGAACTACAAAATCGGGCACCTTGGTTGCCCCGCATAGCTTCGCATCATCATTTTTTCTCGATTTTCAAACATGACGTTTAACATGCGTATGTTATATTAAAATTTGATGTGTATATACATGTAATATATAAATATCATATCGATATTTAAATATCAGGTCGTGCGTCATCCGGTTTCCCGGCAGTAACAGTTCGCCCCAACTTGGCCCACAAGCTCAGCGCTCTACGGACTGTAGAGCCCAGATACGTTCCTGGATTCGCCGCGCATGCGCGAGCTTTCCCGTACCAGCTAACAACACTGGGGGCGATGTGGATCTGGCGCAGTGGCAACGTTTACTGCCAACTGGTGACACTGATTCAGGCGATAGAGGGGAATCGGTGCACGGTGGAGGGGGTCGCGAGGCGCCGGCGGGGAAGAGGTTGCCCTGGCCTGAACTAAATGGCGAAACGTCGCGGGATAAACGATAAGTGATTTCGCGACGAGCTGCACAGTGAAAAAATTACGAGGCCTCGCGTCACATGATGTATCCGTGAACTGTCCACACGTGTCGCTGATAATTCGAACGCTGCTTGAACGCCTTGTGACAGTAACGGCAAAAGTGTCGCGGCATTTTCCCGCACTCCTCCCGTAGGTGTCGATTCAACGTGCTTTTGTTCGTGTAAGAGCGGTCGCACTTGAAGCAGGGGTACGGCTTCTGGAAATCTGGCGCGTCGCGTGCCGGGTTTCTCAGGTACCTGGTCTGACCTGTAATCAGAATCGGAACACGGTTAATTGATTGCGCAACCGGGGGCAACCGATTCTTCGTCAATCAACGATGCGTTAGATCTTCGATCGAGAAATAATACCATCGGAGCGTCTCTTCACGGTATCATTGGCAAAAGCGTACAGGGAACGTGGTATTCTATTTCTTTTCGGCGATCAAAATATGTTGAAAATATAATGTGAATGCGTGTACATACATGTATACAGGGAGGTCGCTAACACAGTTTTCGAACATAGATTTTGAAGACCCATAATCTGATGTTACTAATTTTTTATAGCTGCAGGCGTCCAGGACACGTGTAGGTCAACTCAGTTTTTTAAAAAATGGAACTGTTTGATTTTTTTTACCGACAGTGTGTTTCAGGACTTATTAGCAAGGTTATTCAAGGTCGTTCAAGGTCGTGATTTTCTACACTTGTACTGGCAGCGACTAGTTTTCATTGCAGTTGACTCTGAGCGACCTTGGATGACCTTCACGATTGTATTCGTCTTGAGAGACACTATCGGAATGCAAATAAAAAACCGGTGACCTTTATATCTCCTTGACGCCTCCCATACAAGAAGTTAGTGACATCAAATCATCTTCTTCGTGTCCTGTTTTAAATGTCCCACCCTGTAGACACACATGGTAAAAATTTGTATTGTCAATATATTAGGTCGTTCGATTCTCGGTAGCAAGGATGATTCAATAGTCGGCGAAGAACTTAGAAGTGCAGAGGTATTTCGACGTGAACCAAACAGTCGACAGCAGAATAGAACATTTTCCGACGAAGTGAAAATATAAAAAAAAGCGTAAAAATTGCGAAATCAAAGGTGCGATAAATATATGAATCTTCTATGTAATCTTCCGGTCGACGATCTCTTCAGGGATGCTTGGAACGGCTGGTCTTGAGGAAGAAGACGGAAACGCTGACGCCAGAATGTTCGAGGAATGTCAGACACACGTTCAGAGTGTTTACCCTTGCAGTTACAATTTTATTACGCGTACTTCGATAGTTATAATAAAATTATAATAAACTACAGTTACGCGTTGCGAAACTAGAATTACGTATAACCAAGGCCTCGGCGAACATTTCATTTTACTCTCTTCCAGAATAACAATTAGTCAACGTATCACAGAACATCCGCTTACAGAATGAAATTTCTTAAAACAATTGTACAATCGTAATTTTTCACTGTTTCCCCCTCTCCTCACCACCCCTTTCTCTCTCTCTCTCTTTCTCTTTCTTCGAACATGTTTATTCTTTCATATACTTTTGTAAATCGCCACGCAATATCACAATGAAAATGGGGTTTCCCCCGTAAAAACCGTCCCGCACTTTCTTTTTATTTGTTGTTCCAGAACGAATAACCCGCTGGTCGCTCGACAATAACGAAAAACCTTTTCAAGAATTAAGACTCGGTGGGGGAGACGCATTTTCTAAAAAGAGCTGTTCCGTAAGAAACTGTCGCGAGGTTTGCCAAGCCTTATCCGCTTAATCGCTTAACTATGTTTACCTAGGTGAGGAACGTCGATAAAAGTAGTATGCTGGACTGTACGTAAATCAGAAGAAAAATAGCTAAATACGGCGTGAAGCTGTACGTGTACGTAAAGAAAGCGAAAAGTGCAGTAGGGGTTGATTCACGCTGCCCGTCAGGCGAACCACATTCATTCTTCCGGCGAAATGAATCTCTCTGAGAAAACAACCCCGACCATCGAGGACCTCCCAAATTTTCTTGCTCGCACATTAAAAATGTCTACGCTGTCTCCAAAATACTCAGGAAACCTTGAACGAGTCCCGAGGTCGTTTCAAGGTTATCCATGATTTTTACAAGATCTTTGTTCACTTGTTGCCTCCCTTTGGAGCAACAAACGCGTATTTTCGATAACAACCACGTGTAACGTAACAAAGCTTCTAACAAATTCAGTCAATTTCTTATTTTACGATTGCCACATTAAAGCCACGACAGGAGGCCTAACCTCTACTTGCTGTTGGTTCCTCGAAACCAATCGTCAGCCACAATAAAACGAGAACTTCAACGAAAGTTAAGAACGACTGTTCGAGTGTTAACTCTCGTGTACTGTGGACACCCTTAGATCCGTTCTACACGTTAGAGAACTGTATAAGTAAATTGTACATGCGCTGTCTATAGTTACACGTAACTATACCTACACTTAAAGAATAACATATATATCCCTGGACGTGTTAGAGTTAACCCAACGTAAGTCAACGATTACCAAAAATAGCGGTTACTTAAAATTAAATCGTACACGAGGGTTAACCCTTTGCACTCGGAGCTGCTTCGACTGGAAAATTAAATTTTACCAACATATTTTGAATGGTGAGTCGCCGCTCGAGAGTGCTAAGGGTTAACGATCACTCCCTTCGACCCTTCAAGCTCTCCGTAAGTGATCTTTAGATTGCGGATCATTGTGCAAAATAAAAATTGCTCGAATTTTTTCGGAAACAAAATTGTATTCTTCTTTGTCCTTGAATATTTTTAACATGTCCACCGCCTTGCATAAAATGCATCGAATCCGCAGTCTAGTGATCTTCGATCGTCGTCTGATCACGAGAAAATAATTGTTTCTTGGAGTTTGGAGGGTCGACGCTCGCCTAACGGATAACGTGAATCAGTCTTAAGTCGCGTACGATTCATAGTCTCTTCTCGAGAAGGTGCTTCAAGGACGCGATGGAAACTGTATCTTCTTCGACGGTGAAGGTTCTTCGTGATGGTGGCCGGCCTTGTTCACGGATCAAGGAGGAAGGCGCGTCTGTGGATGGTCGAATTGTGGCGTTGGAAGTTAGCCTTCTGCTTGAACCCCTTGTCGCAGATGCTGCAGATATATTGCGGCGGTTTGCCACACTCGTCGTGGAGGTGACGTTTCAGGCTGCCCTTGTTCCTGTAGGATCTGCCGCATTTGTGACAGGGGAACGGCTTCGGCAAGAAATCTTGGCCCCGCAACGACGAATACCTGCTCCTCGAGCAACTACCTGCAATTTAGAGGACGAAACAGCTCGGTTACTCGATCGAATCACGGCTAAAGCTTGTGCGCGAAGACGCTTATCCATAGAACGGATCTTCAATGATGCTGATGTTCAAGCTGATGATCCAAGTCGTCGCTAGAGCAACGTCGAAGAGAGACGCGGCTCTAGCAACGACCAGTATCGCTCAGGGGCGCCTCGTGTGTGTTTACCAACCCCATCGCACCGCAGCACTCAATTTATCTTCGACTCTAACCAATTTACGCTTATTTCTGAATTAAAACAATACAGTTGGGGACAGTATTAAGTGAACGCTCTTAAAAACCGCATAACTTGTTTAAAAATTGCTCCGAAGGACTTGGCATCTTCCTAAGTTGTTGACCCACTAGTTTGCTAGAATTATACAAAATTTAAAAAATTATATTTTTCCAACTTTTCTATCTGAGCCTGTAATGATAATTTAATAAACGCGTTTTGTAGATTCCGGTAACTTCCATGCTTACTGAAAGTTTTATCGAGATCGGTCGACATTGCAACGAGCTACATGCGTTTAAAGATCTTAAGGGTGAAAGTATTAAAAATGGTTACGTGATTATCTTTAAACGTTTGTAGCTCATTGCAACATTAACTGATTTTCAGTGTGCATACAAGCTACCGGAATCTACAAAACGCATTTTTTAAATTATATTTTACTCATTCTCTGGAAAACTAGTCGGTCTAAAAAAATTCAAGTCCTTTGAATCAATCTTAAACAAGTTTTAAGTGTCCACTTAATATTGTCCCCGGCTGTAAATGGAGGATAAATAGAGCTCTACGGCGCGCCGTGTCGCGGACGTTTTCTACTCGGTAAAGTCTGTGATTGCGGGCCCCCGTGAAGGTATAATTCGAAAGAACGAGAGAATGATCGATTCGAGGGAGCCCGGTTATACCCCAGCGAGTGAAGAGGTGCTTTCGGTAGATCTTCAGTGATGACGCTGATCTTCGAGTGACGAACGGATAGATAAAGAAATAATGAAACGTCGCGGTCAGCGATCGGCTTGTTACTTCAGGTACTTTATTTTCAAGAATAGTGAGCCGGCGCCGCACTGGATTCGAGAGACTCGCGAAGCTTCGGAAACAACTTCGCGAGCCTTTCTCAACAGACAATTCGCGGTATCTTCGAGCTCGTCGTTCAGTTCTTCAAGCCGTGGACGCTCGTGATGTGTCGGTGGAAGTTCGACTTCTGTTTGATGCCTTTGTTGCATACGTGGCAGATGTACCGCGGATTCTTGCCGCACTCGACCCGCACGTGTCGCTGCAGAGTGTCCTTCCGCGAGTACGACCGTCCGCAGGATTTGCAGGGATACGGTTTTAGGTGGTGGTGCTCGTTCTTTCGGTCCCGTTTGTGTTCTGCAATCAAAAAGGATGCCCGAAGGCGGACAGTCAAGTCTCGTTGAATGAAGTTAAGTAATTACAAGGATCGCGCTAACTCGGTGACAATCACAGACATCAAGATTCCTTAAAACGATCGAACACAAGATTTCGGCTGCTTCTCTTGCATCGAACGTTCTCAAACTTTTGGAGATTTCCGACGCAAGCGAAACAAGCCGACGCTCTTTGACAGGCTTGCCAAGCTTCTTCCTTGCAAACTGGAAACCATCGACGTGATAAAACACTTGACGTCTTACCTGCTCCTCTCGGCCCCGATTCCCATAGAGAACTTTTTCGAGTTGGCTCTGGAAGCAACACAACAGAACAAGAAGAAACCACGATTAAAATATAACAATAACAGAGTCGAAGAACATTTATTGTTAAGCATCCAGGTTAAGTGACTGTACAGGTTCATCCAGCTCGTGGCAATTAGAGTCCGCTTACAATCTTCAGGATTGTACACTTTTTCGATAGAAAATAAATATAAATTCGGTGCGTTGTGTTCAATTCCTCGTGAAGTTGCCACGAAAGATTGTCGACGAATTCAAAAAATCCATGCCACACCTTGCCCTCGTGAAGAGTTGCGAAGGATTGCCACGGATTTGGCACGGTCCTGGCCAAAATGGCCGCGTCCTGCTCGCAAAGTGCGATTCGAACGACTCAGGGGAGCTGGCTTCAAAGAATTTTGTGCATGTTCGTCATGTGATACGTGAGATGATGTTTCCGTTTGAACCTCCGGCCGCAGACGGTGCAGCCGAACTTGGGCTCCGTTCCGCACTCGTACCGCATGTGCTTGTACAAAGAGTCGCGTCTGGTGTATTGTTTGCCGCAATTGCCGCAGTAGAAGGTCTTCGCGATGGGTTGTATCCTGGCGTAACCTGAAAACGAAACGGACATTGATTAGAAACAGAGTGCTCGGATAAATCCCGCACAATATTCTGAAACCGGAGAAGAAACGATGAAACAAAAAGGGGAGAACGTGCCGAAGAGGACGGATCTACGAGCTGAACGTTCACCGTTGATCGTACAATTTTATTCGACAATAGTACAGCTGTCTCTAACGGTGTCGTCAACGCGAACACGTTTCACTGATACGTTAACATGAGAGCCACGTGCGGCCGGTCCAACTGATGGATAGAGGACATGTGTTTCATTAAATGATGCTTGTGCATGAATCGATAACCGCAAACTTCGCAAGAGAACTGCGGCAGTTTCCCGCACTCGACGCGTCTATGTTTGAAAAGCGACTCCTTCCACTTGTACGTTTTCCCGCAGCCCCCGCAGACGAATCGTCGTTTCGCCGCGTTCTCCATCTCGTGGACCAACGCCGGCGGCTGCTGTCGCGATCGACCCCCTCCATCTGCAAAATGTCGCAAACAGAAAAACACATTTGTAAATCTCGATCGAGCTTTCGTCGTTTGTTCGCGGCTGCTCTAAGGATCGCGGACGGAAGGTTTGTCCGATTCTCCTGAAACGATTCGCAAAAGGTTCAACTTTCGATTCTCTTTTCCCACAGACTCGTCAGTTTATTTCGGTTCCGAATGAAATCGACTGCGGGCACACCGGGCCAATAAATTACAAAAATAACACACGTCGCAGTTCGTTCGTGAAAAAATCACTCTACGGTGAATGTTCCGTTTCTGCGAAGCGCTTTTCGCGCACAGAAACAAAACGGAGTACAATTGTTCGGGAGCTCTACTAGAAACACTCGACGGGAACCACAGTTCGATTTTCAACAGTTTGTATAGTCCGGATTTCTCGGGTCTTTCAGACGACAGCTTTTCAGGTGCTGCGTCACGTGGTGTTTGTGCTTGAACATTTTGCCGCATTGCGGACAGGGGACGTTCGGCATTTTCCCGCATTCGTATCGCAGGTGTCGATCGAGGGAGCTTTTCTGGCTGTAGATCTTGCCGCAATTGCATACGTGCTTCTTCAGGTTGATCGTTACCGATGGCGACAGCTCGAAGCCCTCCAGATGGAATCTCTCGTCCTTCAGGCTGAACAAGGCCAGCTCGTCTGAAATCAGAAATCGTTTGATCTCGTTAAACATCTGCCGGCTCCTGGTAGCGTACAGTGTCACGAGGTTGCTTAACACGCATTGTCTTCTTTCTTCTGCGACAGGATTTACATTTACAGGGTAGACGTGCCTGGTTTTTTTCTGGAACCACAAGGTGGACTAGAACGAATGGTAAAGGGTCTGTCTTTCGATAAGAGCGATAGAACTGAAATAAAACGAGAAATACGAAAGATTATCTAGTACTCGCTTACTCACTGCTGTAGTTGAGCAAAGAGTGAATATTATAAGTTATCATTTTTAACATAAGAAACTGTAATAGTTCACAAAGTATTATTTGCAGCTTAATTACGAATATACAATTACGATAAACAGACGACAATGTCGTAATAACATTACACGCAACAACCGATCAGAAAAGTATGAGTTACGATTTACTATTTTACACAGTCCTAAATATGCAGTATTTTCAGCCCCTGGGCTTATGATATCGTGTCACTCTAATAAATCTGTGTGCTATTAATTTCCTTTAAATCGAATTAAAATTCTAGTTTGGTTTCGTTAATGTACAGAGGTGTAAAAAGTAATGGTCATCCGTCTCAGGGGTGACACCTCTGGATCGGTGGACATTTGTAAATGAAACTTGCTGCAAAATTGTTTATAAAGGTAATTATTAAAGTTTGTTTTTACATCAATAACTTCTACTCATGGAGAGGAGAAAAAGTTTGGAAGGAGCAATATGTCGCCAACAAATAGTTATTGAGACAACTATTTACTAACTATTTACTATTTACTAACTACGACACGTGGCTCCTTTCAAACTTTTTCTCTTCTGGATGAGTGGAAAGTGTTGATGTAAAAACAAACTTTAACAACCATTTTCTTTGTTATAATTACAAATGTACACGATCCAGAGGTGTAGATTCATCCCTAGAATGACTATTACTTTTTATACACTCTTACAGCTATTGGGGAAAATATACAGGGTGAGTCCGAAGAAACAGAACACCTAAATATCTCCGTTACTTTTCGTTGTACAAAAAAACTTCTTAGGACAAAGTTACACTGTTTGAAGGGCCACATGTAACGGTGTAAGGGAAAAAATTTCAAGTTCATTTTTTTACAAAATTTCAAGGTCATTGATATTTTTTTAAATGGAATGAGGTATTTTTTAATACATCAATCGATGCAGCTGGATATTCGTTATAAAAAAGCACTAACCCATGTATGTCGAAAAGTGAGTAGTTAAGGAGATATTTCAATTTAAATAACTATAAAACATCATTAATGTCGTACTAAGACGTTAGCGTTTACTTGCTAGTGTAAATTGAAGAGTTGAAATTGAAAAATTGACGTTGAAAATGAAATTGAAAAATTGAAATTGAAGAATTGAAGTTGAAAAATTGAAGTTGAAGGGTTGATATTAAAATTGAAGTTGAAATGGAAAATTTGATGTTGAAATTAACGAAATAAAATTGAAAAATTGAAGTTGAAATGAAAGAGTTGAAATTGAAGTTGAAATGGGAGAATTAAAATTGAAGTTGAAATTAAAGTTGAAATGGAAAAATTGAAGTTGAAAATGAAATTGAAAAATTGAAATTGAAGAATTGAAGTTGAAAAATTGAAGTTGAAGGGTTGATATTGAAATTGAAGTTGAAATGGAAAATTTGATGTTGAAATTAACGAAATAAAATTGAAAAATTGAAGTTGAAATGAAAGAGTTGAAATTGAAGTTGAAATGGGAGAGTTAAAATTGAAGTTGAAATTAAAGTTGAAATGGAAAAATTGAAATTGAAAATGAAGTTGAAGAGTTGATATAGAAATTAAAGTCGAAATGGAAAAATTGATGTTGAAATTGAAATTGAAGAGTTGAAATTAACGAATTGAAATTGAAAAATTGACGTTGAAAATGAAATTGAAGATTTGAAATTGAAAAATTGAAATTGAAGAGTTGAAGTTGAAAAATTGAAGTTGAAATGAAAGAGTAGAAATTGAAGTTAAAATGGAAGAGTTGAAATTGAAGTTGAAATGGGAGAGTTAAAAGTGAAGTTGAAATTAAAGTTGAAATGGAAAAATTGAAATTGAAAATGAAGTTGAAGAGTTGATATCCAAATTAAAGTCGAAATGGAAAAATTGATGTTGAAATTGAAGAGTTGATATTAACGAATTGAAATTGAAAAATTGACGTTGAAAATGAAATTGAAGATTTGAAATTGAAGAATTGAAGTTGAAAAATTGAAGTTGAAGGGTTGATATTAAAATTGAAGTTGAAATGGAAAATTTGATGTTGAAATTAACGAAATAAAATTGAAAAATTGAAGTTGAAATGAAAGAGTTGAAATTGAAGTTGAAATGGGAGAATTAAAATTGAAGTTGAAATTAAAGTTGAAATGGAAAAATTGAAGTTGAAAATGAAATTGAAAAATTGAAATTGAAGAATTGAAGTTGAAAAATTGAAGTTGAAGGGTTGATATTGAAATTGAAGTTGAAATGGAAAATTTGATGTTGAAATTAACGAAATAAAATTGAAAAATTGAAGTTGAAATGAAAGAGTTGAAATTGAAGTTGAAATGGGAGAGTTAAAATTGAAGTTGAAATTAAAGTTGAAATGGAAAAATTGAAATTGAAAATGAAGTTGAAGAGTTGATATAGAAATTAAAGTCGAAATGGAAAAATTGATGTTGAAATTGAAATTGAAGAGTTGAAATTAACGAATTGAAATTGAAAAATTGACGTTGAAAATGAAATTGAAGATTTGAAATTGAAAAATTGAAATTGAAGAGTTGAAGTTGAAAAATTGAAGTTGAAATGAAAGAGTAGAAATTGAAGTTAAAATGGAAGAGTTGAAATTGAAGTTGAAATGGGAGAGTTAAAAGTGAAGTTGAAATTAAAGTTGAAATGGAAAAATTGAAATTGAAAATGAAGTTGAAGAGTTGATATCCAAATTAAAGTCGAAATGGAAAAATTGATGTTGAAATTGAAGAGTTGATATTAACGAATTGAAATTGAAAAATTGACGTTGAAAATGAAATTGAAGATTTGAAATTGAAAAATTGAAATTGAAGAGTTGAAGTTGAAAAATTGAAGTTAAAAAATTGAAGTTGAAATGAAAGGGTAGAAATTGAAGTTAAAATGGAAGAGTTGAAATTGAAGTTGAAATGGGAGAGTTAAAATTGAAGTTGAAATTAAAGTTGAAATGGAAAAATTGAAATTGAAAATGAAGTTGAAGAGTTGATATCCAAATTAAAGTCGAAATGGAAAAATTGATGTTGAAATTGAAATTGAAGAGTTGATATTAACGAATTGAAATTGAAAAATTGACGCTGAAATTGAAAAATTGACATTGAAATTGATGTTAGCATTTACTTACTTGTGTAACGTCTTAGTACGACAGTAATGGTGTTTTAGAGTTATTTAAATTGAAATATCTCCTGAACTATTAACTTTTCGACATACATAGGTTAGTACTTTTTTATAACGAATGTCCAGTTGCATCGATTGATGTATTAAAAAATACCTCATTCCATTTAAAAAAATATCAATGACCTTGAAATCTTGTAAAAAAAATGAGCTTGAAAATTTTTTCCTTACACCGTTACATGTGGCCCTTCAAACAGTGTCACTTTGTCCTAAGAAGATTTTTTGTACAACGAAAAGTAACGGAGATATTTAGGTGTTCTGTTTTTTCGGACTCACCCTGTATACCCAGTCAGCCAGGCCTGCCTCGAGCAGAAATCCAGGACCGAGCGGCCAGCATTGTGCCTGAGCAGTTTCTGCCAGCAGAAAGTAGATGCCCGTCTAAAATCGAGCATTTAGTTTACTGGGTATATGTATAGGTTATGTGGAAGGGTGACTGGTGTGGGCGATAAACGAGAATAACCATTGACGGTGAAACCGTCCGCCAAGAGAGCGATTTATTAAGAAGCTCTAAGCAGTGTTCCGATATTGCCTAAGATTTTTCGTACGATGGATGGCCGCTAGAGGCGCTGCGCGGAAAAAACAGTAACGTATCTATGATGACGAGGTAGTGGAGCCCTGCGCCCTGCGCCTTGAGACTGTTATATTAGCGCGAAAGTACCGAAACAATCTGTTCCGGACAAACAAACTTCAGGACGTGTCCTACAAGTTACAAAATATACACAAATACACATGTTATACATTAATTTTTCAGAATCAAATCATACAAATCTTTTCAAATTCTGCGGGGTGCTCAAGGTACCCCATTTTATCGAGAATCTTACATTACTGAGGTTGGCAGCGCCTCTAGCGGCCATCCATCGTACGAAAAATCTTAGGCAATATCGGAACACTGGCTCTAAGTACTTAACACTCCGAGCGTCACTGGCAGAGTGATCTCTCAGGTAAACTCTAGTCCCAAGGACACCTTGTTGCCAGCGTGTTCGCTACTTGCACCCCTAGGTGCTCTGCGTTTTTCCCTGGATGATATTCCCTTATTCGATTCCCTTATTCCTTACACTGCTTTATTTTGAAGTACATTCGATGGCGTTATACATGAAATATCATATAAATCACCACCACAATTGCGTTTGGTGGAGTGAATACGACAAATCCAATTTGAAATTTGAGAAATGCGACTTGACGCCATTAAACTTTTTCTTGTGGAGCCATGATAAGTCTCTTGTTCATTCCAATAAACCACAAACTGTTAATGATCTTAAAGCAAACATAATTCGTGTTATCGGTGAGATACGACCTGATTTATGTGCCGGAGTCAGTGAAAATAGGGTTTATACAGAGTGTCCCAAAATTCGTGAACTTCTCGAAAGGGGGTGGTTCCTAAGATCATTTCAAGCGACATTTTCCTTTGCAAAAATGTTATCCGCGGCTTTGTTTAGGAGTTATTAACGAAAAACACGGACCAATCAGAGCGCGACCTAGACGCGAGTTGCCACAGTCGGCCAATAGACAGTTGACGCGCCGGGGCGACTGTGGCAACTCGCGTCTAGGTCGCGCTCTGATTGGTCCGTGTTTTTCGTTAATAACTTTTAAACAAAGCCGCGGATAACATTTTTGCAAAGGAAAATGTCGCTTGAAATGGTCTCAGGAACCTCCCATTTCCGGGAAGTTCACGAATTTTGGGACACCCTGTATATTGTATTTCGTGTATAAAATAAAGCAGCGAGTACTGGATTATCTTCCGTATTTTTCGTTTTATTTCAATTCAAAGTTCTAGCGCTCTTATTGAAGGACCCTTTCGTAGGCCCGGCCTTGGACGTGGGGGATTTCGGAAGTAAGATCATCAAAGATTGTTTGTTTATAACGTACAGTTTGTAATTGTTCTGAAAAACTTAATGTCGCGTTGCATCCCCGAGAAACATATAATCGTAGAAAAGAAAACATTTGTCTTGTTGTAACTGTGTTGGAAGAAAATGAATACAGTTGAAAGTGCTTCCGAGGAGACACTCTCAAGGGCTACAATGCAGCTTGGTGACGTGGCGCAACCACAAAACTAGCTTGTTCGTTGCGAATGAACATTTCTGACAGCGATAGTCGGTGCCGCACTCGTTCTTCTGGTGACACACGATTGAGAACTGGTGTTTGAAGCGGCGTCCACAATGGCAGACATAGCGACCTGAAAAAGAAACAAAGTAAGCGTCAGTACGAAGGAGACGACACTGTAATTTGTCCACGCTGATGCGAATTCGCAGCGACATTCACCATTCCGACGAACCAACGCGCCCAGAAAAGATCTTTGGTGACGACACATTGACGAGACGATCATGCAAGGTGTTTTGGAATGGAGGATTCTGGGACGACAAAATGGTGAAATTGTTAAATAAACATCTCCCTTGCGAAGATTCATTTTCGGGAAAACTCAGTCTGGAAATGCGGATCTCTATGCATTGATAACATAACCTGAAACGTAGAATTTAAAGCAGTGGACATTTCAAAAAAAATTAAGAACATCGCCGTATTCGTTTCAGCTGGATAAAATAATAAAAGAAGAAAGATATTTTTATTTAGTTTCTCCATATTCATAAATCTCCAAGCTGAATTTCCTCTGAAACGGAAGTTCTCGCCAAAGAATTTTATCTCTCGCGACAAATGTAAGATTTGAAAATGAATGGCGAAGAGCGAGGAGAAGAGATTGTCGCTGAATAATTAAATTCAATTATTTATTATTCGTCGAGTATCCTCGCTAACACAATGGTTATCAGTGATACACTCACAATGGTAATCGTAATTTGAAATTCGCAGAAAATCAGAAACCATAAAGAATATGTCGAATATGTAACACCGCTCGATCTCTCCGTTAAATGTACATTTTCTCACACGTGTTTACTTAGATGAATAATAAATATTATGCAATTATAGTTTGTTTTGTTTTTTTTTGTTGTTTTCGTTCTCTCCCTCACTCGTGTACAATATTAGTCCTTCTACCCAACATTTATAATCGTTGCCTGTACCTCTGAAGTCCCCCCACCCTCAAAGGGAAGGGACAAAAGAAAAGAAAAAATGTCAAACGCTTACGTGCTAATTATTATCATCGATCTCTTTGAAAGCAAGAGGTATCTCCATTTACGGAATTCGTAATCGAACTTCCGGTTTCGTCCATCCTTCATTTCTCTCGCGACGATCCGGGGATCGTCGGTTTTTCTACATCACGCAACGCACATTGTAATCGATATTTTTATTTATATACACAGTACTACGTGGGTGGTGTTACTCTGTACTCGTGTGCACGCGTTTGTAGCAACAATATTCCGACACTCCTAAGAACATGATCATTTGTTTAATGTTGGACCTTTTTCGGAAGTTAGTCTCTTTCTTCCTCGTTAGAATGACTCCAAACACGATACAGTTACGATTACAATTACTCGCGCAATAAACGAAATTAAGAATTCGTGTACCTCTACCGTAACTGTTAATCGCTTGTTACACAAGTAATTGTAATCGCAATTGCATCGTGTTTTTTCAAAAGTCCAAATTGTTCAAACTTCTCAAAAAAATCCGAGTCGGACGGTCCAATATTAAAAAATTGACGATCCTGAGTGGTTACAGGGTGGCCAACAGAAAGTTCAACGTGATTTCTTCGAAGTTTTCGAAGACTCAATTTTTTAACAAATTTTACATTCAATAGTTTAATACCTTCTCCATTGGCACAGTTTTTTTTTCGTCCAATGTGTTTTTATTAAAAATATAGACTTCGATTTGCAATTTGTTATTAAACTATCCTTCGTAAGTGCGCAATAATTTCGGTGAAATAATACGACAACCACCCTGTACAGTTGCAGCTGTACAAACGTACACAGCGAGCCGCGTGACACAACGTACGTGTCTTACATTATAAAGTGGCTTCAAAATAATTCTATAGGCATTTGGTGTGCAACCATTCGCTGGCGCGAATGATAACTCGAGTATTGCATAGCTAGCCTCACTTATATTGGCACAAGGTTGCAAAATCAACGGAAGCGCGCCAAAAAGAAGTTCAATCGGACTCATTCGATGGATCTTCGCGCACACTAACAGTGTAGACTATAAAACTCCACTAAAATTACGTGTCTGTCCCATCTAAGATTCTCACCGGAAATACTTTCTTCAAATCTAATACTTCTACGTCAAATGAAAGCCTAAAACTATATTTCTTCTTTGGTAACGAATGCCCTGATACAATCCACAAAGAAACATTAAAAGTAAAGAAGGTATTCCAAGCGCAGTATTTACTCCGTAACTGTTAAAACTATTTCCCCACCACTTCCTTAATTTTTGATTTTTTTCAATGAAACTTTTTTCTGGTTAAAATGACACCAAACATGATACACTTCCGATTATAATTGCTCGTGTAATAAGCAGAATGAAGAAATCGCGTACCTCTACCGTAACTGTTAATCGCTCGTCTTACACAAGTAATTATAATCAGAATTGCATCGTGTTGGATGTCATTTTAATCAGAAAAACGAGAAGATTGCAGCGGCAATAGTTTCACCGACGTAGAACCAAAATTTTCGGGACAGTTACGGGAGGAATACTGTAGTAAAAATCAATTTTCTCGAGTTGCGTATATTCCCAGATGAGGATTCACGATCTTACCATCGAATAAATTCGACGAAACCATTTTCCAGCACCGTCTCAATCTCTTTGAACCCATTTCCTCTAATAGAACATCCTACATCGCGAACGGAAGTTGCAAAACGACTTCCACTCGCTCTAATTGTCGCTTCTACTTCGCTTTGCCCACGGTTGTCTCTGGTACAGAGTGGAACATGGTGAATTTGGCAACGCTTCATTGCCACATCACACGTTCCGGCCTGCACGAGAGGCGGCTGTGCTTTGCGATGTTAAACGCCTCGTAATAAATGTATACCTCTCACTTCGTACAAGTTTTGTGTTCAGTCTTTACGCATCTGTCTACTCTCCATCCGCGTGCTAAAATCCGGACCATCGTTCGACAGTTAAACGGAAGAAGGTTGGCGAACGCAGGCTTTCAATGTTTATTCGCTTAACCCTCAGCACTCGGAGTCGCCACTATAAAAATTGCTGTACCATTCTTCAAAATATTGTTTAGATAATTACGTCACTAGACTGCGGATGTTTATGCATTTTCCAATTTTTTCCAATTTTTTTTCCAATTTTTTGTTGCCTTCGTTGATCTAAAATAAATAAGAATTGTACAAAGTTCTATTTTAATTTTATATTCTTGCCTTCCTTGAAAATTTTCGAAAAGTTTCGCCCGTCTGGCCTGTTGTTGGGCTGTACTACTGAAATTTCGTGCCACCTCCTTCGCTGTCATACTTTTCTAGTGCAAAATTCAATTTTCGAGGTTTTTGAAAATTTTCGACCACCTGGCTTGTCGTTGACATGCACTACTGAAGTTTCGAAAAATTTTCGACCATCTGGCTTGTCGTTGACTTGCACTACTGAATTTCGTGCCACCTCCTTCGCTATCATGTTCTGCTAATACAAAATTCAATTTTCGAGGTGTTATTTATATCAACTTCATATCTACAACAAAAAGAAAGTCATGAAGAAATGTTTATAGGTTGTAGGTTTATGGTTTATAGGTTAATGTTTCAGTTGAAATATCTCCGAGTGCGAAGGGTTAACATCTCTCGTCGCGAACGTTCGTCGTTATTACAGCTGTCCGTTTGTCTCATTTTCGTTTAATTTGTCAATTTGTATTCCCCCTCGTTGGAAGACACGTTCTGTTCCCCTTCGCGGTTCTCAACGTAGTCGATCTGTATTTCCGGTATCGGACTGATCGAACAACGGTTTTCTTGTTTGTCTGTGTTGTTGTGTGTCTCGTCGACAACGCTAAAGATCTGCGCTCTAAAAATAATTTTGCGGTTCGAGAAAACGTATATGAAAAACGCGACGTCGATATAACAATAACATTCAGTTCACACTGATAACAGTAGCGACTCGGATCACATTTTAGGCACATGGAGGCGACCCGGAGAGTCGCCTTTACAAAAATGGCATCGAATTCTTTGGCACAAAGAAGCTCGCGAAGAAACGGAAGAGACTGGCATTCGTATCCGATACGTAGCCATTCGGTCCTAAGTTCGTCACGGAATTTACGTCTTAACACATTGACACCGTAGTGACACGTCGGTCTAGGAGCTACGCAGAGTCCTACCTTACCGACGGAACTCAATAAAACAATAAAACAGCGCCCACAGTCCCCCACCAGCATCCATCGTTACGAAAGTTAGGTTGGTGGGGCAAGCAGGCGTTGGGGGGCCCCTACCGTGCAGTGTTCCGATATTGCCTAAGGATTTTCGTACGATGGATGGCCGCTAGAGGCGCTGCGCGGAAAAAACAGTAACGTATCTATGATGACGAGGTAGTGACAATCTGTTCCGTGTCCTACAAGTTACAAAATATACACAAATACATATGTTATACATTAATTTTTCAGAATCAAATCATACAAATCTTTTCAAATTCTGCGGGGTGCTCAAGGTACCCCATTTTATCGAGAATCTTATATTACCGAGGCTGGCAGCGCCTCTTGCGGCCATCCATCGTACGAAAAATCTTAGGCAATATCGGAACACTGCTACCGTGCCGATCACTGATCAAATTCGACTAGAATTGCGGCTCTACTCTGCTACCCTTCACGGAAATAAATGTTCTGGCACTGTGCGAGTGTTATAGTCACCAATCCGGCTGTCAACGTGTTAAAGTGATTCGAGATCAACGAGGACGAGCACGTAGAAGCTGAGAGGTTAACAGTATAGCTTCGAAAGCCTCGTCGATCTATTTCCTCGTAGCCAATCAATAAATGTGATCGAAAGAGAAACAGATCGACGAGACGATCATGATTTCTGACACGAAAGACGGGTTAAATCGAGTGAGAGAATAGTCGAGAGATACCATATCGACGACCACCGAAGGAAAGAAGCGGTAGATCGTCGTTTCCAACAATCTATGTCTAGGTTAGGTTCGATCGAACAATTCTCAAGATTAAAGATTGAAGATTCTTTTAAAGGTAAAGGTTAGGCGAGAAAACTCCGTAGAATAGTTCGGGCACGAGAAATGCCCAAAGTGTGACAGAGCGAGACAGAGAAAAAGAGAGGAAAGCTACGAGAAAAATTTCCGAAAGATTTTTCTCCCTCCCCCCACCGCAATGGTAAAATACGCCTATGTCTACCGGTTAAATACCAAATTCAACGCCTCTATAGCGGCCCCTACACGGTCAATCAGGAATGACAGTCTGATTGATCAGTCAGACTGTCAATTCTGACTTCAATCTGCTACAATCACGAAGAACCTATCAAATATCTGGAAATTCGTCAGTCCATTTCATCAGTCCGTCAGTATTAATTTTTCACCATCAATCCGAATGTCAATCTTCGACGTGACTGTCATTCCGATTGACCGTGTAGGGGCCGCTTATGGTATTATCGATACGCTTTTCTTTTTTTTTTGTCGCTGACTTACGCTTGCCCGGTACGTGAATCATCGTCGGAGTTCGGGTTTTGACTAGAATTCTGTCACGGAGTAATTCTTTGTCGAGTCTTTGGTCCTTGATCGAGGATTTTCTCGAATTCGTTGGGTCTCGAAGGAAGCTCGTGTAGCGAAATTTACCGCGAGGATCGCAATGCGCCCCGTATTGTCCTCGATAATCAAAGGAATTATCGTGAGGTCGAGGTCACTTCCGAAGATACTGGTTATTGCACGTGGAGTCACGGGAAATTGCACGGGGCATCCCGAAAATGTCGTACTTCCCCGAAAGGATCTCCGAGGTGATATCAAGCAACTTTTCCCTTTACGAAAATACAGTAGCGGACAAAAGTTTAAGACCGCTCTGAAGAAGACGATAACTTTTTAAATATTGTACTATACGATTTGAACTTTTTTGGGAAGCTAGAGCAATTAGTTTACTAAAGGATGTGAAAAGAAATTTTTTCAAAAATTGCAATTGATCGGAATTGAAAAAATACTAAAAGTTGAATTTGTAACTTTTTTATGTGGGCCTATATTGAAAATTAAAAAAAATACGTTTTGTAGATCTGTGTCAATTTTCACGATTTATTGCCGAAAATCTTGAAAATCTGCAATTTCTACCATCTTTAAACGTTTGTAGCTCATTGCAACGTCGGCCGATTTTGACGACATTTTCAGAATACATTTAATTGACACAGACCTACAAAACGTATTTTTTAAATTTTCAATATAGGCCCACATAAAAAAGTTAAAAATTCAACTTTTAGTATTTTTTCAACAATTCCGATCAATTGCAATTTTTGAAAAAATTTCTTTTCACATCCTTTAGTAAACTAATTGCTCTAGCTTCCCCAAAAAAGTTCAAATCGTATAGTACAATATTTAAAAAGTTATCGTCTTCTTTAGATCGGTCTTAAACTTTTGTCCGCCACTGTACATATTCTCGAGGGAAAAGCTGCTTGAAGTCACCTCAGGAATCGTCTTGACTGTAAAGTACGCCATTACAATACCTAACTTGGTCTTGAATTCATTCGATCGTCGAATTAAGAAGGAACGGTCCTCTATTCCCAATTATTCAAATCGTTAAGTAACATCACTATAAATAAACAATGGATTTAGTCATACTCCACGTACATCAATCCAATAACATTTCTACCGTATTTTGCAGCCAACGTTTTACCATCATACGAACGAAAAATGTGTGAAATATCGGCCACATCGATTCGTATAAATAGTTAACATTATCACAGTGATCCCCGCGCGATAAAAATTCGAACTCGACGGATCCATCGGGCCGGCCAAACCGCGTGGAAAGACATGTTTCTGTTTCAACCGCGCTGTATACGATTCACAATTTTTATACATCGCTTGTAAAGTTACTATGCAATATGTATATGTCTATGTATACATATATGTATAATCTATTATATATATATAATATATATTTTTTTGATTCAAATATACTCTCTATTTCGGGTACTATAATGTTAGGTTAGCGGCCCCTCTTAGGCCTTTCTCTAAGCTAGACGATTCTACTTCAGACGAAAGGAACCAAACACGAAGTTGGTCGAACGAACGCGACGAGAACGAATACTCTCGAACAGGGTTGCCAGATTTTGCGGGAACAGGGAACCAGTCTCCTTACCAGCAGCTAAAAGGACCGGTTTGTATTGGGCAAATAGAGGTCAGGCTCTACAACGCCATCTTTATGTAACATTTATAAAGAGAAGAATAAACCATAACCATAACCTTACCAGCAGCTGGGCGAGGGACGCAGCGGTAAGGGGACTGGTTCCCTGGTCCCGCAAAATATGGCAACCCTGCTCTCGAATTCGATCGACCATTTCGCCGATCTTCAAACTACTCACAATCTCCGACAAAGGTAACGCAACTTCCGCTCCCGCGCGACTCAACTGTCCGGAACTCCCGCGCTTCGCGTTTCACTCGCCGAACAATTAAAAAAGCAAGGATGCTGGAAACCATCCGTTGGAACGGTCGCAATTGCTCGACACGGCACAGCGAACTCTCGTAATTGAATTCTCTCAAGTTGCATCTATTCGATAATTTAAAGGCTCAATGTGAAAAATTGATTTTTCACGAATACTCTGCAGTTGAACTGAAGTTAGTACGGTAGCGCCTCGCTGATTGCACGAAACGTTGCTGCTGTGCACCGAACGAGACTTCCGCGCAATAAACGAGGTTCTACTGTATTTCTAAAGTCGAATCTCGCACTGCGTTGAGTTCTGTAATTATTAGACGGCGGATTTTTAAGCAAAATAAACATTTTCTACCTGAATTGCCAGAAAACGGAGTGACATAGAAATATATTTTCTCTCTTAGTATGTTCAATAGGCTGAAAATAAAATGTTAAAGTATTTATAATTCGTTTACTGTTTTAAATTACACCTACTCATTTTTGGGGGAGAGTTCGATTTCCGTGGCCCCTCGTTTTGAGGTTACATTTGTGTTCTTGGAGTTATTTCAAGAAAAAAATGTATATGTAACATAGTGTCAAATCGACCTGGTTTAGCCGGTAAAGTAGATTTCCTGTTTTTTATAAATTTGCAAGTATCTCGGTAACTATACGAAATATGGCAAAATATCAAGAGACCTTTTTTGTAGAAAATGAAATTTCCAACAATTTATGTCCTATGACATTTTTTTATCAGCTGCGCAGTTTCCGAGTATATTTATATTTAGGTGAAGTTGCAGAAAAACTGCCTCCGGTAAATATAGCTATGAGGGGACCCAACTCGGATGACCTTCACCTTGACGTATGTTGTCAAGGACAACATTTTGAACAACTTTTGTCAATGCATCTATCCGTCGCTCGGACTTAGTTTTCGAGATAATTACGAAAAAGCTTTGTTAAATTTTGGTTGCAACTGCAGTAAACTTTACGTTTAGGGAGGCAGCTCCTCACACAAACAATACCACACACACCCACCCAGTGTTTCTAAAAAGAAGGTCACTCATATATGTATAACGAAAGTGACAGACTACTCCTGGATTTTCGTATGCGTTTATTTTATTTTATTTTATTTTGAAAAATGGAATTTTAACATCATTTTAACGTTTTTTTATAGGAAATTCAATTTCCTACAAAAAAGGTCTGTTGATATTTTGCCATATGTCGCATAGTTACCGACATATTTGCAAATTTATAAAAAACAGGAAATCTACTTTACCGGCTAAACCAGGCCGATTTGACACCATGTTGATTCACCATCTTGAAATAACCTCAAGAACCCAAATATAACCTCAAAACGAGGAGCCATCCTCGTGCCCATTTTTGTCATAAATGCATAAGAGCAGAGAACTAATGTTTCAAGTCCGCTGTGCCTTGTCCATCAACAGGACTTCCGGTCGTCGCGCGGGAGAAACGGCCACGAACGAGGGATACTTATCTGACTAGATTCTCTGAACGTCACTTAAACTACAACTAGAGAGCTAGAGCCGGGATGCTACTACTGTCGGAGATTTTTCGTTGCACCGAGAACAATCGACTCGTCTCACTGTGAGAATCGAGGCGTCCTCCTATCTTTTTTTCGATGATCGCGCGACCTTAGACCGGTCGACGATCTTTACTGTACTCGACCATGATCGCCGCCATGTTGGTCGTCGATCAGTTCGATCAACGTACGGAACGGATGGAATTCCTGTTGCGAAACGTCCATCCTCCACTTATAATTAGTACAAAAATAATTGGGCGATTTAGTTACCCGCCGAGGCCTCGAAGGGACCCCGGAAATGCATCTTCCTACTGCTTGAACACCGTCATGGTCGATAATGCATTCTCCGCGTCGTTGTCCACAGTTCGAAATTAAATTACTCTGCACCGGCATTTTTGTCTCAGTTAAGGTTAAGTTTTCTACGCTGAATCGTCCGGGTAGAAATTTCGAGTTTCATTCGGAAATAAAGAAATTCTCAAATAAGTACTTCTCCAAGGAAACTTCAATGAATTGCTCCATTGTTGCAATGGACGTGACATCAGTGATGGTATTGTTGGCGCTTTTCGCGCGCATGCGCGAGTTTCATCAGGGCCGTATCTACGTCTACGTCCGAAAGTGGGGAACTATTGGGGGGAAAGTAGTGGGAGACTATATGGCGGGAAATTAGCAGGGCGACCAAGGTACCCGATCTTCGTACTTGACTGAGGCCGTCTGAGGCTAGAATCGTCGCGCATGCGCGTGAAAAGCGCCAACAATACCATCACTGCGTGACATTCGAATTTAGAAATTATAAACTGTGGACTGTAATGGGAAATAAAAATTGTATAAATTGCAAGACACAGGTCATTTCTTTCTCCAATTATTCTACTGAACTGAATGTAAGTAAGATTCTTAGATTCCTGAAATGTCTTCTTAGCAACCAGAAAAGTGTTGAAGCCCTCGTGACGCCTAACATCGACAACGCGAAACCTCACGTTTTCTTAGCTCGCCGCGTATCCGGCGGTCTCCTCGAGCCTCTTAAAATATTCAACAATACGTTTTACATCATATCCCCCTTTTTATACATGGTTAAACGGGGTCCAACAACGGCATTGTGCCACGGCAACGCAACTGTTCGAACAATTAATACGTTCTCGAAACACCGGGTGAGTACACTCTAATCGTCGTCGCTGCGTTTACAACGCGATGCTAAAGCAAAGTGGATTTTCACTGTTTCGCATGACGGAAATGTATTGTCACATGTATGCGGCTGTCTCGAATCGCGTCAATCAGGAACACACGGTTGCTATCGTTTCGATAAATAATTAAAAATCTCAATATCAGACGAAAGCGAACGCGAAAAACAAAAATAACGATTTTCTTGGAAGAACCCTATCGCTCCTGACACCAGCTATGCAGAAAGGGTTAAACAACATAGTGGTGCTAATTAATCTTTTTCAATTGTTCATAGACGGATCGAAGCAACTTCGGAGACTGTCGTTTGCCGATTGGAAATGATAGGAAATCGTTCTACAGGGTGTCCCAAAATTCGTGAAAATCCCGAAAGGGGGTGGTTCCTGAGACCATTTCAAACGACACTTTCCTTTGCACCAATGTCAGCCGCGACTTTGTTTAGGAGTTATTAACGAGAAACACGGACCAATCAGAGCGCGCCCTGGCCGGCCGCGTCGGCAAGCGATGGTACGCCGTGATATCGCAACGAACAAGAGTTTCTCGATAATGTGAATCCTCTCCGATTTCGATGAGCTTTGGATATGTTGTCAAGACCATGATTCTCAACAACATTCACTTTGGACTATTTGGCGGTTGGCTTTAGTTTACGAGATGATCGTAAAAAAAGAGAAGAAGCAGAAACTGATTGTATTAAAGACTCACTTATTCTGTCGTAAATCCATTTGCTGCTTCGAAATGTGTGTCACTGGGTCATTCGGTGACGAACTGCACAGATGTCTTCAGGTATACGGCAGTACCGAAAGGTAAGGGACATACGGCCAGGTCGACGAACTGCACAGCCGGTGGTAGATAGTAATAAGACCTAAGGGATGCGCGGTCAAGTCGACGATCCAGAATTTCACTTTCACTTTCGAATCGATAAATAATTCGTATGTTTATTTCACACAGATGCCTTGAAATTTTTCCACACTCACAATCACTGTTCACATTTGTCTACACACATAGTTATGCACTAATAATAATTGCCATATCCCTTGTACTGCTGCACAAATCGTAACAATCAGGTAATGCAATCACTAGACTGCGGATTTCATGCATTGGCACGAGTACGATTTCCGTGGTCCCTCGTTTTGAGGTTATATTGGCGTTCTTGGGGCTGAAGAAAAAAATGTATATACAGTAATTCTTCGATCGGAGTCCCAACACTCGTGTGTTGAACGGACTTGGGTAGCGTAGAGAGGCTATTTTTTTATGACTCCGTCGACCGCGCCGAGACTTCAAACGACGAGCCGAACATAGAGAAGGACAGAATGAAATAGGATCGCGTGGCCGAAGCGTGTCGCTGTCGCCGGAACAGTTTAAAGGCCCGTGCGTCATCACAATGAAACACCAAAATCTTAGCTTCTTTATTTTCTATGATATCATTATGGAACTTTCATCAACATATTCGTGGCATTTTTCTAATGCAAAATGATACCAAATACGATACAATTGGGCCAATATTTAGTAGTTTAATCGACGATGAAAGTTTGAACTGTGCCGGCGACGGCTACTGTTCGCGTTTCTTTCTCTTCAATACGCTCTTCTTCGTTGCATTCGAAACTTTCATCGTCGATTAAACCACTAAATATTGGCCCAATTATATCGTTCTTGGTACCAGTTTAATCAGCGAAACGCCAGGAATGAGCTAGTTAAAGTCCCATAAACCGATCATTAAAATTAAGAAGTTTGAGACTCCGATTCAGTCGAGTCAATGTGTGGTGTTCACACCGATATACCCGAGCCGAGATCAAACATCGCCGCCCTACGGCGCGGCGCAGCGTTGGCCGGCAGTGGAGTGAGTAGGCACTGGACTACGGTTAGATAGGCGACCCAGGACTCCGATTGAAGATTTACTGTAACATGTTGTCGAATCGGCCTGGTTTAGCCGGTAAAGTAGATTTCCTGTTTTTTATACATTTGCAAATATGTCGGTAACTATGCGAAATATGGCAAAATATCAACAGACCTTTCTTGTAGACGATTGGATTTCCTATAAAACAAGTTAAAATGGTGTTAAAATTCCATTTTTCAAAATAAAATAAAATAAAATAAACGCATACGAAAATCCAGGAGTAGTCTGTCACTTTCGTTATACATATATGAGTGACCTTCTTTTTAGAAACACTGGGTGGGTGTGTGTGGTATTGTTTGTGTGAGGAGCTGCCTCCCTAAACGTAAAGTTTACTGTAGTTGCAACCAAAATTTAACAAAGCTTTTTCATAATTATCTCGAAAACTAAGTCCGAGCGACGGATAGATGTATTGACAAAAGTTGTTCAGAATGTTGTCCTTGACAACATACGTCAAGGTGAAGGTCATCCGAGTTGGGTCCCCTCATAGCTATATTTACCGGAGGCAGTTTTTCTGCAACTTCACCGAAATATAAATTTTTTGTTGAAATATCTCCAAGAACGCAAATATAACCTCAAAACGAGGGGCCACGGAAATCGTACTCTCCCCCATGCATTTGTAGCAAACATGAGTAGGTGCAGTTTAAGACAGTAGAGAGATTAAAATAATTTCAAAACAACAATGTATTATTTTCAACTTCTCAAAATGATCACAGTAAGAATCAAATATCTGTCTGGCTCCTGTCCTTTGTAATAGCAACAGCCAACTTTCATTTTGCATGAAGATCCGCAGTCTCGTGATTAGTTTAAATATCACTATCAAAAACACAACTAATAGGAACCGTTAACTTTGAATTAACAAATCTTTGCAGATGTTCTCTCTACCGCGGCTCGAACGACACTGATTTTCTGCAAGATAGCGTGTCGAAATTCGATATGCACGCTGTAGCACGTTTACGAAAACGACGGCACGGTCAGACGAAAAACAGGATGCGAGAAGGACCGCTATAAGATTTATGGCAAACACATGTTTAGTTTTTCCTGCAGATTGGTACGTAGAGTCGATGGCACGGTGTATCATATAGGTGTTCTGAATAAGCACCTCTGTAAGGTTGAAGTTTTGTGGTAGATAGAGGTTAGTTCTCTGGTCGCCGCCAGATGGAATACTATTCATCCTCACAGTTTTCAGATGTCCATGTAGACTATGCTAAGGTTGTACCGTACATAACCTTAGCACGGGCTACATGGACACCATGGACACGCTGCTACGCACAATCTCATTCACACACGTACATGAAGACTGTGAGGATGCCAGATATGCCATCTAGCGACGAACTAACCTCTATCTATCACACCTTTCTGAGAGAAATCCGAACACCTATATAATACACTGTGGTCGATGGGTAACCGTTCGAAAACGTCATCGGTCCTTTTAACCAGCAAGGGGTAAAAATGTCAGGTCAGCGTAGCATCCCTATTGTCCTATACCTTCCTTAAGAAACTTTCTAAAAGAAGGGCAGACGGTCAGAATCATGGTCCGGACAACATATCCAAAGCTCATCGAAATCGGAGAGGATTCACATTATCGAGAAACTCTTGTTCGTTGCGATATCGCGGCGTACCATCCACACTCGCTTGCCGGCGCGACGGGCCAGGGCGCGCTCTGATTGGACCGTGTTTCTCGTTAATAACTCCTAAACAAAGCCGCGGTTGACATTGGTGCAAAGGAAAATGTCGCTTGAAATGGTCTCAGGAACCACCCCCTTTCGGGATTTTCACGAATGTTGGGACACCCTGTGCAGATTAATGCACGCTCTGCTCACCGATGTTATGAATAGTTGCTGCCTACCTGCGCCACTTCGATCACCGTCCGCAAACATGAAGAGCGTACACTATAATGCATAGAATACTAAAGCAACCATAGAACCAACTTTAATCTGGATCATCAAACCCAGTTACCTAATTTCAACCTCTCTCACCTGGTGCACAAGGTTCACCTTATTTTCAAGCACAAAGAATCAGGCTAGCGCCAGAGATTTGAGTCTCGATTTAACGAACGTGAGTATTATACGTGAATAACAAATAAACATCCAACTCGTTAAGGTTTCACCGGTAACGTTTCAAAGAATAGTAGAAAATCTGTACACGTATAAAAATCAATGGCAGTGTCGCCAGAAAGGGGAAGTGGAGGGGAGTACGGCTACTCCCTCTATGCCAGCGCTCGGAATTACTCGCTACGGTCGATTTTCGAAGGCTACGCCCACTCGACCAGGCCGCGCGTCTCGCTCCCCGTGGCGTCCTTAATTGGGAGCTCCTCCATAGTTGCTATTCGTGGCGCCTAAGAGAACTAGGACCGCCATGGGGAGTCCTGAAGTAATTCCGAGTCCTGTTCTATGCCGGAAGGAGGGAGGCGGAGAGTGGGTCTCGATCCGGCGACACTGAGCGATGAACACAATCAAGCTTCCGAGGTGAACGCTCACCAGGCGAGGAACGAAAGAAATTCTCGAAGAAAAGAAGAGATCTAACGTTTCCCCGATTCTCTGTTGATTCTGAGCCTCGCTCGCCTGTTCCTCCGTCCGGAGGCAGGAGGACTCTTCTTCCTTCAGGCTCTCTGGTTCACTGGGGTGGTAGATTGAGGCGGTTGTGGGACCACGTGGCGGTGGTTGATGTGCGCCTTCAAGTTCCTCTCGTACTTGGAGCTGAACGCGCAGTGGGGGCAGTTGAAGGATGGCGCCTTGCCGCACTCGTACAGCAAGTGTCTCTTCAGTATGTACGCGTTCTTGTAGCTTTTCCCGCAGCGAGAGCAATTGTGCCGTCGATCGTGACCGGACCCAGAGATGCTACCGATCGATCGGTTGTTGTTGGTGTTGGTGTTGCGAGAACCGTGTCGGGATGGACAATGGAGTCGGGCGCGTCGTTGCGGTGTCAATGGCGCCGGCACCTGACTGGCGCTAGCATTCGCGCTGCCACTGGTTGCGCGGGGCACGCGCCTCGTTCCGTCCGAATTCCAACCGAGGCTCGCGAAGAAACCTGCGAACAATCGAATCAGAGGTTTCGACCAGGTCGATTAGTAGCTCCCCAATCTCCGACGCCACTCTACGCAGATCGTTCGCTCGTTTAACACGACTGCTCTTTACAACGGCGCGGGCCATGCGATAAAAAAGAAAAACATTCAAGTTCTCAAGCTTAGCAACAACGAGCATGTCATCGGGATTAGGATCAACGGGGGACGATCAACTATCGTAACAAGGGGCCGGGATGTTTGTTATTCTTGGTGATTCTACTCGAGGAGGATCTCTCGGGCTGTCCTTCGCCGGAGGAGATCCTCGGGATCCTCGCGCGGATTTTGCGGGCATGATTCGCTAATGATGTAATCTTGTTCATTCACGGTTTCTGTACCTCCTGATATCGGTCTCCTCGATTGATCTCCTGGTTGAATGACACGGTCGCGGAGACACCTGGAACTCAAGAGATTCTATCGTTAATGATCGAGTTCAAACGCAGCCAGTTTTCAGGCCACAGGTAGTCCCTTGACGATGATGTTCGTGTATGATGACTAGACAGCGGATCTTTATGCAAAAGAAAAATATCCTACCTGATTTGCAACAAACTGGAATGAGATAGACATTGATTTCCTTTCTGAATGTATGCAATAGTATTTTTAAATTCTTCTAATGTTTTTACTGTTGCAAATTATGCATCAAATCCGCTGTCTAACGATGACGTACGGTCTAGATTTACTTTTGCGGTGCAACGGAGGACTTAAAGTCACTGGCAGCTGATCAGCTAAACGATACTCTTCCTTACGAAGAACTTCTTCGGATCGCGGAGCAGCCTCTTCATGGCGGGGACATGATCTTCTGGGACGACTCACCCGGAACACCTGCGAAAAATGAAGCTGGTCAGTATACGGAAACGTGGCGCTTCTTACCATGATCTTCTTCGTCCTCTTCGTCCTCGCGGACGCCTTCTTCAGCCGCGCGTTCCAACCCCGGGAAGCCTTGAGAAAGAGGTAGCGCCGAAGCACAGGGAACACAACACAGCGCACTTGCCTTTCTAGACTTTATTTTGCTCTAAATCGAATACAAGGCTCTCTACAAATTGACAAAAAAAAAAGAAGGAGGGAAACAAGCATTTTGGAATGTTCGAAAAGTCGAAACGATACGTGTACAAAGAAATGAAAAGGAAGCACAGTGGTAGAAAATAGGAGGCGAACGACCGGCCCGTCGATACGCGCGCGAAATCTCTCCGTCTCGGATTTCTTGCCAAGCGAGAAACGATTTGTATAGAAAAAGGCCCCGTCGACCGAAATGCCGGATGCCGATCGCGCGCGATGGACCGACCGGTTGTTCCACAAAGAAATTTTTACAAGCAAGCGACTTTCTTGTTTTTCTTCCCGCGATTCATCGAAGCCAATGAACGGCGGCGACGCATTCGTGTTGTGCTTTTCTCTCGCCATTTTGTTCTCCAACGCACAGGGCCGCGCGAAATGGCGGCCGTGTTGTTCGAATTCTCGGCGAACGACAACGCGTACATTGATATTTCGATTGCGTTCTCGGCGCTGTGTACATTCTCTCTCTCACTCTCTTTTGCTCTTTTTTTTCTCCCTCTTGTGTACATGTGCATGTGTGTGTGTCTGTGTGTACAGTGTCCAACATGCATGCGTATTGTCGTCGCGAGGAATAATAAGGATAAAAGCAAAAACAAATGATCTAGAAAGAATATCATTATCATCGTAGCGTATCATCGTTAATAATTATTGCTCTCTAAATAATAATAATATAAAATGGAGAGGAAAAAAATGTAATAATTAATAAATCATCGTTCGTTGGCAAATACATGGCGACAAAGAAGTTACGATTACAATGTATGTTTCGCGTTGAGGCGCTGAGCGGAAGTTGCGTTAGTTTTTCATAGTTGTTTTTCGTTTTTCAGTTTTTTTTATACGTGCTCTCTGTTCACTCCCGTTCAATCGAACCCACTCATTCTCCCTCGTTTATACATCTTTTTCTGTTTTCTTCTTTTTTTACGATTACTCCCCCCATTCTTTCCGCCTCTTGTGCTCGCATGCTTTCGATGTAACATTGCTCAAAACGTTCGCGCAATTCTCGCACTCGATTCAACACTCATTCGTGTCTCTGTCTCGCTCTCTTTCTCTCGATCGGTCATGCTTGCTTTCTCTCACACTTTCTCTCTTTCTCTCTCTCTCTCTCTCTCTCTCTCTCTCTCTATACAGTCGAGTACTGTGCTTGTACTAATTGTAAGAATATCGTAGTTAAGCTCGAGCACGGGATCCTCTTCGAGCAGACGCGGTGAATTTCGTTGGCGCCACTAATACTTTTGTCGCTGGTGAACGGTTCAGCATGATGGACGTTTGCGCCTGTGATCCATGGGACGCTCGCTCGAGTAAGAGGATCCCTCGGTCGATTGTTTACAGGACGCTCCAAAACACGCGGTCCAATCCCGAGCGACGGAGACATTGTGAAAAATCGCAGTACCCCTTCCGCCGGATGAAACGTCTGCTGGAGTGGGAGTGCACCGCCTGTTTTGAGACGGCCTGTACATTACGCAGCCTCGCGGCTCGGTAAATTCACTATTATTTATTACAGATAATTGTACTGCTTCTATTTTAATTAAAAAAAAACGAACGAACAAAGGATATAATGTAGAGGAACCCGAGTACCGGTGTACTCGACATTTAATAAAAAAGAGAAGATACAGATATGTAGGAAATAAAAATAATAAAAAGATAAAGGGGGGGATGGTGTGGTAAAAAGAACAAAAGTTGCGAGGAGGAAAGGAATAAATATAGAGATTGAAATAAAAATTAAAGAAAAAACGCGCAAGGGGAATCACATTACGGTTGTATCAGGAGTCGAGGATCTAAAGAAAGGAACAAATGTAAACGCGTTTAAAGGATGGTGGTGGTGGTGGTGTCACTATGTAGTTGTATAATATGGATCGACAACGAAGATGAGTACGTCTCTTAGCGGATATAATATTGGCAGTATAAAGGCGAGTGTGATCGAGATTTAATTCTGCTTCCTTCGGCGTAAATAAATAATTTCTAAAAAAATATCACTGGTCTCAAGATGTCCGCCGGGTGTCTGCAGCCACTGTATCGCTTCCGGTGAATTTCTGCCGGCTCTTACTTATATCGATCACGCGGACTACCCCCACCATCGCGCTCCAGACTCGCGCTAGGTGGCAGAGTGGGGGTAGTCGATTCTCGGAGCACTAATCGACCAAGGCCGATTTATTAGATGTTGCAGAAGTTCGTACCCGATTTTCGTAGATGTCGCAAAGTGTACTGTGCTGTTCTTTTCTAATTGTAGAAAAGAATGGTGACTATATACTTGATTTACAAAGCTGTATTCTTTAAAATTGAACCTTGAGTTTGATTTCGAAATCGGGCACGCACTTGTGCAATCATCTGTGACATTGGAATATCTGTTGACAAGTGTCTTCGTCCGCACAAATTTTCGAGGGCCCGGCAATTCATCGGAGCTGCGCGATTGTTCGTCTCTCGGTCCGCGACACCCGGCTAATAATACCGTAAAAATTCGTTCATAGCTGGATGCGCCCAGCGCCTCTTGTTTTCTTTTCTCTTTTCTTTTCGTTTCATCTATCCTAAATTCTAAGTCGTACTTGAAGGCACTTAACACAAGGCTCTCTCGGTTCAAAAAAGCTACGTCTTTTCCCTCGGTTAATCACCCCCGATCGTTTTGTTTTCTCTTTTTTCTTGTTCTTCTTTTTTGTCAAGACATCATCATCCCTCCCGAACGTTCGCTCGCTGCGCGAATAAGCTACGAAACGACTCCCTAACGGGTATGTATACATGTATATATATATAATTGTCTTAGTTTGGGCCTAGTGATCGAACATCATGTTAATCCGTTACCTTTCACCTCCCCTGCCCCCCTCTCCCTCCCCCGCTGTTTCTGGATGTTCGTTAAAAATCGTTCTCTCGCTGTAGCGTTCTCATCGATCGGTCACGTTGATCGCGAGACCGTGGTCCAAGAAAGCTGATCGCATTAAAATTCGAAACGACTCGTTTTTAGAATTGTCAACAACGCCAACGAATTTCGATAAAAATCTGTCGCAGTGCCTGACTGCGGACTTCTCGCTGAAAAATTTTTTATAGTACGATTATAGTACGATATATGTATATAATATATATGTATATAGTACGTTTCTTCTTTTCAACCCCCTGTTGTATCTTCGCTTAACTAGACTCGCAAAACACCGGGCGGTTAACGATAAAAGTACGGATCGTTGTAGTACGAAAAAAAAAACAAGAAAATCCTAAAGATAATGATAATTAATAAATTTCTCTTTCGTACGGGATGGCTCGCAGGACGTCGTGGCAAGGATTTGTTTTTCTGTTACACAGAACATCCGATTTGCGTCCCGTCCGACTCGCCTGTTCTCAGCTCGTGGCTCGAGCTGCTGCAAGTTTTCGACGTTGCCCGTCTATAAGTATCTTTTATATAAATTTTATATTTTAGTTTTACTCTCCTTATCACCTAAATATCCGCCCTGTTCTTCTGACGCGACCCGTCGAAGGACTTCGATCGGTTTTCGTTGGACCACGATCCTGTTTCGCATCACTTTCGAATTCTTCTGTTTGCTTCTGGAAGATCCAGAAGAAATGGTTCTCCTCGACGTTCACGATTCTCCGTACTTTATCCGCGGGCGTGCCTTTGAAGGAGAAAGTCGCGGCAAGGAGACACGGAGTTCAACTGTGATTTTTTAACCCTTAGCACTCGAGTCGTGACTCCGAGGTGCCGCGAAAAATAGCTGTACCATTATTTAGAATATTGTTCACATTATTAGATACGCTGGCATCTAATCGATGTTTATGCAATTTTCAATTTTTGTAGTCAAATCTTAAGAAAGTGGTACCACATATTTTCATTGGTAATAACATTTGTACGTCCAAAATAAATAAAGATCGTACTGGCAATGAGATCTGTAGAATTTGATGATTCAACATTTTTTGAAAATTTTTATAAATCGTAAATGCATGAAGATTCGCTTTAAGTTTCGTTCGAGGTATTATACCAATGTCATATCCATAAAATTTCAAAAATCACTGAATTTAAAATTGCGCCGAGTGCACAGGGTTACTGGTAAATACTAAAAACAATAATATTCGACCCAGGCTGTGAGATTTTGGAAACTGGAGGCACGAAGTTCACCTCTGCTTTTTTAAGCCTTAGCACTCGAGTGTGGGCTCTGAGGAGCCTCTAAAAATTGCTGTATCATTATTTAGTATATTATTTACATTATTAGATTCATGCATTCATGGCTTCTGAGAATTTTCAAAAAATTATAGAATATAATTCCACAGAATTTAATACGATTTTTATTCATATCAGATCTGTGAAGGCTGCTACCACTGAAAATGATATTGTTTGTTTCCACTTTCTTAAAATTTTGCCTACAAAAATTAAAAAATTCAACACACGTCATGAAACACATTTTAAGAAACAGATCGATAATAATTTCTCATTTATTATAATTGATTTTATATATTTGATCGAACCGTTGCGCCGCGAACATAACCCCAAATTTTTTAAGAAACAGAGTTGATCTTTGTGTATCCCTGACGCCAACAATCGTCCCCAGATAAAGTACCAAGCCTCGTTTCCAAGTTTATTCCCTTCTCCCGGCTCTCTAACCTCTCCCTCAACATTCGATCTCATTCGTTCTCGTTCAAAACACATTTTTTCGCACACACGATTCGCTCTCAATCATCCCCGCAAACACCAAATCTCTCTCTCTCTCTCTCTCTTCGAACATGTGCCACGAAACAAATAGAATAAATCGGCCATCGGAGAAACCACACGAGCCTGATTGATTTTCTAATTTCGCCTCGAACGAATAATATATAATAATAATAATAAAAAAAATAAAAGAGTTAACGAGCAATCGTCTCGCATATAATAAATTTCGAAATTCTAAACTGTGCGAAGCAAACGTAATATATATATTCAATTATTTTTTTGTTGCACTTACTCTCGCCGCTTTTCACAATATTCTTTTCTTAATAGCATAAATTTCGAATAATTCTCTCGTGATAATAGATACGCGTTCGATTTGTTCGAGAAATAATTAAAAAAAAAGAGATACGTATAATAATAATGACACCGCCGAATAAATATAGGTATCCCTTCGCGAACGCCGATCGTAAAATTATTTGTTTTTCGAGAAAAAAGAAGAGAATATAGCGGAGCACGTGGAGTTTCTCGTGGGAGACCTTATTATACCTTAAAAAAATTTAGCGTCTAAATATCACACTATATACGCGCGCTCCCCTAAGCTACCGCGAGCAGTGAAATTACGTTCGAGGCTCCCTGCACGAGTCGATTCGACGTAAACCCGCCGATTCGGTGCCGGAAAAGTAAACACGCGGTAATATCGATTGCTCATCTCGCCGGATTACACGAAATTGCGAACAGAGAGGCAAAGGGTACAAAAGTGGAGACGTCGAAAGTACATCGCGATACTGTCCCCGGTAAAACGTCTGAAAATGCCGAGTCCCCGTCCATCACGTGACAAAACGCGCGTCCAATCCAAGTGCGCACGCTGTCATTATTTCTCGGAACGTTAACAACGCACAGAAGTTACTTTTGGTGCTGAAATAATTCTCACAAACACTTAGTGCGTGTGCAAAGATTTCTAAAACACAATTCATTTCACCGGAACGAATCTTTCAATCAATGAAAATTGTTCTGTTACTTTAGTTTCTACGAGATTCGGTGGAAACCGGGAATTTTGCAAAAGAATAATTTGGTTCATCCCCAATGTCAGTCGCTCCGCCCACTTGGGGCGGGGCAACGAAGGCGCGAGAGAGTGGTGGGGGAATCAAGCGTGTAAAAGGCCAGGCACTGTCCTGCAGTGGCGTTGAATTGTTGATCGTACGAAGAAATAATTCTGCGCGGACACTTGAATCGACCGCCAAGTATAAAAATATGTTCCAATTCCAACAACCGCGACAATCCCAGCTCGTGGAACAATCTTCTCGTCCGATTACCCGTACAAAACTAAAAAACAAACAGAAGTGTGAACGCTATAGTCACGCGTCGCAGGAATTGTCTCGCTATAAAGAGGTAGAAAAAGCAAATCAAACATTTCTCCGTTGGTTCTCTCATCAATTGTCGCAATTCGCGTATTGTTTTCTCATTTTTCTTGTTTTTTTTTTAAACGCCTCGCCGCCCACGAAAGCTGTCGTCCCGTTACGTTTTCGAATTGCATCGATCTCAGCGCGATGACTTTTATTTTTAATAATTATATATATATATTTTTCATATGTTTTCGGTTAGAGTGTTCCCAATCCCAAACCGGCACCCAAAGATAAAGCAAATTCAAGGAATTCCGTCGATTGAGGACTCGCGGCTCGAATCCACCGCGTGTCGCCATTTTACGCGTTCCCTGCCGAAAGTGATTTCCGAAAAACAGCGTCGTCACCGATAGATCAATTTGAAAGTACCTCCCCAACGCTTAGCAGGAAACGCGATAAACAGTTAACGCAATAAAAACATAAATACAAAAAATAAGGAAAAAAGAAACAATATAATTAAAAAAAGAAAAATGATTAATAAGCCCAATTAATAATGCGCAAGACTCGAGTTAGACCTGATTAAAAAAAAGCCGTAATAATACGAAGACGAACCCGTAACAGAGTACACTCTCGTACTCGTATGTGTATATATATCTCTATATGTATGTATATACATATATGTGTATACATATATAATATATTTGCTTACCTATCATCGACAAAAAGATTTTATACTTCTTTTCCATTCTCCGTTCCCCCGACCGCGAGCTTATATATTTATATCTTCGTTTCTTTTCAGAATATATATATATATATACTTTTTTTTTGTTGTAGTTGTTGTTTCAGAAAAAAAGGATTTTGAAACTGACGGCGGGCACAAATTTCTCGCGGTTCGCGCGATACATTTCTGTAGCTTCGTTTTCTTCATTTCTTTTTTTTCTCGTTTTCAAAATTTCTTTTCGCTTTCCCTCTCCTCCTCGTCGTTGATTTTCGTTTTTAATCGTTCACGATCGTGTTCGTTTCTGTCCGTTCTCTTACACGTTCCGAAGGCACATTTGTTTCTAGAAACGAGTTTCCGCGAGCGATCGTCGCCGCGACGTCTCAAATTACACCGTCGTCGTCGTTGATTGCCGGCGATCGATCGTTTTCCTGACGAAAATTATAAAAGAATCAAGCGAGAGCGTGCAAGCCGCTGATACGTGCGCGAAACTATCGAACCAAGAGGAAACGAGTCTGAAACTTGTGTAGTCAACCGGGTACCCATTTACTGTATTGCTTTCCACAATTTGTGAATGTTCCTCTAAAAAATATTCCGAAATTTCTCGGAATGTGTATTCTTTACTTGCTAATATATGAATTTATAGGCTTATAATGAGAATTTGTGCAAACATGTTAAATACTTGAGAAATTATTCTCGATCGTACATTTTTCAAATAAATTTGGGGTTATGTTCGCGGCGCACCGGTTCGATCAAATTATGGTTCGATCAATAATTTGATCGAACCGGTGCGCCGCGAACATAACCCCAAACTTACGTTAAATACAGAACGGTTTTAAATAGTCTGTACATTTTAGTTGACTACACAAGGGTTAGTTGAAGAAGAACAGTGACGAAGAACCACTGTGGGGAAGAAAAGAGTAATTGGACACGTATCGCAAATAGGTACTAACTCTTCGTCCGATTGAACTCGATGGAAAATGTTTGCTGACGATCCTAACGCCGCGCTGTTCGCGGTCCTTTCCTCGGGATCGGCGAACCCTCCGCTATCTAGATATATTGAAAAATAATTTTCGAGCCTTCCAAGCGAAAATATTGCTCTCTATGTTTAAGGACACTGTGCACCACTCTTCCCTACTAAATAGTACGCTATAGTACCGAGCAAACATTTAGATAATCCCTTCAGCTCCGCTATTAGCTAATATCGTTTACACAATTCTCTGAAACATGGAACCACTCAGCTGCTATTAGCGAACAGTGTTCCGATATTGCCTAAGATTTTTCGTACGATGGATGGCCGCTAGAGGCGCTGCCAGCCTCGGTAATGTAAGATTCTCGATAAAATGGGTACTTGAGCACCCCGCAGAATTTGAAAAGATTTGTATGATTTGATTCTGAAAAATTAATGTATAACATATGTATTCGTGTATATTTTGTAACTTGTAGGACACGGAACAGATTGTCACTACCTCGTCATCATAGATACGTTACTGTTTTTCTGCGGAGCGCCTCTAGCGGCCATCCATCGTACGAAAAATCTTAGGCAATATCGGAACACTGTTGGCGAAGAGTTTTGTTTTTTAAATTGCCGTATCATTCTTCAAAATATCGTTTACGTTATTAAATGTCAATTCTATTCTACCAATTTTATATCTATAAAATTTCAGAAGTCATAGGTAGACAGCAACAAACTGAAGCGAGATGGAAAATTGAATTTTCTTCGTTAATACGTTTAATAACACGTATTAACGAATACATAAAATTTCAGAAGTCATACGTAGACAGCAACAAACTGAAGCGAGATGGACAATTGAATTTTCTTCGTTAATACGTTTTATTAAACGTATTAACGAATACATAATATAATACGAATATATAACCTAACCTATTGGTTGAAAATAGAAATATTTTAAAATTTTCACTGTTTTAGATTACACCTTCTCATTTTTGTCACGGGTCATTCCATTTAAAAAACGAAAACCGAGTTGACCTCCATGTGGCCTCGGTGATCTCGAACGACCTTGAGTCCTAGAGAAATGTATCACCAGTAGCAGAGATGTTTTAGAATATTTTAGATGCTTCACCTTTATACATATATGTATACATATTTATCAACTACGCATAATGTAATGCTAACCCCTGTACATTTTACAACAAATGCAGAAAATTTTGCGCAAAAATCCCGTGGATCTTCGGTAAAAAAATAGTCGATTATCTGAGGCACCTAAACGTTTGCTCTGGCCTGGTAACAGCGGAATTCCTGCGAACAGCACGCACGGGCCTGGATCAACGAGGAAAAGACGAAGTCTCAGCTCGCAAGAGGAATCTTCGAAGAACTTGGCACAGCGACACGAGCGACGGTTCGGTGTACCAATCGAACAAAAATCAGAGAAAGAAACACGAGAACCAGAAGTCTCCTTCGATAGGAAATAGGATCATCGAAACTCTCCGAATGGCACACATGGACCATCAGCCGCCTCCGAATCTTTAGGAATCCTTTTCTCCTACTCGCGCGAAAAACAAAACCCTTTAAACACTAAACAAAAACCTCGTTTTTTCAAAGAGAACGAGCAACTTTCCAAAAGTCCGTCACCGGTCATAATTTTCATTTCCAAATAGTAGATTATTCTAGCACCTCTCCTTAAACATTAATTCAAATATAAAAAGATATATAAACGTTTCCCGACTTATCAAAGATCTTCGAAAGAAAAGCTCGTGGTGCTGAGATGTTCTTCTGGAATATTCTGAGTATTTCAAACGCATCGAAATAAAGTTTCAAAAGTGATCCACGCGTGCCATTTAACGGTCCCGTGAGATATATTCAATCTCGGCCGTTGTTGTCTGACCCCGTGGCAAACGGGGTTCTATCACGATTGTTATTATATCACTATCGTCCTGGATGGCGACCGAAATATCTCATTCACACGCTGTCTCTCTCATTCACGCTCTCTATTTCGCTCGTTCTCTCTTTCTCACAACAGTCGCTCTCACTCGTTCTCTCTCTCACTCTCTCTTCCTTCCTCCCACGCCTGTTTCAAAATTCCCCGTTTATAGACAGCTCTCCGAAAATCCCTTCAATGTCTGTTCAACATCCGTCCGGCTCGGCCGACCACAGATTCTCGTACAGCAGTGCTGAGCACGTTTGCCTCAGGCAAGACGAATCCCCACCACAGCGCCGCTACCATGGAGACAGGGCGCGCTCCGCCTACTTAGGGCGGGGCAACGAAGATGCGAGAGATTGGTGGGGGATACGAACGTACCCAGCACTGTCGTACAGGGTAACGCCGAAGCGGTCCCCGGTTCTCCTTATTGTGTTCATTATTCATCTTCTTGTTTACTTACATACAAAAAATGAAGGAGTCATTAAAACCTACGATCTATCTAATAGTACTTACATACCTAATAATCTAATAATCTCCGTCAATGGCGGCGGTCGGTTGGCTTCATTCCGATTCTACCTTCTCCCCTTAAACCTTGTCCCCGTTCTATGCTAGCTGACCATTCCCATTTGTCGCGACCGCCGCCACGCATCAAGGCCTCGTGAGGCAGTATTATTATCAATTAATGTTATTCAGTAACTATGTATCAAGTCGATCCATAAACGTATTTTTTTGTTTTATCGTAAACCTCTCCTTTCGTATTCACTCTTTCACGTCGACGTCGCTCTAGCCGTCGTCTATATTCCCCAAAAAAATTCGTCAAATCACCCGCGTCTATTCTTTCACGTTCGACGTGATAGTTTCATAATATCCAAACTACGAATTATATTGCGCGTTATCTATATCGTTTAAGAAGAAAAAAAACATATAGAAGACACCATACTCTCTCTCTCTCTCACTCTCTCGTTTTCGTTCGCTGCTCCCCTACTCGAAAACAGTAGCCATTTTGTTCGCTTACTAATGTATACGATAATGAATTAAATCGTCGGCGAGCGAGTTCTCGATCAAACCGATTCCACCACAGTTATGGTGGAGATGTGTTATCGACGAACAGATAGAGCGTAGTAGTGACGGATTCTAAGTTATTGCACTCGTACGGAGGTGAGTTGACCTTGGCCTGCTTTCGATTGCGTGCGTAATACTTTGTTCCGATCGACGATCTGATCGTCGACGATCGTATATCTCGTTTACTGTGTTTGCGTGACCTCTCCGCTTAAAGCGTATCAAGATTGTTGTTATTCCTTGTCCCATTTTTTTTAAAAAAAATGAAGAACCCCGATCTCTCGAAGACCCTCAGGGATTTTTCGTGAGAGAGATCGGTATTCGAGCGTTGTCGATCGAGAACTCGGCCGCGGACGCACGCGTGTGAGCGAGCTGGCGCGGCTCCTAACGAGAAAGAAAGAAATTATAATCTACCGCTTCGTTTTGCGTCAGACGTTGCGCATACTTACACTGTATAATATGAATTACGAGTAGTTTAGTTTAGTTTAGCTTGTCTCATAAATATTGTCTACAGTATGGAAAGTCGGGCGGCCGTGGCGCGCGTATTTGGCGTAGGAATACGGGACCTGGTGCCAGGTACTCGCCGAACACGGGCGATCCATCGATCATCGATCCACTTAGTTCGTTTCGTTGTTGTCTATTAGAGCAGGCCTGGGCAACTTGCGGCTCGCCAGCCAAACGCGACTCCTCTCCCCACTCCTGGGCTCTTCCCACCACATCCTGCCCCGTGGAGGGCAGGAGGAGGCGGGGCGAAGCACGGTAGGCGCAGCATGAAATAGTTGATAGTGGGGGAACCGGTGGTGGGGAAGCGACGGCGGGGAAGCAGTTGCCCCGGCCTGTATTAGAAAGTCTGTTCATTTTCTAGGAAACTAGGTCGCCACAGTGCATCCTCTGCCAGCATACGTAACTAAACCGAGCACTTGAAATTATTAACGTATACCAATTTTCATGCTTCATCTGCAGACAATTTTCAGGAATATGTAATTTTGAGACTGTTTTAAAACGTGTAAAAATAAAGAAACGATTTTTATTCGTTCTGTTTCGTCTGTAGACAATGTAAAATTTTCCGGAATATGTTGAAAATGTTTTAGAACATGTAAAATAATGAAGAAACTTCTGCCTCGTCTGCAGACAATGTAAAATGTTCAGGAATGTGTTGAAACTGTTTTAGAACATGTAAAAAAATGAAGAAACTTCTGCCTCGTCTGCAGACAATGTAAAATGTTCAGGAATATGTTGAAACTGTTTTAGAACATGTAAAATAATGAAGAAACTTCTGCCTCGTCTGCAGACAATGTAAAATGTTCAGGAATATGTTGAAACTGCTTTAAAACATGTAAAAAAATGAAGAAACTTCTGCCTCGTCTGCAGACAATGTAAAATGTTCAGGAATATGTTGAAACTGCTTTAAAACATGTAAAAAAATGAAGAAACTTCTGCTTCGTCTGCAGACAATGTAAAATGTTCAGAAAAAAGGTTGAAAGACTTCTAAAATATGTAAAAATAATGTTTAACCATTAAGTTAAAAAACCAGACATTTTTTTTAAAAACAGTATCCAAAGTAAAACAATGATTGAAGAGTTGATGAAAATGAAAAAAATTGTTTAACGTTTCCAACGAGGAGTTGAAAATCCGAAATTTCCTGAGTTTAGCTACTCGACCCGATTTCTCACGATTTCTTCTATTTCTCTCACTGTCTCTACACGTTCGATTCGTGCGAATAGACAAATGCTAGAAATATGGCCCAAAGAAACAGCAATAAAACCAGCAAGAATGATCTACGCAGAGGCGACGATGCAGCGACCTAAACTGGAAGAACTTTGCGTGGCGTTTCCACGATAAAGGAGCAGGCCGATGTATTCTATCCGGTGTTCCTACGAAAATATATTATGTATATAAATACGATTCTAAACCATTTGAAAATAACGATATAATACTAACAGGGGTGTTAGTTCACGACTAGTAAGTGTAATGCTAACGGAGTTTGTATAAGTTTACCAACTTGTACTTATGGAAGCCACTTTGAGAATTTCCTTTGGCTCGAAACTTCGAATTCTTGTGAATCTGAGATAAAGAATTCTTTGATACAAATATATATATATATATTATACGATTTTTCTATCGGAACAATGGATAGAATACAAGAGGGCTGTGCAACTGGTGCTCCGAGATTCGACGACGCGTGACCAGGCTCCGCCCGGTGGGCGTGGCCGACTCAACGTCATCGACTTTCGGAGCTCCAGTTAGAAATACTCGTCGAAGGGATGTGTGCGTAAAGTGTAGCGCCCGTGTTCGGCACACAAATATGTCGCTGTGAACGTTCCATCGACCTGGCTGTACGTGTTTCTAGGATATAATATCGGCAGTGAAGGGTTTCGAGGGGCGGGGAGGGGCTGCAGAGTTGGTAGTGAGGGGATATGGGGGGGAGGAGTTAGAATATATCATCGTATGAAGAGAAACGCGTGGGATCTTAACTCGAGGACGCTTAATTAAAAAGCATTAATTATACGTATTATATAATATAAATATATATACTTAAATGCATCGATATAGGAATCTACTAGGTTCGTGTATCTGGCAGTCTGACGATCACAATGCTATAGGAATACCCCGCGGTATTTAAAAATAGTGTGTAGTCGTGTACGTAGTGGTTATGCATTCTCTCTGTTATACATATACATGTACGTATATCTGACTCTGTGACGCGCTTAAATAGTGTTATAGCCCCTTAGTTAGGGTTCTGCGGAAATGGAAGGAAGCATTTGTAGCGAGAAGCAGAAGACGCGGGGTCTCTTGTGAACCCGGTGCTTTAATACTGTACCCTCTCTCTGGTTTCGTCGCGCGAAGTCAGCGACAAGGAATATAATAAAATGGCTGCCTTTTACGAAAAGGCCCGACAAAAAAAAAAAGAAACGAAATAAACAGGAGATAGGTGAAATTCGTTGAGAGAAACTATCGAACCAGCGTCCATAAAAATTTTGTTATCGATTGACACGTTGGAACGAAATGTTTTTCTCGATATTGAAACGAGTTTGGCGGTATGAGTATGAACGTGTGTTTGTTTCTATACGTCTGCTGTACCTGTGTACACGTGTGTGTGTGTGTGTGTCTGTATGAATATGAATATGTCAGTATACAGTGGCGAGCGATGGTGTGCACTGCTTGTGTCGTGGCAATGAAGATAATGCTGCAAATCTTTTAATTGGTTGACCATTAACAATACACGGAATATAAAAATAGGTTTACAATTTTGCACGTTTGACGGAATGAAATTGTTAACAGGTAGTTTTCCCGAAATAATTTATGTTATTAGTAGGTAAATTATTCCGAAAGTTCGGGATTTTTCTTTTTTTAATGGGAACTTATGACAGAACTAGATGGGACTCCCCTCCCTGCTCCTGTGGAGCGTAGGAGGGGGTTGAGGAGAAAGCGCGCGAGGGGAGTAGGAGTAGTCGATGGTGGGGGAACCCGTGCAGCGGTCGATTAAAGAATTGGCAGTATCATCTTCGTTTCTACGAGCGACTCAGTGTGTGTGTGTGTTTCGCTCGCCTACATACGTGTCTCTTAGCAACAGGAAGCACGTGGGCCGGGTCGAGGAACGTTCCAGCTCTATGATAGAGCAGTGGTTCTCTGAAAATTGAATTCGTGTCTCTTTCTTACGTTTTCGTTATACTTTTTGATGTCCCCAGTGAGCCACACGCGCACGGCTTGGCCCGTTTAAAAATATGGAACCAGTGTGACCAGAATGGTTGCTATGGAAGAGCTCCGGTTTACCGGACGGTCTTAATCCGACTCGGGGCGGGCCGCGATATAAAACGACTCTATCCAGGGATACGTATTCGGTTTCAGGCCTCGCCTAGCTTCTCTAAGGATCCGTCGAACACATTTCAAGAAACAAAGAAACAAAAAAGAAAAAAAAAATTGTTTGCGCGATCATCTGTCCCGCGGACACCGTTTCCATCGCGATCGTCGTCACGTCGAGTGCGGAACGTGCATGTCGAACGGAGTCCGCGCGCGCAGGATGATCTTCGATCAGAAGTAAAGAAAAACTGACGCGAGATTAGACCCGCCCGGGTGGGCGGGTCTCGAGCGAACGCGTGCGTTCTTCGGTATTCCAAAAACATCGCCCCGAGCGGGAGATCGACGCGTTCCCTCGTTCATACGCGGTACATCTTGTTACGCAAAAAAAAAAAAATAAAATAAAAATAGTTAATTAATAATTAATAATAATAAACCTTAAAAAACGTTAAAAAAATAGAATCCAAAATCGAGTAAGGAGGATTGATTGGCAGTTTTGCCCACGCTCTCTATCTAGCCCCGTCCCGTCGTCTTCGCGTCTCACTGTTTCCCCCGATCGGTAATCGATCGTTATCGTTGCTGTTTTACCTTCGGTCCTCTTCGTCCTCCTTCATCCCCTATCCCTCACCTCTCTCTCCCTCTCTCTCTCTTCTCCACGCATATTAACATCCCCGTTTCTCGGTCTGGCCGTTTCAATGATCGTTGAGGAACGTCAGCCGAGCGCGAAACAGATCCAGTTTGCTTCTTCGACGGTCCCCTCGAGTCATGCACCTCACATACCCCCTCCCATCGTCATCCCTAAGCCATCTTAGACGAGCTCCTGCTTGTAGATCTTCTCTTTGTGCATCCGTTCCATATGCCGCGCGATATGCATCTTCTGCTTCGCCCTGTAGACGCAATGGGGACATTGGAATTGAGGCTCCTTGCCGCATTCCCACTTCTGATGATTCCTCAGGCTGCTCTTCAGCTTGTACACCCTACCGCAGGCCGGACAGTTGAACCCTTCCGGGTTCGAAGACCCGGAACCAATCCCCTTGACCAATCCGCCACCGGATCGCCACATGATCGAAGGCACGCTCCATCTCTGCCAGGCTGCTGCCCACTTTAGACCGGTGATGCTCAGGTCCTCAGCTGGAACACAGGATTCACGGCTTTATTAGTTAGTGTTCTACCCTACCAACAGAGGATCGGTCTTTGTTTTTTTTTTTTTTAGATCCTGGGACGTGATTTGTGTTTTTTGTATTTCTTTTCTCTGCTCGTTTTGTTTTTGTTCTCGTAGACACGGGTCGACAGTACCGATCCCCGGTGTTTCATACTACAGCGAACTTAGGCTTTACGAAGGCTTAGACGCTAAGGAGTCGTTGGGCAGTTTCGTTAGGCGACTTCGCTGGCTCGATACTCAATGGAACGAAGGTATCCTCTAAGGGAGGCTTGCAAGGGTGCGCGGCTACCCGGAAGGGCTCGGGTTGCGTTGGAATCCCGAAAGTTTATCGACATGAAATATATCAGATGATAGCTTCGTGCCCGATTCGAAAATACAATTCAGTGGGTTAAATTTTAAAGAGTACAACTTTAGTTATCGATTGCAGTCACCGTTCTTTTCTACAATTAGGAAAGCTTCTGCTGTAGTAATCAATTATACAGTGACTATATAATTGATTACTATAGCTCTGTGCTCTTTCGACCCACTGAATTTTATTTTCAAATCGGGCACAATCGTCTGATATACTTTACGTGCCGATAAACTTTCTAATTGTAGAAAAGAATGGTGACTATATGAGTTTTTCTTTTTACACTCCGCCGTGCAGTACAGTTTTCCACGTCTGCGGAAATCGGGCACGAACTTACGCAATCATCTGACAGTTTTGTAATTTTTCAGTGGAATTAGACGGAGGAACCGTTCATTTTCTCCTCGGTTACAAATTCGGGATTCAGGTACCCGCACACCCCTAGAAGCTCGTCGTCCTAGATTGTGTTATGGTTGTCCTGAGAACACAAGATACCTATCGCGACGGTCCTGAAAAAGACGTGGATGTCGAGGAGGAATCGCCAGTTGAACTCCTCGATTCCTCCTCGGAACACCGACGCGATGAAAATGGATTACTTTTCAAAGGAGGAGAGAGCAATGCACGTTCTTTGTAATCCCTACAGTTTCGAACCCCAAGCAGCTAGCTATGAATTTCGCATACGAAGAAGGAGCGGTATCTGTGCGTAGCGAAGGAAACAGAGCGCCTAATCGATATACATGCGTATACTCTAGCTATATATTTTCAGTCAGTCAATGTTCATATTGATTCGGTTGATCTGTTCCCTTCCTAGCACAAGCGATAAAAGTCGTGTTTCTATGTACAAGTTTCGAGAAGAGTTAGTGCGCATGCTACTTCCCCTAATGTCGACGAGAGAAATCAAAAATGAAAAATTTTCAATAGAAAGAATGCAATCGGAAAGAAACGCAACCGAGTAGTCCGTCGCGATCGATGCGAGCGTCGTTCGTCGAGCGAAGATACAGCGGAGACTGTGGCCGTTAGCAACAATCCCTGCAACAATTTCGCGTTTTACAGCGCTCCATAGCGCTCATTCGTAGAATCGGCTACCCCCACTACCGCGTTCCGGTCACCTGACCAGTCTGCCGCGATTGGCCGACCAGCGCGAGAGGGGGATACGTCCCTCTCTCGATTCCCCTCTCGCGCTGGTCGACTGGGTGGGGATAGCCGATTCTTCAAGCATGTTTTACAGTGTCCGACTGCATCTCTTGCGACTCGACGAGACGAAACGTCACCGAGGCGACCGTCAGCTCCCGCAACAATGTACAAAGTGTTCTAGTTTTCTCAAAGAGATGAGAGAGAGAGAAAGAGAGAGACAAGGAGAGAGACAGAAAGAAAAAGAGTGGTGGTAGAGGGCAAAATGCTGAAGGCGAAGAACACTCTCGCGAAATCGTCGAGAAGGATTCTTGTCGCTGGGGTAGATTTCAATGAAAACAAACAAAAATTCTTAGAAATCGTCGTGACGTGTCGTGATCGATTGGCGTTCGCAACGTGGCTGAAAATTGGAATTGTTTGTAAGTGATGGTGGCATAGAACCGGAGAATCAAAATAAAAAACAAAAATAAAAAAAAATATATATATGTATGTATGTATATGATGTACGGTGGTAATTAGACGCGACAGTGAGATGTATGCACGTTCGTATTTTTTGTTGTTGCTCATGGTTTTTTCTTCTTTTTTTCTTTTATGAATGTTATTCTGATACAATTCGTCTTCTGACAAATTTATTCGATTAAAAAACGTACGAAACACGATATTAGTCGCAGATATAACGTTAATACTAGACGCAGGATTGTGTTCGGACATGATCAGTCTTAACGAGAGCTCGCATTCAGTGAACCATAATGCTTCTTCGAACCGTCCGTAGAATTATAAACGTCGCCGACAATGTTCCCACTATTCTAACGTTTCTTTTCTTTTTCTCGCAGGTAAGGCTAGCTCGTTCAGCTTTTAGAAAAATCGCACTTATTGTCTGGGCAATCGAATTACATCTACGTTTAAGGCACTTCGTTTAGAAACCTATCAATCGAGAAGATAGATAGAGAAAAAAGAAAGTAGTCGAATTCGAAGAGTTACATTAAAAAAAAAAAAATAGAAAACAAATAGAAAATAGCTTATCTAATTAGTGAGAGAAAACGCAAATGTAGTTACATGAAAGTAAAATGGTAAGATTGTTGTACGCAGTAGTAAAATAAATATATCAGTCGATGCTCTTGAATCGAAGGGAAACAAGACTTACGATTAATTTGCGACGCGCCTTTTAACAAACAGAATATGACACTCGTTTGTACGATCGACAGTTGGAATGAGTATTTGCTCTCGCACGTTTGTTAATCTATCTACATAGCCGAGAAAAAAGAATGGTAAAAAAAGACGCACGCACAATGATTGAACACGCATAGAATGAAAATCGATACAGTGGATCACTCAAGCTCTGTTTTCACGCTATAGTATGCGTGTTGCATGATTGTTACTCGTTTCAAGACGCGCGCAATGTTCTTAGTATAATTATAGTTAAAAAAATAGATTGCGTCGTGGTAATTTCGAACGACACGCTTCGGGAACTCGTTGCGTCGACTCTACCCCCACCCCCCCAAAAATCTGGGACCACAGGCGGTACAATTTGGCGGAGTTGGAAAGGTTTCGGACCAGTTTGATCAATCGGAAAATTGTTTTAGTCCCCGAGTGAAATTCCTTTCGAACACAAAATGTGTTATTTTAAACCTTCGAGCAATCTACAGTGGCTGGCGAGTCGAATTATGTAAAAATAATTAATCAAATTATTACATGCACCCGGATTCGAATCGTAAAAACGTCCTCGTTTATCACAAGACTAATCCATTCTACTGAAATGACAAGTGAGCAATAACAGAAATGTTATTAACCCTTTGCACTCGAAGTTGTTTTAATTGAAAAGTTACACATTCCTTCGAAGCTGAAATAATTCATTACACTAAATACCATATTTAATAATAATGGTAATAAGTGATGAGGATTCTGTTTCTCTTTCAGTAAATCACGAGGGACAAAGAAACTCTAATTGCTGTGATAATAAGCAACGGATCAATCGAATCTCGAGAAATACTCGATCCACCGTGATTGCGCGGAGAGATTAAAACGAACGAATGTTCAGCTCAGTCGATCTCGAGTTTCGGAGTGTAGGACAACAAGTCGGACTCCATGTTCCCTATTTTGTCGATGTGCTGGCGGCGAATGTGTCTGAGCCAGTGAGCTTTCCGCTTGCAGCGTTGCGGGCAGAATGGACACTGGAACTTTGGCTCCTTGCCGCACTCCCAGTGAATGTGTCGTTGGAGCGAGTCCTTCCTCATGTACGATCTTCCGCATCTGGTGCATCCGAATTGTCCTGGCGGCTTCTTCCAGACGCAATTGTACGCTTTCGGTATCTTCAGCTCGGCGAACGGCAGCCCCTGCTCCTGTATCTTCCACGCTTGCACCGGCAGATCCGCGTTCTCCTCGACCGCCGTACTGTTCTCCGTCGCGGCATCTGCAATCCCGAAAAAAGAACATTGTTTAGGCTTGCCCCTGGACAAGGTCGACGTCTCTGTTGCACTTTCACTGAGCACACACTTGACTTTCTTTTCTCTGTCGGTTGCCCGGGTCCGTTCGAAGCAACTTTCCCCTCTGCGAAAATTTTCTCCGTAGCTTCGTTCACGAGAAATCAACGAAGAAAGCCACGCAGGACATTTTCGCCGAGGAGAAAGCTGCTTCGAATCACCCTTTTGAAGGACGTGCGATATCTTTGGGACACCCCGTAGAAAAGGATTACAGGTTAAGTAAATGAAACACTAAACGGGATCGCTGGCTTCTCAGTTTCTCAGCTTTTCAATTTACTTTTCGCCAGTGTGATTCGGTCGGTTCGCGTTGCTACAAATATTCTCTCACGAATCTTCCAACGTTGACCCCAGGCTTGTTCCGCGACGACAAGTGCTTCAGACGATCCACTTCGACCATAACCTTTCAATGTACACGGTGTACCCGCGATTCCCGGTAAACCACCTGAAAAAGATCAGATGTGGATGAATATTGATCAGATATGGAATATCAGAATATTCCAGCTTGGTAAACCTTATCTGCATGTTTGTCCTAGAACGATCCAGAACACTCGGGACAGCTGAAAAATCACATATACACATATATTCTACAGAGATTGCGAACCACTTTTGCAACGATACAGCTTTTAATACCTTAAGACTGTTACACTGGATACAGTATTGTCGTCGTGGAAGCGTTATCAAAAAAAGCTTTTCGCCAAATTCGAAAAATAGATGACAGCTCGACGAAGCTAATTATACGGAAAGATCGCGTACAGGGTGATTAAAAAAGAAGAGGTCTGATTGAAGCAACGCCTTCCCTGTAAAATCAAGCTTCATTGTTTATTAGCGCTCGGTATCAGATCAAGGTTGTACGAAAAATTGATTTTCCAGGGAGAGGAGAGCATTTAGGACGTGTGTTGTCCTTGTGTTGTCCTCGTGATCCCACCGAACACGATCAGCCAGTGTTACCAACACGCTAAACGCTGTGACTCGTCGGTCTCCTATTTTTTAATCAGCCTGCATGATAAGTCTTGTTTTACATTTTTCCGTGGCTCGACGGGATCGTCGGTCACGCGAGAGGGAAGATCTTGTGCAACATCTTCTGGTGCTTCACCAGCTTGTCCCGCCGGTAGAACTTCTTCATGCAGAAGCCGCAATGGTGTTTCGGCTCCTCGAAGTGGAGCTTCATGTGCGCCGCCAAGTTGTGCTTGTACTTGAACCAGCCATGGCAAATGTTGCATTGATACTTCGGCGATTTGCCGCACTCGACGCGCAAGTGGCGCTTCAGGCACGAGTTCCGCATGTAATGGCGGTCGCAATTCGGACATTTGTACATCAGCTGGCCCTGCGACGTTCGAACCGGCTCGAAGAAGTATTGGTTCTCCCTCGTTTCAGATTGTTGCACGCCCGGCATGTCCCACGCGGACGGCTGCAGCTGTACCCAGTAACCTGAAAAGAAAAGAAACGATGAAGACGGTGTTCCGGTTGCGGATGATTCTATGGACCACATATTAGCGTCACGATCTTCCCAGATATTAGAACATAACTGTACAATCATACAATAATTTATTGAACTGTCGTGTATTACCTGGACGTTTCTAGACATGTCCCTGTACCTTCTCTGATGAGAACTGTTGAACGAAAATGTTTGTATATGTATATTCGACAATTACAAAGTTTCTGGTCGCATCTTCATCCGATGCAACGAAGGGAGCATCCGTTCCACCTTGAACGCATCCAATAAGTAGGAAACATCTTGGGAAATATAGCTTTTTATTCTTCTTAACAATAGGTATTAATCGGTCAAACGAGAAAGTCGTGAGAAGACACAGTTACACTGCAATTCGTAATGAACATATACATATGTACAAAGCACACCGTACTGTACAATATTAACGAAGATAACACGGACGAACAAATCTTTAGGCGTCTTCGTCGGCAACATTATATGCTATAAACAACAGCACGACTTATAAAATTCTGGGCACTCCTCTATCATATAAATTTGGGGTTACGTTCGCGGCGCACCGGTTCGATCAATTATACACTAAATAGCAATGTTGTAGACATTTATCAAACGTTCGATTCGGATTTGAATCATTACGTCCTGAGACACTGTTGCACTGAACTGTGTTACTGCCTTAGACATAAGTGTCGGAAGGAGGACCCGCTAGATAGCCTTACTGATGAGTCCTCTAGCGGGTCTAGGACGAAACACAACAACATCTTTCTTCGTTTAGAAAACATTCTATATCAAACGTGTCTCAGGACGTAATGGTTCAAATCCGAATCGAACGTTTGATAAATGTCTACAAAATTGCTATTTAGTGTATAATTGATCGAACCGGTGCGCCGCGAACATAACCCCAAAGTTATTTAAAAATGTACGATCGAGAATAATTTCTTATTTACTCCTCTATCAGATGAAAACGGACGTTCTGCTCATTTTCAGTAACATAATATTCTCCATTACAATCCGTTAATTAAGAATAAGAGAGGGTACACAACCTTCGGGGAGATATCGATCGACGTCCAACGAATTCAACGAAGAACAGGCACACATATGGTACAGGAAAATATTAATAATAATCGTACCGTTCGCAACTCCACGTAACAACATTTTCTGTACAGATACAACTGCACGTAGCGCGAGCTATCCCCTTCCAATATCAAAGTCACATTCACGCGAAGCGTCTGTCTCACTCCAGCGTTGAAATTTCCAAGTGGTGCGTGCGACTGTGCAGTTTCCTTGCATAGCAACAAGCGTTTAACAAAGTACAACAACGAACATCAGCTTCCGACGTGAATTGTCTAACAGGCGCGCACCCAATTCTGTACAAGAAGCTAGCACATTGACATCTGTTGATTTTCATGAAAGTTTCGTCGGCGATAGTTCTTACAAAAGTATCTGACACATATTTCTCGATTTGCATGAACGGAGTTATCGAAAGCACGCGATGGCGGTTCTTCCGGCTCTGATACAGTAGAACCTCGATTGGCTAATGTTAAAAATAAAAATGATGGAGCTAGATTAAAATGGTAGATTAAACTCTGGTTAGGAGGGAAGACTCTCGTTTCAAAATTATGCCTGGTAAACGTAAAAATGGAACTGTTGATTATTGAGTTCTCTAGCGCTTTTCACTGATGAAAAACCCCATCTTTGGAAACGAGACTACCCCTTAAGCTGAGTTATTATTACTTTGTCATTAAGGGAGTAGTCTCGTCTCCAAGATTGCAGGGGCTTCACACTTCTCGATAATGCAAAGATGGGGGTTTTCAGTAGTCGAAAGCGCTAGATAAAAGATCAATCTAGGCCGCAGTCGACCCCAAATTTTGAATTTTATCTTTACGCTTCAGAATAATAGAATTTACGCCTCGTAAACGTAAAAATAGAAAATTTGGGGCCTGTCGCGGCCTAGATTGTTCTTTTACCTAGCGCTTTTGACTTCAGTCTTCCAATCCTAGAAACGAGTCCGCCCCTTAATTCACAGATGGTGAAAATGTGAAATATAGTTGTAGAATAAATAATCAAGGTACCAGAGGTCCTACTGTAGTTCTCTAATTTCTAATTTCTCTATAGTGCAAAGATGGGGGGTTTCAGTAGTCGAAAGCGCTAGATAAAAGATCAATCTAGGCCGCAGTCGGCCCCAAATTTCGAATTTTATGTTTACGGGGCTTTACGCTACCGAATAATAGAATTTACGCCTCGTAAACGTAAAAATAGAAAATTTGGGGGCGGTCGGGGCCTAGATTGTTCTTTTACCTAGCGCTTTTGACTTCAGTCTTCCAATCCTAGAAACGAGTCCACCCCCTTAATTCACAGATGGTGAAGATGTGAAACATATTTATAGAATAAACAATCAAGGTACCAGAGGTACTACTGTAGTTTTCTAATTTCTAATTTCTCTATAGTGCAAAGATGGGGGTTTTCAGTAGTCGAAAGCACTGGATAAAAGATCAATCTAGGCCGCAGTGGGCCCCAAATTTCGAATTTTATGTTTACGGGGCTTTACGCTACCGAATAATAGAATTTACGCCTCGTAAACGTAAAAATAGAAAATTCGGGGGCGGTCGCGGCCTAGATTGTTCTTTTACCTAGCGCTTTTGACTACAGTCTTCCAATCCTAGAAACGAGTCCACCCCCTTAATTCACAGATGGTGAAAATGTGAAACATATTTGTAGAATGAACAATCAAGGTACCAGAGGTCCTACTGTAGTTCTCTAATTTCTAATTTCTCTATAGTGCAAAGATGGGGGTTTTCAGTAGTCGGAAGCACTGGATAAAAGATCAATCTAGGCCGCAGTCGGCCCCAAGTTTTGAATTTTATGTTTACGGGGTTTTACGCTACCGAATAATAGAATTTACGCCTCGTAAACGTAAAAATAGAAAATTTGGGGCCTGTCGCGGCCTAGATTGTTCTTTTACCTAGCGCTTTTGACTTCAGTCTTCCAATCCTAGAAACGAGTCCACCCCCTTAATTCACAGATGGTGAAAATGTGAAACATATTTATAGAATAAACAATCAAGGTACCAGAGGTTCTACTGTAGTTCGAGACAAAATGGAATCGCTATAATTCCCATAAGAACAGTTTCTGATAAAAACTTTGATCAAAATCGTCGGATACCACTCCGATATGTGACGAACCTCGCTCGGTCGGCTCGAAGTTGTTGATTGGATGTTGCCACTGGAGTTCACAGCGCGAGCAACAGCTGTCAAAAGTGAGCTGCGTTGCGCGGGGAAGGCTTGTCTCGTTCGAAATGTTCGGCGCAGCCATTTGTTCAAGCGCAACAGCTCCCTTCTCCGTGCGTCGAAGTCTCCAGCGTGGCCTGTCAGGCAGATCTCTCCTCCCTACCAAATTTCGAGGATTTCGCGTCCGCCGCGTGAACATTATAATGCCTCAACAGACTGTGCTTGTGCTTGAATTTCGCGTGGCACAGGACACACTCGAATTGCGCCTCTTTGCCGCACTCGAGCCTCTTGTGCCGTTGCAACGAAATGATCCTCCGGTATTGTCTGCCGCAGGTGTCGCACGGAAACGTCTCGCAACTGACCGGCAGCCGGTACCAACACGCTGAAAACAGAAATCATCGGTTAGCAGAATGTCCCTCGCACCGAGAAACCATTTTCTCTCATACCATAGTGTGTACCATACACGTTTCCTTGTATTGTCCGGATCGGCTGTATAATTTGTTTTTCCAATCTTTTTGTTTTACCTCTTTCTTTAAGGGGGTAGACTCGTTTCCAGGATTGCAAGGGCGCGGGACGCGCCGTCTCATTTCATAATGCAAAGATGGAGTTTCTCAGTAGCCAAAAGCGCTAGATAGAAGATCAATCTAGGCCGCAATCACCCTCAAAAGTAATTTGCATTATTCGGAAGCATAAAACTGCGCATGTAACTATTTTCATAATGCTGCGACCTTTGATGGCGACCGCGGCCTAGATTGATCTTTCATCTAGCCCTTTGGCTACTGAGAAGCCCCATCTTCGCATTATCGGGAAATGAGAACGCGAATCCCGCGCCACTGTAATCCTGGAAACGAGTCTACCCCCTTGAAGCTCGAATTTGAAAGGAGACGAGTGGGATAAATAGAATGACTCGCACGATCTTTAGAAAATAACCCGCAACAAAGATTGTCTTTTTATTAATAATAATAATATTAATAATAATAATAATAATAATAATGTTAATAATAATATTAATCGCTAATAATAATGATGATAGATAAATCCATAAGTTCGCTTGGTAAACCTTTCCAAAAAGAGAGTTCGAAGTGCTAAATACCGAAACGAGTATTCGAGGGGGTGGGGGCAGGGGCTGGGTAGGGGGTTTACGGAGAAAATAACGATTCCCGATTCTCTCCTAGCCAATGATCGCTGGACGCGAGAGGCGAACGCTGACGACGAACGGTCGGAGAGAAAAACTTCACTTAAAAATATCAAACGACAAAAAGGTTCGGTAACACGAGATTGACAACCAGTGAGGTACCAGGGATACGATGTAACGAGTATATCCTACGTTTGCAGGCAGGTCGACGCGAGTATCCGCAAATACTGATATCAAAAATACCGGACACGCCGGATCCAGGGGATCGAAATCACCGGACGAGGTCCCAATTCTCTTCTCTTTCTATGCATATACAATTCCTCTCTCTCTCTCTCACACTCACTCACATTGTTTGCGTGCGTGTAAATGTTCGTATAAAAACAAAAAAAAATGGAAAAACGTTTGTCCCTTATCGTACTAAGAAAAATGGATTCTACGCGGAACGACGAACATGGTCGATCTCGGCAAAATTCTGGAATGTTCTCGATTCTTCTTCGGCCAATAATCTCGGAAACGGAGGTTACATCGGTTTCCGTGAATTTCGTGAGTGAATTGGAGGATTGTTCGTCCACCGCGACGAATTCTTGTATCTAAATCGGCAACTCGTTACCTTGCGCGATAACGTCACAAGATTATTGCAGAATCGGTACTGTTTCGTAAGTGTTCCCGACGCTGGGCGATTGCGACACAATCGATAATCGTACAGCAGGCCTGGGCAACTCTCCCCACTCCTGGGTCCCTCTCACTAAACTCCTGTGGACAGTAGAAGGAAGGTGGGGAGATTAGGAATGTTAATAGAGTCGCCAGATCAAGATGTGTCCCAACTCTACCTTCCCCTTCCACGACGCTATTCCCCAACCTTCCGCCCTGGACACGTGACGCGTTCCATATCTCCGGAGACTCTGGTCACGCGTTTTCAGCGTCAATAATGTAAAAGTGTGGCTGAAATGGGGTCCCTTGGTCCCTTGGATTTGATTTTCAAATATGAATGTATAATAATATATAGTTAGACTCCGGATCTACGATACAGAATCTAGAATATAAAATTCGATAGAGTTCAGTACTATTTTTATTTGTTTCGGATCTGCAAAGACTGTCCTCAGTAAAAATAGGATTTGCTTTCATTGCGCTTTCTTCGAATTTGTCTATAAAAGTTGGAAATTGCAGAAACATCCGCAGTCTATATGTATAATATACAAACTTCTGAACTCTTCCGGTACTTTCCCCACAAACTTATGACGTAGTTAGAGTGGGAGTTGCCCGGGCCTGCCACACGTGATCGATGCATATTGCGTTGAGTGTCGCGAGAATTACAGAAGGATAATCGAATGTCTTCTTGTTAAATGCAAGTATCGAAATAGAAATCGTGTATGGACCAGCCGTGTGAACGTACAAAGAATAGATGGCCAATCCGATCTTTGTTGATTCCAACGGTTGGAAGATCGTATAATTATTATTGTCTATTCAGTAAGTCTATAAGGTGCTCTCAGGTAACCGATACTCTGGAGATTATTCCGTAAAAATCACCAGCGATATACATCTTAGATTTATTTACGCGTTCTCTTCCCAGAACAAGGCACTTTTTCATTACCCTTATCATTGTTATCAAACCGCGGACGATTTATGCAAATTCGCAACAATGATTGGAGAAACCTGCGGATCCTGATGCAGAATAAAACATTTAAACAGTTCTCTCTTTCTTCAACGATGTTAACCAGTTGAAAATACTGCGACGATGTTCTTTCCGAATATAAAGATACTGGAAGAAAAAGAGTTTTTGCATTACATGATTCATCCAACTCCATTATTGTGCGATTTCACGTAACAAAAAAATCTGAAAATTCTCCCAGGAAATCTTTTTTCGCAGTATCTTTATATGCCGGGAAAAAATGTTAAATTTGCTGAATTTTATAAATGCATAAAATCCGCAGCGTATTGATTATGCGACGAACGCATAAACGTCCGCGATCCAATGATTGCGCTCGGAATGATCGGTAATTGCGTAACTACCTTCTCAGTTCTCTACGTCGTGTGCAGCTTGTGGCGTGTCAAGATAGAAAAATGGCGTAACATCTAACGGATAAAAAAATACCTACGATATAAAAGTACTAGAAAATATAGGTAAACTCTACGGTAAAAAAGTTTGCAGAAATGGTAACACGATCGTCAATTTTGTTTGCGACGTTAAATAACGACAAGGGAAGAGCGAGTATGCTCCCATCTGCAATGTAGCGATCGTCCGTCAGAAGCTGGCAGTGATTTCGACAGTGGGGGGGGGGGGGGAACGTTTGACGTCACCACGTACCGTGTGCACAAACAAGTTTCTCACTGGCACAGTGTGTCCAGACAGGGGTGATCGGAAAGGAATCGAGGGGAACACAAGTACCCCCTCTCCGATGACCAGAGCAATATGTGAGGCGAGTGGGAGACACGTTGCGCGTGCGCGATAGGGACTGAACGGTGGAATAGGATAGTGGAAGGGGATAAGATGGAGAAAGGTGGAAATGAGGTTAGTTTCAACCTCATTCTGGCTACACTGCACTGGCATCTTCCGATGGACGATCTATACGTTTAAATTTGTTCCTTTGCACTTGCGGTTAAGTCGATAATAATCCTGAGACTCGAATAAATAGTGCGATCATTCGTGCTTCGTTGGAATGTTTGTTTACATGTTCGTGGTACGATCGTCATAGAAATTGAGCTGTTCGACAGAACGCGAATACAATACGATAAAGTCCACTCGAGACGTGAGAGATAAAATATTATCGAACTTACCTAACAAAACAACTCCCCTACGGAATACAAAAGCAAAGAGGATAGAATACTTAAGTAAAAGTAATCAGATTCAGGATATGTACACGTAGACACCGAAATACCACGATATGAAATTCTTACAATTGAGGTAATAAACTCGAGAAAACGGAAATCATCCTAACCATAGTTATCCTTACAGAAGGTTCGTGATTACGTGGAACAACTTACGTTTCTAAACTCGCGAAAAGACGTCCGAACGAGAAACTTTGTTCAACATTTTTTAACTTCTAGACCTATTTGTTATGTACAACGATCGATCCCGATTTTTTAGTACGTTCCTATGATTCGAACAACGCGAGATCCTCCGTGCTGCGTGGGACGGGAAACGTCTCAATTCGAACAATTTAACTTTCAGTTAAAAAGTAAAACAGTTTTCTATGTAAAACACCGTACAAACATTTGCCTTTGTACTCAAATTTCCAAGAAGAGAATAAAATAAAGGAGAAGCCATCACCATCTATTTTTAGTTGCATATGTGAGCTATGTAAATCCAACAACTCGAATCTTTTCAGTTAAAACGACTTGGCCATCTTTGTATGAACATTTCATGAAAATATTTAACCAAGCTTTTCGCGAGAGTAACGAAAGACGTATTCCTTTCAAAAAATAATGTGCTCCACACAGTTGAATAATTCGGAAATCAGAACACCTCTCAACATCTTGCCACGCTTCAGATAAAAACCTACTAAAAGTCATGTGTAGACAGCGGATCTTTATGCAGGGTAAAAATGTTCTACCCGAATTGCAAGAAACTCGAGTAAAAAATAGAAACTTATTTCCTATCTTAATACTTTTAATAGGTTGAAAATGATATAAAGGGGTTATGTTCGCGGCGCACCGGTTCGATCAATTATACACTAAATAGCAATTTTGTAGACATTTATCAAACGTTCGATTCGGATTTGAAACATTACGCCCTGAGACACGTTTGCTGTAGAATGCTTTCTATAAGAGAAAAAGGAGAAAGATGTTGTTGTGTTTCGTCCTAGACCCGCTAGAGGGACGTTAATATACTAATTGATGACATTTTAGTAACTTGCGAGAAAGTCGTTCAACGATTTGTTTGCGGGTCTAGGACGAAACACAACAACATCTTTCTTCCTTTTCTCTTATAGAAAACATTCTATAGCAAACGTGTCTTAAGACGTAATGATTCAAATCCGAATCGAACGTTTGATAAATGTCTACAAGATTGCTATTTAGTGTATAATTGATCGAACCGGTGCGCCGCGAACATAACCCCAAATTTATTTAAAAATGTACGATCGAGAATAATTTCTTATTTGAAAATGATATAACTGTATCTTTAAATTCTTCTAATGTTTTTACCAGGGACCAAAAATAACAGTTATTCTACAATTTTCTACGATAAAAATCATTAACAAAAAGTTGATTATTATTGAAATTTAAGATAATGTACACAAAATATACAGACAATTTTTTGGGTACAAATAACAGTTGTTAGTGTCCAAAAAATGTAATCCTCCTCGATAACTGTTATCGATGAGGAAAAACTGTTTGGATTCAAAGCAGTTATCGATGAGAGGAGTTCATTTCGATCGCTCATAACAGTTGTCGATGAAAGAAATTTGTTTCGATCGCTCATAACACTTATCGATGATCGAATTTTTTTTCACTTGTTCATAATAATTATTGATGAGAAAATTCATTTTAGTTCCTCATTTAATTATTGAGTTGTCTTCTCTTTTTCGGATGGACAAAGCCTGTGAAATTCATTGAGAAGGTTTCATGTAATAACAGACTATAAGAGCAACACAAAATCTGATTGTTTGTCACATCAAATTTTGATTGTAACAATTAATTTTACGAATCAAAAATTTATGAAATAATTGATTGTCTACCATTTGAAAGTTGTACTACTTAATAATAACTATTACAAATTTCTTTCATCAATAACTGTTATGAACGATCGAAATAAATTTCTCTTATCGATACCTGTTATGAACCATCGAAATAAATTTTTCTCATTGTTACCTGTTATTAACGATCGAAATAAATTTTTCTCATCGACAACTGTTATAATTGAAAGGAATTTCCCTCAACAATAACACTCACCAACAAGAGAAAGAATTTTCGGCGTACTTATAATCCTTATTCGTAACCAATACGATTTTAGTCGATGAAATACATGTTATTCTATGACTTTTTTTTCTATTTGATTATAACAGTTACGGTCCCTGGTTTTTACTATTTCACATTGCACCTCTACACATTTTAAATGCATAAAGATCCGCTGTCTAGCCGTGTGGCTCTCAGTGTCGCCAGATGAGGGGAGTCACGGTGAAATGATGTACCCCTTCTCTGATGACCAGAGTAATATGTGACACGTTGCGCGTGCGCGACGGTGATTTAGTGGGGCGAATGGAAGACACGTTGCGCGTGCGCGATGGGGACGCAACAATGACATGACATGTCGCAGGTTTTAGGTTATTGCAGCGTATCGTAGTTATGAAATGAATCATACGAATCGTTCTGCAGAACGATATTATTGTATGTTATATGAGATGTTATATGAGTAGACTTCATTAATATGTTCATTAATATATATATATATATTAATATTCACCGTCAATAACTCAATAGTTGTTGCCCTTTACCATCCTTTCCCATAGCGTATATATATATAGCTGATAGACTATATTTTCCTACAATTTTATTGTATTATGTACCAATAATATATTTATCACATTCAGTATTCAGTTCTACAATTTCTTTCATCTTCCCTATACCAAAATTTTTAATATATAGTACTATAGATTTCAACATCTTTTTCAATATCCATACTCCACAACTGAAACTACCACACGTTACAAATTCATTTCACTTATAATAAAGAAAGTTCATAATCTGCAGAACGATTCGTATGATTCATTTCATAACTACGATACGCTGCAATAACCTAAAACCTGCGAAATGTCATGTCATTGTTGCGTCCTCATCACGCACGCGCAACGTGTCTCCCATTCGCCCCACTAAGTCCCCGTCGCGCACGCGCAACGTGTCACGTATTACTCTACTCCTGAACTCCTCTGCTCTGGTCATCAGAGAGGGGGTACCTTGTATTCCCCTCGAGTAACCGTTCGGTTACTTTCTGGCGACACTGGTGGCTCTAAAGACGTAACGGTAGAAAATAAAACAACTTCTGTAACGTTACGTTCAGAATCAACGTAAAATTAGTTTATACCCTGCGTATAAAAAATAATCAAATGTGACCGACCATTGAAAAACCATCGTCTTCGACGTGTGTTCGAAAGAGACAGCGGTCCCAGGCAGCACGGATCGGATTCGAAAGAATGAGAAATAGTTCGTGAGACTTATCGCGTGTATTTCCAGGACGATCGTGCCAACGTTGGAAGACGTGTTGAAAGGATATGTGTGTTTAAGCGCCTTCGTCGTAGCCGATCTTCTGATGGTGTCGCTTATAATGGACGGTGAGATTGCCTCTTTGCCTGGCCTTGTAGGGGCACTCGGGGCATTGGAAGGCGGGAGGTTTGCCGCCGCACTCGACCATTTCGTGGCGGCGCATCGTGCTTTTCCATCGGTAGCCTTTCCCGCAGAAACGACACCTGAACTTCCGTTGTTGCTCGTGCGGCACGCCCATATAGACGACGCTGAGGTCGCGAGGTTGCGGTAAAACCTCGAACGAATCGGGAAACACGACCTCACGTGTGGATCCGGTGCGGGGGTTGTTGTTGTCGGTGCCGCTGTCGTAGCTGTTGCTGTCGCCCGCGTTGCTGCTGACCCGTCTACCGGCTACGACCACGTTGCCCCTCGTCCCGGCCACTGACGTCGTCGACCGGCCGCCCTTCTTCGCCGTCGGGTGTTGCTTGTAATCGGACCGCAACAACGAGAGCAACGCGACCATCCCTGTAACAGGTCCCGGCGCCAAGCGAGACGCGAGAGCGAGGCAACAGGTTATTTAATTAAAACGAAACTAAAAAGAGAACGGGGAGAACGTAAAAATTGTGGGAGACGCCGTATCCGGGGGGTGGGAAGGGCATGGGATAGGGCGCGCCTCGGCGATTGGTGCTCAGGGATTCCATCGTGGGAATCAGCTACTGTGGGAGTAGCCGATTTCATTTCGTGGATCCCTTGAGCAGAAATTGCCCAGACGTGGGACAGCGTGTAACTCCGATCGATGCACGGTCGCATGGTTGTTACGCGGCTGGCGAGAGAGATATCAGTGTGATTAAACCCGTAACCAACCCAACACATAACGTATCAGCCAATAGCTCCGAGAGATAGGTGCGCCCAGGGTAAAATTTTGCCGTGGTTTTACGTGAAGAGGCGTGAGGTTCTCCGGCTGACCGGAAAAGATGGAAAGACGTGCGTACGGCAAGAAACGTTCGGCGGAATACACGAACCTCGTAACTTCGGGAAGCTATGATTACGGTCTTTTCATCTTCCCCGGTACACCGGTCGTAGATGATGAAAAAAAAAATAGATGCCAATTTCCAACCCTCCAAACAAAGTAACCAAACAGGATGCTTTCGGTGATGATGTCGTGGGATGAGCTTGCTCTCGTAGATATTCAGAGAGATGAATGAATGTACAAGTGCCAGAGAAAAATCGTAGCAGTTCGACTGTATATTATACACAAGTGTTCTTTTTATATTTATGTCAATGTTCTTTCGTTTGTACAGCTCGCAGGTAGACCCGATTTAACAGCGGTGGGATTTCCAAAAAAAAAAGAAAAAAATGTTCTTTTCTCGTTCCCGAGAGCCGAGTTATTATATGTATATCAATTCTATAAATGTAGAAACGGTAGAAATGCTCGCGGAGACGATTCCATATTACAGACTATATGTATAATTCTTTCGGTAAATTCTCTTTGGCAAAAACGAGATTGAATAAGTAGTTACTGATGCTTCGCAGACACACGCGCCAAACGTGACATTCTAGAGAGGGGCTTCTCGTAACTATCACTCAACACACACGTAACCCTTCGACAATGGCCGCGACGTACGACATCCTGAAACAAAAACGTCCGATTTTTAATCTGTGCCTCGGAAAACCACGGTTTCCCGAACTACCTCGATCCACGATCACGGGATCGCTCGCCTGCAGAATAAACGAACGATTAGTGCACGATTACGATACAAATCACACGTCATTTATTCTCGTCGTTCTAGAACGAGAGAATGTCACGAATACTTCTTTATTCGCATTGATTACATCGTCGTTGTATATACCGGCGTATCAAATGCTCACCCGTTCCACCGCAGTTTCTCCAGAACTGTTTTCCTGATTTTTCCGCGAAATCAGGGAAACCCGTTTAAATGAAGAAACGATTAAAAGAATAATCATTTAGATCGCCAGTTTACACGCTATACATTCGTTGTTCGCTGGCAATGAAAATACTCGTTCATTCTAGCAGAAATAGGCATGGTATGCTCTCCGCGACTGTCGGAAAGATCTCTACCGTAACTGTTAAAATTGTTTGTATTAATTACACTACGAAGAATGTAGTCATTATTCTAAAACCGTCGTGGATCCGAAGGTGCGACAGTTACGGAGAGAATACAGTCTGGCCAGACTGAAAATGCTTCCCCCTCTACCACTACACGTGGGTCGATTCTCCTCTAACGACTCTCTGTACAATGGGACGCGTGACGTCACGTTATCCCCACTACCGCTGCTAGATTAAAGAAAAGGGTTATCTGATGGTGGAGGGGGAAGTGTACGTACATGTCTGATAACCAGTGTCGCCAGGATTTCTCTCTCCCTCTTTCTGTGACGAGATTGGTCGCTTGACATTTTGACACATGCACGATTAATACTTGTCTCCCCACACTGCCCACGTCTCTGTCACGCGACCAATCCGGTGCTGACAGAGAGAGCGTAACTCTTTCAAATTCGCTGATCTGGCGACACTGGTTGCGCGATTTTCGTGGCAGTTGTGCTCCATTTGTCAAACTTGATCCGCATCTATGACGAACGCAGTGTAAATCGCGGTTAGGTAATCGACATCGAGTATCCTACCGATCGCGATTTCGAAAATGTCCTTCTTAGGGGGGTAGACTCGTTTCCAGGATTGCAAGAGTGTGGGATGCGTCTTCTCATTTCTCGATAATGCGATGGTTCTTTTGCCTACAGAGGCAAAAGCGCTAGGTAAAAGATCAGTCTAGGCCGCGATCGCCCTCAAAAGTCCTATTTTTACGTTTACGAGTCGTAATTTGCATTATTCGGCAGTGTGTGTAGCTGTCGTAGTATTATGAAAATAGCTGCACGCGCGGCTTTAAGCTTCCGAATAATGCAGTTTACGCCTCGTAAACGTAACAATAGAAAATTTGGGGGCCTAGATTGCGGCCTAGATCGATCTTTTATCTAGCGCTTTTGACTACTGAAAAACCCCATCTTTGCATTATCGAGAAACGAGAAGGTGCATCCCGCACCTTGCAATCCTGGAAAATCGGGTCTACCCCCTTAACGATCTAGAGCAGGCGTGGGCAAGGGTGGGGCCCCTCAAATGCCTGCTTCCCCCACCAAGCTTCCTTCCTGCGTTACGGTGGGGACGGTCTTGTCCCAATTGAGACAAAAATGCCCATGCCTGATCTAGAGCCTAGAGTCTAGAGAGTTACTTGAACGATCGACGTGTCTCCGTGCGTTACAATACTGTCTCGCGACACGTGACGTCACCTCGGATCCTCGCTAAGTCATTGAGATCACTGTTCACCGTTTTTATCGATCGTAACGGGCCGATATCATTCTTCATCCGAGCCTATCGGAGGCAATTTCGCGACGAGTATTCACGTGAGTATTTCGTTTCGAGCGGCGACAGGATGTCGCGGCGCGGTTCTATTTGTTTATGTAACATTGGAGGAGCTTGCGGTGCTTGTGGGCGACGTGCGAGTCCAGATTGAACTTCCTTTTCGAGCTGAAGCGACAGTACGGACAGTGGAACTGCGGCAGCATTCCGCACTCGAGCTTCAGATGACGGTAGAGGGAGGACGCGTTCGAGTAGATCTTCTGGCACTTGACGCACGGGTACATTCTCCGAGGTTTGCCCGATGTCCTGGCCAAATGAAGCAGCCGGAGATCTGCGAAAAATCGTACGGTCAGCGACAGGTGTTCCCAGTGATCGACGGCAACGAGAAACGGCGGGCGCGAGGCGACTTAACTTTAGAAAACGGGAGAGATGACCGGGAAGAAGAAAGAAAAACGTGAAAGATGCACGAGAGCACAGAGCGACGTGTTTCTATGTTTGCGTAGCGAGAAAGAAAGTGCGATTAGATAACGGTTTGATCCTCGATCGATCGAGTCTCGAACACCATACTCACTCGAGATTGAACACAATGAGCGAACCAACCCTACGCGGTTCGGATCAAAGTGAATTCGGGGGCAATTATGCATTTGGCGACAGAACAGCCTGCAAAAAGGGATTCGACGTGTTACAGTTATCTCGAGAAACTTCCGGGCCCTGCCCCTCTTTCGTCGAGCAATACATTATTATAGTCTGTTTGTATCAGAATAGAATAACATTTATTTCTATAAAAAAGATATCCTAAATAACAAGACACGTCGCCGCGGATCAATTGTTCACGTTGTAGAGCATTTTGTAGTGAATCTGTCGGATGAACTGGTCGTCGCCGGACGTTAACAGGATCGGCCAACATTCCGGGCTCTCCCTGATATGCCGGTGCAAGGACTTCCGCCATTTGTACGACTTCGAGCAGGCCAAACAGGTGTTCCATTCTGAAAAAGAAATACGTTCGTTCCGTCAGTTTTTGGGATCGGGGACCGTCACGGGCGGGTGTTACTCTCTTGTTCCGGTGCACGGTGTGTAGTCTGAACCTTTACCTTATCGCTAAACCAAAACTCCGCGTTCTATGTGTACGTTTCGAGTGCAAGATCGGTGCTCGAGAAGATAGAGTGCCGCGGAACAGTGGGGATCGTCAGAAATCACGACGTTTAATCGAAACGAGGTTTAATCTCGAATTTTCTCAAAGTAACATTTCTGATTGTCCGAAACGATGTCTTTCTACAACTTTTAGGACGACATGTCTCTGTCCGTTAATAAATGATTTAATTTGGACACTGCAGGCTCGCTGTAGACACTAAAGACTAAACAATATGTTGAAGTAGAGAACTAGAAACACAGAAAATTACTAACCTAACCTATCCACTGGGCGGCGAGAAGCTCCAGCTGCCTCGGTTGCCGAGCAGGCAATACATAATTGAGTGACTATACAGGGTGTGGCCGCACGGGTGGTACAACCGAGCAGGGGGTGATACTACATGTAAAAATAAGTCGAGGAAAAGGAATAACATTTTTTCGTTTGACGCTTCGTTTTCGAGAAAATCGAGTTTAAGGCGGTAGTCACACCTCTGGTTGTAACTAGAAAGGGACTAGAATCTTACTAGATTTTGGGTCGAAAATATGGGTCTGCGAAATTCAGCAAATTTTGGGCTGGGTAAGGGCTCATTCTAAAGAGAAAGGTTAGACGCAGTGCGCTCTGATTATGATTTTAACGAGATTATGTTTATATCTAATAATATGAGGGCCCAAAGTAGAGAAAAAAATCTAGGGAAAAAACCCGCAGATTTCAATGCATTTTACTGTCTCTAAAAGACTTTTTGACTGCTATGATGACCAGAGCGCAGTCTGATGAACCTTCCGCTTTAGAATGAGCCCTCACCCAGCCCAAAATTTGCTGAAATAAGGACAAAAAATGTCCGGGCGCAGACCCATGTTTCGACCTAAAATTTAGTAAGATTCTAGTCCCTTTCTAGTTACAACCAGAGGTGTGCTTTAGTGTAGCGCTCGGATTTACTTACTCGCGACGGCCGAGTTTCGTAGGCCACGCCCACTCAGCCTGGCCACACGTCTCGCTCTTTGTGACGGCCATAGTTCGGAGCTCCTCAGGCGCGTTCCATACTCGCTATTCGTGGCGCCTAAGAGAACTAGGGCCGCCACGGGGAACGAGACGCGCGACCGGGCCGAGGGGGCGTAGCCTATGAAACTCAGCCGTCGCGAACAAGGTTGCCATATGCGAGTCTCGTCAGGCCCCTTACCCTTCCGCCCCACTCTTCCCACTAACACTGACGCGTACCGCTAACTTAGCTTGTTCCACGTGATTCAGCAGACAAGCTGGGCGAGGGGCGGAAGGGTAAGAGGCCTGGCGAGACTAGAACAGAGTTGGGCAGGAATTAATTACATGAGTAATTAATTACATCTTCAATTACATGTGCAAAAGTGGACTATAAGTACAATAACAAAACGGTGAAATGGTCCAAAACATAAAAGTTAGTGGTTTAGAAGAATAATTACACTGAAGTAATTGTTAGACTCAATTACAATTACTGTAATTGTGTTAAGTAATTGCAATTACTTCTTTCACAATTACTGTAATTGTGTTAAGTAATTTCAATTACTTCTTTTACAATTACTGTAATTGCGGACCACAGTTACAATTACAGTGATTCGTCAAGTAATTGAAATTACCAATTACAATTGAAATTACTTGAAAATTAATTATTTGTGTAATTGAAATTACCAATTACAATTACAGTGATTCATCAAGTAATTGAAATTACCAATTACAATTGAAATTACTTGAAAATTAATTATTTGTGTAATTGAAATTACCAATTACAATTACAGTAATTCATCAAGTAATTGAAATTACCAATTACAATTACAGTGATTCGTCAAGTAATTGCAATTACCAATTACAATTACATGTAATTGTATTTCTGCAATTCCAGATTACAGTAATTGGTAAGTAATTGTAATTGTAATTGAAATTACATTTTGCCCAACTCTGGACTAGAATATGGTAACCCTGGTCGCGAGTAAGTAAATCCGAGCGCTGCTTTAGTATATGTAGTACAAAGTAGAATTGGTCGATCATGGTCAGACGATTCCTATCCAACAGCGCGTGTATTCGCTGCATTTTCAAACTCGATTTTCTCGAGAACGAAGCGTCAAACAAAAAAATTGTTATTCTTTTTCTTCGACTTATTTTTACATGTAGTATCACCTCCTGCTCGGTTGTACCACCCGTCCGGTCACACCCTGTATGATTGACGAATAAAGCTGTGTTCTTATACAGAACGCCATTGTAGAACTTATGCAATCATCTAATATTCAATGAATCGACATCTTTGATTTCCACTTGTATTCGAGAAGTGGCCATCGGCATCCGCAATGTTCCGCGTCGATTTCCCGCTCGAACGCGATCCGTCGTCCCGCAATGCTCGCGATAGGAATGTGTTGCCCGGCCTCCGTTATCTCCTCGGGGAAAAGAGCCGCGAAGAACTGTTTCGGACCAACTCCACGTATTAGACCGACCACTCAGGACAGATCAGTAGCTTCTTAGTGGTTTTATTTACAAAGACGGTATGTGGGCATGCTTGCGGAGAAAAATAAAGAGAAATGTACACTATTTTACACAGACAAGTCTGATTTGGAAAGGAAGACAGAAACAAGGGTTTGGATCTCCGTTTCCGGAGAAACCCTTTCGGAAGTCGACACCGATATCTTCCGTGTTATCGATGCGACAACGGTAATGCAGTTTAATGGCTCAGCCGTGCTTTTTTACGCATGTGTTTCAACAAGTTGCACTTCTTCGGACAGTACGGACATTGATATTTCAGCGGCTGGCCGCATTCTTCTCGTACGTGTCTGGTCAACGAGCTGTAATACATGTACACGTTCCCGCAGGCGTTGTACGTGTGCCACTGACCTCCAGTCAGATAACCTGAAAAAAGAAATCACAGAGATCGGTTAATAAAGATCGAGGTTGCTTGTTCGTCTTCACTGATACCTGGCGGTTTCGATGTGATACATGGACGTTTGGTTAACGGCACCTCGACAAAACAAGTTCCACGGTGTTAAAAAACATGATCGAAGGAGAGTATCGCTCGACTTCGACGTTACACCGCGGCGACGTATACCGTAGAATTAGACACAACGTGTACATACAAAACCATCGACCCACGTGTCCCACAATGGAATAGTCTACGGAGAAAGGAGATACAACGAGGACATCCATCGATAGTTCACCGTCGAAAGATCATTTTCGTTCCTGTTCTTCTAATTCGATAGTTAACGTTTGATAACAGTCGAATCTGTCCATGCGCTCGTTAGCACCGACCGGTAATTCCATTCGCCGTCTCCGGAACGCTTAATTAGAGACGAGAGGAAGACACAGCATTGGTTAGCACTGGTAACGCTCATCGATTTTCACTTTATTGACGCTGATACCTCGACAACACGTGCCTGTCGTACATACGGTATGGTCAGGGGCTTCAGGACAAGTATTGAAAAAATAAAGTCTGATCTCTCTCATCTGCCCTAGCGAATTCGTTCCATCCAGCGAGAACGAAAAGAAACGCGAACGAGCGTCTCGGTTTCCTCGGCGGTAACTGCGAACCATTTTTCCAACATCGTAATTAGTTTCTTTCTATTTTGCTCTTTCGTCGAGATGTCAATGTCTTCGTCGTAAAGAGCAAATTTTAATCTTGCGGTTGAAGAAAGAATTGTACTTTGGACGAAAAACTACAATGGTTTATAAAAGTCTCTACAAATGATTTTTAATTGAATTATTCTGCAGATGATTTTTAACCCTTAGCACATACCATTATTCTAAATATTGTTCAGATGAACATTTAAATATTGTATGAAGAGTTACATCAATTTCATATCCGGAAAATGATGAAAATCATATAAAATGGAATTATTCCAGCTAGGTTTTTCAGTTAAAATAGCTTAGAGTGCAAAGAGTTAATAAGCGAATGTCTAACAATCAGAAAAGAACAAATCCTGAACGACACAGTGTTCAAAATTGTGCGAGCACATCATTATTCATTGAGGATTGTACCTCACAGGTTTTTCTTCTGGATTAAGTTCCCTCTCGAACCACAAGATTAATATTTGCCTGAAGGAAGAGGCTCAACGAAAGATCAAGACAGAAGAGAAGTAATTCTTGAAGCCATACAACTTTGGTCTCCGGCATTATTTCACATAGTGTACATGTAGGTAGAATGTTCCGACGGAGGAAGGAGATTGGCAAGCGGCGATATCCCCAGTCGAGTTAGATCTTCGCGACGCAGCCGTGCTCCTTCTTCAGATGGTTGAGCAGGTTGAACTTCATGGGCATGACACTGTGGCAGAAGGGGCACGTGTACAAGACCCGGCCGCACTCCTCGCGCACGTGACGGTTCAGCGCCATCCTCGACCTGTACGTTTTCTTGCACTCGCAGCACACGTGGAAACCTGTAATTTGAGGAAGAAAGGCGGCTTTAAGTACGATGCTGCCCGTCGTAATCGCGCTAGTCACGAACAAGAAGCTCTCGCCCCCACAAAAGCATCGGCAAAGCATACTATTTGCTCTCTCTTTTCTTTCGCGATCCTCGCATCCTCGAGTCAAATTCACAGGGAATCACGATTTATGAAATTGTCGAACGACGTCCCCGTGAATCGTCATAGATCCCCTGAAACAATATAATAAGTAAACGAATCCATTCTACGAAATCTCGCCCTAATTAACTCGGGTTTTGTCTCGCGAATGACGGAACAACCTGTCCGCTTGTGTCACGCGAGGCATCGAATACGTCTCTTCTGAAACAGGTGAAATTGATTCCTCGTTATCAATAACGTCGTCGAGAATCTGCACCTTGAAACAAAAAATGTATTTACAGATTGCTGTCTTTCCATTTTGTTCGAGAACGATCGTCGAACGATCCACGACACTCGCGCCCAGAAATAACAGGCACTGCCGTTTCGTTTTGCAAATTACTTCTGCACTGTTTCCTTTATTTTTGGCATTACGAAAATACATGCATTTTACCAGAATACTAGGGGTTACGTGATAAGTTTCGACGACGCCTTCCTCCGTTCGTCCCTTCTTAAGTCTAAGCGGTGAAATCAGTCGTACGCTCCTATGAACTGATCTTCTGGTTCGACAGAAGTCGTCCGGTCACAATTCAACCGGCCGCTTTCGTCAAAGTAATCGTTACCAGGCTGCGGTTATTGATCTCACAATCGCTAAGACAAATATAAACTTTCCATTTCCTTTCAAACAAATAGGAGCAACATTAATGTTGCATAAATGTAGCATAACCGCAGCCTGTATCGGAACCGGCATGAGAATTGTGCGAATACGATGAAAAGAAAAGCGTTAAAGAACGTAATCGAGACCTATGGCGTCACAAGTGTCTGATTATAGGTGATGATTATCGCTAATTAATCAGTCGAGAAACATTTGTGTTCTACAGGATCTACGTTATGTTCGAGGTTCGCTGAACGAAAGAGTAAAATGTTAGGTTATCGAACATAGAAATTGGTATGAGATGAGAAAATTCCAAATACAAATGTTTACTCCGTCGTTTATACGTCAGCTTCGTCCCGAACCTCGAACTACTATGGAAGTATCACTCTAACTTAACAGTCGAAACGTTCACTAGCTCGCGAGTCGCCTCGAATTTCTCACCTCCTCTATCTAACATTCATAAGGCGTTAATCGTACCAAACAAACATTTATATGAGATACAGATTGTAGTCGAGACTGATAATAACGCCAGGAGCAAGGCAATGTTCTTGGAACGCTCGTTCCAACTATCGATACAACTTTTCAGTAGAAGAACACAGCTTGCACCTGAAAGCATTCACAGTGGTGACTTTATAGGTTATACCGAGCACTAGAGACGATGAGAAACGGAACTCCCTAAAGAGGAATCTTAGCCGGAAGTAGTTGGTACCTACTGCTTTCCATGAGACACGAGTACCCTGAGTACTGTCGACGAAGATATTGAATTTTTCAGGTGCCTTTGTCCGTGAAAAGATTTCTTACACAAGTAGAACAGGCACGGTATCTTCTATCTCGGATCATGTTCTGTTGCATACGATTGCAGAGGACCCTAATGCTCGGTATCATCTGACGAATTCGAGCAGATGGTTTTAGAAGGGAGTCGGTAGGCGAGGTCGACGACAAGTGAAGGTAGACAATGAAACACAAAGCGAAATGGAATATATAAAACCAATTAGGAAATAAACGGGCTATAGAAAGGTGGTGGCAAGACTTTTCAACCTTCAGCAATTGAGACAAGACGCGTGCTGCATAAAAGGGAGGTTAGTGGATTGCACCCCTGCAATGGAGCAAGCTGCTTACCTCGTTTCCTTACATTTCCTCATCGCACTTTTACAGAATTGAAATTTTGCGAAACATCCTTGTTAACTTCTCTGCGAGAAGTATCATTGATAAGTGCTATTGACAGCTGAGAAGAAGTCACTTAGTCAATCATTGGCTGAGTGGTCACGCCTGCTACGCAGTGTCGTCCGACCAGGGGAATTAGGGGCAGTGTTCCGATATCGTGCAGCATTTTTCGTACGATGAATGGCCGCTAGAGGCGCTGCGCGGAAGAAACAGTAACGAGGCGCGCCGGACCGACTGTGCCAACTCGTGTCTAGGTCGCGCTCTGATTGGTCTGTGTTTTTCATTAATAACTTCTAAACGAAGCCGCGGATAACATTTTTGCAAAGGAAAATGTCGCTTCAAATGGTCTCAGGAACCTCCCATTTCCGGGATTTTCACGAATTTTGGGACACCCTGTATATGGTCTAAGGACGAGGTAGTGGAGCCCTGCGCCCTGCGCCTTGAGACAGTTATATTTGCGCGGAAGTACCGAAACAATTTGTTCCGGACAAAAAAAACTTCAGGAAGTATCCTACAAGTTATAAAATATACACAAATACACATGTTATACATTCATTTTTCAGAATCAAGTTAAACAAATATTTTCAAATTCTGTGGAGTGCTCAACGTACCCCATTCTATCGAGAAGCTTACGTTACTGAGGCTGCAAGCGCCTCTAGCGACCATCCATCGTACGAAGAATGCTGCACGATATCGGAACACTGATTGGCGGGAATACAGTGACCCGGCAGAGTGGGAGACATGTTTTGATCTGGCGACACTGATATTACTTGCAGTGATGGTATTGTTGGCGCTTTTCGCGCGCATGCGCGAGTTTCATCAGGGCCGTATCTACGTCTACGTCCGAAAGTGGGGAACTATTGGGGGGAAAGTAGTGGGAGACTATATGGCGGGAAATTAGCAGGGCGACCAAGGTACCCGATCTTCGTACTTGACTGAGGCCGTCTGAGGCTAGAATCGTCGCGCATGCGCGTGAACAGCGCCAACAATACCATCACTGATTACTTGCGTAGCGCGTGCCGCCGAAGCCTAAACATTGGGAGTACGGAAGTTGGAGGAGACTGCTCTTCAGCTCCCAATAATACCAGGGTTGAGAAGTCCAGGATCTAAAACCACCCACTCCGCTTCATCAGGCCGTATAAACCTATAGGACGCTCGGCTGCGAAAGCCTTTACACTCTGATTAGATACAGATTATTGTCCAACGGCGAATAGGCTGAATCCCAGCTCGGATGTCTGGGCAGAAGGTGAGGTTACGGACACACCGCATCGTAAAAGAACTCCACCGTTTTCGCCGCGCGTTTTCGCCGCGTTTCCCCGTCGGTCGGACTGTCTTCGTCATACTTCCAGGGGCATCCCGGGCCGAGTGTAGAATAGGCACGACGACGCTATCGATGCGGGTTAAGGCAATTGGATGGCGAGCTCCCGTGATGTCCGGGTTCACGTGTTCGACGAGGCGACCTTGAAGTGTTGCTCAGCCTGGTGCGCCTGCAGGATGAACGCCTTGAACGCGGCGAACGGGCAAAGCGGACACTTGAACTCCGGCGGTTCGCACTTGTGCTTCAGATAGTTGCTCCACATCTTGTAGAACTTGCTGCACTTTGTACACGTGTAGCCGAGAACCTGGTCGCCCATGTACATCTTCCGGTAAGCTGAAAACAGAGGGACCAAGTTAGAGAGAAGTGAGATAAGCGGAGGAAACGAGAGGAGAAAAGTGTGGAGGGCTCTCCCTGAATCGGCGAGAGCGATGGCTCCAATCTTTTTCGATTAGAGACAGAAAACTGTTCTTTTCTTTTATAGGTCGACGCGCTTCTTGGATCGAAGGTCACTATCTTTTCATGCGCAGGGTGAATCAGTGAACGCTACTTGCAGTAAAAAAACTTTTCGACGAATTTTGTAGCATTTTAAGGGACGCATTGAACCAGTGCAACTTCGATTTCTTTGTATATCACATTGCTTCAAGGTCGGCTCAAGGTCATCGTATATATAATACTGATACGAGAGACTGGACTATCGCTACAAATACGTTTTATTTCGTCAGGAATATTATACATTCATCAGGAATACTGACAGTCGGTCCGCAAGTGGGGATATTATACTTATCGGGGGTGAGACTTTTCGTTCATTTGTTTGAAAAAGAATCAACGGCGTAATCTTATTGTAAATAAAAAGCTAGTACGAAATTCTGCAGTTCAGTAACAGAAACTGGCTCGTTTATCACAGGCTCCCGAGTCAGCCTGAAACTACAGTGACTCAGAATAATATTCGGACGCTATTAAAAGCACGATAACCTTTTTCAGATTATACCGTACGACTTGGATTTTTATTGGAAAGCTAGATCAGTTCACTGCGCGAAGAGGAAAAGAGATTTCGGAGAAATTGCCACCGGTCTGAACTGCGGAGAAAATACTATATAATAATTTTTCTGTGGGCTAAATTTTCTATTGGAAAATTAAAAAGTCCGTTTCGTAGATCTGTATTAATTGTGTACATTTTCACAACTGTCACATATGTACCAAACGCAGTTTGTAAATGTCCAATGCAGGCCCACATAAAAGTGGAAAGTAACCTTTAACATTTTCTCCGCGACTCTGGCAAATTGGAATAAAAAGAAACATTTTCACATCGGCTAGTTAACTAATCAAAAATCTGAAAAAGGTAATCGTCTTTTGCAAAGTGTCCGACTACTCCTGAGTCACTGTGCGTCTCGAACGCTGTCCCGGATATTATTTTCACGCGAGTTCCCACATCTCTGCGCGTCGCTTCAGCAAATGAGAATACTTGTACGAATATGCTTCTCTCGCTGGACATTGTTTATCGCTGCGGAAATCGAATTCCTGTACAGTTGTTCTTAAGAGTACTTTCACTAAAACTCGAGGGGGCATTCTTCTGCATGGGAGGATTAAAAAAGAAAACTCGTATAGTTTATTTCTATCAAATCTGACACTTACAAAGCTAAATACAACGTAGACCTAGCACAGACCATATTCGAAATATCCATTAAAGAAATCGCAGCTCTGTGTAGCCTACGTGTCGGAAGGATGGAAAAACATATTGCACTCGACACACATATAGAAAATATACATATTCGAATCTTGACGAGTCGATCGTACGAAAACCCTAAGTAAGAATACCTCCTCAAGTCCTCGACATATCGGAAACGGTCCACGAGCAATCGTCCGTAGAGGATCCATCAATTTTGAACATTGCTATGGTGCCTCCTTTTATGATTCTCTATGCACCATTTGTGCGGGCTTTGGTAGGGGCAAGCCTCGCACGCTAATTTCGGCTTGGCGTTCACGCACTCGAACTTCCGGTGCCGCCATAGTGATCTATGAACCGCGTAAGCCTTGCCGCAGTCGGCGCAAACGAAACTCCTTTCCCGAGCATCGGTCGATCCGCGTTGTTGATCATGCTGTTGATGCGGGTCGTTCCTTCGAATGTTTCTGCTCGTCGGATCGAGTACGTAGATGGTCTTGTAAGGCCATAACAACGCTGAAACAACAACAACGAGCTGGTTAATAGGCGCCGGAATCACGACGAACACGGTTCACGTATTTTCTGTTGGACACATATGTAAGTCGTATGACACAAATACACAAAATTGCTTCCCCCGGGTCTGATCGCAAAAGTTACCTTTTCTTTGCTGACGCGTTCGCCGCGTTGTTCGCCTACCCTGGAAAGTTCTTGGACACGTTTGTTCACGGAAACACGACCGCAATACCCTAATGGATTGTATCGAATCTTTTTATTACGTTCTCGAACGAATTACAAATAACCTGAGCGCGGTAACATGGCGTACTACAGGGCCGTCCGCAACGCGTCAAGCAGCTCTTATAAAATACTAGGGGTGGGCGGGTATCCTCGGGTCGGGGCGGGACCCGAAAATCTATCACGTTCTCCGAACAAATAAAATTTTCGGGTTCCATCACTATCCTGGTGGTTTCCAACCTGGGAGGCACCAACATTTTGTAATAAAGAATTAGCTTGCACACCTTAATATCTACAAATAAATAAGACCTAACAGTTTTTAAAACGTGCCTATATTATTATATCTAGACTGCGGATCTTTATGCAAAATAAACATTTTCTACATCGTCTACAGACATCTTTGATTTGTCAAATTTTCCAACAATCTTGAGTTTTATCTGCTCAATGTTGCTATAAATACATAAAGATCCGCAGTCTAAGTATATCTGTTGAAGATACAAAAGGTAGGGAGGCGCGGAAGCATAAAGGCTGGGAACCCGAAATTTCCGGGTACCCGCCCACCCCTGCAAAATACACATACGGTGTTTGTTCTACAAAATCGCTCCACCTCGCTTCGTTAACGGAGCAAATGAATTCTCGTTCGCCCCTGTTACAGCGTCTACGAAACCAGAAAAACAATACTCACGGAGTATAATACTGAAATTCTACACGGAATCACGAAATTCTGTGGACTACACGAGTTAGGTACACGCTTTTCGGTGGGGGGGCTGATAATTCTAGGTTACATGTACAATATCTGTGGAGTATTACAATAATTTATTCGTTCTCTTTTAATACCGTGGCTCCCGATTCCATCTCGGCTACCTGAAAACATTCAGAGTACCCAAATACTATACGGTATCCTGAAAATGAAGAATTTTAAATACGCCTTATTATGTATGTATGTACAGGGTGTATAATAAGTAATGGTCATTCGTTCTAGGGGTGAATCTACATCTCTGGGTCGGTGGACATTTTTAAGTGAAACTTGCCGCAAGATTGTTTATAACAAAGAAAATTGTTGGTAAAGTTGTTAGTTACATCAACACCTTCCACCTATCTAGAAGAGAAAAAGTTTGAAAGAAGTCACATGTCGCAAACAAATAGCTATTGAGATACAAGTTGCTAAAGTTTTTGCAAAATTTGATTGTGTGAAGATATACTACAGTCCACCCGACCGTGTCGATGGGAAAGAACATAATCGTGTGCGTGAAAAGGAATTTCTGTGACAGTTTCCCCATTTCTCATCCTAAAGTCCTTCCGATACACCCCCTTTTAATTAACAAACGCAACATTTCCCCACCTAAATCCATTCTTAATCATTCACAAAAGGTGACAATCGCAGTACTATTTTGACCGTGGTCGCAGTAATTTCTTCCCGTTCGCTGTCACGATTTTAGAAAATGTGTTGTTTTGTGCTTCACACTTATTGAGGTATTCGCGCAAATGGCAGTGTCCTGTTGATCCGACGGAGGAACAGAAGATTCTGAAAAATTTGTAAGTACCTATACTTGACATTAGTAGTTTATAATCCAGGATTAGGCTGTTCTTTACCGGACTCAAAATTTGTGCCTTTCTCTTATTAATTATGATGAATTTGGTATGTAGTCCAGTAGATTTATACCCGGGCAGGCTGCAGATCAAAGTTTAGATCCTGTAGGATCAATGGTTCAGGAGTTATGCCTGCTTAAAGTTGAGCAATCTGCAGTGGTTTTGACAGGTAAGGGCGCCGCCATATTGGTACTAGTGACGGTCGTGTGCCGCTTACCGAGTTGGTTGTGATTTGGTCGGCAGGGGGGGCAAGGATCGGTAGTTCTGCTCGGTAAGCGGCTCGCGGTCATCACTACAAACCAATGTGGCGGCGCCCATACCTGTCAAAAACACTGCAGATTGGTCAACTTTAAGCAAGCATAGCTCCTGAACGATTGATCCTACAGGATCGAAACTTCGATCTGCAGCCGCCCCGGGTATAAATCTACTAGATTACATACCAAATACATCATAATTTATAGGACAAAGGTGCAAATTTTGAGTCCGGTAAAGTAAAGCTTATCCCAGGATTAATATTCTTATGTATAAAAATGGATATAAGGTATTCTTTCATATTTTGCTACGTCTTTATGATCCGAATGGGCAGGGAGACGATCACTTCCTTTAAACTTCGTCTGGCTTAAGGCACGCACACGATCATTTTCTGTCTCATCGACACGGACGTGTGGACTGTAGTAGTAGGCTTTTGTCTATATAATTCTACACAATCAAATTTTGCAGGAACTTCAACAGCTTATGCCTCAATAACTACTTGTTTGCGACATGTGGCTCCTTTCAAATTTTTTCTCTTCTCCATGAGTAGAAGATATTGATCTAAAACCAAACTTTAACAATAATTTTCTTCGTTACAAACTATTTTGCGGCAAGTTTCTTTTACAAATGTCCACCGATCCAGACGTGTAGATTCACCCCTACGACGGATGACCATTACTTTTTATAGAACACGTGTCTCTACCGTTCGGATATCTGGAACACCCGATACAAGACGCCTACAAAATCCGGGTAATTCCAAATACCCGAGGATCCTCGCTACAGTACACTCGTACACAAAGTTTATTCGATTGAATTTGATTGGTCTTTCGATAATCACGCGCGGCTAAGGTAAAGTTCTGAACCGTTCAATTGATTCTTGACAGAAAACTTTACTTTATGAAGAGGTATAAAACGTTATCGAAAACTCAATTAAACAGAATTAAATCGAACAAACTTCGTCGATGGCTATGAACAATTCTTCACAAAAAAAAAAAGAAAAACCATTCTTTGAACGAGAAAGAAGCATTTTATACAAAAATTGTTCGATTCCGAGGAAGCCATTGAATAAAAAATTTATTCAAATAAATTTTGAACAATTACATTATGTTGCCCTGTTCAAAGCGATCCAAGATCGCTTCAGGTTGCGAACATAAATACGAGTAAAAAGTGAAATTGACTGTGAATATAAAATAAATTCTTCTAATCGAATCATTTTGAGCAATGTTGTGGTAACGAACAATTTACAACCTAAGCATCTACGTGACGTTCGTCTACGAATCGATTCGACTTCTGCTTCAAAAGCGTTCGCGATTTCCATTTACAAAATCTAGTGAAATCTGAGAGAAGCTTTTCGAGCCGAACTATTCTTAGAAACATTTCTGTCCGCGCGGAAATCTGAGAGGATGATTATCTTAGCCTCAACGTTATTTAGCAGCAGAACAGAAAGGATCTTGAAGGCGGGGAATTTCTGGAGGTGGAGTATCCAGGACGCTGAAAGGGTGGTTTCTCTCGGAGCCACTCGACAAGGACTCCTAAGTATGACACCGAGTATTCTACTGTTTGACCTTGTCGGGTTCGGGGGCGCAGTGGAACGTCTTCATGTGCCTGCGCACGCAGAAGGAATAGTTGCTGCGGAAGTTGCAGAGGTCGCAGCAGAATTTCAGCACGCCGGTCTCGTGAACGTTCCTCACGTGTCTCTCGACGTTCGCCTTGTAAGCGCTCTTGTACGGGCAGAACGAGCAGGAGAAATGCGAGCTCCTGGGGTTCATTCTGCATCCGAGCCGCATATGTTTCCTGAGCAGGTTCTTCAGGGGGAATACCTTCTTGCAGAAGCCGCACATGTGGCGTTTGTGCAGGATCGAGTAGCCGGGCATTGTTTGTGCGGCGACACGTAACTTCTCGAGGTGTTCCGGATGAAGAGGGAGTCCGTCAACGTCGACAGGGTTGCTGTATCCCTCCGCGTAATTCCGCACGTTCCACGCACCTGGAACAGATCGAGAGAAGAACGGATGAAGCGGAGTTCGCGGATCGGGGAGGACATCATCGTTCGGCTGGAACGAAATCTACGTGTCGACGGGAGTTCGATTGGATTTTGATTATACCGCAATCACATGTCCTTGGAACAACATTTTATTGAATCGTCAACAACAGAGACGCGAATTTCAAACGCACAATGGAAACAAGGCCGAGCACCGACGTGACAATGTACACTGTAGGGCTGAACAAGGAAGAAACGCAATGCGTGCTGATCACTCAACCCCTTGCCGTACCACTTTCTTCACAGTGATTAAAACGCCTTAAACGAAAAAATTATACTTTTTGTGTAGCTACATGTATTTCAAATCAAATTTTATTTCATCTAGAAAGAAACGGGTAATACTCATATAATATGTGGAAAGGGCTATTGAAGCAATGAGCACACCTTGATTCGTCTAAAAAAGAGATTAATTTATTTTAATGAAATGAATTAGACTAGGATTGCACTAATTGCACTTGGTTGACTAACCTAAAAAAGAGAATCAACAATTAAATGTTTATACACCTAGTTCTCTGTCAATCAGTCCTTGTTGAACAAATCTCGGTTTGTAGCTTACACTAATCTCACAATCCACAAATTCTCTATAGGCTTGGAGGTAAATTGTTTACTTGAGTTTTTGTTATTCTCTCTTTTCTATCTCTCTATTCTTCCCTTTCTCGAAAGCTGCTTTTCTTGTCCATCTGGTGGCGCCACCATCCAAACGTCTCACCATTGAAGGCGCATATGCGTGTATACAGAGTGTCCCAAAATTCGTGAACTTCCCGACAGGGGGTTGTTCCTGAGAATATTTCAAGCGACGTTTTTCTTTGCAAAAATGTTATCCGCGGCTTTGTTTAGGAGTTATTAAAACACGGACCAATCAGAGCGCGACCTAGACACGAGTTGACACGTCGGCCGGGCGCGGCGCGGCGCGCCAACTGTCTATTGGCCAACTGTGGCACCTCGCGTCTAGATCGCGCTCTGATTGGTCCGTGTTTTTCGTTAATAACTCCTAATCAAAGCCACGGATAACATTTTTGCAAAGGAAAATGTCGCTTGAAATGGAATTTTGGGACACCCTGCATGTACACTAATCTTACATTCATATTTGTTAGACTTTTAACAAAACGTCAAAATAGGGCAAGGGGTTGAGGGATCTACTCGTCGACGAAATAGTTCAGTGTCACTGTTCTCTCTGAAGTTTCCCCGAAGCTTCAACAAGCTTCTAACGATCCGTCGCGGGATCGACGAGATCGCTAAACTGGGAACTGCGAGTGCACGTGTCTCATGTGCCTGAACAGAATGTCTTTCCTGCTGGTCCTGTACTCGCAGATTCTGCAGTAGAACATCGGCGGCAGTCCGCAGCCTGTGCTCAGGTGACGTTGCAGGCTGGCCTTCCAGGTGTAGCCCTTGCCGCACCGTGGACAGATAAAGATCGGCTTGCCGGTTTGGTCCGGCGCGTCGTCCAACAGATAACCGAAGTCTGGCCCTAAAAATCAAAAGTGTACAAATTAGAAGAAGATACGATCGCTCCGCGTACACATCTGGCGGATGGATCTGAAAGGAACGGCACAATCTTGTGAGAGAAGCTTAATCCATCGTATCTTAAATGAGAACACTCGGAGACCAAGTAAACTGTAGACTGATCCGAGATGTTGGAGACATAATGAGGAGTAGGTGGGGAGAAGCAGAGCGTAAAGCTGGGGTGAAGTGATCACGCTGATTCGATTATTCGAATGAGAATAAATTCAATAGACAACTGATACTAGTCTAAGAGGTTATACTTTATTATCGCAAAGAAGAAATGCGAATGTCGGGGTTAGGTGGCGACGACTAAACCTAACGATCCGCCGCACCTTCCTGATACAGAATTGTTAGATCTTACGTGTATTCGTATATCGGTCGGCACGTCCGGACACAATTTACAAAATGTCGTAGCCGTGGGAAGTACAGAAGATTCTAAATATTTATTGCGTCTGGCACTGCCGGCAACTACAACGTACTAAGTGAAACAACGCACATCGATTTGGTCCGCTCGTGACAGGATCGTTGCTGAAGGGAGCCTAGACGATCATTCCGTCATCCCGCCGACGCGGGATATATGTATCGGGCTGGCAAGAAACTAATTTCGGCATTTTAAGGTGAAATGGAGCCCAATTTTTTTATGCAAGCAATAAACTTTATCGGGTAAGATATTTTCCCTTTTGTTCGATGATCTTTTATCGATTAAAGTTCATCGATTGAATAAAGAAATTCGGTTTGTTATTTCAGCTTAAAATACCAAAATGACTGTCTTGCCAGCCCAATAGATTCAACAAGCGATATTATTCGTGCACCGGAAGCGAGGTGGCCGACGATGATCAGAATATCTCCTCGACAGTGACGGGAGCCGTGTGCTCGCGTGCCACGTGGTATCTCAGCAACGTCGGTATCCTGGCTCTGTGCGTGCAAAACGGGCAAGGATAGAGTGGCTCCATTTGACAGAAAAAATTCATGTGCTTCCGCAAGCTCCTCCAGTCGCTGTACTTCTTCGCGCACTTCAGACAGAGAAGCTCGTCCTTGCAGCGCCGCCACAATTCGCGGGGCAGTTGGTCGCAAAACAGCCGGCGTCTCACTGAAACAGGATCGGAACATCATGTGAGCGATCGCTTCTGGGAATGCGTTCGAACAAACAATCAAACAATCAAGGACGAAGACCTGGGGACGTTCTAAATTCATTTTAAAGATCGCGTTCGACGCACAACGCCGAGGACTTCACCGCACACGCCTTTTATCGATCGTGTCTCGCCGACGGCTGCGCGGTGAAGACTTCGTCGGTGAGTTCGACGCTCGGACAGGGAGGGTAACATCGATGCGTGACGCTGAAGAAGCGCTGAAGAAGGGGAGACTCGTTTTTCTCTTCATCTCTCGGTAACGCAAAGGTGGGCTTTTTCAGCAATCGAGAACGTCCTATTTTTACGCTTACGAGGTGTAATTTGCATTTATGCCTCGTGAACATAAAATTGAAAATTTGGGGCGACTGCGGCCTAGATTGATCTTTTATCCAGCGCTTTTGACTACTGAAAACCCCCATCTTTGCATTATCGAGAAATGAGAAGGCGCATCCCGCACCCTTGCAATCCTGGAAACGAGTCTACTCCCTTAATGAATTAACTCAGCTTAAGGGGTGGTCTCGTTTCCAGGATTGCAAGGGTGCGGGCTTCTCATTTCTCGATAATGCATCGATGGGTTTTTTCAATACTGAAAAGCTTTAGATGAAAGATCAATCTAGGCCACAGTCGCTCTCAATAGTCCTATTTTTTGCGTTTATGTTTCCGAATAATGAAATTACGCCTCGTAAACGTAAAAATAGGACTTCTGAGCCCCATCGCGGCCTAGAGCCCCATCTTTGCACCCCGCATCCTTGGAAATCTAGAAAAACGAGTCTACCCCCTTAACGGCCAGACATTCCGACGGGAGGATCCGGAGAACAGAAAACAGGATCTGTCGAGGGTGATCTCCCCTGTGATACGGTGGCGTCTAGGAAAAGCATACCGAGAGATACGTAAATCGTGTGTATTTATTATTTTTCTTCTCTTTTAAGTAACACCTTATACATCAACAAAGGTTCCAGACGATATCGTTGCTGGTATCGCGCGAATTCAAATGAACAAAAAAAGTAAATCAAAAATATTCGACAGGCAACGCAACAAACTGATCTCGATCGCCACGCTTCACTCGATCAACACTTTCCCCATCTGTCTCTCGTCTTTCGATACTCTTCGCTTCTTTCTCCGATTTGTTTTTCTTTTTTGTTCATCGATTTTTCAGTCAACAACTCGACTCGCCAACCAGTAACAAAAACAAACAAACAAAAAAAATATAGTAAACAAACAACGAAAGAACATAAATGTGATAGACGAATGGATTCCGACGTTCTTTTCTTCTTCTTTTTGTTTTTCTTTTTTTTCTTTTGTTCTCCGTCACAGCCTAAACAACGCTACTACTGGTTGCGAAAGTTAACGAGAAAAGATCGGCTTGGTTAGACTTTGTTGACTACAGCGATACAACGTCCGACGAGTGGTCGCCGCGCCTTATCCTGAAACGGTACTTGTTCAGATAGATCATTGTGAAAGTCCTTAAGTGCACCATTGCAAATATTTAATCCTAGCCCCTTGAATAACGCAGTCTTAACGAGATTAATTCGGTAATTGAGAAGAAAAAACAAAGAAAGAGTGAGAAAAAGGGAAGAAGGGGGAGAACAAAGTCAGAAGAGATTAGCTTAAAACATTCAGCACCATCGAAGCGTACCGAAGGTCAATCGGTACACTTTGCGGGGAGGCACTCGCATCGTACAGCATAACCATTACGCGTACTCGTCCAAGGATAATGCTTAACCCATCGCGCTACCGAAACGTGCTACGAGCATCCCCATTCACCCCCAATAAAATTTTAACCCTTATGTAGCCAACCAAAATGTATAGATTACTTAGAACCTTTTGCAATTGACATATTTCCACAAATTCTCATTCCAAGACTACAAATTAATATAATAATATTTTATATTATTATATCAAAGATAATAATATTTTATATTATTATATCAAAGATAATAATATTTTATATTATTATATCAAAGATAATAATATTTTATATTATTATATCAAAGATAATAATATTTTATATTATTATATCAAAGATAATAATATTTTATATTATTATATCAAAGATAATAATATTTTATATTATTATATCAAAGATAATAATATTTTATATTATTATATTTATGTAGTAATATTTTTAGAGGAACGTTAACAAATTGTTGAAAGAAATGCAGTAAATGGGTTGGCCATGTACGCAAGGGTTAAAAAAACGCGGTTAACACTAAACCTACTGAAAGCGATTAAAATGTTCAGGTTACAAAAATGCCAAGGATCTGTTCATTCAAATTTTGTGCAATTTCGTAAGACTTCATACTTTCGATAATTGTAAAATAAAGAATATAAAACCGGCCAGACGACCGGCAGTGGTAGGTTCAGTGTTAACACTGAAAACAGCAATGGTAAAATTGCCGCAGGATTCTAAAAACACCTTTTACGTGTAAAATATTAAAAGCGGAAATAAACAAGCTGCTGTTCGCATAAAATTCTATAAAATCACGTAGCATCGCTTTAACGGCCGCGGACAACAGTCGATGCCTTACTTTCTTCGTTTATTGCGTAAAATGATTCGGAAAGTAAGGACGCGGGAAGGAGCCCGACGGGTTAAGCCGTGTTTTCAAGTTTGCGGCGCACGCATATAAGATAATACATAGCTACAGAGAGAAAAAAATAACGAAAACCGACAGTGTTCGAGAAAACATAACATAAAACTTATCGAAAGCCCAACGCGCGCTATATCAAATAATCAGCCTTTAGTATCGCGAAAACATTTTTTCGTGTTCTCTTTTCGTTTCACTTCCGCTTCTTTTTCTTTTTTAAAGAACGAGCAACAAAGCGTATCTTCCTGTACTCGGATACATTGTCGATGTACGTACAAAGATCTACCTATAAGACACTTTCTTTTTTTTTTCAAGAAAAGGGCACATAATCGTCACAAAATTTCGATAAACATCCCCGAAGGACACCGTCGCGTCCCCTTGTTTTCTTTCCGCTGTGATAAAACGCTCCTTCGCCGTGCTTCAGTGCCATTTTATAACCTTATCCTTAGAAATATTAAGTGTACTTATGTGTGCGGCTCGGCTACGTCGAAACAGATGATCTTACGTGGTGGGTCCAGCCAATTTTCTAATCTGATATTTGCGATTCGAACGTGCGAATGTCAAATGCGATAGACCAGTGTTTCCCAACATGAATGTCATGAATTATTCACACGTAAAATTACTGTAGTCCAAATGTAGAAAAAAAGCTTTGTATTAATAGTTTTTTGTGGAGCACTTGCTACCTTCCCGCGGAGCACAGTTTCGGAAACCCTGCGATAAACAAATAGTAGACTTACCGAAGACTTCCACCGTCAGTTTCCCACTCCGTCGGTTCAAGACGATCTCAGACAGGCCTACAAACCAATGAGAATATTCGAAAAGTCCCGATTAGTCGCGTAACACATCCAAAACAAGCACTCGCGTTCGAAATACAACAGTCTCGATTAGTATTTGATACATCCTAACATCCTAACCTTTAAGACGATCTCAGATACGCCTACAAACCAATGAGAATATTCGAAAAGTCCCGATTAGTTTCGTAACACATCCAAAACAAGACACTCGCGTTCGAAATACATCAGTCTCGATTAGTACTTGAAACATCCTACCATCCTAACCTTCAATCTCGGAAACGGCACGCGTTCTGTACGACGAACTCAACACAAGGTAACAAATGTAACAATAACTTGATCATTTTAGATTGATTTCGAAGCAACACATTTTATATAACATCATCGTAACACGTTTTAAAACATTGAAGTTAAATGGTGAGGCGAGAGGTTCACTTCTTCTCCAACCAGCTGTTGCTATACTACTACGACGGGTCGCTTCAGGAGGGAACGTCAGAGTGACCGGTTCTGGATTGTTGATTTTACAATTATTGATATAATAAAAGTGATTAAGTGTTTCTGGGACCGTCTTTGCCGGAAGGGTGGGAAATTGTTGTCACTGTCCTTGGTTTGTAAACCGACTGCGGATCTTCATGCAAAATAAATATGATTTACCCGAATTACGACAGACACACTGGAGTGACATAGATATTTATTTATATATAGTCGGTCACAAAAATGTTGGGACACAAATATTGGGGCAAAATTGCAATAGATCGGAATTGTAGAACAAATGCTAAATGTTGCAGTTCACAACTTTTTATGTGGGCCTATATTGAAAATTTAAAAAATATGTTTTGTAGATCTGTATCAATTAAACATATTCTGAAAATTGCAATTTTTCACGATTTTCGGTAACTGCGATAAATCTAATCTTACATCTTTCAATGCCTGTCATTTTCTTCCGCATCGACCGATTTCGATGAAACTTTCACAGTGCATATAATTGACACAGATCTACAAAACGTACTTTTTAAATTTTCAATGTAGGTCCATATAAAAAATTTAAAAATGCAACTTTTAGTATTTTTTCTACAATTCCGATCTACTGCAATTTTTGACAAACTTTCTTTTCACATCCTGTAGTAAACTAATTGCTCTTGCTTTCCAAAAAAGTTAAAATCGCATGGTCCAATATTAAAAAGTTATCGTCTGTTTAAGAGTGTCCCAATATTTTTGTGACCGACTGTATATAATACATATAATAAAATTATATATATATATAATATATAGTATAAGATATACTATTACAATATATATATATATATATATATATATATATATAATAAATTATATGTATTGTAATTATATATATATATAATATTATAATAAATATATACAATAATATCATAATATTATATATATTTTTAGCCATGTTTAAAAATGAGTACGAACAGGGACTAGTTCGTCCTCTCGGAACAGCAAAATAGGCCCTCTGCCAACCCGCAATTTATACAGGGTGTCCCATAATTTGTGGTACAAATTAGTTCAGGTCTATTCTATGGCTGGAAATAAGACGAAAATCAAGAATAACGAAATTGCGTGTGGAAGGCTTCGTTTTCAAGAAAATTAAATTTAAATATCAGTCGAGTACACGCTTGCTTAATAAATAGCCGATGTCACTATCAACTTGAGCATAACGTTCCAATTTGACACGAATCGGGAATAATTATTTTCAGATAGTAAACAAGCTTGTAGTGAAATCCGTGACATCGGCTCTTTATTAAAGACACGAGTACTCGATTGATATTTAACCGTTTCGGTCATGGCGTCCTCATATAAGGACATTAAAAAAATCATAATTTAATTCAAACAACTGCTTAGCAAGGCCATGATTGTTTTTCCAGGAATAAATAATTCGTGACCGGAAGGGTTAAATTTAATTTTCTTGAAAACGAAGCCTCCCCCACGCAATTTCGTTATTTATAGATATAGAATCGATCTGACCTAATTTGTGCCCTGAATTATGGGACACCCTGTATACATTCGACAATCGGGTTGTTGACAAACTACTTTCGAGAAGCTTCAAGAAACTTGTCGCTCCGCGTTTTGTTTTCCTTTTCCTCCTTGAATTTTCTATACATACTACATATGTATCTACTAATGTATATACAGGGTGTCCTAAAATTCGTGAACTTCCCGACAGGGGGTTGTTCCTGAGACCATCTCAAGCGACGTTTTTCTTTGCAAAAATGTTATCCGCGGCTTTGTTTAGGAGTTATTAAAACACGGACCAATGAGAACGCGACCTAGACGCGAGTTGACACGTCGGCCGGGCGCGGCGCGGCGCGCCAACTGTCTATAGGCCGACTGTGGCACCTCGCGTCTAGGTCGCGCTCTGATTGGTCCGTGTTTTTCGTTAATAACTCCTAAACAAAGCCGCGGATAACATTTTTGCAAAGGAAAATGTCGCTTCAAATGGTCTCAGGAACCACCCCCTTTCGGGAAGTTCACGAATTTTGGGACACTACTTTAGACACTGCTGTGCAAAAGAAAGAAGCATATTTAATATGATATTTAATAGAAAAGCGTAAAACATCAAATAAGAACACAGTAAGTTTTGAGAAAGGATTTCGCTGTTTAATTGAATAGTTCTGGGAATATATGTGTTATTGCGGATTATCTAATACTTTAAATGCAATAAATCAATCATTGTCCAATACAATTTCTACATAAAGATATTGTTTGTCATTATATCTTATAATTATACTGGGTGCTTCTTTCTTTTGCAAGTAGTGTATATTTATATCAAAGAAATTATATCAAAGTGGACACTCTTAAAAATCACAGAACTTTTTTAAAATTGGTCCAGAGGACTTGAATTTTTTAAAGATGTTAGACCGACTAGTTTGCTAAAGAATGAGTAAACAAAGATTTTTCTTCAGATTGCAATCGACAGGAATCACAGAAAATTTAAAAAATGTTTTTTCAACTTCGACCAACCATGGTCGATCATCTGTTTCGGCGTTTCAGGGCTGCAACATATTTATATATTTATATTTATATATAGATAGATTCTTCTGATAGTCAAAAGCTTAACGATTTAAAAGGCCATACCAGTATTCCAGCCATAATCGAATACCTGTCGGTTGCCAGAAACGTGTACCCACGTGCGATGTCGGATATAGGATACTTTTCGGACCAAGAGGTGTCTCCGACTGCTTGAGCATGGAGCTTCTCGAACGCTTTTCGCCCCTGGCTCCAAATCCCGTATTTCTCTTCCATCGTACGTCACCGTAATGAATTTCAACGCGCGCGGTTACCTCTCCACCATCCTTTAAAATCCTCCTTACTAGCTAGACTATGTAACACGACGTGAATTCTTAATACTTAAGTGACACTTGAAACTCTATCGTCATAGGATTACGTTAAAAAGATTTTCTTCTTACAAGGAACCGTTTTCTTTTTTTGTTTAGCAATTTCTCCGGGCAACGTCGGCTGCACGCAGGGGGGAAATTCTGTCGATTCTACACTCGGAAGTCCGAAACCATAGGCAAACAAAAGTAACAGTGACGTAATTATACATATATGTATATAATAGAAATCCCTTATTCCTATCTCGTATTGTTTAAAAACTTACCATTACTATAAAATCTTATTCCGAAATCCATAGATTTCTTACTAAATCTAAAATCGTTAACACAAGTGGCACCATGGTCATTTCATTATCCGTAAGAAGATCTTACAATTTGTAAAAGAATTATGTCTGTTGAGTAATCGACTACTCACTAATTCGTACAACGTAAATCTTTTGATTAATTCGATGCCTTGTCTCTTTCTTTCTGAATCTTCTTGAGCATATACACGCCTCGTAATTGCGACTTTCAAAAACGTCTCGATACATCTGCAATCTCAAAACAACCACAGTGAATTATTCTCGGATAATAAGGATCAACACATTAAACAAACATTGCACTTCGTGGTAACACTGTTGAATCAGCTTAGCAATTTCGAGCAAACGTTTCGAATCTCAATTTCGCGTGTGAAGTTCTCGACGAGACCGGTCCTCGAAGAAAAGAATGCATATTTTCTATATGTTCTGTGAAACGTTATTTCCATCTTTTCAAGCTTGGTCCACCGATGTTCTATCAGCTTTTGAAAGGAATTTACAAATATCTGCAAAAATTGACACGTTTTGTGACCTTTCCACCACAACATCATTTTACCACGTTTTTTTTTTCAGAAACGTTTACCCGAAGTTACAAATTCGAGGGAAGATAAGACGTGCCAAACAGTGTGATCAATGAACAGCGAAGGTACTGGATCGCTGCGGATTGTTTAAAGAAACATTTCTTCGCTGGACCGTCCCTGACTGCCTATAAAATTTCTAAAAAAATATAAACATTAAAACGTTAGACGTCTTCCCTTGAGCCAGTCCGAGAAATCTTCGATGAGTGTCCAATTAAACGCGAACAAAGTCCGCAACGAGCCAGTACAATTTATCAGGTCGTTCGGAAAGTAATTTCATTTTTCGTGTATTATAGAAATGGCATAGATGTTCAGTAATTGATTAGACACCAATACATTTCACAATGTTAATAATGTATGAATGGTGCAATTTTGTAGTGCTAAGGGTTGAAAATCATTTGTGGAGAACATCTCAGTACGTAGCTATTATTTTTGTTGGAGGTTCAATTCTTTCTTTAACCACAAGATTGAAAGATGTACCCTTTACGACGAAGAGACTCAAGGTGACCTTGAAAGAAACGAATTACTAGACAGCGGATTTTATGCATTTATGACCAAAATGAGTAGGTGTAATTTAGAATAGAAAAAACACCACAAGAATTTTAAAATACTATTATATTCTTCTCAACCTACTAAAATCATTAAGTAAGAATATAAACTGCTCTTTCGCTCCCGTTCGTTGCAAATCAGATACAACATTTTTATTTTGCATAAAGATCCGCTGTCTACTAATTATGATATTGTACATTCTCGATGAGAAAATGTAACTCGAGTGCTAAGGGTAAAAAATGTCGCAAAACTTGTTCTAAATGTTAAAAAATTGTGTTTCATCACCGACGAGAAAACGAAATTACTTTCCGACCGCCTTAATACTAAAATGTCGGATTCATCGAAAGCCGACAGAACGCTGCAAAACTAAGTAAGAAGCCTTGGACTTCCGAGGGCACGGTTACAGAATCAAGCTGCCCTGCGCGCAGTGGCCGAGGAAGCTGGAAAGAACCTTTCCAGTGGAGAAATGCATAGCCGACCGAACGCGTTCTTTCGAATCCATGAGCCTAAAAACAACCGTTGGTTAAAAAATCGTGACCGGCGTCCACGTATCTCCGGAGCCAATCTCTTCGCTTTCAAATAGGTAATCTGTTTTTGTCGTCGAGGATCTTGACCTCGACGTGACACGGGTTTATCGCGGGCTGGACCTCGGGCGGCACGGCAGGGCTGTTGCCGTCGAAACTCCCGTTGTGGCATTTTCGCAGGTGTCTGGTCAGGCTGCTACGTTGCGTGTACTTCCCGTTGCAGAAGATACACCAGAACTTCCGGCGTACGCCGCACTCGAATCGCACGTGGCGTACAAGATTGCCCTCGGAGACGTAGGTCCGTGGGCAACGACGACACTTCCACTTGCCGGTGCTGTTTCTGATTTTCCCGCAGACCGTTTCACGGTGGCGGTTTAGGGAGCTGAGGGCGCTAAAACCCTTGCCGCAGTTCGAACACATGTACGGCTTGTCCGTCTCCGGGATCCAGGACGGGGAACCCTGGAACGCGAACGGTCTGAAAGCGTCTCCGGAACAGCTTAAATCCGGATCGAACGGCGGCGGCGGCGCGGTGTTGTTCGATATCCCGGTCGGAGGCGGCAGTCCTCCGCCTCCGCCTCCGTACAATGGGTGATACGGGGGACTGTTGTTCTCTGGGGAAAAAAAAACAGACAAATTTCACAGGTTAGGAGGAACGGTCAGCGGGATCATGCGAGTTTCGAGTACTGAGAATATTTATCGAGGCTAGACGAACGTCAGCCAGAAATACTCCGGAGTATAAAAGAATCATGGATAACGATATTTTGTAGAATGTAAAAGCAGAACTCACGGACGACACTCTATACATCTTGTAGTGTGCACCTAGTATCGGAAAACAACCCTAATGACTTTTTGCCTAATCGATATTCGTTCTCGAGGAAATACAGTTCAGCTCTAGCCTTAAGAACTCTAGAGAAGAAATGTACAGGCAGATAACAAATTCGAATTCATGTATGAAATTTTCTTTTATACTGATTTACAACCCTAATTTACCGCGACCCTTTTTCTTCTCGAGTACGAAGACCAATTAGGCAGAAAGCCATTAGGGTTTTTCGATACTGGGCGCACAACGTGATTTTCGGTACCGTGAGTTCTCCTTGTTAATTATATCAATTGTGAAATAACAAAATAGGGAGGAAGAGATGTAACGAGAAAAAAAGAAATTCCTTCGTTTTTCTTTTTCATTCTCCTGCGTTTTTCTTTTCTTTCTTGTTCGGTTTGTGAATCGAAAAGGTTCAAACAAAAAGGGAGATAATTTCGCCTAACAATTACGAAATTAATTCTGTGCGAACGGGTAATTAATTAATTATAGTATATACGTACTTGTACATAGGAACAATACACAGGATGAGTATCTTCGACATGAGCTGACCGTCGAGCAGAGCAGAAATGTTAGATCGCAATTACGGAATGCCGTTCTCCGTGTTAAAACAATATGTGATACAAAACAAACGAATATTGCAAAGCATCTGCGATTTCGAGTAAACGAAAAGACTTTTTTCTCGAGATTATCCGATTTGTGCAATTACTATGGAAATACGTGCTCGTAGAGTTGCTCGCGAAAGTATCCGAACGTTTGCGTTCCAAGTTCTTACCGAGTGAAATACGAACGGCCGATTACAATTCCCAAAATAATACTGAAATTAATACTGCAGTTTTGGAAATGTGTAGAGAAGATCCCAAGTAATTATTTAAAATAGCGAGCATCCTAAAATCACCTCGACCTTGACATAGCTTGTTACCCTCCAGAATGACCTTCGAAAGCTTTTAAACGTCGCTCGTATCTCGTTAAAACGTGACTAACAAAAATATATCAATGCTATTTCATTGCAATTTGTATCATTGACAACATATTTCTATATTAAGGTCATTGGAGCGACGGCTAACATTTTTTAAGGTTATATATGTCGAGGTCTAGGTCAGCGCTCGGATTTGCTTACACGCGACGGCCGAGTTTCGAAGGCTACGCCCCCTCAGCCCGGCCACGTGCCATACTCGCTATTTACGGCGCCTAGGAGAACTAGGGCCGGCAGGGGGAGCGAGACGCGTGGCCGGGTCGAGGGGGCGTAGTCTTCGAAACTCGGCCGTCGCGAGTAAGTAAATCCGAGCGCTGGTCATCGGTAGGTGCTCCCCTATTGTCAATAGTTAGCAAATGGCATTTGTAGAAATGGTGAAAGTACTAAAAAATATTTTATCAATATCAAGTGGTCCACTTTTCATATGATTTATCGTTACTCCATTTATTGGTGCTTCCTATCCTAGCTTATCTAACTTCCCTAATCAATCTAATCGTAAGTGGAAAACCTTGGAAGACTAAGTCTCTTAATATGTTCCTATTCATAAGTTTCTAACGTTCCGTTAATAATGCCTATTATTGCCTACGTATAATATAAAAACGTGGTTACCAACTTCAGTATAAAATCAGCAATTTTATGAAGAAATTCGCGATCGTGCGTGGAACATTCCACCAATCCCACATTTGTCGAATGTTTCTGAAATTCTGCTGACACATTCTCAAGACCTGTAATTTCGTATTTTGGAAATTGCAATCCGATTTCTGTATTTAATCGGATAATAATTGGAACGCGGACGTCCGAATACTTACGCGAAGATGAGAACTTGTAGATCTTCGAGAGTGGAAGACGAGTGATCATCGTGATAGGTACGTGTGGCTGATTGTCGGATGAACCCCTTCGTATCGTTACAATTCAATGCGTTCAATCTTTATTCGTTATGCATTTATTTAAATCGCTAGACACTAGGTGGCACAGTCCAAGTTTAAATGTGTAACTAGCATCGATGCTGTAAGCGGCGATTTGAGGGACAGACTTCGGCAACATCGCGATCGTATAATCGAAACGACACTGGTTAAAGTACGCTCGGCGCGGAAATCTCTAAAACGAATTGTAGTCGCTTCGAAACGTGTCAGTGCTCATCTAAAATCTAACTATACAATCTCCGTACAAGACCGACGAACTCGAAAAATAATCACACTTTGTCTCTATGTCCAATTCTAAAAACAACCGAATTCACTAATCTTCAAGTTGCTGAGATCTTGAGGCGCTACCAGATCTTCGTCGGCGAAACACGCTTCGGAACTGGCCGATTTTCCGTGAAGAGGATCTTCGTCCTGACGGTGGAATCTTCGTGGACCGTTGAAATATCTTCAGGCGACGTGGTCGGGCTTTCTTGGAGTCTTCCGGGCGCTGCGAATCTTGGTGGGACGATATACATTGTGGAACTTCATCAGATGACGCCTTAGGTTCACGTTCTGGGTGTAACTGGCCTCGCAGAAGTCGCAGGCGAAGTTCTTTCGTCCGCCGCACTCGTACCTGAGATGCTTGACGAGGTTATGCTTGACCTTGTACCCTCTGCCGCATCGGGGACACTTGAACAACAGGTCTTCGTCCCTCAGTTGATTCGCGTGCCTCGATTTGCGCCGGAAATTGCACGGACTGGCCATCTCGGCGACACCTAGAAGAACATTAATAGCACAGTCGCGTTAATGAACGGATTCGTGTGTATCGACATTGACGCGTGGCACCGTCGTGGGACCTCCGGTCCATCGTGACTCTCTCTCTCTCTTACGGATCCTGTTCGACCAATTCTTTTGCGACGAGATCCTGCTACAAGTAGAACTCTGGAAATTAGACTACCGAGAGATTGAAACCGAGTCAGAGACGAGTTAGATTGTTCAAGACAATTCGAAGAGGATTATATAAGGTACAGACAAGCAGCGTTACAGTTAAGGGAATGTGTTGCTAAGCGAGACAGTGAGCTGTAGAGGAGAAGGATAAAGGATAACCTGGTAGAGTAGATAAACGGAGGAGGACAAGGTACGTTCTCTCCGATTCACGATAGTTTTCCGGTTCGGTTTCAAGGTACCGTCGTCAGAATTGCTAAGGGGGACTCTATTCGCTTATAACAGCAGACTAGACTCCATCCCGTTGACAACGTCGATTTTATGGATCGCCGTTAGGTGTCGCTGCAGACTCGTCTTCTGAGTAAAACTGTAGCTGCAGTAGTAACAAGGGAACTGACGTTTTCCGCCGCATTCCCATTTCATGTGCCTCCTCAGATTGCACAGCATTGTGTACCCACGGCCGCACTGCTGGCAGGTGAACCGGGATCTCGGGAAGCCTGTTCAACCGAAAGAAAAACATCGACTGTCAATGCACGTGACCATGCCAGAAGCATTCAAGATGACGATGCAAAAGTATTCCAACTTGATTGCCCTTTCTGATTCTATTCGAAGCCGATAGTAAACGGCGTCTGCCACGTCTACAACGGCTTCGATCGGTGAAGAGAATCGTTTGCCAGTCTCAGGAAACTCGTATTCGTCTTTGAAACGTCTTCGTGAGACTGGCAATCGATCGACATCGACTAACGCGGAGCTACCCATAAGCATGTGACTTACTTTCGAGTGTGGCGATTTTGCGTGTTCTTCCGTGGAGACTGAATGAGAGAGAGAGTAAAGGGTTCTAGCTATAGTTCGTCTATAGAGTTGCGTTGTCAAGGTAAAAACATTCGTTAGAACTTTCCGTAACGACAGCAAACGAGATGCACACGTAAGAAATAAATCGACAAATGGAGACCGGCTGCGAATGATCGTTTATTCAGTTCTACACGAGAACGAGGGAGGGGGAGGCAGTAGCGAGAAAGAGAGAAAGGGGGATATCGATCTCGGAAAAGAGTTCTCTTAATTCTCGACGTTCGATAGAGGATTGTAGGGTCTGGACCGTGGAGTGCATCTTCTCCGTGGCACCGGGATGTTGTGGTAACGGAGCAGATGCTTCTGGAGCGTGACGTTCTGCGTGTACTTCTTCGGGCAGAAGACGCACGAGAATCTTCGTTGGCCGCCGCACTCGTAACGCATGTGCCTCGTCAGGTTGTGCTTCAGCGAGTACTTTCTCCCGCAGTTCGAGCACTGGAACTCGCGCTCTTCAGAGATGTCCACGCATTCCGGCTCCAACCTCTTCATGGCGAACGGATCGGCCACGCCGTGCGACTCGTACACACCTGAAAAAAGAAATATTCGTCATCTGGTTAGTATTATCGAACGCTCGACTCTTCTCCTTGCTCATTGCCAATTCAACGCTTTCAATCTCTCTTTAGCGAACATCCCCTCGACACTTCCAGTTCTTCAATACTCACCGAAACCAGTTCCGACACTGCCGATCTTCGTGAACGACTGCTCGCTGCGAAAATGTTTCAGCCGTAGTACACTTACCTTCGACGGAAAGAGCGAGAAGCATCTGTAAGAAGGTGAAATACATCAAATCCGCCGTCGTCGATGTTTGGCCATTAAATCATCGACTGAAACGATTCATGATTTATTAGAACTTTCAGGCTTCCGAGTGAAGAAGCACGATATATAAAATTTCTTAACGGTCGAATGCTGTCGCCGTAAGAGGACACTGTATACACTACGTGAATGCAGTTTCTTTTTTTTAAACGGAAACGCGAAGGATTGTCGATGGGGTCCTAACTGTAAGTGGTTCTCATCCACTTCTTTCGCGGAGGGACGAAGATGTTATGCGCGTTCAGCATGTGCTGCCTGAGCTTCCCGTTTTGCGTGTACCTGGCGGGGCACAAGCTACACGCGAAGTGCTTGTGTCCGCCGCACTCGAATCGCAAATGTTTCACCAGATTGTGCCTCATTTGGTACGACCTGCCGCACTGGTGGCACGTGAACGGTTCCGTGTTCTTGAAACAATCGTTCCTGGCCCACCGACCGATCGCCGGCTCTGGAAAAACAATAAAGAAAACGAATGATCAAATGTCTGACTGCTCGTGGCAACCAGATTCTTCGCAGCTAACACGGTCACCGCCGGAAAACGCAGTTCGTACTATTGAAGAATGAAAGAGGATCTGGGGGGTTGTATGCACTCTTTATTCCGCGTGAATCGTTTAACAGCAATTTGTACAACCCGCACGGTAGGAAATTCGAATCTGAAAGATGTTCACCGATTTCTCGTCTGTGGTTTCTCGAGTCAACGTCGTTATTCTACGGTTTAACCTAACAAATATACTAAACTGGGGAACCAATAACAATGCTAGTCACCGGACGCACTTCGCACACGCTATAAAGTCGCGACAGTCGGGAGCTTACGATACCTGTAAAGTTTCTTCAATGGTTAGTAGCAGGGGTGGGCGGGGACTCGGACATTTTGGGTTCAAATCGGATTTTACTCCTTCCTCAATCGTTGTTGGATTGAATAGTAATCACTAGACTACGGATCATTTATGACACAAATTAAAATAAAAATTAAACTAATATAAACGAAGAATACAATTTTTATTTGGCTACTGTGTCCTGCAACCAATGCAAACATTTTGCATAAAAATCCGCAGTCTACTGATTGCAATATTGCTGTTACTGTCGTATTCAACTCGCGTGTAGAAAAAAATAAAATAGCCTTCAGACAATGCGATGCACTGTTTTCGTTTCTTGATACAGATTTTTAAAATTTGATGTCATTCACGTGAAATACGAAAACATTAAAAAATCTGAAGGAATACGGATAAAATCAGATCGAGCGATAGATTTTCGGCCACCCCTAACGGTTAAGCATAAAGTTGTTACAGGAAAAGCTTGGTCTCCCAGTCGGAAAAATATGATAGCTTCTGCCTCGAGACGAAAAGGTGTAGAGCGTGCTAGAACAGTTGAGGAACGAAAGATTGAGGAGAAGCGAGACACGTTCACGAGAAAATGCGTTTCGGGACGGAGAATTTCGGTGGGAGATAAGTGTTGTGCTTTTGCAGTAAATGCCGACGCAGCCCGATGTTCTGTGTGTATTTCGCCGGGCAAATGTGACAGGTAAAGTTTCTTTGCCCGCCGCACTCGAATCTCATGTGAGTGTTCAGGTTCCGCTTCATCTTGTACGTTCGACCGCACTGTGGACACTTGAGCGGCGTCTCCGGGGCGGACGCGAGATGATTCCGTGTCACCTGCCGTCTGTACACGCGGGTCTTCCTGAATCCTGAAAAAAGAAACAAGATAATCCGTGTTAGAGGAAAATAATCGAGAACGCTTTTCGTGAGCGACGCACTTTTCACGAACGGACACTGGGGCGACGGAATAACTCCTGGGTAGCTTTATCAAACGAACAAGTCAAGGAAGATGAAGCTCTTTCTCCTCGCTTGGCGAAAGCGCTCAAAAAATTATCCATTAGCTACGCGCCGTCGAAATCGTCGTCTAGGACAGGCCTGGGCGACTGGCGGTTCGCGAGCCCAGGGGAACCGGGGGAAAAGTTACCCCCTCCTCTGCCGGTACCGGATTGGTCACGTGACCTGCGTAGAGTGGAGACACAAGTCTTAAGAGGGTAGACTCGTTTCTTCAGGATTGCAAGGGTGCGGGATGCACCTTCTCGATAATGCAAAGATGGGGTTTTTCAGTAGTCGAAAGCGCTAGATAAAAGATCAATCTAGGCCGCAATCGCCCTGAAAATCCTATTTTTACGTGTACGTGGCGGGGGAACCGGTACACTGGCGGTGGGAGTCGGGGAAAAGTTGCCCGGGCCTGGTCCTGGATAATAAATAATTTTCTGAGAACTCTGCTGGCAGTTTACTGACTCGTGTGCTCGACGGGTCCCTCCTCTAGAAGATCTACGATTTAACTTCTCCCTTTCTCTCGAGTAACTACAACTCGTCTGTTCGATCATTCCTACGGACAAGAATTCGTTACATTGCGGTTAGTAAAGTCTGCTGAATTGCTCGATTTATTACGTCCGAAGCGTATTTGCTTCAAGCGGTACAATATTTATGTTATCCGGCGGACCGAACAATATACTCACAAGAAATCCTTCTTTGGAGTTCCTCAAGGTATGCACTAGGATACATGTGTGTGGTATCACTTAATAACGACTGGTCGATACAATTGAACCAGGGGTTAGATTCAACAATACTGGGACAACTTCTAAAAGGAATACATACCTTACGTTTCATGCAACATGTATATTATTACTACATATTCGAACACACGCTTAAGACTGACTCGTCTACGGTTGATAGAATCACCTGTACGGTCGGGAACGATGTTGACAATACGCTACGAGAATGAGTGTCGCTAACATAACCTGAGAAGGGAGCCTGCACGCTGCTCTATACACTTTCCAGTCACATTTCCTTCCACGATTCGCAATAAGACAACAAAACGTGATATCTAAATAAATATAAAAATAACTTAAAATGTATTAATGACCGTAATTGGCCGTACGAGAATGTCTTTATTTCATTGGAATCGTGGCCAGTACGTTCCCCCAACTCGTTTCCCTTCTCCAATTGTTCATCCGATGATGGACAGTTATTGTTGTTTCACATAGTGACAGAACACGCAGCATTGTCTCTCGAGAACATGTTCACAAACACGTTCACGAGGAGTCTCTGTACACCGGGCACCATAGCGCAATTCTACACCCCCGATTTAATCGAAAATTACAATAGAATAACAAGGTAAAACAAACCAAAATCTCTTTTTCAAGATTAAAGATTCTTTCAAGGTTTAAGATTTGTAATCTTGAAAGAAAATTTGGTTTCTTCATCTTGTTTTTCACGTCCAAGGTCAACGCTGAAGGGGATTCCTTACGCCATTTTCGACCAAATCGGGGGGCGTAGAATCGCGCTGTACAAAGAAGATTCTTGTCCCGCATTTCTGAACACGTACAGGAGCGACAAGCGACTAGTGTTTGCTGCGAATGTGTCTGTCAAGGTTGCCCTTCTGGGTGAACTTGAACTTGCAGATGGGGCAGGTGAACCTGGGTTCGACGCCGCACTCGTAATGTCTGTGTCTCCAGAGGGACGTGAACACCGCGTACTGGCGGTCGCAGTTGGGACAGGCGTACTTCTTCTTCCTCTTCGAGGTTGAGCTCCTCTCCGTAGGAACCTGTTGCTCGCTCCTCTCCGTGGTCAACGACCGGCCATCGCACTCGAACGACCGATGACGGGTCAACGAGGCCATCAGCGCGAAATTCCGGTTGCACTCGGTGCAGACGTACTTCCTGGGCGCCCACCGGTGGATCTTGCCCACCCTGTCCCTCAGGGTCATCGATCGCAGGTGCCTGGTGTAAGCGACGACCCTCGACGTCGACGGCAGCGCCGGTACAGTCCAATTCGACGCGCTGTAACCGCTACCTGGAAAGGAGCAAACGAAAGAGAAAAGATTTAATACACCGAAGCATGGTAACCGCGATTCAGCGTGATCTGCGAACGAGAAACGAACAGACAATTCCTATGGACGTAAAATACACAAGTATATCTTTATTCGCAACAGAAACAATCCAGATCGTCTACAACGTTCGAAGAAAACATTCGTGAAACCCTGTTTCGCTGATTCCGTCGGACATAACGAGAACGTGGTGGAAACGAACTATAAAGCGACTGCTATCGGCCAGCGAGGAATCGGGTATGTACAGAATTGTCGTTCGCGGCGAACCGGGACTAAACAGCTTTATAAATTCTGCGTGAAATCGTGGTACGAGGCGAACATCGTCGCCTGGATGTCTCCGTGAACGTCCAGGACTTGTTGGGGACCGTATTGAGCGTTCTGGTCGAGCAGATGCTGGTGCCTGGCCAAGATGTGCTTCATCAGGCTGTTCTTGTACCTGGTACGGTGCGGACAGAACGCGCACTTGAACTTCGGATCGATCCCGCACTCGAAGTCGTGGTGCCTCTTCAGATGGTGTTTGTGTTTGTAGGTTTTGCCACACGTGCCGCACGTGTGCTTGAACACTGACGTGGCCGGGTACTGCTCCACTGAAACAGACAACAGAGTGACTCCGTTAGTGGAGTGCGAACCGGTCGTCGAACAATCTCAGTTTCCAGTCTACACGGTAGTCCGGTCTCGAGCGATTTACCTTGAAGAATCGGACGATTAATCGGAGACAGGAGAAACATAGGGGAAATTGTTTTCTGTTTTTTTTCTGTTTTTCTTTCGGGGAGAATGAACGTGGCAGACAAGTCTTTCGATACGGAACATGACAGATTTTTATTAAATCCGCCATAACTGGCCTCTAAATCACGGGATTCACAAACGTAGACGCTAGAGCGCGCCGCAACACTCGCACATGTTTTTTTGATTCCGATTATTGTACACGTCGAAGCTGAAGCAAAGGTTCGCTGTTTCAGAGATCGCTCGTCTTCTCGGATTATCCTGCGAGCGATTTACTCGAGGCCTGGAATTTCTCTGTTTTCCTTTCGTTCGGAGAAAACGACGATGCTTCTTCGTCGAGAGGCTTGCTTTGCGTTTTACCATTCGATAGAAGTAGCATAGATACACTAAGAGTAGAGGAGAGTACTAGCACGTTCACTGACGCTCCGAAGCGATATAGAACGACATATCGATGCGTCAACCACTAATGCAACATAGACATTCATTTATTTGCCGAGAGGTCCTCGAGGACAGTCATTTCGATAACGACGAAGAAAATAAAAAGGATTCACACTGTCTGGTTCCTTAAACCAAGCAGTTTTTTAATATAAATTTGGGGTTATGTTCGCGGCGCACCGGTTCGATCAATTATACACTAAATAGCAATTATGTAGACGTTTATCAAACGTTCGATTCGGATTTGAATCATTACGTCCTGAGACACGTTTGCTATAGAATGTTTTCTATAAGAGAAAAAGAAGAAAGATGTTGTTGTGTTTCGTCCTAGACCCGCTAGAGGACTCATCAGTAAGGCCATCTAGCGGGTCCTGCCTTAGACACAAGTGTCGGAAGGAGGGACGTTAATATACTAACCCTTTGCACTCGGAGCTATTTTAACTGGAAAATTAAACATTTCTTCCGATCTAGAATACTTCCATTCCCTATGATTTTTGAAATTGTATGGATATGAAATTGGTAGAATACCTCATACAATACCTAAATGTTTAATAATTGATTAGATACCGATATATTTAATAATGTAAACAATATTTTGAATAATGATACAACAATTTCTAGTGGTGCCTCAGAGCGAGAAAGTCGTTCAACGATTTGTCCATCTTGTGGACAGTGTCGAAACTAGGCCTTCTCGAACTATTGTAGTTTTATCGCCAATTATGATAAATAAGAAATTATTCTCGATCGTACATTTTTAAAATAAATTTGGGGTTATGTTCGCGGCGCACCGGTTCGATCAATTATACACTAAATAGCAATTTTCGAACCGGTGCGCCGCGAACATAACCCCAAATTTATTTTAAAAATGTACGATCGAGAATAATTTCTTATTTATCATAATTGGCGATAAAACTACAATAGTTCGAGAAAGCCTAGTTTCGACATTGTCCACAAGATGGACAAATCGTTGAACGACTTTCTCGCAAGTTACTAAAATGTCATCAATCCTTCCGACACTTGTGTATAAGGCAGGACCCGCTAGATAGCCTTACTGATGAGTCCTCTAGCGGGTCTAGCACGAAACACAACAACATCTTTCTTCTTTTTCTCTTATAGAAAACATTCTATAGCAAACGTGTCTCAGGACGTAATGATTCAAATCCGAATCGAACGTTTGATAAATGTCTACAAAATTGCTATTTAGTGTATAATTGATCGAACCGGTGCGCCGCGAACATAACCACAAATTTATTTGAAAAATGTACGATCGAGAATCATTTTTTATTTATCATAAGCAGTTTTTTAAATGAAATGGTGTCGCTCGCTCCGCCATTTTCGGGAAACATTGCGTTCGCGGGAGGCAGCTCGGATCCAGTGTTCCGATATTGCCTACGATTTTTCGTACGATGGATGGCCGCTAGAGGCACTACGCGTAAAAAACAGTAACGTATCTATGATGACGAAGTAGTGGAGCCCTGCGCCTTGCGCCTTGAGACAGTTATATGAGTGCGAAAGTACCGAAACAATCTGTTCCGGACAAACAAACTTCAGAACGTGTCCTACAAGTTACAAAATATATACAAATACATATGTCATACATTAATTTTTCAGAATCAAATCATACAAATCTTTTCAAATTCTGCGGGATGCTCAAGGTACCCCATTTTATCGAGAATCTTACATTACTGAAGCTGGCAGCGCCTCTAGCGGCCATCCATCGTACGAAAAATCTTAGGCAATATCGGAACACTGCTCGGATCACCCTTCACCTCCATCGTCAATGTCGAAACGGATACAGATAGTTTTTACTTTGCATAAATACTCAGAAGGCTGAGCTTGACGAGAAAGGCCGAGGTCATCGGAGCTGCTTCTGCCGAAAGCGATATTCGCCGAACGTTCTTCGCCAGTGAGCGACTCTGTCATCGATACTTCGTTTCTAATAAAATTGGACACTGCACGACTAACACCGGATCACGGATAAACAGTGATTCTGAATAAGGTCGCGGTCAATCGAGACGAAGACGATCGATAGATCAAGTGGATACTGTTTACATCGGTCCATCTACGTCTAAAAACTCCACATCTAATCGTTTCACCGATCGCTGGAATGACAGATTCACACTAAGGGATTCCGGTGTTGTCTGACGGTGGCTGTCCGAGGTGTGAAGCCCTGCCTGGCGTGCTTCATCATGTGCACTTGAAGATAGGACTTGTAGGTCGCTCTGTACGGACAGAACGCGCACTGGTGCATCGGTTGTTTCCCGCACTCGTTAATCACGTGCCTCCTCAAGTTTTTCATCTGGTGGTAGCGGCGGTCGCAGTTGTCGCACGCGAACCGTCCTTGTCCCCGAGATCTCCTTCGATCCTCGGGCACGCCGGTCATGAAGAACCTCATTTTCACGTACTCTGCAATCAAGAAAGAAGAGGGTTCCCCGGTTAATTAAACGCCACACCGCGGAGTCGTCGTTCCTCCGGCCGATCGTCGCTCGAAACGATCTCTCTAGCCGACGAGCTTTCGTCGATTTCGACAAACAAAGCTGTTTTTAAGGGGCTGTCCTCCTTTCCAGGATTGCGAGGCTGCGGGACGCGCCTTCTCATTTCTCGATAATTCGAAAAATGGGATTCTTAAAAGTCCTACTTTAGGATTATTCGGTGGCATGTACAGTGGCTGTACAAAGTATTCGTACACTTTTTAAAAACTAAAAACTTTTTTATAGTTGTACCAAACGACCTGATTTTTTATAATCAATTAGAAGCATTGGTTTACGAAATGATATGAAAAAAAGATTTTCGAAAAATTGTAATTTACAAAGTTACATGCAGAAATAAAAAAGGCATTTTTTAAAACTTTTTTATTTGGGCCCTTAAAGAAAATTTAAAATATACAGTAGCGGACAAAAGTTTAGGACCGCTCTAAAGAAGACGATAACTTTTTAAATATTGTACTATACGATTTGAACTTTTTTTGGAAGCTAGAGCAATTAGTTTACTAAAGGATGTGAAAAGAAATTTTTTCAAAAAACTGCAATTGATTGAAATTGTTGAAAAAATACTAAAAGTTGAATTTTTAACTTTTTTTATGTGGGCCTATATTGAAAATTTAAAAAATATGTTTTGTAGATTTGTGCCAATTGAATATATTCTGAAAGTTTTGTGAAAATTGGTCGACGTTTGTAGCTGCTTGCAACGTCTACCGATTTTGACGAAATTTTCAGAATATGTTTAATTGACATAGATCTACAAAACGTATTTTTTAAATTTTCAATATAGGCCCACATAAAAAAGTTAAAAATTTAACTTTTAGTATTTTTTCAACAATTCCGATCAATTGCAATTTTTGAAAAAATTTCTTTTCACATCCTTTAGTAAACTAATTGCTCTAGCTTCCCAAAAAAGTTCAAATCGTATAGTACAATATTTAAAAAGTTATCGTCTTCTTTCGAGCGGTCCTAAACTTTTGTCCGCTACTGTAGATCTACTAAGCATATATTTTAAATTTTCATTGAGGACCCAATTAAAAAAGTTTTAAAAATGCCTTTTTCATTTTTGCATGTAACCTTGTAAATTATAATTTTTGGAAAATCTTTTCTGGATATCATTTCGTAAACCAATGCTTCTAATTGATTATAAAAAATCAGGTCGTTGGGTACAATTATAAAAAAGTTATTAGTTTTTAAAAAGTGTACGAATACTTTGTACACCCACTGTAGCTATTTTCATAAAGCGGCGACAGCTACGCGCCAAATAATGGAAATTAGGCCTGGCGAACGTAAAAATGGGGCTTTCGAGGGAGACAACTAGGGGATGGAGGGTGCCCAAAAATTCAGGTTCGGTTCGGGACCCGAAAATTTGTATTGTTTGGTGACCGTCACAGATTTTCGTCATAAATCCCCGGGTACCCGAATAACATGAATTTTCGGGTGCCAATCTTCTAACTGACGCTTTTGACTACCGAAAAACCCCATCTTTGGATTATCGAGAAGGCACGTCGCGCACCCTCGCAATCCTGTGAAGGAGAACACCCCGTTACGGATGAGGAAGCAATGTCTCTCCTGGTCTGGAAAGAAAGAAAACTGGACGACGCGAGGTCCTGACGCATGCACACGTTAGGGGATACACATTCATGACTGGTGAAGGATGATCCGGCAAGTGAAATGACGCGGATGTAGCGACGAGTACGATGTGCGTGAACATTCAAGTGAAACGATGACTCGCTCGCCGGGGTATTTGGTCGACCGGGTGTGATCGAGTCGCCGAGGTGGACAGTGGTAGAAGAGGGTAATAGTACAATTGCCAAGCTGCCGCTGAGGCATATCGGGTCGGTTATATTTTTGCGATAAATACTGTACATCGAACTAGCAGAGGCTGACCGTTTCTCATCGGTTAATATGATGAATGGTTGTGCTAAACGGCGACCTGTTACGGATAAGGAAGTCTCGGATGAATGTTCATCACGTGCTTCGACATGCTGGTCCTATACTTGCTGCGATGGTCACAGTATGGGCATTTATGGCTCGGCGGTTTGCCACACTCAACCACCAGGTGACGTCTCAGCGATGTCCTGGCTTTGTAGCACCTGCCGCATCGGGGGCATCGGAAAATCTCCGATAACGGCCTCTTCGCCCATTGGTTCATCAACCCCTGACACGTGGGCGCCGCGAACCTCACTGAAATCGATATTGATCGGTTAGCGGGCCGCTAACGTTGCGATTAGATAGCGTTACATTCCACATTCAGAACGCAGAAACTTTTCTATTCGTATCTCACAATGGCCAGGCTGACAACGGGTTGATACAGCCGGGCTAGAGGATCAAATCTTTGTCTATATCTGAGAATTTTCTGGTCTCCAACTCTTCAGCGCCACTCCCAGCTCGAGTTTATTTCCAGAGCCAGGGAACTGGACTTCACAGGATGCCAGTTTAAAGGGAAAGGAAAGTTCCCCGGCTCTGGTCTATTGAGGCGAACCCCTCCCCACCACAGCGCCCACTGTCCCCTTCCAGTAAGCAGAGTTGGGAAAATTTTATTTCGAATAACGAATAAATCGCAGGATTTATTCGAGAATAACGAATAACGATTTTATTCGCTGAGAAATTATTCGTAGCTTACGAATAACGCTTTATTCGTCATTCGTTAGTTACGAATAAATCTCGGGACTTTTTATCGTTATTCGTTATTCTAAATGACGGCAGCGAATAAGAATAAAGGCCGAGAATAAGCGCAGTCGGCGGCGGGCCGCTTTTGAAGTAGGAACCCGACGTTGACACTCGACGCTCGACACTCGGGGCCCTGAGTTGTCAGCGCGATGTCATTCGATACCTTTATTCGCTTGCTGGCTTATTCGAATACATTTTTATTCGCTGGGTTATTCGAATAAATTTTTATTCGCTGGGTTATTCGAATAAATTTTTATTCGCTGGGTTATTCGAATAAATTTTTATTCGCTGGGTTATTCGAATAAATTTTTATTCGCTGGGTTATTCGAATAAATTTTTATTTGCTGGGTTATTCGAATAAGAATTCATTCGAATAAAGATTTATTCGAATAAAAATTCATTCGAATAAAGATTTATTTGAATAAAAATTCATTCGAATAAAATTTTATTCGTAATTTTTATTCGCTGGGTTATTCGAATAAAAATTCATTCGAATAAAGGTTTATTCGAATAAAAATTCATTCCAATAAAGATTTATTCGAATAACAATTCATTCGAATAAAGATTTATTCGAATAAAAATTCATTCGAATAAAGATTTATTCGAATAAAAATTCATTCCAAGAAAGATTTATTCGAATAAAAATTCATTCGAATAAAGATTTATTCGAATAAAAATTCATTCGAATAAAGATTTATTTGAATAAAAATTCATTCGAATAAAGATTTATTCGAATAAAAATTAATTCGAATAAAATTTTATTCGTAATTTTTATTCGCTGGGTTATTCGAATAAAAATTCATTCGAATAAAGATTTATTCGAATAAAAATTCATTCCAATAAAGATTTATTCGAATAAAAGTTCATTTGAATAAAGATTTATTCGAATAAAAATTCATTCGAATAAAGATTTATTCGAATAAAAATTCATTCGAATAAAGATTTATTCGAATAAAAGTTCATTCCAAGAAAGATTTATTCGAATAAAAATTCATTCCAAGAAAGATTTATTCGAATAAAAATTCATTCGAATAAAGATTTATTCGAATAAAAATTCATTCGAATAAAGATTTATTCGAATAAAAGTTCATTCCAAGAAAGATTTATTCGAATAAAAATTCATTCCAAGAAAGATTTATTCGAATAAAAATTCATTCGAATAAAGATTTATTCGAATAAAAATTCATTCGAATAAAATTTTATTCGTAATTTCTATTCGCTTGGAATTCCAATGAAATTTCATTTGAACAACGCCCAATTCTGCCAGTAAGTACAGTTACCGTGGAGACTGTCGCGAGTAGCTACGAACGGCAGAGTTGGGCGTTATTCGAATGAAATCTCATTCGAATTCCCAGCGAATAAAAATTACGAATAAAATTTTATTCGAAGAGAAGTTTGAATAAATCTTTATTCGAATGAATTTTTATTCGAATAAATTTTTATTCGAATGAATTTTTATTCGAATAACGCAGCGAATAAAAA